>JASDDO010000010.1:115506826-117906826 GCA_030015575.1 Agapanthus africanus | reverse complement strand
AATTTGAACCCATCCGCACATGCCCCTGACTTTGGCCAATCGGCAGAACGACTGTCCCAAACTAACTCATCTATCTATGCAACAATTGAATACCCAGCAGCTACCAAACACTATGCCTTAACTTTGGCTAAAATGCATAGCTTGAATACTACTAAATACCCAAAAGAAGTGACGGAGGGCTACGGCTGGTTTTTGGCGAAAAACCTTTAGCATAGTGAACTTGATATCGCTGAAGGAACCTGATAGCTTTTTTAAAATATAGTGGCGAAAACCTTTTGCTAAAGAGGTCACTCCCGGTAAAGGGATCTCGGCTCTTTCCTCGTGGAATGAGGTGCAGGATATTCCACTGAATACCGCTATGCAAAGCAACTTGTAATCGACTATAGTGAAGTTATTACTCTGACGCAAACTTCTGTCCAAGGGGTCAGTCCCGGTGAAGGGATATCGACCCTTGCCCCGTCGAATGAGGTGCAGGATATTCCACTGAATACCGCTATGCATAACAAAAGGAAACGTCTTTGTAACAACACTTTTTAAATTGTTCCAACAACTGAAACAGGTTTGTTTTAACTTTGCATTGATCAGAATCAACGCAGTCCCATCATTCAATCACACTAGAAAAGAACGAAAATAAAATGTACGTATATGCCATCCGCATTCGTCACTGGGTCCCGTCATAACCCGTTAGGTTACTTAACTAACGACAGAGCGGGGACTGGACTAGCGCGGGTGTAAAACATATACAACATCTAATAGTATATAAGCCAATATACAATAATCGCTCCAGGCGTGATAGTATGCAATATTACAGAAAAGTAATAAGCATCACAGAACAATACAGATATCTAGGATCCCCGAGTTTCACAGAGCCGCTGCTGAAACTCGACGTTCCCCTGTCGTGTGGATAGCCTGTGCAATGAAACCTAGAACCCTACGGGTGCGGCAAGTTACCCGCCAAAACCTGAAGCGAGGCAGTCCCCCACAGCATAGTGAATGGAACACCCGGCACTTCACGGAATCCGGTAAATTGAGCACCCCTCCTTGGGTCAACCTGTACCCCCTACGAGTGCGGCGAATAGTCTGCCAATTCTGAAGTGGGGCCCCTCTGCCTCTCAAAGCCATGAGATGCGGACCCGTTGCCCTCCCGAACCCGGCTATCCGTGCACTCCGTCTCGGGGCAAAACCTAGTACAGTAATGAAAAATAGTACAATAGGTACATCGACCGCAACCTGGTCGTGCCCCAAAAGAATATTATACAACGGGCAGTGACGGCAGTCCACAAGTTGGACGCTCGCCCCTCAATATCAAATGTACAAATAAACTCAAACTGTACTACCATTGCACACTGCTATCCACCACGACAAATCCACAACATCACAGCACAACACAGAACATCAACGCGAATGTCACGTTCGCAAACCCGTCTAAAAGAACTATAGCAATCAGACGCGGTTTACCGATCAAATGACATTCCCGGTCGGAGATATAATGTAAGCACTGTAAACTAACGTGTTTAAATTACGATCGACCAAATACCAAATTTCAAAAAGTGGGCCCCACAGCTTACTGGTGAACAGTAACAAAATCTCGGCCAAAACTTTATATACCAAAACCCCCAAAATCCCAAACAGAACCCACTGACAAAATTTGGGAGCACGTGCTCCCCACGTGGCCGCGGTTGCGCGGCCAAACCATGGGTTTGGCCGCCCTTCCGCGGCGAATTTTAGGGATCACGACCCCAAATTTTGTCGTGGCACTCAGAATTCCCTGCACGGATTTTTAAGACATCCAGAAATAATTTTTGAGACCGTTTAAAAACAACAGAAACTGTCAATTTAGGATTTTGTCGTTTTTGAGTTTCGGTTCGATCGATGTTTTGAACACGTTAGCACAAGTTAGTATAGCAAAATGGTTAGGCTCTGATACCACTGTAAGTCTACGTTAGCGCCCCGGCCGTCTACAGACGCCAAATGCGGAACAAAAACTTTTAACTTGGCGCTATCGTATACTTTAACCCGGATCTGCCATTATTGCTAAACTAACAAACTGTAAAGAGTGTAGAAAGGTTATACCGAACGATCCGAGTCCTTCGTTATTTAACCATCATCCCACGCTCCGTTGCGGCTGCTCCGATCTCGTCGATCTCCAATCTCCTTGTCGAGGTGGCACCACATGATCGGTTCTTTAAACGGGCTCCCGCCTCTGACTCAAGGCAACTCGATCGTCAAGTTTGCTAAAAGAGACGACCAAGATTGATGTAGAGAATGAGTAGATGACTTTGTCTCACTTCGTCCAAATCCGTGGACGATCGGTTAATGAAGTTGCCGTGGAAATCGGGTGATGGAATGAAATGAACTGTAAAATTCCATACACCCCGAATACTATCATAATCTTTTCTCTCTTGAATCAAGTGTGTGAATGAGAGAGAGAGAAGAGGCTATATATATATAAAGGAGGAGGGTGAGTGTAGGAGAAGATAAGGAGGTGACCATAAACCACCATCCTTATCACAATATGAACACAAACTAAATATCTTACAAAATGATCTTAAGCATAACAAGAAATGGTTGATTACAAAGCATGAGTCACACGACACCTCACCCAATCTAGAACCTTCTAGAATCTTCTAGAAGCATGACTCACTCTCATCCAAGAAAAGATAAATCCATCTTTAACCGAATGTTAAAAGACGGCTGATAGAAAACTGGAAACTGGCAACTTCCAAAAGTGATCCTGAAACGAATTTCAGGACAACCCCGAAACTGTATAAATATACCCGCATTTGTATTACGACCGAATACAAATGCAACTGAGACAAAGATATTATACCTACTCAATATAATACTCGGATCCGGCTTAAACCAAAGCCGACCAGTATCATCTGTCCGAAAATCGACACGTGCGTAAACGCACGTGCATTTTCCGAACCCTGCCATAAAACCATACGGCCTCTACAACGTTTCGCCCGAACTTGGGAAACTGTCTGTGGGGGACTCTAATGACTCGTCAGCACCCTGGCAGTGGGTTTAACCACAAACCGTCAGCGGCACTAGCTATGCGTAACGGCTGCCCATGGACTGACCTCAAGGGTGGCCGAGGAGCGAACTCAAGGGAGACCGATGAGAGAACTCCTCCGAAAACCCTACTGAGCCTAACAGTGACAATGTATATACAGTCCGGTCCGTTCGTCAATGAGTATCGCATATCCGCCTAGGGGGCTAGTAACGTCAGACCCTCATTAGCAGTATAAGTCGTGTCGGAGTGTAGCCCAGAACGCCCTGAGATACTACTGGAATACCTACCAGTAAATCTCCTGCCTCGGCCGAGGGCTTTGCATAATGGCTCTCCTAAACACAGCACGATCTCGCCCCCAATACCGGGAGAGACGAATCCCCTGCCGATCCGCTCACGTGCCTCCATATGGCTCGGGACTGTACCCAAAAGCTACCTGTTTGCACGACTCCTTTGAGCCGTGGTAGGGTAGAAATCAAAGCATAGTGGGAACTCACACGAGACAAATGACGACCTCAGGTCGATGAACTAACCTGTACACATGTCACCAGGGAACTGCTATCTGACGATAGATATAATACTAACTAGCAGATTCCCGGCAAGTCCTGTCCGGTGTACTCATAACCCAATGAGCACCTGTATACATCTTAGGTGATCCAACTGACACCAGTGGCTTGTGAGACCGGCCACCGCCCCTCGTCGGGGTCTCGACTGTACACACTAGTCTACTCCGGAGTATCGATGCCCTGTCTCGAAACTCCCACGACTAGGGACCACAATTAAGGATATGCATATAAACTACCCAACTCTCACGTATATGATCGCCATCATAAAGTTGGTAGTAAAGCAAGATCCTAAGGGCTCTATCAAAGTGTAACATGCAATCAGTCACCTGAACATGTACATGACTGATAAAGGCAAGCCAGATAGCATACTATCATTTCGAGTAAGACTGTCCTACCGGGATAGGTCCTCCGCAATCATTGCAATCACGTACCTGCGATCCAATAATTGACTATGAGGGCACTATCTCCAACATCACAGATATCACAAATCGACACTAAAATGCGATATTTCGCATAAAACATAACTTAAAGCGATCAAAACTGAAACTAAAAGGCTACACATTACTATCACAACATAAAGAAAAGATAGTGATCATTACCTATCCTCAAGAACTCAAAGATCCAAGCTTTCATAGCTCCAAGGCATCCAAGAGGCAAAACAAAGAAAAAGTTATGATTTTAGTGAGATTTTGTGAATTTTGAGATGGATTTGTGATGGAATATCAAGTGTTCAGTTTGAGTGTTGAGGAAATGAAAAGAAATAGAGAAAGTAATAAGTGAGAGATAATGAGAGAGTCTGAGGAAATAAGAGAGGTGGGTGAGTGTAAGGTGTGAGTGAGAGAAGAATGCACCAATGCATTAATACCCTATTAATGCATTCACACACCATCATTAGCCACCATGCCACCTTTCTCTTCCAAAAGAAATATCTATCTCTCTCTCTCACACAAACAATTATCAAGAGGATTAAGGCTAGGGCTAAAGCAAAGAATGGATTAGAATTTAGGTTAAGTATCAAGGTTGCTAAAAACTATCCTAGCACAAACAAACCCTCACATTTACGTGCACACGTGCGTACATGCCCATATTAAATAATATTAAAATAATAATTAAATGTTATAAAATGTGAGGAACCCGAATTGGTAAATTTTTTACAATAAACCCTCATTACCGTCTAAACTAACACTAACCGAAATCTAAGGCGTTACAATCTCCCCCCTTATAAAAATTCGTCCTCGAATTTAAAATTCTCACTAAGTGTACTTTCAAAAAAAAGAGTACAAAACTCCCAAATTTCGCTCGCAGCCTCCCAAGTGATCACCTCACTATACGGCTACGTCCAAGAAAACCCTCCACAGATGGCAAGACCCTAGACCGAAGTTTCTCCACCTACCGAGCCACTAACACATATGGCTGCCGGTGAGCGAAAAGATCACGTCCAAGCTAAATGATCTGGTGCTGAATCATGTGAGAAAGGTCATGAAGGTATTTTCAAAGTATCGAAACAAGGAATACAGGGTGAATACTCAATAATCTGGGAGGAAGTGCCAAATTAATGGCAACGGAACTAACTCGCTTAAAGGATCTCAAAAGGACCTACAATCCTGGGATAAGCTCCCCAAAACTCAACACGTCATACATCGGAAAATCTTTAGGAATACATGATCTCCCACTGCGAACTCGAGTCTGCGACTACCACGATCGACATAAGACCTCTGTCTGCACTGGGCTGTCCTCATCCTGACCTGAACCAACTGGATCATCTCCGAAGACTCTAGACTAGCTGGGGTCCAAAAATCCTACTCACGAAGAGTCAGAAAAACAGAATGGCGATCGACACAACCTAACAACAAAACCTAAAGGTTGCCAATTGGAGTGTCTCCTGATAATAGCTATTGAAGGAGAACCCTAACGATGGCAAGAGACGATCCCAACAGCCAACAACAACAAGTACGTACGTACAAGCATAACCTCCAGAGTCTGTATAGTCCGCTCAATTGACCATCGTCCCACCGATGGAAAAGCGGAGCTAAAGCTCATCCAGTACCCAAGGCTTCCTGAAGCTTCTGCCAACTACGGCTAGCGAACAAGGTGCCTCTATTGGATACAACGCATTAAGGAACTCCGTGCAAACGCACAAACTTAACAAGAACAACTGAGCAAATTGAGAATAACCAGACAACAAACACCCGAATGGAGTCACACCCTGTCTAGACCTGGGTAGACACCACAACGAAAATTCATGGAGATCTGCTCCCATTCCCTCTCCGGAAAGGTTAAAGATTGCAACTTTCCAGCCGGTCTCAATTCTCAACCTAAGCTCACAACAAGACAGACACCTTGAACGAAATCCGAAACTTCACTTTTTCATCCTGCCCACCAGTAACTAACTCTCAAGTCACGTTACATCTTGGCGGCACTTGGATGAACACTGAAAGCTGACCGATGTGCCTGCTCTGGGACCTCGCATCTCTACCTATCAGTATCAGGTACACACCAACGAGCCCCTAAACGTAGCACACCCTGGTCACAAATCAAGGACTCTGAATCTTTACCCTGCCGAACATGCTCAAGTATCACAGACAACGAGCATCGGTGTGATGTGCATCACGAAAACGATTAAGGAAAAGCGGTCGGGCGCGGACATGAGCAAGCTGTCCCCTCAGTGGAGGCGAACCTAGCTGTACTCCACGATCACACAGAACTGTAAATCTGCAGAAGCCTGTCTCTGAACTGCGCACAATTAGAACAAGCTAACCTCGGGCCTACGACTCAAGCACCAGCAACCACAATCGCCTTGCCACGGGTAACCAAAGGATCTCACAAACACAATCCTCCCCACGTTCCATCCAACGGCGCTGTCTCAATAATCAAAACCCGCTGCAGGAAGATGTACATTACGCTCTGGTGGTCCGTGAAAATCTAACACGACTTTCTACACAAGTAGTGTCCTCGGATCTTCAACACATGACCACCGCGACCATCTCCAGATCATGAGTGGGATAACCTGCTCGTACTTCCTCCAACTGTAGGGAAGCAAAAGAGATAACTCTATAATGCTACATCAGCGCAAAATCGAGCTTTACTCGCGAAACATCACAGTTAAACAACAAGGTCGCCCGAACCAGAAAGCAAAGAAAGAACTGGTGCAGTTGTCAACCGAATCTCCAACTGCTGAAAACTCCGCACACATGCCTCAGTCCACAGAAAAAGAACCTCCTTCCCGGTCAGTTCTGTCAAACGGTGCAGCGATACACAACCATTCCTGCACGAAACGGCGGTAAAAACCTGGTAAGCCCAAAACCTGCGGACCTCTGTCCCGAATATAAGTATGGGTCAAAGCTGTACGGCTTCGATCCTCCTCGGGTCCATGCGAAAACCGTCTCCCGTAACTACTAGACCTAGGAGTCAACACAATCAAGCCTGAAGGAACACTTCGAGAATTTAGCAAACAGCTGGTGCTCTCCCAATGTCTGCAAAACAAATCCTCAAGTGTTGTTCCTGTTCCTCACGGCACAATGGAATAGACCAGAATGTCATCAATGACACAACAATAAACTGGTCGAGGAACGGCCTGAAGAAATCCGGTTCATCACATTCATAAATGCTGCTAGGGCACTGGTGAGTCCAACGACACCAGCAAAACAGATAAAGCCCATAGCACGCACAAAAGCAGTCTCCGGAATGTCATCACTCCAAACCCGCAACAATGGTGACCTGATACCAAACAAACTTAGAAAATGTCTCGCACTCTGGAGCTGATCGAAGAAATCGTCAATGCGAGGTAAAGGATACCTATCCGCACAGTAAGCTGGTTCAATTGTGGATCAATCAACACACAAGCTCAAACTGCCGTCTTGTCACGACCCAAAGTTCGGCCCATGACTGGCACTTAACCACGTAACGTCTACAGGCGTAACACGACTAAGTAAGCCGAAACCCAGAATTCTGAACCTTAAGTCCAAATTATAAAAATATATACCCTACTTTAAGCACTAACACGCATCTTGAAACTTGGGATAGTAGAGGATACCTTGAAATGCTATTGTCTAAAATCCTTAGTATGAAGAAAAATAAAATAAAAGTATAAGAGGTGAATAAAGAGATCAAAAAAATGAAAAATGGTTTTGTAATTATTTAAGACAGCATAAATAAAAAAATATAGCGAGAGTTCTTTATCACCTAGTGCCTTAGACCAACTGGTTTGGGAGTCACTGCTAAGCCTTATGTATTGCAAGACGAGGAATTACGCCTAAATGCGTAAGCACATTTTGTAATCGGTTGTTTAGTATCTCAAGAAGTATTAACAGTCGCATGAAGGATGTGTGAGCAATTTCATCTAAAATTCACCAACTAAAAGTACTTTGGACATGGATAAGAGTATGATAGCTTGAATTGAATTCCAAGTGTAGGGGTAAAAATTACACACACGTAGGGGTATATGATTGGGGTTTGGATGAGAGATAGGAATGAAAGATAAGCCTTATATTTTCAGTAAAGATGATAAATATTCCTGAGTTGAGATTGCACCTAAGAAGGAAAATTCAAAAGATGCTGAAAGCTTTATAAATTTGCAAAACGTATATGATTCTAAGGTTAAATGAAAAGAAAGTGTGAAGAATACAGGTTGATGATTTCTAAGTTGAAGATAATAGACTTCCTCGCTAGAATACTGAATTGAAGAATTAGAGTCAGCGGCCAGATTGATTGGATTTTGTGGGTAGTATCCGCTGAAAACCCTCAGGAGACAACACTCCTCCTACTAGGGACACCTAGAGGTTTAACGGATTGTTGCACGAGCTCAGTGCAATCGCGTTCTCTGCGAAAGTGAGGGTAGGAATTTTTGAGAATAAAATTGGCTTTGCTCGGGACGAGCAAAAGATAAGTTTGGGGGTATTTTTTCATATCAGAATTTTACATTATTATATTGCCCATTCTTAATCACATTACATATAAATTGGTGCTTTTGATCAATGTCTGCTAAATAGTTGCAGGTTACAGGTTCTCAAATCGTTACAGTGAAATTCATGAAAAGTCGCTACAAATGTGAGACTACGACCAACAATAGATGAATCTGTATGATGCCGCCTACCAGTTCAAGAAACAAATGGAAAATCATTAGACAGTTCAATGCACAAAGCACAAGGGCAGCACAAGACTCAAGACTTTAACGCGGAGCTCAAGGCAAAAGTCCACATCATTCCTCACTGTTGGAAATCTGGAAGGAAATAGAAGAGATTCTGAGAAACCAAGTGAAGAAAACAGAAAATAAAAGCAACACAGAGAAACCCTGAAGAGATGAGCCAAAGATCCCACTTAATGGCCGCGGAACTGCGGCCAAACAGGCCTTTCTGCCGCGGTTCCGCGGCCGTATGGGCACGTGTCGGTGGGTGTCAGTGCTTTGACCCGGCTTTCTTAGGGTTGTTTTGAAAATTCATGTGTGGATTAGAAAGTAACCTAGGGTTTCTTCTATCTATAAATAGGAGAGTTGAAAGCCAAATGAAGGAATGCCTTTCTTTAGTTTTTAGGTCTCTTTTTAATTTCTATATTAAAATTCCATTGTAATGCGTTGTTGAGAGGACATCAATAAAGTAAGTTTTCATTTTATCTCGCATTCTTTTTTATCTGCAATTTATTACCTGCAATCTTTTTATCTGTTCTTTTATTATCTTCAATTAGGTTATCAATAAAAATACAAACAAAAATGAATTTTATTCTTATCTTCCTAATGAGTGAGTAATTCCTCACTTATTAGGGATAGGAAAGAGAAGGTTTAAGAGAAGGAAATCTCTCCCACTCCCTTCTTTGCCCAAATAATTTTAATTAAAGAACTCTCTTTAATTCAACCATAATCCGCTCACTATGGCACCCTATCCTATATGATAGTGGCGATTCCCTAGTTAGACCGGTTGCGGTTGAATTAACTGGAGGTTAGGGCTAAGAGATAAGAATGGATGGACAAGGACCAAAAGGAAGAAACTAAGTTTCTTCCTAGTTGTGTTAATCCCCGTTGTTGACTATTACCCTAACACCTATATTCTTAATTAGGGCATTGAAAGAAGTGAGAAGAATCCCTATTTCGAACTAACCTAATCCTAACCCTAGCAAGCCTTTAAATCAATTTATTCTTATTCTTATATCTTAAAACAAAACCTACCAAAGTTAGGACTTAACTCGTTAGAACTTAAAGAAAATGACACCATTTCCCCATGGATCGACTCGTACTCAACAGGCTAGCTACCAAGCGACACCGTCTTGAATGCGGTATTTTTTTAAATTTAAAACGCATACAAAAACTCTAACAATCACCGGGTTATCGAATCAAGTGTTGATTCGATGAGTTGATACAAATAATATTAGTCGGTTGTATATGATATAGCCGGATTATTAAATCAAGTGTTGATTTAATAATTAAATGTATAATCATATATATGATATATTAATTTACATTAACTAATATTAGCTCACTTAAGCATTTCTTTTTCTCACTTATGCATTTAATATATATGTGATATATATTAATTGTGTTTCTTTTTATGTCATGCGTGATGCCACATGTTACATGGGTGTATGAGACTCACATCATGCTTATGATAATGTAGGGCTTATTTATTTCAAGTAAATCAAAATTAGTTGGAAATAAGTCACATGGTTGGAGCTTGGTAGAAGCTTGTGGAACCATTGACTTAGTCCACTAGTTTTATTTTACATTAGATATTTATTAACCCAACCATTATCTAAACTCATGGTCAAGTCTCTACATGAGTTATATGAGATATTTCTCACCCATGGTTGCCATAACATTATTGGCTTGATATTCTTCATCAACAAGAGAGAGCACTCTAAGTTTTGGAGAGGTGAGGAAAATTAGTGAGAAAAAGATTTCTAAAGTGAGAAAAAATCCTACTTTATCATCCTCTACTAGATTAGCCATTTAGTTTAGGGTGTTAGCTTCACAATTAGTGAAGAGGTATCTTGAGTTAGTGTCCCCTCGACGTAGATCATCTTCGGCCTCGAAGACTTCAAGTAAGCTTGTTCCTTTCATCTTGTGGAGCCTTTCTAGAGTCCGGGAGTTCACTAATTGAAGCGAAGGGACTACTACATAGAGCTATTGAAGTGAAGGACCGGTCTACAAAGGTTGTATTTCATGTTCATTTAGATGTAAAGTAGTTTACATGTTGTATTGTCTAATTCTCTAGTTAAGATTCTAGGATTATGGTTGTTTAGCATGGCAAATTTTTGAAAATGGTATGGACGATGCCTCCCGAAACCTTGTTGTCTTGCTAGGCATCCCTACAACACGATCCTCGTCTCCCGGGCATTCGACAACTTGGCCTACGAGCAGTCTACCCTATGCCACTCGGTGGGCACCGGCCACTCCTCTCCCTTTGGAAGACCGACGAAGATGAACTTTTCCTTCCATTCATGGATGGAAGAAGGGATGACCACTAACCGTGACCCGGCCGCCCAACCCTTATGCTTCTTGACAGAAAAGTAAACCCAACTCGGCTCATCCTTATGGATACCCGGATGGTTCTTATAGCAAAGGAAGGACTAGAGAAGCCCTAAATTGAAGGGGATCCGATCAATTTTAAGCCGGACCAGGATTCCAAGGAGAATCCTTCACGAATTCGGTACTAGCTGGTCTGAGGCAAGTTGAAAACAATAAAGGACTGCACAAATCTCGGGCAAAAAGGGCAGACGCATCTCTGCTTGGAATGCTTCCAAGTACAGGGCAATCTCATTACCCTGAACTTAATCTGCCCGTTCGCCCTCTTTGGCCAGATGGAGCGTGTAACCAGGGTGAATGTGGAAACGAGATCGTATGTTAGAAAGCTTATCTGACCTGTTCAGAATCAAGGAAGCGTCACGAGTATTATCGATACGCACTTTAGGGGCATTCTTGGCCCCCCGACGATGGGGAACAAGAGAACTGCGAACCTTTGGGGGTGAACCCGACATAGAGAAAGACCTACTAGACTCAGCTTCAGAGGTTGAAGCCTCATCGCCTGACTCTATCCTAACTACATCTACTAGGGGATCAGAGGAAGACATCTGACCTGATTCAAAGGAATAGGGGCAGGAGAAGGGTTTGTACTGAGGATCCGACCTTAGTGCGGGAGCGCCGAGCAATCCATAGATGACAGACGACAAGCGAAGAAAAGGTGTTTCTTGGGGACAGGTTACCCTTATTTATACACCGATCAAAGGCCATCCAGCTGCTCCGATCTGCTCCCACCTAAATGAAGCGACGCGCCCGACGATCCAGATGGCGCCACACGGTAGCTAACCATTAGACGCTTCCCCTTCACGCGGATCCGATCGGCCGAAGCGAGGTCTCACAATTCGCTATCTGGTTGCGGCAACGTGGCATGAAAACGGCGGTCGGCCTGTCGCCACGACAGCCCGAACAAGAGAAGTGACATTTCCATGATGGTGCTACCCTCTCAGTGATTTGCTGACGTCATCGGGGATACGTGCGAAAATTAAAGTGCACGGTAAAACGCCACTTGGACTCGGAGATCGAAGAGACATAACCGCCAAACGCCATGTCGTTTCCAGACAATCCACCACAAAGAATTCTCGGCTCCAAACTGAACAGAGAAAAATGAGCGGACCATTCTCGACCCGACCCATAAATAGGTCGGAATGACATTGGTGGGCTAATGATGATACTTATAAGTGGGTATTCCCCAAATCACGACATGTAGCAGATGACATGTCTTCCATGTAAACCCATTAGATTCTTAAAGGAAATGGAGCAGGAATAGGTATGATGCATTAGGGATGTTCCTCGGCGCCTAGCCTCTGAGGCTGCACCCGACCTTTTGAAGGCCTCCTTTGAGTATGTTCCCTATTTGCCTAACCACCAGTCAATCGCTCGTTTCCGAGCAATCATAGAGTTGAGCTTCCTCAGCTTCATAGCTCTTCTCCGCGCTATCCTATAGTTGAGGTTGCTCGGCTCCTTTGCTCGTCTCCGAACTATCCTATAGCTGAGGTTTCTCAGCGTCCCTATTTGGCCGGGAGCACGGAGTACGAGCGCCCCCGTAACGGCTCCGTGTAACTTGCTGTGACGAGATCTCTGCCGCTCCACGTCCCGTATCCCACGCTAGCGTATCTCACCATTAATGGGCCTATCCCGCCATTGACACGAACGTGACGCATGGGCGAAACGGACGGCGAGAATCTCGCATCGGCTCACTCCAATGCGATTCCTATATAAACCTCTCCTCCAGACGATTCTGATAACTCGAACTCAATCCAATACGCCGCTACTCTGCCCAATTATTCCTTAGTACTTACTTGATCTTCAGAGGGTCCTACGGTGACTTCCCACCACGGGACTTTCTTTGTAGGTAGCTCGGCATCAACAACAATCAACAACCCATTGAGATCCACACCCAATCTCCACCATAATTCTCAACTGTTCACCCCCATTGGCGACAAGATCGATAAAGGACAACATTTGAGGACGATTCCGACCTCCGTCATTTACTAATAATAATTCTTTTAGATTGAAAAGTCCTAAAGTTCAGAAAAATTGTGAAACTTTCTCAACATCAATAACAAAAGGATGGTTATGGAGTTATCATTTGATCGTAGCGTAGTTGTTGGATCTGATTTGAAAAGGTTCGTCTTTTAAGAATAGGCTTTGTTATGTTGTGTTCTCGATTATTTGACAATGAGTTATGGTATGAATGAAGTGGATATTTTATATTCCTTAAGGGATTTGATCCGGTGAAAGATATGTCGATCGAGTACGAGGCATTTGAAGACTTAGAGTCTGATTCGACGGAAGCAGGTCTGATCGAGGACTCGGTGTTCGAAGACTTATTGTACATTCGGAAAAAAGTCAGCCCTATTGGAGGTTAGGTGTCTAGGACATCGAGTCGGCAAAAGGTGACCCAATCGAGGATTGGCGTCTGAAGACTTAAAGTTCGATACTGTGGAAAGGTAGCCTGATCGAGGGATGTGCATCCGAAGAGTTGAGCCTGATATGATGAAACATGTCCGATCGAGATCAACTAGATTTCCGTAAACTTAAAGTCTTATCAAAAGAAGACGCATGCTTGAAAATTGAAGATAGTGACAGCTATTGCTATATAGTGAAGGAGATTCATTGAAGGGGACTCATGGAAATGACATGAATGCCAGGTGACCGAATCTACTAGTGTTGAGTGAAGTACCTGAATATTTCTGAAGACCGGTTCGGGGGAGTTAGGTGGTGGTTTGTTTGATTCAATTTTTTTTATTGTTTTATCTTTTTTCTTTTGTTTAGATGTAGCTTCGAGTTAAATCATTTTTAATGAAACTTGACATTTTTATTGAAACATGGGTTGTTTACCTTCAATTAAATTTTTAAAAAAAAGACTCTTTTGCACATAAATTTAATTTCAAGATTGAGGCCCATCACTACTAGAAACCGTGCGGATTAGAGAACGAGGTACTAGCGACCGTATATATTATATGTTGTGTAGCTAGCGTATATACTATGTGTTAGTATTGGCGACCATCTCCGCCACAGGGAGGGTACTTTTCATTTTTTTTCCGAAGAAAGACAGGGAAGAAAGAAATCGATATATATCAAGACGAGCTTCTGATAGCAATGACAGCAGTGAGAGTTATATATATATATATATATATATATATATATATATATATATATAGAGAGAGAGAGAGAGAGAGAGAGAGAGATGGATGAGGTTAATGGAGGAAATGTGCCATAGGAGGGAATTTCCTCCTATGGCGTCGGAAAAATGCATCCTTCATGATTTTTTTCGACGATCGGCATACATTATCTTTATCTTTATCATCTAAGATGTGAATACACCAAATTTCTTGTGATTATACCATTTTCTCACTGTTGATTTAGTTGGTGCAAAATTAATAGTTTACCGACAATAGAACTTTTTACATTGCTAATTCAATGGTGAAAAAGGGATGGAATCACATGAAATTTGGTGTATGCACATCTTAGATGATAACGATGATGATGATGGGTGCCGATAGTCAGAAAAAATGGTGGAGCTTGTATTTTTTGATACCATAGGAGGAAATCCCTTCATATGGCCTATTTCCTCCATTATTCTCTCTCTCTTTCTATATATATGTGTGTGTGTGTGTGTGTGTGTGTGTGTGTGTTTGTGCGTGTGTGTGTATGTTTGTGTTAATTATAGTGTAGCTAGCGTTGTTTCGAAAATTATGATTTTAGTTCATGTATTTATTTATTTGGTTGAATTTGCTGGGTTCACAGTGTTGAGTGATGTGGGATTGCGGCATGGAGAATTGTTGGTATTGTTGGATTTATAATGTATTGTGTTGGTTTGTATTCAAAGCACTATTGTTATATGTGTTGTCATGTGTTAGTTTATTACAATTTTAGTTCATGCATGTGTTGGTTTATTACGATTTTAGTTCATGTATGTGTTGGGTTTAGTTGTTGGTATTGTTGGATTATAGTGTATTGTGTTTATGTGTTGTTTGTATTCAAAACACTATTGTTGGATAATATAGTGTGATTACATGTATTATTGTACGGTATATTGTGCTTTATTTTTTTCCAATTATTTGGTATTAGCGACTGTATGCCGATACAGTAACGGTCACTAATACATATTAGCGACCGTATGCTGATACGAGTGAATAGTCCCTAATATGTATTAGCGACCGTTCAAATTCCCGTGTGGACTGTCCACGTATAATTATCAGAGACGGTCGCTGATAAGTATCAACGATCGGATGTATTAGTTACCGGATGTTATACGATCGTTAATACACGTATCAGTGACAGAAGTTTTAGCGACTATGTATTATAAAATTTGGACGGTCGCTAATACATTTTAGCGACCGTCCATTAGGAATTTGCGACCATCTAGTTCGGTCTCTAACACACACAGTATCGAGTAGTGCATGAAGGAACAATTCAACCCAGCAGATTTTGATTATTTAAAAGCCTCAAGGAAACATGCTGGATAATGAGGCCCGATAGATCGAGACTTGATAACCAAGCAAGCCAAGGCAATAAAAGATTAATCATAGGCATTGAGAAAGCTATGGAAAAAATCAACCTCAAAATCCTAACCCTAATTTAGCCCTAGTTCTAACTTAGATCTAGTTCTTCTTCGGCTCCAAAAACTGGAAAGTATGATTAGGTATCACATCTCCTATCATCGCTACCGTCGAGGCCCAATTCGAGATCGAGAAGCCCAGACCTCCTCTATAGGTAATGCCTCTCTTGTCCCTGTTCTACCTATAACGATACGAGATGGGACGACCCTCACCCTCGGTGCCGACGTACAACCTCATCATGGATGTTGCACTGTCGTGAATAGGGCCGAGGAGCCCTACGGACAGGTTTGGAGAAGATCCATCATCAAGGGCGATCCAGTTGTTTAGCCTGCGCTCTTGATTCCAAAGATCTGATTTTGATCTCGCTAAGGACAAGATAGGAGGTGCGTGCTCGGCCTCCTGAAGCATCAACAACCGACCCAGGCTTTTCAGTTCCTGGGGTCAGACGAGTGGTCTGAGGTCCAGTCTTGTACTTAAATTACTCGAGGTCCAACCGAGCATGGAGCCGTCGATTGAGCTACTACTTGTGGCTCGCAATGCCCGTAAGTCAGATGTCTAGTCCCGGACGGACATACGGTCTGTAGTTAGTATCTCAATCGGCTCACGAGTGGCGCAGGAAGAGAGAAAAACACATAACTCGTAGCTATAGATCTTTTAAACGAGTGCCGGTGTCACAACCCAAATGTGGCACGTGACCGGCACTCAAACCACGTGACATCTAAAGACGTCGACGCGGTTCAAGTAAGTCGAAACCCGGAATCTAAACCCTTTTTGAAAATATTGGAGGTGAAGTTTTAAAATAGTCATCAGATGGAATCAATTTAAAAATAACATTTAAGTTTAACTAAGTATGTTTGAAAAACCTCTAGGACGTTTTGAAATTCGACTGCACCTCCTTTGCATTTTTGTATAGCTCGATACAACATAACAATATAAATAGTATCCCAATGGGAGCTAGCTTCCACAACCAAACGGTAGAGAAACCAAGCAAACAATATACGACGCACAATGGCGAAGAAAAGGAAAGCGAAACAAAACCAACAATCTAAAATGGTCGACTCCAATGAGTACGACATCACAACACACAAACTCTAAGTCTTGCTTCTAAGTCAACAATATACATTTTCTAAGTTGATGGAGTTTTCACTAGATACAAGAATATATAAATAATCAAGTGTGAGTACGATACAATAGTAACCCACTTACCAATAAATCACCGAAAGAATGTGTGCCCAAGCCGCTGATAATCTAAGCGGTAAAACCTGCAAGAAAATGTGGCACAACGAGGATGGGTTGCCAACTCTGTGAATAGAAGTACATCTAAAGGTAGAAATCGAAATGCATGACGATACCTAGGTCATAAATATAGTACTATCATAATCTATACAGCATACTATATGATATGCATATGTATCATAATGCAACATGAAATATCATGCAATCCAAAGTAGAATATATCAATTGCAATTGACTTGTATCTACGTATAAGCCCAATGTAACCGAAAATATGTATATATAAACCTCTTCTTTAAAATAGCCGCGGAATAGATATGTCCTGGCATAAAGCAGAAGTGATGGTATGAAATATAATAGATATCTTTTTTAAGATACACATCCTGCTATTTGAATGAATAGTATTAAGAGGTTACAATTTAAAAGATTTCAGTGTCATCTCAGACACGTCAAAATAATGAGGCTATAGCTCGATTTTGAAATCCTTTTTGTATGCAACTATTCGTAAAAAGGTATGCGGGTACTGTCCCCCGGATTAGTCCTGGTCGGCCACAATAACTATGAAATAACTGTGTACCTCATGATAGCAATATATCAATATATATATATATATGGATGTCCAGCATCGACACCCAAAATCAGAAATCATTCATGTCCATCACCGACACGCAAATCCTCAAATCCCTCGTGTCCATCACCGACACGTAAATGCAGATACTGTCATGACCCAAAGTTCGGCCCGTGACCGGCACTTAACCATGCAACGTCTACAGGCGTAACGCGATTAAGTAAGTCGAAACCCAGAAATCAAAACCATTAAAAATAGTGAGTGAAGAAAATATTAGTTTAAAACATTTAGAAAACCTTGAGCAAAAATCTTTAAAGTTTAAGTTATTTTCTTAAAAATTTCGGCAGCACCTCCTTTGTAGAAACTAGCCCCGAAACGGGTACAAGATATGATATAAGTAAAATGACTGATAATAAGAATAAAGCATCCCCAAGAGGGAGCAATCACGCCCAACGGCGGAAACAACTACCATAAGAATAATATACGACGCCGTAGCGAAAAAAAGAGCAATATAAGTGAAAAACATTATAAAAAATAAAATCTGCATAAGTAAAGTCGGCTCAAACGAGCTCGACATCCAGAGTACAAAATAATATACAACACCGTCCTCACAACTTGCCTTTAAGTCAATACATGAAATGGTAGATGGAGAGTAGTAGATACAACAGAGAGTACAATGGAAATAAACGGATACAGCAAAACCCACCTAAAGGAAAAACGGCTCACTCGCCAACTGCAATGGTATCCGTAGCCAAAAAGATACAATGAGGTAGCACTGCCGCAACTACTCTGAGGGTCAACCTGCAAACACTGTGGCACAACGGGGGTGAGTTGCTAACTCGTGAATAGTAAATAACATATAAAGGTAATCGCGAGTATGCACGTACTGCGATACTCTAACATGTGCAATCTGATAACATCTATATGATGAACTGGGTATGCAATAATCATGCATAACATGTGCAGTCTAATAACATCTATATGATGAACTGGGTACGCAGTAATCATGCGAAATACTCTATCAGGTACTACGACTATATGATACAATGCATAACAATGGATGCTGAGCTTAGGATAAAATATCATCTACACGAATCATCATCGTGGAAAACCCTGGTGTCTACCAAAAACACCCCAAAATCCCGATAACTCAGGCGCTGTCACTCTATCCGGCCCTCAATCCTGTAAATCTCATAGAAACGGGGTGCCCAACTTCGGCACCCGAAAAAATCATGAAATAATCGTGTCCAGCATCGACACACAAATCCTTATATATCGGGCTCCGTCAGTCCGGATCGGCCCACGGGCTCCGTCTGCGGAATCGGCCCCCGGCCCCTGCAGTACGGGTCGGCCTGTATCCATCGCTCGACTTTGGTTAATATCCTCAGGATAACCGTCAGGTCCAACCAATCACCGGTAGGTAGGAGCCCCTCTGCCAGGCTCATCGTCATCTACACGAAATCTCTCTCTTGCCCCGGGGTTCCTTACCGGGTCCACCATGTACCCGCAAACGGATCATCCTCCTCCTCGAATCGGGTTTCACATGTCACACTTCTCAGAACCAAGAAAACGCATGGTGGACGCACTGAAATATCATATCAAGAGAAACCGGGTTTTTCAAAACAGTGCATACTTTCTTAAAATAATACCCCGGTTCTCAAATCCAGAAATCACATGAATCCAAAACTCACTGCGTAAATCCATACAATGTGTCGTATGCCGCATAAAATCGTACTATGAGTAAAAGGGGAAAACCGCTCTTTTAAATGGATCCAGTTTGAAAATATTTCATGCGGTCCCCAATTTTCCAAAATCAAAGTCAGCATCATCTATATATGTGCAAGAGTATGTATGTAGGCATGGATGCACAAAGATACACACACGCGCGTGCGCGCGCAAGTATGGATGTACAATATGCATGTGCGCCAATATGGATATACAAGTGGGTATATGCGCAAGAGTGAATGTACAATATGTACATGTGCCAATATGGATGTACAAGTGGTATATATGCAAGCATGAGTGTACAATATGTATATGTGACAATATGGATGTATAAGTGGTATATACACAAGCATGAGTGTACAATATGTATATGTGCCAACATGGATGTACAAGTGGTATATACGCAAGCATGAGTGTACAATATGTATATGTTCCAACATGGTTATACAAGTGGTATATACGCAAGCATGAGTGTACAATATGTATATGTGCCAACATGGATGTACAAGTGGTATATACGCAAGCATTAGTGTACAATATGTATATATACCAACAAGGATGTACAAGTGGTATATACGCAAGCATGAGTATACAATATGTATATGTGCCAATATGGATGTACAAGTGGTATATACGCAAGCATGAGTGTACAATTTGTATATATGCCAACATGGATGTACAAGTGGTATATACGCAAGCATGAGTATACAATATGTATATGTGCCAATATGGATGTACAAGTGGTATATACGCAAGCATGTATGCACACAAAGGGACAGAATCATGTCTAATCATCAGTGATGAGATAATCTAAACGATGTGTGGTTCGTAGTAATCCTATAGTGCGAGTGTCATGACAATTACTAACGGTGTGTGTGTAACATACAATTAGTGCTCGTGCAGCTTGAACCGTTAGTAACAGTGCGGTGTTACATAAATACAGTGCCTATATGCAACAAAAAAGGGGTATGCTACAATGGTACATATGCACAAGCAATATATATATGAATATAATACGCGACTACAATGTCCTATCAATCCCTGACGCTTAACGCCATACGGGCGATTTCCCCGTAGATGTTAAATCTACTCACCGTGATCTCGTGCTAAGTGTAGCCGACTACCTGCTTCCCCTTCTTTGCAGCATCCGAAGTACCAGCCTGCGAACCTAGAATTTACACAAGAAACATTCGTAAGGCTAAAATCTTGCAAAAACGCGATATCAAAACCAAACGAGAAACTCGCGTCGCAAGCTAAACGCGTGTGCATCCGATGCGCCAAAACATGTGTATACGCGTCTGAAACTACCCCGACACGCTGCGACACACAACAACCACTAAACCCACACACATAACGTACATGTCGCGCAAGTTTAAAAGTATTGAAAACAAGGTATTAGGTTCCAGATTTTAATACGAACAGAATTAAGAAAAGTTGCATATACCAAACACCTACAAAACCTAGCAGACACCTACAGAAGAAGCCCCGTCACCTAACTCCACCCTATGGCCGTAATTTGCGGCCAGAACACATTTAATTGCGGCCATAAAGGGGAGAAGGGGTCCCGTGCTTCGTGTGTATGGTCTAGGTCTAGTGAACATACTCTAGTGAACTCATTTTTTTCCTGAAGCACCCGGGTCAAAAGAAGATCTCAAAAATGAGCCCAAATCTTAACTGAAACGCTAAATTAACACTAATTTACAACAATATAGTGATTTAGTGAAAACAGGTGCAACGACTTGGTTTAGACAGCACTAATAGCACTTAATTAAGCTAATTAAGCCATAAAAACCTTAACTTGGCCTAAACCCCTCCCAAATCACAAAACTAGCACTAAAATTAACTTAAACACTAAATTATGCTAAATAACTACAAGTTTAGTAAAAATGGAAGTTGAGGTTAACTTTATACCTCAAGTTGGTCTAGGTGTGGCTCAAACATGACGATCTTGCCTCAAGGATCAGCAAGGAAGGTTTTTGGGTGTTTTAGCAATAGATTTGTGAAGAAAGATGGATTTTTTTGATAGGGAATTGAGCTTGAATGAATGGAGAAGAAGAAAAAGAGAATAAGAAGAAGAAAAGAAGAAGAGGGAGGGGGAGCTGCTACTGTTGCTGCTCAGAAAAATCAGAGGGAGAGAGTGTGTAAGGTGTGAGGAATTGAGTGTTTTTTTTTGAAAAAACAATTGAGAGGGTGGGAGTCAACCATGCCTCTCTCTCTCTCCTCATTAATTACCAAGCATGCTTTTTCATGCTCATCATGCCTTCTCTCTCTCATCAATTCTCAAGTCAACCCCCAAAAGAAAATCATTTATTTAAGATTTAAATTTTGAAAACTAATATGCTTAATTAACTTCGTATCATCCTAATGAAATGGGTTAACACACCTTGACTACATAAACATGGTTTATCCCCAAATTAGCCCTAGGTTAACATACACATGTGTGTGCAAGCCCAATTAAATTCTAATAAAATATTCATTAATTTTTATAAAATATTTGAAAACCATTTTGGTAAACTTTATACTAAAAACCATACCATCGTTTAATTAATCCCTAATCGCATCCTAAGGTGTTATAGATACCGTTGACAACATCTCAACAGATGATCGCCACCCGATATCCCTGGCCTCGGTCAGTATTCTCTGAATATCAGCCGTGTCCAATCGAACCCCGATCAGTATCCCCGGGATATCTACCGTGCTTATCTCTATCTCCGGTATCGAGCATCCTCGCTAGGCTCCCCGCCTATACTGCGGCTTTCCCGTCCCTCGGTCTCGAACCGAGTCCACCATGTATCTGACTGTATAGCTCCCCCACTTAGTCTGGATAAGTAACAAGTCTGAAACCGTATAGTTCCCCCACTCGGTTCGGAATAAATACTCAGAAAACATAAAGCTCATGGTGGACGCCAACTCATCATATTCAGAAATATTAAGTAAAGAATGAGAATACTTACATAGATCATTCTGATGATATTATATATATATATATACATATATAACAGCGTCCCATACCACTGATATATATCATCAGGAGTAAAATATCCAGAAAATCCATAAGAATCAAATCCAACATGTATAGTACTGATATTCGTAATTTACAACAGGAAGTAAAGAAAGACTGCTTAATTAAATCATATAGGCATAATGATATCAACTCTACTGTGTCATGATACTACTAATGATGTGTAGTGTAGCATACGCGTCTGTGTTGGAGATAGTGCCCTCATAGTCAATTATTGGATCGTAGGTACGTGATTGCAATGATTGCGGAGGACCTATACCGGTATGACAGTCTTACTCGAGATGATAGTACGCTATCTGGTTTGCCTTTATCAGTAGTGTACATGTTCAGGTGACTGATTACATGTTACACTTTGATAGAGCCCTTAGGATCTTGCTTTACCACCAGCAGTATGATGGCGATCATATACGTGAGAGTTGGGTGGTTTATACGCATATCCTTAATAATGGTCCCTAGTCGTGGGAGTTTCGAGACAGGGCATCGATACTCCGGAGTAGACTAGTGTGTACAGTCGAGACCCCGACGAGGGGAGGTGGCCCGTCTCACAAGCCACTGGTGTCAGTTGGATCACCTAAGATGTATACAGGTGCTCATTGGGTTATGAGTACACCGGACAGGACTCGCCGGGAATCTGCTAGTTAGTATTATATCTATCGTCAGATAGCAGTTCCCTGGTGACATGTGTACAGGTTAGTTCATCGACCTGAGGTCGTTATTTTTCTCGTGTGAGTTCCCACTGTGCTTTGATTTCTACCCTACCACGGCTGAAAAGAGTCGTGTAAACAGGTAGTTTTTGGGTACAGTCCCGAGCCATATGGAGGCACGTGAGCGGATAGGCAGAGGATTCGTCTCTCCCGGTATTGGGGGCGAGATCGTGCTGTGTCTAGGAGAGCCATTACACAAAGCCCACGGCCGTGGCAGGAGATTTACTGGTAGGTACTCCAGTAGTATCTCAGGGTGTTATTGGGCTTCACTCCGACACGACTTATACTGCTATTGGGGGTCTGACGTTACTAGCCCCCTAGGCAGATATGCGATACTCATAGATGAACGGACCGGACTGTATATACATTGTCACTGTTAGGCTCAGTAGGGTTTTTCCGGATGAGTTCGCTCATCGGCATCCCTTGAGGTCAGTCCATAGGCAGCCGTTACGCATTGCTAGTGCCGCTGACGGTTTGTGGTTAAACCCACTGCCAGGGTACTGACGAGTCATTAGAGTCCCCCACAGACAGTTTCCTAAGTTCGGGCGAAACGTTATAGAGGCCGTATGGTTTTATGGCAGGGTTCGGAAAATGCACGTGCGTTTACGCACGTGTTATTTTTCGGGCAGATGATACTGGTCGGCTTTGGTTTAAGCCGGATCCGAGTATTATATTGAGTAGGTATAATATCTTTGTCTCAGTTGCATTTGTATTCGGTCGTAATACAAATGCGGGTATATTTATACAGTTTCGGGGTTGTCCTAAAATTCGTTTCAGGATCACTTTTGGAAGTTGCCCGTTTCCAGTTTTCTATCAGCCGTCTTTTAACAATCGGTTAAAGACGGATTTATCTTTTCCTCAGATAAGAGTGAGTCATCATTCTAGAATGTTCTAGAAGTGATGAAGTGGCTAATGAGTCATCTTGACATTAATGGTTGCATTAATGACTTGATGAGGTGTTTATGTGAGTCATTGTTTTCATTAAAGAGTTTTGTTAAGCTTAAGATATTTTGTGAGAAGCTTCATGTCTTATGGTCACCACCATTGCTCCTACACTCACCCTCCTCATTCTATATATATGGCCGGCCCCTTCCCCCTCCTCTCTTGATCGATCTCACTTGAGGTTTCACTTGAAAAAGATATGATAGTATTTGGGGTGCATGGAATTTTACAGTCCATTTCATTCCATCACCCAATTTCCTCGGCAACTTCATTAACCGATCGTCCACGGACTTGGACGAAGTGAGACAAAGTCATCTACTCATTCTCTACATCATTCTTGGTCGTCTCTTTTAGCAAACTTGACGATCGAGTTGCCTCGAGTCAGAGGCGGGAGCCCGTTTAAAGAATCGTCGATATGGTGCCACCTCGACGAGGATATCGGAGATCGACGAGATTGGAGCAGCCGCAACGGAGCGTGGGATGATGGTTGAAGAACGAAGGAACTCGGATCGTTCGGTATAACCTTTCTACACTCTTTACAGTTTGTTAGTTTAGCAATAATGGCAGATCCGGGTTAAAGTATACGATAGCGCCAGTTAAAAAGTTTTTGTTCCGCATTTGGCGTCTGTAGACTGCCGGGGCGCTAGCGTAGACTTACAGTGGTATCAGAGCCTCACCATTTTGCTATACTAACTTGTGCTAACGCGTTTAAAACATCGATCCGACCCGAAATCGAAAATTACAAAATCCAAGCTTGACAGTTTCTGTTGATTTTAAATGGTCTCCAAAAATTTTTCTGCATGTCTTAAAAATCTGTGCAGGCTTTTCTAAGAACCACGACAAAATTTGGGCACGTGACTCCACCAAACTGCCGCGGAAACGCGGCCAAACCCATGGTTTGGCCGCGCATCCGCGGCCACTTGGTGAGCTCATGCTCCCAAATTTTGTACAGTGGGTTCTCTGTTGGAAATTGGGATTTTTGGTATATATCTTTTGGGCCCAGGTTTTGTTACTGTTCACCAGTAAGTCGTGGGGCCCACTTCTTGATATTTGGTCGATCGAAATTTAAACATGTTAGTTTACAGTGCTTACAATATATCTCCGACCGGGAATGTCATTTGATCGGTAAACCGCGTCTGATTGCTATAGTTCTTTTAGACGGGTTTGCGAACGTGACATTCGCGTTGATGTTCTGTGTTGTGCTGTGATGTTGCGGATTTGTGGTGGTGGATAGCAGTGTGCAACGGTAGTACAGTTTGAGTTTATTTGTACATTTGATATTGCGGGGCGAGCGTCCAACTTGTGGACTGCCGTCACTGTCTGTTGTATAATATTCTTTTGGGGCACGACCAGGTTGCGGTCGATGTACCTATTGTACTATTTTTCATTACTGTACTAGGTTTTGCCCCGCGACGGAGTGCACGAATAGCCGGGTTCTGGGGGGAAACGGGTCCGCATCTCATGGCTTTGAGAGGCAGAGGGGTCCCACTCTAGAATTGACAGACTATTCGCCGCACTCGTAGGGGGTACAGGTTGACCCAAGGAGGGGTGCCCAAGATTACCGGATTCCGTGGAGTGCTGGGTGGTCCATTCACTATGCTGTAGGGGGCTGCCTCGCTTCAGGTTTTGGCGGGTAACTTGCCGCACCCGTAGGGGTCTAGGTTTCATTGCACAGGCTATCCACACGACAGGGGAACGTCGAGTTTCAGCAGCGGCTCTGTGAAACTCGGGGATCCCAGATTATCTGTATTGTTCTGTGATGCTTATTACTTTTCTGTAATGTTGCATATTATCACGCCTGGAGCGATTATTGTATATTGGTTTATATACTATTAGATGTTGTATATGTTTTACACCCGCGCTAGTCCAGTCCCCGCTCTGTCGTTTGTTAAGTAACCTAACGGGTGATGACGGGACCCAGTGACGAATGCGGATGGCATATACGTACATTTTATTTTCGTTCTTTTCTGGTGTGATTAAATGATGGGACTGCGTTGATTCTGATCAATGCAAAGGATAACAAACCTGTTTACAGTTGTTGGAACAAATTTAAAAAGTGTTATTGCAAAGACGTTTCCTTTTGTTATGCATAGCGGTATTCAGTGGAATATCCTGCACCTCATTCGACGGGGCAAGGGCCGATATCCCTTCACCGGGACTGACCCCTTGGGCAGAAGTTTGCGTCAGCGTAATAAATTCACTATAATCGATTACAAGTTGCTTTGCATAGCGGTATTCAGTGGAATATCCTGCACCTCATTCCACGAGGAAAGAGCCGAGATCCCTTTATCGGGAGTGACCTATTTAGCAAAAGGTTTTCGCCACTATATTTTAAAAAGCTATCAGGTTCCTTCAGCGATATCAAGTTCACTACGTTAAAGGTTTTTTGCCAAAAACCAGTCGTAGCCCTCCGTCACTTCTTTTGGGTATTTAGTAGTATTCAAGCTATGCATTTTAGCCAAAGTTAAGGCATAGTGTTTGGTAGCTGCGGGGTATTCAATTGTTGCATAGATAGATGAGTTAGTTTGGGACAGTCGTTCTGCCGATTGGCCAAAGTCAGGGGCATGTGCGGGTGAGTTCAAATTAACAAGATAGTGACGGGTAGAACTTGGCATGTGACTTATGACACTTTGACCAAAGCCAAGGTTATAAGAGCATGGGGCAAAAATCATATCGGGAGTTTCTAAAGAAACTGAAACTTGCCAAGTATGCGCATACCTTCTGGAGTATAAGTAACGTGGATGCATTCCATCACGTTATCATGCGATGAGAGTTGGATCCTGATTCCCACTGATGAGTTGGTTTACTCTTCGGGTGATCCCGATTGATTCTTCTTTAGGTTTGGAGGAGAATTTGACAGGACAGTGGGAGGTTTCTGGATTAGATAAAGTGATGACCATTCTGATCTAGGTTAGAGTGCACGCAGAGTGTTTCTTTTCTCTCTCTTTGGCAGCGACCTTTGACCGACCCTAGACTATGACTCAGTGACCAAGTTGACCGAACCTTCTTAAAATACTGGCTTTTGGATTGTCTGAGTTGCATAAGTCATTGCCACTCCTTCTTTTACCCTTTGAATTTCTCAGAACACCCGTATTACTACGGATATCCACTTCCATTGGATAGATCCATCGTATGGTTATATACGAACTCAAAGGGACTTCTTCGAGGATGGATCCAGGTTCAGGAGAAATAGAATTGGTTTATTCAGTTGTCTTTTATTATCACCTTCTCTCAGGTTGCGAGAGCTCCTTGGTTTAGGAGAGTACACCTATTACGCTTATTGGATAGTCTTATTCCAAACCATAGGCTGGTGCCGAAAGGTAGGGAATGAAGAAAACCAATTAGCCTAAGTAGGGTGTGCAGAAGGTAATATGTGAAGACAAAATAAAGGGATTAGAAAGAGGGCAAAGTAAATTGCGACTGATATCATTCACGACCAAAACCGCGTACTTCATCGCCACTCCTATTTCACCTTTAAAAGAATAAGGTATTATTCAGTTGTCTTTTATCTTCACCTTCTCTCAGTTGCGAGAACTCCTTGGTTTAGGAGGGTACACCTATTATGCTTACTGGATAGTCTTCTTCCAAACCATAGGCTGGTGCCGAACGGTAGGGATAGAAGAAAACCATTTAGCCTAACGATGGTGTACAGAAGGTAATGACTAAAGACAAATAAAGGGATTTGGACAGACGGCAATAAAATATACGGTTGAAGTCATGAATTGGATTATGGAAGAGGCATTGCTATGAATACCAGGATACCCCTACGAAATATCTTCATGTTTCAGTGCATGGTTAAAAGAAAAACTGTTTTCCCGATTAGACACGTACTCCAAGGGTATGTATTTACCAGGTTTCATTCTCATATCTGTATGGTTTTACAGATGATGAGTGGGAGTAAGATATTGGGAATAAGGTGATCATCCTCATTATATCGGAATTCGTTGTAATTGGTGATATTTGAGGAAATCGTCAGGGTACAGTTTTCAACCTACGACGCACAAGTTTTGAGTTGTTTAACTCAGCGGACTTATACAGAGTATTGTATGTTATCCAAGTGTCCATCGGGACAAAGGGGTAGGTCCTCGTACTATGTTCTGTTTACTTATAACTTCTCTAGTATTTAGACAAGTGTTTCATAGAAATACAAGGTCTAAGTTTTGAGAAGTTGTGGGTATAAGAATAAAGTAGAGAACCAGGTGTCACAAGTATCGGGATTCTTCAAAGAGATCGAAGATGTAGATTCTTGTGATTGGTATTCAGATGATAGTGATGGTTTTGAGAAACGTGTTTCTTTTTCAGGTTACTCATAAATGGATGGATTCCTAAGTTGAGTAATGCTGATTAGCCTCTTTCCATTAAGTTGATATGCACTGGAGACAGTTGCATGATTTGAATCTGGTTCCAATTAAATTAGTGCCAAAGTTTCTATTTTGGATATAAAATAGATCGTACCTTAAAAGATATTAAGGTACGGGGAGTTGTCCAGCTTATGCTTAAAACCAGACTCTGGATAACTCAGGACACGGTTCTGTAATGGCTGTTTGTGGGTTGACCCTGGCTACGACGAGGGTTGATAATCTACCATTTGGAAGATCAATAGTGATATTGTTCTTGACTCGCCACAGTTTTAGTAAAATGGATCTTTTTCAGAAAATAGTAGTGGGAGTATGGTAGAACTGGAAGTGATTCCAGAACCGCGAACGATTACGGAAAATTTAATAGGACCTATATATTCAATCAGGGTTGACATTCCAATAGCCACTCCGCAGATTTGGTGGGTAACCTCAGACACCCGAGAGGTACTCCGGTAGCCTCAAGGACGGTGACAGGGAGGTTCTTATCTACCAAGACTTGACACTACTGTTGTTCCAGGATATGAGACCCGGTAGGAGGGTTGTCGTAGTCAGTGGGAGCAGCGGAAGCATAGTGGGCAAGATGCTTATATCTATTTATAGACTTGAGCAGTTATAGCGGAGATAGATCATCTAATTTTGATGTGACAGTCATGGGTTTGACTTCAATCAGAATAGGGGATGGATCAGTTAAGAAGGTAGTAGGGTGTGATGTCATGGTATCTGGATGACATACACAGAGTAGGAAGTAAAATTCCTATACTACGATCGGTTGTACTGTGGTCGTCACACAGTTGTTTCTCCAGACAGGATATGGATATAATATTTGACATTCTGGTTTCTAGATCTATGGTTTTAGATCTGGATTTGGGTAGTTTCCCAATGTGGGTACTTTGACAGATATTCTAATGGTTTTTGGAATAGTTGACTCCTAGCATGGTGGTGTACCTGCAGGTGATGGAGTCACCCTCTCTAAAGGTGTCTTACAGACTAAAGGGGAGAGGGATGTGCATGATTGGCAGATCACTTGCTTAGGCAATTGAGTCAATCATGAGATGTCAAGTACCACACCAAATGTTGGTTTTGCACTAGATGTAATAAGTTTGTATTAATCCAATCCTGGAGAAACATAAGGAAGCAGTTTTAGAACATAAGTACATGTTCTACGGATTTGATGACGGCAGCCTTCTTCGGGAGACGGTTATCATTCCAAGCTTCAAAGGTGACATGGTTGACAGAGTGATTGTCAGAGTTATAGTTTTTCCCTCTGATGAAGAGGGACAGTATTATGGACAGGTGGTCTAAGAGGATACTGTGGGTGGCATGGTGCCGGATACTGATTAGGTTCAGTGATCGATACAGTCTAAGAAGTTTGGATTTGGAGTTCATTTATGAACTAGGTCCCATCAGATATCCAGACATATTCTAAGACAGGTATTACTCATTTCGGGAGATGGATTTCTCCGCGAATTAGAGATTAAGAGAGATATCGAAAGAAACTTCTAGGCGGATCCACTCACTAAGGCTATTTCTCGAACACAATAGTTTTACAAACGGGCTTTGTGAAACTGATTAGTAGAGGAGTTGGGTGTTGGTTTCACACGGGCTGTGAGTACGCAACATCGCAATAATTAGCCTTGAGTGCAAGTGGGAGATTGTTGGAGATAGTGCCCTCATAGTCAATTATTGGATCGCAGGTACGTGATTGCAATGATTGCGGAGGACCTATACCGGTATGACAGTCTTACTCGAGATGATAGTACGCTATCTGGTTTGCCTTTATCAGTAGTGTACATGTTCAGGTGACTGATTACATGTTACACTTTGATAGAGCCCTTAGGATCTTGCTTTACCACCAACAGTATGATGGCGATCATATACATGAGAGTTGGGTGGTTTATACGCATATCCTTAATAATGGTCCCTAGTCGTGGGAGTTTCGAGACAGGGCATCGATACTCCGGAGTAGACTAGTGTGTACAGTCGAGACCCCGACGAGGGGAGGTGGCCGGTCTCACAAGCCACTGGTGTCAGTTGGATCACCTAAGATGTATACAGGTGCTCATTGGGTTTTGAGTACACCGGACAGGACTCGCCGGGAATCTGCTAGTTAGTATTATATCTATCGTCAGATAGCAGTTCCCTAGTGACATGTGTACAGGTTAGTTCATCGACCTGAGGTCGTCATTTGTCTCGTGCGAGTTCCCACTGTGCTTTGATTTCTACCCTACCACGGCTCAAAGGAGACGTGCAAACAGGTAGTTTTTGGGTACAGTCCCGAGCCATATGGAGGCACGTGAGCGGATCGGCAGGGGATTCGTCTCTCCCGGTATTGGGGGCGAGATCGTGCTGTGTCTAGGAGAGCCATTACACAAAGCCCACGGCCGTGGCAGGAGATTTACTGGTAGGTACTCCAGTAGTATCTCAGGGTGTTATTGGGCTTCACTCCGACACGACTTATACTGCTATTAGGGGTCTGACGTTACTAGCCCCCTAGGCAGATATGCGATACTCATAGACGAACGGAACGGACTGTATATACATTGTCACTGTTAGGCTCAGTAGGGTTTTTCCGGATGAGTTCGCTCATCGGCATCCCTTGAGGTCAGTCCATGGGCAGCCGTTACGCATTGCTAGTGCCGCTGCCCACTGCCAGGGTACTGACGAGTCATTAGAGTCCCCCACAGACAGTTTCCCAAGTTCGGGCAAAACGTTGTAGAGGCCGTATGGTTTTATGGCAGGGTTCAGAAAATGCACGTGCGTTTACGCACGTGTTATTTTTCGGGCAGATGATACTGGTCGGCTTTGGTTTAAGCCGGCTCCGAGTATTATATTGAGTAGGTATAATATCTTTGTCTCAGTTGCATTTGTATTCGGTCGTAATACAAATGCGGGTATATTTATACAGTTTCGGGGTTGTCCTGAAATTCGTTTCAGGATCACTTTTGGAAGTTTCCAATTTCCAGTTTTCTATCAGCCGTCTTTTAACATTCGGTTAAAGACGGATTTATCTTTTCTTCGGATAAGAGTGAGTCATCATTCTAGAAGGTTCTAGAAGTGATGAAGTGGCTAATGAGTCATCTTGACATTAATGGTTGCATTAATGACTTGATGAGGTGTTTATGTGAGTCATTGTTTTCATTAAAGAGTTTTGTTAAGCTTAAGATATTTTGTGAGAAGCTTCATATCTTATGGTCACCACCATTGCTCCTACACTCACCCTCCTCATTCTATATATATGGCCGGCCCCTTCCCCCTCCTCTCTTGATCGATCTCACTTGAGGTTTCACTTGAAAAAGATATGATAGTATTTGGGGTGCATGGAATTTTACAGTCCATTTCATTCCATCACCCAATTTCCTCGGCAACTTCATTAACCGATCGTCCACGGACTTGGACGAAGTGAGACAAAGTCATCTACTCATTCTCTACATCATTCTTGGTCGTCTCTTTTAGCAAACTTGACGATCGAGTTGCCTCGAGTCAGAGGCGGGAGCCCGTTTAAAGAATCGTCGATGTGGTGCCACCTCGACGAGGATATCGGAGATCGACGAGATTGGAGCAGCCGCAACGGAGCATGGGATGATGGTTGAAGAACGAAGGACTCGGATCGTTCGGTATAACATTTCTACACTCTTTACAGTTTGTTAGTTTAGCAATAATGGCAGATCCGAGTTAAAGTATACGATAGCGCCAGTTAAAAAGTTTTTGTTCCGCATTTGTCGTCTGTAGACTGCCGGGGCGCTAGCGTAGACTTATAGTCTGTGCTCATGCAGCATGGCAATCATTAGTATTTGTGCAAGTGTTCTATAAGTGTAATAGCCTAGTCATATCGACATCTACGTATGCAATATATCATAACGGTCCTACAGTGACATGGCAATACCAATGAGGTGTAGTGTAACATAGGTATACGTGCTTGTGCAGTATAGTACTCATTGGTAACGGTGCAGTATTCTATCAGAATGTTCGTATTACAGAAACATATAACATCTATAGTATAACGCAAACATGTAAAGTAATCTAAGCGTAACTATTAATTGTAATTGCTTTCTATGAGCTATATAATTATCTTTAGAAATGGAACAATACGTTGGGTTTGAAATAAGAAAGCTGCCTTAGTTAAAATAGATATTCGTTTTGGAAGTGGGCATCGCGTCTTTGTAATTTATCATTTAAAAGAGAAACGAATCGTAGTTTTTAAAAGAATATAGCTCATATAAGTATTACATCCTAAAACGGAATATAATCTAACTCTACGAGTTTAAAGGAAAACTTGGCCGTTATTCGGCATACGAAACTCTTCCTCACCAACGCGGTATAATTTCTCATATAATGTCTCACATTATCACTATATCTCAAATCCTCTCTAGTACGGTATCATCCTTCGTACCAAGTTACTAAACCATCCGTAAACTATATGCAAATGAGTATCATACTAGATGACATTTAATTCAAATATCCATATCTTAGTTAATTTCTAAAACTAATATATATCATAATACTATTTATAAGGTTGTGGGGGTGCTATACACCATCCACCCGACTTCCCCCGTAGATATAAATCTACTCACCAACTTAATAAGCTTGCTGAAATCCATGCTGCTATATCCGCCAACTCCGTCTCGAAATCCTTCGCAATCGCACCTATAATCGTATATATGAAATATCGACGTAAATATCATATCCAATTCAAAACAACAAGTTAAGCATCCATAGGTTAGAACCTACTGTATACTTAATCCAAAAACGACAAATGCCACTGAATTCAACGCACAAACGTTAACAGTTCAAGCGCAGGACAAAATACGGAAAACCCGTATCGGAATATCGGAAAACTTGATAAACCATAACTAATCACTCCCAGATTTCTATGTAAGAATACTGGAGAAAATCAAACAATACCATAGCTTATAAAATACCAAAACAAAACTACAGGAGAGAAACCAACACCAAAATCCCAAAGGGGGCCAGCGTCGCCGGAATTTTAGGGTATGTCGCCAGATGAAATAGGGATTTTGGGGCTCGTGCTTTGAGTGATGTTCTCTAGTTGTTTCATTATAGTTTTGGTATTGCTAGTTTTTCTAGTAGTTATTCCTAATGGTTCCAGATTCATTTACAGTGAGCTAAAAATCACAAAATACACTGTTCACCTATACTGCACACTAAAACTGATATTTGAACAGAATTGATTAAGTAAAGAGAGAAGAAAATATACCTATTGGAATGATGCACAAAGGATTCCAGCTCAAGAATTGTATGACGGAAGCTCCTAGGGATAGGGGTTGCTCAAGCTTGAAGATGTGAACAACTTTGATGAAGGGATTCATAGCTTTTCTCTTATGGTGATGAATACTTAGAACTTTTATGTTGAAGCTAGTAGAACTTATTTGTTTCAGTTTGAGGAAGCTTAGGAATTTCTAAGTATTGTGATAAGATAAGGTGAGAGAGGCGAGGTTGGTGCAGAGAGAGCATGAGGTGGAGGTTGAGAGATGGAGGTGTTGTGTTGTGAGATGATAAGGTATAGTGTGAAGGAGGAGATGTAGGGATATGAACAAGGGTGATGTGTGTTAAGGATGAGAGTTTAGACTTAGGTTAATATATGCCCAACCATACAAAAGAGTTAAAATAAAATAAAAGAAACTCTTTTATGAAAAAGGAAATCCACCTCCAAGTTAAAATGAAGTATTTATCATGACACTTAATTAACATTATCTCATAATAACATCTTATGTCATGTTTAAAACAATTTAAATATCATATTTATGATATAACATCTTTTCTTTATATTTACCAAAATAATTAGAATTTTACGGATATAATTCCGATACCAAAAGTCGTATGTGATATCACTTTGCAAACTTTATTTAAATTCTTATTTAAAATTATAAATTAATATTTAAAATTTTCCAAAATATTACAGTCTCTGCCCCTTAAAAAAATTCGGTCCCCGAATTTAATTTAAACCATCTTCTTAAAACATTTTTCTTAATCCAATCTGCTCAAATTTAAAACAATTTTTTCCGGGGTCCAAATTTAAAACATAAAATATGCTCGATATAATGGAACTCCAAAGTCCCATACGAGCTAAAACGCATCATAACGCAACCGTGTGCATGAAACATCAAAATATATAAAACTCACATAACTGTAACTCTAGCGGGCACTATGAGAATTACTCCAGTTATGATACAACTTACCAAATAAGAAAGTCGTTGTGTATCCTAAGTACAATAAATGCCATAATCGTAGTGCAATATCGGTGCATACGACCAAGCGAAAATGTATAAATCAAATCTATAACATATCCTATCAAGTGTAAAGCACGAAACAAAACCAACCCTAATGGGTTTGTATGTAAATCTCAAACCACACATCACGGTTTGCATGAAAAGAAAAACAGCGTTAAGTGCAACAGGTGTGCACGAAACAATATCCACTGCATCTATTGTGCACGGAACAAAAGTGTACAAAATAGTATCAAGTGCATCGGGATGCACAAAATAAATCTCAAGTGCATCGGAATACACAAATCAACATCAAGTATACCTAGGGTATATATTTATAATATCTTAATCATGTGCATCTGATGTGCACGGAAATATCAGTGTAGTGCATCCAGTGTACATAACACTCCAATCGAGTGTAGTCATCTCGCACAAAAATCTCAACAAGTGCGCCTGGTGTGCACAAAACATAAATCAAAGTGAAATCACTGTACATGGAAATCTTATCAAGTGCACCTGGTGTGCATAAAACATCATGTGACCTATAAATCCTCAAAAATACATATGTCAAATAATGAACGTTGAGTTTTTCTTTCTTCAATGTTGAAAATGAAATGTTTTAGATCATAAAAACGCAAATCGAACTCAAAGGACATCGAAGCCTATCCTCTTCAATGTCAGAAGCTATTTGTACACCAAGAATTGGCATATCAAGGATTACTACTTGCCGTCTGCCACGTTCTAACGTTCTCTGTCTCTGAACTCTGGTTCTTCTTGCGGATCTCTAATACCATGGCTTCTTTATGCAAGCGTCCGGTGAGGTGCAACGACACCATTCATCTTATTGCTAATACATCCCATCACATCTTCTTGGCCAGTAGTGTTAGTTGTATGTATGCCCTAGAGGCCATTATCGTACATGAGATGTATATAATAGTGGATGCCGGGACATATATAGGGAAGACTTTCTTGCTCGACATGATAGTACGCTAACGGGTTGCTCTTTATCTTAACATGTACACTTATTGTCTCTCTGTTACATGTTGATAAGCCCTTAGGATGTGTACTCGACTTCCAGGATTATGATGCAGATCATACTAGTGGGGCCTGGGTAGTCCATGAGTACATCCTTCAATGTTCCTAGTCGTGGGAATATCGAGACGGGGCATCGATATTCCAGAGTAGACTAGCGTATATCTTCTCGACCCATGTGTTGGGCAATGGATGTTCCCATATCCATTGGTGTTTGACATCAGAGATGGTATACGGGTGCTCAATGGAGACTGGGTACACTGAACTGACTCGCCGAGAACTCCCAGATGGTATTATACCTCACGTCAGATGGCAGTTCTCTGGTGACACTGGTACAGCTTAGTCTGTCGACCCGAGATCGTCATAGAGTCTTGTGTGTCTCTTACTGTGCTTTGATTTCCACCCTACCACGGCTCTACTAAGTTGTGCAAACAGATGGTTTTTGGGTACAGTCTCGAGTCATATGGAGGCAATGAGCGATAGGAGGGGATTCGTCTCTCCCGGTATTGGGGGTTGATGTTGCGCTATGTTCGATTGGCCATAACTGGAAATCCCTGGACATGTTTGATGTGATTTACTTATAAGTGTTATTAGCAGTTTCACGCTCGTAATGGACCTTACATCGGCATGACTTATCAAGCTACTGGGGTCTGACGTTTACCACCCATAGGCGAGATATGCGACATATCAGACGAACAGACCGGACTGTGCGGTAAGTGTTACTGATCGGATTCGCAGGAGTGTGAGCTGGCTTGCTCGTTGATCTTCTGATCGCTCAATACCCGGGTGGCCGTTACGTTTAGCAGACCGCTTGCGGCTTGTGGGTGACTGATATGATCACCACCTACTGCCGGCGTATTGACGAGTCTTTAGAGTCCTACACGGAGGTTTCCTGGCTCAAGCGAAACGAAATAGGAGTGCATATGAGATATGTGCGGGACCGAGAATAATACGAGTATGTGATACTGTATTCTATTCTCGCAATTAGTATCATCGGTCGGTTATATGCGATATAGCCGGGTTACCGAATCAAGTGTTGATTCGATATATTGATACACTAGATATTAGTCAGTTATATGTGATATGACCGGATTATTAAATCAAGTTTTGATTTAATGATTTAATGTATAATTATATATTTGATATATTACTTTACATTAACTAGTATTGGTTCACTTAAGATTACTTTTCTCACTTGATGTACACATAATGTATATGTGATATATAATTGTGTACATGTTTGTATCATGATTGATGATACATGCAAACATGGATGGGTGTGTGACATACACCATGCTAATTATAATTTAGGTTTTTATTTATCTTAATTGTTCAAAATGGTGGAATCTTTTGTCATGACTTGAAGCTTCATGAAGCTTGAAGCATCTTTGACAAAGTCCACTTATTTTGTCTCAATTAAGATATTTATTATCCAAACCATTATAATTATCCATGGTTACGTCTCTACAAGAGTTAGTGGATGATACTAACTCACCCATGGTTGCATAATTATCATTATCTTCACTTGAGTTTTCATTCCCATTCTTTTTCTTCTTCTTCTTCTTCATCCAAAAGAAAGCCTTGCTAGATTTTTCTAAGTGATGAAAACAAGTGAGAAATCAAAATCTAAAGTGAACCCACTTCCTATTTCATCATCATCTACTACTTGCCATTTCGTTTAGGGTGTTCTCTTCACAAAGTTTATGACCAAGTGAAGGGTTAGCTTGGGTTTGAGTCTCCTTGACGTAGATCATCTTTGGCCTCGAAGACTACGAGCAAATCCGTTCATTTCTCTGAGGAAAGCATCACTAGATTCTGGGAGCTCGATGATCGCAGCGAAGGGACGTCAACACGGAGCTTTAGAAGTGAAGGACCGGATCTACAAAGGTTGTATTCTAGTTCACTTCTCTTTATAATGTTAAATTACAAGTTTTTGTTACCCTAGTTTTCTAGTACGATTCGTAGTTGATTGTTTAGCACCCCTTTAAATTTTTGTTGTGGCATGTGTGATGCTTGCAAACCCTAGGCTAGGTGCTAAGGAATCCCAACATGGTATTAGAGCCTGACTAGAAATCTAGACGATGTTAGATTAATACGGAAACGAAACAAATCCGTAAACACACAATTTCTGGAACCCTACACATTTTGCTCTCTGTTGATTTTCAAAAGTTCAGTAAAAATTGTGCAAACAAGTGCAGAGTCATATATATGAGACCTATAGTGCACAGAACAAAAACGAGGCCAGAAGCTTGGATTTCAACCGAGCACTCTCCCTCAAAAACTAGGGAGGCCGGCCCTGCATGCTCCATTTGGTGTTGTTTTTGTTTTGTGCTCTGATGTGCTTATTTTAGGGTTTCAGGTATTGTTTGCTTGGTCCAAATTTTCATGTGATGTAAATTTGGCTATAGGACCAAAACGGAGTGTTTCGTAGTCGTATAATTTAACATTTTGATGGTAACCTAGGCTATGTTTGACAATTCGAACGAATCTCAAGCATCACCCCATAACCCCTTCTGAAATTTCCAAGTGTTGGAATTTTTCTAAGTTAGTTATATTCAATGTTCGTGCAAGTAACTCTGTGGACCCTCTAGAAGAACATAAATCTTAACTCGATTCTATGCCCTTGGAACCACGGCTTGAACCCTACGGTTTGCCGTGGTTCCACGGTGTCATAGGTGAGGCGTTGGTTTAACCCTTCTACGGCTGGATCATAGGTACTGAGGCACGTTTTGGGTACTTTAACTTCGCTCAAGTGTTGAGCTCATTAGGAGTTATGGGGATTTGTTGATTCGATCGAAACGTTTAACATCGTCTAGTATATTGTGATACAATATTTAGAATCAACAACATTTGAATTTTATAAGTCTAGCAATTTAGTCTCATTTGATTGGTTGCCACGGGATTTTTATGTGATCAAAAGTCCTTCGCAATCACTTTGTGTATTCAGATACTCGCCGGGTAACATTACTAGATAGCCACGCCCTATAACCTCGACCAAGTGACTGTAGGAGAACTTCGTTGCCAAAAAGCATCCGTCCGGGTGCTCACGGCCGCGGTGTTCCGCCTAAGTGCACTTCGTCGTCGGTATTGGGGGGTGCAGCCGTCTACTAAAGTTTGCGACGAGCATTCGATCGGGATGTCGGGAATCTTTTTGAATTGCCCGACTGATTATTTGAAAGTTTTTTCAATATCGAGACTAAAATGCAGGGTTTATAATTGTTAGGCATGCGATGTCTAAGGAATTCATAATGTTAGGCATGTGATGTCTAAGGTGGTTGCGGATTACAAATGTTGTAGTTTTCTCTTTCTTTTCTGCGACCATAAGTGTAATATGTGGAGTATCTCCGGTTTCGTTGCTACACGTCAAAGACAATTGGGATACGCATATTTACTTACGTTGATGACATGTGATGTTATGTGTTGCTGTGATATATTATATTGGATCGTCGTGTTTGAATAGCCGGGGGGTTTTATGTGAGATGGGAGTTTTTCATTTTCATTCATGTAAAATTCAATGTATGTAATATTCTTTTATTGGGGTACGTCCGGGTTGAGGAAGATGTCACCGTTGATGGATATTATTTACTTTTCCGTATTAGGATAGACCCAAGGAGGGGAGCACAAGTAACCGGGTTCTAGAGTCCAGTGGGAGACCATCTCGAGGAGTCGAGTCCGGGTCTCCTAACTCTAGAATTGGTAGGGTTGCTTGCCGCTCTCGTAGGGGTCTTGGGATGTGGGATTGGCTATTCATCACGACCGTGGAATCCGTGTTTTATTCAGGCTCAAAATAAAATACGGACATCCTAGTATATCCAATATTTCATATGTTGTTTTCTGCTGCGTTATCTGTGATGCGAGCAATTGATATGTGGAGGTAGATACTGTATATAGTATATATGATATATTATATAGACGTCGCTTATGTTTTACACCCGTGCTAGCTCTGCCCCACTCTGTCGTTAGTTACCTAACCTAACGGTGCTTGACGGGACATCGAGGCGAATACGGATGGCATAAGCGTACGTTGTATTTATCTGTGATGTTTAGGTGACTTAAATGTTGGGACATCATTAATGAGATTAATGAAAGAAAATAAACCTAAGAGATGTTGTGGAATCGAATTTCAAAAAATTAGGTAGCTCTAGTTGTTGCTTTGCATAGAATATCCAGCACCTCATTCGACGAGGAAAGAGCCGAGATTCCTTCACCGGGAGTGACCTCTTTAGCAATAACTAGCAGATGCTACAACCCTCGGTTTTGTCTTTTGACTACTTTTCTAGTTATTGCTTTGCATAGTGGTATTGTGAATATCCTACACCTCATTCGACGAGGAAAGAGCCGAGATCTCTTCACCGGGAGTGACCTCTTTAGCGAAACTAGCAAAAGCCTCAAAAACACTCCATTTAAAACCATTCGATTCTGCAACGAGATCAAGTTCAAAGAGTTAAAGGTTTTCTTAAAAACCATCTGCAACCCTCCGTCATTTTAGAAAGTAGAGTACTTAGTATTCGTGTTGCGTTTGTTGACCTTAGCCAAGGCACAGTTGTAACGTCTTCAAAATAATAAAATATGATTTTTGAGAAATTTTATAATTTAATATTATTTTAATATTTTGGTATAATTAAATACAAATAAATGAGGAAAAATTATGGAAAATTCTAAAATAAGGTATTTTATGGAATTATGCCATTTTTAAGTTTTTAAGATTAGTTATATGCTAATTTAGTGCTAATCGCGATTAAAAATCGCTAATTGGATTTTTAGCACTTTTGAGCAAAAATGTGCACATATCATTTTCCACACTTGTTACACTTGTGTTACATTTCTTTTGCCATGGTTTTCTTTTGGGTTCACTATTCAAGTGAGAAGAATTTAGAAAAGAAAAAGAAAAAGGTAAGTGATGATGAGAGAGAGAGTAGGTTGCATTGACTTTGACCCTTTCCTTCATCATTTTCCCATCTCATTTCTCTCTCCCCTCTTCTTCATGAGATGCTGCCCTCCCTCTCCCTCACTCACCCTCTTCATTAAAACCCTAGATCCATCAAGAAAACAATGCCAAAACCCCATTCCCACTTTACAAAAAGTGTTCCCGAGCTCACTAGCTACACATTAAACCTAGCAAGATTGGATTTGGTGGACTTTGAGCAACTCAAGAATTTTCTTGAGTTGCCAAAGGAGGTAATTTTTGCACCTATTAAGGTAGTATCTCATTTCTTTTACATCCATACTAGTTTTGTATCGATATGGTGTTGTTTGGTGGATTTGTGAAACATCAAGTTAGGGTTTAGGGTAAAAACTGAGAATCAAGATGAAATTGAGGCTTATTGTGACCTTAGAAAACCTGGTGTAATGCAAAATTGAACCCAAAACTGGAAGTGAAACCAGAATACGAAATTACGGAACCGATATCGGGGAAAACTGTAAATCTGTCACTGTTTTGTAGAATCTGCTATCACCCCGAGACACCTAAAATAAAACTAAGATTGACAGTGGAATGTGCAGGCACCAGAGAACCACCACCCCAAACCCTAGCTCCCAACTCCCTTACCAGGCCGCCAATTCTCCCATTCTGGCCGCAATTTGCGGCCAGAGCATGGTGGATCTGCCTCGTTTTGCGTGCATGCCCCTATTTCCTCTATTCTTGGCCCTGGGTACTTGTAGTTTTGACTGATTCCAGCTAGGGTAAAATCTGGGTTGATTTTCCTATGTTGGTGCATGGTTTACGACTTGATTTAGCATGAATTTTGGTGTTTTGTGATTCATTCCTGTCGGGTGGCGTTTGGACGTCAACGACAAGTGGATTTTGATTGTGTTTACATGCGAGTCGATAGGTTTTTACCTATGCGGGTAGCGTGTGCTATTTTGGTTTCCGATGTGATTTTCATGTGCTTTAGCATTGTGATATACTTTTAGGTTCACTACGAGATGTTGAGGCAAAGAAGGTGAAGATGGCAACATCGGCACCGACACTTGAGAAGCAAGGTGAGTAGATTATATCTACGAGGAGAAGTCGGGTGGATGGCGTATAGCACCCCCGCAGTCCGTGGTGATGTATACGAATACGTATACACACATATATTTTATTATGTGTTCTTTAGGGTTATTGATGGTAATAATGGATTATTGGTGATAAGGATGTATTGGTTGAGTATAGTGCGAAACCCTAGAGTAGTGGTTGCACCCACACTCACACATACACACATACTTGCATACATTCTTTCATATACCTGTGCGCATATGATGGTGGATATATCTACACATGGGTATGGGACTATGTGTTTATATACGGGTTTTGAGGATGATACGTGGGATTGGGATGAGTCGATGAGATTCGATTGAGGCCGTGAGATTTGGCGACATGACAGAGTTCATATTGGAGATGTGATATGATGGTAGTGATACCTGTCATGTGATGAGATATGTGACATCGACTCAGATTTAGGTGGTTTCCATACCCCTCCCTTTTGACTCGTTTGTGGGTTCGTAGTTCGCATAGTAGGTGTTAGACTATACCCGAGTCATACCTATTTCAAAACTAACGAATCGGGGATATTTTAAAGATAAGCAAAGGGTTTATACGGATATTTAAAAAGGCGCATCTTTTCTTAAAACACCGTAGCCCTTATTTTACCAAAAGCCCTGTTTCGTCTTATTTCAAAAGGCAAGGTTGCATGATATAGCTACTGAGGCAGGTTCTCTACTGTTGCGTTGATTACTTGATTCCGCACATTCATGTTGTTTGCATTGCGTCGCTTGTATTGTTGATATATTTCGGTCATGCTGCTAGGACACCAGCACCATTATCGATGATGCGTATGTTCCACGTACACTGTTGCCGGCTCACACACTTCATCATCGATAATTGCCATGTCACTACACTGTAGTACTGTTGCATTCAGGATATGACCCTTGCATGACATACTGATATGATTACATTTCTGCTATATGTCGCATACATGCTGCTTTCTGATCATACGCATTGAGATATGATGTTTCCATGATATTTCTGGTTTTGGGAACCGTGGGTGTTTCAAAGAGAATATGTAATTGTTTTAACAACCCGGTTACCCGTGATATGATATTTTGGTGTGTCCACCACACGTTTTCTCGGTGCTGAGACGTGTGCTTGAAACCCGATTCGAGGAGTGGATGTTCCGTTTGCGGGTTCGTGGTAGGCCCGGTATGGTTCCCCTCGGCGAGATGATCGATGGGTTTTGCCGATTGAGCCTGGAGGTGGGCGAGTACCTACCGGTGATTGGTTGGACCTGGCAGTTGTCCGGAGGATACCGACCAGAGTCGAGAGATGGATGCGGGATGATCCGTACTGCCGGGGCCGAGGGCCGATACCGCAGATGGACCCCGTGGGCCGATCCGGACTGACGGACCCCGATATATGAGGATTTACGTGCCGATGCTGGGCACAGTTTTCATGATGTTTTCGAGTGCCGATACTGGGCACTCCGGTTCCATGATTTTGACGTGTCGCGAGGGACACGGGTGGTTTATATCCTCATATTTCCATGCATATGCTGATGATATTTACATACATGATGGTTATTGTCATTGGGTGACGAGTAGACGGGATCCACGTACATGCAGATTGATTTCATTGATTGTACCTCACATTTATGATATGCTATTACCTGAGGCACTGGCACGAGCACTTGGCATTTCACTCATGTATAGAGATTACATTTCCAGTTTAGCATGTTTCAGACTTATTCATATTGAGGTTTATATATCTGATCGTATTGACCTAGGATGGGTCATGCATTCGATCTCTGCTTGTAGATATTTTCTATTCACGAGTTGGCAACTCACCCCCTTTGTGCCACAGTCCTTGCAGGTTTTTGCCGTACAGATTCCATAGCGGCATTTCTGGCACACTGCTTCTTTATGGGTGACTTGCTTGGATAGGTGGGTTCTTTTGTATCAGAACCGCCATTGTTCATGTATTATTTATTGTATCTAGAATTTCCATCAACCCAAAACTTGTATATTGTTTCAGACTTAGAAAACAGTGTTGTATTATTTCGACCTTAGAGTCGTGCTTGTAGTATTACGGTTTTCTGGCTGTTTTGAGTTTCTTTTTGGCTTTTGATCCTCGTCCTTTGGCGTTGTATATTATTATTGCTTGCGTGGTTATGACCGTCGATTGACGAAGAGCTAGCTCCCGCTTGGGGATGCCTTTTATCATTTCTTATATATTATTCTTGTTGTACCCCGTTCGGGGCCAGTTTTTACAAAGGAAACTCTGCCGAAATTTTCAGGAAAGGTTACACATTTAAAAAATACACATTCGGCTTAGTTATTTAAAAACTTGATTTTTGAAACGTGATTTCCTTATCTTTTCAAAACCAGTTTTCCTTATTTACTCTTTAAATGGATTTAGATTGCTGGGCTTTTGGCTTACTTGGATCAGATGGGGTCCTATAGACTTCATATGGTTCAAGGGCCAGTCACGTGCTCTTTCGGGTCGTGACAACAGTGTACGGTAGCTAAGTGATGTCTTCCTACACATCATATTATGTGATTAGTTAGGACAGTCATGTGACTTTGTTGACCTTAGCCAAAGGTCATGTGGGTGGGTCTAATTAATCACGAAATGATGGGTAGAACTTGACTGGTGCTTATGATTTGTTGACCATAGCCATGGTCATAAGTGCTAGGGGTAAAAACCATTATCGGGAGTTTCAAGTGTTGAAATTTGCAATGAGATTGCATACCTTCTATATGATAGTTGAATCCTGATACCCACTGTGAGTAATTGTTACTCCTGAGAGAGTTTTGCACTTTACAATTAGCCGATCAAGTAGGTGTCTAAAAAGGTGTCAACGGAGTTACGCCCTTGGCAAAACGAGGTTTATTTTAATTAGGTCCGTGCGAAATCACGGGGTACCTCCTTCAAAGTACCGGCACTGGCCTGGCTGAAAGATTGGCGAACTTGTAGGGTGTAATTAATCCCGGCTAGTCTTTCTTTTTAGGGTTTGAAAGAAGATTTGATAAAAACAGTGGGAGCCATTCTGATTAGATAAAATATATAAACAATCTAATCTTGCAAGAGCGCACACAGAGTGTTTTCTTCTCTCTCTCTCTCCAGGTAGCGACCATGTCACGCCTTAATCAAGATAATAATTTGGATGTATTGACCGAACCCGCTTGTTATACTGAGCTGGGGAACGTTGGTCCCGCTCCAACTTATAATTGTTATAAGACCGAGCAGGAATTAGGGGAATACCAGGATTCCCATGCCACCCAAACGAAGAAAGTGCATGATAGATGCATCTTCTTCGGGTGTGTTCGTTACAGAGAACTGTTTCTCAGTATCCTCTACGTCTTGGGTATGTGATACCGGATCAGGATCCCGCATATGTAATCTGTTACATGGGCTACAGATAGGTAGAGAACTGGGAATTTGTGATAAGTTTCAAGAGTTGGAAATGGTGCAATTGTTGCAGCCAAGGTGTTGGCAGTTATCACCCTGTATTACCAAATGTGTTGATTCTGAACGAATGTTATTATATACCGAACCTGACATACAATATCATATCAGTCTCTTTATTTAGTAAAGAAGGATATAATTTTGTATTGTTGGATAATGTTTTGAACATTTCCTATATCAAGAGTTGATCAGTTCAGGCACGTTATCTAAAAGCATATACATTCTAAATCAAACCACAGTTCTTAACGTACAGAACACACACAAGAGGAAGAGTTCAGAAATGAACGAATCCTTCTTGAGACATTATAGACTAGGTCATATCAATGCGACCCGACTAGCTAAGTTACATTAAGATGCATATTTAAATCAGTTTGAATTTACATCTTGTGAAACTTGCCAGTCATGTCACAAAGATAAAATGACCATAGCTCCGTTTACTTGAAACAGAGAAAGAGTTAGTGAACTCTTGGGACTAATACATAGTGATGTATGTAGGTCCCCTGTCTACACTTGCCAGGACTGGTTCTTTATACTTCCTTACATTCACTAATGATCTCTCAAGATTCGGACACATGTTCCTGTTGAAACACAAGTCTGAAGCTTTTGAGAAATTCATAGAATATAAGTCAGAAATAGAGAACCAAAACCGGGTATAAGTATTATGTCCTATGATGTAATCGGGGAGGAGAATACTTGTGCATGGAATTCCTGGGCTATTCTAAAGGAGAATGAGATTCTCCCTCAGCATTACTCCTCCGTATACACCACAGCACAACGGTGTATCGGGGCGGAGCAATCGCACCCTATTAGATATGGTGCGCTCTATGATGAGTACTACTGAGTTACCTATTTCCTTTGTGGGTTATGCATTTGAGAAGATGCATACCTATTGAATAAGGTTCCAACCAAATCAGTGCCTACCACTCCATATGTGATATGGTATGAGAAGAGCCCATCTCTTAAGCAAGTTAAGATTTGGGGTTGTTCGGCCTATGTCTAAAAGCAAAATCCGGACAAGATCGAGCCAAGGTCAGTTCTGTAGAACTGGAAGGAGTTCCAGCAATACAAACTACGGCTGATGAACTGGTAGAACCGAAGAATTCAATTGTTCCCGACGAACCTCAGCCTCTCCGCCGATCTGGTAGGGTTCCTCATCCGCCTGAGAGATACTTCGGTTTCTCGATGACAGTGGGAGCAAGGATTGCATCATGAGATGATGACCCCACTAGTTTCGAGTAGGCCATCAAGAGTGGGAACTCTGTAAGAATGGCTGGATGCTAAGCGATCTGAGATGGAATCTATATACACCAACAAAGTATGGACTTTGGATACTATATCTGAAGGGTTAAATCCCCATCAGGAGCAAGTATATCTTGAGAAGATTACTTGGTGTAGGTGGGAAAGTTGAGACTTTCAAAGCTAGACTTGTTAAAGGTTCTCGGCATCGACCAGGCATGGATAATGATGAAACCTTTTCTCCAATAGCAATGCTTAAGTCCGTCCGGATCCTACTTACCATTGCTACATACCATGACTACGATATCTGGCGGTTGGGTGTCATGACTGCTTTTCTAAATAATGATTTAGAAGAGAACGTCTATAAGTACACAGCCAGAGGGCTTCGTAGACAGTGGGAGCAGCGGAAACGTGTGCAAGTTACTTTAAAAGTTAAAGCAGGCATCGCGGAGTTGGAACATCTGTTTTGATGTGGTAGTCAAAGTGTTTTACTTCATCAAAATGGTAGATGAACCTTGTATATACAAAAGGGTAGTAGAGAGTAAGGTGGTAATCCTCGTAATGTATGTGGATGACATACTCTTGATAGGAAAAGAGTTTCCTATGCTACGCACGGTAAATCTCCTCTTATCACAAGGATTCTCCATATTGGATCAAGGTGATACCTTTTAAATCCTGGGTTTTGGATCTATGAGATAGATCTAAGTGGATGTTAGGATTCTCACTAAGTGTAGTGAGATAGTATCAATCGATCCTGGGGAGAATCACTGGATAAATTCCAGGGTGATAAGGATGACTGAATGTCTGTCACAGGCATTGTCTTTTCCCTCAGTGGAGGGGAGGTATGTTGGAAGAGTTCCAAGCTAGATACCGTGGCAAACTAGACGACAAAGGCTGGTGACATCGCTATCAATGATGCTACCAAAGAGGCAGTCTGGGTGTATATTTGTTCATGAGATGAATAAGGTTCTTACCATTGTGTGACAATGGAGGTTTGGCTTTGGCCCAGGAACCCCGGTCCCATTAGTGACCCAGACATATTCTAAAGGCAGTATCACCTAATCATGGAGATGGCTGATCTCCAGAGAGATCGAGGTTAGGAGAGTAGACCGAGAGGACAACACGGCTGATCCACTCACAAAGGCCTTTTCTCAGAGAGAGACTTTTATGGGATGGTTGAGTATGAGATACTACAACCACTGCTATATGATGGCCCTAGTGCAAGTGGGAGATTTTTAGTTGTATGTATGCCCTAGAGGCCATTATTGTACATGAGATGTATATAATAGTGGATGCTGGGATATATATAGGGAGGAATTTCATGCTCGACATGATAGTACGCTATCAGCTTGCTCTTTATCTTAACATGTACACTTATTGTCTCTCTGTTACATGTTGATAAAGCCCTTAGGATGTGTACTCGACTTCCAGGATTATGATGCAGATCATACTAGTGGGGCCTGGGTAGTCCATGAGTACATCCTTCAATGTTCCTAGTCGTGGGAATATCGAGATGGGGCATCGATATTCCAGAGTAGACTAGCGTATATCTTCTTGACCCATGTGTTGGGCGATGGATGTTCCCATATCCATTGGTGTTTGACATCAGAGATGGTATACGGGTGCTCAGTGGAGACTGGGTACACTGAACGGACTCGTCGAGAACTCCCAGATGGTATTATACCTCATGTCAGATGGCAGTTCTCTGGTGACACTGGTACAACTTAGTCTGTCGACCCGAGATCGTCATAGAGTCTTGTGTGTCTCCCACTGTACTTTGATTTCCACCCTACCACGGCTCTACTGAGTCATGAAAACAGGTGGTTTTTGGGTACAGTCCCGAGTCACATAGAGGCAATGAGCAATAGGAAGGGATTCGTCTCTCCCGGTATTGGGGGTTGATGTTGCGCTATGTTCGATTGGCCATAACTGGAAATCCCTGGCCAGGGTAGATGTGATTTACTGATAAGTGTTATCATTACTTTCACGTTCGTTATGGACCATACATCGGCATGACTTATCAAGCTTCTGGGGTCTGACGTTTACCACCCCTAGGCGAGATATGCGACATATCAGACGAACAGACCGGACTGTGCGGTAAGTGTTACTGATCGGATTCGCAGGAGTGTGAGCAGGCTTGCTCGTTGATCTTCTGATCGCTCAATACCCGGGTAGCCGTTACGTTTAGAAGACCGCTTGCAGCTTGTGGGTGACTGATATGATCACCACCTACTGCCGGCGTATTGACGAGTCTTTAGAGTCCTACACGGAGGTTTCCTGGCTCAAGCGAAACGAAATAGGAGCGCATATGAGATATGTGCGGGACCGAGAATAATACGAATATGTGATACTGTATTCTATTCTCGCAATTAGTATCATTGGTCGGTTATATGCGATATAGCCGGGTTACCGAATCAAGTGTTGATTCGATATATTGATACACTAGATATTAGTCGGTTATATGCGATATGACTGGATCATTAAATCAAGTGTTGATTTAATGATTTAATGTATAATTATATATTTGATATATTAATTTACATTAACTAGTATTGGTTCACTTAAGATTACTTTTCTCACTTGATGTACACATAATGTATTTGTGATATATAATTGTGTACATGTTTGTATCATGATTGATGATACATGCAAACATGGGTGTGTGTGTGACATACACCATGCTAATTATAATTTAGGTTTTTATTTATCTTAATTATTCAAAATGGTGGCTTCTTTTGTCATGACTTGAAGCTTCATGAAGCTTGAAGCATCTTTCACAAAGTCCACTTATTTTGTCTCAATTAAGATATTTATTAACCAAACTATTATAATTAGCCCTGGTTATGTCTCTACAAGAGTTAGTGGATGATACTAACTCACCCATGGTTGCATAATTATCATTATCTTCGCTTGAGTTTTCATTCCCATTATTTTTCTTCTTCTTCATCCGAAAGAAAACCTTGCTAGATTTTTCTAAGTGATGAAAACAAGTGAGAAATCAAAATCTAAAGTGAACCCACTTCCTATTTCATCATCATCTACTACTTGCCATTTAGTTTAGGGTGTTCTCTTCACAAAGTTTATGACCAAGTAAAGGGTTAGCTTGGGTTTGAGTCTCCTCGACGTAGATCATTTTCGGCCTCGAAGACTACGAGCAAATCCGTTCATTTCTCCGAGGAAACCATCACTAGAGTCTGGGAGCTTGATGATCGCAGCGAAGGGACGTCAACGTGGAGCTTTAGAAGTGAAGGACCGGATCTACAAAGGTTGTATTCTAGTTCACTTCTCTTTGTAATGTTAGAGTACAAGTTTTTGTTTCCCTTGTTTTCTAATACGATTCATCGTTGATTGTTTAGCACCCCCTTAAATTTTTGTTGTGGCATATGTGATGCTTGCAAACCCTAGGCTAGGTGCTAAGGAATCCGAACAAGTAGACCCGTCTCTCGGAACGCAACATGTTGATGACGGAAATCTCTATCCTCTTTTTGTGTGCTAACAACTTATCCTGGGTCCAATCTTACGTATTATCAGATTTCAAAAAGAACCCCTTCAAGTTTCCTGCTGATCTCAGCTATACAGCTTGCCCGGAACTAGCACTCATTACTGAATCCACTTTCTCTTTAGTAACAACTGTTATTTCCTTAAAATTTTCCCTGACAGTGTGGTCGTACTCACTTCTGCATTTGTTTAGAATCTTCAACATCGGTGGTGAAGAACAACTGTCCCGTGAAACTTCGCACCAATGTCATGTTCCATAAATTTCCAATATCAACCGCTTGAAGAGCGTATCTCGTTTATCCGGTGAATTGCAAGTCATACTCGATTATGACCATGCCCGAACTCTTACAAGAATTCCAAAAACACGAATCCAGCATTTCTGATACTCTGTAGAAGAATCTGACTAAGCCCAACTTCGAAAACTCGTCGCAATTCGTCGGAGGAAAACCTACTGCACGATCTCTTTCTCGAGCGACTTGCATCAGGTCTGAATAAGATCCATTGGAAGAAGCAAATCAATTTCATCGATCTCGCATCGGAGCACTACAACGGATTAGAAGTCTTAACCATCCCACATCTGAACGGCTATGAATCCTTCTGATCCATTTATGTAACATTTTCAAAAATATAAAATATTAATTTTGGGAATTTTTATGATTTAATATTATTTTATTGATTATTTTAATATTAAATTAATAATTAAATGCAAATAAATGGAGAAAAATTATGAAAAATAATGGAAAATTCTAAAATGGGTTATTTATTGGAATTATGACATTTTTAAGTTTTTGTGATTAGTTTGACACTAATTTAGTGCTAATCGCGATTAAAATCGCTAATCGGGGTTTTTTTTGGCAAATTTGTGCAAAACTTGCACATATCACTTTTTCTCACACTTGTACATTTTCTTTCATGATATTTGGGTTTACTATTCTTGTGAGAAGGTTTGGTTTTAAGGAAAAGAAAAGGAAAAGAAAAGAAAAAGAAAAAGAGAAAAGAAAATGAGGGTAGGTGAGAGAGGGGTGTGGGTTGCTTTGACCTTGGACTTAGCCATTTTCCTTCCATCATTTTCCCTCCCTCCTCATCCTCCTCCTCCTGCTGCTGCTGCTCCTTTCTTCCTCTTCCTCCTTCTTCAAATCCCCCCAAGATACACCACTAAAACATACTAAAAACCTCACACTCATTTCACAAAACATGCACACAAGCTCACAAGCTAGAGGATGGACCAAGAAAGATGGTGTTTTGGTGCTGTTGAGGAGTCATGAGTCTCTTGTGAGGTAATTCCTTTGCAATTAGAGTGTTAAATCTTGTGTTTAGGCTTTAATTCAAGTTTCATATCGATATCGGGTGAATTGGTGCACTTTGGGCAAGATTAGAGGAGATTAGAGTAATGTTGAGTTTTGACCTTGCAATTGAGTTTAAAAAGTGACCTTAGACCCTATATTGACTAGAAACCCAGGCCAATCCCACTGGAAATCCAAAAATACGGAATTATGGAACTTTTCATGTCGGTTTGTGAAATCTGTGAAGGTGTTCTGGAATCTGGAGCAACCCGGGGGCACCAAAAATAAAATTGAGCTGACAGTGAGTCGTGCAGGCACCTAGGAAGCTACCACCAAGACCCGAGCCCCTAACTCTAAACCGTGGCCGCCAAATTCATCATTCTGGCCGCAATTTGCGGCCAGAGTAGAGGGGAATGGTTCCATTTTTGTTCCAGGGCTCATTTAGCACTAGATTAGACCCCTCCTATATATAGTTTTGGCAAATGGTCATCTGGGGAAAATCTGGAGGCATTTTGGGGTGTTTTAGGCGATGTTTTCCGTATTTTTTTATGCACTTTCTTGGTGTTTGGATTTGTATTTGGTTGTCGGGTGTTCATACATCGACAAAAGGGGTTAAGTGTTGGATTTGCATGTTTGGGCCATAGGTTCCAACTTATGAGCACACCGTGCGCTGTATCGGTTTTCTGCTTTGATATTAATACGTATTGCGACTGTTTATTATTCTAGGTACCCTCGTAAGGATTCCGAGGTGAAAGAGCATGGCGTCATCGATTTCAGAAAGCGAAGACCAGGTGAGTAGATTATATCTACAGGGGGGAAGTCGGGTGGATGGCGTATAGCACCCCCGCAGTCCGTAATTAGTACTATGTAGTATATTTATGTGTGTGATAGTTATAGTGTGTTATGGTTAGTTAGGGGTAGAAATAACTAGCATAGCTCCTAGTTGCGAACCATAGGATAGATTTACACCCACCCGCTTACACTTGTGTGTTTCTTGTACTTGCACTGTGTTTGATGATATGGGATGACTTTGGAGATGAGTCGATGATGTGGGCTTGGTGCCGTGAGATCGGTGATTTGATACGATTCATATGTGGGATATGACTTGTGATTCTTGTGGGCTTGGGATATGTGTTTACCCCCGCATGCATACCTTATTGATGGTATCGATTTGTACTAGACATAGAGTAGTACCCCCAGATTATATGATCTGATGATAGTGATGCTTGTTATGTGATGAGATAGTGAGATGTTGACCTGTACACAGCTATTGGGATGCCGTATGATGAATTACCGTACGAGCCGATATTGATGATAGATCCGCACTCATACTCGAGGATATCTTACGATATGACATTGAGGCGGGATCACCGACTTATATATATTTATATATATCGACTCAGATGTTAGGCGGTTTCCTTACCTGTAGTTCAGTTTGTTAGTTCAGCCGTATAGTTAGTGTAGTTGTTAGAGTAGATTAGACTTCTTACCTATTTCAAAAACTAACGAATCGTAGGCATTTTTAAAGACAGCTCAAGGGAATCTACGGATATTTCAAAAACGACGTATCTTTTCATAAAAACACCGTAGCCCCTATTTTCAAAACCCCATGATTCGTGTTATTTCAAAAGGCACCAATTGTAGGACTTATGTTAGATTAATGCAGGTTAGTTTTAGTTACGTCTAGTTTCAGCTCCCACTCCCTTTTTGTGGTTCGCTTTGCATCGCATTCTTATATTATGTTTCATACTCCATTATTAATATCATGCTGATAGGACACCAGCACCATTACCGATGATGCGTATGTACCACGTACACTTACTTGCCGGTTCACACACATCTTCATCGGTAATTGCCATGTCACGTACACCTTAGAAAATATTATTGCTTGACATAGCCTGTTAGCTAATAGTTTAGACATTGTAGTTATTACCTGCTACTTCATGCATACTGTTATTCATTGTTATGCCGCATTCATGGATTATCATGCATATATTCACTATTTTACGTGCTATTGAGGTTTGGATTTGGATTTCTATGAGATTTTCTGGATTTGGAGGAATACCGCAAGGACACAAATAATCATATTCTCTCTTTTAAAATAAAAAGTGCGGTTTTCCTATGATGTATGAGTCGTCCACCATGAGTTTGCTGATGGATTTGGAAACCCGATTCGAGGAGACGGATGAACCGTTTCGGGTACATGGTGGACCCGGTAAGGTACCCCGGGGCAAGAAGCGCGTGGTGATGACGATGTGAGCCTGGCAGGGGAGCACTACCTACCGGTGACTTTACCCGACGCGTCGGATATCCGGAGGATACCGTCGTGGTCTTGAGATGGATGGTAGGGGCCGGTCTGGACTGACGGCGCCCTAGATATTGTGGTTGAGACTTTGAGATATCAGGATATTGGGGTTTCGTTTGTGCCGATGCTAGGCACAGTTTTATGCTGATTTCATTGTGGTACCTTATTTTTAAAATACAAGGGGAAATCTCACTAAAGTATGAAAACAGTTGTTTCATGAGAATGTATTCTGTTTTCACGCATTCATATCTCATTCATATGCTATATTGTTATCTGAGGCACTGACACAGACACAGGAGATTGCACTCGGGTTAGATATTTACCCTAGCCTTGTTATCGGCTGCATGTTTTATATTGAGGATTTTTATATACTGATCGTATTGACCTAGGATTATGTCTTGCATTCGGTTTCTGCTTGTAGATGTTTCTATTCACGAGTTGGCAACTCACCCCCGTTGTGCCACAGTTCTTGCAGGTTCTGCCGTACAGGTACCATTGCGGCATTTCTGGCACACTACTTTCTTGCGGGTGATTTGCTTTTGGTAGGTGGGTTCTTTCGCATCAAGAACCACCATTGTATTTATTTATTTCATTGTATCTAGAAATTCCATCAACCAAAACTTGTATATTGTTTCAGACCTAGACTTTAGTGTTGTGTTATTCGACCTTAGAGTCGCGCTTAGTTGTATTGCGGTTTTCTTGTTGCTTTGGAGCTTTCCTTTGGATTTGATCCTCGCCACTTGGCGTTGTATATTATTGTTGCACGTGTGGTTGTGACCGTCGATTGACGAAGAGCTAGCTCCCGCTTGGGGATGCCTTTATCATTGCGTATATATATTGTTATCCTTGTTGTACCCCATTCGGGGCCAGTTTTACAAAAGAAACTCTGCCGAAATTTTTAGAAAAGACTGTACTGTTTTAAAAAAGCATATTCGGCTTAGTTATTTAAAAACCTTGATTTCAAACCTGTATTTCTTCACTTCTTTAAACCAGTTTCTTTATTTATTCTTAAAAATGGTTTTAGATTTCTGGGCTTTTGGCTTACTTGGATCAGATGGAGTCCTATAGACTTCATATGGTTCAAGTGCCAGTCACGTGCTCTTCGGGTCGTGACAAAGTTGGTATCAGAGCCAGGTTGACCTTGGTTCGAGTCTGAGTTTGACTATGTGGAGCCTAGGACGTTATCTATATACGGAACTTAGGCTTGACCTTACGGAACTTAGACTTGGTCGAGGGGGTATTAGACCCGAACTTTCGTCGCGTAGGATGACCCTTGGTTGATGGAAAAGGTGACTAAAGTAGAGTGACGTACCGTTGGTATGTTCCGCGGCATACTTACGACACGCCACTCCGCTTAAGGAACCTTAGGATGTACATATTTTTGAGATCAGTGATTCTCTTCATATCCTGGATTATACATCCATTTAAGATTCCCGATTCTATTAGTTTCATGATCATACCTTCATTGATACTGTTCCTTCCTATGATCATGTATCCACTCTGGATCTGTTGTTCCCTTTCTTGCCATTGATGTGCTCTTGTGATACTCGATTGAGGTTCCTGTCACCGTGTTTTAGCGCAGTTTGGGCTGCTGCTAGGGTTACGGCCGGTGTGAGCTCGTCTGGTACGAGGGCCGACCATTGTGTTTTCTGGTGACATGAAAACGTCTCGAGTTAGTGATTGGTGATTGTGACCTCTAGTGGAGGCGAGTGCTTGGTCTTGCACCAGATGATCGGGCCATCGTTAGAGCTGCCAGTTGAGAGAGGACTGTTGATGTACAGCATACCTCAGAGATTGTGATGTCGTCTACCGTGCAGACAGATGGACCAGCCGTGGCTGAGATTGACAGGATGTTGCTTTCAGAACTTACGAGCTGAGATTGCCGGAGCTTTCAGGCAGATATGAGACAGATGATAGCTAGTCTACCCGATTTGAGAGACGAAGGTGATTCGTCCGATTTTGCGCCAGAGCGGGCCCAGTTGAGTTGAAGATTTCCAGTGTGGAGAGTCTTACTCAGATCTAGAGCAGACCGATTCAGAGATGACCGCCAATGTGTTGCCTTTCCTGGAGGATTGAGGCGTTGTTCGGCGTACAGGCGTATGAGCCAGTTGTTGCTGCAAATGACGAGATATCGCCCAGATGGTTGGAGCTACTGCAGCATGAGCATGTTCTTAGAGAGATGTAGCGAGTCGCTAGTCACCTGAGGGTAAATGACTAGGACGTGCGGTTAGTTCGCTTACCCCGATGCGAGGTCATCAGATAGATTGTTTCCAGCGAGAGACGACTTCACGCAGGTTCGTTGAGAGTCGATAGAGACGATCGAATGTCAGGAGCTCATTTTCCAAGTTTAAAGTATACAGAAAGACATGCAGGTGATTCTATGGACCCTCTAGAAGAATGAAACCATAACTCGACTTAATGACCGTGTGAAAGCCTTTGAACCTTCGGGTTTGCGGCGGTTCCTCGGCGCCATTAATGAGGCTTGGGTTTGCCCTTCTACGGCTGGACCACCGACGCTGTGGCATATACTCGATACTATTAAACTGTACCCGAGATGTGAGCTTTTGGGGGATTATGAGGTTCTGACGAGTCGATCGGATGATTCGACATCATTCGGACATTATGTGATGGGATGCATTGCTTGGGATACTCCAGATACGAGGATAGCCGTTGGAGCACAGTCCATGCAGCCATGAAGAGACGAGTCCGAATCAGTCGACATTGACGCAGAGTGAAGAAAAGAGTTCGCAAGATATTTCGACGAGATGACGTCCCCCTCCGCTAACATTAGAGATGTGATATGCACCCAGAGGCGTGAGATACGGATATATTTTCCAGAAAGAAGCACGATAAGTATGCAGCTGTTCCGGAATAAGCTTTAGCTTCAGCATTGGATGATGACTTCCGGGCAATTCGGCAGGATTGAGATTTGAGAAAGAAACCTCGACAGGACCTTTCCGGAATACGATACGAGAAGACCTAGACCCAGGAGTGGTCATGGTTGCGCACACCCAGCAGGACAGAGTTCGGCATTGTCGACGCAGTAGTTGACCAGATTTGGATAAGGGAACTTACCCAGATGCAGTGCGAATGGATCAAGGACGGACGAGTGATAAATATTCCTCCGATGGTTGGGACGTGTTCCCGAGGACCAGTTCGGCCTGACATCTGCTACAGAATGATGAAGCTACAGAGTACGTGATTTCGAGTCCGTGTGAGAGACTTCAGATTGGCCGTGGCCGAGAACAGTGCAGTGCATAGTAGCTTGGCGTGACGTCATAGTGGACGACGATAGAGACAGGTGGAACAAGAGGTTCGTGTGAGACACTGACGAGCTGTCATTACTTCCCGTCGAGACTAGAGACCTGATATGCTTATAGAGATGTTGGGATGCGACCAATTTCCGAGAAATATTGTGCTGAGGACACAGATGTCCATTGAGCGAAAAGAGGTTGTGCAGGAAAGCCAGCCTCTGTACAGATCGGCATAGGCATGATTGGAAGAGACCCTGAGCAGGATTCCTTCCAGGGCATTGCTGCAATGATGTTTGCACCCAGGATCAGATGTGTGACGTGCTTTCAGAGAGCCAGAGGCCGACGCCAGTGATATGCTGCCTTACGAGTGGTCGTGAGATTTGACCGAGAGGTGACCAGAGAAGTGCCAGAACGGAATCGTCCCCGTTAGCACACCTGACAGGGCCGATGAGCCGATTGACCGCGTGATAGGTAATCCGCAGAGAAGATAAGGACCCAGGGTCAGAGGACGCCAGACCGTGAGCAAGAGACAAGTAGATATCCTGCGCTGCTAGCAGTGGATGCACCGACTCCTTCTCGACCTCGAAGGAGGGACTACCGATGACGGTATTTATGATTTGTGATTTTGTGATTTGATATCACATATCCGTCATTTTGGATTTCGGTATTTTGGGAGTTCTGTTTGCATGATTTAGTTTTGATGATTGAGTTTCATGATATTTGTTTCATGCACCCACTGGATATTTATATATTTTGCGCATAGTTATTACATTTGAGATATTGATTGAGATTTCATACCTACCGTATGCAGTGATTTGATTTGCACTTACAGCGTAGTTTTCATGCACCTTTAGTGTTTTGATATACGATTTTGGTGCACACCAGATGCACTAAATCGGGATTCTTCGTGCATGTCACATGCACCTGATTTTTCTGTCAGGCACACACGTTGCCTACGACAGATGTTTCGTGCACACCCGTTGCACCTAGATGTTGTTTTGTACACCTGTTTGACACATATATGGATTTTGATTCCTTGCGCACCAGACGCATAGGATATTCTTATATACGTAGTTTGGGATTGATTTTTCTTATAGAGCAGTACGTTTTTATGATATTGCTATGTGTTTTCGTACTGAGCAGGACTAGTCAGAGGACAGTGCCTGAATATATTTTACATGTATAGTTTCGGGTTATATCATATTGGTTTTGCTTTGGATTTGGTATTGATGTCTTCCCCATGACTCCGATGATTGCGGGATGCTTGACGAAGTTCTGATTTGAGTTATATGCTTATTTTTCATGCGCATGCGTTGCGCTACGATTGTTTTATGCATTGCTATTTTCGGAGCCCCGACAAAATGGATTATTACTGGAATTGTTTTAGTAGAGGGGGTTTAAATTTAAATTCGGGGACCGAATTTCTATAAGGGGGGTAGATTGTAACATTTTCAAAAATATAAAATATTAATTTTGGGAATTTTTATGATTTAATATTATTTTATTGATTATTTTAATATTAAATTAATAATTAAATGCAAATAAATGGAGAAAAATTATGAAAAATAATGGAAAATTCTAAAATGGGTTATTTATTGGAATTATGACATTTTTAAGTTTTTGTGATTAGTTTGACACTAATTTAGTGCTAATCGCGATTAAAATCGCTAATCGGGGTTTTTTTTGGCAAATTTGTGCAAAACTTGCACATATCACTTTTTCTCACACTTGTACATTTTCTTTCATGATATTTGGGTTTACTATTCTTGTGAGAAGGTTTGGTTTTAAGGAAAAGAAAAGGAAAAGAAAAGAAAAAGAAAAAGAGAAAAGAAAATGAGGGTAGGTGAGAGAGGGGTGTGGGTTGCTTTGACCTTGGACTTAGCCATTTTCCTTCCATCATTTTCCCTCCCTCCTCATCCTCCTCCTCCTGCTGCTGCTGCTCCTTTCTTCCTCTTCCTCCTTCTTCAAATCCCCCCAAGATACACCACTAAAACATACTCAAAACCTCACACTCATTTCACAAAACATGCACACAAGCTCACAAGCTAGAGGATGGACCAAGAAAGATGGTGTTTTGGTGCTGTTGAGGAGTCATGAGTCTCTTGTGAGGTAATTCCTTTGCAATTAGAGTGTTAAATCTTGTGTTTAGGCTTTAATTCAAGTTTCATATCGATATCGGGTGAATTGGTGCACTTTGGGCAAGATTAGAGGAGATTAGAGTAATGTTGAGTTTTGACCTTGCAATTGAGTTTAAAAAGTGACCTTAGACCCTATATTGACTAGAAACCCAGGCCAATCCCACTGGAAATCCAAAAATACGGAATTATGGAACTTTTCATGTCGGTTTGTGAAATCTGTGAAGGTGTTCTGGAATCTGGAGCAACCCGGGGGCACCAAAAATAAAATTGAGCTGACAGTGAGTCGTGCAGGCACCTAGGAAGCTACCACCAAGACCCGAGCCCCTAACTCTAAACCGTGGCCGCCAAATTCATCATTCTGGCCGCAATTTGCGGCCAGAGTAGAGGGGAATGGTTCCATTTTTGTTCCAGGGCTCATTTAGCACTAGATTAGACCCCTCCTATATATAGTTTTGGCAAATGGTCATCTGGGGAAAATCTGGAGGCATTTTGGGGTGTTTTAGGCGATGTTTTCCGTATTTTTTTATGCACTTTCTTGGTGTTTGGATTTGTATTTGGTTGTCGGGTGTTCATACATCGACAAAAGGGGTTAAGTGTTGGATTTGCATGTTTGGGCCATAGGTTCCAACTTATGAGCACACCGTGCGCTGTATCGGTTTTCTGCTTTGATATTAATACGTATTGCGACTGTTTATTATTCTAGGTACCCTCGTAAGGATTCCGAGGTGAAAGAGCATGGCGTCATCGATTTCAGAAAGCGAAGACCAGGTGAGTAGATTATATCTACAGGGGGGAAGTCGGGTGGATGGCGTATAGCACCCCCGCAGTCCGTAATTAGTACTATGTAGTATATTTATGTGTGTGATAGTTATAGTGTGTTATGGTTAGTTAGGGGTAGAAATAACTAGCATAGCTCCTAGTTGCGAACCATAGGATAGATTTACACCCACCCGCTTACACTTGTGTGTTTCTTGTACTTGCACTGTGTTTGATGATATGGGATGACTTTGGAGATGAGTCGATGATGTGGGCTTGGTGCCGTGAGATCGGTGATTTGATACGATTCATATGTGGGATATGACTTGTGATTCTTGTGGGCTTGGGATATGTGTTTACCCCCGCATGCATACCTTATTGATGGTATCGATTTGTACTAGACATAGAGTAGTACCCCCAGATTATATGATCTGATGATAGTGATGCTTGTTATGTGATGAGATAGTGAGATGTTGACCTGTACACAGCTATTGGGATGCCGTATGATGAATTACCGTACGAGCCGATATTGATGATAGATCCGCACTCATACTCGAGGATATCTTACGATATGACATTGAGGCGGGATCACCGACTTATATATATTTATATATATCGACTCAGATGTTAGGCGGTTTCCTTACCTGTAGTTCAGTTTGTTAGTTCAGCCGTATAGTTAGTGTAGTTGTTAGAGTAGATTAGACTTCTTACCTATTTCAAAAACTAACGAATCGTGGGCATTTTTAAAGACAGCTCAAGGGAATCTACGGATATTTCAAAAACGACGTATCTTTTCATAAAAACACCGTAGCCCCTATTTTCAAAACCCCATGATTCGTGTTATTTCAAAAGGCACCAATTGTAGGACTTATGTTAGATTAATGCAGGTTAGTTTTAGTTACGTCTAGTTTCAGCTCCCACTCCCTTTTTGTGGTTCGCTTTGCATCGCATTCTTATATTATGTTTCATACTCCATTATTAATATCATGCTGATAGGACACCAGCACCATTACCGATGATGCGTATGTACCACGTACACTTACTTGCCGGTTCACACACATCTTCATCGGTAATTGCCATGTCACGTACACCTTAGAAAATATTATTGCTTGACATAGCCTGTTAGCTAATAGTTTAGACATTGTAGTTATTACCTGCTACTTCATGCATACTGTTATTCATTGTTATGCCGCATTCATGGATTATCATGCATATATTCACTATTTTACGTGCTATTGAGGTTTGGATTTGGATTTCTATGAGATTTTCTGGATTTGGAGGAATACCGCAAGGACACAAATAATCATATTCTCTCTTTTAAAATAAAAAGTGCGGTTTTCCTATGATGTATGAGTCGTCCACCATGAGTTTGCTGATGGATTTGGAAACCCGATTCGAGGAGACGGATGAACCGTTTCGGGTACATGGTGGACCCGGTAAGGTACCCCGGGGCAAGAAGCGCGTGGTGATGACGATGTGAGCCTGGCAGGGGAGCACTACCTACCGGTGACTTTACCCGACGCGTCGGATATCCGGAGGATACCGTCGTGGTCTTGAGATGGATGGTAGGGGCCGGTCTGGACTGACGGCGCCCTAGATATTGTGGTTGAGACTTTGAGATATCAGGATATTGGGGTTTCGTTTGTGCCGATGCTAGGCACAGTTTTATGCTGATTTCATTGTGGTACCTTATTTTTAAAATACAAGGGGAAATCTCACTAAAGTATGAAAACAGTTGTTTCATGAGAATGTATTCTGTTTTCACGCATTCATATCTCATTCATATGCTATATTGTTATCTGAGGCACTGACACAGACACAGGAGATTGCACTCGGGTTAGATATTTACCCTAGCCTTGTTATCGGCTGCATGTTTTATATTGAGGATTTTTATATACTGATCGTATTGACCTAGGATTATGTCTTGCATTCGGTTTCTGCTTGTAGATGTTTCTATTCACGAGTTGGCAACTCACCCCCGTTGTGCCACAGTTCTTGCAGGTTCTGCCGTACAGGTACCATTGCGGCATTTCTGGCACACTACTTTCTTGCGGGTGATTTGCTTTTGGTAGGTGGGTTCTTTCGCATCAAGAACCACCATTGTATTTATTTATTTCATTGTATCTAGAAATTCCATCAACCAAAACTTGTATATTGTTTCAGACCTAGACTTTAGTGTTGTGTTATTCGACCTTAGAGTCGCGCTTAGTTGTATTGCGGTTTTCTTGTTGCTTTGGAGCTTTCCTTTGGATTTGATCCTCGCCACTTGGCGTTGTATATTATTGTTGCACGTGTGGTTGTGACCGTCGATTGACGAAGAGCTAGCTCCCGCTTGGGGATGCCTTTATCATTGCGTATATATATTGTTATCCTTGTTGTACCCCATTCGGGGCCAGTTTTACAAAAGAAACTCTGCCGAAATTTTTAGAAAAGACTGTACTGTTTTAAAAAAGCATATTCGGCTTAGTTATTTAAAAACCTTGATTTCAAACCTGTATTTCTTCACTTCTTTAAACCAGTTTCTTTATTTATTCTTAAAAATGGTTTTAGATTTCTGGGCTTTTGGCTTACTTGGATCAGATGGAGTCCTATAGACTTCATATGGTTCAAGTGCCAGTCACGTGCTCTTCGGGTCGTGACAATTTACACTTGTAAACATCGTCAACCTTTAACTTCATGAACTCTGGAAGCAAAATCTTGATAAACTCAGCAATGATTGGTACCGCTGTCTGAACAGTACGCGACACCACGATCTTCGGAGAGGGGAAAAAATCACGCCTCAAGTTTGGCTGATCTCTAGCAATGGTTCTACCATCTGGTGCGGATCCCGAAGAAACTCGCTTCAATATTAGAACTCGATCAAATATTTATAAACGACATGTCTCTATGTCACCAAAAAGTCACCCTGGTCAGTCCTTGTCCCAGACAAGTCTGCTCTGACCGTATCTCTTTCTGCAGCACTCTTGGCTTCCATAAACATGGTGACCGGAACAATCAACATGCATTGACGAGGATAGATCAACGGAATGAATAGAAGGAAGATCTCAAGATATAAATCATAAGGTAACTTAGGCGGAGTATCATATCGTAAATATGCCGCGGAACATATGTACGGTACGCCAATCTACTTAGTACCTACTCCATCAACCAAGGTCATCCTATATAACGAAAATTCGGGTATAAGACCCCCAAACTTAAGTCTAAGTCCTATAAGGTAAAGTCTAGGTAACAAAAGGTAAGCCCAGACTCCATATAGTCAAACCTAGACTCGAACAAAGGTTAAACCTGGCTCTGATACTAACTTTTTCATGACCCAAATGTGGCACATGACCGGCATTCAAATCACATGACATCTAAAGAAGTCGACGCGGTTCAAGTAAGCCGAAACTTGGAATCTAAACCCTTTTTGAAAATATTGGAGGTGAAGTTTTAAAATAGTCATCAGATGGAATCAGTTTAAAAATAACATTTAAGTTTAACTAAGTATGTTTGAAAAACATCTAGAACGTTTTGAAATTCGACAGCACCTGTTCATATTATAATTTTGCATTATTATATTCCCCATTCTTAATCATATTGCAAATAAATAGGTGCTTTTGATCCATGTCTGCTAAATAGTTGCAGGTTACAGGTTCTAAGAACAATACAGTGAAATTCAGGAAAAGACGCTACAAATGTGAGACTACGACCAACAAATAGATGAATCTGTATGATGTCGCCTACAGTTTAAGGAACAAACGAAGAACAGCGAACAGTTCAATGCACAAAGTACAAGGGCAGCACAAGATTCAAGGCTTCAACGCGGTAAAAGTCCACAAATTCTGCACTGTTGGAAATCTGGAAGAAAGTAGAAAAGATTCTGAAGAACCAAGAGAAGAAAACAGAAGGAAACAACAACATGAAGCAACCCTGGAAAGATGAGATAGAGAACCCCCAAGATGGCCGCAGATCCGCGGCCAAACATGGCATTCCGTCACGGTTCCGCGGCCGTGCAGTGCATGTGTCGGTGCACGTGTCGGTGGGTGTCGGTGCTTTGACCCGGCTTTCTTAGGGTAGTATTGTAATTTCAAATATGGATCAGATGTAAACCCTAGGGTTTCTTCAATCTATAAATAGGAAAGCCTACAGCCTCTATTGGGGCATGCCTCTTTTTATTTTCTAGATTAAATTTTCAATTCCATTGTAATCGTCAAGAGGTGTCAATAAAGTAAGTTTTTATCATGAAATTTTCATTTCGTCTTTTATTTCTGCAATTTAGTATCTGCCTTTTTTAATCTGCACATTAATTAGGTAATTAAAAAGAAAATTATAAAAATGAATCGCATCGTAATTTCCCTAATGAGTGAGTAATTCCTCACTTGTTAGGGTTAGGATTGGGTAGGTTTGAGAGATGAACATCTCTCACTCCTTTCTTGCCCGTATAATATTTTAAATTAGGACTCTATTTTAATTAAACACACACCACTCACTACGGCACCCTATCCTACGAGATAGCGGTGATTCCCTAGTTAGACCGGTTGTGGTTGATTTACATAGAGGTTAGGGCTAAGAGTTAAGAAAGGACGGATAAGGACCAAAGGGAAGAAACTACGTTTCTTCCTAGTCGTGCTAATCCCCTTTGTTGACTATTAGCCTAACACCTATGTTCTTAATTAGGGCAAAGGAAGCATTGAGAAGAATTCTTTTTCCAAACTAACCTAATCCTAACCCTAGCAAGGCTTTAATCCTAATTAAATTTAATCTTAGTTTTTATAAAAATCAAAACCTACCAAAAATAGGACTTAACTCGTTAGAACAATTAGAAGAGAACACGTTTTCCATATGGACCGACCCGTACTCAATCGGCTAGCTACCAAGCGACACCATTATTGATTGCCGTATATCTAAACTTTGATTTTAAAATGCACGTATGCAAAAACAGCTCTCAATCAAATGGCGCCGTTGCCTGGGATAGCGGTAGTTATTTTCTTTTTGTAATTTCGGGATAATTAAAATTTTTAAAAAAAATTATAAAAATTGAATAATTTTAAAATAAAAATAAAAATCATCTTGTTCTTTTGAAAGGTTTTTTTTGTGCAAGTGTGCAGGCTTGGAGCAAACTCTTTTTCAGATCTGGAGCGAGCCTAGTGTACAAATCAAGAAACAGAGGATCTGAACAGACAGGGGAGAATCCAAACAACACAGAATATTTTTTTGGAGATCTAAACTAACTAAACCACCGCGGAACCGCGGCAAATTCAAGCAGTTGACCGCGGAACCTGTGACGTCAACAGTTAAAAATTCTCTGTGAGTATCTCTTTTCTCCTCTCCTCTCCTCTGCACTCCACTAAAAAAAATTTCCTGCAGGTATTCTTTGCTCAGCAACTTCTTCTTCCTATCCAATAAATTGTTTTTGTGCAGGATTCTTTGCGCTGCCAAATAAAAAATAAATTTGCAAGTGTTTTAAATTTTTGGTGTGTTAACTTCTTTGCATAATTAATATGGAATTTAAGGGGCTATAACACCAATCCAGATTGGTTGGGGATTTCATTACCCTTCCTAAGACCCCAAAAATCACTAAAAGCATATGTATCACCCTTGAGCTAATTAAAAAATATTTAGACTCGGTTAATTAAGGACTGTCGTGCTCATTAGGACAAAGGAAGGTTGTGGGCATTCAGTCGTTTATCTAAACCTGACTTTGTGGTGTCTAGGCTAGACAAGTGAGAAAGGTAATTTTAAAAGGTCCGTCTCACGGTGATTCGTGAGCGGATCCCTCATTTCTTCATTTGTGCTTACCTGGCCACAATTGACGGCGAAGAGGCGATTTGAGGGATATCTCACAACTTGTCACTTTGAAACAGTTAGGAGCAGTCTAGTTGACTTAGGAGACCCTCGCTCTAGGTTTAATTATGCATGTTTAAACTGTGCTTGTTTGAAATTGTGCCGTAGTTTCGTACAAATTTTGCAAAAACTCTTTCCGAAAAAAACACTTTCAAAAATTTCAAAACTCCAAAAACAAACAATTTTAAAAAAAAATAAAAAAAATAAAAAAAAACAAAAAATAATCACATTCTTTTTCTTCTCCTTTCTCTCATCACATCATGGGTACCCCACCTCGCAAAACTCTTGCCGAACTTTGGTACCCTCAACCAGGCATTACTTCCTACGCTTCTTGTTTTAGTCGAATTTCGAACGACCCCTCCATACCCAAAATTTCTTTGAAAGATCGAATAGAAGCATCTAGGACAACCAGTTGGACTCCGCAATCCACCATATATCAACCATTTCAACCTTCACCACCTTCTTAGATTGATACCCCTTTTTCGAGTCCTGTTGTAACTCCGAAACCCATGTCTATTGCTGAACATATTGCACAATCTCATAACCGATCTTTCACTCGTTTCACCACTACGAATTCTTTCGATCAAGAATTCCATTCACCTTCTTATCCAAATACTGATCCTACTCCTGTCCGACCATTCAATTCCTACCAGTCCTACCCGAATTTTGCACCTTCCCTAGACATTGCTTCTATACAGCTATTTGGGAGTTTCACGTATCCAAACAACTTTGAATCTTTTACTGAAACCCCGTCACAACCCATGTCTAGTCTGGAACAGTCGTTGGAAGACTTTATGGTAGCATCATGCCAACAGATGAGGGATTTGAATGCGTCCATGGCCGCCCTTATACAACCTATTGACCCGGTAGCTAGTTTCCAACTAGCTCCAAATTTTCCAATGTATGATGAGACGGTTGGAAAGATTGATAATTTGAGTGGAGAGAGTGAGCTGTGCACCCTTCCAAATCAAACCTACCCATGCCCAATTGAATCCCACAACTCCGATTTTGAATGTCTATCAAGTGTTCCAAATGATTCACCAGTTGAAAATAAAACATTTAATGAGTTGTGCGATTTTGTAGTGTTTGATTTACCTGATTGTGAAGGGTCCCTTTCGAGTGAAACCATCACCAATCCTTTTGACCTCTACACCTCCACTCTAGAACCTGAATTGATTAATATCCATGCTTTTGATGAGGTTTCTGAAAAAATTGATTTTCACTTGATTGAGGATATAAACACTGGAAATATTTTGGATGACGAACCCATAGATTTGGATGAGTTTCTCTCTCTAATTCATCATCCCGAGTCATTAACTGTTTTTCCCGAACTTCATATGCGTCTTGATTTTGATGAGAATTGCATGGATAAGCTAAATTTTGAGGAGAGTATTGAGGAAATTATTGAGGATGAAGCAGTTTTACTTGAGGAGTCGGATTTTCCAATTCATTCTATCCCTTTCACTGACTGCGCACACCCTCGTGAATCTTTAACTGATACCCTTCCTCAATCACTTCCCTCCATTCTTGTTCCGACCTTGCAAGATACCGTTACAATTTCATTTTTTATGTCTGGTTTACCAAGTTCGACGTACCTATATTTTCTCACGAATCTTGAGGGATTTGACCTCATTTCTCAGTGGGTTGATAGATTAGCACAATCGCTTTTTACACATCGGTCATTACAAATTGTGCTAATTTATATACTCCATCTCCACCCTCAAGTTCGTATTCAACTTCTTTCTCCCACTTTCTAAGGTTCTTCTTCTATTCTTCCTATAATTTCAGTGAGTGTTGATGAATCACAATCCGATAATTCAAGTTTGATCATTCCAGAAAGCCAACTTGATTTGGATACTTTTGAAAATGAGGTAGATGAGTTTTTCGAGTCTCCTACCTCCATAATTTTTGACAAATCAAGTATGATAAATTCTGGAACAAAACTTACTGACAGTAAAATGTTCAATTACATCAATGAGAGTTTTGAAGAACTTTTCGCTGGCGAAATTGCATTCCTAAACAATAAGGATTTTGTGATTAATCAACCTCCATCTATAGAAATTGAACTGCCACCCTTTCTTCTTATAAAATACGAGAATGCCAATATTCCACTCATTTCTGATTATTCACATTTTCGTTTTTATTTATCATCACCTCTTATCTCCTCACATTCACGTTCACGTAAACCCTTTCCATACCACCACTTATCTCTTGCCCACTTCTTCTTAGCTCTACATAACATGTTCTCCCACCGACCTATACGTTACATTGATAAATTCTTCAAATGGTTGGTGTTGACTTTTGGTCTTTGCAAAGCTTGGTATTGACCAATAACTTTGAACCCCCTCTTTAAAAGCTTAACATTGTTTAACTCAAGTTTGGGGGGGTTTATAATTTGGCTCTTGAAAATAATTTTTTCTAACTCAAAGTGGCGAGCAAAAAATAAGTTTGGGGGAGATTTTCACGATCATATTTCATGTCCCCGTTAATATATTTTTCCTCCCAAGTTTACAAGTTTATGAGATTTAAAAAATGTCAACGGTGGAAACAATGTTTCACTTAAGTTTGGGAGGAACCTTTTTGTGTATATATATTTTGTTTTCTTTTTCTGTTAATAATAAAAATAATTTTTTTTTAAAAAAAAGGGAGTGCCGACAATTTTGACCCTCTTGGTGTAGCCTGACAGTGAGGGCACTGTCAAGTTTAAGTTTGGGGGTGTGCTCGGTAAGCTTTCTTTCTTCGCATTCATATGTATATTTTTGCATTTGCATACTTATTTTAAAACCCATAAAAATTGAAAAATTTTAAAAAATTATAAAAATTGAAAAGTTCAATTTTCGCCATATTTGACTTAAGTTTAACATGACGGTTGACAAGTCAGGAAAAACTAGATCTTAAACTTAGTAAATTAAAAACCCTAAAAATAACCTTTCTTAAAGTTTAATTATAGAAAATATATGTCCTTGTAGTTTAATTAGAAATAGGCAAAATTTTGAGTTCAGTTCTTGGGCTAAGTCAAAATAAGGGAAGAGTATTGAATTTTTATTTGAAGTGTAAGTCTGAAAAATAATTCCGAACCTTAAGTCTAAATTCTGAAAATATATACCTTACAACTCGCACATACACGCACCTTGAAACTTGGGATAGTAGAGGATACCTTAAAATGCTCTTGTCTAAAATCCTTGGTATGAAAGAAAATAAAATAAAAGTACAAGTGTGAATAAAGGATAAAATATAGAAAATATGAACATTGGTTTTGTAATTACTTAAGGCTGCATAAATAAAAAATATATAGCGAGGGTGCTTTATCGCCTAGTGCCTTAGACCAACTAGTTTAGGAGTCACTGCTAAGCCTTAGGTATTACAAGACGAGGAATTATGCCTAAATGCGTAAACACATTTTGTAATCGGTCGTTTAGTACCTCAAGAAGTATTAACGGTCTCATGAAGAATGTGCGAACAATTTCATCTATAATTCACCAACTAAAAGTATTTTGGAAGATGGACAAGAGTATGATAGCTAGAATTGAATTTCCAAGTGTAGGGGTGATACATACACACACGTAGGGGTATATGATTGGGGTTTGGATGAGAGATAAGAATGAAAGATAGGGCTTACACCTTCAGTAGAGATGATAAAAATTCCTGAGTTGAGATGAAACCTTAGAAGGAAGATTCAAAAGATGCTGAAAACTTAATCAATTTGCAGAACATATACGATCTTAAGTTAAATGATAAATTAGTGTGAAAAATATGGGTTGATGATTTCTAAGTTGAAGATAATAGAATTTCTTGCTAGAACACCGAATTGAAGAATGAGAGTCAACATGCCAAATTGATCGGATTTTGTGGGTAGTATCCGCTGAAAACCCTCAGGAGACAACACTCCTCCTATTAGGGACACCTAGAGGTTTAACGGCTTGTTGCACGAGCTCAGTGCAATCGTGATTCCTTGCGAAAGTGAGGTTAGGATTTTTTCGAGAATAAAAATAGTTTTGCTCGGGACGAGCAAAAGATAAGTTTGGGGTTATTTGTTCATATCAGAATTTTTCATTATTATATTCCCCATTCTTAATCATATTGCAAATAAATATGTGCTTTTGATCCATATCTGCTAAATAGTTGCAGGTTACAGGTTCTCAGAACAATACAGTGAAATTCAGGAAAAAACGCTACAAATGTGAGACTACGACCAACAAATAGATGAATCTGTATGATGCCTCCTACAGTTTAAGAAACAAACGAAGATCAACGAACAGTTCAATGCACAAACTACAAGGGCAGCACAAGATTCAAGACTTCAACACGGTAAAAGTCCATAAATTTTGCACTGTTGGAAATCTGGAAGAAAGTAGAAAAAATTCTGAAGAACCAAGAGAAGAAAATAGAAGGAAACATCAACATGAAGCAACCCTGGAAAGATGAGTCAGAGAACCCCCAAGATGGCCGCGGATCCGGGGCCAAACATGGCATTCCGCCGTGGTTCCGCGGCCGTGCAGTGCACGTGTCGGTGCACGTGTCGGTGGGTGTCAGTGCTTTGACCCGGCTTTCTTAGGGTAGTATTGTAATTTCAAATATGGATCAGATGTAAAGCCTAGGGTTTCTCCTATCTATAAATAGGAAAGCCTACAGCCTCTTTTGGGGCATGCCACTTTTTATTTTCTAGATTAAATTTTCAATTCCATTGTAATCGTCAAGAGGTGTCAATAAAGTAAGTTTTTATCTTGCAATTTTCATTTCGTCTTTTATTTCTGCAATTTAGTATCTGCCTTTTTTATCTGCACATTAATTAGGTAATTAAAAAGAAAATTATAAAAATGAATCGCATCGTAATTTCCCTAATGAGTGAGTAATTCTTCACTTGTTAAGGTTAGGATTTGGTAGGTTTGAGAGATGAACATCTCTCACTCCTTTCTTGCCCGTATAATATTTTAAATTAGGACTCTATTTTAATCAAACACACCGCTCACTATGGCACCCTATCCCATGAGATAGCGGTGATTCCCTAGTTAGACCGGTTGTGGTTGATTTTTATTGAGGTTAGGTCTTAGGGTTAAGAAAGGACGGACAAGGACCAAAGGGAAGAAACTACGTTTCTTCCTAGTCGTGCAAATCCCCCTTGTTGACTATTACCCTAACACCTATGTTCTTAATTAGGGAAAAGGAAGCAGTGAGAAGAATTCTCTTTCCAAACTAACCTAATCCTAACCCTAGCAAGGCTTTAATCCTAATTAAATTCAATCTTAGTTTTTATAAAAATCAAAACCTACCAAAAATAGGACTTAACTCGTTAGAACAATTAGAAGAGAACACGTTTTCCTTATGGACCGACCCGTACTCAATCGGTTAGGTACCAAGCGACACAGTTATTGATTGCGGTATATCAAAACTTGGATTTTAAAACGCACGTACGCAAAAACGGCTCTCAATCAGCACCTCCTTTGCATTTTTGTATAGCTCGATACAACAAAACAATATAAATAGTATCCCAATGGGAGCTAGCTTCCACGCCCAAACAGTGGAGCAACCAAGTAAACAATATACGACGCACAATGGCGAAGAAAAGGAAAGCGAAACAAAATCAACAATCTAAAATGGTCGACTCCAATGAGTACGACATCACAACACACAAACTCTAAGTCTCGCTTCTAAGTCCATAATATACCTTTTCTAAGTTGATGGAGTTTTACTAGATACAAGAATATATGAATAATCAAGTGTGAGTACGATACAATAGTAACCCACTTACCAATAAATCAACGAAAGAATGTGTGCCCAAGCCGCTGATAATCCAAGCGGTAAAACCTGCAAGAAACTGTGGCACAACGGGAATGAGTTGCTAACTCAGTGAATAGAAGTACATCTAAAGGTAGAAATCTAAATGCATGACGATACCTAGGTCATAAGTATAGTACTATCATAATCTATACAATATACTATATGATATACATATCTATCATAATGCAACACTAAATATCATGTAATCCCAAGTAGAATATATCAATTGCAATTGAGCTGTATCTAGGTATAAGCCCAATGTAACCGAAAATATGCATATATAAACCTCTTCTTTAAAATAGCCGCGGAATAGATATGTCCCGACATAAAGCAGAAGTGATAGTATGAAATATAATAGATATCTTATTTAAGATACGCGTCCTGCTATTTGAATGAATAGTATTAAGAGGTTTACAATTTAAAAGATTTCAGTGTCATCTCAGACACATCAAAATAATGAGGCTGTAGCTCGATTTTGAAATCCTTTTTGTATGCAACTATTCGTAAAAAGGTATGCAGGTACTGTCCTCCGGATCAGTCCTGGTCGGCCACAATAACTATGATATAACTGTGTACCTCATGATTGCAATATATCAATATATATGGATGTCCAGTATCGACACCCGAAATCAAAAATCTCTCGTGTCCATCACCGACACGCAAATCCTCAAATCTTTCATGTCCATCACCGATACGTAAATGCAGATACCGTTGACACCATCTCAACAGATGATCGCCACCCGATATCCCTGGCCTTGGTCAGTATTCCCTGAATATCAGCCGTGTCAATCGAACCCCGATCAGTATCCCCGGGATATTTACTGTGCTCATCTCTATCTCCGGTATCGAGCATCCTCGCTAGGCTTCCTGCCTATAATGCAGCTTTCCTGCCCCTCGGTCTCAAACCGGATCCACCATGTATCCGACTGTATAGCTCCCCAACTCAGTCTGGATAAGTAACAAATCTGAAACCGTATAGCTCCCCCACTCGGTTCGGAATAAATACTCAGAAAACATAAAGCTCATGGTGGACGCCAACTCATCATATTCAGAAATATCAAGTAAAGAATTAGAATACTTATATAGATCATTCTGATGATATATTATATATATACATATATAACAGCGTCCCATACCACTGATATATATCATCAGGAGTAAAATATCCAGAAAATCCATAAGAATCAAATCTAACATCGATAGTACTGATATTCGTAATTTACAACAGGAAGTAAAGAAAGACTGCTTAATTAAATCATATAGGCATAATGATATCAACTCTACTGTGTCATGGCACTACTAATGATGTTTTGTGTAGCATACGCGTCTGTGCTCGTGCAGCATGGCAATTATTAGTATTTGTGCAAGTATTCTATAAGTGTAATAGCCTACTCATATCGACATCTACGTATGCAATATATCATAACGGTCCTACAGTGACATGGCAGTACCAATGAGGTGTAGTGTAACATAGGTATACGTGCTTGTGCACCATAGTACTCATTGGTAACGGAGCAGTGTTCTATCAGAGTGTTCGTATTACAGAAACGTATAACATCTATAGTATAACGCAAACATGTAAAGTAATCTAAGCGTAACTATTAATTGTAATTGCTTGCTATGAGCTATATCATTATCTTTAGAAATGGAACGATACGTTGGGTTTGAAATAAGGAAGCCGCCTTAGTTAAAATAGATATTCGTTTTGGAAGTGGTCATAGCATCCTTGTAATTTATCATTTAAAAGAGAAACGAATCGTAGTTTTTAAAAGAATATAGCTCATGTTGGATATAGTGCCCTCAAAGTCAATTATTGGATCGCAGGTACGTGATTGCAATGATTGAGGCAGGACCTATACCGTTATGACAGTCTTGATCGAGATGATAGTATGCTATCTGGTTTGTCTTTATCATCGTATACATGCTTTAGTTTGCTATTTCATGTTGATAGAGCCCATAGGATTCTTTCTTGACTTCCAGCAGTATGATGGCGATCATATACGTGGGAACTGGGGTCTGTAAGTGTAACGTTTTGAAAATCGTTTCGGTGAAATTTCGAAAAAATCGGTAAAATAATGGGGTTTTCTGTAAAAAGTCAAAATACAAATATCTTATTATAAATATTAAATATACATATTCTAGCTATGTAATTGCTATTATTTTGTGTTTATTGAGCCGCTGGTGAAATTTCAAATTTTCTGAAAAAAATATTATTTTATTATTATTTTAAGCCGTCACTAATACATTTAATTAAGGAAAATTACAAATTGGAATGAGTTGAAACAAAATTTTGTGCATCATAAAACATTAAATAAAATTTTATCATGTGGTTTTTGGAACGAAATTATTTGCCAAAACAGTTTAGAAATTATTGAAGAAAAAAAGGCTTTTTTTTAGCGTAAATGGATGTTTGGGGTATTGTATTTATCATTTTTTATCACCCCACACCCGTACCCACACCCACACACCCCCATTCACTTCTCCCCTTGGCTGAATTCAGCAGCCCCCATCTTTTTCCCCACTTGAATTTCAAAGGAAAGAAATGAAAGAAAATAAAAAGAAAATGAATAAATGAGGTGGACTTTTGACTTTGGTTTGACCTTGACTTTCTCCCCCCACTTTCTCTACCTCCCTCTCTCTCCTCTCCCACTCCCATTCCAGCCGACCCCCCTCTCCTACAGCAGCAGCCCCCCATTTCCCTTCTCTTTTCTCTTCAAAACTTCATAAAAAAATTGCCCCAAAATCCATCAAAAAAAACCCAAAACCCAAATCCGACTCCTACCCATTTTAGCTTAGCCCGTATAGCATGGATCCTTGTGAAAAGAGAGCATTTTGGAGGGCCATGGATGCTTGTGGATCTTCAAATGTTTTTGGGTATAATTCTAAAACATTTTTGCTTAATTGGTTACAAATTTCTTAAAGCTAAACTACTTAAGTGTTAATTAGGCTTAAGTTACAAGTTTTGGAATTCAAGTTAGGAATTTGAATGCAAGTTAGGGTTTTATAAAATTGGTGTATGGTTGTTTGTTATATTTAGTCATTTTGTCATGTTAATACCAGATTAGTAGCTTGTGCTAATGGTTAGTTTAAAAATTGTGTTAATTTGCTAATTTGCTTACTAGGTTTTTGAAATTGGTTAAATACTTGGGATTAAAAATGTGTTTAGGTTTTTCATGACTTCATTAACTTTATTAAGTGTGGTTTAATGCATTAGATCATGCAAATCTAAGCTAGATTGTAATTTGTGCATTTTTGCTTTGAAATTGTTAAATTTTAGGTATTTTGTAAACTAGAATATTAGGGTTTTTGGAATTTAATGAGATTAAATTCCGGGAATTGTTTATATGACTTATTTAAGATATTTAATAAGTATATTGGCCGCTACATTCATTTAAACGTCATGTTTTGTACAAAAACGGCGAATTGTGCTTGCTAGATTTTCGGAAAAATGACTTTTTAAGTGGAATTGGGGTTTTGTGAGTTTTAACCTAGTTTATATTAAAATTAGTGTTCGTGAATGTGCAAATGAGTGTGATTGGATTTTTCTCGATGGTTTGACGTTTGTACATCGACATCGAGGGTTGGTTTGACTATTCTTGCATGCGTAGGCGATAGGTTTGGACCTATGCGTGATACGCGTGCCGATTTGATTTTCGTATGCCGTTTCGATTTCGAATTTAGTTTTAATGCGATATGGTGCGTTATGATATGTAGGTAACCCCATGTGGACTTCGAGACGACAAGTAAGCGCGTGGTGACGTCGGCACCGGCGGGCGAGGACCAGGTGAGTAGATTTATATCTACGTGGAGATGTCGGGTGGATGACATATAGCACCCCCGCAGTTCGTGGTGATGTATACGAATACGTATGCGCACACACACACACACACACACACACACACACACACACACATATATATATATATATTGTTTCAGTATATTGATGATAATATGGATATTTGGTGTTCTTGGATGATTTAATGTCCCGAAACCCTAGAGTAGTGGTCGCACTACACATGCACACACCAACCTATACTTGCATACTTTCTTCTTTCATTTATGCTTATACGGGATATATAGTTATGTGTTCACATGGGTATGGGACTATGTGTTCACATATGGATTTGAGGATGATACTTGGGATTGAGATGAGTCGATGAGATTTGTGTTGAGATTGTGATATCGGTGATATGGCAGGATTCGTACTTGAGGTACGTCCTGGTGTTATAGCGGATCTTGGGGCGACAATACGGATGAATAGTGTTATATATAAAGTGGTCGACATGTGATCGTGATATGAGATATCATATACTAGGATATGGATACTAGGCCGTATTGGGCGATGTATACCCCTTGATGATGATTGTGCTGACGATATCGGTTTGTACGAGATTGTCGATCAGTAGTCAGATCATGAGTACATTGAGTATATTAGTATTGTACTAGACATAGGTCAGTACCCTAGACGATGATCTTGAATAAAGAGGATACCTGAGGATTAGTGTGAGGAATATGATAATGACCCGTACCCAGATTTGGGGATGCCATACGATGGATTTACGTACGAGCTATATTTTGATGATTGATCCGCACTCTTGACTTAGGATGTCTGGTTATGGATATGATATTGTTGAGACGGGATCACCGACTGTATATATACAGGTATGTATATGTATCGACTCAGATGATAGGCGGTTTCCTTACCTGTAGTTCAGCTTGTTAGTTCAGCCGTATAGTTTAGTGTAGTTGTTAGATTAGATTAGACTCCTACCTATTTCAAAACTAGCGGGTCGTGGGTATTTTAAAAGACAGGTCAAGGGATCTACGGATATTTCAAAAGACGTATCCTTTCTTAAAAACCACCGTAGCCCTATTTTCAAAACCCCGCGGTTCGTGTTATTTCAAATGGCACCATTTGTAAGACTTATATTAGATTAATGTAGATTAGTTATAGTTGCGTCTAGTTTTTAGCTCCCGCTCATTTTGGTTGCTCGCTCCGCATCGCATATTTACATTGTTATTTCATATTGCATTGTTGACATTATGCTGTTAGGACACCAGCACCATTACCGATGATGCGTATATACCACATACACTTACTTGCCGGCTCACACACATCTTCATCGGTAATTGACATGTCACGTACACCTTAGAAAATATTGTTGCTTAACTTAGCTTGATAGCCAGTAGTTTGACATAATATTAGCGTACATACCTTATATGCCAGCTTAGACATTGTAGTTATTACTTGTCGCTTCATGCATACTGTTATTCATTGTTATGCCGCATTCATGGATTCTCATGCATATATTCACTATTTTACGTGTTATTGAGATTTTGGATTCGGATTTCCATGAGATTTTCTGGATTTGGAGGAAAACAGCAAAAACATAAATAAACCTTTTCTCTCTTTTAAAATAAAAAGTGCGGTTTTCCCATGCTGTATGAGTCGTCTACCATGAGTTTGCTGATGGATTTCGAGACCCGATTCGAGGAGACGGATGAACCGTTTCGGGTAGATGGTGGACCCGGTAATGTACCCCGGGACAAGAAGCGCGTGATGATGACGATGTGAGCCTGGCAGGGGAGCACTACTTACCGGTGATATTACCCGACGCGTCGGATATCCGGAGGATACCGTCGTGGTCTTAAGATGGATGGTAGGGGCCGGTCTGGACTGACGGCGCCCTAGATATTGTGATTGAGATTGAGGTACATAGATTGTGACACAGAGATATCGAGGTATTTGGACACTTGTTTTGTGTCGATGCTGGGCACTGTTTTATGCTGATTTCATATATGGTACCTCATTTCTTTTAAAATACAGAAATCTCACTGATTTATGAAACCAGTTTTATTCAGTACATGCATTCTGTTTCATGCATTCATACATCATCCATATGATATATTGCTCCCTGAGGCACTGACACGGGCATATGAGATTACACTCGGGTTAGATATTTACCCCAGCCTTGTTATAGGCTACGTGTTATTCATATATTTGAGGATATATTATGATCATTGAACTAGGTTGCGTTATTTATGCGATTTCTGTGCGTAGATGTTTTTCTATTCTCGAGTTGGCAACTCACCCCCGTTGTGCTCCAGTTTCTTGCAGGTTTGCCGTACAGGTTTTATTACGGCTTTGAGGGCTCAGTTTCATTCGGGTGACTTGCTAGTAGGTGGGTTTTTCTTGTATCGTACCCATCATATTACCTTGCATAATATTATTCCGTTGTATCTAGTAAATTCCATTAACTAAACATGTATTTATTGAGATAGAGACCAGTGTTGTTTATTCTTTCGACCTTAGAGTCGCTCGTTATATTTCTGGTGGTTTTGAGTTTCCTTTTGAGTTTTGATCCTCGCCGTTGGCGTTGTATATTATATTGCTTGTGTGGTTGTGACCGTCGATTGACGAAGAGCTAGCTCCCGCTTGGGGATGCCTTTTTCTTGATTTCGTATACTCTTCATATTGTATCCCGTTTGGGGGCCAGTATTTACAAAGGAGACTCTGCCGAAATTTTCAGTAAATTTTTGATGTTTTAAAAACCGCATAATTCGGCTTATGCTATTGAAATTACTTGCTTTAAGTTGGTTTTTCCTGCACTCTACTACTTTTCTTGGTTTGGATTTTTGGGTTTTCGGTTTACTTAGATTACGTACGTCTCGAGACGTTCGTAGTTTAAGTGCCGGTCATGTTCCGTACTTTCGGGACGTGACAAAGTTGGTATCAAAGCGTTAGGTTTTAACCTTCGGAGCGTAGGATGACCCTTGGTTGATGGAATATGTGACTAAAGTAGAGTGACGTACCGTTGGTATGTTCCGCGGCATATTTACGACACGCCACTCCACTTATGAAGCCTTAGGATGTACATTTCCTTTTTCAGTATTATATTCCTTCCTGATCTAGCCTCGTCGGTACCAGTTTGGTTTTGCTGCCACGATGACGGGCAGGGAGAGCTACAGCTAGAGTTGCGGTCAGCACGAGCTCGTCACGAACGAGGACTGACCAGGACGAAATTCCGGCGACACACGATTGCGGAGATGTGTCTTTTTACTGTGTTTCCGCGCCACGAGCGTTTGGCGGATCGCCTTTATGAGATTTCTCGGACGTCCGATCAGTATCAGAGGATTGGGCCACTGACAGAGGCCAACCAGATTTTGATGTCCGTTGGTGTGTTGCTTATTCATAATGGTTGAGGCACTGTTCAGCGTGCAGACGAGCGAGCCAGTTATTGCTGCGAACGACGAGATATTGCCCCAGATGCTGGCGTTAGTGCAGAACGAGTTGTACTAAGAGATGATAGAAGGTCGCTAGTCATCGAGGATGAATGACTACGACTTGTGGATCGTTCGCCTACCCCGATGCGAGGTCATCAGATAGATTGATTCCAGCTAGAGACAACTTCACGCGAAGACGTTGGGAGTCGACAGAGACGATCGAATGTCAGAAACCTATTATTCCAGGTTTAAAGTAGTCGGAAAGACATGCAGACAATTCTATGGTCCCTCTAGAAGAATGAAACCCTAACTCGACTTAATGACCGTGTGAAAGCCTTTGAACCTTCGGGTTCGCGGCAGTTCTACGGCGCCATTAATGAGGCTTGGGTTTGCCCTTCTACGGCTGGACCACCGATGCTATGGTATGTACTCAATACTATTAAACTGTGCCCAAGATGTTGAGCTCTTGGGGGATTATGAGGTTTTGATGACTCGATCGGATGGCTCGACTTAATTCGGATGCTAGGTGGTGAGATGCATTCTTGGGAGACTCCAGATACGAGGATAGTCGTTGGAGCTCAATCCATGCAGCCACGACGAGACGAGTCCAAAGCAGACGACATTAGAGAAAAGTGAAGTAGGAGGTTCGTACCAGATCTAGATGAGATAACGTTCCACTCCGCCGACATCAGAGATGCGATGCGCATGCCGAGGCATGGTACTTGGATATACCTTCCAGAAGAGTCGTGATAAGAATGCAGTCGTTCCAGAGCAAGACGCGGATATAGTAAAGGACGATGACTTCCGGACAGTTGGCAGAGACGAAACATGGAAGAGACCGTGAGCAGGATTCCTTCCAGGACACTGCTGCAATGATACTTGCACCCAGGATCAGATGGGTCGCGTACATTCAGAGAGCCAGAGGCCGACGCCAGTGATATGCTGTCTTACGAGTGGTCGCGATGATTGACCGAGAGATGACCAGAGAAGTGCCAGAACGGGATCATCCCCGTTAGCACACCTGACAGGGCCGATGAGCCGATGGACCGGAAGATTGGTAATTCACAGTGAAGACCTTGACCCAGGAGTGGTCATGGTTACGCACATCAGCAGGACAGAGTTCATGATCATCGACGAGATGTCCCACTAGTGACCGTGATAGTTGGCCGAGATTCTTAGAGGATGCGCTTGAGCGGTACTGTTCCGCCATTATTGATTACGATGTTTTGGGTGATTTATTCATATGATTTGATTTTGATGATTGAGGATTTACGATCTTTGCACAGTGTTGCACTTGATATCGTTTTCGTACTTTAGTTTCACATGTTTGTGATTTTACGGTTTTAAACAGTTGAGTTGGTTTTATGCATATGCATGCACGCGATTTCGTTCCTGCACTCTGTATAGTTTATATATGCTTGCAGTGCAGTGATACGCCTTTTGTGCACTTAGATGCACTGGACTTCGATTTCGATTGTGATATTCGATATTTGTTTTGTGCACCGTGTGCACTTGATTGGATTTTGCGCATGTTCGGTGCTTGATATTGGATTTCATGATTTCGTGCATGATGGATGCACCTGATTTGGGGTTTTTCGCGCATGTTGGGCGCATGTTATGAGATACGATTTTGGTGCACACCAGATGCACTAAATCGAGATTCTTCGTGCGTGTCAGACGCACCTGTCCTTGCTGTCAGGCACACACGTTGCCTACGACAGATGCTTGTGCACACCCGATGCATTTAGATGTTGTTTTTGTGCGCATGTATGGCACATTCATGGATTTTGATTTCCGTGCGCACCAGACGCACGTAGCATTCATGTGCATATTTTGGGATTGATTTCGTATAGAGCAGTACGTTTTTATGATATTGCTATGTGTTTTCGTACTGAGCAGGACTAGTCAGAGGACAGTACCTGAATATATTTTTGCATGCATTGATAGTTATTGAAGCGATTTCCAAAAAGCGAGCTATAGCCTCAGTATTTACCTACGTGTCTGATATGACACGAAATGTTTAAAACAAGGAGACCCTTCTAAATTGTTTCCAAAACGGCGGAACGCACATTTCAAACAAAGGTATATATGTATATAGTTATTTTCTTATGATAGACGTCCGCCACTGTTCAGTGCTATACGCGTTGCACAGCGACTTAAAGAGATTTGGCATGCATTTCCTTCAGATACTTACAGATATAGATTCGATGTTTACATGTATAGTTTCGAGTTATATCATATTGGTTTGATTTGGATTTGTAATTGATGTCTTCTCTATGACTCCGATGATTGCGGGACTCTTGACGGAGTTTTGAATTGAGTTATATGCTCATTTTTCAAGCGCATGCGCTGCGCTACGATTTGTTTTATGTATTTACAATTTCGGAGCCCCGACAACTTGATGGTTTTCTTAGATGTTTTAGTATTTGGGGGAGTTTGAATTCAAATTCGGGGACCGAATTTTTTTAAGGGAGGAAGATTGTAACGTTTTGAAAATCGTTTCGGTGAAATTTCGAAAAAATCGGTAAAATAAGGGGGTTTTCTGTAAAAAGTCAAAATACAAATATCTTATTATAAAAATTAAATATACATTCTAGCTATGTAATTGCTATTATTTTGTGTTTATTGAGCCGCTGGTGAAATTTCAAATTTTCTGAAAAAAATATAATTTTATTATTATTTTAAGCCGTCACTAATACATTTAATTAAGGAAAATTACAAATTGGAATGAGTTGAAACAAAATTTTGTGCATCATAAAACATTAAATAAAATTTTATCATGTGGTTTTTGAAACGAAATTATTTGCCAAAACAGTTTAGAAATTATTGAAGAAAAAAGGCTTTTTTTTAGCGTAAATGGATGTTTGGGGTATTGTATTTATCATTTTTTATCACCCCACACCCGTACCCACACCCACACACCCCCATTCACTTCTCCCCTTGGCTGAATTCAGCAACCCCCATCTTTTTCCCCACTTGAATTTCAAAGGAAAGAAATGAAAGAAAATAAAAAGAAAACGAATAAATGAGGTGGACTTTTAACTTTGGTTTGACCTTGACGTTCTCCCCCCACTTTCTCTACCTCCCTCTCTCTCCTCTCCCACTCCCATTGCAGCCGACCCCCTCTCCTACAGCAGCAGCCCCCCCATTTCCCTTCTCTTTTCTCTTCAAAACTTCATAAAAAAATTGCCCCAAAATCCATCAAAAAAAATCCCAAAACCCAAATCCGACTCCTACTCATTTTAGCTTAGCCCGTATAGCATGGATTCTTGTGAAAAGAGAGCATTTTGGAGGGCCATGGATGCTTGTGGATCTTCAAATGTTTTTGGGTATAATTCTAAAACATTTTTGCTTAATTGGTTACAAATTTCTTAAAGCTAAACTACTTAAGTGTTAATTAGGCTTAAGTTGCAAGTTTTGGAATTCAAGTTAGGAATTTGAATGCAAGTTAGGTTTTTATAAAATTGGTGTATGGTTGTGTGTTATATTTAGGCTTTTTGTCATGTTAATACAAGATTAGTAGCTTGTGCTAATGGTTAGTTTAAAAATTGTGTTAATTTGCTAATTTGCTTACTAGGTTTTTGAAATTGGTTAAATACTTGGGATTAAAAATGTGATTAGGTTTTTCATGACTTCATTAACTTTATTAAGTGTGGTTTAATGCTTTAGATCATGCAAATCTAAGCTAGATTGTAGTTTGTGCATTTTTGCTTTGAAATTGTTAAATTTTAGGTATTTTGTAAACTAGAATATTAGGGTTTTTGGAATTTAATGAGATTAAATTCCGAGAATTGTTTATATGACTTATTTAAGATATTTAATAAGTATATTGGCCGCTACATTCATTTAAACGTCATGTTTTGTACAAAAACGGCGAATTGTGCTTGCTAGATTTTCGGAAAAATGACTTTTTAAGTGGAATTGTGGTTTTGTGAGTTTTAACCTAGTTTATATTAAAATTAGTGTTCGTGAATGTGCAAATGAGTGTGATTGGATTTTTCTCGATGGTTTGACGTTTGTACATCGACATCGAGGGTTGGTTTGACTATTCTTGCATGCGTAGGCGATAAGTTTGGACCTATGCGTGATACGCGTGCCGATTTGATTTTCGTATGCCGTTTCGATTTCGAATTTAGTTTTAAAGCGATATGGTGCGTTATGATATGTAGGTAACCCCATGTGGACTTCGAGACGACAAGTAAGCGCGTGGCGACGTCGGCACCGGCGGGCGAGGACCAGGTGAGTAGATTTATATCTACGTGGAGAAGTCGGGTGGATGACGTATAGCACCCCCGCAGTTCGTGGTGATGTATACGAATACGTATGCGCGCGCACACACACACACACACAGATATATATATATATTGTTTCAGTATATTTATGATAATATGGATATTTGGTGTTCTTGGATGATTTAATGTCCCGAAACCCTAGAGTAGTGGTCGCACTACACATGCACACACCAACCTATGCTTGCATACTTTCTTCTTTCATTTTTGCTTATACGGGATATATAGTTATGTGTTCACATGGGTATGGGACTATGTGTTCACATACGGATTTGAGGATGATACTTGGGATTGAGATGAGTCGATGAGATTTGTGTTGAGATTGTGATATCGGTGATATGGCAGGATTCGTACTTGAGGTACGTCCTGGTGTTATAGCGGATCTTGGGGCGACGATACGGATGAATAGTGTTATATATAAAGTGGTCGACATGTGATCGTGATATGAGATATCATATACTAGTTTATGGATACTAGGCCGTATTGAGCGATGTATACCCCTTGATGATGATTGTGCTGACGATATCGGTTTGTACGAGATTGTCGATCACTAGTCAGATCATGAGTACATTGAGGATATTAGTATTGTACTAGACATAGGTCAGTACCCTAGACGATGATCTTGAATAAAGAGGATACCTGAGGATTAGTGTGAGGAATATGATAATGACCCGTACCCAGATTTGGGGATGCCATATGATGGATTTACGTACGAGCTATATTTTGATGATTGATCCGCACTCTTGACTTAGGATGTCTGGTTATGGATATGATATTGTTGAGACGGGATCATCGACTGTATATATACAGGTATGTATATGTATCGACTCAGATGATAGGCGGTTTCCTTACCTGTAATTCAGCTTGTTAGTTCAGACGTATAGTTTAGTGTAGTTGTTAGATTAGATTAGACTCCTACCTATTTCAAAACTAGCGGGTCGTGGGTATTTTAAAAGACAGGTCAAGGGATCTACGGATATTTCAAAAGACGTATCCTTTCTTAAAAACCACCGTAGCCCTATTTTCAAAACCCCGTGGTTCGTGTTATTTCAAATGGCACCATTTATAGGACTTATATTAGATTAATGCAGATTAGTTATAGTTGCATCTAGTTTTTAGCTCCCGCTCATTTTGGTTGCTCGCTCCGCATCGCATATTTACATTGTTATTTCATATTGCATTGTTGACATTATGCTGTTAGGACACCAGCACCATTACCGATGATGCGTATGTACCACATACACTTACTTGCCGGCTCACACACATCTTCATCGGTAATTGACATGTCACGTACACCTTAGAAAATATTGTTGCTTAACTTAGCTTGATAGCCAGTAGTTTGACATAATATTAGTGTACATACCTTATATGCCAGCTTAGACATTGTAGTTATTACTTGTCGCTTCATGCATACTGTTATTCATTGTTATGCCGCATTCATGGATTCTCATGCATATATTCACTATTTTACGTGTTATTGAGATTTTGGATTCGGATTTCCATGAGATTTTCTGGATTTGGACGAAAACAGCAAAAACATAAATAAACCTTTTCTCTCTTTTAAAATAAAAAGTGCGGTTTTCCCATGCTGTATGAGTCGTCCACCATGAGTTTGCTGATGGATTTCGAGACCCGATTCGAGGAGACGGATGAACCGTTTCGGGTACATGGTGGACCCGGTAATGTACCCCGGGACAAGAAGCGCGTGATGATGACGATGTGAGCCTGGCAGGGGAGCACTACTTACCGGTGATATTACCCGATGCGTCGGATATCCGGAGGATACCGTCGTGGTCTTGAGATGGATGGTAGGGGCCGGTCTGGACTGACGGCGCCCTAGATATTGTGATTGAGACTTGAGGTACATAGATTGTGACACAGAGATATCGAGGTATTTGGACACTTGTTTTGTGTCGATGCTGGGCACTGTTTTATGCTGATTTCATATATGGTACCTCATTTCTTTTAAAATACAGAAATCTCACTGATTTATTAAACCTGTTTTATTCAGTACATGCATTCTGTTTCATGCATTCATACATCATCCATATGATATATTGCTACCTGAGGCACTGACACGGGCATATGAGATTACACTCGGGTTAGATATTTACCCCAGCCTTGTTATAGGCTACGTGTTATTCATATATTTGAGGATATATTATGATCATTGACCTAGGTTGCGTTATTTATGCGATTTCTGTGCGTAGATGTTTTTCTATTCACGAGTTGGCAACTCACCCCCGTTGTGCTCCAGTTTCTTGCAGGTTTGCCGTACAGGTTTTATCACGGCTTTGCGGGCTCAGTTTCATTCGGGTGATTTGCTAGTAGGTGGGTTTTTCTTGTATCGTACCCATCATATTACCTTGCATAATATTATTCCGATGTATCTAGTAAATTCCATCAACCAAACATGTATTTATTGAGATAGAGACCAGTGTTGTTTATTCTTTCGACCTAAGAGTCGCTCGTTATATTTCTGGTGGTTTTGAGTTTCCTTTTGAGTTTTGATCCTCGCCGTTGGCGTTGTATATTATATTGCTTGTGTGGTTGTGACCGTCGATTGACGAAGAGCTAGCTCCCGCTTGGGGATGCCTTTTTCTTGATTTCGTATACTCTTCATATTGTATCCCGTTTGGGGGCCAGTATTTACAAAGGAGACTCTGCCGAAATTTTCAGTAAATTTTTGATGTTTTAAAAACCGCATAATTCGGCTTATGCTATTGAAATTACTTGCTTTAAGTTGGTTTTTCCTGCACTCTACTACTTTTCTTGGTTTGGATTTCTGGGTTTTCGGTTTACTTAGATTACCTACGTCTCGAGACGTTCGTAGTTTAAGTGCCGGTCATGTTCCGTACTTTCGGGACGTGACAGTAAGCACATCCTTAAAGTGTCCCTAGTCGTGGGAGTTTCGAGACAGGGCATCGATACTCCATAGTAGACTAGTGTATACAGTCGAGACCCCGACGTGGGGCGGTGGCTGGTCTCACAAGCCATTGGTGTCAGTTGGTTCACCTAAGATGTATATAGGTGCTCATTGGGTTATGAGTACACCGGACAGGACTCGCCGGGAACCTGCTAGTTGGTATTATACCTAGCGTCATATAGCAGTTCCCTGGTGACATGTGTGCAGGTTAGTTCATCGACCTTAGGTCGTCATTTGTCTCGTGTGAGTTCCAACTGTGCTTTGATTTCTACCCTACCACGGCTCAAAGGAGTCGTGCAAACAGGTCTTTTTTGGGTACAGTTCCGAGCCACATGGAGCAAGTGAGCGGATCGGCAGGGGATTCGTCTCTCCCGGTATTGGGGGTGAGATCGCGCTGTGTCTAGGAGAGCCATTACACAAAGCCCTCGGCCGAGGCAGGAGATTTACTGGTAGGTACTCCAGTAGTATCTCAGGGTGTTCTGGGCTACTCTCTGACACGACTTATACCGCTATTGGGGGTCTGACGTTACCAGCCCTCTAGGCCGATATGCGATACTCATAGACGAACGGACCGGACTGCATGTATATTGTCACTGTTAGACTCAATAGGGTTTCTGGATGAGTTCGCTCTTCAGCTTCCCTTCCAATCAATACATAGGCAACCTTTACGTACAGCCAGTACCTCTGACGTGCTAGTGGTTATACCCAATGCCAGTGTGTTGATGAGTCATTAGAGTCCCCCACAGACACTTTCCCAAGTTCGGGCGAAACGTTGTAGAAGCCGTATGGTTTTATGGCAGGGTTCGGAAAATGCACGTGCGTTTACGCACGTGTCATATTTCGGGCAGATAATACTGGTAGGTTTTGGTTTAAGCCGGATCCGAGTATTATACTGAGTAGATATAATATCTTTGTCTCAGTTGCATTTATATTCGGTCGTAATACAAATGCGGGTATGTTTATACCATTACGGGGTTAAACTGAAATTCGTTTCAGGATCGCTTTTGGAAGTTGCCAGTTTCCAGCTTTCTATCGCCCGTCTTTAACATTCGGTTAAAGACGGATTTATCTTTTCTTGAGATGAGTGTGGAAGCTTCTAGAAGGTGACTAGGATGGTGAGGTGTTAAGTGACTCATTAATGCATTTAATGATTCATTTAATGCAAGGGTGACTAGGTTAAGATGATTCATTGTTTGCATTGATTATTTGTGCAAGGTGGATAATGACTCATTAGTTCTTTTATGGTTATGGTTACCTCATTCCTTGCTCCTACACTCACCCCCTCCACCATATATTGGCCGGCCCTTCATGAGTGAGAGGAGATGGATTTTCATTTAGGAAATTATGATAGTTATTTGGTTCATGGAAATTAGAATAGAAAAGTTTCTCTTTTCATATCGATCCAAAAGGAAACTTCATTAACTGTTCGTCCATCGCTTTGGACGAAGTGAGACAAAGTGTTCTACTCATTCGCTACATCAATCTTGGTCATCCCTTTTAGCAAACTTGATGATTGAGTTGCCTCAGTTCAGAGGCGGGAGCCCGTTTAAAGATCCGTCGACGTTGTGCCACCTGGACGAGAAGACTGGAGATTCAGGAGATCGGAGCAGCCGCAACAAAGCGCGGGATGATGGTTGAAGACCGAAGGACTCGGATCGTTCGGTATAACATTTCTATCCACTTTGTAGTTTGTTAGTTTAGCTTTAATGGCAGATCCGGGTTATAATATACGATAGCGCCAGTTAAAAAGTTTTGTTCCGCATTTGGCGTCTGTTAGACGGCCGGGGCGCTACCGTGTACTTACAGTGGTATCAGAGCCTCACCATTAAGCTTTACTAACTTTTGCTAAAGCGTTTAAAATATCGATCGAACGGATTTTCGAAAACTACAATTTTTCTGTACAAAGTTTCTGTCGATTTTAAATCTGGTCGAAAAATTATTTTGAGCATCACAGAAAATTGTGCAGGCTTTTCTAAGCAAACTGGTGAAATTTGGTCACGTGATCCCACAGAACGGCCGCGGATCCGCCGCGCTTTTGTGGGAACAGTGAGCCAAATTTCTACAGTATGTTTTACATGGCAAATTGTGGCTTTTGGAATATTTCTTTTGGGCCCATATTTTATTACTGTACAGCAGATGTTCGTGGGGCCCACTTCGGGAAGTTTTGTCGATCGAAATTTTAAACTTGTTAGTATGAAGTATTTACATTATATCTCCAACCAGGAATGTCATTTGAGCTGTAAATTGCGTCTAATTGCTATAGTCCTTTTAGACGGATTTGCGAACGTGACATTCGCGTTGATGTTCTGTGTTGTGCTGTGATGTTGCGGATTTGTCGTGGTGGATAGCAGTGTGCAATGGTAGTGCAGTTTGGATTTATTTGTACATTTGATATTGCGGGGGCGAGCGTCCAACATGTGGACTGCCGTCACTGCCTGTTTGTATAATATTCTTTTAGGGCACGACCGGAATGAGGTCGATGTACCCGTTGTACATATTTTTATTTCTGTACTAGGTTTACCCCGCGACGGAGTACACGGATAGCCGGGTTCTGGAGGGCAACGGGTCCGTATCTCATGGCTTTGAGAGGCAGAGGGGACACACTTTAGAATTGGCAGACTATTCGCCGCACTCGTAGAGGGTACAGGTTGACCCAAGGAGGGATGCTCAAGTTACCGGATTCCGTGAAGTGCAGGGTGGTCCATTCATTATGCTGTAGGGGGCTGCCTCGCTTCAGGTTTTGGCGGGTAACATGCCGCACCCGTAGGGGTCTAGGTTTCATTGCACAGGCTATCCACACGACCAGGGGAACGTCGGGTTTCAGTAGCGGCTCTGTGAAACCCGGGGATCCCAGATTATCTGTATTGTTCTGTGATGCTTATTACTTTTCTGTAATGTTGCATATTATCACGCCTGGTGTGATTATTGTATATTGGTATATATACTATTAGACGTTGTATATGTTTTACACCCGCGCTAGTCCAGTCCCCGCTCTGTCGTTAGTTAAGTAACCTAACGGGTGATGACGGGACCCAGTGACGAATGCGGATGGCATATACGTACATTATATTTTCGTTCTTTTCTGGTGTGATTGATTGATGGGACTGCATTGATTCTTATCAATGAGAGGATAAAACAAACCTATATTTGATGTTGTTGGAACAAATTTTAAAAGGTGTTATTACAAAGACGTTTCCTTTTGTTTTGCATCGCGGTATTCAGTTAGAATATCCTGCACCTCATTCGATGAGGCAAGGGCCGAGATCCCTTCACCGGGAGTGACCCCTTGGGCAGAAGTTTACGTCAGGGTAATAACTTCACTTTAGTCGATTACAAGTTGCTTTGCATAGCGGTATTCAGTTAGAATATCCTGCACCTCATTCCACGAGGAAAGAGCCGAGATCCCTTCACCGGGAGTGACCTCTTTAGCAAAAGGTTTTCTCCACTATATTTTTATAAAAAGCTATCAGGTTCCTTCAACGAGATCAAGTTCATTACGTTAAAGGTTTTTTTGCCAAAAACCAGCCGTAGCCCTCCGTCATTTCTTTTGGGTATTCAGTAGTATTCAAGCTATGTATTTTGACCAACTCCAAGGCATAGTGTTTGATAGCTGCTGGGTATTCATTTGTTGCATAGATAGATGAGTTGGTTTGGGACAGTCGTTCTGCCATTTTGGCCAACGTCAATGGCATGTGCGGGTGGGTTCAAATTGACCTGGATAGTGACGGGTAGAACTTGGCATGTGACTTATGACATTTTGACCAACGCCAAGGTCATAAGAGCATGGGGCAAAAATCATATCGGGAGTTTCTAAAGAAACTGAAACTTGCCAGGCATGCGCATACCTTCTGGAGTGTGATAACTTGAGTGGCTTCCATCAAGTTATCATGCGATAATAGTTGGATCCCGATTCTCACTGATGAGTTGGTTTACTCTTCGGGTGATCCCGATTGATTCTTCTTTTAGGTTTGGAGGAGAATTTGAGATTACAGTGGGAGGTTTCCTGATTAGATAAAGTGATAACCGTTCTGATCTAGGTTAGAGTGCACGCAGAGTGTTTCTTTTCTCTCTCTCTCTTTGGCAGCGACCATTGACCGACCCTAGACTATGACTCAGTGACCAAGTTGACCGAACCTTCTTAATACTGGCTTTTGGATTGTCTAAAGTTGCATAAGTCATTGCCGCTCCTTCTTTTACCCTTTGTATTTCTCAGAACACCCCGTATTACTACGGACATCCACTTCCATTGGATAGATCCATCGTATGGTTATATACGAACTCGAAGGTACTACTTCGAGGATGGATCCAGGTTTGGGAGAAATAGAATAAGGTATTATTTAGTTGTCTTTTATCATCACCTACTCTCAAGTTGCGAGTACTCCTTGGTTTAGGAGAGTACACCTATTATGCTTACTGGATAGTCTTCTTCCAAACCATAGGCTGGTGCCAAACGGTAGGGAAGGAAGAAAACCATTTAGCCTAACAATGGTGTACAGAAGGTAATGAATAAAGACAAATAAAGGGATTTGGAGAGATGGCAAAGAGATATACGGTTATAGTCATGAATTGGATTATGGAAGAGGCATTGCTAGGAATACCAGGATACCCCAATGAAACATTTTTTTGTTTCTGTGCATTGTTAATGGAAAACTGATTTTCCGATTAGATACTTACTCCAGGGTATGTATTTACCAGGTATGATTCTCACATTTGTATGGTTTTACAGATAATGAGTGGGAGTAGGTTATTGGGAATAAAGGTGATCATCCTCATTATATCGGAATTCATTGTAATTGGAGATATTTGAGGAAGTCACCTGAGTTTTTGCCGGACGGCATGTATTTGGTTTTGAATATCCATTGTTGTGCACCAATATCAAAATGATATATCTGTACATTTATGATTAATAAAGTGAGATATAACTTTTTGAAATTATGTCCGTGACATTTACCTATATCAGTTGACGATTGGGAAAGGAGCATTAAACAACGGAGTAGTTCTTAAACCATAAGTACAGTTTTCAACCTATGATGCACAGGTTCTGAGTTATTCAACTCAGCGAACTTATACAGAGTATTGTATATTGTCCAGTGTCCGTCAGGACAAAGGGGTAGGTCCTCGTACTATGTTCTGTTTACTTATGACTTCTCTGATTTTTAGACAAGTGTTTCGTAGAAATACAATGTCTAAGTTTTGAGAAGTTGTGGGTATAAGAATAAAGTAGAGAACCAGGTATCGCAAGTATCGGGATTCTTCAAAGAGATTGAAGATGTAGATTCTTGTGATTGGTATTCAGATGATAGTAATGGTTTTGAGAAACTTGTTTCTTTTTCAGGTTACCCATAATTGGATGTATTTCTAAGTTGAGTAATGTTGATTAGCCTTTCTCCATTGAGTTGATATGCACTGGAGACAGTTGCTTGATTAGAATCTGGTTCCAATTAAATAAGTGCCAATGTTTCTATATTGGATATAGAATGGATCATATCTTAACGATGTTAAGGTACGGGGAGTTGTCCAGCTTATGCTTAAAACCAGACACTGGATAACTCAAGGCACGTTTCTGTAATGGCAGTTTGTGGGTTGACCCGGGCAATGTCGAGGGTTGATTTTCTACCATCTGAAAGATCAATAGTGATATTGTTCTTGACTCGCCACATTTTTAGTAAAATGGATTTTTTCAGAAAACAGAAGTGGGAGTATGGTAGAACTGGAAGTGATTCCAGAACCGCAAACGATTACGGAAAATTTAATAGGACTTGTATATTCAATCAGGTTTGACATTCCAATAGCCACTCCGCAGATATGGTGGGTAACCTCAGACACCCGAGAGGTACTCTGGTAGCCTCAAGGACGGTGACAGGGAGGTTCTTGTTTACCCAGACTTGAAACTACTGTTGTTCCAGACTATGAGACCCGGCAGGAGGATAAGTTTAGCGTCTTTCTAAACTAGATTTAGAAGTGCACGTATATATATTATTCCGCCAGAGGGTTATCGTAGTTAGTGGGAGAAGCGGAAGCATAATGGGCAAGTAGCTTATGTCTATTAATAGGCTTGCGCATAGATAGCGGAGATAGATAATCTAATTTTGATGTGACAGTCATGGCTTTGACTTCATCAGAATAGGGGATGGATCTGTTAAGAAAGTAGTAGGGTGTGATGTCCTGGTATTTGAATGACATACACAGAGTAGGAAGTAAAATTCCTATACTACGATCGGTTGTATTATGGTCGTCACATAATTGTTTCTCCGCAAAGGATATGGATATAATATCAGACATTCTGGTTACTAGATCTATGGTTTTAGATCTAGATTTGGGTAGCTTCCCAATGTGGGTACTTTGACAGTATTCTAATAGTATTTTAGAATAGATGACTCCTGGCATGGTGGTGTACCTGCCGGTGATGGAGTCACCCTCTCTAAAGGTGTCTTACAGACTAAAGGGGAGAGAGAAGTGCATGATTAGCAGATCACTTGCTTAGGCAATTGAGTCAATCGTGAGAAGTCAAGTATCACACCAGATGTTGTTTTTGCACTAGCTGCGATAAGTTTATATTAATCCAATCCTGGAGAAACATAAGAAAGTAGTTTTAGAATATAAGTGAATATTCTACGGATTTGATGACGGCAGCCTCCTTCGGGAGACGGTTATCATTCCAGGCTTCCAAACGTGACCTGGATAACAGAGTGATTGTCAGAGTTATAGGTTTCCCTCTGATGAGGGACAGTATTATGGACAGGTGGTCCAAGAGGACACTGTGGGAGGCATGGTGCTGGATACTGATTAGGTTCAGTTATCGATACAGTCTAAGAAGTTTGGATTTGGAGTTCATTTATGAACTAGGTCCCATCAAATATCCAGACATATTCTAAGACAGGTATTACTCAATTCGGGAGATGGCTTTCTCCATGAACTTGAGATTAAGAGAGACATAGAAAGCAACATCAGGGCGGATCCACTCACTAAGGCTATTTCTCGAACACAATAGTTTTGCAAACGGGATTTGTGAAACTGATTAGTAGAGGAGTTGGATGTTCGGTATCACACGGGCTGTGAGTATACGACATCGCAATAATTAGCCTTAAGTGCAAGTGGGAGATTGTTGGATATAGTGGCCTCAAAGTCAATTATTGGATCGCAGGTACGTGATTTCAATGATTGAGGCAGGACCTATACCGATATGACAGTCTTGCTCGAGATGATAGTATGCTATCTGGTTTGTCTTTATCATCGTATACATGCTTTAGTTCGCTATTGCATGTTGATAGAGCCCATAGGATTCTTGCTTGACTGCCAGCAGTATGATGGAGATCATATACGTGGGAGATGGGGTCTGTAAGCACATCCTTAAAGTGTCCATAGTCGTGGGAGTTTCGAGACAGGGCATCGATACTCCAGAGTAGACTAGTGTATACAGTCGAGACCCCGACGAGGGGCGGTGGCCGGTCTCACAAGCCATTGGTGTCAGTTGGTTCAACTAAGATGTATACATGTGCTCATTGGGTTCTGAGTACACCGGACAGGACTCGCCGGGAACCTTCTAGTTGGTATTATACCTAGCGTTAGATAGCAGTTCCCTGGTGACATGTGTACAGCTTAGTTCATCGACCTGAGGTCGTCATTTGTCTCGTGTGAGTTCCCACTGTGCTTTGATTTCTACCCTACCACTGCTCAAAGGAGTCGTGCAAACAGGTGTTTTTGGGTACAGTCCCGATCCACATGGAGGCAAGTGAGCGGATCGGCAGGGGATTCGTCTCTCTCGGTATTGGGGGTGAGATCGCCCTGTGTCTAGGAGAGCCATTACACAAAGCCCTCGGCCGAGGCAGGAGATTTACTGGTAGGTACTCCAGTAGTATCTCAGGGTGTTCTGGGCTACTCTCTGACACGACTTATAACGCTATTGGGGGTCTGACGTTACCAGCCCCCTAGGCCGATATGCGATACTAATAGACGAACGGACCGGACTGTATGTATATTGTCACTGTTAGGCTCAGTAGGGTTTCTGGATGAGTTCGCTCGTCAGCTTCCCTTCCAATCAATACATAGGCAACCGTTACGTACAGCCAGTACCTATGACGTGCTAGTGGTTATACCCAGTGCTAGTGTGTTGATGAGTCATTAGAGTCCCCCACAGACACTTTCCCAAGTTCGGGCGAAACGTTGTAGAAGCCGTGTGGTTTTTTGGCAGGGTTCGGAAAATGCACGTGCGTTTATGCACGTGTCATATTTCGGGCAGATAATACTGGTAGGCTTTGGTTTAAGCCGGATCCGAGTATTATACTGTGTAGATATAATATCTTTGTCTCGGTTGCATTTGTATTCGGTCGTAATACAAATGTTGGTTTGTTTATACCATTACGGGGTTATCCTGAAATTCGTTTCAAGATCGCTTTTGGAAGTTGCCAGTTTCCAGTTTTTCTATCGCCCATCTTTAACATTCGGTTAAAGACGGATTTATCTTTTCTTGAGATGAGTGTGGAAGCTTCTAGAAGGTGACAAGGATGGTGAGGTATTAAGTGACTCATTAGTGCATTTAATGATTCATTTAATGCAAGGGTGACTAGGTTAAGATGATTCATTGTTTGCATTGATTATTTGTGCAAGGTGGATAATGACTCATTAGTTCTTTTATGGTTATGGTTACCTCATTCCTTGCTCCTACACTCACCCCCTCCACCATATATTGGTCGGCCCTTCATGAGTGAGAGGAGATGGATTTTCATTTGGGAAATTATGATAGTTATTTGGTTCATGGAAATTAGAATAGAAAAGTTTCTCTTTTCATATCGATCCAAAAGGCAACTTCATTAACCGTTCGTCCATAGCTTTGGACGAAGCGAGACAATGTGTTCTACTCATTCTCTACATCAATCTTGGTCATCCCTTTTAGCAAACTTGATGATCGAGTTGTCTCGGTTCAGAGGCGGGAGCCCATTTAAAGATCCGTCGACGTGGTGCCACCTGGACGAGAAGACTGGAGATTCAGGAGATCGGAGCAGTCGCAACAAAACGTGGGATGATGGTTGAAGACCGAAGGACTCGGATCGTTCGGTATAACATTTCTACCCACTTTGTAGTTTGTTAGTTTAGCTTTAATGGAAGATCTGGGTTATAGTATACGATAGCGCCAGTTAAAAAGTTTTGTTCCGCATTTGACGTCTATTAGACGGCCGGGGCTCTACCGTGTACTTACAGCTCATACAAGTATTACATCCTAAAATGGAATATAATTTAACTCTACGAGTTTAAAGGAAAACTTGGCCGTTATTCGGCATACGAAACTCTTTCTCACCAATGCGGTATAATTCCTCATATAATGTCTCACATTATCACTATATCTCAAATCCTCACTAGTACGGCATGATCCTTCGTACCAAGTTACTAAATCATCTGTAAACTATATGCAAATGAGTATCATACTAGATGCATTTTAATTCAAATATCCATATCTTAGTTAATTTCTAAAACTACTATATATCATAATACTATTTATATGGTTGCGGGGCTGCTATACTCCATCCACCCGACTTCATCCGTAGATATAAATCTACTCACCAACTTAATAAGCTTGCTGAAATCCATGCTGCTATATCCGCCAATTCCGTCTCGAAACCCTTCGCAATCGCACCTATAATCGTATTTATGAAATATCAGCGTAAATATCATATCCAATTCAAAACAACAAGTTAAGCATCCATAGATTAGAACCTACAGTATACTTAATCCAAAAAAGACAAATGCCACTGAATTCAACATACAAACGTTAACAGTTCAAGCGCAACAAAAAATACAGAAAACCCGTATTGGAATTTCGGAAAACTTGATAAACCATAACTAATCACTCCTAGATTTCTATGTAAGAATACTGGAGAAATTCAAACAATACCATAGCTTATAAAATGCCAAAACAAAGCTACAGGAGAGAAACCAACACCAAAATCCCAAAGGGGGCCGGCGTCGCCGGAATTTTAGGGTATGTCGCCGGATGAAATAAGGATTTTGGGGCTCGTGCTTTGAGTGAAGTTCTCTATTTGTCTCATTAGAGTTTTGGTATTGCTATTTTTTCTTGTAGTTATTCCTAATAGTTCTAGATTCATTTACAGTGAGCTAAAAATCACAAAATACACTGTTCTCCTATACCGCACATTAAAACTGATATTTGAACAGAATTGATTAAGTTAAGAGAGAAGAAAATATACCTATTGGAATGATGCACAAAGGATTCCAGCTCAAGAATTGTATGATCGAAGCTCCTAGGGATAGGGGTTGCTCAAGCTTGAAGATATGAACAACTTTGATGAAGGGATTCATGGCTTTCCTCTTATGGTGATGAATACTTAGAACTTTTATGTTGAAGATAGAAGAACTTATTTGTTTCAGTTTGAGGAAGCTAAGGAATTTCTAAGTATTGTGATAAGATAAGGTGAGAGAGGTGAGGTTGGTGTAGAGAGAGCATGAGGTGGAGGTTGAGAGGTGGATGTGTTGTGTTGTGAGATGATAAGGTATAGTGTGAAGGAGGAGGTATAGGGATATGAACAAGGGTGAGGTATGTTGAGGGTGAGGGTTTAGACTTAGGTTAAGATATACCCAACCATACAAAAGAGTTTAAATAAAATAAAAGAAACTCTTTTATGAAAAAGGAAATCCACCTCCAAGTTAAAATGAAGTATTTATCATGACACTTAATTATCATTATCTCATAATAACATCTTATGTCATATTTAAAACAATTTAAATATCATATATATGATATCACATCTTTTCCTTATATTTACCAAAATAATTAGAATTTTACGGATATAATTCCGATACCAAAAATCGTATGTGATATCACTTTGCAAACTTTATTTAAATTCTTATTTAAAATTATAAATTAATATTTAAAATTTTCCAAAATGTTACTGCCGGATGCACTCAAGACGATGAGGAGAAAAGAGGTTTGGCTAAAGTATCCCTTGGCACTTTTTTGATATTTATAGAAGGTTTGTTTGTTTGTAATATTGGGCTGCTCTCGGGCTGATTGATGAGGTGATTGCATGTAATAAATAGGTCATTTGATGGATAGATGGAAGATTGTAACCTTTGACAGATCAAGCCCTTCTCTAATGCTTAAAATCCGATGTATATGTTTTGATACTGATATTAAAATGAAAGAGGCGGACCGATTGGGTCGAAGCCCATTTTTTCAATGTTTATATAAGCATTTACCATTCTTGCACTGTTACCGGGTCGTATTATTTTAGGATACCGTTCCCCTTCCTTTAAAAACCAGATCAATTATTTAGAGAGAAATAGTTACTGAATGATCGAGGTAGTTTCGATTTATTGCAGACCCATTAGTTGAACAAAGACAAAATCAGCCTACAAAGACAAAACAAAAAGATGGTGATAAGAGTTCCAAATATAAATAAAGAAGAAGGGATAAGATTAAGCGCATTGCAAGTGAAAACCTTTCCAACTTTTCTTTTTTCTACGTCCCTTATTTGCAATATTTTTTCTTTATATTTTCACTTTCTCAAAAGCGATCTTTCTAATTCCTCATTGCTCTATCCCTGATAGGCACGTACGAGGTTACTATTCTACGAGGACTTGTAAAGAATCAACCAAAGTAAAGCATATTACAAATAATATCTTACGTATATAGAGCATGGTTAAATGGTTCCATCGAAAATTTTGGCATAATTGCTTAATGAATCAAAATCAAACTCTTATTTTGTTGGGTAATCGACACGGTTCACTTGGATCTCCGTGGCCTAATACATGGACACACCAACTTTCATATGGTTTGGATATTCTTTGCTTGTCATTCTTGACTTATAAAGTGTTCCATGAATGAAAAACGCGTAAAGTTTGCAATCGACAAAAGGTATTTAAACTACATGAAAATTAGTAGACATATACATATGGCCATAAAGATCAAAGTGAACACAGCCGATCATCAAAAGCAGTATAATTTTGATTTATTAAATCATACCAACATTTTCGGACCATTTAGGTTTAGTTTGGTAACAAGGTTTTCAAAATCATGGTTTTGATCAAGTTAAAACGAAACCACGATTTGCATATCCGCAAACCGTGGTTTCATAAAATTGGGATTTTGTCGGATCATTAAATTATACCATGATTTCGTATAATTTAACATATCTCTAAGGGCTAGAGAAAAATAATAAAAAGAGATGTCAGGAAATTTTCTGAAGCTCTACTATTTTTGGAGTTTAGAAAAATGGAATTTCAAACTTTTGAAAATTTTTAAAACCATGATTTAGAAAACTCTATTTTAATTGTCAAATGGAACTCGGTTACAAATTTTGGTTAGTTTCAAAACCTTACAGAACCCGGTTTCGAAAACCATAACCATGTTGCCAAACCAGACGTCAGCTAGTATAGGAGTTCGTGTGGACTTTTTTTGTAAGAAAAAATAATATTAAAAATAAAATAATATTAAAAGTTAGAAATTAGAAAAATAAAGAAAACAACATGTGTCTTGTGGGGCCAAGAAAGGACACCAGTTGCCTTCAAGTTTCTTTTCGTTAAACTAAACTGGGCCTTCGAAGTTTCTTTTTCTTTTCATTTGTTGTTTTTCTTTTCGCAGATATTTAATTTAGTTTCATTAAATCTTCGTTTAATAAAATGCGGGTGCATTTAGTCCCGCTCGGGCGTCTCGCCCAGGCATTCGGAGAGACGGCGATCTTTGCTGGGGGCCTTTGGCAGCTCGGTGCGGGCTTGGACGAGCCGCCGCCACCGCCCTTCCTTCCCTGTATCTTGGCGGCTAGAGTGGCCATTATATTTGCCCGGTCCATGGGCTCTGCGAGGAGGAACCAAAAAAAGGATTAATAACGTAAGCAGCAAAATATACCATGTCTAAATTGATCGGCGAAGACCTAACTTACCTATGAAATGCATGAGACTGAGTCCCGTCCAACTCAGGGCCTACTCGAAAAAGCAAGACGTAGGCACACTGGATCGGCTCCCTCCGGGACACGATCCCCTGCCTCTGAGGCATTCGACATCTTGGACTTCGGGCAGTCTACCCTATGCCACTCGATGGGCACCGGCCACTCCTCTCCCTTTGGAGGATGAATGAAGATGAACTTCTCCTTCAACTCATAGATGGAAGAAGGGACGACCACTACCCCTGACCTGGCCACCCTGCCCTTATACTTCTGGAAAAAAAATAAACCCAGCTCGGCTCATCCTTACGGATACCCAAATTGTTCTTATTGAAAAGGAAGGATAAGAGACACTTTAAATTGAAGAGGATCCGATCGATTTTAAGTTGGGCCAGAAATCCGAGGAGAATCCTCCACGAATTCAGTGCAAGTTGAAAACAATGAAGAACTGCATAAATCTCGGGCGAAAAGAGAAGATACATCACTGCTCAGAACGCTTCCAAGTACAGGGCACTCTCGTTACCCTGAACTTGGTCTGCCCGTTTTCCCTTCGTGGCCAGACGGAGCATGTAGCCAGGGGGAATGTGGAAATGAGCCCGTATGTCGGAAAGCTCGTCCGACCTGTTCAGCATCGAGGCAGCGTCATGAGTATTCTCGATGCGCACCTTAGGGGCCTTCCTAGACCCCGACGATGGGGAACAAGAGAATCGCCACCCCTTGGGGAAGAACCCGACACAGAGAAAGAAGAACTTCCTTAGTTATCAGAAGACGAGGATGACCCACTAAACTCAGCTTCAGATGTCGAAGCCTCCTCGCTTGATTCTACCCTAACTACATCTACTAAGAGATCAGAGGAAGACTTCTGACCTGAATCAAAGGAAGAGGGGATGGAGAAGGGTTTAGACCGGGGATCCGACCTATGTATGGGAGCGCCGAGCAATCCATACATGATAGAAGGAAAGCGAAGGAAATGTGTTTCTTGAGGACATGCCGCCGCTATTTATACACCCAGCAAAGGCCATCAAGCGGCCCAGATCCGCTCCTGCCAAAATGAAGTGTCACGCTCGACGATCCATATGGCTCCACGCGGTAGCCAACCATTGGACGCTTCCCCCTCATGCGGATCGGATCGGCCGAAGCGATGTCTCACAATCCGCCATCCGGTTGTGGCTACGTGGCACGAAATCGACGGCCGGCCTGTCGCCACGATGGCCCAAACAAGTGAAACAACCTCTCCATGATGGCAACGCCCTCTCAGTGATCCACTGACGTTATCAAGGATGCGCGTGAAAATTTAGGCGCACGGTAAAATGCCATGTGGACTCGAAGATCGAAGAGACACAACCGCCAAATTCCATATCGTTTCTAGATAATCCACTGGAGAGAATTCTCGGCACCAAGCTAAATGGAGAAAACTGAGCGGACCACTCTCGACCCGACACATAAATAGGTCGGAACAAGAGTAAGGGTTAATGATGATACTCATAAGTGGGAATTCCCTGTATCACGACACGTTGCAGATGACGTGTCATTCATGAAAGCCTATTAGATTCCTGAGGGATATGGAGCTGGAATAGGTATGATGCATTAGGGACGTTCCTCGGCGCCTAGCCTCTAAGGTTGCACCAGATCATTTGAAGGCTTCCCTTAAGTACGTTCCCACTTCGTCTAAACACCAGCCAATCGCTCGTCTTCGAGCAATCATAGAGTTGAGCTTCATCAGCTTCATAGCTCTTCTCCGAGCTATCCTACAACAGTGGTTCCTCAGCTCTCTTGCTCATCTCCGAGCTATCCTATTGCTGAGGATCCTAAGCGTCCCTGTTTGTCCAAGAGCACAGAGCATGAGCGCCCCATAACGACTCCGTGTATCTTGCTGCGATGAGATCCCCGCCGCTCCTCGTCCTGCATCCCATGCTAGCATATCACGCCATTAATGAGTGTATCTCTCCATTAATGGGTGTATCCTGCCATTGACGCGAACACGACTGTCATGACCCGAAATTTGGCACGTGACTGCCCTTAAACCACGTAACGTCTACAGGCGTAACGCAATTCAAGTAAGCCGAAAACCCAGAAATCTAAACCATCAAAAGTAGTAAGTAATAAAAACATTGTTAAAAGGTTTTGGGAATCTCAAGTAAAAATCTTTAAAGTCCAAATTTACTTTCTTTAAAAATTTGGCAGCACCTCTTTTGTAAAAACTAGCCCCAAAAAGGGTATAACAAAAGATATAAGTAAAGCATCACCAATGGGAGCAAATCCACGCCCAAAGGCGGAAACAACCACCACAAGCAGATATACGACGCCGTAGCGAAGAAAATGGACAATATAAAGTGAAAACAGCATAAAAGACATTCAAAGTCACAAAATAATATACATTATCGTCCTCACAACTCGTCTCTAAGTCTAAACATGTAATAGTAGATGGAGAGTACTAGATACAACGAATATACAAATGAGCATCATCGGATAACCGCAAAACCCACCTATAGCAAAACTACTCACAGTATCCGCTGCAAAAGATGATACGATAAGAAGAAGCCCTGCCGCTACAACTCTGAGGGACACCTGCCAAACACTGTAGCACAACGGGGGTGAGTTGCCAACTCGTGAATAGCAAATAACATATGCAGGTAATCGCAGGTATGTACGTACTGCGATAATCTATCACATGCAAGCTGATAGCAATAAATGGAAATATGTATATGCAACAGTCATGAAAGGTACTCTATCAGGTACTACTAATACATGAAGCAATGCATATCAAATAAATGCTGAGTATGGGATAAAATATGTCATCCTCACGGAATTCTCATCATGGCAGGACCAGTGTCCATCAAGGAAATATAAATCCCAAAACTAAAGGCATCGCATCCTCAGATCGGCCCTCATATCCTGTAAGTCTCATGGAATCTGAGTGTTCAACATCGACACCCGAAAACATCATGAAAACACACACACATATATATATGAGGATATCTACCTCCTGTGTCTATCAATGACACAGCAAATCATGGAACCAGAGTGTCCAACACCGACACTCGAAACATCATAAAAACCGTGTCCAGCATCGACATGTAAATCCACGTACCATGGGCTCCGTCTACTCGGATCGGCCCGCGGGCTCCAGCAGTACGAAACGGCCCATATACATCTCACGACTCCGGTCGATATCCTCCGGATAACCGCCAAGTCTAAAACTATCACCGGTAGGCAGTGCACCTCCCTTGCAAGGCTTATCGGCTAAATCCATCGACATACCTTTCTTGCCTCGGGGTACCATACCGGGTCCACCATGTAGCCGCACACGGCCTCGTACACTCCTCGCATCGGGTATCTATCACAAATCTTAGAACCAAGAAATCTCATGGTGGACGCATCGAAATATCATATCAAAAGAAACCGGGTTTTTCAAACAATGCATAATTTCATGAACTACCACGGTCCTCAAATCAAGAAAACATCAAGTAATGAATAAGAATACCCGCATAGATCATTATAATGATATATATTATATATATGTACATATATAACAGCGTCCCATTCCACTGATATATATATATACACATATATAACAACGTCTCATACCACTGATATATATCATCAGGAGTAAAACATCCTGAAAACATCATATGAAATTCATCTCAATGCGTAAATCCAAGAAATATAATATATGCAATATAAAACAGTAATATGAGCATATAAAAGAAAACCGCTATTTAAATACAACAAGCTATTAAATATATCATGCAGTTCCTAATTTCTCCAAAATCCAACGCAACATCATATAAGGGTGAACATGTAGCTATAGCAAGTTATATGTGTGTACATGTAAGTATGTATGCAAGATGTACATGTAGCTATATCTCATATGTGTATATACCTGTCAATAGTGATACAATACCCTATAGGTATATGTGTAGCTATAGCAAGATATATGTCTGTACCTGTCAATAGTGATACAATACCCTATAGGTATTTGTGTAAGCATGTAGGTATATGTGTATGCTATCTTTCTTATATACAATGGAAATAAAGATCAAGTCTCAATGTCAATAACCAATACAATATCACGTATGTATTGTGCGTGTCATGGCAATTATCAATGGTGTGGGTGTAGCATACAATTAGTGCTCGTGTAACATGAACCGTCAATAATAGTGTTGTGTCTCATTAATACTATGTCCATATACAATAGGAAATGAGATATGCAATAATGGTAAACATGCACAATCAATGTCCATATACATGTAACTAATAATCATGTCATTTAATCTAGGCCGGACGCATAACGCCATGCGGGCGATTCCACTGTAGATGTTAAATCTAGTCACCGATGATCTCGAGCGAAGTAAATCTGGCCACATGCTTCTCTTTCTTCGCAGCGTTCGAAGTCCCTGCTCGCGATCCTAAATTTCACAAATACAACACATAAGGTTAAATATCCTGTGCCGATACAAAGACAACGAAACGCAAGGATAACGTCCATAAGATGTACACACTCTGCACTAAGTGCACAAAACGCGTACGATATCGGCACAACCTCAGCTAGGAACGTAAAACGACACAACCACCAAGCCTAGACCCCGATCGTACCGATCGTGCATTCACAACACAATATATATCATGGAATCTAATATGTATAACATCGCAATGTCAAATGAAAGCCGCACCTAATTTATCCGAAAACCTAGTAATCACTTTTAATCATTTTAGCTCAAGTCTAGAAGTTTGAACCATTCTAGCGATCACAATCATCACATAATAGCTTAACTAAGTCACCCAAACCTTTACTACAATTTTAATCTCACCCATAAAAGATTTTGTAAAAGTTTAGTTTGCACTTAAACTTAATTAGACAATTAGGAAAAATAACAAATAACATTTTACAACTAGGTTAAGTTTTCCAAGTCTACACTTCTCCGTTAAACATTTCAGTCAATCAAAACTTTACTTGATCTTCATAACCCTTTCTAGAATATCCAAAACATGCTAATTCAAACTTTAATTAAACATCTGAAAAGACAACTTAAAGTATTACAACAACAACTAAGTTTAGGGTTAGGATTTATACCTCAAAACTTGATTCACAAACTTGCAAAAGATTTCCAAGATAGCCTCTAAAATGCTAACTTTCATGAAGATCCATGCAAGATTAAGGCTAAAGAATAATGGGTATGAATTTGTATTTGAGTTTGTGGGATTATTTATGATTTTTGATGATTTATTTGAGCTTGAAAGAGTAGAAATGGGGTGAGATGAGAAGAGAGAGAGGGCAGCAAGGGGGGAGGTGTAACGTTTTAAAATTCGTTTAGGTGAAATTTCGGATAATCGGTAAAATAACTAGGTTTTTTCGTAAAAATTAAGATATAATTATTTTTCAACATAGAATTAAATATACCTATTCTAGCTATGTAATGGCTGGTATTGGTATTTATTTAGTCACTTATAAAATTTCTAGTTCACTAAAATATTTTCCGAAATTAATTAATTTTAATATTATTTTAAGCCTTCAGTAATACATTTAATTAGTGATAATTACAAATTGAAATGGGTTAATACAAGTTTAGTGCACCATGACACATCTAAACAATCATGGTAACATGTTCTTTCAAAGAAAATATTTGGTTGATTCTAGTTTACTTGTATAGAAAAGATAACGGGAAATTGAAATAAAATAAAATAAAAATAGAATTATGTTGTATGTTGCATTATTGAGGTAAGAGGGGGTTTTATTGACTTCGGAACTCCAACCCAAACCCATAAACCCCGATTTTTCCCTCCTTGGCCAACCTTGGGCTGCCCCAATCCCCCACTTCACCACTTCATGTCCACACAACAAAAGAAAAGAAAATGAAAGGGGAAAAAAAAGAAAACTATAAAGAAATGAAGCATGGTGTATTGTTGTGAGGTATGGGTATTTTTTCTTGACTTGACTTTTTCCCCACTTCACTCTCTCTCCTCTCCCCTCTCTTTGGCCGAGCACTTTGAGCAGCAGCCCACCCATTTCTCACCTCTTTTTCCACTTCAAAATCTCAAGAAAATGCATCAAAAATCAACACAAAACTCACACAAACTCCAAATCCAACCCTTACCCATTTTTCCTTGGCTATTCTACTTTGGATCTTGATGAAAAGAAGCAAGTTTGGGAGGCTAGAATTCAAGTTGGATCTCTTGAATGTGTGACGTATAATCTAAACCCTATAATTAAATTGTTGTTTAAATATTTTAAATCAAACATATTTAGTTAAAAATATGGGTTTAATTGAATGTTTGGAAATTCAAGTGAGAGTTTTGATTTGAGTGCTAGGGTTTTATCACTTGAGGTTGGTTGTGATGTGTAGTTTCACATCTTAAGCATGCTAAAACCTAACCTAGTTGCTAAATTTCAAATTGTTACTTGAAAAATTGTCCAAATTGTATTATACTGCAAACTAGAATTTTATAATTCATATTAAGAAGTGAGATTAAAATTTAATTATGGTTTGTGTGACTAAATTAAGATATTTAGTAAATATTGTGGCCACTAGTTTTGTTAAAACATCATGTTTTGAAGTAAAAACGGGTAATCGATGCTTACTAGGTTTTTTTGGAATAAAATCGATTTGATCAAAATTAAGGTTTTGTTGATATATAACCTAATTCATATAATATTTGATGCGTTGTGAATGCGCGATTGGGTTTTAGACGTGGTTGTGGTCACGTATTGCGACCCTAATTGTAGTTTGTGGTATTGTCGCGGCGCGTTTCGTGCACCGAGTGTGTGCACATCAAGTTAATGCGCGTAGTTGACTGGTATTGTTTGTGTCCGCGACTAATTATATTTATTCACTTGTTTTCATTTTGTACATTCCAAGGATCGGGTGCAGAGGCGTCGTATGCGGCGCGAAGATGGCGGAGCTGAAATCGGAGCAGATTAGCCGAGGCGTCCAGGTGAGTAGATTATATCTACGGGGGAAGTCGGGTGGATGGCATATAGCACCCCCGCAGAGCCGGGTAGGATCAAACGAGAGGAAAGGATTTCCCCGATTCGCACCAATTTTTCTCATGCATACCTTTTATTTTACTTATGGGTATATGGGGATATGTATGTGTATACACACACACAGGTATAGGACTATGTATATATATATATATACCTATACATATACATGGATGATGAGGATAGTATATGGTACTTGGAGATGAGTCGATATGATTGGGCACGATACCATGAGATCGGTGATGTGATTTGGTTCGTATTTTGAGATACGACATGATTTTTTTAGCGGATCTTTAAGCGATGTGTTTTCAGACACACACATATATATTATTGATGGTATCAGTATGTACTAGACGTAGATCAGTACCCAGCTCGTGATATATGATGATAAGGATACCAGTTGAATAATGAGATAAATGTGATATTGACCCGTACCCTGATTTGGGATGTCGTACGATGGATTTACCGTACGAGATATAATTATGATGATAGATCCGCACTCTTGACTCGAGAATGTCATATGATATATATATTCTATCGTACATGATACTATTGAGTATATATATATATATATATATATATATATATATATATCGACTAAGATTTAGGTGGATTTCCTTACCCTTTCGATTAGTCTGTTAGTTTAGTTCTATAGTTTACTTGTAGATGTTAGACTAAACTCGAGTCATACCTATTTCAAAACTAACGAATCGTGAGTATTTTAAAGACAGGCCAAGGGATATTACGGATATTTCAAAGGATGTACTTTTTCATAAAAACACCGTAGTCCTATTTTCTAAACACCACGATTCGTGCGATTTCAGGTACCAAAAACTGTATGACTCGTATATAAGAATGTTTATTTCTTTATTGCTGCATTTACTATTCATCTGCCATTTATTCTGCTGTTCGCATTGTATTGCATGCTTATATGTATTGTCGTTAATAATGATGAAATATGTTATTAGGACACCAGCACCATTACCGATGATGTGTATGCTCCATGTACACTCGCCTGCCGATTCGCACACATCTTCATCGGTAATTGCTATGTCATGTACACTTTAGAGAATATTATTTCATTGACATAGCTTACTAGCTGATGGTTCCTATATGTTATTGCTTTCATATACTAGTTTAATTATTGCATTCTTTGCTTGATATCAGATGCATTCATATATTCATTGTCATGCAATATTATAGGGCCAGTCCGGATTGCCGGAGCCCAGTATTCAGTATTATTTACTCTTGAGATTGGGATTTCGGATTTCAATGAGATTTCTGGATTTGGAGAAACCACAAAGATTTTATGAACTGATTATCACTTTAAAAATATATAAAATTACGGTTTTCTCCTGATATGATTTGAGATATGTCCACCATGAGTTTTCTCGGCTCTTCAGCGATATCATACACCCGATTCGAGGAGGAGAAGAAACCGTCTGTGAGTGCATGGTGGACCGGGTGCGGTACCCTGGGGCGAGAAGGTCGCAGATGGTGGCGTTGAGCCTGAGACAGGGGAGCACTACTGACCGGTGATTTTTTTGTGACGCGCCGGATATCCGGAGGATACCGACGTGGTCTTTTATTTGAGGATTAGGGCCAGTCCGGATAGCCGGAGCCCTAGATATTGATATTTGATAATACAGGCCGGTCCGGATAGCCAGAGCCTGAGATTTTAAGATTTGATGAATAGGCCAGTCCGGATAGCCGGAGCCTGAGATATCGAGATTTGAGATTTATATTTTTTGTCGATGCTTGACACTGATTTTCTACATGATTTCATTGATGATACTCGATTTTATACAGAAATCTCACTAAGATAAGAAAACAGTTTCCATATTTAGATGCATTCTGTTTTCTTGCAATCATACCTCATATTTAAGATATGTTGCTACCTGAGACACTGACACGAGCACTTGGTATTACACTTATGTATAGATGTTTACCCTTGCCACCTTTTCATACTTCAGACTTTATCAGTTTGAGGTTATATATATTCGATCATATTGACCTAGGATTGAGTCATACATACGATTTCTGCTCTGTGATGTTTTCTACTCACGAGTTGGCAACTCACCCTTGTTGTACCATAGTTTCTTGTAGGTTTTGTGTACAGGTTTCGTTGCGGCTTTGCTGGCACACTGCTTCTTTTTGGGTGATTGCTTTGGTAGGTGGTTCACTTGCATCGTGATCACCATTGTATTTTATTTATTTCAGTTGTATATAGAAACTCCATCAACCAGACTTGTATATTTATTAGACTTAGAATACCAGTTGTATATTTTTTCGACCTTAGAGTCACGCGCTGTATTATTATGGTTTTCTTGATGATATTGGTTTCCTTTTGAGTTTTGATCCTCTCCCTTCGGCGTTGTATATTATATTGCTTGCGTGGTTGTGACCGCTAATTGGCGAAGAGCTAGCTCCCGCTTAGGGATGCCTTTATTCATATTATTCATGTTGTACCCCTTTTGTGGCCAGTATTTATAAAGGAGACTGCCAAAATTTTCGGAAAAAATATGATATTTTAAAAATGTTTACGACTTTTCAAAGTGATTATATGCAACTTCTGAAAGTGCACGGCGGCGCCCCGGCCGTCAATCCGACGGCCAAATGCGGAAACGGTGATAAACTTTAATTTTGCGGACTTAGCAAACCGGCACCACCGCGCACTAAACATCCGGATCGTAACCATTAACAAGTCTAAGCTACTAACAAGAAAGGGAAGAGATATACCGAATGATCCGAGTCCTCCGGTCTTCTCCTCGTCGTCCCGATCTCCTTCGGAAAATCCGGTCGACGTCTTCTCGCCGGAAGGGCACCACATCGCCTGCATCTTTTACGGGCTCCCGCCTCAATACCGAGGCAACTCGGGCGCGAAGTTGGCTAGCCGACGCGCCCAAGATTTGCTGTAGAATAATGTAGAAACTTGTCTCTTTGGGGTTTAAGAGGTTGCCATGTATGGAGGAATTTTTGCAAGAATAATCATGGATGAAAACTTGATGAAGAATGGAGCATCCCCAACAAATGAGCTCGGCCAAGTCTTTTGCTCACTGGAAAAACATGAAGCAAGCTCTCTCTGCACTCCATGCAACCAAAAATGAATATATATTAATTCATCCACCCCTCGGCCAAGTCTTTTGCTCACTGGAAAAACATGAAGCAAGCTCTCTCTGCACTCCATGCAACCAAAAATGAATATATATTAATTCATCCACCCCTCAAAAACAATTCCAGCACACACTCATTTATATTCCATTCCTTACAAAGGAAATTAATCCACTATACAATATTAAATTAATCTCTCATCTCCATCATTCCAACAGTGGCCGGCCCAAATCCAATTTCCCATCACCAAATCAATGCACATCCAAACCATATCCAATCACATAAATGCACCATCATGGATGAAAAAGCAAAGATGCTTTCATAATAAAATCTTATGCAAATAAAACCTCCACAAAGTATTATTTGCAAACTTGCAAATAACACCCTCCATCGGAAAAGTCCGGCCGGGAAAGAACAAAGGAAAACGGCTGGAACGGAATGCAAACTGACAACTCCAGAAAACTGGTCCCGTAATAAATTACAGAAAAACCCCGATACTGTGCATACACACCCGCATCTGTATTCCGTCCGGATACAAATGCAATGAGACAAAATCCACACTGTACTATACTAGGATCCGGCTTAAACCAAAGCCGGCCAGTAATATCCGTCCGATCCTGATCCGTACAATACCGCACGTATCTGATCGAACCCTGCCATATTACCATACGGCCACTAGTACAAACCGTCCGATCCTAATCCGTGCAATACCGCACGTATCTGATCGGACCCTGCCTTATCTCCATACGGCCTCTACAGCGTTTCGCCCGAAAACTTGAGTAACTGACAGTGTGGTGGACTCTAAAGACTCATCAATACTATGGCTGTGGATTTAACCACTAGCACGTCAGAGGTATAAGCCAATACGTGACGGGCCACCAGCTATTGACCAAAAGGGACGTCGATGAGCGAACTCATCCTGACACCCTACTGAGCCTGTCAGTGACAATATCCGTACAGTCCGGTCCGTTCGTCTATGAGCATCGCATGTCGGGCCTAGGGGGTTGGTAAAAGTCAGACCCCCAAAAGCGGTACAAGTCGTGTCGGAGTGTAGCGCAGAACACCCTGAGATACTACTGGAATACCTACCAGCAAATCTCCTGCCTTGGCCAAGGACTTTTCATGTTCTGGCTCTCCTAGACACAGCACGACCTCACCCCCAATACCGGGAGAGACGAACCCCTGAAGATCCGCTCACTGCCTCCATGTGGCTCGGGACTGTACCCAACTAAAACCTGTTTGCATGACTCCTTTGAGCCGTGGTAGGGTAGTAGTCAAAGCACAGTAGGAACTCGCACGAGACAAATGACGATCCCCAGGTCGATGAACTAACCTGTACATATGTCACCTGGGAACTGCTATCTGACGTCAGGTATAAGACCAACTAGCATGTTCCCGGCGAGTCCTGTCCGGTGTACTCATAACCCAATGAGCACCTGTATACATCTTAGGTGAACCAACTGACACCAGTGGCTTGTGAGACCGGCCACCGCCCCTCGTCGGGGTCTCGACTGTATACACTAGTCTACTCTGGAGTATCGATGCCCTGTCTCGAAACTCCTACGACTAGGGACCTTTTAAGGATGTGCTTATAGACTCCAGCTCTCACTTATATGATCGCCCTCATACTGCCGGTAGTCAAGCAAGAATCCTAGGGGCTCTATCAACGTGCAATAGTGACCTGTCATGTCACCTAAAGCAGTACACGATGATAAAGGTAAACCAGATAGCATACTATCATCTCGAGTAAGACTGTCCTACCGGGATAGGTCCTCCCTCAATCATTGCAATCACGTTCCTGTGATCCAATTATCGACTCTGAGGGCACTATCTCCAACAATCTCCCACTTGCACTCAAGGCTAATTATTGCGATGTCGCATACTCACAGCCCGTGTGATACCGAACACCCAACTCCTCTACTTGTCAGTCTCACAAAGCTCGTTTGCGAAACTATTGCGTTCGAGGAATAGCCTCAGTGAGTGGATCCGCTCTGATGTTTCTTTCTATGTCTCTCTATATCTCAAGTTCGCGGAGAAAGCCATCTCCCGAAATGAGCAATACCTGTCTTAGAATGTCTGGATGTCTGATGGGACCTAGCTCATAAATGAACTCCAAATCCAAACTTCTTAGACTGTATCGTCAACTGAACTTAATCAGTATCCTGCGTCATGCCACCCTCAGTATTGCCTTGGACCATCTGTCCAAATACTGCCCCTCGTCAGAAGGATAACTATAACTCTGACAACCTCCTTGTCGTCCAGGTCACCTTGGAAGTCTGGAATGATAACTGTCTCCCGAATGAGGCTGTCGTTATCATATCCCTAGAACATTCACTTATGTTCTAAAACTGCCTCCGACTGTTTCTCCAGGATTGGATGAATATCAACTTATTGCATCTACTGCAAGAACAACATCTGGTGTGGTACTTGACATCTCATGATTGACTCAGTTGCCTAAGCAAGTGATCTGCCAATCATGCGCATCCCTCTCCCTTTTAGTCTGTAAGACACCTTTAGAGAGGGTGACTTCATCACCTGCAGGTATACTACCGTGCCAGGAGTCGTCCATTCTAAATACTCTTAGAATGCTGTCTAAGTACCCTGATTGGGAAACCACCCAAATCTAGATCTAAAACCATAGATCTAGTAACCAGTATGTCTGATATAATATCCAAGTCCTATGTGGAGAAAACTATTGTGTGACGACCAAAGTATAACCGATCGTAGTATAGGAATATCACTTCCTACTACCTTCTCAACAGATCCATCCCCTATTCTGATGACGTCAAACCTATGACTGTCACATCAGAAATGGATGATCTATCTCCGCTACATCTGCTTTAGTCTATAAATAGATATAAGCCTGATGTCCACCAATGCTTCCGCTGCTCCCACTGACTACGACAACCCTCTGGCAGAGTCATACAGACGTGCACTTCTAAAGCTAGTTTAGAACGACGCTATACTCATCCTCCTGCCAGGTCTCGCAGCCTGGAACAACAACAATGGCAAGTGTGGGTAAACAAGAGCTTCCCTGTCACCGTCCTTGAGGCTACCGAAGTACCTCTCGGGTGCCTGAAGTTACCCACCTTATCTGCGGAGTGGCCAATGGAATGTCAAATCAGATTGAATCTTTAGGTTCCTTATCAAATCTTCAGTAATCGTTTGCGGTTCTGGAATCACTTCCAGTTCTACCATACTCCCACTACTGTTTTCTGAAAAAATCCATTTCTTTTAAAATTGTGGCGAGTGAAGAACAATATCACTATTGATCTTCCAGATGGTAGAAAGTCAACCCTCGTCATAGCCTGGGTCAACCCACAAACAGCCATTACAGAAACGTGCCTTGAGTTATCCAGAGTCTGGTTTTAATCATAAGCCAGACAACTCCCCGTACCTTAACAACGTTAAGATATGAACTGTTCTATATCCAATATAGAACCAGAGGCACTGATTTAATTGAACCAGATTCAAATCATGCAGCTGTCTCCAGTGCATGTCAACTAAATGGAGAGAGGCCGATCAGCGTTACTCAACTTAGGAATACTTCCAATTATGAGTAACCCGAAAGAGAAGCAAGTTCTCTTAACCTTTACTTTCAACTGAATACCATGTACAAGTATCTACATCTTCGATCACTTTGAAGAATCCCGATACTTGCAACACCTGGTTCTCTACTTTATTCTTATACCTATAACTTCTCAAAACTTCGACCCTGTGTTTCTACGAAACACCTGTCTAAGAACTAGAGAATTCTTAAGTAAACAGAATACAGTACGAGGACCAACCCCTCTGTCCTAGTGGACACTGGACAATATACAATACTCTGTATAAGTCCCCTGAGTCTTGCGACTCAATCACTGTGTGTCGTAGGTTGAAAACTGTACTTTTGGTTAAGAAGAATTACACCACTGTTCAATGCTCCTTACCTAACCATCCACTGATATAGGTAAATGTCATCGACATAATATCAAAAGGTATATCTCACTCTATGAAAATAGACGTACAGATATATCAATTTGAAATTGGTGCACAACAGCGGATATTCAAAACCAAATATTTGCCGACCGGCAAACAACCCAGGTGGCATCCTCAAATATCACCAATTACAACGAATCCCGATATAATGAGGATGATCACCCAATTCCCAATAACTTACTCCCACTCATCATCTGTAAAACCATACAGATGTGAGAATCAAACTTGGTAAATACATACCCTGGAGCCAGTGTCCAATCGGGAAATCAGTTTTCTTTTAACAGTACACAGCTGAACTGAAACATTGAAATGTTTCGATGGGGTATCCTGGTATTCCTAGTAATGCCTCATCCATTATCCAGATTCACAACTGTAACCGTGTGTTTCTTTGCCACCTCTCCAAATCCCTTCATATGTCTTTAGTCATTACCTTCTGTACACCCTTTTAGGCCAAATGGTTTTCTTCTTTCCCTACCGTTCGGCACCAGCCTATGGTTTGGAAGAAGACTATCCAAAAAGCATAAAGGGTGTACTGTCCTAATCCTAGGAGCACTCGCAACGCGAGAGAAGGTGAAGATAAAAGACACCTGAATGTACTTTATTCCTATTTCTCCTGAACCAGGATCCATCCCCGAACTGGAACAAGTTCCTTTCGAGTTCGTATATAACCATACGATGGATTATCCAATAAAATGGGATCTTCGTAGTGATACGGAGTGTCCTGGAGAAATACAAAGGTGATTTAGGATTGGCGAAGAAATACTTGGTTTGGTCGTGAATAGCAGTCGCAACTTACTTTGCCCTCTTACTAATCCCTTTCTTTGTCTTAACTCAATACCTTCTGTACACCGTTTAGGCTAACTGGTTTTCTTCATTCCCTACCGGTCGGCACCAGCCTATGGTTTGGAAGAAGACTATCCAATTTGCGTAATAGGTGTACTACTCCTAAACCAAGGAGTACTCGCAACCTGAGAGAGGGTGAAAAGAAAAGACAACTGAATAATCCTATCCGTTTTCTCCAGAACCAGAAACCATCCTCGAAGTCCTTCGAGTTCGTATATAACCATACGATGGTTTTGTCCAATGGAAGTGGACGTTCGCAGTAATACGGGGTGTCCTGGAGAAAAGGGTAAAAGTAGCAGTGGCAATGAGGTCTGCAACTCTGACAATCCAAAAGCCAGTGTTTAAGAAGGTTCGGTCAACTTGGTCACTGAGTCATAGTCTAGGGTCGGGTCAATGGTCGCTGCCAGAGAGAGAGAGAAAAGAAACACTCAGCGTGCACTCTAACCTAGATCAGAATGGTTATCACTTTTTCTAATCAGGAAACCTCCCACTGTACCTCAAAATTCTCCTCCAAACCTGAAAGAAGAATTTGTCGGGGTCACCCGAGGAGTAAACCAACTCATCAGTGGGAATCGGGATCCAACTCTCATCGCACGATAACGTGACGGAATCCGCTCACGGTATCACACTCCAGAAGGTATGCGCATATCTGGCAAGTTTCAGTTCTTTTGAAACTCCCGATGTGGATTTTTACCCCATGCTCTTATGACCTTGACTTTGGCCAACAAATCATAAGTCACATGTCAAGTTCTGCCCGTCATTCTCCAGGTTAATTTGAGCCCACCCGTACAAGCCCTTGACTTTGGCCAACAAGGCTATACGACTGCCCCAAACCAACGCATCTATCTATGCTGCATATGAATAACCAACAGCTACCAAACATTGTGCCTTGACTTTGGCCAACAAACACAGCTTGAATACTATTGACTACCCATATGAAACGACGGAGGGCTACGAATGGTTTCTGGCGAAAACCTTTAACGTAATGAACTTGATATCGTTGAAGGAACGGATAGCTTTTTAGAAAATATAGTGACGAAAACCTTTACTAAAGAGGTCACTCCCGGTGAAGGGATCTCGGCTCTTTCCCCGTAGAATGGGGTGCAGGATATTCCAACTGAATACCACGGTGCAAAGTAAAAGTAATCGGCTATAGTGAAGTTAATGCCCTGACGCAAACTTCTGTCCAAGGGGTCACTCCCGGTGAAAGGATCTCGGCCCTTGCCTCGTCGACTGAAGAGCAGGATATTCCAAATGAATACCACAATGCAAAACAGAAGTGAACGTCCTTGCAATAACAGCTTTTTGAAAAGTGTTCCAACAACATCAGATTAGGTTTGTTTAACTTGCATTGATCCGAATCAACGCAGTCCCATCAATTGATCACACCACAAAGAACGAAAATATACTGACGTACGTATATGCCATCCGCATTCGCCACTGGGTCCCATCATCACTCGTTAGGTTAGCTTACTAACGACAGAGCGGGGACTGGACTAGCGCGGATGAAAAACATATACAACATCTACTAATATATATACCAATATATTATATTTCGCTCAAGGCATGAAAAGAAATGCAACATCACAGAAATGTACAGCATCACAGAACAATACAGATATCTGGGATCCCCGGGTTTCACAGAGCCACAACTGAAACCCGACGTTCCCCTGGTCGTGTGGATAGCCTATGCAATGAAATCCTAGACCCCTATGGGCGCGGCAAGTTACCCGCCAAAACCTGAAGCGAGGCAGCCCCCTTCAGCTCCGTGAATGGACCACCCAGCACTTCACGGAATCCGGCAACTTGGGCACCCCTCCTGGGTCAACCTGTACCCCCTACGAGTGCGGCGAATAGCCCTCCAATTCTAGAGTGAAGCCCCCTCCGTCCCAATGCCATGAGATGCGGGCTTGTTGCCTTCCAGAACCCGGATATCCGTGCACTCCTCCGCGGGGTAATCCTAGTACAGAAAGTAAAATATACATACACCGGGTACATCGACCGCAATCAGGTCGTGCCCCAAAAGAATAATACAAACAGGCAGTGACGGCAGTCCACATGTCGGACGCTCGCCCTGCAATATCAAATGTACATAATACAACCACAACTGTACTAGCAATGCAACCAGGCTATCCCCCACGACCGATCCGCAACATCACAGCATAAACATAGAACATCAACGTGAAAGTCACGTTCGCAAATCCGTCTAACCGGGCTATAGCAGTTAGACCGGATTTACCGATCAAGTGACATTCACGGTCGCAGATATAATGTAAATACTGTGAAAAATGTGTTTAAAATTTTCCGATTGACCAAAAATTAACAAGTGGGCCCCCAAGCAATACTGTAGCACTCACAGAAATAATTGGCCCAATTTTAATATTCCAAAACCCCTAAAACTTGCCCAGAAGCCCACTGGGAAATTTTGGCCCATTGAACTCTCTAGACTGCGGCGGATCCGCGGCCAAATAGAAGGGTGAGGCCGCGGTTCCGCGCTCTGGATAAGAGATCAGTGTGTCAAATTTTCCCAGAGTTCTTAGAACTCCCTGCACATCATTCTGAGACCACCAGAAAAATTTTTAGACTTCAAAAAATTTCAACAGAAACTGATGTGAAGGAAAAATACGGTTTTTGGAATTTTGGTCGATCGGAACTGAAAAACACATCAAACGAAGCTAGACGAAGTTAATGGCGAGGCTCTGATACCACTGTAAGTGCACGGCGGCGCCTCGGCGTCAATCCGATGGCCAAATGCGGAAACGGTGATAAACTTTAATTTTGCGGACTTAGCAAACCTGCACCACCGCGCACTAAACATCCGGATCGTAACCATTAACAAGTCTAAGCTACTAACAAGAAAGGGAAGAGATATACCGAATGATCCGAGTCCTCCGGTCTTCTCCTCGTCGTCCCGATCTCCTACGGAAAATCCGGTCGTCGTCTTCTCGCTGGAAGGGCACCACATCGCCTGCATCTTTTATGGGCTCCCGCCTCAATACCGAGGCAACTCGGGCGCGAAGTTGGCTAGCCGACGCGCCCAAGATTTACTGTAGAATAATGTAGAAACTTGTCTCTTTGGGGTTTAAGAGGTTGCCATGTATGGAGGAATTTTTGCAAGAATAATCATGGATGAAAACTTGATGAAGAATGGAGCATCCCCAACAAATGAGCTCGGCCAAGTCTTTTGCTCACTGGAAAAACATGAAGCAAGCTCTCTCTGCACTCCATGCAACCAAAAATGAATATATATTAATTCATCCACCCCTCGGCCAAGTCTTTTGCTCACTGGAAAAACATGAAGCAAGCTCTCTCTGCACTCCATGCAACCAAAAATGAATATATATTAATTCATCCACCCCTCAAAAACAATTCCAGCACACACTCATTTATATTCCATTCCTTACAAAGGAAATTAATCCACTATACAATATTAAATTAATCCCTCATCTCCATCAATCCAACAGTGGCCGGCCCAAATCCAATTTCCCATCACCAAATCAATGCACATCCAAACCATATCCAATCACATAAATGCACCATCATGGATGAAAAAGCAAAGATGCTTTCATAATCAAATCTTATGCAAATAAAACCTCCACAAAGTGTTATTTGCAAACTTGCAAATAACACCCTCCATCGGAAAAGTCCGGCCGGGAAAGAACAAAGGAAAACCGGCCGGAACGGAATGCAAACTGGCAACTCCAGAAAACTGGTCCCGTAATAAATTACAGGAAAACCCCGATACTGTGCATACACACCCGCATCTGTATTCCGTCCGGATACAAATGCAATGAGACAAAATCCACACTGTACTATACTAGGATCCGGCTTAAACCAAAGCCGGCAAGTAATATCCGTCCGATCCTGATCCGTACAATACCGCACGTATCTGATCGAACCCTGCCATATTACCATACGGCCACTAGTACAAACCGTCCGATCCTGATCCGTGCAATACCGCACGTATCTGATCGGACCCTGCCATATCTCCATACGGCCTCTACAGCGTTTCGCCCGAAAACTTGAGTAACCGAAAGTGTGGTGGACTCTAAAGACTCGTCAATACTATGGCTGTGGATTTAACCACTAGCACGTCAGAGGTATAAGCCAATACGTGACGGGCCACCAGCTATTGACCAAAAGGGACGTCGATGAGCGAACTCATCCTGACACCCTACTGAGCCTGTCACTGACAATATCCGTACAGTCCGGTCCGTTCGTCTATGAGCATCGCATGTCGGGCCTAGGGGGTTGGTAAAAGTCAGACCCCCAAAAGCGGTACAATTCGTGTCGGAGTGTAGCGCAGAACACCCTGAGATACTACTGGAATACCTACCAGCAAATCTCCTGCCTTGGCCAAGGACTTTTCATGTTCTGGCTCTCCTAGACACAGCGCGACCTCACCCCCAATACCGGGAGAGACGAACCCCTGAAGATCCGCTCACTGCCTCCATGTGGCTCGGGACTGTACCCAACTAAAACCTGTTTGCACGACTCCTTTGAGCCGTGGTAGGGTAGTAGTCAAAGCACAGTGGGAACTCACACGAGACAAATGACGATCCCCAGGTCGATGAACTAACCTGTACACATGTCACCTGGGAACTGCTATCTGACGTCAGGTATAAGACCAACTAGCATGTTCCCGGCAAGTCCTGTCCGGTGTACTCATAACCCAATGAGCACCTGTATATATCTTAGGTGAACCAACTGACACCAGTGGCTTGTGAGACCGGCCACCGCCCCTCGTCGGGGTCTCGACTGTATACACTAGTCTACTCTGGAGTATCGATGCCCTGTCTCGAAACTCCTACGACTAGGGACCATTTAAGGATGTGCTTATAGACTCCAGCTCTCACTTATATGATCGCCCTCATACTGCCGGTAGTCAAGCAAGAATCCTAGGGGCTCTATCAACGTGCAATAGTGACCTGTCATGTCACCTAAAGCAGTACACCATGATAAAGTTAAACCAGATAGCATACTATCATCTCGAGTAAGACTGTCCTACCGGGATAGGTCCTCCCTCAATCATTGCAATCACGTTCCTGTGATCCAATAATCGACTCTGAGGGCACTATCTCCAACACTTTAAAACAAGTTTCCATCACCTTCTTCTTTTAAAATGGTTTAGATTTCTGGGTTTTTGGCTTACTTGAATTAGATGGGGTCCTATAGACTTCATATGATTCAAGTGCCAGTCATGTGCCATTTCGGGTCGTGACAGGAGGGGTCGGCCAATGTGAGAAAATGATGGAGGTTGTGGAAAATTCTAGCCTAAAACCTCAATTAATGCTCATTAATACCTCTCACATCCATGCCACCTCTTAATCCTTTTCTTTTCTAATTAAAGTTTTCTTTTAATTCACCAAAATATCTAGATATTTTCTAGGATATTTTCAAAGATGGTTTAATGCCTAATCTTGTGATTAAATTAGCATAGATTCAGTTTAGCATAATTAACCCAATCAAAATAGTAATTACCACTAATTAAGTGTATATTTAAAAGCTTATAATAATATTTTAATTAAGGAAAAATATTAAAGTGAACTAAAATTTTCAAGTGACAACTAAAAACCGCAAACTAGCAATTTCCTAGTTAAACTAGGTGCAGTTAAGTCTATACAGATAAATGATCACTTCAAGGTTTAACGGAAAACACAGTTTATTTTACCTATTAACGAAAAATTCGCCTAAACGATTTCTAAAGCGTTACAAACTTCCCCCCTTAAAGAAATTCGGTCCCCGAATTTAAAATTTTATCTACGCGTACCTTCGAAGAGATGAGGAAAATTCTTCCGCATCTTGCTCGCAGCCTCCCAAGTGATCTCTTCACTAGACGGGCTACGCCAAAGAACCTCCACAGATGGCAAGACCTTTGACCGAAATTTCTCCACCTGCCGATCCACTATAACTATCGGCTGCCGGTGAACGAATGATCACGTACTAATGAATGGTCTGGTGCTGAATCATGTGAGAAAGGTCATGAAGGTAATTTCGAAGTATCGACACAAGGAATACGGGGTGAATACTCAGAAATCTGTGCGGAAGTGCCAATGATAGGCAACGGAACTAACTCGCTCAAGGATCTCAAATAGACCTACAATTTGTGACTAAGCTTCCCAAAATTCAACACGCCATTCATCAGAAAAATCCGTAGGAATACATGATCTCCCACTGCGAACTCAAGTCTGCGACAACGACGGTCGGCATGAGACTTCTGTCTGCACTGGGCTGCTTTCATCCTGTCCTGAACCAACTGGATCTTCTCCGAAGTCTCTTGACTAGCTGGGATCCAAAATCCTACTGTCGCGGAGTCGGTAAAACAGACTGGCGATCGACACAACCTACCATAAAAAGCCTAGAAAGGTGCCATCTGAGTCGTCTCCTGATAACCGTTATCGTAGGAGAACCCCATCAATGGAAAGTGATGACCCTACAGCCAACAAACAATTAGTACGCACGCACAAGTATACCCTCCAGAGTCTGTATAGTCCGCTCTGTCTAACCATCGGCCTACGGATGGGAAGCGGAGCTAAAGATCAACCAGTACCCAAGGCTTCCCGAAGCTTCTGCCAATGATGGCTAGTGAACTGGATGCCTCTATTGGATACAACGCATGAAGGAACTCCGTGCAAACGCACAACTTATCGAAGAACAACTGAGCAAACTGAGCATAACCGAACAACAATCACCCGAATGGAGTCACACCCTGTCTAGACCTGGGTAAACACCACGACGAAATTCATGAGATCCGCGCCCATTCCCACTCCGGAATGGTTAAAAGTTCCAACTCTCCTGTCAGTCTCAAATGCTCAACCTTAACTCGCTAACAAGTCAAGCACTTCAAAACGAAATCTGAAACATCACTCTTCATCCCTGCCCACCCGTAACTATATCTCAAGTCACGTTATATCTTGGTGGCACTTGGGTGAACACTAAAAGCAGACTGATGTGCCTGCTCTAGGACCTCATGTCTCTACCCATCGATATCAGGTACACGCCAATGAGTCCCTAGACGTAGCATACCCTGGTCATCAATCAAGGACTCCGAATCTCTACCCTGCCGAACATGCTCAAGAATCTCAGACAAATGGGCATCGGCGGTCTGTGCCTCACGAAAATGATTAATTTGAAGTGGACGGGCGCGGACATGACCAAGCTGTCCCCTAGTAGAGGTGAACTTAAGCTGTACTGAACGGTCGCACAAGAACCGCAAATCTGCAAAAGACTATCTCTTTACTGCGCTCAACTGGAACAAGCTACCTCCAGGCCTACGATTCAAAGCATCAGCTACCACAATCGCCTTGCCATGGGTAATAAAGGATCTCATAATTCATAATCTTTCACAAGCTCCATCTAACGACGCTGTCTCAAACTCAGATCCCGCTGCAAGAAGATGTACATAAAGCTCAAGGGTCCGTGAAAATCTAACACGACTCTCCGTACAAGTAGTGTCTCCAAATCTTCAACGCACGACCACCGCGGCCATCTCCAGATCATGAGTGGGATAAATCTGCTCGTTCTCTTTCAACTGTCGGGAAGCATAAGCGATAACTCTAACGTACTACATCAGTACACAATCGAGCCCTACTCGCGAAACACCACAATAATCGACAAAGTCGCCCGATCCAGAAAGCAATGGTAGAAAAGGTGCAGTCATAAACCGAGTCTTCAACCGCTGAAAACTCAGCTCGCATGCCTCAATCTAAGAAAGGAACTCCCTTCCTGGTCAGTCCAGTCAACGGTGCAGCGATACACAAGAAATCCTATACGAAACGGCGGTAAAAACCGGCTGAGCCCAAAAGTTGCGGACCTCTGTCACTAATCCAGGTTTAGGCCAAAGATATACGGCCTCGATCTCCCTCGTTTTCTTACGAATACCATCTCCCATACCACATGACCAAGGAAGTCAACACTATCAAGCCTGAGGGAACACTTCGAGAATTTAGCAAACAGCTAGCGCTCTCTCAATGTCTGCAAAGAAATCCTCAAGTGCTGCTTATGTTCCTCATGAATCCTAGAATAGACCAGAATGTCTTAAATAACACAACAATAAACTGGTCGAGGAACGGCCTGAAAAAAATCTAGTTCATCACATCCATGAATGCTGCTAGGGCATTGGTGAGTCCAACGACACGACCAAAAACACATAAAGCCCATAGCGCGCACAAAAGCAGTCTTCGGAATGTCATCACTCCGAACCCGCAACTAATGATGACCTGATCCCAAATCAAACTTAGAAAAATGTCTCGCACTCTGGAGCTGATCAAACAAATCTTCAATACGAGGTAAAAGATGCCTAATCCACACCGTAACTCGGTTCAATTGACGATTAATCAATATACAATCTCAAACTGCCGTCTTTCTTCTTGACGAACAGAGTAGGAACTTCCCAAAGCGAAACACTTGGACGTGCAAGTCCCTATTATCTAGCAACTTTGCAGCTGATCCTTAAGCTTACTAAGCTCCGCCGGCTCATCTGGAACAATGTCGGAAAACTATCGCATGATAGGAACCCGGTCCAACAAATCCACTATGGCTCCGGTATCATGAATGAAAACCAAGAATTCTTGACATCCTGTCCTCAAAAGCCGACTAGCGAAAAAGGCTGAAATCAAGCTGTGAGTGGCGGCACCACGGCCCCCCTGCATAATAAGAACTGACTCGCCGGGAAAACAAACCTGACTGTTTTCTCGCGGCAGTTCATAGACGCATAGCACATAGCTAACCAGCCCGTGCCCAGGAGAACGTCAAATCCAACATCTCTAGAAGGATCACATAGACGGACGAATCTCTATCTCCTATCCGATTGGCACATGACCGAAACACGTGTCGCGCAACAAAAGAATCGCCAACAGGAGTAAAAACAACAAACGGCTGATCTAGCATACACGACTTATGGCCCAACCATGGCACGATGTGTGTAGAACAAACGAGTGCATAGATCCCAAATTAAACAAAACATGCGCATCAGAAGATCATGCGAAAAGATTACCTGAAACTCTGCATTGGACGCCAGTGCGTCCCGATGAGTCGAAACAAAAGCTCATGCCTGTCCTCTACCTGCAACCGACTGTCCTCCTCCTTTGCCATCCTGTATGCTCTGAACAAACTCTCCGCAACCACGACCTCTCTGAACATAAGTCTGAAGCGGATCAACAACAGGCGCAAAAGGTGACTCTCCCTGAGGTGAAGGTGATAATGTATCATATGGTACCGCTGCCCTCCTCTGGCATACCTCAGAACAATTCCTGACGAGGTAATGGAAACTTCCGCACCGGAAACATCCATACGATGACTGCTGACCCTTCTGGGGATAAGAGCTAAACAACCGTCCTCGTCCCAAGCCTCTGCTACTCTCGCAAACCGAACAAAATCTGTCGCGACGTCTAAGCATCTGTCTTTGGGCTGATACACCTGTACGAGTCCTCCTCGGTCCTGAAACTTCCAAAGTCTCAGGAAAACGTGCCTCATCTAGTAGGGCTGCGTCCACTGCTCCTGTATACATAACACAATGCTGTGTGCTGATAGCAAGGAATAAGTGGGTAACAGGGGTGGCAACCTCCTGTCGCTGCGCTCGACTGGCCTCAACCAACGATCCTATCATCTGCCGCAAATCCTGCATATCTGTCTCTAGCCTAGCGATACGATCTATCGAAGGTGGATCAATCTGCTCCTGTATAGCGAGCGTACCGTCCTGGTCAGTCCTCGTCCCAAATGAGTTAACTCTGACCTCGGCTCTCGCTGTCTCTCTCTAAGCCATCATAGTCATCATCAGCAAATGGATAGAAATGGAAATAAGATTCGATAAGAATACGGAAATCGAATCATAAAGATATGTATCATCATGGAAGGAATTTCAAGCAATAAATACTAAGATCACTTAGGCGGAGTACCGTGTTGTAAGTATGCCGCGGACAAACACACGCTACGTCACTCTGCTTAAGCTACCTACTCTATCATACTAAGGCCAACCTACACTCCGAAAGGTAAAACCTAGCGCTCTGATACCAACTTTGTCATGACCCGAAATTTGGCACGTGACGGCCCTTAAACCACGTAACGTCTACAGGCGTAACACAATTCAAGTAAGCCGAAAACCCAGAAATCTAAACTATCAAAATTAGTAAGTGATAAAAACATTGTTAAAAGCTTTTGGGAATCTCAAATAAAAATCTTTAAAGTACAAATTTACTTTCTTTAAAAATTTGGCAGCACCTCCTTTGTAAAAAATAGCTCCAAAAAGGGTACAACAAAAGATATAAGTAAAACATTCCCAACGGGAGCAAATCCACGCCCAAAGGCGGAAACAACCACCACAAGCAGATATACGACGCCGTAGCGAAGAAAATGGACAATATAAAGTGAAAACAGCATAAAAGACATTCAATGTCACAAAATAATATACATTATCATCCTCATAACTCGTCTCTGAGTCAAAACATGAAATAGTAGATGGAAGGTACTAGATACAACGAATATACAAATGAGCATCATCGGATAACCGCAAAACCCACCTATAGCAAAACTACTCACAATCAGCCGTAGCGGTATCCGCTGCAAAAGATGATACGATAAGAAGAAGCCCTGCCGCTACCACTCTGAGGGACACCTGCAAAATACTGTGGCACAACGGGGGTGAGTTGTCAACTCGTGAATAGTAAATAACATATGTAGGTAATCGCAGGTATGCATGTACTGCGATAATCTATCACATGTAAGCTGATAGCAATAAATGGCAATATGTATATGCAACAGTCATGAAATGTATTCTATCAGGTACTACTAATACATGAAGCAATACATATCAAATAAATGCTAAGTATGGGATAAAATATGTCATCCTTACGGAATCCTCATCGTGGCAGGACCAGTGTCCATCAAGACAATCTAAATCCCAAAACCAAAGCCACCGCATCCTCAGATCGGCCCATATCCTGTAAGTCTCATGGAACCTGAGTGTCCAACATCGACACCCGAAAACACCATAAAAACATATACCTGTGTGTGTGTGTGTATGTGTATATATATCTGTGTGCGTGTGTGTGTGTGTGTGAGAGAGAGAGAGCAAGAGGATATCTACCTCGTGTGTCTATCAACGACACATCAAATCATGGAACCTGAGTGTCCAACACCGACACTCGAAACATCATGAAAACCGTGTCCAGTATCGACACATAAATCCACGTACCATGGGCTCCGTCTGCTCGGATCGGCCCGCGGGCTCCGGCAGTACGAATCGACCCATATCCATCTCACGACTCCGGTCGATATCCTCCGGATAATCGCCGAGTCTAAAACTATCACCGGTAGGCAGTGCACCTCCCTTGCCAGGCTCATCGGCTAAATCCATCGACATACCTTTCTTGCCCCGAGGTACCATACCGGGTCTACCATGTACCCACACACGGCCTCGTCCACTCCTCGCATCGGGTATCTATCACAAATCTCAAAACCGAGAAATCTCATGGTAGACGCATCGAAATATCATATCAAAAGAAACCGGGTTTTTCAAACAATGCATAATTTCATGAACTACCACGGTCCTCAAATCCAGAAAATATCAAGTAATGAATAAGAATACCTGCATAGATCATTATGATGATATATATTATATATATGTACATATATAACAGTATCCCATACCACTGATATATATATATACATATATAACAGCGTCCCATACCACTGATATATATCATCAGGAGTAAAACATCCAGAAAACATCATATGAAATCCATATCTCAATGCGTAAATCCATGAAATATAATATATGCAACATAAAACATTAATATGACCATATAAAGGAAAACCGCTATTTAAATGCAACAAGTTATTAAATATATCATGTGGTTCCTAATTTCTCCAAAATCTAACGCAACATCATATAAGGGTGAACATGTAGCTATAGAATGGTATATGTGTGTACATATAAGTATGTATGCAAGATGTACATGTAGCTATATCTCATATGTGTATATACCTGTCAATAGTGATACAATACCCTATAGGTATATGTGTAGCTATAGCAAGATATGTGTCTATACCTGTCAATAGTGATACAATACCCTATAGGTATATATGTAAGCATGTAGGTATATGTGTATGCTATCTTTCTTATACACAATGGAAATAAGGATCAAGTCTCAATGTCCCTAACCAATATAATATCACGTATGTATAGGATTGTGCGTGTCATGGAAATTATCGACGGTGTGGGAGTAGCATACAATTAGTGCTCGTGTAACATGAACCGTCAATAATAGTATTGTGTCTCATTAATACTATCACTACTACAAAGAAGGGTTGCCCCTACGGATATATCCGTAGGGGCAACCCACTGCCCCTACGGATATATACGTAGGGGCGAAAAAATACCCCGTAGGTGCAAAGGCCGCATGTGCAAGCTGAGGCCCTGAACTTGCCCCTACGGTTAAATTTTTGCCCCTACGGATATGTATGTAGGTCCATCTCCCCCTACGGATTACGCCGCAGGGTATAAGATTTTATATTATTTACGGTTTATTTTAATAAATTACTTGGCCCTACGCATATATCCGTAGGGGCCTGTACAGGCCCCTACGGATATATGCGTAGGTACGTTTCCGTAGGGGCACAAATTCATGATTCCTGATATTTTGCCCCTACGGATAACGCCGTAGGGGAGAGTCAGTGGCCCCTACGGATATATCCGTAGGGGCTTTCCCAACCCCGTGGCACTGAGATCTGGGGGAAATATCAGTTACTGCTGATATTTAGCCCCTACGGACATATCCGTAAGGGTAACATGAGTGCCTACGGATTAATCCGTAGGTACATATTGTCTGTAATTTTTTTTAAAAAATGGGCTGCTTGATTTTTTCCCGCCCTGTGCACAATAATATATACATCAATCAAATCATATATTGCAGTATTCATAATCACATCTCACGCATATATATAATATACAAAAGAAACACAAAAACTGAATATGATATAAATACAAACCAATATCAATATCGTTTCAAAATGTAGTACAATGTGTATGATATAAATAAATACATGTTTCAAAAAAAAAGAACCAAAAATCTACCCTAGCTCGGTCCAGCTCCACCTCTGAATAACGATAGAATAACGCGCGCCTGCTCCTCGGTCAATAAACTCTGCAATTCGTCGCGAGCGGGAGTCTGAGCGGCATGTGGAACCAGTGATGTGGTCTGCGCAGCCGCCGTCGAGGTAGTCGCTTGCGGAGCCGCGGCTGCGGGAGTCTGAGTGGGTGGTGGAGCTACAGGAGCTGTCTGCGGAACCGCAGCCGATGTAGTGGCTTGCGGAGCCACAGCCGAAGGAGATGCGTGTGGAGGCTCGGCCGATCTACCCTGTCGCGTCTGGATATAACGTGTGTAAGAAGCATGTAAGAACTGTTTATTATTCGAATTCGTATCATTATTAAGTTATTTCGAAACCCTGTTTGGATATCTAGTTTGGAAAAGCTATGTATGTATGATTAATCAAACTTAAGTCTAAAACCAAATAAGCTCAAGCTACGTACTAATTATGGATATGTTGATATGTATATAATATGAAATGATATTTTACTATAAAGTAGTACACATACCAGCATCTCCTTCAACTCCTGAATGCTGGCCCTCAAGCTATCCAGTTCATGATGGACATGCCGGTCACTGGAGACGGAGGAAGTAACCGCCGGGGTGGAGTCCAACCTCATATGGGCCCTGCTAGGGCCCAATCCTCGGCCTCTCCCAACCTCCGTGGTGCCCTCCGTGTGCGGCGTCCAGAACTGGGGTCAGCAGCCTCGGATCGTTCTTTCCGGTAAAATCGTTCCCCAGGCCTGGGCCTGCTCAACCACCCGCTCCTACACCCACATTCGAATTCTTATCATTATCGAGTTATTTCGAAACCCCATTTGGATATCTAGTTTGGAAAACTGTTGTTTATTTTAATTAGATATATGATTAATAAAACATAAGTCTACAACCAAATAAGCTCAGGCTATGTACTGATATTGGATATGTTGATATCTATAATATGACATTATATTTTACTATTAAGTAGTATACATACCAGCATCTCATTCAACTCCTGAACGGTGGCCTTCAAGCTCTCCAGTTCCTGCTGGATACGTCGCTCACTGGAGACGGAGGAAGTAACCACCGGGGTGGAGTCCAACCTCATATGGGCCCTGCTAGAGCCCAGTCCTCGGCCTCTCTCCCAACCTCCGTGGTGTCTTCCGTGTGCGGCGTCCAGGACTGGGGTCAGCAGCCTCGAATGTTGCCTTCCCCCTAGCAACTGTCAGAACATTATATTTAGCACATACTGGTCTATAAAATTGACAAGAAATACCAAAATCAACAAATTCAAAGCCTTACCTACAGAGATAGAAGATGTGCTCCTCTGGTATTTGCATGTATCAAAATTTGAATAATATTAATTAATTTCAGTACATACATACTAACAAGGTAAACTCGCATATAGCGCTGCTTACACATATGACAGGGAGTGAACAAGCTCTTGTAGATCATCAGGCGCAAATCTAATCTCATCAAGCAGCCCATGATAATGAGTTGGACGACTAAGAGCAAAAGGAATGTGTGTATATTTATGATATAGCATTCTAAATCAATATGCATGCCCTATATAATATATAAACATACCTGGAGGAACGGGAGTGGCCTCTGTCCCTGATATGGACGCATCACCAACAACTAGACAATCAAACATTGACAATATAAGTAATTTTGACATAAACATGCATGGATATCTATAATATTACATTCAAAATGGATATTAGAGAGCGCACCTGCAGTGAGAAGTGGTAAAAGTATCACCCAACTAGGGTGTAATTTACAGAATCAGTTGAAACTCTTAAAAGTCATAGAAGAACCCGACCTGCACAAATCTGATGTATGCTTTCCATTGGACACTAAGAAGTCTCTAAAGGGAAAAGCCTATGTGAAAGCCATCATTAGTTCATATCAGAAGATTGATGCTGAAACAGAGAACGAGGAATGTCATTTTTTTCTTCTTCTGCCACATTACTGTCTTCGCCTTCTGCCACATTACTGTCTTCTCCTTCTTATTATGTGCGCGTGCAAATTCAATGACTATATTGAGAATATGGATTAATAGTGGGTAGGAAAAGTATTTCTCAAATGGCTTTTGCGTCTTAAAACCATAAACTACTAAGTAATGGCATACATAATTTTTTTAGTATAAAGGTTGTTATTTTAAGTTTTCCCTTATAGAGATATGATCTAACTGCATCTATAAACTATAAGTGTGCAGAAAATTATGATAAGAAACCATAAGAAAGGGTCGTAGCCATGCATAACCTTAAATCTACATACCAAATCATGCAAAAGCATGCACTTATTGTCACCTTGCCTTGGAATATAAAATATCTTGGAACACTATAAGCGAGCATTTAAATCTTGATAGCTTTTGACTTCAACATATATTTTTCTCAAGTACCATGAAATATACTTGCTCCGTATAAACCGTTTTCAGGAAGATAGATTAATAATGACAAATTATCCATTGTGGCTCACTAGGTTAGCATTTTCTCTTCTATTAACTATCTTACTAATCTGCTTGGTAAATTTATTCGGAACCGGCTGCGAATAATTAAAAGACATGCATAAGAAAGAAAGCTAAAATACAGATATATAGCATACCGATACATCGAAACTTCATAGTTGCGATGACAATCCAGAGATATTTATTTCTACACACGTGGTGCGCGTGCGAATGCGTCAGGCATCATGGACAAATATTTCAGAACATGGAAAGTATTATTCGTATAAAGTAATTAAAACTTTTAAACACCTTAGGTAGATATTTTCTTAGTTGATGCAATCATATCATGAGGACTAAATTTAAGCTATTATACATATGCATATGTATTTTTCTAACCTAATATATCACACACACACACACACACACACAGAGAGAGAACACCTGGTAGGTAGAGAAATCAGGTAGCAGGATCCTGAAGAAATGGAGTCCATAGTATTGCTCATCATCATCATCCATGATCCCTTTGATAATATTTTTTCAAAGGGATCACGGATGATGATGATGAGCAATGCTATGGACTCCATTTCTTCAGGATCCTGCTACCTGATTTCTCTACCTACCTGGTGTTCTCTCTCTCTCTCTGTGTGTGTGTGTGTGTGTGTGTGTGTGTGATATATTAGGTTAGAAAAATACATGTGCATATGTATAATAGCTTAAATTTAGTCCTCATGATATGATTGCATCAACTAAGAAAATATCTACCCAAGGTGTTTAAAAGTTTTAATTACTTTATACGAATAATACTTTCCATGTTCTGAAATATTTGTCCATGATGCCAGACGCATTCGCACGCGCACCACATGTGTAGAAATAAATATCTCTGGATTGCCATCGCAACTATGAAGTTTCGATGTATCGGTATGCTATATATCTATATTTTAGCTTTCTTTCTTATGCATTCTTTTAATGATTCGCAGCCGGTTCCGAATAAATTTACCAAGCAGATTAGTAAGATAGTTAATAGAAGAGAAAATGCTAACCTAGTGAGCCACAATGGATAATTTGTCATTATTAATCCATCTTCCTGAAAACGGTTTATACGGAGCAAGTATATTTCATGGTACTTGAGAAAAATGTATGTTGAAGTCAAAAGCTATCAAGATTTAAATGCTCGCTTATAGTCTTCCAAAATATTTTATATTCCAAGGCAAGGTTACAATAAGTGCATGCTTTTGCATGATTTGGTATGTAGATTCAAGGTTATGCATGGCTACGACCCTTTCTTATGGTTTCTTATCATAATTTTCTGCACACTTATAGTTTATAGATGCAGTTAGATCATATCTCTATAAGGGAAAACTTAAAATAACAACCTTTACACTAAAAAAATTATGTATGCCATTACTTAGTAGTTTATGGTTTTAAGACACAAAAGCCATTTGAGAAATACTTTTCCTACCCACTATTAATCCATATTCTCAATATAGTCATTGAATTTGCACGCGCACATAATAAGAAGGAGAAGACAGTAATGTGGCAGAAGGAGAATACAGTAATGTGGCGGAAGAAGAAAAAAATGACATTCCTCGTTCTCTGTTTCAGCATCAATCTTCTGATATGAACTAATGATGGCTTTCACGTAGGATTTTCCCTTTAGAGACTTCTTAGTGTCCAATGGAAAGCATACATCAGATTTGTGCAGGTCGGGTTCTTCTATGACTTTTAAAAGTCTCAACTGATTCTGTAAATTACACCCTAGTTGGGTGATACTTTTACCACTTCTCACTGCAGGTGCGCTCTCTAATATCCATTTTGAATATCGATAATATTACATTCAAAATGGATATTAGAGAGCGCACCTGCAGTGAGAAGTGGTAAAAGTACCACCCAACTAGAGTGTAATTTACAGCATCAGTTGAGACTCTTGAAAGTCATAGAAGAACCTGACCTGCACAAATCTGATGTATGCTTTCTATTGGACACTAAGAAGTCTCTAAAGGGAAAAGCCTATGTGAAAGCCATCATTAGTTCATATCAGAAGATTGATGCTGAAACAGAGAACGAGAAATGTCATTTTTTTCTTCTTCTGCCACATTACTGTCTTCTCCTTCTTCTTCTGCCACATTATTGTCTTCTCCTTCTTATTATGTGCGCGTGCAAATTCAATGACTATATTGAGAATATGGATTAATAGTGGGTTGGAAAAGTATTTCTCAAATGGATTTTGCGTCTAAAAACCATAAACTACTAAGTAATGGCATACATAATTTTTTAGTATAAAGGTTGTTATTTTAAGTGCGCGTGTAAATTCAATGAAAGTTAGATTTGAGGATACCCATGTATGAGTTGTATTCTATATATGTGTGTTTCGATTTATGATTTCGCTTAAGTGTAGGGTTGTTTTTACTTAAAGAAGTATCACCATCTACTATATATAAAAAAATATAGCAAACTAGGATTGGTATTCAAATCCCAGTCCAGATTGGTATTCAAAATTTATTTAATTAGTTTGTGATCCACATCATTTGATTCGTTGCTTGAGGCAATGTAGGCACAAATATCGGCGACGAGGAACTCGACGAGGAAGAACGAGGGCGGTGGTGGGCCAAGAACGGAAGGCGGTGGCGGGCTGAGAACGGAGGGCGCGCGGTGGCGACGAAGAGAAAATTGGAGACGCGGGAACGAGAGCAAATTTTGGGAACGAGAGGGAAAGATATCGAGGCGTAGGGCATTTCTGTTCCTTTTTTAATTAAATTCCCATTTAGATGCCCCTACGGACATAACCGTAGGTTATTGGTTTGCGGCTCCGTAGGGCCAAACAACAAATTAAGATTTAATATTTTTAAATTAAAATGTCGGGCACCGTAGGGACAAAGTGGCGCTTTTAGTTTCATATATGAGTATCGATGGGAATATGAAGGTTTCATATTATCATCGAGTATCATATATTGGTTTTAACCTGAATATCTCAAGCCGCTCTCTAATTATGCGTTTGTTGTGCATTCGTGTTGTATGTGTAACATGATTTTAAACCATTGAGATCAAGATTGATAGAACTGATCATCCTACATTGCAATAGCATTCATCAACCAAAAACTATTATTGCAATGGTATTCATCTATAACAATCAACAATTAAAACTACAAATGTAGGATACTGATATCATAAAGCGTTATACGCAACATTGATAGAACTGATAAATAAAAAAATGAAACACAAACCGTATCAAGATTTAACAACTTTGATTATGTTATATACGCGGGACGATATTTTCATATTAGCCAATAGGCAAAAATAGATTGCGGTCTGGATATGGCATATTGGCAGATGTTACCTATATGCATACATGCATGTTGTCTCCCTATTTTTTCATAAATCAAACCAACAACATACATCAAACTAGTCCATGCCACCAATCGGAAACTCCACTATATTTTTGAATTATTATTTTTCCAAATAGCATTGAGCTCCTATTGATATTGTCCCATCCAACAAATTTGTTGTGCTTGCCTCGACCTTCATCTAGCTTTCACATGACATACACATTATATGAGTAATATAGTTATAAATTATGGTATTTTGTTGTCATCAATCCACCTAACCCTAACCCCAAGTTGCTTAATAATTCAAGCAATTCAACAGCATTTAGTACCAAATCACTAGCCTTCGGCAACAATACTCGTCCAAACTAAAAACATGACATTGGTGTTATTACAGTAATTGTCCCCTCCATACTTACGCTCTAATTCCATGAAACAAACAACCCCTCAGTGGATTTGGATTGGAGTTGGATTTTTGGAATATCAAATCCATAAAAACTTGCCAGTTTTGTATTTGGTTTGCAAACTTGATTTTAGGATTGATTGATGCAACTAGGATATTTGGAGCCCTTTCCATTCCGTCGAAAAAGGTAAGGATTTGCAAAAAAATCCATGTCCACAATTTGGGCACAACCAAACAAAAGAATAAGAAACTCGTAAACCATCATCTTTCAGTTTCATTTGGTACAAAACAAACAAAAAAGACACATAAATTCATGAATCAACCTTAAGACTTTGAGAATCCATGTGCCCAAGGACACTAATCATCCAACATATTCGATATGAGCCCAGAACACTTAACATCCATTTTCAATATGAATCTGACTACAATTTTTTATTTTTTTATTTTTACATATCAAATATGAACAATGCATCCAATATCCAAACAACATCTACAATAAGTAAATGTGATCGGATGATATAACAATATTTTCAAGGCTACATCAATTGACAACACCAAAGCCAGCACCAAAGCCAGTTTTCAAGGCTACATCAATTGACAACACCAAAGCCAGTTTTGCTACGAATTAGTTGGTGAAAGAATGGTTTACACAGCAGTACACAAGAACACATCTGGGCATCTTGCTATACTAACTAGAGTGTAAGGATACATACTAGAATAATTTTCCAACTCCCCACCACTTAACCCCAACCCAGCCCCAGCCCTCGCCCCCAGCCCCAGCCCCACCCCAGCCCAGCCCTACCCCAGCCCAGCCCCAACCTAACCCTAAACCCAGTGCAGCCAGCTAAACCCCAACACCAACCCTAAGGCAAACCCTAACCCCAGCCCCACCCCACAGCAGCCGAACACCAACCCTAACCCTACCCCGACCCCGACTGCGACCGCGGCCCCTGCCCAACCCCAACTCGCGCGCCATGAACCCTAAGCCCAAAATAATCCCAAAAATCTTTAATTTACCTCACCTGAACCCTAAGCCCAAAGTAATCCAAAGATTTACTCACCTGAACCGCTGCTGCGCTGGGGCTGGGGCGACGACCTGAACCGCGGTGTCGACGAGAGCTGAGGTGGCGACGAGGAGAACGACGTTGGTGACGACGGCGTGGCGAATTAGGGAATTTTTTCGCGCGCGATCGAGAGAGAGAGAGAAAGTGAGCGAGCGTAGGCGATCGATCTGGGATTTTGTTAAATCGATATTTACTTGCCCCTACGGATATACCCGTAGGTCCTTTGTTTGCGGCTCCGTAGAGGCAAACACCAAATTAAGAATTAATATTTTTATTCTTAGACGTCTATGCCCGTAGGGACAACCTTTTAGCCCTACGGATTAATCCGTAGGGCCAAACATAAATTGCCCCTACGGATGTCAATATCCGTAGGGGCAACCCCTTATTTTACTAGTGTATGCCCATATACAATAGGAAATGAGATATGCAACAATGGTATACATGCAAAATCAATGTCCATATACATGTAACTGATAATCATGTTATTTAATGCAGGCCAGACGCATAACGCCATGCGGTCGATTCCCCTGTAGATGTTAAATCTACTCACCGATGATCTCGAGCTAAGTAAATCCGACCACCTGCTTCCCTTTCTTCGCAGCGTCCGAAGTCCCTGCTCGCGATCCTAAATTTCACAAACACAACACATAAGGTTAAATGTCCTGCACTGATACAAAGCCAACGAAACGTAAGGATAACGTCCACAAGATACACACACTCTGCACTCAGTGCACAAAACGCGTACGATATCGGCACAACCTCAGCTAGGAACGCAAAACGACACAACCACCAAGCCTAGACCCCGATCGTACCGATCGGACATTCATAACACAATATATATATATCATGGAATCTAATATATATAACATCGCAACGTCATATGAAAGCCACACCTAATTTATCCGAAAACCTAGTAAGCATTTTTAATCATTTTAGCTCAAGTCTAGAAGTTTAAACCATTTTAGCGATCACAATCATCACATAATAGCTTAACTAAGTCACCCAAATCTTTACTACAATTTTAATCTCACCGATAAAAGATTTAGTAAAAATTTAGTTTGCACTTAAGCTTAATTAGACAATTAGGAAAATAACAAATAAAATTTTTATAATTAGGTTAAGTTTTCCAAGTCTACACTTCTCCGTTAACCATTTCAGTCAATCAAAACCTTACTTGAACTTCATAACCCTTTCTAGAATATCCAAAACATCCTAATTCAAGATTTAATTAAACAACTAAAAAGATAGCTTAAAGTATTACAACAACAACTAAGTTTAGGGTTAGGATTTATACCTCAAAACTTGATTCACAAACTTGCAAAAGATTTCCAGGATAGCCTCCAAAATGCTAACTTTCATGAAGTTCCATGTAAGAATAAGGCTAAAGAATAATGGGTATGGATTTGTATTTGAGTTTGTGCGATTATTTTATGTTTTTTGATGATTTATTTGAGCTTGAAAGAGTGGAAATGGGGTGAGAAGAGAGAGAGGGCAGCAAGGGTGGAAGGGTCGGCCAAGGTGAGGAAATGATGGAGGTTGTGGAAAATTCTAGTCTAAAACCTCAATTAATGCTCATTAATACCTCTCCCATCCATGCCACCTCTTAATCCTTTTCTTTTCTAATTAAAGTTTTCTTTTAATTCATCAAAATATCTAGATATTTTCTAGGATATTTTCAAAGATGGTTTAATTCTTAATTTTGTGATTAAATTAGCATAGACTTTAGTATAATTAACCCAATCAAAATAGTAATTACCACTAATTAAGTGTGTAATTAAAAAATTATAATAATATTTTAATTAAAGAAAATATTAAAGTGAACTAAAATTTTCAAGTGACAACTAAAAACCGCAAACTAGCAATTTCCTAGTTAAACTAGGTGCAGTTAAGTCTATACAGATAAATGATCACTTCAATATTTTACGGAAAACACATTTTATTTTACCTATTAACGGAAAATTCGCCTAAACGATTTCCAAAGCGTTACAGTGATGCAGGAGCGAAATGGACGGCGAGAATCTCGCATCGCCTCGCTCCAATGCGATCCCTATGTAAACCCCTCCTCTAGACGATTCCGGTAACTCGAACTCAATCCAATACGTCGATACACTGCCCAATTATTTCTCGGTACTGACTTGATCGTCAGAGAGTCCTACGATGGCTTCCCACCGTGGGACTTCCTTTGTAGGTAGCTCGGCATTAACAACAGTCAATAACTTATTAAGATCCACACCCAATCTCCAACACAAATCTCAACCGTTCACCTCCATTGGCGACATGATCAACAGAGGACACCATCTGAGGAAGATTCCGACCTCCATCATTTACTAATAATAATATGTTTAGATTGAAAAGTCTAGAAGTTCAGAAAAATAGTGAAACTTTCACAACATCAATAACAAAAGGATGGTTTTGGAGTTATCATTTGATCGTGGCGTAGTTGTTGGATCCGATTTGAAAAGTTTTGATCTTTTAAGAAAAGTCTTTGTTATGTTGTGTTCTCGATTATATGATAATGAGTCATGGTATGAACAAAGTGGATATTTCATATGCCTAAAGGAATTTGATTCGGTGAAAAACAGTCTGATCGAGTACAAGGCGTTCGAAGACTTAGAGTCTGATTTGACGGAAGGAGGTCTGTTCGAGGACTAGGTATTCAAAGACTTAATGTACGTTCGGAAAAAAGTCAGCCCTATTGAGGGTTTGGTGTCTAGGACTTCGATTCGGCAAAAGGTGACCCAATCGAGGATTTGGCGTCTGAAGACTTAAAGTTCGATACTGTGGAAAGGTAGCCTGATCGAGTGATGAGCATCCGAAGAATTAGAGCCTGATACAATGAATGGTGTCCGATCAAGATCAACTAGATTTCCGTAAACTTAAAGTCTGATCAAAGAAGACGCCTGATCGAAAATTGAAGATAGTGACAGGTATTGCTGTATAGTGAAGGAGATTCATTGAAGGGGACTCATGGAAATGACATGAATGCTAGGTGACCGAATCTACCAGTGTTAAGAGAAGTACCTAAATATTTCTGAAGACTGGTTCGTGGTAGTTAGGTGGTGCTTTGTTTGATTCAATTTATTTTTGTTTTATCATTTTTCTTTTGTTTAGATGTAGTTTCGAGTTAAATCATTTTTAATGAAACTAAGCATTTTTATTGAAACATGGGTTGTTTACCTTCAATTAATTTTTAAAAAACAAAACAAGACTCTTTTCACATAAATTTAATTTTGAGCTTGAGGCCCATCACTACTAGAAACCGTGCGTATTAGAGAACGCGGTATTAGCTACTGTATATAATGTGTTAGTGTAGCTAACGTATATACTATGTGTTAGTATTAGCGACCATCTCCGCCACAGGGAGGGTACTTCTCTTCATTTTTTTTGAAGAAAGACTGGGAGGAAAGCAGTCGATATATATATCAAGACGAGCTTCTGATAGCGATGGCAGCAGTGAGAGTTAGTGAGATACATGTGCGCGTGCGCGTGCATGCGTGTGTTAGTTATAGTGTAGCTAGCGTTGTTTCGATAATTATGATTTTAGTTCATGTATTTATTTATTTGGTTGAATTTGCTTGGTTCACAGAGTGGAGTGACGTGGGATTGCGGCATGGAGAATTGTTGGTATTGTTGGATTTATAACGTATTGTATTGGTTTGTATTCAAAAAACTATTATTGTATGTGTTGGTTTGAGTTGGTTTATTATGATTTTAGTTCATGCATGTGTTGGTTTATTACGATTTTAGTTCATGTATGTGTTTGGTTGAGTTATTGGTATTGTTGGATTTATAGTGTATTGTGATTATGTGTTGTTTGTATTCAAAACACTATTGTTGGATAATATATTGTGATTACATATAATATTGTACGGTATATTGTGCTTTCATGTATTTTTTAATCCAATTATTTAGTATTAGCGACCGTATGCTGATACAGTAACGGTCGCTAATACGTATTAGCGACCGTATGCTAATACGGGTGAATAGTCCCTAATATGTATTAGCGACCGTTCAAAATCCCGCGTGGACTATCCATGTGTAAGTATCAGAGAAGGGCGCGGTTGATCGCTGATAAGTATCAGCGACCGGATGTATTAGCGACCGTCTTTTATACGGTCGCTGATACACGTATCAATGATAGAAGTTTCAGCGACTATGTATTAGCGACCGTATAAAAATTTTGACGGTCGCTAATATATTTTAGCGACCATCCATTAGGTATTTGCGGTCGTCTATTACGGTCTCTAACACACACAGTATCGAGTTGTGCATGAAAGAACAATTCGGCCCAGCAGATTTTAATTATTTAAAAGTCTATAGGAAACAGGCCGTATAATGAGCCTAGGTTCAGCCCGGTAGATCAAGACTTGATCCCCGAGCAAGCCAAGGCTATAAAAGATTACTCAGAGGCAGTGAGAAAGCTCTGGAAAAAAATCAACCTCAAAACCCTAGCCCTAGTTTTAGCTTAGATCTAGTTCTTCTTCGGCTCCTATAGCCGGAGAGTATGAGTAGGTAGCAGATCTCCGATCATCGCTACCGTCGAGGCCTTATTCAAGATCGAGAAGCCCTGACCTCCTCAAGTATTGCCTCTCCCGTCCCTGTTATACCACCAACGATACTAGATAGGATGACCCTCGCTCTCGGCACCGACATACAACCTCATCATAGTTGTTGCGCGAGCGTGAATAGGGCCGAGGAGCCCTATGGATAGGTCTGGAAAAGATCCATCATCAAGGGTGATCCAATTGTTTAGCCCTGTGCTCTTGATTCGAAAGATCTGATATTGATCTCGCCAAGGAAGAGATAGGCGGCTCGTGCTCGGCCTCCTAAAGCATCAACGACTGACCCAGGATTTTCTATAACGCCCCGCTTCCCAGTAGATGGAAACGGTGACGTGGAAGGCCGCAATGTATTTACTAAGAAATAAATACATTAAGCGTAATTAAGAAATATATAAAAATGTATAAGAATGACAAGAGTAATAAACTAAACAGCAACTTTATTTACATTCATCTTTATATACAACTGTTTGGAAAGAAAAGATACAATGATAATAAGCAGTGCCAAAACAATGGCGTACGGGAAAGTAAGTGCAAGGAACTAGCTAGTTCAAGTTCTCCTGGCTGGTCCAAGTCTTTCTGGTTCTATGGCTGGTCCAAGTCCTCCTTATATTCTATAGAAGTCAGGTCGTGCCGCAAGCTGGTCTAAATTCTCCTGACTCGGCTCGATCTCCTGAGAGTCCGGTCTTCCTGATGAACATTCCAAAGAAAGTAACAGAAAAGAATGTCGTCGGCAAACTAACGCTCGGTAAATCCCTAAAAGAAGAAAGAGAATATAACGAGTAATTTGAAATGAATAAGTAAGTAGTATATGATTGATTACTGGTCAAACATAGTTAATCTAGCATGCTTGTTTGTAGCTTGGTAAAGAAGGTATTCATATATACGAGAGGAGTCCATCTTACGCCGTGGACTTTGGTAACATGTAGTACAAGGCCCCTTCATAAACCACGAAACAACGGCACATGAATTCATGTAGGTATCTTTTAAGTGACCTCTCATTCCACAATATACATTCTGTACCAATCTACCCCTTTATCCCCCACGTAATGGATTATATAGATTATATTTACAAGTCTTGTCGAAACCATGGATACAAATTGTTCAAGTATTCATGTTCAGGATATAGTCAAGTATTCAAATAGTCATGTCAACTTATAACCATGGTCCGGTCAAGTCAAGTCAAGTTATACATGTTTGATATTGATGCTTGGATTCGAGTATTCATGTTCTTGATCAAGTATTCATGTTTGATTCTGGATTCGGGTGTGAATTGGACTCGGACTGATTCAGACTCTTGTAAACTGATTTAAACTCTTGTAAACAGGATTTGTGTCTTTTTCCAAGACAATTACCATTGATAACTCCGTTAGATTGTCTATCTTAAATAGGCAAGCACTCACTTTCTCCGGCTTTCTAGGGCTCAAGAGAATTGATCCTGCTTAAACCTATATTTACTAATGTCCTTAAATATTGTTTTATATATCTCGAGAGGGTTTTACGAAAAAATATTTTTAATATAGTTAAAAAGTAAAGCTCGAGGGTGATTAGTATTACATAGGGTTTTCATGAGTTTGGATTTTAAGTATTGGGTATTTTAGTGATAATTACTTAGCTTGGAAAGTTCATGGTATTTTATTGTAAAACTTGCGTTTTTGGTATCTTGATGGTATTTTATTGACATTTTTTAATCTTTTCATTTTTTGAAAAATATAGATTTATAATATTTTTAAAATATGGATTTATAATTTTATATAATTTTAATTTTAAAAATAATTTTATTTTATTTAGAAAATTCGTATTTCATAAAAAGCCGTATTTAAATCTTTTCGAGATCGAATACTCCTTGAGGAGGTCTGCATCTCGCTCTACTAACCTTAAGGATGTGTAATAATCCGCACTATCCGTTAGCGGGTCCTCTAAAGAGGGTTGTAGATGCATAATTCCAAAGGATATGAAATACTATTTTAAAAGAAATCTGGTTTTAGAATTTTGTGGTATTTTATTGTAAATTTTTCTTTGTAAAAAATATTCATACAAAAGAGGCATCGTGCTATGGAACCAAGTGTGCATGTGAGGTAGGTCGTGACCGCATGAAGTTTTCCTTAAGGCATTGTTTTAAAAAATTACTAAAAGAGACGTTTATAAAGTTCAAGCTATTTTAATGAAAAAGTTCTATTATTGTTGTTTCACATGAGAATTTTAATGAAATTTGATTCTAAACATTAGGATTTAAGGTTACAAGTAATGTAGTAAAATTAGATTTATTAAATTGTAAAGAAAAAGGGAGTTATATGTTTTTAGAAAAGAAGATGTCGGTAATAACTCCACTTTTACCGATATAAAATTTGAAGAGTAATTGCAATAGAAAGAGGGAGATTTGGGAGGGACTTATGGTTTAGAAATTTCAAGGAGAGGTTGAAGAAGAGAGGATGAGCTTCGTGGCATCACGGGAGCTCCGGAATAGGCTTCGATCTTCGCCGGAACAAACTTGCTCGCTAACTCCACTTTACTTCACTTGCATTAGGAACTTTTTAGAGAGTTTTGGCTAGAATTTTCAGAATGGTGCTAAGCCAAGGTAGGTGGTGATATTTATAGTGAAGAATTAAGGTTTGGAAATTAAAATGGTGGATTAAAAGCATTAAAATTGTTAATTGAAAGCTCTCTGTTAGATTGCAGGGAAAACAAACAGTGCAGAGGAGTTAGGGGTAGGTGAAGAGACAAGTGTGCAGAGCCTAGGTTTCAATGGCCCCATCATGACCATCGACGCCGGTCTTAATGCCCTTTTGGTCGATAGATCTCGAGGCATTTGCCTCGAGATTTGTGCCACTTAATCAATTATCTGTTTAAACAATTTTCCACATGTTTGATTTTTCTGAACTTTTATTTCCCTGTGTATTACACATGCAATCTTTTGGGCTTCCAAAAAGTAAAAAAAAATTCAGAAAAAATAATTGTATCTGATTGGAATCCAACACAGGGGCTACGTCACAGCAGTGCAAAGGCTTTACCAGTGAGCTACAAGTTGTTTCTTGCTGTAATTTAACAAAAGTGTCTTATAACTGAAACTCAGGCTGTAAAACTCTTGTATATTAACAGTAAAATATCCGTACATGATTTTAAAATCGTTATATTTTACCCTCCTTATAAAAGATTCGTCCTAAAAATTTACATTTATATATGGACTAATTTTCAAATAAATAAGTGTATCTTTCATACATGTCTTCTTCTCATTCCCATGTTGATTCTCCTGTTGAATTCTTTCTCCACATCACTCGGACCAATTTTATTTCCTTGTTCCGCAGTGTCTTCACCTTTTGGTTCAGAATCTCAACTGGTGATGGCTCGTATGTTAGGCCAGTCTGTACTGTGAGCTTTAAGTGATCAAGTATGTGGCTGGGGTCGCTCACATATCGTCGCAGCTGGGATATGTGGAACACGTTGTGCACTACTTCCAATGATGGTGGTAGTACTAAATGGTATGCCACTTCTCTAACTCGTTCTAGTATGTCGAACGATCCTATGTATCTCGGACATAGCTTACTCCTCTGACCAAAGAGGATCACTCCTCGGTTTAGAGAGATCTTTAGGAAAACATGGTCTCTAGGATGGAACTTCAGATGTCGCCGATTTACATCTGCCCGATTTTTCTGTCAGTCTTAAGCTATGCGCAATCTTTCCCTGATCGTGCGTACTACGTCCACAGTTGCCACGATCATCTCTGGTCCAAGATGTTCACGAGCACTGATGTCGTCCCAACTTAGTGGTGAACGACTGTAACATTGAAGAAAAATAAAATATTATTTTTGGAATTTAAATATTAAAATAATATATTTTGCAAAAACTATTCGATTTGCGAATATAGGTTTCGTAAAATGGTAGAATTATATACCAATATTTGGAAAATAATTGGAGATTTATATGGTTAATTTATTTAAAAGATATTTATTGGATTTGGGCATTTTATAATTTTTATATGCAAGTTTAAATTAAACTTGATTAGTACACTACTAATCACAATTAAGCCAAATCAGTTTTTTTATATTTTCCATGGCTAGTGCACCATGTCATGTTGCATTTTTGTTGTATGTTGTTTCATTGTGTTAGTTTCATTTGTATTTGGTTTTTTTATGTGAGAAGAGAAAAAGAGAAAACAAAACAAAACAAAAGTCAAGAGAGAGGGGACAAAGAGGCATAACTTGCCTGAGAGAGAGGGGGTCTTCATCCCACCATGGCATCCTTTCCTTATTATCTTTCCTCCACCATTTCTCTTCTTCTCCTCCTCCTCCTTCTCCTCCAATGTCCATCTCCTATACCACCCTCTATCACCTCCAAAACGACCACTAAAACACTATACCCCTTGACAAAAAATGTGCACAAGCTCACTACAAACCCTATGGAGGCATCAAGTCAAGACTTTGAGCACTTTGGGCAACTCAAGAAAATTCTTAAGTTGCCAAATGAGGTATATTCATAGACCTTTAGTTATGCTTTTAGATTTTCTAATATCCTAGTGTAGTTTTAAGCTCGCAAGTGATGGGTTAGTGATGTCGGAAAATTCCAAGATGAGGATTAGAGGATTTTATGAGTTATTTGAAGGTAACTAAGTGTAATTAATGACCACAACCCCTGTAGTGTCGATTTTATGGACCAAACCAGATACTAGACCCTAAAACTTGAGTTTAGATCTTTCGAATGTCGGTTTTGTGAAAATTTTGATGACTACAGGGAATCTGGAGCAACTTGAGACATTTCTGAGAAAATCAAACAACTTTACTGACCCAGTTAGACCACTAGAAGACCACCACAGAGAGACGGGACCAAATCTTCATGGTCGGGCCGGCGACACCGGGCTAAAGGACATTCTCGCCGGGCCAATGTGGGTTTCTGGTGTTGACTTTTGGTCTGTAAGTCCCAATCCTTATAACCTAGCCCCTGTATTGTTAGATTTGTCCATATTTACCTGAGCAAAAATCTAGGAGCACTTTGAGTTGATTTTGGTTATGGTTTTCCGATTTCTAAAACATGGGTTTTGGTATTTGAATTTGGATTTGGTCGTTGGACATTTGTACGTCAACGACGAGCATGATTTGATTGTTTTTGCATGCGTAGGCTATAAGTTCTAACCTATAAGCAATTCGTGTACCATATAGGTTTTCGGACATGGTTTTAATAACATTACGATATGTATTGATTGTAGGTACCTTCGCGTGGACTTCCGAGACGACGAAGCGCATCAATTTCGACTAAGCGAGGAGATTGGCAGGTGAGTAGATTTATATCTACGAGTGAAGTCTGGTGGATGGCGTATAGCACCCCCACAACTAATGATGAAAAAAGCGATATAAAATTTATAGTTTGGAGAAAAACTGAGTATGAACTTACGGATATGAATAAGGTTTTAGCAAGAGATGATTTAATAAAAGATGACATTAGTGGATATGTTGGCTTGAGGATGTAAGTGAATGTACATATTATTTTCATATGCCAAAAAAAGATGTGAGATTATACATGCATACAACTGAAAATATAATATATATATATACAAGATGACTTGATGTCGGACATTGATATGGTGAAAAGAGAATGTGATGAAATAAGATGACTTAGCTTAATATGTCGATATACGGATGTGAGACGATATGAGAATATAGCTAATTTTGCCAAGACATGATGAGTTTGATATAGATGTAACTTGAGTTATATGTATGTATGTGTGTGTGTGTGTATAATTATTTATATGAGAATAAAGAGTGATATGTTGTACGTGACCTTAGATCCGTACCCTTGTTTATGATATCGTACGACGGATCATACCGTACGAATTATGATATATGATAATTGACTGTACCCTCAATTTTGAGGAGGCCGTACGACGGACTATACCGTACGAGATGTATACATGATGATTAATACGTACATTTGACTCGGGATTAGTTTAGCCTTGTAGTCTTTTAATTACTTAAGTAGATGATTAGAATAGGGTTTGAGTCATACCTATTTTCAAAACTAACGAATCGTGTATATTTCAAAGGATAAATTGAGGGACGCTACGGATTTCAAAAGTATTGCTTTTCTTTGAAAACACTGTAGTCCCTACTTTTCAAAAAAATAAAGATCCGTACTATTTTAAATATGATATTGTATTGCTCATATATCGAGGTATATTTTAGCTTGTTGCGTTACTATTTACCTTTATGCTACGTTCATTTTACCCTCATTGCATTTTATATATATACTTGCGCTTTCATTAGTTGTTATATATCGTCTGCTAGTACACCTTCACAATTATCGATGATGCGCACGTTACACTTACACAGATTTGCCGGCTCACACACATTCATCATCGGTAATTGCCATACAACTTACACTATAGAATTGCTATATCATGATATTATTCTTAATTATAAAGTACATTTGTCACGCCCCGCTCCCGGTGTACGGTAAGGAGACGCGACGGGCCACACAACGTATTTACTATGAAGTAAACACGCTAAACATATCTAAGCAATATAAAGTAAATGTACACAAAAAAGATGACAATAGATGTAATTGAATATCAACTTTTATTTATTAACAATTCTTTACAAGTACAAGTGGAAATGTAAATATATGAATAAAAAGCAATGCCTAAACAATGGCATAACTGAAATGGAAATATGTACAAGTGCCTACAGCTCTAGGTCAAAAGACTAACTGCTCCAAATCTTCAGTGCTAGGCTTGACCTCCATTAAGTCCGATCCACCTGACAACATTTCAAAGAAAGAAGAAAAGGAATGTCGTCAGCGAAGAATCGCTCGGTAAGTCCCAAAGGTGAGTAGAGATAGAATAGACAGAAAAGAGAATATAACTAGTAATGTTTAATTATAGTGTTAACGCAGTTGTTTGTAGCTTGTTACAGAAAATGCCAGTGTATACGCGAGGAGTCCCACTATTCCGGGGACTAAGGTATACGGAGTATAAGGAACCGTTCAGCCATGGTACAATGGCAATGGATATTCAGGTTAGGTGTATTATAGTTACAGCCTCGTGCCACTTCTAACATCTTCCGTACCAATCTACCCCTTTAAAAACACCGCGATGTCTTTTGTATTGATTGTATTGTTTTGTTATATAGATATATGACTTGCCGAAACCATGATATTAGTAAATGGAATGGATATAATAGATAGTCATATAAATGGAGTATATCCAAGGTTCGGTTCAGTCAATATAGATTGATATAGATTGAATACACGGATTTATGTTGAATTGTAGTTTTATACTTGAATCATATTCAAGTCAGATTGATTAAATTGAGACTCAGTCTGAGTCAGACACTTTGAAAAGAAATTGAAGTCCTGAATTATTTCTGATGTTATCGGTAACTGCTGCAAATGGACGGTAGGATTTGTGTCTTTTTTCGAGATAATTACCATATTGATAACACTGTTTGTTAGATTGTCTATCTTAGATAGGCAAGCACCCATATTCTCTGGCACTCTGAGGCTCAAGAGAATTGGTCGCGCTTAAACCTATATTTACTAGGGTCCTTATTGTAATTTAGTATAACTTGAAGAGGTTTTATGTAAAAATAGTTTTGAAATTTTTTAAAAATACATGTCAAGTATTTAATTATCGTCTTTAGGGTTTTCATAGATGTATATTTTATAAAAGTGAAATTTCTAGTGAACAGAACCTAGTTTTCATTGTATATGGTATTTTATTGAAATATTGGAATTGTTTTGTATTGAAATGGTACTTTCATGTAATTGTGATTATTAATTTAGAAAACATGGAATATTTGTATAATATATTTAAAATAGATCTTTTAATAATATTCATATATATATTTAATAAAAATAAATTTTATTTATTTTATAGAGATCTCATTTTTTAAAAAAATAGTATTAGAAATTCCATCGAGATCGAATGCTCCTTGTAGAGGACTGCATCTCGCTCTACTAGGCCCGAAGATATGCGATAACCCACACCATCCCGATCGGGGTTCCCCAAAATGGGTTGTAGAGGCGTAATTGCAAGGAATTAGATACTACTTTTCTTAAAGAAAACGGTTTTATAATAGTTTAGGGTATTTTATTGTAACTCATGATATTCCCGAAAACATTGCCCAAAAGTAAATCGTGCTATGTCCAATATGTGTGTTGTGATGAGGTAGGTCCTTACCTCGTGATTTTTCTGAAGGTAATACAAGGAAATATGTGAGTAATGGCAAAATGTAAAGTATATGGTGTTTTACCGTAAAAATAGGTTAAAAGTTGCATAAAAGATTCTTTTGAGATAAAACTTGTTTTAATGTGTTAGTTAATGTTTTTTAAACATTATATGAGAGTATGGTATTTATTGTTTAAGAAAAATAGAATTTTTAAAGAAAAATCAAATCGGAAGTCGGATTAACTCTATTTCTGTCGAGTTTTAAAAAATGAATGTTTTAGAATAGAACAAGAGAGAGGAAGAAGGGACTTACTGGCTACAAGGTTAGAGGGGAGAAGGGGGAAGCTAGGGAAGGTGTCGGGGCGTCGTTTTGTCGCATGAATCTTCTCGGAACTTCGCCGGTACTTCACTCTTTGCTAACTCCACTTGCACACTATAAGGACTTGAGAATTTCTGAAAGTTTTGGCACTTCATTTCAGAATGAAGAGTGCCAAAGGATAGGGTTGTATTTATAGGGTAGGATTAGGGTTTAGAGGGTTAAAGAATGCATTAAAATTTGCATTAAAAATTGGATTAAAGGCGATTTAAGTTCTCTGGAAAATGTGCAGAGAAAATAAACAATATGAGAGAAGTGGGGTAGGCCAAGGGGTGATCGGGTGAAAATATGGAGAGCATCCCTTACAGGGGGCCCGGCGGTACCGGTATTTAGGAGCATCTTGCAGGTCGATCCCCGGTGGTAGTGCTTAGATCTTTGGCCACGCGTTGGTGTCGCTTGGTTTTCTTCAGTGAATGTGTTTGATTACTCTGTAACTCTTCATTCTACGTGTAGTGCACGTGCAAACCCTTGGGCTTCTAAAAGATTAAAAGAAAATTAAATAAAAAGATAATGTGGCTGGGGGGATTCGAACACATGGGCTATGTCACAACAGTGCAAGGCTTTACCAATGAGCTACAATTGCTTTCTTGCCGTTCAAAAGCAAATCAAATACTTATAGTGTACACAGGATTGCAATTACCCCAATTGTACATTAAGTTTTAAACAATTTTTTGTACATCGAAATTGGAGTTGTTACAGTCTACCCTCCTTACAAAAATTTCGTCCTCGAAATTTACAATTTATTTTAAGGACTAGTTTACAAATAAATGAGGGTATCTTCCATGCATGTCGTCCTCACGTTCCTATGTTGATTCTCCTGGTGAATCTTTTCTCCACATCACTCTAACCAAGTTGACTCTCTTGTTCCGAAGTGACTTTACCTTTCTATCTAGGATCTCAACAGGTTGCTGCTCACAAGATAAACAGTAAGCTCAGAGTGATCAAGAATATGGCTGCGGTCACTCACATACCTTCTGAGTTGGGATATGTGGAACACATTGTGCACTCCTTCCAATGAAGGTGGAAGTGCCAAGAAATAAGCCACTTCACCGACTCGTTCGAATATGTCGAACGGTCCAATATACCTCGGACTTAGCTTACCCCGTCTTCAAAACGAATCACTCCACGGTTAGGAGATATCTTCAAAAATACATGTTCTCCTGGTTGAAACTCCAAGTGACGGCGCTTTGCATCAGCCCAGTGCTTCTGTCGATCTTGGGCTATGCGCATTCATTCCCTGATAGTGGAACTACATCGACTGTTGCTACTATCATCTCGGGTGCAAGGAGTTCCCTATCTCCGATGTCATCCCAACTTAATGGTGATCGACACTTCCTTCTATATAAATTCGTAAATGGTGCCATTTCAATACTTTCTTGGTAGCTGTTATTGTATGAAAACTCCACAAGAAGTTGGTGATCTTCCCACGATCCTCCGAAGTCTAGCATACATGCTCTTAGCATATCTTCCAAGATCTGAATAGTTCGCTCAGACTGACTATCTGTTTGTGGATGATAGGCTGTGCTGAAGTTCAGACTTGTTCCTAAGCCAGCTTGCAGACTTTGCCAAAATTGCGATCGGAATCTGGTGTAACGATCGAAGACAATAAAAACCAGTACGCAATGTAATCTCCCGATTTCCTGTATGATTTCATAGGTATCAGAGATAGTACACATTGAAGATTTAAATCTTACTTAGATTCTTACCTCCATGTGTTGGGGTAAAAATTTACACCCCGGTTGACCAAGTCAAAATCAAAGTCAACCCCAAGCCAAGTGGGCCCAAGCCCAGATCCAGTGGGCCCATGCCCGGGTCGAGCCCGAACATGAAGCGGCCGGCCTCCCTCCATGCCAAGATAAAAATTTTGTAATAAATAATTTTGTTGCATTTATTTTATTTTATTTATGGATAAATGTAAGAAAAATAGGCATAAAGCCAAATTTTTGTAAAGCCCATGGCTTATGTGCAAAAAGAAATGGCACATGAGCTATGAAATAGGCAAAATGCCATTTTGTGAAGCCCAAGGGGCTATGTGTAAAGTGTATAGCCTATAAAGACAAAGATAATGAAATATCTCAACAACTTTTCTCTCTCCAAAAAAGTTTCAGATCTGAGATCTTTCTTCCTTCTTCAAGGTTCCAAAACATTCTTCTTTCTTTTGAATTAAATCAAGAGTTTTACTCTTCCTTTTTCAAAACTAAATAGTTTTCCACCACAAAACCCATTAAGGGGAACTCAGATCTGCCATCAGATCTCAAAAAGAAAAGATTTTTAAATCTCACATCACTTTATCTCCAAGATCCGGCCAGCAAAGGAAGAAGAAGGACCCATTTCCTTAACCAAAAGCATCTTAGGAGTTTAACTCCACCCTATTTTCTCTTTAGAGAATTTCCGGGGTTAAAAACCCCCCTTTTCCTCGCTGGTGCACTCGCGCTCGAGCGCAAAGCGCCCATGTGCCTACACGTGGTGCGCTTGCGCCCCAGCGCACAGCGCTCGAGCGCAAAACGTCGACGTGCCGACACGTGGCGCGCTTGCGCTCCAGCGTCTCGCGCTCGAGCGCAAAGCGCCCGCGTGCCGACACGTGGCGCGCTTGCGCTCCAGCGCTCTGCGCTCGAGCGCAAAGCGCCCGCGTGCCGACACGTGGCGCATTTCCGCTCCAGCGCGCTTGCGCTCCAGCGCTCTGCGCTCGAGTGCAAAGCGGCCGCGTGCCGACACGTGGCGCGCTTGCGCTCGAGCGCTCTGCGCTCGAGCGCAAAGCGCCCGCGTGTCGACACGTGGCGCGCTTGCGCTCAAGCGCCCAGGCGCTGGCCCCACGCATCGTTTGGATGTCTTTTCCCCCCTTTTTATATATATACATATGTATACAAATGTACACATACACATACTCCATGACACTGTCCCTGTTAGAAAAAATTTCTAACGGGGCGCTGCCCCGCACCCCGCAAGGGGGCTGCTAGCCCCCTTGACCCCCAGCCCGCTATCCGGGTAGCGGGACCCCCGTAAAAACTCTGCGTGGCTCCCGATATATTCAAACCCCCCTCCAAAACAACAACACACGTACACTGCACATTGAGTTCGCATGACCAGTTTGACCCGTCAATCGTAGGTTCCCTCGCCCCAAAGGCCGGGGGTAATTAACGCAGCTTAGTTCGCGGCTGCCGGAGATTCGGATCCCCACAATCATTAAACCCCGGCCTACCCTAGGCAGGGGGAATCTGTAGTACGCCTGACAAGCGCGCGCGTATTCCCATCTCAATGGGGTGACGAAAAACACCCTACAGATTCTGGCACGCCCGGTGGGACCAATCTCTCCTCCCATATTTCGGGTTAAACGTTCATGCGAACTCAATCAATATACATATCGATTGACTATACTGAAATGATGCTCTTTTTTCCGTGCAGCAATCAACCATCGACGACAATGTCTCCCCAGATGAATTCAGCTTCCAACGTGACCCTGATTCCGTACATGGTCAAGATCAATGCTCGTGTGGTTCTCCCCGCAAGCCTCAGTCGACAGTGGGAGGAACCGCCCTGCCAGTTCGGCTCCGTCATCATCTACCCTGCCGGAAGCGCTCATCTGGCGGAGATCCCGGCGGAACAGGTGGCCAAGCCGGTCTCAAGGGGTAAGAGGCCGAATGTCGTGATCGCCAAGGCACCACAACTGAAACTTAAGACGGTATCTGAACGATTCTCTGGTGCTCCAGCGGGGGGCAAGAACTTCGGTACAAAGGGCAACATCAAATGTTGTGGACGAGCTCAGGCGATGAATCCAACAAATGCACAATCGAGCGTATCTCCAAGGCCCTCCATCGCCATTCTGCGGCGTCTTCCCAAAGAGCCGAAGTCTGCCAGGTGCTTAGAACGGAAAAGTTAAGGCAGAAGCGGCTCAGGTATCGAGCCAACAAGAGGGCCAAGGCTTTGGCCAAATGGAATCGTGTGAAGTTCCAAGTGCAGGGTTGCCCCGCGACGACGGATGAGTCGGACGTAAGAATCAGCAATTCCTTCGAGCCTCTGAAGTGGGTTCAGAAAAACGCCATGACCGCCAGAATCAAGAAGACAGCGGTCCGAACAGTTCCACAAAGAGACGTGTCCCGGCCCCAACAGGAAAAGTATGACACTGTCTCTTCAAGAGTCTATCAAGCACTCTGTGCACACCAAAGCAGTGGGGCAAACCCAGAAAAGAAGCGCCAGCACCATTCAAGAACCTGGTTAGGCCAGCCGCCTTCAATCGACTACCAGCTACCGAAGCAAGGGGGTCAAGACAGCGATCCGTGAAATCAGCCGCCAATGATAGAAAGATGGTCGGATATATCATCCATAGGGTCTATATGGCGGGCGGGCGCCCTAGCGACAACCTTCGCAGCAAAAGCAAGGACGGGGCCACCACATCCCAAGCCCAATCTAGCCTGAATGTGGTTGCCGCCGCCCAAGAACAGCCGCCCCCGCTGGATGAAGAAAACCCTCTCGATGAGGATGATAGGCAGATAGACCCCTCGGTCCATGTAGAGTCAAGCTCGGACAGCGAGGAAGAGCCGACTTTCCGCCCCAGAACTGCGGAGCATGAGCTGCTTCAAGAGCTTCGAAAACAGCTCAGGAGCAAAGATAAAGAGATGGCCAGGCTCTATTCGAAGATTGACGACTTAACGAACGTGGTGATGCAGCTTACGGCTCAAATTGCTCGAGCGCCTCCCAATCAGGCACAAGCCGCTACTAATCAGCCGGGTGATGACAATTCGAGGCAGCCAATGCCTGTTCCTTTGGGACCAAGACTGGTCGAGCTGAATGAAAGCCGGCCACATTCCGCTTCTGGGGACGCCTTGGCCCCAGATAGCACTATCCCGCTAACACAGGATCGGATAATGGATTTGGTCACCAGCAAGGTTAAAACATTGGTGGCCGAAACTGAAGCTCAGAAAGAAATCGGCAGTAGTGGGAGGCCATATCCCGCGCAGTACGATCTGATTGAGTTCCCAAGCGGCTACGTCATTCCTAAGTTCGGAAGATTTTACGGAACGGGGAATGCAAACCAGCACGTCGCCCACTTCAAAGCATCGTGCGGAAATACAGGGGGCAATGACGCGCTCCTTCTTCGTCAATTTGTCAACAGCCTGACCGGTGTCGCTTTCGACTGGTACGTGAGCATACCAGACGGGTCCGTCATTACCTTTGCCCAAATGGAGTCTCTGTTCCGACAAAGGTTCATGAGCGTCAGTGATAAAATCTCCATTGCCGACCTTGTGAGGACCAAGCCGGGGAAGAATGAAAGCAACACCGACTTTATCACCCGATGGCGTAATCTCACAGTCAAGTGCGAACCGCCGCTGGAGTAGGACCAGTCTGTCAGCCTTCTCATTGGGAACCTCAGCAATTGGATGGTCCCATTCTTGTGTACGGCGGGCCTCAAGACATTCAGGAGCTAACCAAGAAAGTCCAAATGCTGGAACACTCGAAGCAAGAGTCTCCGCCGGATTCTCAGAGAGACAAAACTTGGAAAAGCAAGCGGGAGGACAACCTTAGAAGCGGGAGTTCCAGCAGTACCAATGTCTTCAATGCCTCCGACAATGAAGAAAAGCGAAGGGCGGGCGAATCCAAAGCCAACCGGTCTCGAAAGCCATTGCTGGGAGGAGATGGGCCTTCCCTAGAGGAGAAAAATAACAAGGTTTACTCTTTCAGAAGGGACAAGGTCCGCAAGATATTTAAAGATGCCTTGAACAACGGCCTACAATTGCCGGAGTCGAAAAGACCCCAAGAAGCAAAAATGACCGACAATCCTCTGTATTGCCCGTACCACCGAGTAGTGAGCCATGCGATCGAGGATTGCTATATCTTCAAAGACTGGGTCGAGAAGCAGTGCAAGGCTAGAGAGATCGAGCTGTCCAAAAGCGTGTTGGTGAACAATCAAGATGCAACCGCCAACTTTATACAGACAGAAGTTGAAGCCTTCTGGGAGCAGACAGCTGAACCTGCTGCCCTGACAAACGAAACTGACTCATCGCGGCCTCCGTGGAGTACGCACATATCTAATAAGACGAAGAAGATGATAAAGCTACTTCGGAAAGAACCCAGGACGGAATGGGAAGGGCAGAAGAGGCCTACCAGTCCAGCTGCCAATGCGGCTCCATCAGGCTCAAAATCCAAGAAGCTCAAGAAGAAGAAAAGTACAGCTCGGCGTGAAAAAGAGTCTGCAGGAAGATCGACCATTCAAAAATATATCGATTCCCTCAAAAAATATGAACAAAAAGAAAGAGCATTGATTCAATTGAAGGAGTTCTTCCCTGTACAAGCGGCTGAAATTCTGGAGGAGTTAGAAGAAGACTCCAATGAAGAGATCCCAGTAGTGACCTGCTACGCCATCCATCTTGGCAGCGACTCTGAGTATGAGCTCTGTTTTCCCGAAGATGACGAGGAGCTCACCACGAAGGCCAATCAAATCCAGCTCAGAAGCGGCAGGGCTCTATCGCAAAATCAGGGCAACGCCCCAAAAGGGAAGGAAAAACAAGTCGTTAATGATGAAGATGGCAGAGAACCGGCTGGTGAAAACATAAGTCCTTCCTCAGTGGACTATAATGTCTTGGCACATCTCCGGAAGCTTCCGTCTCTCCTGAGCATCTACGACGCCTTGGTCCTATCTAAGGAGCTTAGAGATGTTCTCATTCACGCTCTACAAAACCCCGAGCGGTATCAGGCTCACTTTGCGAAAATTAATATGAAAGAAGCCCAGCACGCTTTGCATGCCGCCGCAGTCACATTTAAGGATGAAGACTTGCTACTGGGGACGGCTGAGCATAATCGGCAGCTTTACGTGACCGGGTACAGCGACGGAGATCGAATTAATCTCATATTGATTGATCCGGGGTCCTCAGTGAACATCATGAACTTGCGAACTCTGAAGAGTTTGTCAATGGACGTCCGACACCTGTTAAGGGAAAGGATTGTCATTCAAGGATTCAACCAAAATTGCCAGCAAGTTCTGGGGTCTATATCTTTGCCAATCAAATTTGGGGATCTGCAAACTGAAGCTAAGATATACGTGATCGACGCCGACACATCTTATAAGATTCTCTTGGGGAGGCCGTGGCTGCACGATTACGGCATCATTCCGTCAACTCTCCATCAATGCATGAAGTATACTAAAAATGGCGAAGAAAGACGCATTGACGGAGACATCCAGCCGTTCGGTGTGCATGAAGTCCGATATGAAGATTCTCGGTACTTTACGAACCACCAAAATGCTAAGCCACAACTGACTGAGGATAGAACGGCCCCAAGACTCAAAAGCAAATCTGCGCCGGCTATCACTTTCAAAAGCAAAAATACCCAAGTGCGCCCGCATTTCGGCAGCGACACTGATGAGTCCGATGCTGGAAGCCCGTCCTTCCGCAAAACCTGCCCTCATTTCGGCAGCGATACGGACGAATCTGTTACTGAAGGCCCATCTAGCAGCAAAGTCCGCCCTCATCTTGGCAGTGACACTGAAAAGTCAGAAGAAGAGGACCTACCGTGCAACAGCTGTGCAGATCGGCCCCCCATGCAGCAAGCGAAACTACGAGAGACCTTTGAAGTCGCAGAAAGGTCCCTGGCCATCACAAGGGTGCCGAAACGGATGTGCAAAGAGGTTGACGCATTGTCAGTCTCTACCGTGGACCAGCTGGAAACTTTCTACGTGCCCGGGAGGAAAAATGGACAGAAGGGCATCCTGTTTTACAGGTCAAACCCCGTTGTGCACCCGGACGACCTTTCTGTCGCGTGCCTTCCCTATGAGAGAGGCATAAGAGCCGTCCTCAATCCCAGATACTATGCGCCAGAGATTCGGGAATACATTAAGAAGTGCGGATGCCGGTTATATCAAACGGAGTTCGAAGAAAAGTTTTACGAAGGGCTATGGTATCCGCCCCAGGTCCGAGCACTCATCGATGGACGAATTCCAGATAGACGGGGCATAGGCTACATTCAACCTGATTCCAAAGCATGCTACATGATCCATGTTGGTGAGGCCAGCGAAAGATCGAATGATGATGACGAGATAGCCGAGCCAGAAGAAGCTCCTCAAGAGCTCGAAGATGGCGGACAAGAAACCTTTGATGAGCTAACCGAGATTGACTTAGGAATGCCCGATAATCCAAGGCCGACCTACATCAGCTCACTCTTGTCGGAGGAAATGAAAGAGCAGATAATTGCCCTGCTGCGTGAGTTCGTCGACTGCTTCGCGTGGACGTACAAAGAAATGCCTGGCCTTTCCCCTGAGGTAACCGTGCATAAGCTGGCTATATCTCCTTATGCTAAGCCAGTCAAACAAGCTCCTCGAAGAATGAGAAGGGAGTTGGAAGAAAAGGTCATCGAGGAAACCAAGAAACTCATCGATGCCGACTTCATCAGAGAAGAGAAATATGCAGACTGGATCGGATGCATAGTCCCAGTGAAGAAGAAAAATGGGCAGATCCGAGTTTGTGTCGATTTCAGGGACCTCAACAAGGCATGTCCTAAAGACGACTTCCCACTACCGGTCATGGAAATGATGGTCGATGACACCTCAAATTAAGAATTGTTCACCTTTATGGATGGCTCGTCTGGATATAATCAGATCAAGACGTCGCCTGAGGATGAGAAGCACACATCATTTCGAACCCCGATCGGAATATATTGCTACAAGGTAATGCCATTCGGACTGAAGAATGCAGGTGCTACATATCAAAGGGCAATGACTAATATCTTTGATGACCTAATTCATAAAGTCGTCGAATGTTATGTTGATGATCTGGTCGTCAAGACTAAAGCCAAGGCCGATCATATCCAAGATCTCAGGACCGTTCTCACCAGACTGGAGGAATACGATCTGAAGATGAATCCTCTGAAGTGCGCTTTTGGCGTGTCATCGGGAAAATTCCTGGGCTTCATAGTCCGACATCGAGGGATCGAAGTTGACCCATCAAAGATAAAGGCCATCATGGAGATGCCCCCTCCGAAGAGTCTGACGCAGCTAAGATCTTTTCTAGGCAAGCTTGCTTATATACGGAAGTTTATCTCAAATTTATCAGGGAGATGTAGGCCCTTCTCAAAGCTCATGAATAAAGGAGCTCCTTTTATCTGGGATGCTGAATGACAAGCAGCGTTCGAAAGCATCAAACAATACTTGTTGCACCCTCCAGTGCTGGCCGCTCCCATTCCAAATAAACCGCTGATTCTCTACACTGCCGCGCTGGACGAGTCACTCGGTGCGCTCCTTGCCCAGAATAACGAGGAGGGAAAAGAAAATGCCCTCTACTACCTCAGTCGAACTCTAGTCGGGACGGAACACAACTACTCCCCAATCGAAAAGCAATGTCTGGCTCTAATATTTGCTGTGAAGAAGCTGAGGCACTATTTGCTCGCTCATCGGGTTATGCTGATCTCCAAGGTCGATCCGCTCAAACACTTGATGACCAAAGCATGCCTAGCCGGCAGAATGGCAAGATGGGCTGTCATGCTACTTGAGTTTGACATAGTTTATACCCCTCAGAAAGCAGTAAAAGGGCAAGCTCTTGCAGACTTTCTTGCTGCTCATCCCATACCAGAAGGGTCGCCGCTAAATTGTGAGTTACCCGACGAACAAGTGCTGCACCTCGAGGAAGATGAGCCATGTTGGGAGCTCTACGTTGATGGGGCCTCATCAATAAGAAGCTCCGGCAGATCAAGCGTCCCGGAGGTAAAAGCGGGGATGGGATTGGTGTTCATCACGCCATCAATGGGAACCATACGGCATTCTTTTGCTCTCACCGAGCCTCGGACAAACAATGAAGCTGAGTATGAAGCTCTGATAGCTGGTTTGGAACTCGCCATAGAAATGGAAATCCTTCGGCTACGGGTTTACGGTGACTCCCAGCTTGTCGTCAACCAAGTAAGCGGCGACTATAAGATATACAAACCCGAGTTAGCTCGGTATAGAGGCCGGGTGGTGGAACTCATGAAACGGTTCACTCATATTGAACTAATGAGAATCCCCAGAGCGTTGAACGAAAAAGACGACATATTCGCTCGCTTAGCCAAGGAGCTGGCTGATCCTAACATGGACGAAATTCTGATCACAGTCAGGAGCCGACAAATTCTACCCCCAGTCTCTCTACGAGAAGAGGAAAGCGCGGAACAGAAGAGCAGTCCCGCCGAAGAAGCTTCGATCATCCAAGACGAGCCCGATTGGAGAGAACCCTTCATAGAGTACCTCCGATACGACAAGTTGCCCGAAGAAAAATCTGCGAGGATTCAGCTGAAGAAAAGAGCTCTCCGATACGTGTTTGTAAATGACACGTTATACCGCAGGTCATATGACCAACTCTGGCTCAGGTGCCTGTCAATGGCCGAAGCCCAAAAGGTCATGAAAGATGTTCACTCGGGCGTTTGCGGTGCTCACCAATCTGGCCCCAAGATGCGACTTCAAATCAAACGGCTTGGGTATTACTGGCCCACCATGATACGGGATTGCGGAGAACATGCAAAGAAATGTCAGATCTGCCAAATCCATGGTGATTTCATTCACAAGCATCCCAATTCGTTGCATCCTACGGTGGCGTCGTGGCCCTTCGAAGTCTGGGGCACCGGCATTGTTGGCCCAATTGATCCTCCGTCATCTAAAGGCCACCGGTTCATACTGGCCGCGACAGACTACTTCTCCAGATGGGCTGAAGCTGTCCCGCTAAAAGAAGTCAAGACAAAAGATATTCTGACATTCTTCCAGCATAATATTCTATACCGCTTCGGTACACCAAGACGAATCATTTCTGACAACGGGCCTTCTTTCAAGAGCTTCAATGTCTCAAGGTTCGCTACTCGGCACAAGATAGACTGGAGATATTCCTCCATCTATAATCCAAGAGCCAATGGGCTAGCCAAAGCCTTCAATAATACTCTATGCAAGCTCCTGAGGAAAAATGCTTCAGCCAACAAGAGAGACTGGAATCTCAAGCTTCATGAGGCATTGTGGGCATATCGTACCACGCACCGTACTCCAACTCAGTCCACTCCATACTCATTGCTCTTCGGAGTGGAGGCGGTCATCCCCCTCGAAGTCGAAGTTCCAAGCTTAAGAATGGTCGTCCAACATGAGTTGACGGAGGAGGAAAACGTGCTCCTTCGACTTGAAGAACTCGATGCCCTCGAAGAAAAGAGGCTCACGGTGCAGCAAAATCTGGAGCTATACCGAGCCCAAATGTCACGGGCCTATGACAAGATAACCCGTCTCCGCGCTTTCAAGAAAGGTGAATTAGTGTTGGTCCTCAAAAGACCGATCATCCCCAATCGACATGCCAAGGGAAAATTCGAGCCGAACTGGGAAGGACCATACGTCATCGAGAAAGTGTTCGACGGAGGATCCTATCAACTAATAAGTGCCGAGGGAGAAAGGCCCATGCCATCCATCAATGGCCGATATCTCAAGAAATACTACACATGAATGCTCCAAGTCGCAGGCGAATTGAGCACATCAGCCCTACGGTCTGGATCAGACATCCTGCAAAACCGTATACAATCCACGGGCGTAAATGACCCCTATTTCTCCTAAATCCTGCCGGTGCGACTACTTTTAAAGTCCCACCAGCGGCAAAAAAAGAAAAAAAAAGAAAAAGAAAAAAGTAGAAGAAATAAACGGTATGTCCACAAGCAAAATGGGCACGGATGAAAACCCGAAAGGGCTCCGTGAGTAAAAACAGCAGGACTACCGGCGAGTCTGTGAAAACCCGAAAGGGCGCAAACTCGTGAAAAGAGATGAAATACACTCGCAAAATCCTCTCGACCTTGTGAGGAGAAAACCCCTGCGTGAGACCCTTACGACTCACAAAGGAGCAACACACTTAGGAATCCTCACGATTCCTAAGGAGAAAATACACCTGCGGGATCCTTACGACTCGTTGGGAGAAAATGCTTTTATGGGACCCTCACGGCCCATAAAATTGAAAAGCCTTAGGTGATAGGGACCCAAACCTGTCTCCTAAGCCATCGTTCCCCAACGGGCAACGGCAAATGATGAGTCGGTCCTGGCATTTCGCTTCAGTGTTAGCGGTGCTGATGCCGACCAACCAAATCCCAAGTCCTCCCAAGGCAAATGATGAGTTGCTCATGGCATTATTCCTGTGCAGCAATGCTGATGCCAAACAAGCTCCAAATTCCAAGTCCCCAAACGGCGAATGATGAGTCGCTCCTGGTACCACATTCCAGTGCAGCGATGCAGACGCCAACCAAAATCCAATTTCTCAAAATTCTCCCAGCCCTACGGTTAGTCCCCAAATTGACTACCGTATACAATCCCCGGGCTCAAATAATTCTCGTCATACCCATGCCCCACCACAATTACCAGTTACGCGGCTGGTCTCCTCCCTTGGAATTATGCTCCATTGAGAACACCCACTCATGTGTCCTCACAATACATGAGGAGAACAAACCTTTTGTGGGATCCTTACGACTCATAAAGGAAAAACACACTTAGGAGTCCTCACGACTCCTAAGGAGAAAATACACCTGCGGGATCCTTACGACTTGTAGGGAGAAAATGCTTTTATGGGACCCTCACGGCGCATAAAATTGAAAAGTCTTAGGTGACAGGGATCTAAACCTGTCTCCTAAGCCATCGCTCCCTAACCCCAAAATGGCGAATGATGAGTCGCTCCTGGTACCGTATTCCAGTGTAGCGATGCAGACGCCAACCAAATTCCAAATCCCATACCCCAACGGCGAATGATGAGTTTCTCCTGGTACCACATTCCAGTGCAGCGATGCAGACACCAACAAATCCCTGAAATCTTTCCGGCCCTACTGTCTGGATCATACATCCTGTAAAACCATATACGATCCACGGGCGTAAAACAATTCCAATCTCTCCTAAGTCCTACCAGTGAGACCACATTCAAAGTCCCACAAAAAAAATATAATAAAAAAATAAAAAAGGGTATGTCCACAAGCAAAATGGGCACGGATGAAAACCCGAAAGGGCTCCGTGAATAAAAACAGCAGGACCGCCGGCGAGTTTGTGAAAACCTGAAAGGGCGCAAACTCGTGAAAAGGAGATGAAATGCACTCTCAAAGTCCTCTCGACTTTGAGAGGAGAAAATTCCCTCGTAAGATCCTTACGACTCACAAAGGAGCAACACACTTAGGAGTCCTCACGACTCCTAAGGAGAAAATACACCTACGAGATCCTTTCGACTCGTAGGGAGAAAATGCTTTTATGGGACCCTTACGGCCCATAAAATTGAAAAGTCTCAGGTGATAGGGATCTAAACCTGCCTCCTAAGCCATCAATTCCCAAATCCTCTCGGGGCAAATGATGAGTTGCTCCTGGCATTATTCCAGTGCAGCAATGCAGATGCCAAACAAAAAAAACCAATCCCCAAATCCTGTCGGGGCAAATGATGAGTTGCTCCTGGCATTATTCCAGTGCAGCAATGCAGATGCCAAACAAAAAAAACCAATCCCCAAATCCTCTCAAGGACAGATGATGATTCGCTCCTGGTACCATATTCCAGCGTAGCGATGCGGATGTCAACCAAAATCACATCAAGTCAAACAACCAATGACCTCCCTGGCAGAATCAAATTCCACCTCGGAAACAAGTCAACTTCATCCCTGACGCCGCAAGAAGCGGGGCAAGTCAAATCCAGAACCGACCGTCCACGTCGCTAAAAGGGCAGCATCGACCGTCCACGTCGCTAAAATGGCAGCACCGACCGTCCACGTCACTAAAAAGGCAGCAACGACCATCCAAGTCGCTAAAATGGTAGCATCGACCGTCCAAGTCGCAAAAAGGGGAGCATCGACCGTCCACGTCGCTAAAATGGCAGCATCGACCGTCCACGTCGCTAAAATGGCAGCACCGACCGTCCACGTCATTAAAAGGGAAGCAACGACCGTCCAAGTCGCTAAAATGGCAGCATCGACCGTCCAAGTCGCAAAAAGGGCAGCATCGACCGTCCACGTCGCTATAATGGCATCACCGACCGGCCAAGTCGCAAAAAGGGCAGCACCGACCGTCCACGTCGCTAAAAAGGCAGCAACGACCGTCCAAGTCGCTAAAATGGCAGCATCGACCGTCCAAGTCGCTAAAATGGCAGCACCGACCGTCCAAGTCATAAAAAGGGCAGCATCGACCGTCCAAGTCGCTAAAATGGCAGCATCGACCATCCAAGTCGCAAAAAGGGCAGCGCAGGATTCCTACAATGTGGGAACCAGATCACTCCGGGCCAGGGAAAACGTCTATCACGGACACTCCGTCTCGGAGACATGTCAAGCAACGACCGTCCATGTCGTAAAAAGGGCAGTGCCAGCTTCCCAAAAAGCGGGAACCAAATCAACTCACCTCCACGTGAAAGAAGATCCATCAATTTCATGCATACGACCCACATATGTGGTGTGCATTTATTGATGGGGGGCAATTTGTTGGGGTAAAAATTTACACCCCGGTTGATCAAGTCAAAATCAAAGTCAACCCCAAGTTAAGTGGGCCCAAGCCCAGATCAACTGGGCCCATGCCCGGGTCGAGCCCGAACATGAAGCGGCCGGCCTCCCCCCATGCCAAGATAAAAATTTTGTAATAAATAATTTTGTTGCATTTCTTTTATTTTATTTATGGATAAATGTAAGAAAAATAGGCATAAAGCCAAATTTTTGTAAAGCCATGGCTTATGTGCAAAAAGAAATGGCACATGAGCCATGAAATAGGCAAAATGCCATTTTGTGAAGCCCAAGGGGCTATGTGTAAAGTGTATAGCCTATAAAGACAAAGATAACGAAATATCTCAACAACTTTTCTCTCTCCAAAAAAGTTTCAGATCTGAGATCTTTCTTCCTTCTTCAAGGTTCCAAAACCTTCTTCTTTCTTTTGAATAAAATCAAGAGTTTTACTCTTCCTTTTTCAAAACTAAATAGTTTTCCACCACAAAACCCATTAAGGGGAACTCAGATCTGCAATCAGATCTCAAAAAGAAAAGATTTTTAAATCTCACATCTCTTTATCTCCAAGATCCGGCCAGCAAAGGAAGAAGAATGACCCATTTCCTTAACCCAAAGCATCTTAGGAGTTTAACTCCACCATATTTTCTCTTTACAGAATTTCCGGGGCTAAAAACCCCCCTTTTCCTCGCTGGTGCGCTAGCGCTCGAGCGCAAAGCGCCCACGTGGTGCGCTTGCGCCCCAGCGCACTGCGCTCGAGCGCAAAATGCCCACGTGCCGACACGTGGCGCGCTTGCGCTCGAGCGCAAAGAGCCCACGTGCCGACACGTGGCGCGCTTGCACTCCAGCGCTCTGCGCTCGAGCGCAAAGCGCCCGCGTGGCGACACGTGGCGCGCTTGCGCTCCAGCGCTCTGCGCTCGAGTGCAAAGCGCCCGCGTGGCGACACATGGCGCGCTTGCGCTCCAGCGCTCTGCGCTCGAGCGCAAAGCGCACGCGTAGCGACACGTGGCGCGTTGCGCTCCAGCACTCTGCGCTCGAGTGTAAAGCGCCCACGTGCCGACACGTGGCGTGCTTGCGCTCAAGCGCCCAGGCGCTGGCCCCACGCATCCTTTGGATGTCTTTTTCCCCCTTTATATATATATACATATATATACAAATGTACACATACACATACTCCACGACACTGTCCCTGTTAGAAAAAATTTCTCCGCACCCCGTAAGGGGGCTGCTAGCCCCCTTGACCCCCAGCCCGCTATCCGGGTAGCAGGACCCCCGTAAAACTCTGTGTGGCTCCCGATATATTCAAACCCCCCTCCAAAACTACAACACACGTACACTGCACATTGAGTTCGCATGACCAATTTGACCCGTCAATCGGAGGTTCCCTCACCCCAAAGGCGGGGGGGGGGGGGGGGGTAATTAACGGCAGCTTAGTTCGCGGCTGCCGGAGATTCGGATCCCCACAATCATTAAACCCCGGCCTACCCTAGGCAGGGGGAATCTGTAGTACGCCTGACAAGCGCGCGCGTATTCTCATCTCAATGGGGTGACGAAAAACACCCTACACCATGTACTTCTTTGCTAGTGTCTCAGTAGATTGGCCAACTCGAAAGGGAATAAAGTGAACCAACTTTGTCAGTCGATCCACGATAACCCATACCGCATCGTTACCCTTCGTGCTGAGAGGAAATGCAATCACGAAATTCATTGTGATGTGTTTCCACTTCCATTCTGGAATAGGTAATGGTTAAAGTAATTCAGCAGTCCTGTGATGTTCAGCTTTTACTTGCTAACACACCAAGCATTTAGCGACGCTTCTGACTACTTCACATTTCATTCCATGCCACCAATAATTTTGACGCAAGTCTTTGTACATCTTTGTACCTCCAGGCTGTACTGAATAAGGAGAGTTGTGAGCTTCTTTCATCAACTCTTCTCGCACAGAACCTTTTGGTACACACAACCTACTGCCATATCTCAAAGATCCATCTTCATGGATGATGAAGTATGTTCGAAGTCCACTTTCTACTTGTTCTCTAATCTTTTGCAACTTAGCATCACTTGCTTGAGCTGTTTTGATCTGATTGACAATGGTAGATTGAACTTGTGAGTTCATCAAACTTGAAGCGTTACCTCACATGATTACTTCAATCTCCATTTGATACAAGTCTTGTTGAAGCTTCCATTGTGCGGTGAGATTCAATTCTAAGGGTTGGCGACTAAGGGCATCTGGAACTACATTCACCATCCCTCGATGATATTGTAGGTTGATGTCGAAGTCTACCATGAGTTCTAACCATTTTCTCTGCCGCATGTTCAACTCTTTCTGAGTAAACACATATTTCTGACTCTTGTGATCTATGTATATGTCCACTCGTTTACCAAGAAGATAATGGCGCCAAATTTTAAGAGCAAAGATTACGGCCGCCAACTCCAAATCTTGCGTCGGATAATTGTGCTCATGAATCTTCAGCTATCTTGAAGCATAAGCTACAACTTTTACGTGCTGATATAGAACACATCCTAATCCCTTACCAGATTCATCGCAATACACTACAAAACCTCCATATTGATCCGGTATAACAAGAATAGGCGCTGATATCAATCTTGACTTGAGTTCTACGAAAGCTTGTTCGCATGCTTCTGACCACATGAATTCTTCATCTTTTCGCGTGAGCTTGGTCAGGGGTGTAGCAATATTGGAAAATCGTTCAATAAACCTTCTGTAATATCCTACTAATCCCAAGAAACTTCGAATATCCTTCACTGACTTCGATGTCGGCCATTCGCTTAGTGCTAATACTTTAGCTGGATTTACAGTGATTCCATCGCCTGATACAATATGTCCTAGAAAACCGACTTGATCTAGCCAAAACTCGCACTTGCTGTACTTGGCATAGAGTTGCTGCTGTCGTAGAGTTTCCAGGACAATTCGTAGGTGTTCGGCATGTTATTTCCGACTCTTAGAATATATCAGGATGTCGTCGATGAAAACGACAATGAACCTGTCTAGGTACTCTCGGAAAACTGGATTCATTAGGTTCATGAATATAGCTGGTGCATTGGTCACTCCAAATGGCATCACAAGAAATTCGTAATTTCTATAGCGAGTTCTGAATGCCGTTTTATAGATATCAGATTCTTTGACCTTCACCTGATGATAACCCGAACGAAGATCTAATTTGGAGAAAACGCAAGATCTACTTAGTTGATCGAACAGGTCGTCGATGCGTGGTAGGGGATACTTGTTCTTTATAGTTACTTCGTTCAGAGCTCTATAATCAATGCATATTCTATATGAACCTTCCTTCTTCTTTACAAGTAGAACTGATGATCCCCAACTTGAAGTGCTGGGACGAATACATCCTTTCATCAATATTTCGTCCAATTGAGTACGAAACTCCTTCAAACCTTCAGGGCTTAACCGATACGGTGATTTGATCACCAGTTGTGCTCTAGATACTGAATCAATGCTGAATTCAAGAGCTCGATCGGGAGGCAAACCTGATATGTCTTCAGGAAACACATCGTCGAGCTCTCGAACTATTTCTGGCTTTGATCCTTCCTCTGCTTGAAATGCTGCAATCACTGCCTTCTTCGGTTTTGCCTTGTATGTACTTGGTTCCAGGGTACGGTCTCCACTTTTGAAATAAAAGACCGGATGGTCTAGAATCTCAAACACCACTCTCCTTTGATGACAGTCGATGGTAGCGTAAAAAGTTATGAGCCAATCCATACCCAAAATGACATCAAAGTTTGGTAATTCCAGCACCTTGAAGTCAACATAGAATTCTATGCTACTGAAGACCACTGGACACAGGTCGTATCCCATTATTTCCTTTAGAACGCCGTTCTCTGAACTAACATTCCAGCTGGGTATGAGCGGTTTGACTGGAATCGCATGAGTTCGGAAAAATCGTTGCGATATAAAGGAATGAGATGCTCTAGTATCGAAGAGTTCTAGTGCAGGAAGTGAGGCTACTAAGATTGTACCTAAGTTATGTGGGATAGGTTTTAGGTATAAGGAAAAGATATGGATAAGTATATATACTGAAAGAAATTTGGAATGAAATTGTTATCACTGATGACTTGGCCGGTGGCTTCAGCTTCTTCCACAGTCATTGTGAAAGCCTGTCGCCTCGGCACATTCCTCCTTTCTAGAGGAGCATTCCGCTGTCTGTTCCATTGTACTTGAGGTACGTTCCGTTGAGCTTGATGGAAATGACAAGGAGGAGGTGTAGTCGGTCCACGAGGAGGTGGAGTAGGGAGAGCGAGTCTCAGAGCAGGTGTCTGGATGGCTGGTCGCTGCTGCTAAGTAATTGCTGGTCTGGGTGCAGCATTTGGGTTATGTCTATGAGGAAAATACCCAATGTCATGAGTAGCTGAGCTGCACACTAAGCAAAGATGATTTACACACCGACAGTCTTTCACAAAATGTCCATCTCTCCTGCAGTAGGTACAAAAGGCTAGGTTAGGCCGGTTGTTCGATACTCCCGGTCTCCTGGGCACAAATTGTGGCCTTGAGGAGGCTCCTCCTGCCATCTAGATGGCAGGGCGCTTCATCACGGTAGAGTGGGGTCTGCCCTTCATCTTTACCACTGCCTCATATTGGCGGGAAGCTTTCAAGGCCATCTCGTGGGTTGGGAAATCCCCTGTAGCTAAAGCAGCTTGGATTTCCTGATCTAACCCTTACTGAAATCATCTGGATCTGATCTCAGCAGTTGGTATCAAATGTGCCGCGAACCTATTAAGGTCTTGTGTTAGCTGTGTAATATGTGATATTTGAAAATCGAACATTGAGACATATCTTACCTACTGAGCATGATAAACTCAGCGTCGTATTCATCCTTGAATTTGGTCCACATAGAATCCTGTTGTAGGTGAATGAACTACTGCTCCATGTCAAATAGGGCAATCTCAGGGAAGTACTTCGCATCGAACATGTCGCAAAAAATCCTCTATAAAATCGGTTGGTCAAGACGACTTTCTTCCGCCATCCACCAGACTCGTGCATTGTCAGTGAGTTGCAGCTTTGCAACTCGAACCCAAGCGATCCCTGGCACTTGTGCCGTTGCCAAGTCATCCTCAATACTTTGAGCCCATTCCTCAGGTTCCAGAGGGCTCTCTTTTCCTGAAAATTGTTTTGGGTGCAATGCCCAGAATTGCTTCACTCCGGGTGCTTCCGTTTCTAGACGGTTCTTCAAGATAGCAGTTTGCTGCTGCTGTCCTTCTAGGAGGCTACGGATTTCCTCAAGCAGTATCGTCTGCTCATTGATCGGAGCAGCAATAGTAGGCGTAAGCGGTAGAGGTGATGGTGTGATGTTGAAGTTGGTGCTAGTATTGTTTGGAGAATCTATAAGCTTGGAAGAAAAATTTTGGGTTACGATAAATTCAAAATATATGAAATGGTAAGATTCAAGGAATATGAAATGTAAAGAATGTTTTAATTGCTGATTCTTGTTTTATATTACTTAGAATTTCATGCATAATTGACCCGCATGTCCATGCAAAACTGACCTGCATGTCTATACAAAGCAGACCTGCAAGGGCCGCCAAAAAAAACCTGTCATGCCCAGCTTCCCGGTATACGGTAAGGAGACACGACAGGTCACGCGATGTATTTACTATGAAGTAAACACGCTAAGCATATCTAAGAAATATAAAGTAAATGTACACAAGAAAGATGACAATAGATGTAATTGAACAACTTTTATTTATTAACAATTCTTTACAAGTACAATTGGAAATGTAAATACATGAATAGAAAGCAATGCCTAAACAATGGCATAACTGAAATGGAAATATGTACAAGTGCCTACAGCTCTGGGTCAAAGGCTAACTGCTCCAAATCTTCAGTGCTGGTGATTGATAAGATGGAAGTACGCGTTCCGCCTTGTCCTATTTGTTCTACTTACCGCAATCAAGACGGTGTCGCTTTGCAGGTAGCCTGTTGAGCACGGGTCGTCCGCAGGGAGATGGTAGTATGTCCGTTCGTGTTTTAGACGAGTCAATTAAGAATGTATATGTGTTATGTTCAATTCTAGCTTAAGTGTTTGTATTTATATTCAAGTAAGCTAGTTAGGGTTAAGGTTGGTTAGTAGAGTTAGGATTAGTCTTATACTTGTCTTTTGCCATTCTAAAAATGATGTTGGGATAATCGAAACTAGTGGGGATTAGGATGACATAGGAATGGGATTTACGAGTTTAAGCATGGTTTCCAACTCTAAATCCATTCCTAGTACCCCTTTTCCGTCCGCTAAATGCGCTTATTTCCAACCCTAGACCAAACACCCACAACCATGTATCCAATTAAGTCATAACTACATGTCGCGTTGTAGTGCGCTTAAATGACTTCTCGACTTAGGTCGCGGCTATATGTTACGTATAGCGCGCCTAAGTGAGGGGGTTGTGTTTGTTTGGTCTAGGTTCGTTTTAGGATATTTGGCGAAGAGAAGTACAAGGGATTTTTCCGTCCCTCATACTAACCTTCCTTAGCCCCTAACAAGTATGGAAATTATTCACACATGAAAATGAAAAGGAAACAAAGAAAGAAAGAAGCAAAGAAAGAAAGGAAAAAATGGTTTTACAAGCTAACTACTTGGGTCCTCACCTAAGCAAGGAACTCCGTCGAGTATCATGACTTGAAAATAATACGGATAAGAAGGGAAGGAAAATAAAACAAGCTAAGAAATATCAACAACTACTTAACAACAAGAAACAAAATTTTACTTAGGAATTAAAATTAAAATACAAGAATTAAAAGATAAAAGTTAAATAAAAACCCTCGTCTTCATTGATTTTCTACTCAAGAGCTCTCACTACACATTAATGGAGAATAGATGAAGAAGAAGAAGATACAAACTAAAATATGCTAATTCTAACAAAGAAAATAAGCATCCTTTACTTGGCACAAAACTGGGCTATTTATAGGCAGAGAACTGAAACCCTAGGGCTAAATTCTGAGCCCAAATACAATGACCAAAATAATCCCAAAGTTTGGTTAGATGATGACACGAAACCGCGGTGGAACTGCCGCAAAAACCCACATTTGGCGGCGGTTCCGTTGCGGTTTTGTGGAATTGGGGTCTCTTATTTTCTGGGATTTCTTGTGTTGCTATCTTCTGTTGTTCTACATGTCCCAAATTGCAAAATGCTTCCAAAGTTTCTTCAGATTTGCAACAGTCCAAATTGGCTTCACTTTTAATTCATTTGACCTTTATCTCCTTCGAGCTCCGCGCACCCATTGAATCTTGTGCTGCCCCTCTCGTGCTCTGTGCTTGTCCGAGACACGAATGACCACTGTTTTTCGTCTTTTCTCTTGAACTGGTAAGCGGCACTGGACAGATGCGGATGACCGGAACCCGGCTTTTATCTGTCTGTGACAGATGTTCTGGATTTTGGTGTAACTTTGGAGATGGAGATTTTGTAAGATTTTCCTTATTTTGGACTGGGAACCTGTAACCTGTAAATATGTAGCAAACACGGATCAAAAGCACCTTCCTACAAACAAACGAGCAGAAAAATAGGTGGTATTAAATGCAATATTCTGGTATGAACAAATACCCCCAAACTTAACTTTTGCTCGTCCCGAGCAAAACCAATTATTCACAAAAAAATCCTAATCTCACTTTCGCAGGGAACACGATTTCACCGAGCTCGTGCAATAAGCCGTTAAAACTCTAGTTGTCCCTAGTAGTTGGAGTGTTGTCTCCTGAAGGTTTTCAGCGGATACTACCCACAAAATACCGTCAAGCTAGTTTAGTAAGTTACGTCGACTCTATTCCTACTGTTTAATATCTAAGTTAGAAATTCTATCATCCTAAGTTCGAAATATTCAACCCTTATGTTTCACACCTCTTATTTATTCAACCCAAGATCCTATACGTTTTACAGTTTAGAAAGATCTCAGTTTCTCTTTAGTTTTCCTTCTAAAGAGCAGTCTCCAATCCAGAATTTTTATCAACTTTACAGAAAACATAAGTCTTATTCTTTATTCCTATTTTGCTTCCAAACATCGATCGTATACCCCCATGTGTGTGTAAATTTTCACTCCTACACTCAAGATTTCAATTCAAGCTATAGTACCCTTGCTTTATTACCTAATACTACTTATTTTCATTAATGGATGGACGGTTTTGCTCACACACCTTTCATGCGACTATTAATGCTTCCTGAGGCACTAACCAGCCAATTACCGAATGTGTGAGCTTAAAGCATAAATAGCAGTTTCCCGATCTTGACTTTATTTATTTTCTTTTCTTTTTTCTTTATTTTTCTTTTTCAAGCGCGGAAATATATTTTAATGATACTCTTTTGGTGGTTAGCTTTAAATACCATTTTTTCTTTCATACTGGGTTTTCAGGCAAGAGTATTTCTAGATATCCTCTACTATCCCAAGTTTCAAGGTACGTGTATGTGCAGTTTGTAGGGTATATACTTTCTAAATTTGGACTCAAGAATAGAAACTATTTTTCAGACTTATCCTTCAGTAAAGTTTTCAATACTTTCTCTTCATCTTGACTTTACTCAAGAACTGGACTCAGGATTTAGTTATTTCTAACGTATCAATTTAGGGTTTTCAATTTTGAAGACTAGGATTTAGTTATTTCTAACGTATCAACTAAACTTTCGGAATAAAATCTAAGTTACCCTATTAGCTAACTTGATGACTAAGTTTTTATATTTTTGTCGATTTTTTATGGGTTTTTAAATAAGTATGCAAATGTAAAATATACATATGAATGCGAAAGTAGAAAGCTTACCGAGCACACTCCCAAACTTAAACCTGACAGTGCCCTCACTGTCAGGTACACTAAAAGGGTCAAAATTGTCGGCGCTCCCCTGTTTTTTTTGTTTTGTTTTATTAAAGAAAAAACAAACAAAAAATATATACACAAAAAGATACCCCCCACCCAAGCTTAAGTAAAATAATGTTTCTACTGTTTAGGCGTTAAAGTTTAGAGTTAGGGGGGAAGAGAACAATATCAACTTATATAAGGCGTTCCACAGGCCAAAAGTTAGCACCAACCAATCAAAAATTATATCGGGATAAAGCCCGGGTTGGTGAAAGAATGCGGAGAGGAAAGAAATGGAGAATATACGAGACCGTGTGTGGATGGAAACGGCGTACGGTCTCGGTGGAGGGGAAGAATGGTGGAGGGGAAAAAGAAATGGAATACGAACTTGAGGGTGGAAATGGAGTGAATAAATTAGTACAATTTGTAATGACCGATGTGTAAAAAGCGATTATACTAATCTATCAACCCGTTGAGAAATGGGGTCAAACCTTTCAAGATTCGTAAGAAAACATGGGTAGACCGAACTTGGTAAATCAGACATAGGAAATCAAAGTGATACGTGTTGGGTTACGCCAGCACCCCGGCCATCAATCCGTGGCCAAATGAGGAACAAAAATTTAATTATACCGGCGCTAACGGAACCCGATTCCCGGATCGAACCATTAACACTACACTAGCTATATGTAAAGGAGTTTAGAGAGCTTATACGGAACGATCCGAGTACTTCGGTCTTCAACTTTTGTCCCAAGCTCCCCGCGGCTTCCTCGATCAAGTTTGCTCTCCGGTCTCCCCACGTCGAAGAAGATCCACATCGATGGTTAGTAATACGGGCTCCCGCCTCAAAATCGAAGCAACTCAAGCATCCAGTTTGCTAGCCTAGATACCCAAGATGAAGTAGAGAGTGTGTGTGATTACTTTGTCTCAATACACCCAAGGATTCTTAACTCATGAGAGGGTATGGGTGGAGGTTGAAGAAGTTGCCAAGAGTGGAAAGTGTGAAGCAAAGTAATGAGCAAGTGAAGTAAATGCTTGCTGCCCTTTTTGAGTTGTTTTGGCTTTAGTTGTTTTGTGTGTTATTTTTTTGAGCACTTAAAGAAAAACCTCACAAGAAAATTTCCACTGCCATCCCACTAAAAATCTCACACAATATCTTAAGCCAAAACAAAACCAATCCCATGACCCAATACCATGAGTCACCAAGTGCACATGCTACATCAATGCACCAAAGCCAAAACTAACCCTCACACTTTCCACCACATTTAAACATTAACCTATATGTTTAATCCACAAAAGAAATGCAACTTCTAAAGTAAACTTGTAACGAATTACAAGAATACCCCTCATCTGTATATACATACTCACATCCATATTCCGACTGAATACGAATACTACGAGACGAAAATAATCCAACAATATAATACTAGGATCCGGCTTAAACCAAAGCCCACTAGTATTATTCGTTCGATAATGATCCGTGTATAAGTGCACGTATATGATTGAACCCTTCCATAAAACCATACGGCCTCTACAACGTTTTTTCCGAACCAGGAAATCCCTCTGTGTGGGACTATAAAGACTCGTCAATACGCTGGCAGTGGATTTAACCACAAGCACGTCAGAGGCACTAGCTGTACATAATGGATACCCAGGTATTGAGCAAAAGGGAGGCCGACGAGCAAACTCATCCTGAAATCCCTACTGAGCCTTGTTGGCTATAGTGCCCTCAAGGCAATTATCGTGATCACAGGCAGGTGATTATGATTATTGAGGGAGGACCTATACCGGTAGAACGGTCTTACTCGAGATGATAGTATGCTATCTAGTTTGTCTTTATAATCATATACATGTTGATAAAGCCCATAAGATTCTTGCCTGACTACCAGCATTATGATGGAGATCATATACGTGGGAGCTGGGGTCTATAAGAACATCCTTAAATGTCCCTAGTCGTAGGAGTATCGAGACTGGGCATCGATACTCCAGTGTAGACTAGTGTTTACTGATCGAGACCCCGACGAGGGGGGGTGGCCAGGTCTCACAAGCCATTGGTGTTAGTTTGTTCACCTAAGATAGTATACAGGTGCTCATTGGGTTATGAGTACACTGGACGGACTTGCCGGGAACCTGTTAGTTGGTATTATACCTATTGTCAGATAGCAGTTCCCAAGCGACATGTGTACAGATTAGTCTGTCGACCTGTGGTCGTCATTTGTCTTGTGTGAGTTCCCATTGTGCTTTGATTACTACCCTACCACGGCTCAAAGGAGTCGTGCAAACAAGTTTTAGTTGGGTACAGTCCCGAGCCACATGGAGGTAGTGATCGGATCGTCGGGGACTCGTCTCTCCCGGTATTTGGGGTTGATGTCGCGTTGTGCACGGGTGGCAATCACCAGAAATCTATGGCCATGGTGGACGAGAATTACCGATTCAGGATCGATAGTTTCTCAGGTGGTGATGGGTTTCATACCGACACCAAATGTTGCGTTGTTAGAGGTCTGACTTTATCCACCCCCTAGACTCGATATACGATACTCTTAAACGAATAGAACGGACTGTACGGATATTGTCACTGTCAGGCTTAGTAGGGGTTCAGGATGAGTTTGCTCGTCGGCCTCCCATTCGCTCAATACCTGGGTAGCCGTTACGTATAGCTAGGGCCGCTGACAAGTCTTTAGGGTCCCACACAGATGGTTTTCACAGTTCAGACGATATGGTGTAGATGACGTGTGTTGGTACATACAGGTGTCCGATTAAATATGTGCACATGCTGCACAGACTTTAATCGGACGGTTGATAAAATTAGCGGCTTAGGACTGAGACAGATTATTAAATCATGTTTTGATTTAATAATTTATATATGTATTTATATATATGTATTCTAGTATTATTGTTCACTATTCATTTTCTCTCTTGACTATTCATATTTTTGTACGAATACGCGTATATGTATTTCGATACATGTACCGGGTTGTATTCCGTATTTATACGGAACAGCTTCTAGAAGTGGATAACTCATTTGTATGATTTTCCTTTTATGGAAATTCAATTTTTTCATAAATGAGGTGAATGAGTGAGGTGGCATGAGCATGGGTCTTGGACATGTAGAGAGGCATGGGTCTTTATTGTTTAATGGAAATTGAAGAGATATTTTGGTGCGAATGAGAGAGGGGGCAGCTACCTGAAAATGGGCTTGGCTCATTTGTTTTTCTACACTTGCTTTTCTCCACTCTCTCATTCTTACTTGAAAACACTTAGACATTTCTTGAGTTGCTCATACCACATGTTTCCTCCCCTCTTTCATCTTCTATGGTTGCATATTGAGCATATGTGATGAGAGAAAATTGTAGTGACACATTCCTACACCTCCACTCTCCTTTGCTAGCAACCTTGGAGCGTCGGTTGCCTCGCTCGACGAGGCTGAAGCTTGCGCCATTTCCCTCAGGTGGATCATCGTAGATGGAGGAAGACCGACAACCAAATTCGATCAAGGAGCCACTAGGAGCTTGGGGATGATGGCTAAAGATCGAAGGATACGGATCAACTTGGTATAACCATTCTAACTTCTTTTTAAATCTTGCTAGTTTAGGATTTAGGGTGGATCCGGGTATCGGGTAATGGTAGCGCCAATTCAGTAAATTTTTGTTCCGCATTTGTCCACGGTTTGATGGCCAGGGCGCTGTCGTGACCTAATATGGTATCAGATCCAGCCTTTAAACCTTAAGCTTGCTTGCTTAGACAATGTTAAAGTATCGAAATCGAAAAAACTCCGTAACGGCACCCTGCAGATTCCAGTTTCTGTCAATTTTTAAAGTCTTCAAAAAAATTGTTTAGCAACTGCAGAAGACTACTATGGTTCCCACTAGACTTCACCCCAAATGCGAGACCATTCTACCCAAATTGACCCGAGCACAATGCCCTAGAATCCGAGCTGGCCGGCTATTCTGTGGATTTGGAACTATGTATTTTGAGTGTGGTCTAGTCTCTGCAATTTTGGTTCAGTGGTATTGCGTGTTTTGCTCAGTTTGGATATAGTGTTGTCTTTTGTTCAGGGGCAATTCGAGGTTTTTCGAAGTCGATAATTTAACACTGTTTGAATGTTTACAGTACTTACATTACTATCTGCGACCGTGAATGTCATTAGATCAGTACAACTTGTCTAATTGCTATAGCTCTTTTAGACGGGTTTGCGAACGTGATATTCATGTAGATGTTCTGTATTGTGCTGTGTTGTGGTTGGATCATCGTGGTGGGTAGATATGGTGCAATGGTAGTACAGTTTAGTCTCATTTGTACATTTTATGTTGCGAGGCGAGCGTCCAACATGTAAACAGCCATCACTGCGAGATTGTATATTATTTATTTAGGGAATGACCGGGTTGAGGTCGATGTCACCCTTGTACATATTATTTTCTTTTTTGTACTAGGATTACCCCGTGGTGGAGTGCACGAATAGCCGGGTTCTAGAGGGCAACGGGTCCACATCTTATGGCGTTAAGACGGAGGGGACCTTACTCTAGAATTGGCGGGCTATTCGCCGCACTCGTAGGGGGTAAAGTTTGACCCACGGAGGGGTGCTTAAGTTACCGGATTCCGTGAAGTGCTGGGTGGCCCATTCACGTTGTTGAAGGGGTTGCCTCACTTCTGGTTTTGGCAGGTAACTTGCCGCGCTCGTAGGAGTCTAGGTTATCATTGCATAGGATATCCACACGACAGGGAACATCGGGTCTCTTTTGCGGCTCAAGTGAAACCCGAGGCTCCATGATTATCCACCATTATGTGTTTCTTCTGTGATGCTGCTTTATATCATGCCTTGGACGAATGTTATATATATACTAGTAGATGTTGTATATGTTTTGCACCCACGCTAGTCCAGACCCCGCTCTGTCGTTAGTTAAGTAACCTAACGGGTGATGACGGGACCCAGTGGCGAATGCGGAGGGCATATACGTACATCATATATTTTCGTTCTTTTCTTATGTGTTTAATTGATGGGACTGCGTTGATTCTGATCAATGCAAGGATAAAACAAACCTATATGATGTTGTTGGAACTAAGTTTTTAAAAACTGACATTACAGACGCTCTCTTTTGCTTTGCACAGTGGTATTCGGTTATGAATATCTAGCACCTCATTCTATGAGGCAAGAGCCGAGATCCCTTTACCGGGAGTGACCCCTTGGGCAGAAGTTTGCGTCAGCGTAATAGCTTCACTATATTCGATTCTTTTACTTTGCATCATGGTATTCAGTTTGGAATATCCCGCACCTCAATCGACGAGGAAAGAGTCGAGATCTCTTCACCTGGAGTGACTTCTTTAGCAAAAATTTTCGCCACTATATATTGGTAAAACCACTCGGTTCCTTCAATGATATCAATTTCATTACGTTAAAAGGTTTTTTGCCAAAAACCAGCCATAGCCCTCCGTCATTTCAGATTAGTATTGCTTAGTACTCATGATACGTATGTCGTGCATTGCCGAGACGTAGTGTTCGGTAGCTCTATAATGCTTTTCTTTCGCATGGATATGTGGATTGGTTAAGGCAGTCGTACTGTTATGTTGGCATTGTCAAGGACTCGTACATGTGAGTTTAACGCAATCAAGATAATGACGGGTTGAACTTGACTATGACTCTTTGATATGTTGGCATTGTCAAGGTCACTTGGGTCCTAGGTATAAAAACACACATCGGGAGTTTCAAACATACTGGAAACATGTTAAGCTTACGCATACCTTCTGGAGTGTGATAACTTGAGTGGATTCCGTCAAGTTATCATGCGATGATAGTTGGATCACGATTCCCACTGATGAGTAGCATTACTCCTCGGGTGATTCCGACTAATTCTCCTTTTGGCTTTGGAAGAGAATACGAGAAAACAATGGGAGCCATCCTAATTAGATAAAGTGATTAACCATTCTGATCTAGGTTAGATTGCACGCAGAGTGTTTATTTTCTCTCTCTCTTTGGCAGCGACCATGACCTGAACCTAAACTAAAACTCATGAACCAAGTTAACCGAACCTTCTTAAAACACTTTGGCTTTTGGAATGTCACGGTGTCACATATATCCTTGCCACTTCTATATCACCTTTGCATTTCTCCAGAACACCCCGTATCACCACGAACATCCACTTCCATTAGATAAATCCATCGTATAGTTATATACAAACTCGAAGGAAGTTGTTCCAGATTCGATGATGGAGTCTGGTTCTGGAGAGATAGAATAAGATTATTCGGTTGTCTTTTCCCTTTACCTTCTTTCAGGTTTTGTGGGCTCCTAGGATTAGGAGAGGGTACACCTATTGAGCTTATTGGATAGTCTTCTTCCAAACCTTAGGAAGGTGCTGATAGGTAGGGAAGGAAGAAAACCAATTAAGCCTAAATGTGGTGTGCAGAAGATAATAAGTAAAGACACATAAAGGGATTAGATTAAGGGCAAAGAAAAAATTGCGACCGCCATAATTCACAACAAAACCGTGTATACCCCTGCCACTCCCACATCCACTTTGGATTTCTCCAGAACACTCCGTATCACCACGGATATCCACTCCTATTGGATATGCCATCGTATAGTTACATACGAACTCGAAGGAATTCGTTCCAGATTCGAGAATGGTTTCCGGTTCAGGAGTAATAGAATAGGATTATTCAGATGTCTTTTCCCATTACCTTCTCTCAGGTTGCGAGGGCTCCTAGGATTATGAGAGTACACCTATTACGCTTACTGGGTAGTCTTCTTCCAAACCTTAGGCTGGTGCCAAAGGGTAGGGAAGGAAGAAAACCAATTTGCCTAAAGAAGGTGTACAGAAGGTAATAAGGAAAAACATAATAAAGGGATTGGAGTGAGGGCAGATAAGTATATGGCTACTGTCATGAATCAGGATAGTGGAAGAGGCGTTACTAGGAATACCAGTTAACCCCTTTTGAAACATTTTCATGTTTCAGTTTCACTGTGCGATGTTAATTGAAAGCCGTTTTCCCAATTGGAATCTAACACCGGGGTATGTGTTTATCAGATCGGTTTCTCGCATCTGTATGTTATTACGGATGGCGAGTGGGAGTAAGATATTGTGAATTGGGTGATTAGATCCTCATTATATCGGAATTCGTTGTAATTGGGGATATTTGAGGAAATCACCTGGGTTTTGCCTGACGACAAATATTTGGTTTTGAATATCCGTCGTTATACACCAATTTTAAACTGATATATCTTTACGTTTATTTTATAAAGTAAGATATAACCTTCTGAAATTATGTCTATAACGTTTACCTATATCAGTTGCTGATTAGGTAAAATGCATTCAACAGCGGTGTAATTCTTCTTAACCATAGTACAATTTCTCAACCTACGCCGCACAAGGTTTGAGTTATTGAACTCAGGGGACTTGTACAAAGTATTATATGTTGTCCAGTGTCCATTAGGACAATGGGGTTGGTACTCGTACTATATTCTGTTTACTCATAACTTCTCTAGTTCCAGACAAGTATTTCGTTGAAATACAAGGTTCAAATTTTGAGAAGTTATGGGTATATGAATAAAGTAAAGAACCATTTGTTAGAAGTATCAGGATTCTTCGAAGAAGTCGAAGATGTAGATACTTGTGTTTGGTATTCCATTGATAGTAATGGTTTTGAGAACTTGCTTCTCTTTCGGGTTACTCATATATGGATGCACTCCTAGTTAAATAATGCTGAATGGCCTCTTTCCATTTGATTGTTATGCACTGTAGACAGCTGCATGATTTTGAATCTGGTTCTAATTAAATTAGTGCTTTTGTTTCTATATTGGATATATATAGAATCAATTTATATCTTGACGATGTTAAGGTATAGGGAGTTGTCTGGCTGATGCTTAAAACCAGAATCCAGATAAACTAGAGGCACATTTCAGTACTGGATGTTTGTGGGTTATCCCGGGCTTTTACGAGTGTTAACTTTCTACCATCAGGAAGATCAATATTTATATTGTTCTTAACTCGCCACAATTTTAGTAAAATCGATTTTTTCAGAAAAACAGAAGTGGGAGTATGGTAGAACTGTAAGTGATTCCAGAACTACAAACGATCACTGAAAATTTAATTGAACCTAAGGATTCAATTAGTTTCGACATTCCATTAGCCACTCTGCAGATTTGGTGGGTAACCTCAGACACCCGAGAGGTATTTTGGTCTTCTCAGAGATGGTGACAGGAAGGTTCTTATTTACCTAGACTTGTTATTGCTGTTGTTCTAGACTATAAGACCCGGCAGGAGGATGAGTATAGCGTCGTTCTAAACTAGCTTTAGAAGTGCACGTGTATATGACTCTACCAGAGGGTTGTTGTAGTCAGTGGGAGTAGCGGAAGCATAGTAGGCAAGTAGCTTATGTCTATTTATAGACTAAAGCAGGTATAGAGAAAACATATCATCTATTTTTGATGTGACAATCATAGGCTTTTGACTTCATCAGTATAGGAGATGGATCTGCTAAGAAAATAGTAGAGAGTGATGTCCAGTTATTAGGATGACATGCACTTGATAGGAAAAGATATTCCTATACTATGATCGGTTATACTGTGGTTGTCACACAGTTGTTTCTCCATATAGGACATGGATATAATATCAGGGTTTTCTGGTTAGTAGATCTATGGTTTTAGATCTAGATTTGGGAAGTGTCCTAATTTGGGTACTTGACACTATTCTAAAGTGTTTTAGAATGGACGACTCCAGGCATGGTGGTGTACCTGCAGGTGATGGAGTCACCCTCTCTAAAGGTGTCTTACAGACTAAAGGGGAGAGGGATCTGCATCATTAGCATATCACTTGCTTAGGCAATTGAGTTAATCATGAAATATCAAGTACCACACCAGATGTTGTTTTTGCACTAGCTGCAATAAGCAGATATATTAATCCAATCCTGGAGAAACATTGGGAACCAGTTTATGAACATAAATGGATTTTCTAAGGATATGGTAATGGCAGCCTCCTTCGGGAGACAGTTATCATTTCAGGCTTCCAAGGTGACCTGGATGATAGAGTGACCATCAGAGTTATAGTTTTCCCTCTTTTGAAGGACAGTATGTTGGACAGGTGGTCCAAGCGGATACTGAGGAATGGCATGGCGCATGATACCGATTAAATTCAGTGGATGATACAGTCTAGGAAGTTTGCTGGATTTGGAGTTCGTTTGTGAACTGGGTCCCATCAGATATCCAGATAAATTCTAATACAGGTATTGCTCATTTCGGGAGATGGCTTTCTCCGCGAAGTTGAGATTTAGAGAGATACAAAAGGAAACATTGGAGCGGATTCACTCACTGAGGCTATTTCTCGAACGCAATAGTTTCGCAAAAGGGATTTGCGAAACTGATTAGTAAAGAAGTTGGGTGTTCGGTATCACACGGGCTGTGAGTATGCGACAATGCAATAATTGGACTTAAGTGCAAGTGGGAGATTGTTGGCTATAGTGCCCTCAAGACAATTATCGTGATCGCAGGTAGGTGATTATGATGATTGAGGGAGGACCTATACCGGTAGAGCAGTCTAACTCGAGATAATAGTATGCTATCCGGTTTGTCTTTATCATCATATACATGTTGATAGAGCCTATAAGATTCTTTCCTGACTACCAGCATTATGATGGAGATCATTTATGTGGGAGCTGGGGGTCTATAAGCACATCTTTAAATATCCCTAGTCGTGGGAGTATCGAGACTGGACATCGATACTCCAGTGTAGACTAGTGTATACTGATCGAGACCCCGACGAGGGGCAGTGGCCAGGTCTCATAATCCATTGGTGTTAGTTTGTTCATCTAAGATAGTATACATGTGCTCATTGGGTTATGAGTACAATGTACGGACTTGCCGGGAATGTGCTAGTTGGTATTATACCTATTGTCAGATGGCAGTTCCCAGGTGACATGTGTACAGCTTAGTCTGTCGACCTGAGATCGTCATTTGTCTTGTGTGAGTTCCCACTGTGCTTTGATTACTACCCTACCACGGCTCAAAGGAGTCATGCAAACAAGTTTTAGTTGGGTACAGTCCCGAGCCACATGGAGGCAGTGATCGAATCGCGGGAATTCGTCTCTCCCGATATTGAGGGTTGATGTCACGTTGTGCACGGGTGGCCATCACCAGAAATCCATAGCCATGGTGGACAAGAATTACCGATCCAGGATCAATAGTTTTTCAGGTGGTAATGGGTTTCATGCCGACACTAAATGTTGCGTTGTTAGGGGTCTGACTTTATCCACCCCCTAGACTTGATATGCGATACTCTTAGACGAACAGACTGGACTGTATGGATATTGTCACTGTCAGGCTCAGTAGGGGTTCATGATGAGTTCGCTCATCGGCCTCCCTTTCGCTCAATACCCGGGTAGCCGTTATATACAGCAAGTGCCGCTAACGTGCTTGTAATTAAACCCACTGCCAGCGTATTGACGAGTCTTTAGAGTCCCACAAAGTGGGTTTTCACGGTTCTGGCGATATGGTGTAGATGACGTATGTTGGTACATACAGGTGTCCGATTAAATATATGCACATGCTGCGCAGACTTTAATCGGATGGTTGATAATACTAGCGGCTTAGGACTGAGCCGGATTATTAAATTAGGTTTTGATTTAATAATTTATATATGTATTTATATATATGTATTCTTGTATTATTGTTCACTATTCATTTTCTTTCTTGACTATTTGTATTTTTGTATGAATACGCGTATATGTATTTCGATACATGTATCGGGTTGTATTCCGTATTTATACGAAATAGCTTCTAGAGGTGGATACCTCATTTGTTTGATTTTCCTTTTATGGAAATTCATTTGTTTCACAAATGAGGTGGAGGAGTGAGGTCACATGAGCATGGGTCTTAGACATGTAGAGAGGCATGGGTCTTTATTGTTTAATGGAAATTGAAGAGATATTTTGGTGGGAATGAGAGAGGGGGCAGCCACTTGACAATGGGCTTGGCTCATTTGTTTTTCTACACTTGATTTTCTCCACTCTCTCATTCTCACTTGAAAACACTTAGACATTTCTTGAGTTGCTCATGCCATATGTTTCCTCACGTCCTTCTTCATCTTCTATGGTTGCTCATTGAGCATATGTGATGAGAGAAAATTATATTGACACGTTCCTACACCTCCACTCTCCATTATTAGCAACCTTGGAGCGTCGGTTTCCTCGCTCGACGAGACTGAAGCTTGCGCCGTTTCCCTCAGGTGGATTGTCATAGATGGAGGAACACCAGCAACAAATTCTATCAAGGAGCCACTAGGAGCTTGGGGATGATGGTTGAAGACCGAAGGACACGGATCAACTCGGTATAACCATTCTAACTTCTTTTTAAAGCTTGCTAGTTTAGGATTTAGGGTAGATTCGGGCATCAGGTAATGGTAGCGCCAGTTCAGTAAATTTTTGTTCCGCATTTGGCCACAGTTTGATGGCCAGGATGCTGCCGTAACCCAACAAGCCTGACAGTGACAATATCCGTACAGTCTGGTCCTTTCGTCTATGAGTATCGCATATCGAGTCTAGGGGGTGGATAAAGTCAGACCCCCTAATAACGCGGTATTTAGTGTCAGTATGTAACCTATCACCACCTGAGAAACTACTAATCCTAGATCAGTAATTCTCAACTACCATAGCCAAGTATTTCTGATGATGTCCATCCGTACACACCGCGACATCAATCCCTAATACTGGGAGAGATGAATCCCCTAACGATCCGCTCACTACCTCCATATGGCTCAGGACTATACCCAACTAAATCATGTTTGCACGACTCCTTTGAGCCGTAGTAGGGTAGTAATCAAAGTACAATGGGAACTCACACGAGACAAATGACGATCTCAGGTCGATAGACCAACCTGTACACATGTCACCAGGGGACTGCTATCTGACAATAGGTATAATACCAACTAGCATGTTCCCGGCGAGTCCGTCCGGTGTACTCATAACCCAATGAGCACCTCTATACATCTTAGGTGAACCAACTGACACCAATGGCTTGTGAGATCGGCCAACGCCCCTCTTCGGGGTCTCGATTTGTATACACTAGTCTACTTTTAGAGTATCGATGCCCAGTCTCGAAACCCCCTTGACTAAGGACACTTTAAGGATGTGCTTATAGACCACACAACTCTCACGTATATGATCGTCATCATATTGCTGGTAGTCAAGCATGAATCCTATAGGCTCTATCAACATGTAATAGGATCTGTAATGTCACCTGAAGCATGTACACGATGATAAAGACAAACCAAATAGCATACTATCATCTCGAGTAAGACTGTTCTACCGGTATAGGTCATCCCTTAATTATTGCAATCACGTGTCTGCGATCCAATAATTGACTTGAGGACACTATAGCCAACAATATCCCACTTGCACTTAAGGCTAATTATTGCGGTGTCGCATACTCACAGCCCGTATGATACCGAACACCCAACTTCTCTACTAACCAGTTTCACAATGCTCGTGTGTAAAATTATTGCGTTCGAGAAATAGTCTCAGTGAGTGGATCCGCTCCAATGTTTCTTTTTATGTCTCTCTTTATCTCAAGTTCGCGGAGAAAGCCATCTCCGGAAATGAGCAATACCTGTCTTAGAATATGTCTGGATATCTAATGGGACCCAGTTCATAAATGAACTACAAATCCAACAAACTTCTTAGACTGTATCGTCAACTGATTTTAATCAGTATCCTGCGCCATACCTCCCTCTGTATCCGTTTGGACCACTTGTCCAAACTACTACCCCTCGTCGAGAGAAAAAACTATAACTCTGACAGTCACTCTGTCATCCAGGTCACCTTGGAAGCGTGGAATGATAACTGTCTCCCGAAGGAGGCTGCTGTTACCAAATCCCTAGAACATCCACTTATGTTCATAAACTACTTCCGAACATTTCTCCAGGATTGGATTAATATATATAAACTTATTGCAGCTAGTGCCAAAACAATATCTGGTGTGGTACTTGACATCTCATGATTGACTCAATTCTGTAAGAAAGTGATATGCCAATCATGCACATCCCTCTCCCCTTTAGTCTGTAAGACACCTTTAGAGAGGGTGACTCCATCACCTGGAGGTACACCACCATGCCAGGAGTCGTCCATTCTAAAACACTTTTAGAATGCTGTCATAGTACCCAGATTGGGAAACTTTCCAAATCTAGATCTAAAACCATAGATCTAGTAACCAGAATGCCTGATATTATATCCATATCCTATGTGGAGAAACCACTGTGTGATAACCACAGTATAACCGACTGTAGTATAAGAATTTCACTTCCTACAATGTGTATGTCATCCAAATACCAGGACATCACACCCTACTACCTTCTTAACTGATCCATCCCCTATTCTGATGAAGTCAAAAAACCTATGACTGTCACATCAAAAATAGATGATCTATCTCCGCCATATCTGCTTTGGTCTATAAATAGACACAAGCTACTTGTCCACTATGCTTCCGCTTCTCCCACTGACTATAACAACCCTCTGGCAGAGTCATATATGTTAGTTATATGTATGCCCTAGAGGCCATTACTGTACATACGATGTATATTGTAATGGATGCTTGGATATATATAGGGAGGACTTTCTTGCTCGACATGATAATACGCTATCTGGTTGTATTTTATCTTAACATGTACTCTGATTGTCTCTTTGTTACTTGTTGATAAAGCCCTTAGGATATGTACTCGACTACTGGGACTATGATGAGATCATACTAATGGGGCCACGGTAGTCGACGAGTACATCCTATAACTGTTCCTAGTCGAGGGTGTATCGAGACAGGGCATCGATGCACCAGAATAGACTAGCGTATACGCATCTTGACCCATATGATGGGCGATGGATGATCCTATATCCATCGGTGTTTGACATCAAGGATGGTGTACGGGTGCTCAGTGGAGACTGGGTACACTGGACGGACTCGCCGAGAACTCCCAGATGGTCTTATACCTCACGTCAGATGGCAGTTCTCCGGTGACAGTGGTACAGAGTAGTCTGTTGACCCGAGATCGTCATAGAGTCTTGTGTGATTCCCACTGTGCTTTGATTTCCATCATACCACGTCCAAGAGGGCGTGCAAAAAGGTGGCTTTTGGGTACAGTCCCGAATCACATGGAGGCAATGAGCGATAGGAGGGGATTCGTCTCTCCCGGTATAGGGAGTTGATGTTGTGCTGTGTTCGATTGGCTATAACCGGAAATCCCTGGCCAGGGTTGCTGATATTTACTGGTAAGTGTTAGCAGTAGTTTCTCGAACTGTTATAGACCTCATATCGACACGACTTATCAAGCTACTGGGGTCTGACGTTTACCACCCCTAGGTGAGATATGCGACATATCAGACGACTAGACCGGACTGTACAGGAGTGTTACTGTTTGGATTCACAGGAGAAGTTACAGGCTTGCTTGTTGATCTTCTGAGCACTCAATACCTGGGTAGCTGTTACGTTTAGCTGACCGCTTGCAGCTTGTGGGTGTTTGATATGATCATCACCTACTGCCGGCGTATTGACGATTCTTTAGAGTCCTACACAGAGGTTTCTTGGCTCAGGCAAAACGGAGTAGGAGCACATATGTGATATGTGCGGGACCGAGGATATTACGATATGAGATACCGTATTCTATTCTCGCGATATTTGATATCAGCCGGGTCATCGGATCAAGTGTTGATTCGATGAATCAATACGGATAAATATTAGTCGGTTATATGCGATATAGCCGGATTGTCGGATCAAGTGTTGATTCGATAATTTAATGTATAATAATATATATGATATATTAAATTACATTAACTAATATTTGCTCACTAAAAGATTCTTTTTCTCACTCGGGTAATACATTGATATATATGCGATATATGTTAATTGTATTATTTTATTTGGTTACAATAAATATTATATATGTGATATATAATATTGTAACATGATATGATAACTAATGCAACATGTTTTGTGGAGTTTAAACATGATTAGGGTTTGGATAAGGGTTAAGTCTTCTAGTTGATTCTAGAAGCTTTTCATTTTGTCATGATAAAGATATTTGTGTGTGACTCATTCGTAACCTAACCCAAACCCTAGCCTTGGTTAATTCTCTACAAAGGTTTAGTCAACCATGGTTGCATAATTGATCATTATCTCCTTTGCATTATTCATCACAAAAGGAATTCTAATTATTGTTCATCTTCTTCCTTCATTCTCTTCATGAAAAAGCTTACTAGTTTTTCTAAAGTGATGAATAAATATGAGAAAAAGATAAATAAAATGAGCAAAAATCCTACTTCATCATCCTCATCTTCCCTTGCCATTTAGATGAGGGTATTCACATCATTTCATGAGTGTTAGCTTGTGTTAACGGAACTTCAAGGTAGATCATCTTAGCATCGAAGATCGGAAGCAAAGGTTGCATCTTTCTCTTCGTGGAACCTCTCGAGAGTCCAGATCCCGATGATCGCAGCGAAGGGACCACAACACGGAGCATATGAAGTGAAGGACCGGATCTACAAAGGTTGTAATCCCTCTCACTTAGTGTTAAAGTGTTTAGCATGCTTGTTTTCGCCTAATCTCTAGTTTAAAGATCCGTATTCGGGTTGTTCGGCGCGGCTAAATTTTTAATCGGGCATGGTTGATGCCTCGTAGACCCTTATGCGTGTGCCTAGCAACCCTACAATGGTATCAGAGACAAGCTAAAGCTTTAGGCGAAGTCTAGATGAAGTTTAAAGTCCGATCGAACGCCGAAACCCCGACACGGAACCCTCTCTGTACATTTTTCAAAAATATGGTTTTTTCTGAATTAAAAATTCTCAGAAAATTAAGCAGGAAAAAATAAGAATTACTGTGAAGTACGGACCTCTAACTCGAAAATTTGACCGCGGAACCGCGGCGAAACCATGGGTTTTGCGGCGGTTCCGCGGCCGAAATTTGGACTTAGTCCCTGAAATTTCATGTAATTATTTTTAAGCCTTTTCTTGTTAATTTTTTCTGGGAATATTTTAATTCCACTCAAGTGTTGAGTTTTTAAGGGTTGTATTGGGTAATCGTTGATTCGATCGGATAATTTAACTTTGTTTAGTTTGTCCGGATAATTTTTAGAAACTGTTAAAAAGTTCGAACGGATATCAATAACTCACTTTTTCCCCTGTCGGAAAATTTTTCAAAATTTGGATTTTTTCTCGTGTTTAAGAATGTTCTAAGTCGTGCAAGTAACGCAGTGGACCCTCTAGAAGACAACAAACCTTAACTCGATTATGTGACCGTCTTGAACTTCCTTTTGAACCTTAGGGTTTGAGGCAGTACGGCGTGCCACATGTGAGGCGTTGACTTGACCCTTCTACGGCTGGACCATTAGTACTGTGGCATGTGATGGATGTTTTTAAACTGATTTCAAGTGTTGAGATATATTGGGGAAATCTTGGGTGTTTGATTGTTCGATCGGAAAGTTTAACATTTTCTGTTTTATCTGGAATGTGATACAATATTTGGAATCCACAAAAAGTTATGAGATAACTAATTTGAATATTATAAATCTAGCAGTTCCGTCTCAGATGATCGGTTGCCACGGAATTTTGATGTGATCAAAAGTCCGTCGCAATCACGTAGCGTACGCGAATACTCGCCGGGTAAACTTAATAGACAGCCACGCCCCATAGCCCCGACCAAGTGACTGTAGGAGAACCCCGTCGCCGAAAGCATCCGTTCGGGTGCTCGCGGCAGCGGTGTTCCGCCTTAGTGCACTTCGTCGACGGCATCTAGGGGTGCGGCCGTCTACTAAAGTTTGCGACGAGCATTCGATCCGGATGTCGGGAATCTTGTTGAATTGCCCGACTTGATATTGAAAAGAGTTTTCGATGATGAGACTAAAATGCGGGGTTTATAATTGTTAGGCATGAGATGTCTAAGGAATTCATCTGGTTAGGCATGCGATGTCTAAGAAGGTTGCGGATTCCAACTGTTGTAGTTTTACACTTTTTTTCTGTGACCGTAAGCGTAGTATGTGGTGTATCGCCGGCTTCGTTGCTATATATCAATGACAATCGGGATATGCATACTTGTTTACGTTGATGATATGAGATATTATGTGTTGCTGTGATATGTTCGATTGGATCGTCGCGTTCTGAATAGCCGGGGGTTTTATGTGAGATGAGAGATTTTCTTTTTCATTCATGTAAAATTCATTTGTATGTAATATTCTTTTATTGGGGCACTTCCAGGTAGCGGAAGATGTCACCGTTGTTGTATATTATTTACTTTTCCGCATTAGGTAGACCCAAGGAAGGGAGCACAAGTAACCGGGTTCTAGGGTCCAGTGGGAGACCATCTCGAGGAGTCGAGACCGGGTCTCCTAACCCTAGAATTGGCAGTGTTACTTGCCGCTCTCGTAGGGGTCTAGGGATGTGGGTTTGGCTATTCATCGCGACCGTGGAATCCGTGTTTTATACAGGCTCGTATTGAAAACACGGACGTCCTAATATATCCAATATTTCATATATGTTCTTCTGCTGCAATGTTCTGTGATGAGATCATATTACTGCCTGAGACGAATGTTTATATTATATATATGAGATATAAGTTATATTGCAGATTTCGTTTTCAAATGAGATGCTTTTGAAGCATAATAAAATGGGACTTCATTAATGAGATTAATGAAATAAAAGAAACCTAAGATGTTGTAGAAACTTGTTTAAAAACTGGTAGCTCTAGTTCTTGCTTTGCATAGCGGTGTTCCTTGTAGAACATCCAGCACCTTATTCAATAAGGAAAGGACCGAGATCCCTTCACCGGGAGTGACTCCTTTAGCGATAACTGGCAGATGCTACAAACTCGGTTTGTCTTTTGATTGCTTCTATAGTTTCTGCTTTGCACAGTGATATATATGATATATCCCGCACCTCATTCGACGAGGAAAGGGCCGACGATCCCTTCACCGAGAGTGACCCCTTTAGCAAAACTAGAAAAGCCTCAAAAACACTCCATTTAAAAATCACTCGATTCTACAACGATATCAAGTTCATTACGCAAAGGGTTTTCTGAAAAACCCGTCGTAGCCCTCCGTCATTTCAGATAAGTACTGGTTAGTATTCGTGCTGCGTTTGTTGACCTTAGCCAAGGCGTAGTGTGCGGTAGCTGATTAGTGTTTATCTGTATAAGCATATGATGCGATTGAGTTAGGGTAGTCGTGCGACTTTGTTGACCTTAGCCAAGGGTCGTGCGGGTGGGTTTAATTCAATCGGGAAATGACGGGTTGAACTTGGCTAGCACTTATGATTTGTTGACCTTAGCCAAGGTCATAAGCTGCTAGGGGCAAAACATTATTGGGAATTTCAAGTGTTGAAATTTGCAATGAGATTGCATACCTTCTATGAGATAGTTGGATCCCGATACCCGCTGCGAGTAAGAGTTACTCCTGGGAGAGTTTTGCACATTACAATTAGCTAATCAAGTAGGTGTCTAGAAAGGTGTTAACGGGGTTACGCCCCTGGGAAAACGAGGTTTACTTTAATTAGGTTCGTGCGAAAGCACGGGGGACCTCCCTCAAAGTACCGACACTGGCCTGGCTGAAAGATTGGCGAACTTGTAGCGTGTAATTAATCCCGGCTAGTCTTTCCTTTTAGGGTTTGAAGGAAGATTTGATTAAAACAGTGGGAGACATCCTGATTAGATATATTATATAACCAATCTAATCTTGCAAGAGCATACGCTGAGTGTTTTCTTCTCTCTCTCTCTAGGTAGCGACCATATCACGCCTTAATCAAGATAATAATACGGATTATTGACCGAACCCGCTTGTTATACTGAGCTGGGGAACGTTGGTCCCGCTCCAACTTATAATTGTTATAAGACAGAGCAGGAAATTAGGGAATACCAGATTTCCCGTGCCGCCCAAACGAAGAAAGTGCATGCTGATGCATCATCTTCGGGTGTGTTCATTACAAAGAACTGTTTCTCAGTATCCTTTGAAAGGTTCCTAGGCACTCTAGTAAGGTCTCACAAGGCATCGAACATGCCAATTTAAAATTTTTGGTGCCGAGAAACCCTACACTACGGATCTTAGACTAGATGTTTAGGCGAAATGATAAAGCTAGTTAACAAATTAACTAAAGGTCGGAAGCTACAACCTTTGTAGATCCGGATTTCCACCTCCTTAGCTCCACGTGGTCATGCCCTCGCTGCCCATCATGAATCCTCGTGTCACGACCCGAGAATTCGACTCGTGACCGGCACTTAACCACGCAACGTCTACAGGCGTAACGCGGCCAAGTAAGCCGAACCCAGAAATCAAAACCAATAAGTATAGAGTGATTTTAAAACGTTTTGTAAAAACAATCGTACATGTCCGAAAAACTTCCATTTTATTTAGTAGAAATCCTTTTTAAGTTCAAAAGTTATAAGTTTTATAATTTTGGTAACATTTCCTTTTTAAAACAATTGCCCCGCCAGTCAGATAGAAACAAGGTATAAAAAAAATGACGAGTAAAATGAATAACGCATCACGAGGAGATATACGACGCCATAGCGAAGAATACACAGTAAAGCAAGGACAATATCATAAAAGATGAGACTGTAAAAGTAAAGTCGGCCCACATGCGAGCTCGACACCAGAATGTAAAATCATACATATCGTCCTCACAACTGTCTCTAAGTCAATACAGAAAGGTAGATGGAGAATACTAGATACATCAATATACAACTGAAAGATAACAGATACCGTACAAAACCCACCTAAACAGCAAAAGGGCTATCTCTGCTCAAAAGGGGTATCTGTGCCAAAAGATGCGGTAACAGCCAGCCGTGACTACTCCCAAGGGCAACCTGCAAACACTGTGGCACAACGGGGGTGAGTTGCCAACTCGTGAATAGAGATAACATATAAAGGTAATCGCGAGCATGCACGTACAGCGCTACTCTAACAAATGCCAACAGATAATATCAATGCGATGTAGCAGTATGCATAATAATAATGCCAGTCCTCTATCAGGTGATATACTACAGGATGAGATGTGATAATGAATGCTGAGCATGGGGATATAGTATCTACATGAAGTATCGAGGTGGACTACATAAGTATGTATGCACCACAAATCCCAACATCTCAAACGCCGGTACTCCATCGGCCCTCATATCCTGTATATCCCTAAAAATCCCGAGTGCCCAACATCGGCACCCAAATATCATAAATACTCGTGTCTAGCATCGACACGCAAAACATCCTGTATCGGGCCTCCGTCAATCCGGGTCAGCCCTCTCTCTCACAGTATATATACCGGGAATCCGTCAGTCCGGGTCATCCCTCTCTCAATACATCGGGCGTCCGTCAGTCCGGGGCAGCCCTCTATCAATCCATCGGGCATCCGTCAGTCCGTGTCAGCCCTCTATCAATCCATCGGGCATCCGTCAGTCCGGGTCAGCCCTCTATCAATCCATCGGGCATCCGTCAGTCCGGGTCAGCCCTCTATCAATCCATCGGGCATCCGTCAGTCCGGGTCAGCCCTCTATCAATCCGTGCCTCAAGCACCGAGAAAACACGGGGCGACGCCCCAAAATATCATATCAAGGGAACCGGGTTTTTAAATGGTTACTTATTTAAAAAGGCCACGGTTCCCAAATCCAGAAATCATATGAAATCCCAACAATAATGCAAGTAACTGTGATGTAATAGGTGTATCAAATATGTATATCAAGTCATGTCACATGTATAGATGAGCTATAACAATATACGACAGTATGATCATGGCAGTTCTATCAGTTCTAAGCAATGTATATATATATATATCAGGGTATGCAATATGCTATGACAATCCATGGTATGGTATATGCAGTATATACAATAAGGTCCTATCAGCCCTGACGCATAACGCCATGCGGGCGATATCCCCGTAGATGTGAAATCTACTCACCGTGTCTCGCGCTAAGTGTATCCAACCACTTGCTTGCCCTTCTTCGCGGCGTCCGTCTCACTGGCCTGCGAACCTAGAATCACAAACACATATCACACATATAAGCTCAATTTCGCCAAAAACGCGATATCACGGTCAAACTAGAAACTCGTGTCGCAAACCAATCGCGCGTGTGCGCGATACGCTAAGACGTGCAATCACGCGCTACGAAACTACCCCGACGCGCCGCGATACGCAGAAACCCAAACCTACTCACGTATCACGCGTGTCGCGAAGGTTTAGAAAACGGCAAAATAGGTATTCAGTTCCAGATTTTGATACAGGAAAGATATTGCAAAACTAAATATACCAAAATAACTCCCAGACAAGCAGAGACCCACACCCCAAACCCCAACCCAAATCTCCCCAATCTGGCCGCAATTTGCGGCCATAATGCCCATTTCGGCGGCCAGACTTGGGAATTGGGTCCCCAGGTTTGGTTTGTGCACTTTACACCACACATACATGCTACAGTAATCACTAGTTTTGTTCTGAAAAGTCTCGGGTAGTAGCAGATTTCCTACAGTGCCTAAAATCAGTTCAAATCACACAATTTGCACAAAAAAGATACTTAGGGGTATTTTTCTGAAATCTGAGACCAACCCAAGTCTAAAATCACCTATATAACTCATTATCAATCTAATCAAGCCATCACAAGCAAAATTTCCTCACAACCTTACTAAATCCCTGAATAATGCACAAAACATGCATAAAAGTGATATTTTTGCTAGAAATTCAATAAGTTATGAACAAGAGATGCTAGGGTGAGTTAGTACCTTCAAAATACCTTAAGAAACACCAAAAACTCCAGATCTAGCCTCAAGTATGCAGTCTTGCCACTAAACACATCAAATGAGCCAAAAACCCAAGGTTTTGTGAAGGAAAAAGGTTGGATTTATGTGGAATTTGTGCATGAACTAAAAGAGAATGAAAAGGGATGAGAAATGGAGGAATAATGTGTTTGTTGCTGCTGCTCTCTGCTGGAAATTTCCAGAAATTGAAAAGAGAGGGAGAAGAGAAGGAAATTGGGTCAAAGGTCAACTTCTTACCTACCCACCATACCTCATTGTTTAATTGGAAATTTGAATTATAAATAAAAAGGTTTTAGAAAAGATTAAATGGTGGGAAAAATATGGAGTTGCAACCATGCATGAAGAAAGAAAAGGTTATCATGATACATTTTTTTTTTGAAAACATGCACACTTGCTAATTTGCCCGAAAACGTCTAAACGAATTTCAAGGCGTTACAATCTACCCCCCTTAAAGAAATTCGGTCCCCGAATTTCAAAATTCTAACTACACGTACCTTCAAAAAGATAGGGATACGTCTTCATCATCTCGCTTTCGGTCTCCCAAGTGACCTCCTCATGGTTCTGACCACGCCAAAGTACCTTAACTGATGGAATGTCCTTCGATCTTAATTTCTTCACTTGTCGATCCAAGATCATCACCGGCTGCTCTGCATAGGAAAGGTCACGCTCAAGCTGGATCGTCGGATGCTGAATCGCATACGAAGGATCATGAAGATATCTGCGGAGCATCGAGACATGGAATACGGGGTGCACGTCTGGAAAGCTGGGCGGAAGGGCTAACCGGTAAGCTACTGCACCGACACGCTCGAGGATCTCGAAGGGGCCCACAAATCTGGGACTGAGCTTCCCCTTCTTCCCAAACCTCATCACACCTTTCATTGGGGAGACCCTCAAGAAAACATGATCACCAACAGAAAACTCAAGTCTGCGTCGTCGACGGTCTGCATAAGCTCTCTGCCTACTCTGCGCTGCTCTCATCCTATCGCGAATCAACTGGATCTTCGCGGTCGTCTCCTCAACGATCTGTGGCCCTAAGATACTGCCCTCTCTGAGCTCCGTCCAACAAGTGGGCGATCTGCATCTCCTCCCATAAATAGCCTCAAACGGTGCCATCTGAATGGTCTCCTGGTAGCTGTTATTGTAGGAGAACTCTACTAAGGGCAAATGACGATCCCAGCTACCTCCGAAATCTAGTACACAAGCTCTGAGCATGTCCTCGAGAGTCTGGATGGTCCGCTCTGACTGTCCGTCGGTCTGCGGATGAAAAGCCGTGCTGAAACTCAAGCGAGTGCCCAAAGCTTCCTGAAGCCTCTGCCATAGTCTACTGGTAAACTGGGTGCCTCTGTCGGACACAATGCACGTCGGTACTCCGTGTAGTCGCACTACCTCGTCAATATAGATCTGGGCATACTGAGTAAATCCGAAAGTCGTCTTCACCGGTAGGAAGTGAGCCGCTTTCGTCAAACGATCCACGATCACCCAGATAGAGTCATACCCCCGACTAGTCCTGGGTAGACCCACAACGAAATCCATCGAAATCTGTTCCCACTTCCACTCCGGAATGGGTAACGGCTGTAGCTCTCCCGCGGGCCTCTGGTGCTCAGCCTTGACTTGCTGACAAGTCAGGCATCTCGATACAAAATCTGCAATGTCCCTCTTCATTCCATCCCACCAGTAAGCATCTCGCATATCATGATACATCTTGGTGGAACCGGGATGGACGCTATACACCGATCGATGTGCCTCCTCAAGAATCTCACGCCTCAGTCCCTCAGTATCAGGTACGCACAGTCTGACTCCAAACCGTAGTATCCCCTGATCATCGATCACGAACTCGGAAAATCTGTCCTGTCCCATCTGTGCCATGATCTCTGAACATCGGTCATCACTGAGCTGTGCCTCACGTATACGATCGATCAACTGTGGGCGTGCACGGACATGCGCTATCTGTCCTCCAATCGACGTGAACTCGAACTGTACTCGACTGTCGCATAATATCTGCCAATCTACGGATGACTGCTCCTGTACTGCGCTCAAACATGATAAACTACTCCCGGGCCTCCTGCTCAAAGCATCCGCTACCACATTTGCCTTGCCCGGGTGATATAAGATCTCACAGTCGTAATCCTTCACTAACTCCATCCATCGACGCTGTCGAAGGTTCAGATCCCGCTGCTGGAATATGTATTTCAAACTCTTGTGATCCGTAAATATCTGGCACGACTCGCCGTATAGGTAGTGTCGCCAGATCTTAAGTGCGAAGACCACTGCTGCCATCTCCAAATCATGAGTGGGGTAGTTCTGCTCGTGCTTCTTCAATTGTCGCGAGGCATACGCGATCACCCTATCATGCTGCATCAGAACGCATCCCAATCCCACTCGAGAAGCATCACAAAAGACCACAAATCCGCCCGATCCGGAAGGTAAAGATAACACCGGTGCCGTCGTCAGCTGAGTCCGTAACTGCTGGAAACTGTGCTCGCACTCCTCCGTCCAAACGAAGGGAACTCCCTTCCGGGTCAACCCGGTCAACGGTGTAGCAATACGGGAGAAGTCCTGCACAAAACGCCTATAGTAACCGGCCAATCCCAAAAAGCTGCGAATCTCCGTCACCGATGTAGGTCTGGGCCAACGCTGAACGGCCTCGATCTTCCTCGGGTCTACACATATACCGTCTAGTGAAATCACGTGCCCCAAGAAATCTACGCTGTCCAGCCAAAAAGCACACTTGGAGAATTTCGCATAAAGCTGGTGCTCCCTCAATGTCTGCAATGTAATCCGCAGGTGCTGCTCGTGCTCATCACTACTCCGGGAATACACCAAGATATCGTCAATGAAGACTATGATGAACAGATCCAAATAAGGCCGGAAAATACGGTTCATCAAGTCCATGAAGGCTGCTGGCGCATTGGTGAGTCCGAACGACATCACCAAGAACTCGTAATGGCCGTAGCGCGTACGGAAAGCCGTCCGGGGAATGTCCTCCTGTCGAACCCGCAGCTGATGATAGCCCGATCGCAAATCGATCCTCGAAAAGTACCCTGCCCCGTGAAGCTGATCGAACAAATCGTCGATACGCGGCAAAGGATACCTGTTCCGCACTGTCACCCTGTTCAGCTGGCGGTAGTCGATACAAAGACGCAAACTGCCGTCCTTCTTCCTGACGAACAGGACTGGAGCACCCCACGGGGAAACACTGGGTCGAATAAGTCCCTTGTCCAGCAAGTCTTGCAACTGACCCTTCAACTCTCGAAGTTCCGCCGGGGCCATCCGATAAGGCGGTATAGAAATAGGCCCCGAACCAGGAACCAAATCAATACAGAAAGAAATGTCGCGCTCGGGCGGCAACCCAGGAAGCTCGTCAGGGAACACATCAGGAAACTCGCTAACAACCGAAACCTGATCCAATGAAACCTCTGTAGCGCGAGCATCGCAAACATATGCGAGAAATCCCTGACATCCCTTCCTCAAAAGCTGTCCAGCGCGAAAAGAAGAAATCACACTGTGAGGGGCGGCACCACGGTCCCCCAACCCAACAAAAACCGACTCGCCGGGACAACAGAATCTAACTGTCTTCTCGCGGCAGTCCACAGAAGCATAGCACGTGGCTAACCAATCCATGCCCAACAGAACGTCGAAGTCCAACATCTCCAGAAGGATCAAGTCGACAGGCAACTCTCTCTCGCCAATACAGACGATACAGGATCGGAATACGTGCCTAGCAACAAACGACTCCCCCACAGGAGTAGTCACCACAAGCGGCTGATCAAGTAAGCCGGACTCTCTACCCAAACTCGGCACAAAGTGCGTGGATACGTACGAGTGTGTGGATCCGGGATCGAACAGTACATGTGCATCAACTGAACATACAGGAAGGATACCTGAAACCACTGCATTGGACGCCTGCGCGTCCTGATGTGTCAAAGCAAAAACCCTCGCCTGTCCACCACCTGTAACTGGCTGCCCCCTGCCTCGGTCACCTCGCCCTCTCTGAGCAACTCCTCCACGCCCACGACCTCGCTGTGTATGTTCTGGCGCGGAGCAACGGTAGGTACGATAGGCAACGCTCTCTGGGGTGGTGAAGGTGGTAATGTGACATGCGGTGCTGTCGCCTCTCTCCGGGGTAACTCAGGACAATCCCGTACACGGTGGTAAGAACTCCCACAGCGAAAACATCCCGACGACGGCCGCTGACCATCCTGGGAATAGGAACTGAATAACCGGCCCCGCCCTGAATCTTTGCTGCCTGCAATACGTCTATCACGGCGCCGGAAAGGCTGTCTCTGTGCCGATGTATCCGCACGAACTCTCTTCGGCTCTGGAAGTGCCGAAGTCTCAACAAGGTGCTCCTCGACCACTAGGGCTGCGTCTACAGCTGCTGCATAGGTCTCGTAGTGCTGCGCGCTGATCACGAGGAACACTGGTGAAAGCAAGCCTCGAACAAATCTCCGGACTCGCAGCTCCTCGGTGGCCACTAAATGTGGGGCGTAGACTGCTAACTCGGTAAACAGTACGTCATACTCCGCCACTGTCATCCCTGGCGTCTGGCGCAAGGACTCAAACCTGCGTGCTCGGGCATCTCTAACACTCCGGGGAAGGAAACGGGCTAGAAATATGGTCACGAACTCCGTCCAGGTCATAGGAGGAAGACCCGCTGCTCTGCCCTTCTCAACTGAGTCACACCACTTCTGCGCAAGACCTTCCAGGCGAAAGCTCGCAAACTCGACCCATCTCGCATCTGCACATCTGAGAGAACGGCATATCCTGGCCATCCTGTCTATGAAAGACTGTGGGTCCTCGGCTGTATCGGTGCCTGTGAAAACCGGAGGCTTCAGCCTCATGAACTCTGATAGCGATACTGTAATCACCTCCGTGGCTGCAGGGGCAACTGGCTGTGCGGTAGGTACCATAGCGGTCTCTGGAACTGGTGGAGCCACCTCTGGTCGCTGCGCTTGAAGCGTCTCAACAAGCGATCCTATCATCTGGCGCATCTCCTGCATGCTAGATCCCACCGTCTGGCGCATCTCCTGCATACCAGCCCCTAGCGTGGCGATCTGCTCTGTCACGGCAGGAACAGCCTGCTCGGGTACAACCGGCGTACTGCCCGGATCAGTCCTCGTCTCAGACGAGTCAACTCGAATCTCGGCCCTCGCGGCCGCTCTCTGTGCCCTCGTAGTCTTAGGCGGCATAATGGCGGAAAGAAAATTTGGATTCGATAAGAACACAGAAATCGAATCGCAAGAATATAATGAGGGATCAAATCAATAAGTCCTAAGGTCGCGTAGGCGGAGTACCGTGTCGTGAGTTTGCCGCGGAACATACGCACGCTACGCTACCCTGCTGCAGCTACCTACTCCATCATACCAGGGTCATCCTACACTCCGAAGGTAAAACCAACGCTCTGATACCAACTTTGTCACAACCCGAGAATTCGACTCGTGTCCGGCACTTAACCACGCAACGTCTACAGGCGTAACGCGGCCAAGTAAGCCGAACCCAGAAATCAAAACCAATAAGTATAGAGTGATTTTAAAACGTTTTGTAAAAACAATCGTACATGTCCGAAAAACTTCCATTTTATTTAGTAGAAATCCTTTTTAAGTTCAAAAGTTATAAGTTTTATAATTTTGGTAACATTTCCTTTTTAAAACAATTGCCCCGCCAGTCAGATAGAAACAATGTATAAAAAAATGACGAGTAAAATGAATAACGCATCACGAGGAGATATACGACGCCGTAGCGAAGAATACACAGTAAAGCAAGGACAATATCATAAAAGATGAGACTGTAAAAGTAAAGTCGGCTCACATGCGAGCTCGACACCAGAATGTAAAATCATACATATCGTCCTCACAACTGTCTCTAAGTCAATACAGAAAGGTAGATGGAGAATACTAGATACATCAATATACAACTGAAAGATAACAGATACCGTACAAAACCCACCTAAACAGCAAAAGGGCTATCTCTGCTCAAAAGGGGTATATGTGCCAAAAGATGCGGTAACAACCAGCCGTGACTACTCCCAAGGGCAACCTGCAAATACTGTGGCACAACGGGGGTGAGTTGCCAACTCGTGAATAGAGATAACATATAAAGTTAATCGCGAGCATGCACGTACAGCGCTACTCTAACAAATGCCAACAGATAATATCAATGCGATGTAGCAGTATGCATAATAATAATGCCAGTCCTCTATCAGGTGATATACTACAGGATGAGATGTGATAATGAATGCTGAGCATGGGGATATAGTATCTACATGAAGTATCGAGGTGGACTACATAAGTATGTATGCACCATAAATCCCAACATCTCAAACGCCGGTACTCCATCGGCCCTCATATCCTGTATATCCCTAAAAATCCCGAGTGCCCAACATCGGCACCCAAATATCATAAATACTCATGTCTAGCATCGACACGCAAAACATCCTGTATCGGGCCTCCGTCAATCCGGGTCAGCCCTCTCTCTCACAGTATATATACCGGGAATCCGTCAGTCCGGGTCATCCCTCTCTCAATACATCGGGCGTCCGTCAGTCCGGGGCAGCCCTCTATCAATCCATCGGGCATCCGTCAGTCCGGGTCAGCCCTCTATCAATCCATCGGGCATCCGTCAGTCCGGGTCAGCCCTCTATCAATCCATCGGGCATCCGTCAGTCCGGGTCAGCCCTCTATCAATCCATCGGGCATCCGTCAGTCCGGGTCAGCCCTCTATCAATCCGTGCCTCAAGCACCGAGAAAACACGGGGCGACGCCCCAAAATATCATATCAAGGGAACCGGGTTTTTAAATGGTTACTTATTTAAAAAGGCCACGGTTCCCAAATCCAGAAATCATATGAAATCCCAACAATAATGCAAGTAACTGTGATGTAATAGGTGTATCAAATATGTATATCAAGTCATGTCACATGTATAGATGAGCTATAACAATATACGACAGTATGATCATGGCAGTTCTATCAGTTCTAAGCAATGTATATATATATATATCAGGGTATGCAATATGCTATGACAATCCATGGTATGGTATATGCAGTATATACAATAAGGTCCTATCAGCCCTGACGCATAACGCCATGCGGGCGATATCCCCGTAGATGTGAAATCTAGTCACCGTGTCTCGCGCTAAGTGTATCCAACCACTTGCTTGCCCTTCTTCGCGGCGTCTTTCTCACTGGCCTGCGAACCTAGAATCACAAACACATATCACACATATAAGCTCAATTTCGCCAAAAACGCGATATCACGGTCAAACTAGAAACTCGTGTCGCAAACCAATCGCGCGTGTGCGCGATACGCTAAGACGTGCAATCACGCGCTACGAAACTACCCCGACGCGCCGCGATTCGCAGAAACCCAAACCTACTCACGTATCACGCGTGTCGCGAAGGTTTAGAAAACGGCAAAATAGGTATTCAGTTCCAGATTTTGATACAGGAAAGATATTGCAAAACTAAATATACCAAAATAACTCCCAGACAAGCAGAGACCCACACCCCAAACCCCAACCCAAATCTCCCCAATCTGGCCGCAATTTGCGGCCAGAATGCCCATTTCGGCGGCCAGACTTGGGAATTGGGTCCCCAGGTTTGGTTTGTGCACTCTACACCACACATACATGCTACAGTAATCACTAGTTTTGTTCTGAAAAGTCTCGGGTAGTAGCAGATTTCCTACAGTGCCTAAAATCAGTTCAAATCACACAATTTGCACAAAAAAGATACTTAGGGGTATTTTTCTGAAATCTGAGACCAACCCAAGTCTAAAATCACCTATATAACTCATTATCAATCTAATCAAGCCATCACAAGCAAAATTTCCTCACAACCTTACTAAATCCCTGAATAATGCACAAAACATGCATAAAAGTGATATTTTTGCTAGAAATTCAATAAGTTATGAACAAGAGATGCTAGGGTGAGTTAGTACCTTCAAAATACCTTAAGAAACACCAAAAACTCCAGATCTAGCCTCAAGTATGCAGTCTTTCCACTAAACACCTCAAATGAGCCAAAAACCCAAGGTTTTGTGAAGGAAAAAGGTTGGATTTATGTGGAATTTGTGCATGAACTAAAAGAGAATGAAAAGGGATGAGAAATGGAGGAATAATGTGTTTGTTGCTGCTGCTCTCTGCTGGAAATTTCCAGAAATTGAAAACAGAGGGAGAAGAGAAGGAAATTGGGTCAAAGGTCAACTTCTTACCTACCCACCATACCTCATTGTTTAATTGGAAATTTGAATTATAAATAAAAAGGTTTTAGAAAAGATTAAATGGTGGGAAAAATATGGAGTTGCAACCATGCATGAAGAAAGAAAAGGTTATCATGATACATTTTTTTTTTTGAAAACATGCACACTTGCTAATTTGCCCGTAAACGTCTAAACGAATTTCAAGGCGTTACAATCTACCCCCCTTAAAGAAATTCGGTCCCCGAATTTCAAAATTCTAACTACACGTACCTTCAAAAAGATAGGGATACGTCTTCATCATCTCATTTTCGGTCTCCCAAGTGACCTCCTCACGGTTCTGACCACGCCAAAGTACCTTAACTGATGGAATGTCCTTCGATCTTAATTTCTTCACTTGTCGATCCAAGATCATCACCGGCTGCTCTGCATAGGAAAGGTCACGCTCAAGCTGGATCTTCGGATGCTGAATCGCATGCGAAGGATCATGAAGATATCTGCGGAGCATCGAGACATGGAATACGGGGTGCACGTCTGGAAAGCTGGGCGGAAGGGCTAACCGGTAAGCTACTGCACCGACACGCTCGAGGATCTCGAAGGGGCCCACAAATCTGGGACTGAGCTTCCCCTTCTTCCCAAACCTCATCACACCTTTCATTGGGGAGACCCTCAAGAAAACATGATCACCAACAGAAAACTCAAGTCTGCGTCGTCGACGGTCTGCATAAGCTCTCTGCCTACTCTGCGCTGCTCTCATCCTATCGCGAATCAACTGGATCTTCACGGTCGTCTCCTCAACGATCTGTGGCCCTAAGATACTGCCCTCTCTGAGCTCCGTCCAACAAGTGGGCGATCTGCATCTCCTCCCATAAATAGCCTCAAACGGTGCCATCTGAATGGTCTCCTGGTAGCTGTTATTGTAGGAGAACTCTACTAAGGGCAAATGACGATCCCAGCTACCTCCGAAATCTAGTACACAAGCTCTGAGCATGTCCTCGAGAGTCTGGATGGTCCGCTCTGACTTTCCGTCGGTCTGCGGATGAAAAGCCGTGCTGAAACTCAAGCGAGTGCCCAAAGCTTCCTGAAGCCTCTGCCATAGTCTACTGGTAAACTGGGTGCCTCTGTCGGACACAATGCACGTCGGTACTCCGTGTAGTCGCACTACCTCGTCAATATAGATCTGGGCATACTGAGTAAATCCGAAAGTCGTCTTCACCGGTAGGAAGTGAGCCGCTTTCGTCAAACGATCCACGATCACCCAGATAGAGTCATACCCCCGACTAGTCCTGGGTAGACCCACAACGAAATCCATCGAAATCTGTTCCCACTTCCACTCCGGAATGGGTAACGGCTGTAGCTCTCCCGCGGGCCTCTGGTGCTCAGCCTTGACTTGCTGACAAGTCAGGCATCTCGATACAAAATCTGCAATGTCCCTCTTCATTCCGTCCCACCAGTAAGCATCTCGCATATCATGATACATCTTGGTGGAACCGGGATGGACGCTATACACCGATCGATGTGCCTCCTCAAGAATCTCACGCCTCAGTCCCTCAGCATCAGGTACGCACAGTCTGACTCCAAACTATAGTATCCCCTGATCATCGATCACGAACTCGGAAAATCTGTCCTATCCCATCTGTGCCATGATCTCTGAACATCGGTCATCACTGAGCTGTGCCTCACGTATACGATCGATCAACTGTGGGCGTGCACGGACATGCGCTATCTGTCCTCCAATCGACGTGAACTCGAACTGTACTCGACTGTCGCATAATATCTGCCAATCTACGGATGACTGCTCCTGTACTGCGCTCAAACATGATAAACTACTCCCGGGCCTCCTGCTCAAAGCATCCGCTACCACATTTGCCTTGCCCGGGTGATATAAGATCTCGCAGTCGTAATCCTTCACTAACTCCATCCATCGACGCTGTCGAAGGTTCAGATCCCGCTGCTGGAATATGTATTTCAAACTCTTGTGATCCGTAAATATCTGGCACGACTCGCCGTATAGGTAGTGTCGCCAGATCTTAAGTGCGAAGACCACTGCTGCCATCTCCAAATCATGAGTGGGGTAGTTCTGCTCGTGCTTCTTCAATTGTCGCGAGGCATACGCGATCACCCTATCATGCTGCATCAGAACGCATCCCAATCCCACTCGAGAAGCATCACAAAAGACCACAAATCCGCCCGATCCGGAAGGTAAAGATAACACCGGTGCCGTCGTCAGCTGAGTCCGTAACTGCTGGAAACTGTGCTCGCACTCCTCCGTCCAAACGAAGGGAACTCCCTTCCGGGTCAACCCGGTCAACGGTGTAGCAATACGGGAGAAGTCCTGCACAAAACGCCTATAGTAACCGGCCAATCCCAAAAAGCTGCGAATCTCCGTCACCGATGTAGGTCTGGGCCAACGCTGAACGGCCTCGATCTTCCTCGGGTCTACACATATACCGTCTAGTGAAATCACGTGCCCCAAGAAATCTACGCTGTCCAGCCAAAAAGCACACTTGGAGAATTTCGCATAAAGCTGGTGCTCCCTCAATGTCTGCAATGTAATCCGCAGGTGCTGCTCGTGCTCATCACTACTCCGAGAATACACCAAGATATCGTCAATGAAGACTATGATGAACAGATCCAAATAAGGCCGGAAAATACGGTTCATCAAGTCCATGAAGGCTGCTAGCGCATTGGTGAGTCCGAACGACATCACCAAGAACTCGTAATGGCCGTAGCGCGTACGGAAAGCCGTCCGGGGAATGTCCTCCTGTCGAACCCGCAGCTGATGATAGCCCGATCGCATATCGATCCTCGAAAAGTACCCTGCCCCGTGAAGCTGATCGAACAAATCGTCGATACGCGGCAAAGGATACCTGTTCCGCACTGTCATCCTGTTCAGCTGGCGGTAGTCGATACAAAGACGCAAACTGCCGTCCTTCTTCCTGACGAACAGGACTGGAGCACCCCACGGGGAAACACTGGGTCGAATAAGTCCCTTGTCCAGCAAGTCTTGCAACTGACCCTTCAACTCTCGAAGTTCCGCCGGGGCCATCCGATAAGGCGGTATAGAAATAGGCCCCGAACCAGGAACCAAATCAATACAGAAAGAAATGTCGCGCTCGGGCGGCAACCCAGGAAGCTCGTCAGGGAACACATCAGGAAACTCGCTAACAACCGGAACCTGATCCAATGAAACCTCTGTAGCGCGAGCATCGCAAACATATGAGAGAAATCCCTGACATCCCTTCCTCAAAAGCTGTCCAGCGCGAAAAGAAGAAATCACACTGTGAGGGGCGGCACCATGGTCCCCCAACACAACAAAAACCGACTCGCCGGGGAAACAGAATCTAACTGTCTTCTCGCGGCAGTCCACAGAAGCATAGCACGTGGCTAACCAATCCATGCCCAACAGAACGTCGAAGTCCAACATCTCCAGAAGGATCAAGTCGACAGGCAACTCTCTCTCGCCAATACAGACGATACAGGATCGGAATACGTGCCTAGCAACAAACGACTCCCCCACAGGAGTAGTCACCACAAGCGGCCGATCAAGTAAGCCGGACTCTCTACCCAAACTCGGCACAAAGTGCGTGGATACGTACGAGTGTGTGGATCCGGGATCGAACAGTACATGTGCATCAACTGAACATACAGGGAGGATACCTGAAACCACTGCATTGGACGCCTGCGCGTCCTGATGTGTCAAAGCAAAAATCCTCGCCTGTCCACCACCTGTAACTGGCTGCCCCCTGCCTCGGTCACCTCGCCCTCTCTGAGCAACTCCTCCACGCCCACGACCTCGCTGTGTATGATTCTGGCGCGGAGCAACGGTAGGTACGATAGGCAACGCTCTCTGGGGTGGTGAAGGTGGTAATGTGACATGCGGTGTTGTCGCCTCTCTCCGGGGTAACTCAGGACAATCCCATACACGGTGGTAAGAACTCCCACAGCGAAAACATCCCGACGACGGCCGCTGACCATCCTGGGAATAGGAACTGAATAACCGGCCCCGCCCTGAATCTCTGCTGCCTGCAATACGTCTATCACGGCGCCGGAAAGGCTGTCTCTGTGCCGATGTATCCGCACGAACTCTCTTCGGCTCTGGAAGTGCCGAAGTCTCAACAAGGTGCTCCTCGACCACTAGGGCTGCGTCTACAGCTGCTGCATAGGTCTCGTAGTGCTGCGCGCTGATCGCGAGGAACACTGGTGAAAGCAAGCCTCGAACAAATCTCCGGACTCGCAGCTCCTCGGTGGCCACTAAATGTGGGGCGTAGACTGCTAACTCGGTAAACAGTACATCATACTCCGCCACTGTCATCCCTGGCGTCTGGCGCAAGGACTCAAACCTGCGTGCTCGGGCATCTCTAACACTCCGGGGAAGGAAACGGGCTAGAAATATGGTCACGAACTCCGTCCAGGTCATAGGAGGAAGACCCGCTGCTCTGCCCTTCTCAACTGAGTCACACCACTTCTGCGCAAGACCTTCCAGGCGAAAGCTCGCAAACTCGACCCATCTCGCATCTGCACATCTGAGAGAACGGCATATCCTGGCCATCCTGTCTATGAAAGACTGTGGGTCCTCGGCTGTATCGGTGCCTGTGAAAACCGGAGGCTTCAGCCTCATGAACTCTGATAGCGATACTGTAATCACCTCCGTGGCTGCAGGGGCAACTGGCTGTGCGGTAGGTACCATAGCGGTCTCTGGAACTGGTGGAGCCACCTCTGGTCGCTGCGCTTGAAGCGTCTCAACAAGCGATCCTATCATCTGGCGCATCTCCTGCATGCTAGATCCCACCGTCTGGCGCATCTCCTGCATACCAGCCCCTAGCGTGGCGATCTGCTCTGTCACGGCAGGAACAGCCTGCTCGGGTACAACCGGCGTACTGCCCGGATCAGTCCTCGTCTCAGACGAGTCAACTCGAATCTCGGCCCTCGCGGCCGCTCTCTGTGCCCTCGTAGTCTTAGGCGGCATAATGGCTGAAAGAAAATTTGGATTCGATAAGAACACAGAAATCGAATCGCAAGAATATAATGAGGGATCAAATCAATAAGTCCTAAGGTCGCGTAGGCGGAGTACCGTGTCGTGAGTATGCCGCGGAACATACGCACGCTACGCTACCCTGCTGCAGCTACCTACTCCATCATACCAGGGTCATCCTACACTCCGAAGGTAAAACCTACGCTCTGATACCAACTTTGTCACAACCCGAGAATTCGACTCGTGACCGGCACTTAACCACGCAACGTCTACAGGCGTAACGCGGCCAAGTAAGCCGAACCCAGAAATCAAAACCAATAAGTATAGAGTGATTTTAAAACGTTTTGTAAAAACAATCGTACATGTCCGAAAAACTTCCATTTTATTTAGTAGAAATCCTTTTTAAGTTCAAAAGTTATAAGTTTTATAATTTTGGTAACATTTCCTTTTTAAAACAATTGCCCCGCCAGTCAGATAGAAACAAGGTATAAAAAAAAATGACGAGTAAAATGAATAACGCATCACGAGGAGATATACGACGCCGTAGCGAAGAATACACAGTAAAGCAAGGACAATATCATAAAAGATGAGACTGTAAAAGTAAAGTCGGCTCACATGCGAGCTCGACACCAGAATATAAAATCATACATATCGTCCTCACAACTGTCTCTAAGTCAATACAGAAAGGTAGATGGAGAATACTAGATACATCAATATACAACTGAAAGATAACAGATACCGTACAAAACCCACCTAAACAGCAAAAGGGCTATCTCTGCTCAAAAGGGGTATCTGTGCCAAAAGATGCGGTAACAGCCAGCCGTGACTACTCCCAAGGGCAACCTGCAAACACTGTGGCACAACGGGGGTGAGTTGCCAACTCGTGAATAGAGATAAAATATAAAGGTAATCGCGAGCATGCACGTACAGCGCTACTCTAACAAATGCCAACAGATAATATCAATGCGATGTAGCAGTATGCATAATAATAATGCCAGTCCTCTATCAGGTGATATACTACAGGATGAGATGTGATAATGAATGCTGAGCATGGGGATATAGTATCTACATGAAGTATCGAGGTGGACTACATAAGTATGTATGCACCACAAATCCCAACATCTCAAACGCCGGTACTCCATCGGCCCTCATATCCTGTATATCCCTAAAAATCCCGAGTGCCCAACATCGGCACCCAAATATCATAAATACTCGTGTCTAGCATCGACACGCAAAACATCCTGTATCGGGCCTCCGTCAATCCGGGTCAGCCCCCTCTCTCACAGTATATATACCGGGAATCCGTCAGTCCGGGTCATCCCTCTCTCAATACATCGGGCGTCCGTCAGTCCGGGGCAGCCCTCTATCAATCCATCGGGCATCCGTCAGTCCGGGTCAGCCCTCTATCAATCCATCGGGCATCCGTCAGTCCGGGTCAGCCCTCTATCAATCCATCGGGCATCCGTCAGTCCGGGTCAGCCCTCTATCAATCCATCGGGCATCCGTCAGTCCGGGTCAGCCCTCTATCAATCCGTGCCTCAAGCACCGAGAAAACACGGGGCGACGCCCCAAAATATCATATCAAGGGAACCGGGTTTTTAAATGGTTACTTATTTAAAAAGGCCACGGTTCCCAAATCCAGAAATCATATGAAATCCCAACAATAATGCAAGTAACTGTGATGTAATAGGTGTATCAAATATGTATATCATGTCATGTCACATGTATAGATGAGCTATAACAATATACGACAGTATGATCATGGCAGTTCTATCAGTTCTAAGCAATGTATATATATATATATCAGGGTATGCAATATGCTATGACAATCCATGGTATGGTATATGCAGTATATACAATAAGGTCCTATCAGCCCTGACGCATAACGCCATGCGGGCGATATCCCCGTAGATGTGAAATCTACTCACCGTGTCTCGCGCTAAGTGTATCCAACCACTTGCTTGCCCTTCTTCGCGGCGTCCGTCTCACTGGCCTGCGAACCTAGAATCACAAACACATATCACACATATAAGCTCAATTTCGCCAAAAACGCGATATCACGGTCAAACTAGAAACTCGTGTCGCAAACCAATCACGCGTGTGCGCGATACGCTAAGACGTGCAATCACGCGCTACGAAACTACCCCGACGCGCCGCGATACGCAGAAACCCAAACCTACTCACGTATCACGCGTGTCGCGAAGGTTTAGAAAACGGCAAAATAGGTATTCAGTTCCAGATTTTGATACAGGAAAGATATTGCAAAACTAAATATACCAAAATAACTCCCAGACAAGCAGAGACCCACACCCCAAACCCCAACCCAAATCTCCCCAATCTGGCCGCAATTTGCGGCCAGAATGCCCATTTCGGCTGCCAGACTTGGGAATTGGGTCCCCAGGTTTGGTTTGTGCACTCTACACCACACATACATGCTACAGTAATCACTAGTTTTGTTCTGAAAAGTCTCGGGTAGTAGCAGATTTCCTACAGTGCCTAAAATCAGTTCAAATCACACAATTTGCACAAAAAAGATACTTAGGGGTATTTTTCTGAAATCTGAGACCAACCCAAGTCTAAAATCACCTATATAACTCATTATCAATCTAATCAAGCCATCACAAGCAAAATTTCCTCACAACCTTACTAAATCCCTGAATAATGCACAAAACATGCATAAAAGTGATATTTTTGCTAGAAATTCAATAAGTTATGAACAAGAGATGCTAGGGTGAGTTAGTACCTTCAAAATACCTTAAGCAACACCAAAAACTCCAGATCTAGCCTCAAGTATGCAGTCTTGCCACTAAACACCTCAAATGAGCCAAAAACCCAAGGTTTTGTGAAGGAAAAAGGTTGGATTTATGTGGAATTTGTGCATGAACTAAAAGAGAATGAAAAGGGATGAGAAATGGAGGAATAATGTGTTTGTTGCTGCTGCTCTCTGCTGGAAATTTCCAGAAATTGAAAAGAGAGGGAGAAGAGAAGGAAATTGGGTCAAAGGTCAACTTCTTACCTACCCACCATACCTCATTGTTTAATTGGAAATTTGAATTATAAATAAAAAGGTTTTAGAAAAAATTAAATGGTGGGAAAAATATGGAGTTGCAACCATGCATGAAGAAAGAAAAGGTTATCATGATACATTTTTTTTTTTTGAAAACATGCACACTTGCTAATTTGCCCGAAAACGTCTAAACGAATTTCAAGGCGTTACACCTCGACTCATTCGTCGGCTTCATTGGAATAATGTGCGGAATAGGTCGTCGGCTTTGTGTCAAAGACGATCTACGTCGAGGTTGCACTAGTTCAAGCTCCGACTTCACAAAGTTGTGAAACTTGTGAAGATAACACCCAAAACAACTTGGCAAGAGGTAGAGGGTGAAGAAATAGGAGATGGGTTCACTTTAGATTTGGAATTCTCTCACTAGAACTCAAGTTGCCATTGGAGTAGCAAGTTTGAAGAAGAAGAAGAAGATGAAGAAGATGATGATAATGTTATGATAAGTAATTGAAATAAAAAGGAAAATCAATACTTATCATAAAGTAAACCATGGTTATGTGTAGAGAATTGACCAAGGTTAGATTAGTGGTAAGGGTTAAGGATGAAGACAAAAGGGATGACTTTGGTCAAAGTTTCATGAAGCTTCAATAAGCTTCATGAAGAAAAGAAACCCTTTTTGTTTTCTTTCACCTAATTAAATGAATAAATAATGGATAAATAATTAAGTGAATAATCAAAAACCCTAACCCTTATCATAACCATGGTCCAATTCTTCACACAAAGCCAAGTTATTATGCATCATCAATCATGATACAAACAAGTGTACACAAAACATATCACATATACAATGTGCACACCAAGTGAGAAAAATCCGTTTAAAGTGAACCAATACTAGTTAATGCAAAGTAATATATCAAATATATAATTATACATTAAATCATTAAATCAACATTTGATTCAATGATCCGGTCATGTCGCACATAACCGACTAGTATTCAATGTATCGATTTATCGAATCAATGATTCGATAACTAGGTCATATCTAATATAACCAATCGAAAACATATATCGCGAGAATGAAATGCGGTATCACATACACGCATTATTCTCGGTCCTGCACACATCTCATATGCGCTCCTATTTCGTTTCGCTTGAACCAGGAAACCTCTGTGTAGGACTCTAAAGACTCGTCAATACGCCGGTAGCAGATGATGATCATATCAAGCACCCACAAGCCGCAAGCGGTCTGCTAAACGTAACGGCCACCCGGGTATTGAGCGATCAGAAGATCGACGAGCTAGCCCGCTCACACTCCTGCGAATCCGACCAGTAACACTTACCGTACAGTTCGGTCTCTTCGTCTGATACGTCGCATATCAAGTCTAGGGGTGGTATACGTCAGACCCCAATAACCGATAAGTCGTGCCGATGTGAGGCTCATAACGGGTCGAGAAACTACTGGTAACACTTACCAGCAAATCTCTGATCAGCCCTGGCCAGGGACTTCCCTGTTACGGCCAATCAAGCACAGCGCAACATCAACCCCCAATACCGGGAGAGACGAAACCCCTCCTATCGCTCATTGCCTCCATGTGACTCGGGACTGTACCCAAAGACCACCGTTTTGCACGCCCTCATGGACGTGGTAAGGTGGAGATCAAAGCACAGTGGGAATCACACAAGACTCTATGACGATCTCGGGTCTACAGACTAACCTGTACAAGTGTCACCTGAGAACTGCCATCTGACGTGAGGTATAATACCATCTGGGAGTTCTCGGCGAGTCCGTCCAGTGTACCCAGTCACCACTGAGCACCCGTACACCATCTCTGATGTCAAACACCAATGGATATGGGATCATCCATCGCCCATCTCATGGGTCGAGAAGCGTATACGCTAGTCTACTCTGGTATATCGATGCCCCGTCTCGATACACCCATGACTAGGGACCTTGAAGGATGTACTTATGGACTACCATGTCCCTACTAGTACGATCTGCATCATAGTCCAGGTAGTCAAGTACACATCCTAAGGGCTTTACCAACATGTAACTATAAGACAGTATAAAGAGACTAGTGTACATGTTAAGATAAAGAGTAACCAGATAGCATACTATCATATCGAGCAAGAAAGTCATCTCTATATATGTCCAAGCATCCAATATAATATACATCATCTGTACAATACTGGCCTCTAGGGCATACATACAACCAACAATCTCCCACTTGCACTAGGGCCAGCTGCTGTAGTATCGCATACCGAGCATCCCGAAGAGTTTCTCAAACTGTATCTAGGGAATGGCCTTCGTGAGTGGATCCGCCGTGTTGTTCTTCGTGTCAACTCTCCTGACCTCGATCTCCCGGTGATCAACTATCTCCCGGATCAGGTGATACCGCCTCAGAATATGCCTGGACCGCTGATGGGACCTGGGTTCCTTGGCCAAAGCCACCGCTCCATTGTTATCGCAATACAAAGGTATTGGACGCTCAATGGATGGAACCACACCAAGTTCAGTAATGAACTTCTTGATCCAGACAGCCTCTTTGGCAGCATCGTTGGCAGCGATGTATTCAGCCTCCATCGTCGAGACTGCCACGGTTTCCTGCTTGGAACTCTTCCAGCTAACCGCCCCTCCGTAAAGGGTAAAGACAAAGCCCGACTGCGACCTAGAGTCGTCCTTATCACTCTGGAAGCTCGAATCGGTAAAGGACTCCACTTGGAGTTCTCCATTACCATACACCAAGAACATATCTCTAGTCCTTCGTAAGTACTTGAGAATGCTCTTCACAGCTGTCCAGTGACTCTCTCAAGGATCAGCTTGATACCTGTTCACTATACTTAGTGAGTATGCTACATCGGGTCTGGTACATAGCATCGCATACATGATAGAGCCTACTGCCGAAGCATAGGGTATCCCTTGCATGCGAGCTCTCTCCAAATCAGTCTTGGGAAACATCTCTTTGGAGAGAGTGACTCCAGAGATCGTGGGCATGTTTCCACGCTTGGACTCTTCCATACTAAACCTCTTTAGTATGGTGTCAATGTACCTGGATTGGGACAATCCCAAAATCCGTTTGGATCTATCTCTATAGATCCTGATTCCCAATATGCAGGAGGCATCACCAAGATCTTTCATTGAGAATCTTTGTGATAAGAAGAGCTTGACCGATTGCAGCATAGGAATATCATTTCCTATCAAGAGTATGTCGTCCACGTACAATACGAGGAAGACAATCTTACTCTCTGCCACCTTCCTGTAGATACAAGGTTCATCTGGATTTTTGACAAAATCAAACTCTTTGATAACGACGTCAAAGCAGATGTTCCAACTCCGCGATGCTTGCTTTAATCCATAAATGGATTTAAGCAGCTTGCACACCTTCCCGCTGCTCCCACTGTCTACGAAGCCCTCTGGCTGAGTCATGTACACGCACTCTTCTAAATCACCATTTAGAAAGGCGGTCTTAACATCCATTTACCAGATTTCGTAATCATGATAAGCAGCGATGGCAAGCATGATCCGGATGGATTTAAGCATAGCCACTGGAGAAAAGGTCTCGTCATAGTCCACACCTGGTCTTTGACGAAAACCCTTTGCTACAAGTCTAGCTTTGAAAGTCTCCACTTTCCCATCTACACCAAGTTTCTTCTTGAAGATCCACTTGCTCCCAATGGGTTTTACCCCTTCAGGAGCAACTTCCAAAGTCCATACTTTGTTGGTGTACATGGAATCCATCTCAGACCGCATAGCATCCAGCCATTTCACTGAGTCCCCACTCGTGATGGCCTGCTCGAAGCTAGTTGGGTCATCATCCTCCATGATGCAATCCTCGCTACCTCCATCCATGAGAAAACCGTAGTATCTCTCAGGTTGGCGAGGAACCCTACTAGATCGGCGGAGAGGCTGAGGTTCGTCGGGAGCTACTGAATCCTCTGGTTCCACTAAATCTTCAGTTTGAGTTTGTGTAGCCGGAATTTCTTCCAGTTCTACCTCACCGCCACTAATTTCTTTTGCAAGAAATTCCTTTTCCAAAAAGGTGGCATGTCGAGAAACAAACACTTTTTGTTCCTCTGTATGGTAGAAAAGATATCCATGTGAATGTTTGGGATATCCCACAAACTTACATAGAACTGACCGTGCCTCGAGTTTGTCCGGATTTTGCCTTTTGACATAGGCCGGGCAACCCCATATCTTAACTCGTTTAAGACATGGTCTCTTCCCACTCCATATCTCATATGGTGTGGTAGGTACAGATTTAGATGGAACTTGATTCAATAGGTACGCTGCTGTCTCCAGCGCATAACCCCAGAGGGAAATAGGTAACTCAGCTGTGCTCATCATAGAGCGCACCATATCTAATAGGGTGCGGTTCCTCCGTTCTGATACACCGTTGTGCTGTGGTGTATATGGAGGAGTCAGCTGAGAGAGAATCCCATTCTCTTTTAGGAAGTCCAGGAATTCATTGCTCAAGTATTCCCCTCCTCGATCAGATCGTAGGATTTTAATACTTTTTCCGGTTTGGTTCTCAACTTCTTGTTTATATTCCCTAAATTTCTCAAAAGCTTCTGATTTGTGTTTCATCAGGAACACATACCCGAACCTAGAGAGATCGTCAGTGAATGTAATGAAGTACGAAGAACCATCCCTGGCATGTGTAGACATGGGACCGCATACATCACTATGTATCAGTCCCAAGAGTTCGGTAACTCTTTCTCCGTGTCCCGTAAACGGAGTTTTGGTCATCTTGCCTTTGAGACATGACTGGCAAGTGTCATAAGATAAAAATTCAAACGGATTTAAATATCCATCTTTATGCAACTTAGCTAGTCGTGTCATATTGATGTGACCCAGTCTACAATGCCACAAGAAGGATTCGTTCAGTTCAGAACTCTTCCTCTTGTGTGTGTTTGTTATGCTCAGAACTGTTGATTGATTTAGAACATAAATGCCATTGCATAACGTGCCTGATCCAACCAACTTTTGGTTATGGAAAATGTTCATAACATTGTCCTGTAATACAAAATTATATCCCTCTTTACTTAATAAAGAAACCGATATAATGTTGCATATCAGGTTCGGCATGTAATAGCATTCGTTCAGAACCAATGTATTACCAGTTGGTAATACAAGGTGATATTCCCCGACAGTCTTAGCTGCAACAATTGCACCATTTCCAACTCTAATGTCTTTATCACCTTCTCCAAGTTCTCTACCGTTCCTTAGCCCATGTAACTGATTACATATATGGGATCCTGACCCGGTATCCAATACCCAGGACGTAGAGCAAATAGAGAAACAGTTCTCAGTAACGAACACACCCGAAGAAAATGCATCAACATGTACTTTCTTCATTCGGGTGGCATGGGAATCCTGGTATTCCCCTATATCCTGTTCATTCCTATAACTCTTATAGGAAAGAACGGAACCAACGTTCCCCAGCACAGTATAACATGCGGGTTCGGTCAATACATCCATATTATTATCTTGATTAAGGCATGAACTGGTCGCTACCTGGAGAGAGAGAGAAGAAAACACTTTAGCGTATGCTCGTGCAAGATCAGATTGGTTATTATCTTATCTAATCAGGATGGCTCCCACTGCTTTTTATCAAATCTTCCTCCAAACCCTAAAAGGAAAGACTAGCCGGGATTAATTACACACTACAGGTTCGCCAATCTTTCAGCCAGGCCAGTGTCGGTACTTTGAGGGAGGTCCCCCGTGCTTTCGCATGAACCTAATTAATGTAAACCTCGTTTTCCCAGAGGCGTAACCCCGTTGACACCTTTCTAGACACCTACTTGATCAGCTAATTGCAATGTGTAAAACTCTCCCAGGAGTAACTCTTACTCGCAGTGGGTATCGGGATCCAACTATCTCATAGAAGGTATGCAATCTCATTGCAAATTTCAACACTTGAAATTCCCGATAATATTTTTCCCCTAGTGTCCTATGACCTTGACAAAGGCCAACAAATCACAGGATGCTAGTCAAGTTCAACCCGTCATTTCTTGATTGAATCAAACCCACCCGCACGACCCTTGACAAAGGCCAACAAGGTCGTACGACTACCCTGAAACAATCTGCATCACATGCATAAACAGATAAGCACTATTCAGCTACCGCACACTACGCCTTGACAAAGGCCAACAAACGCAGCACGAATACTAAACAGTCTATATCTGAAATGACGGAGGGCTACGTCAGGTTTTTCTGAAAACCTATTGCGTAATGAACTCGATATCGTTGTAGAATCAAATGAAGTTTTGAAATGGAGTGATTTTGAGGCTTTTCTAGTTTTGCTAAAGGAGTCACTCCCGGTGAAGGGATCTCGGTCCTTTCCTCATCGAATAAGGTGCGGGATATATCATATATATCGCTGTGCAAAGCAAAAACCGTAAAAGCAGTCAAAAGCAAACCGAGTGTGTAGCATCTTCCAGTTATTGCTAAAGGAGTCACTCCCGGTGAAGGGATCTCGGTCCTTTCCTCATCGAATAAGGTGTAGGGTATATCATATATACCGCTATGCAAAGCAAGAACTGTAGCTACCTGTTTTATTTTAAAATTCAATTCTACAACATCTTAGGTTTCTTATCTTTCATTAATCACATTAATGAAGTCCCATCATTTAAATACCTAAACATCACAGATAGATATGACGTACACTTATGCCATCCGCATTCGCCTCGATGTCCCCTCGTGCACCGTTAGGTTAGGTAACTAACGACAGAGCAGGGCAGGGCTAGCGCGGGTGTAAAACATAAGTAACGTCTATATAATATATCATATATACTATATACTATATCCATCACAGAATCACATCACAGATATCGCAGCAGAATAAACATATGAAATATTGGATATACTAGGACGTCCGTGTTTTCAATACGAGCCAGTATAAAACACGGATTCCACGGTCGTGATGAATAGCCAATCCCACACCCCTAGACCCCTACGAGAGCGGCAAGCAACCCTGCCAATTCTAGGGTTAGGAGACCCGGACTCGACTCCTCGAGTTGGTCTCCCACTGGACCCCAGAACCCGGTTACTTGTGCTCCCCTCCTTGGGTCTTTCCTAATGCGGAAAAGTAAATAATATACAAAAGGTGACATCTTCCGCTACCTGGAAGTGCCCAAATAAAAGAATATTACATACAAGTTTTTACATGAATGAAAATGAAAAACACTCATCTCACATAAAAACCCCCGGCTATTCGAACACGACGATCCAATATAACATATCCAGCAACACATAACATCACATGTCATCAACGTAAGTAAGTATGCATACCCCAATTGTCGTTGACGTATAGCAACGAAACCGGCGATATGATCATACTACACTTACGGTCACAGAAAAGAATGTGTAAAACTACAACAATTGGAATCCGCAACTTCTTTAGACATCACATGCCTAATCAAATGAAATACTTAGACATCACATGCCTAACAGATATAAATCCCGCATTTTAGTCTCATTATCGAAAACTCTTTTCAATATCATATGGGACTAAACTGCTAAATTTATAACATTCATTCAGTTATCTCATAACTGTTTATGAATTCCAATTATTGTATCACATTCCAGATAAACAGAAAATGTTAAACTTTCCGATCGAACAGTCGAATACCCAAGTTTTCCCGATACAGTCCAACACATGAAATGAGTCTAGAAACATTCAATTCGTGCCTCAGTACCAACGGTCCAGCCGTAGAAGGGTCAAGCCAACGCCTCACATCTGGCACGCCGTACTGCCCCAAACCCGAAGGTTCAAAGGACAGTTCAAGACGGTCACATAATCGAGTTAAGGTTTGTTGTCTTCTAGAGGGACCATCGCGTTACTTGCACTACTTAGAACGTCGTTAAACTACGGAAAAATCCAACACTTGGATATTTCCCGACAGGGGAAAAGTTGGGTATTTATAACCGGTCGAACTTTTTAACATATTCTATAAATTATCCGGAAAAACACAAAAGACGAAATTTGATACCCCGATCGAAACACCGAATCCCCAAAGCAACCCCAGAAAATTCAACTCTTGAATAATTATTAAAAATATCCAGAGAACACTTCACTGTTAAATATAAATTACTGTACAAAAGTCAACGCAAGGGAAGACCAAACGGCCGCGGAACACCCGCACATGCCAAGCTCGTGCCGCGGTTCCGCGGTGGATTATTCGAATTAGGCCCCCGTATTTTACAGTAATTCATATAAAACCCTGCTTGATTTTCTGAATATTTTTAATGTTGAAAAACTCACTATTTTCAAAAATGTACAGAGAGCATGGAAATTTTGGACTTTCGGGTTCGATCGGACATCAAAATCCGTCGGGACTTCGCCTAAGGCTCTAGCTAGGCTCTGATACCAGTGAAAGGTTCCTAGGCACTCTAGTAAGGTCTCACAAGGCATCGAACATGCCAATTTAAAATTTTTGGTGCCGAGAAACCCTAGACTACGGATCTTAGACTAGATGTTTAGGCGAAATGATAAAGCTAGTTAACAAATTAACTAAAGGTCGGAAGCTACAACCTTTGTAGATCCGGATTTCCACCTCCTTAGCTCCACGTGGTCATGCCCTCGCTGTCCATCATGAATCCTCGACTCATTCGTCGGCTTCATCGGAATAATGTGCGGAATAGGTCGTCGGCTTTGTGTCAAAGACGATCTACGTCGAGGTTGCACTAGTTCAAGCTCCGACTTCACAAAGTTGTGAAACTTGTGAAGAGAACACCCAAAACAACTTGGCAAGAGGTAGAGGGTGAAGAAATAGGAGATGGGTTCACTTTAGATTTGGAATTCTCTCACTAGAACTCAAGTTGCCATTGGAGTAGCAAGCTTGAAGAAGAAGAAGAAGATGAAGAAGATGATGATAATGTTATGATAAGTAATTGAAATAAAAAGGAAAATCAATACTTATCATAAAGTAAACCATGGTTATGTGTAGATAATTGACCAAGGTTAGATTAGTGGTTAGGGTTAAGGATGAAGACAAAAGGGATGACTTTGGTCAAAGTTTCATGAAGCTTCAATAAGCTTCATGAAGAAAAGAAACCCTTTTTGTTTTCTTTCACCTAATTAAATGAATAAATAATGGATAAATAATTAAGTGAATAATCAAAAACCCTAACCCTTATCATAACCATGGTCCAATTCTTCACACAAAGCCAAGTTATTATGCATCATCAATCATGATACAAACAAGTGTACACAAAACATATCACATATATAATATGCACACCAAGTGAGAAAAATCCGTTTAAAGTGAACCAATACTAGTTAATGCAAAGTAATATATCAAATATATAATTATACATTAAATCATTAAATCAACATTTGATTCAATGATCCGGTCATGTCGCACATAACCGACTAGTATTCAATGTATCGATTTATCGAATCAATGATTCGATAACTAGGTCATATCGAATATAACCAATCGAAAACATATATCGCGAGAATGAAATGCGGTATCACATACACGCATTATTCTCGGTCCTGCACACATCTCATATGCGCTCCTATTTCATTTCGCTTGAACCAGGAAACCTCTGTGTAGGACTCTAAAGACTCGTCAATACGCCAGTAGCAGATGATGATCATATCAAGCACCCACAAGCCGCAAGCGGTCTGCTAAACGTAACGGCCACCCGGGTATTGAGCGATCAGAAGATCGACGAGCTAGCCCGCTCACACTCCTGCGAATCCGACCAGTAACACTTACCGTACAGTCCGATCTCTTCATCTGATACGTCGCATATCAAGTCTAGGGGTGGTATACGTCAGACCCCAATAACCGATAAGTCGTGCCGATGTGAGGCTCATAACGGGTCGAGAAACTACTGGTAACACTTACCAGCAAATCTCTAATCAGCCCTGGCCAGGGACTTCCCTGTTACGGCCAATCAAGCACAGCGCAACATCAACCCCCAATACCGGGAGAGACGAAACCCCTCCTATCGCTCATTGCCTCCATGTGACTCGGGACTGTACCCAAAGACCACCGTTTTGCACGCCCTCATGGACGTGGTAAGGTGGAGATCAAAGCACAGTGGGAATCACACAAGACTCTATGACGATCTTGGGTCTACAGACTAACCTGTACAAGTGTCACCTGAGAACTGCCATCTGACGTGAGGTATAATACCATCTGGGAGTTCTCGGCGAGTCCGTCCAGTGTACCCAGTCACCACTGAGCACCCGTACACCATCTCTGATGTCAAACACCAATGGATATGGGATCATCCATCGCCCATCTTATGGGTCGAGAAGCGTATACGCTAGTCTACTCTGGTATATCGATGCCCCGTCTCGATACACCCACGACTAGGGACCTTGAAGGATGTACTTATGGACTACCATGTCCCCACTAGTATGATCTGCATCATAGTCCAGGTAGTCAAGTACACATCCTAAGGGCTTTACCAACATGTAACTATAAGACAGTATAAAGAGACTAGTGTACATGTTAAGATAAAGAGTAACCAGATAGCATACTATCATATCGAGCAAGAAAGTCATCTCTATATATGTCCAAGAATCCAATATAATATACATCATCTGTACAATACTGGCCTCTAGGGCATACATACAACCAACATCCTTTACGTCCTGGGTATGTGATACCGGATCAGGATCCCGTATATGTAATCTGTTACATAGGCTACAGATAGGTAGAGAACTGAGAACGGGTGATTAGTTTCATGAGACAGAAAATGGTGCAAGTGTTGCAGCCAAGTCTATTGGTCACTATCACCCTGTATTACTAGAATACATTGATTCTGAACGAATGTTATTAGATACCGAACCTGATATACAACATCATATCTTTTTCTTTATTAGTAAAGAAAGGATAAAATTTTGTATAGTATGGATAATGTTTTGAACATCTCCTATATCAAGAGTTGATCGGTTCAGGCACGTTATCTAAAAGCATTGATGTTCTAAATCAAACTACAGTTCTTAGTATACGGAACACACACAAGAGGAAGACTTCATAAATGAACGAATCCTTCTTGAGGCATTGTAGACTAGGTCATATCAATGCGACTCGACTAGCTGAAGTTACATTAAGATGCATATTTAAATTTGTTTGAATTTACATCTTGTGAAACTTGCCGGTCATGTCACAAAGATAAGATGACCATAGCTCTGTTTATTGGAAACAGAGAAAGAGTTTAGTGAACTCTTGGGATTGATACATGCTGATGTATGAAAGTCCCCTGTCTACATATGCCAGGACCGGTTCTTTGTACTTCATTACATTCTCTGATGATCTCTCAAGATTCAGACATATGTTCCTGCTGAAACACAAGTCCGAACCTTTTGAGATATTCACAGAACGTAAGTTAGAAGTAGAGAACGAAAAAAAAAATACGGGTATAAGTATTATGTCCTTTGATGAGATCAAGGAGGAGAATACTAAAGCATGGAATTCCTGGACTATTCTAAAGGAGAATGAGATTCTCTCTCAGCATTACTCCTCCGTATACACCACAGCACGTCGGTGTATCGGGGCGGAGCAATAGCACCCTATATGATATGGTGTGCTCTATGATGAGTACTACTGAGTTTCCTATTTCCTTTTGGGAGTTATGCACTTGAGTAGTTGCATACCTATTGAATAGGGTTCAAATCAAATCAGTTACCTACCATTTCATATGTGATATGGAAAGGGAAGAGCCCATATCTTAAGTTTGTTAAGATTTGGGGTTGTCTGGCCAATGTCTAAAAGCAAAATCCGGACAAGCTCGAGGCAAGGTCTGTTATGTAGAACTGGAAATGTTCCAGCTATACAAACTGCAACTGATGATTTGGTAGAACCAAAGGATTCAATAGTTTCCAACGAACCTCAGCCTCTCCGCCGATCTGGTAGGGTTCCTCACCCACCTGAGAGATACTTCAGTTTCTTTATGACAGTGGGAGCGAGGATTGCATCATGAGATGATGACCCAACTAGTTTCGAGCTGGCCATCAGGAGTGGGACTCTGTAAGAATGGCTGGATGCTTATCGATCCGAGATGGAATCCTTATACACCAACAAAGTATGGACTTTGGTTGCTTTATCTGAAGGGTTAAATCCCCATCAGGAGCAAGTATATCTTGAGAAGATTACTTGGTGTACATGGAAAAGTTGAGACTTTCAAAGCTATGCTTAAGTCCATCCAGATCCTACTTGCCACGGCTACATACCATGACTACGATATCTGGTGGTTGGGTGTTATGACAACTTTTCTAAATGATGTTTTAGAAGATAGCGTCTATAAGTACACAGCCAGAGGGCTTCGTAGGCAGTGGGAGCAGCGGAAACGTGTGCAAGATGCTTTATAGGATAAAGCAGGGATCGCGGAGTTGGAACATCTGTTTTGATGTGGTAGTCAAAGAGTTTGACTTCATCAAAATGGTAGATGAACCTTGTATATACAAAAAGGTAGTAGAGAGTATGGTGGTGATCCTCGTAGAGTACGTGGATGACATACTCTTGATAGGGAAGGAGTTTCCTATGCTACGCTCGGTCAATCCCCGCTTATCACAAGGATTCTCCATATAGGATCAAAATGATACCTCCTAAATCCTGAGTTATGGATCTATGAGATAGATCTAATTGGATGTTAGGATTCTCACTAGTTGTAGTAAGATGGTATCAATCGATCCTGGGGAGAATCACTGGAAAGGTTCCAGGGTGATAAGAACGACTGAATGTCATTCGCAGGCATTGTCTTTAACCTCAGTGGAGGGACGGTATGTTGGAAGAGTTCCAAGCTAGATACCGTGACATACTAGACGATTAAAGGCAAGATACATCGTTACCAAGGATACTACCAAAGAGGCAGTCTGGATATATATATAAGTTCATAAGATGAACTTCGTTCCTACCATTGTGTGACAATGGAGTTGTGGCTTTAGCCAATGAACTACCGTCCCATCAGAAATCCAGATATAATACTTAGGCAGTATCACCTGACCATGGAGATGGTTGATCTCCAGGGAGATCGAGGTTAGGAGAGTAGACACAGAGGACAACAGCGCGGATCCACTCACAAAGGCTTTTTTTCCCAATAGAGACTTTTATGGGATGGTTGAGTATGAGATACTTCAACCGCAGCTAATTGTTGGGTATGCGATACCATAACAAATGGCCCTAGTGCAAGTGGGAGATTGTTAGTTATATGTATGCCCTAGAGGCCATTACTGTACATACGATGTATATTGTAATGGATGCTTGGATATATATAGGGAGGACTTTCTTGCTCGACATGATAGTACGCTATCTGGTTGTACTTTATCTTAACATGTACTCTGATTGTCTCTTTGTTACTTGTTGATAAAGCCCTTAGGATATGTACTCGACTACTGGGACTATGATGAGATCATACTAATGGGGCCACGGTAGTCGACGAGTACATCCTATAACTGTTCCTAGTCGAGGGTATATCGAGACAGGGCATCGATGCACCAGAATAGACTAGCGTATACGCATCTTGACCCATATGATGGGCGATGGATGATCCCATATCCATCGGTGTTTGACATCAAGGATGGTGTACGGGTGCTCAGTGGAGACTGGGTACACTGGACGAACTCGCCGAGAACTCCCAGATGGTCTTATACCTCACGTCAGATGGCAGTTCTCCGGTGACACTGGTACAGAGTAGTCTGTTGACCCGAGATCGTCATAGAGTCTTGTGTGATTCCCACTGTGCTTTGATTTCCATCATACCACGTCCAAGAGGGCATGCAAAAAGGTGGCTTTTGGGTACAGTCCCGAATCACATGGAGGCAATGAGCGATAGGAGGGGATTCGTCTCTCCCGGTATAGGGAGTTGATGTTGTGCTGTGTTCGATTGGCTATAACCGGAAATCCCTGGCCAGGGTTGCTGAGATTTACTGGTAAGTGTTAGCAGTAGTTTCTCGAACTGTTATAGACCTCATATCGACAAGACTTATCAAGCTACTGGGGTCTGACGTTTACCACCCCTAGGCGAGATATGCGACATATCAGACGACGAGACCGGACTGTACGGGAGTGTTACTGTTTGGATTCACAGGAGAAGTTACAGGCTTTCTTGTTGATCTTCTGAGCGCTCAATACCTGGGTAGCTGTTACGTTTAGCTGACCGCTTGCAGCTTGTGGGTGTTTGATATGATCATCACCTACTGCCGGCGTATTGACGATTCTTTAGAGTCCTACACAGAGGTTTCTTGGCTCAGGCAAAACGGAGTAGGAGCACATATGTGATATGTGCGGGACCGAGGATATTACAATATGAGATACCGTATTCTATTCTCGCGATATTTGATATCAGCCGGGTCATAGGATCAAGTGTTGATTCGATGAATCAGTACGGATAAATATTAGTCGGTTATATGCGATATAGCCGGATTTTCGGATCAAGTGTTGATTCAATAATTTAATGTATAATAATATATATGATATATTAAATTACATTAACTAATATTTTCTCACTAAAAGATTCTTTTTCTCACTCGGGTAATACATTGATATATATGCGATATATGTTAATTGTATTATTTTATTTGGTTACAATAAATATTATATATGTGATATATAATATTGTAACATGATATGATAACTAATGCAACATGTTTTGTGGAGTTTAAACATGATTAGGGTTTGGATTAGGGTTAAGTCTTCTAGTTGATTCTAGAAGCTTTTCATTTTTTCATGATAAAGATATTTGTGTGTGACTCATTCTTAACCTAACCCAAACCCTAGCCTTGGTTAATTCTCTACAAAGGTTTAGTCAACCATGGTTGCATAATTGATCATTATCTCCTTTGCATTATTCATCACAAAAGGAATTCTAATTATTGTTCATCTTCTTCCTTCATTCTCTTCATGAAAAAGCTTACTAGTTTTTCTAAAGTGATGAATAAATATGAGAAAAAGATAAATAAAGAGAGCAAAAATCCTACTTCATCATCCTCATCTTCCCTTGCCATTTAGATGAGGGTGTTCACATCATTTCATGAGTGTTAGCTTGTGTTAACGGAACTTCAAGGTAGATCATCTTAGCATCGAAGATCGGAAGCAAATGTTGCATCTTTCTCTTCGTGGAACCTCTCGAGAGTCCGGATCCCGATGATCGCAGCGAAGGGACCACAACACGGAGCATATGAAGTGAAGGACCGGATCTACAAAGGTTGTAATCCCTCTCACTTAGTATTAAAGTGTTTAGCATGCTTGTTTTCGCCTAATCTCTAGTTTAAAGATCCGTATTCGGGTTGTTCGGCATGGCTAAATTTTTAATCGGGCATGGTTGATGCCTCGTAGACCCTTGTGCGCATTCCTAGCAACCCTACAATATACACATGCACTTATAAAGTAAACTTTAGAACGAAGCTATACTCATTCTCCTGCCGGGTCTCATAGTTTAGAACAGCAGTAATAGCAAGTCTGCGTAAACAAGAACCTCCATGTCACCGTCTTTGAGGATACCGGAGTACCTCTCGGGTGCCTGAGATTATCCACCATATGTGTGGAGTGGGTAATGGAATGTCAAACCTGATTGAATGTTTAGGTTCTATTAAATTTTCAGAAATCATTAGTGGTTTTGGAATCTCTTCCAGTTCTACTATACTCCCACTACTACAATATGGGGTTGCTCCTACGGACTCAGGAATCTGTAGGGGCGACTATTTTTTGCCACTACGGATTTATCCGTAGGTCCACATCGTTGTCCCTACGATGCCTTACGTTCTAATATGTTGTTTGGCCCTATGGAGCCGCAAACGGTGGACCTACGGTTATGTCCGTAGGGGCATATAAATAGGTTATTAATAAAAAAAAAGCACAGAAAAGTCATTCATCGCTCCCAAAAATTCTCTCTCTCACTCTCCCGCGCCTCATCGCCTGTTCCCGCGCCTCGTCGCCACCGCGCTCCGCGCCTCGTCGCCACCTTCGTCGGTCATTCCCACACATTCGTCGACTTCCCGCGCCTCGTCGCCACCTTCGCCGATCGTCGTCGAACACCGATTTCTATCGTCTCTTCCACCTCCCAGTTAGTAATTAAATATCAAATTATTTTTAATTTTGATGATGTTAGGTCTAGGGTTCTGGCCAGGTTCGGGTAGGGTGAGGGTGTAAGTCCACGTTGCCCACCCCGGTGCTTACGGGGAGGCGGAAAACATAATAAAAATCGGATTTTTATCAACTATAGGCAACATGGACTATGCTTTAAGGATCTTTACTAAATAAAAACTTGCTAAAGCTAACTTGAAAGTAGCTAAGTGGTAGAAAGGTTATACCTTTGGTCTCTTAGTCCTTCTCTCCTTGCTCCTTGGAGTAGTGGAAGGAGGTCACCTTGCTCGTTTCGTCACGCCGAAGAAAGATCCACCCGAAAGCCTCAACCTTTGGCTTCAACTCCAAGCTAGAAGTAACTAGGGTTCAAGAAGTGCTAGTCCTTCAACCCTAGATGAGAGTAGAGAAAATCAAGAGAGGGTTTTTCTCAAGCTCAGGTGTTTCTCAACACATGAGAGGGAGAGAGCTTGAGGGAGAGGAAGAACAAGAGAGAGAAAGGATATGATAGAATGAGAAATAATTGAGCCATTCTCACTAATATGTGTGAATTATTTTAATTGAATAATTAGCTAGATAATTGTCATGGTTATTCATGACATGACCATTATCATTTCAATTTGTAAAGATCAAAAAGCATCTTCTAAAAGAAATGATGATGGTCAAAGTGTCAACCTAGGTCAACAAGTCAAAGAAGTCAAATGGTCAACAACCATAACCATGGACAATTATTAAACAAATTATTAATTAACAATAATACACACATAAACATTAGGGTTAATAAAATGACAATAGCCATTAACCCTAAACAAGGTCCTCTCCCTCAATCTCAAGCAACTGTGCATACGCACCCGCATTCGTGATCCGAGGAACACGAATACACTGAGAAAAACCAATCTCAAATCATATACTAGGATCCGGCTTAAACCAAAGCCCGCTAGTATAAACTGTCCGGACAGCAAACGTGCACAAGTGCGCGAATGTGAACGAACCCTGTCGCAAAACCATGCGACCTCTACTCATTTTGCCTAAAGGCGAATAGCTCTCTGTGTGGGACTCTAAAGACTCGACACTACGCTGGCAGTGGGTTTAACCACAGACCGCAAGCGGCACTAGCTGTACGTAACGGTCCCCAGGTAGATGTCGATAAGAAGACTTACGAGGTGAACCCCATCTGAACTCCTACTGAGCCTGTATGTGACAATCTCCGTACAGTCCGGCCTGTTCGTCTGATACATCGCATGGCGGGCCTAGGGTGCGATGAATGTCAGTCCCCTAATAGCGGTACAAGTCGTGCCGGAGTGAAGCCCAGAACACCCTGAGATAACACTGGAAACCTACCAGTATATCTCGCTTGCCCTGGCCAGGGACTACTCGTGTAATGGCTCTCCTGGACACATCGCGATGTCAACCCCCAATACCGGGAGAGACGAATCTTGTCTAACCGTCACTGCCTCCAAGTGCTTCGGGACTGCACCCAAAAACTACCTGTTTGCACGACTCCTTTGAGCCGTGGTAGGGTAGTAATCAAAGTGCAGTGGGAACACACTCGAGGCGAAGTGACAGTGTCAAGTCAGCGGACTAAGCTGTACTCATGTCACCTGGGAACTGATAACTGACGATAGGTATAATACCATCCAATAGTTCCCGACGAGTCCTGTCCAGTATACTCGTAACCCAACGAGCACCCGTATACTATCTCAAGTACGACGTACTGACGGCTGTGGGACAGACCGTCTCCCATACTGGGATGAGAAGCGCATACGCTAGTCTACTCCAGAGTATCGATGCCCTGTCTCGATAGTCCAACGACTAGGGACCTGTATAAGGATTTGCTTATAGATCACCCAGCTCCCACGAGTGTGAGCTCCATCACCACGCTGGTAATCAAGCAAAGATCCTAAGGGCTCTACTAATATGTATATCAGCAATATGCTAAAAGAAACACATGCACATATTAAAGCAGAGACAAACCAAGTAGCATACTACCATTTCGAGCAAGATTGTATATACAACTGTGAATATCCCAAGCTTCCATCAAGTAATATACAAACTAGTATGATACAGTAATGGCCTCTAGGGCATATACACTAACAATCTCCCACTTGCACTAAGGCCATGTATTGGCGTATCGAAGACCTATCATCTCGATCAGCTGCCTGAACTGAGTCTGGGGCAAGGCCTTGGTGAATGGATCTGCAGTGTTATCCTCTGATGCAACTCTCCGGACCTCGATCTCCTGGCGATCCACGATCTCCCTGATCAGGTGATACTGCCTTAAGATGTGCCTGGATTTCTGATGGGATCTTGGTTCCTTCGCTAAAGCTATAGCCACGTTGTTGTCGCAATACAGAGGTATTGGGTCAACAATGGACGGAACCACCTGAAGTTCTCTTAAGAACTTCCTCATCCAGACAGCTTCTTTTGCGGCATCAGATGCAGCGATGTATTCCGCTTCCATCGTCGAGTCTGCAACGGTTTCCTGTTTGGAGCTCTTCCAACACACCGCCACTCCATTGAGGGTGAAGACAAAACCCGACATGGACTTGGAATCATCCTTGTCACTCTAGAAGCTGGAGTCAGCAAAGGCCTCAATCTGCAGGTCTTTTCCGCCATACACCAAGAACATCTCCTTAGTCCTTCTCAGGTACTTGAGAATGTTCTTTACTGCTATCCAATGTTTCTCCCGTGGGTTTGACTGATACCTGCTTACCACACTCAGTGCATAAGCCACATCCGGTCTGGTACACAACATCGCATACATTATAGAGCCCACCGCAGAAGCGTAGGGTATAATAGACATGCGATCCCTCTCCAAATCATTCTTGGGAGACATCTCTTTGGAGAGGGTGATCCCGTGACAAGCCGGTAGATTACCGCGCTTGGAATCTTCCATACTGAATCTCTTCAGTATGGTGTCGATGTACCTGGACTGTAAAAGTCCCAATATCCTCTTGGATCTGTCACGGTAGATCCGGATACCCAGAATGTATGAGGCATCACCCAGGTCTTTCATGGAGAACCTGTGTGACAAGAACCCCTTGACAGATTGTAGCATAGGAATGTCATTTCCTATTAAGAGAATGTCATCCACGTATAAAACGAGGAATACTACAGTTCTCGCTACAAATCTACAATAGATGCATGGTTCATCTGGATTTTTGATAAAGCCAAATTCCTTGACCGTCTCATCAAAACAGATGTTCCAACTCCGCGATGCCTTCTTTAGTCCATAAATGGACTTAAGCAACGTGCACACCTTTCCGCTGCTCCCACTCTGAATGAAACCCTCTGGCTGATCCATATAGACACACTCCTCTAAATGACCATTTAGAAAAGCTGTCTTTACGTCCATCTGCCAAATCTCATAATCGTGGAAGGCAGTAATGGCAAGAAGGATCTGAATGGATTTCAGCATAGCTACTGGAGAAAAGGTTTCGTCATAGTCCAAACCAGGTCGCTGACGAAAACCCTTTGCTACCAGTCTAGCTTTATAGGTCTCAACCTGTCCATCTATACCAATCTCCCTTTTGAAGATCCACTTGCATCCTACGGGTTTTACCCCGTCTAGAGCAATGTCCAACATCCATACTTTGTTGGTGTACATGGACTCCATCTCGGTCCGCATTGCATCCAGCCATTTTACCGAGTCGACGCTCTGAATGGCTTGCTGGAAGCTAGTAGGCTCATCACAGTCTATGATGCAATCCTCTCTATCCCCGTCAATGAGAAAACCGTAGTATCTTTCGGGCGGATGAGACTTCCTACTACTCCTGCGGAGTGGCGTGGGATGTCCTGATCTTTCGAACCCTCTGGTTCAACCAAGCTTTCAGTAATAGCTCGTGGTTCTGGAATTTCTTCCAGTTCTATTGTGCTCCCACTTAATTCTTTTTCTATGAACTGGTGTTCTAGAAAGTGGGCATGGCGAGAAACAAGGACTTTTTGTTCCTCTTCGCAATAGAAGTAATATCCCTTGGAATTCTTTGGATATCCCACAAACTTGCACTGTACTGAGCGTGCCTCGAGCTTGTCCGCATGCTGTTTTTTTACAAAAGCTGGACATCCTCATGTCTTAATGTATTAAGATAGGGTCTCTTCCCACACCACATCTGATATGGTGTAGTAGGCACAGTCTTAGTTGGAACCCGGTTCAAAAGGTATGCAGCTGATTCTAGTGCATATCCCCAAAACGATCGCGGCAACTCAGCGTTACTCATCATGGACCGTACCATATCCAATAGGGTTCGGTTCCGTCTCTCCGATACACCATTATGTTGCGGAGTGTATAGAGGAGTAAGCTGAGAGAGAATTCCATTCTCTTTTAAGTAACCCAGGAACTCGGCACTCAAGTATTCAACACCTCGATCAGATCTCAGTGTCTTTATACTTTTGCCTGTTTGTTTTTCTACTTCATTCTTATATTCTAGGAATTTTTCAAAAGCCTCGGATTTATGTTTCATTAAGAAGACATAACCGTACCTTGAAAAGTCATCCGTAAAAGTAATGAAGTAAGAATAACCGCTTCGCGCATATATAGACATTGGACCGCACACGTCGCTGTGTACGAGTCCTAAGAGCTCGCTCGCTCTTTCTCCGTGTCCAGTAAATGGAGTCTTTGTCATCTTTCCCTTGAGACAGGATTGACAAGTTGCATACGATTGATATTCGAACGAATCCAAATATCCTTCTGTGTGTAACTTAGTCAACCTTCTCTCATTGATGTGACCCAGTCTACAATGCCATAAGAAAGTTTTATTGGTTTCTGGAGACTTTCTTTTGTGTGCATTCTGGACATTGAAAATCTGTGGTTAGTTTAATAAGTATATACCATTGTTCAATGTACCTGACCCAATCAAAGCTTGATTAAGGTGAATGTTCACTACATTACTTACAAATGCAAATTCATAACCTTCTTTAGATAATAAAGATACAGAAATGATATTACAGGTTGCATTTGGTACATAATAACAACTACGCAAAACCAAAAAATGTTCATCCGACAATCCCAGGTGATAGTCCCCCACGGCCTCAGCATCCATGCTAGCACCGTTCGCAACTCTGAGGGTCATGTCACCTGCCTTCAAAACTCTACGCTTTCTCAACGCCTGCAAAGAATTACAGATATGAGATCCTGATCCGGTATCCAATACCCAGGAAGTAGAGTTTATTGATAGACAGTTTTCAATAACAAACACACCTGAAGCTGAAGCTGCAACTCGCTTCAAATCCTGTGTTCTGGCTTTCCAAGCCTTGCAATCCTGTTTCCAGTGACCACTTTTGTGACAATAGAAGCATTCTTCCTTCCCCACTAGCTTCCCCGCTATCTTTGTTGCTTTACCTTTTCCCTTCGTATCCACTTTACCGACACCGCCTCTTGGTTTGGCGGGGGCTTTCTTCTTCTTACCCTTGGCTTTCGCCTTGGATCTAGAAGAGGAAGATCCTCCTACAAACAAAGTGGATGTCTCCCTACCTTTCTGTAGGGTGCCCTCAGCACTCCTCAACATGTTCAGAAGTTCGGAAAGTTCTACCTCCTTTCTTTGCATGTTGAAGTTAAGAATAAACTGGGCGTAAGTGGAAGGAAGGGACTGGAGAATCAAATCAGTATAGAGTTCATTCTCCAACGTGGTCCCAGGGTCCGTGAGCTCCTCAATGTAGCCAATCATCTTAAGCACGTGTTCCGCTACCGATGATCCGACGGCCAACCTTGCCGAAAATAGCTTCTTCGACACTTCGTATCTCGCGATACGAGACTGCTCCCCATACAGTTCTTTTGTATGAAGAAATATGGACTCTAGGTCCATATTCTCGTGCCTCCGCTGATGTTCATTGTCCATCGAGGCTAATACGAGGCATTTGGCCTTCGCGCAATCTATCTCCCATGTCTTACGGATTTCCTTATCCGCGACGATGGAGGTGGGACCTGGGACAGGGGGTGCTTTGGTGGTAAGGACATACCCCAACTTGTCGTAAGTGATAGCCATCTTGACATTCCTGAGCCAATCTTTGTGGTTTGGCCCTGTCAATATGTTTTTATCTAGTAATAACTTAAGTCCGGTCATCTTGAATGGTCGCTGCAATTAGGAGAGAGAAAAGAAACACTTTAGCATTATGCTCTTGTAAGTTTAGAGTGGTTTTTAATTTGTCTAAACTGGATGGCTCCCACTGTCTCTCGAATCCCTTCTCAAACCGTAAAGAAAGGATTAGTCAGGATTACTCTCACCGTACAATACTTGCTTAACCGTTCAGCCAGGCCAGTGTCGGTACTTCGAGGGAGGTTTTCCAACGCTTTCGCGAAGTTCCTAAATTAAGTAACCTCTTTTCCCTGTGGGCGTAGCCCCGCTAACACCTTTCTAGACACCTACTAAGTTTATAACATTGATCGTTAAGTGAGAGTTTTCCCGAGGAGTAGCATATACTCACAGTAGGATCGGGATCCAAATATCATCGTGTGATAAAACCGAAGGAATCCTACCAGAATCATCACACTCCAAATGGTATGCAAAGCTAGCAAGTTTCAGTACTTATGAAACTCCCGATGTGGATTTTTGCCCCATGCTCTTATGACCTTGACTTTGGCCAAAATATCATAAGTCACATGTCAAGTTCTACCCGTCATTCTCCTGGTTAATTTGGACCCACCCGTACCTACCCTTGACTTTGGCCAAAATGGCAGCACGACTGTCCCAAACCAACGCATCTATCTATGCTGCACATGAATACCCAATAGCTACCAATCACTATGCCTTGACTTTGGCCAAAATACATAGCTTGAATACTTTTTGACCATTCATGTGGAATGACGGAGGGCTACGGATGGTTTTGGCGAAACCGTGAACGCAGTGAACTTGATCTAATCGATGGAACGAGATAGCTTTTAAAAGGAGTGGTTCAAGGTCCGTGTTTAAAAGTTTGGTTTTGAAATGAACCGAGTGGTTTTCAAAGTGTTCCAATCGACTTTTACTTGGTTTATTTTCTTGCATTAGTTCTTTTAATGCATCCCATCATTTAATCCTACCATTGCAGAAAACAACCAAAATATGACGTACGCTTATGCCATTCGTATTCGCCACGGGGCCCCATCATCACCCGTTAGGTTACTTAACTAACGACAGAGCGGGGGTTGGGCTAGCGCAGCTGTAAAACATAAGCAACGCCTAAATAGTTATCATATATAAATATATAGCAATGATAGATATTACAGATCACAGATGAATATATTGGATATACTAGGAATCCACAATCCGTTCGAGCCTGCAACGAAAAGCGGATTACACGGTCGCGGTGAATAGCCAAATACCCCACCCAAGACCCCTACGGGTGCGGCAAACTACCCGCCAAGTACCCGAAGCGAAGCAACCTCCCTCACCACCATGAGTAGGCCACTCGGCACTTCGAGATACCCGGTAGTTTGTGCACCCCCTCCATGGGTCTATCCTAGGAGCAAAAACAGTAAAAAGAATTATACAATGACGGCTACAACCCCGACCCGGTTGTGCGGCCAAACAAATAATAATATTACATCAATTTACATATTAAAAATGAATGAAAGAAAAGCAACACTCATCTCACATCCACCCCGGCTATTCACCCGCGACAATCCAACCGATTCATATACACAAACCAGTATCAAACACAGATCACAGAGATGTATAACCCCGACTAATCGACATATAGCGATTAGCCGACGTTCAATACATGCAAACATCACAGATATAACCTTCATAGTCAAAGTGTAGTGAAGTTCGGAAAAAAATACGGAATTATAGGCCCCCAAAAATAAATTTCTATTCTGAAAAATCTGGGCACATACAATATATCTTAAAAATCCTAAAACTAAGCCAGAGATACACTGCATTAAACTCGACCCAGTGAGGAGTCCAAACGGCGGCGGTTCCGCGGCAATAGCTTGCTATTGCCGCGGAAACGCGGCGGTTTAGTCGACTCACTGGACCGGGTTTTGTGGTTATCTATAAAAAACCCTGAGATGATTTTAGGTGTATGACAAATTTTGTTTTGACCAGAAATTTTTTTAACAGAAACTAGGCTTTTTAAAAACTCGGTTTTTGGATTTTTCGGTTTCGAACTTCGTTACACTTCACTACCTAGCTAGTTTATGTTTAGTAAGGCTCTGATACCACTGTAAGTCCACGTTGCCCACCCCGGTGCTTACGGGGAGGCGGAAAACATAATAAAAATCGGATTTTTATCAACTATAGGCAACATGGACTATGCTTTAAGGATCTTTACTAAACAAAAACTTGCTAAAGCTAACTTGAAAGTAGCTAAGTGGTAGAAAGGTTATACCTTTGGTCTCTTAGTCCTTCTCTCCTTTCTCCTTGGAGTAGTGGAAGGAGGTCACCTTGCTCGTCTCCTCACGCCGAAGAAAGATCCACCCGAAAGTCTCAACCTTTGGCTTCAACTCCAAGCTAGAAGTAACTAGGGTTCAAGAAGTGCTAGTCCTTCAACCCTAGATGAGAGTAAAGAAGATCAAGAGAGGGTTTATCTCAAGCTCAAGTGTTTCTCAACACATGAGAGGGAGAGAGCTTGAGGGAGAGGAAGAACAAGAGAGAGAAAGGATATGATAGAATGAGAAATAATTGAGCCATTCTCACTAATATGTGTGAATTATTTTAATTGAATAATTAGCTAGATAATTGTCATGGTTAATCATGACATGACCATTATCATTTCAATTTGCAAAGATCAAAAAGCATCTTCCAAAAGAAAAGATGATGGTCAAAGTGTCAACCTAGGCCAACAAGTCAAAGAAGTCAAATGGTCAACAACCATAACCATGGACAATTATTAAACTAATTATTAATTAACAATAATACACACATAAACATTAGGGTTAATAAAATGACAATAGCCATTAACCCTAAACAAGGTCCTCTCCCTCAATCTCAAGCAACTGTGCATACGCACCCGCATTCGTGATCCGAGGAACACGAATACACTGAGAAAAACCAATCTCAAATCATATACTAGGATCCGGCTTAAACCAAAGCCCGCTAGTATAAACTGTCCGGACAGCAAACGTGCACAAGTGCGCGAATGTGAACGAACCCTATCGCAAAACCATGCGACCTCTACTCATTTTGCCTAAAGGCGAATAGCTCTCTGTGTGGGACTCTAAAGACTCGACACTACGCTGGCAGTGGGTTTAACCACAGACCGCAAGCGGCACTAGCTGTACGTAACGGTCCCCAGGTAGATGTCGATAAGAAGACTGACGAGGTGAACCCCATCTGAACTCCTACTGAGCCTGTATGTGACAATCTCCATACAGTCCGGTCTGTTCGTCTGATACATCGCATGGCGGGCCTAGGGGGCGGTGAACGTCAGTCCCCTAATAGCGGTACAAGTCGTGCCGGAGTGAAGCCCAGAACACCCTGAGATAACACTGGAAACCTACCAGTATATCTCGCTTGCCCTGGCCAGGGACTACTCGTGTAATGGCTCTTCTGGACACAGCGCGATGTCAACCCCCAATACCGGGAGAGACGAATCCTGTCTAACCGTCACTGCCTCCAAGTGCTTCGGGACTGCACCCAAAAACTACCTGTTTGCACGACTCCTTTGAGCCGTGGTAGGGTAGTAATCAAAGTGCAGTGGGAACACACTCGAGGCGAAGTGACAGTGTCAAGTCAGCGGACTAAGCTGTACTCATGTCACCTGGGAACTGATAACTGACGATAGGTATAATACCATCCAACAGTTCCCGACGAGTCCTGTCCAGTGTACTCGTAACCCAACGAGCACCCGTATACTATCTCAAGTACGACGTACTGACGGCTGTGGGACAGACCGTCTCCTACACTGGGATGAGAAGCGCATACGCTAGTCTACTCCGGAGTATCGATGCCCTGTCTCGATAGTCCAACGACTAGGGACCTGTATAAGGATGTGCTTATAGATCACCCAGCTCCCATGAGTGTGAGCGCCATCACCACGCTGGTAATCAAGCAAAGATTCTAAGGGCTCTACTAATATGTATATCAGTAATATGCTAAAAGAAACACATGCACATATTAAAGCAGAGACAAACCAAGTAGCATACTACCATTTCGAGCAAGATTGTATATACAACTGTGAATATCCCAAGCTTCCATCAAGTAATATACAAACTAGTATGATACAGTAATGGCCTCTAGGGCATATACACTAACAGAGGGTTTGGCATCGGCATCGGCATCGGCATCGGGTTAGGGTTCGGTTGGGGTTGGGGTTCGGTTGGGGTTGGGGTTGGGGCTGGGCTGGGGCTGGGGCTGGGGCTGGGGCTGGGGCTAAGGCTAAGGTTCGATTGGGGTTGGGGCTAAGCTGGGGATGGGGCTAGGTTCGGTTGGGGTAGGGTTGGGGCTATGGTTCGGTTGGGGTTAGGGCTGGGCTGGGGCTGGGGTTAGGGTTCGGTTGGGGTGGGGCTGGGGCTAGCTAGGTCTTGGGCTTCATCACCTGATATAGCGAAATATAAAGCGTACTTCAGTACACCCGACCTTATTGAGTTTCCTATTAAAGTTCCCGGTCAAACGGCATATGCATATTTTTATTCGCCATGAAATCCCAATTATCAAGCTACCGAGGACGAAAAGCCACCTTTGTTAGTCGAGAGTCATGGTAATAGACTTGTCATTATAGATTATATTCAATTATTTTTCCTATCATTTTCTTGATCCAGATGCTAATAAAGTTGTTAATTAGTTACTGTTTTTATGACGTATTTGTCTATATTTGTTGACAGTGACCTTTCTTTTGGATGAACATGTTTTTTTGATGCATGTTTCAGTCATGTGAATTCATATGTTGCGTATAACGCTTTATGATATCAGTATCCTACATTTGTAGTTTTAATTGTTGATTGTTATAGATCAATGCCATTGCAATAATAGTTTTTGGTTGATATATTAATTTTTCAAATATTTGCATGTATGTATCCATGCATGCCTGCATATATGTATATATGAGGATAATGGGTATATTATTAGGTTGCCGTAGGAGAAAATTTTCCTTCATATGGCTGTCAAAAGTCAATCCTTAATCTCTTTGTGGATGATCAGTTCTATCAACCTTGATCTCAATAGTTTAAAATCATGTTACACATACAACAAGAATACACAACAAACGCATCATTAGAGAGTGATTCAAGATGTTCAAGTTAAAACAAATATATGATGCTCGATGATAATGTGAAACCTTCATATTCTCATCGATACTCATATATGAAACTAAAAGCGCCACTTAGTCCCCGTCTATCGGTTAACATACGTTCGATGTTCGTCGTGACATAGAACTATACGAAAGTTGTTAAATATCGGACGGTATAGCTCGATACTAACAACCATCGTATATTCTATGTGACGAGAAGATTCAATCGTATGGTAACCGATAGATTTGTCCCGTGTGGACAAGTTAGGAATGTATAAAGAAAACACCTTCATTCACTTGTGTTTTCATCTGTTTCAAGATATTTCGTCGGTACCTTTCCGCTGGTTCTCCGTGTATGAAGATAGATTAGATGTTCATTTCAATGTTGTTTCACAGCTTTGAAATGATTATCTATTCTATTACAGTGCACTCATAGAACAGCGGGGAGGTGCTGCTGAAATTTACTCGAAACGGTTGAAAGCACAAGTGAATGGGTGTTCGCTCTATACATTCTTAATGGGATAGAAGCCTTACCCCCGACAGCCGGAACACACACATACAACAAGAATACACAACAAACACATAATTAGAGAGTGATTCAAGATGTTCAACTTAAAACCAATATATGATACTCGATGATAATATGAAACCTTCATATTCTCATCGATACTCATATATGAAACTAAAAGCGCCACTTAGTCCCCGTCTATCGGTTAACATACGTTCGATTTTCGTCGTGACATAGAACTATACGAAGGTTGTTGAATATCGGACGGTATAGCTCGATACTAACAACCGGCGTATAGTCTATGTGATGAGAAGATTCAATCGTATGGTAATCGATAAATTTGTCCCGTGTGGACAAGTTAGAAATGTATAAAGCAAACACCTTCATTCACTTGTGTTTTCATCCGTTTCGAGATATTTCGTCGGTACCTTTCCGATGGTTCTCCATGTACAAAGACAGATTAGATGTTCATTTCAACGTTGTTTCACAGTTTTGAAATGATTATCTAGTCTATTACAGTGTACTCGGAGAACAGCGGGGTGGTGCTGCCGAAATTTACTCGAAACGGTTGAAAGCACAAGTGAATGGGTGTTCGCTCTATACATTCTTAATGGGATAGAAGCCTTACTCCCGACAGCCGGAACACACACATACAACAAGAATACACAACAAACGCATAATTAGAGAGTGATTCAAGATGTTCAAGTTAAAACCAATATATGATACTCGATGATAATATGAAACCTTCATATTCTCATCGATACTCATATATGAAACTAAAAGCGCCCCTTAGTCCCCGTCTATCGGTTAACATACATTCGATAATTTATTCTTTTCAACGACAAACGCACACACAAAGCATATACACGGATTTTCTCCTTTGTCAGTAACTATCTCGTTCTTATATTTCTCAATATAGTCATCATAACCTACAATTTATATGTTATACAGTCTAACATGGCCCATGAGTACGTCAGAGTTAAGGACTGGATGTATGTGGATTGGCAACAACGTATGCAACCTAAGTTTGTCGCAGGAGTTGCTGCTTTTATTGAATTTGCACGCCCACATAATAAGATCATAATAGAGAAGATTCTCTGTCCGTGTGATATATGTGGCAATAAGTACTGGAAGAAGGTAGAATTGGCAGAGCTTCATATTGCAAAATATGGGTTTACTAGACTTTATACAACTTGGAAATATCACGGGGAAGGAGAAGAATGCAGTAATGCGGCAGAAGAAGAAGGAGAACACGATCGGCAGGAGAAGATGGAGAATTCGGTAATGCGGCAGAAGGAGAAGACGGTAATTTATTTCCATCAGAAGAAATGGAGGATATGGTAGAGGCTGCCCTAGGTGAATCTATTCGTACCGAAGATGACATTCATTCCGGTCAAGGACCGCGTGCGGATAAATATGAAAATTTCATGAATGATGCTAGAAAACCAATTTATGAGAATGCGAAGTATTCCACCCTCTCATGGTTCGTCCAACTTTTCCAGATTAAGTGCCTAAATGGATAGAGCAACAAGTCATTCACAATGCTTCTTTCGTTTTTGAAAGATTCTATGCCCCCGGGAAATAACGTGCCAGACAGCTGGTAGGGAGCCCAGAAGATGATGTCTGATTTGGGTCTAAAGTGCGAGAAGATTCAAGCATGTCCTAAAAATTGTGTGTTGTACCAGAAAGAGAATTCAGATTTGAAAGATTGTCCAACATGCAGAGAGGCCAGGTATAAGCCGAAAGATTCTGATAAGAAGCCCGATATACCTGTCAAGGTAGCATGATACTTTCACATAACACAGAGGCTACAGAGGCAATTCAGGTGCAAGAAAACAGCCGAGGCAATGATTTGGCATCACCGTGCTCCTCCAAGTGAAGATGGAAAAATTAGCCATCCAACAGATTCACCGGCATGGAAGGATTTCGATAGGAGGCACGCAATATTCAGTAGCGATCCTCGCAATGTCCGTCTCGGACTGGCTAGTGATGGCTTCTGCCCATTCAACTATATGGCTGGAAGTCACAGCACATGGCCCATTGTAATGATAATTTATAATCTGTCGCCTTGGTTGGCTATGGACCAATCATACATTATGATGCCTCTTCTTATCGACGGACCAAACTCACCGGGAAACAATATCGACGTCTATCTCCAACCTCTGATCGAGGAGTTGAAATCTTTGATCATTGATGGTGTAGAGGCATACGATGCAAACACAGATACAACCTTCATACTGCGTGCGGCTTTAATGTGGACGATTAATGACTTTCCTGCGTATGGAATGCTATCAGGTTGGTCTGTACATGGTCACAAAGCATGTCCCCATTGCCATGAACACACAATATCGAAATTCTTGAATTCTTGCAGGAAGGTTTGTTATTGCGGCCATCGACGTTTCCTGCCACCAGACCACCCCTATAGGTTAGACACGATTCACTTTGATGGTCATCAGGAGCTACTTGGACCTCCATCCCTATTGTCCGGAGAGGACGTGACTGCTCAATGGGATGGTTACAATAATGTGACCTTCGGGATGGATCCGACGAAACATGTCAAACCACCATTTTAGAACAAGTTAAGCATTTTCTTCGAGCTTCCGTACTGGTCAACAAATTTAGTGCGTCATTGTCTAGACGTCATGCATATAGAGAAGGGACTATCAGAGCACATACTCAACTTGCATCTTTGTAAAGACCGGAAATCGAAAGACAACCTGAATGCTCGGATGGATCTACAAGAGTGGGGAATAAGAAGTGAATTGCACCCTAGACCGGTAGCGGGTAAACCGGGAAAGTTTATACTTCACAATGCCGCTTATCATATGTCACAACCGGAGAAGAAAAGATTCCTGCAGGTGTTGCATGATTTGAATGTTCCCACAGGTTTCTCAGGATCATTCAGCAAGAAAATAAAATTTGTGAAAGGCAAGATCGATGGGCTTAAAAGTCATGATCACCATGTTATCGTGGAGCACCTTCTTCCATTAGCCCTCAGGACTTCTCTCCCCGAATCGGTTGGTTTAGTAATCAACGACTTATGTTGTTTTTTCAGAGAGTTGTGTGCTAAAACACTGGAGGTTGTCACGCTGGATAAACTAGAAAATTCTATTGCATTGATACTTTGTAAGTTTGAGCGTATTTTCCCACCATCATTCTTCGATATCATAATAAACTTGACGGTTCATCTTGCAACTGAGGCTAAGTTAGCCGGACCGGTACAATATCGATGGATGTATCCCGTCGAGAGGTACGTGTAATTTTTTGTTTCGCGCAATTTTTAAATTTATTGTTGTCCTGTATGCCCGTATTTATTTATTCAACATATTTTCATCAAGTACCTCTACACTCTTAAAAAGTATATATGCAATAAAAATCGACCAGATATACCGGTTTATAAGAGGGTAGACACTATGTTTATCAACAAGATATACCGGTTTATCTTGCTTAATTGCGCTTGTCTTGAACAAATTAAAGAGTAAGTTTTTTGGATTAATTGTTATATTTGTGTTTATGTGTGTTTGAAATGATATAATATTAATGTCACCATTATTTGTCGAAAACAGAATTCATTTTAACGAGGTACGTGAGGGGCATCCTTATTGGAACGAAGAACGATTGGAAAAATATCATAAGGATAATTTTTGTGATTGGGTCATAGATCATGTAAGTTATTCGAATAACATTTTATTGCTATCAGTTTTAATCTAAACTTATATCGTTATGTATTTTTCGTAAAATTTGTTTTGTTAGATCCACGATCCGAACTTGTCTGCATCATTTGAGAGTGATTCAAGATGTTTAGCTCAATTTCCTAGTATGAAGGTTGCATATTACAAAGGATTTGGTGTCCTTGGATACAAATTCGAAGTTAAGGACATAGAAACATCTAGAACCACTGAGAATAGTGAGATTGCGACGGTAGGATCGGACGGTGTGATTTATTATGGGTACTTAAATTGTATACTCGGCATCCACTATCCCAAACGATCAGAACCCTTTTATATATTCCAGTGTGCTTGGTACGATACGCGAACCGATACGGATAAGTGAAGAAGCAATCTTAGGACTTGAAAAGATGAATATGGATTGACCAGTGTGAACACACTTCGATTTTACGGTCAGGAAGATCCGTTTATCTTTCCGAACCAAGCGTTCCAAGTATACTACTCACAGTGTTTGAAGCATCCGAGATGGAGTATTGTATGCCGATGGAAACCCATGGATGTCTACGATGTCCCAGAATTCGAGGACAGCGATGAGGATGAAGAAGAGAGAAGGCTAGAGTGCTCCGACCGTCTGTTTCGAAGGACGGGTTGTCTTCGGCCGATCATGAAGTTACGTGGGTTAGAAATGACATCGACGATGAAATCCATGTAGATATGTATAATGAGCCCACGAAATGAAAAAGGTTATCAGTAATGTTATATTATAACTTCACATTTTACGATCTATACATATATAGTCAATACTTTTAATGATTGTCTAATGTGTCCACGAACCGTTTATCTAGATTTGATGACGATGACGGGAGTAGCGAGGGGCGGCAGGAGCTCCAGCCGCGACACCGGCAGAGGCAGAGGAAGAGGCAGAGCGGTTCTGCCGCCCGGAGAGCTACGTAGGGAGCTTTAGAGGGCCGGTCTTGCACCCAGATCGGAGACCCCTTCGGATGCCTCCTTCCATGTGGACTTTGCCACACCTCCAGGTATATTGCACGCATATCCATTTTGAATGTAATATTATAGATATTCATGCCTGTTTATATCAAAATTACTTATATTGTCAATATTTGATTGTCTAGTTGTTGGTGATGCGTCCACATCAGGGACAGAGGCCACTCCCGCTCCTCCAGGTATGTTTATATATCATATAGTGCATGTATATTGATTTAGAATGCTATATCATAAATATACTCACATTCCTTTTGCTCTTACTTAGATAGTAATTTTTATTATTGTCTAGCTGTAGGTGGTGACACCACCGCACCTGCGGGTTTGTTTATATATCATGTAGTGCATGCATATTGATTTAGAATGTTATATTATTGATCTACACATTCTTTTTCCAATTACTTATATAATCTATTTTTAATTGTTTAATTATAGGTGGTGCGTCCACATCTGACGCAGGGGCCACTCCTGCCGCTTCCGTACCCTCCGCATCGTCTGTAGGTTAGTATGAATAAATGTAAAATATTTATTCATTTTACATATGCTCTATAGAATAAATATGAACTTCATGGAAATTTAGCGTCAATGTTTATTTTCTAGTTGGAGGGGATGCGTCCGCATCCGGGACACCGGCTGTTCCTCACCGGAGGAACCATCGTCCCGCTCGTGCTGCTGCCCGGGCCCAGGCTCATGCTTTAGTCACCGGAGGTATATGTCACACTTCAATTTTCGTTTAACCTTGATTTCTTAATACAACTTTGTCTTAATATTGATTGTTTTGATATTTCTTCCAGACGCAGGGCCTCCCCATCTCCAGAGGGGGACTCAAGGCCCGAATCAGTCCCATAGGCTGAGGCCTGACAGAGCTAGGCGGGAGGCAGCATTCCCCCTCTTTTTTACCCTTGATTATCGCTATACCGGTCCTCATGCCGAGAGGTTCGGCTGGTATATGGGGGATGAGAGCCGGCTCGTGAAGAACTATCCACTTCACGTTGAGTGGGACGAGCAGCACCGATGCTCATTCGCCCTCTTCTTTGATTAGGCTCGGGTATTAATATATATTTTCATTTGATTTATCCAATATATTTATTATTAACACTTGCAATCTAATAACAATGTTTTTTTTTATTTTCAGTTGGATTACGATTTTCAGCCTGTACCCGACCCTGATCACCCTGGGAGGGTGCTCGACCTTCATGCACTGTACAATGGCATGATGAAGAACATGCAGACCAAGGTCCAATACAACAGGAATGAGCTGAAGGACGACTGCTACTCCCTGTGGATGGCGACCCCCGAGGCAGAGAGAGCGGCCCTCCTATCTACTCCGGCCTTTGTAAGAGTCGACGTAGAGACATGACCTCTATTGTGCGAATATTTCGACTCTCAACGCAAACAGGTATGCATTTTAAATGTAATTCATTGTTTAGGATATAATTTATATTTTTGTGTTCCTTAATTAGAAAACTAAATGTGAATGTGTTGTGCAGAAACAAGCAGCTCAAAATATAGAGAATAGGAAGTCGGCGAAGAGGGGTCGCCCCACTTATACAGGTGGCTCGAGGAATATTACTCGAGCCATGGAGTTATCGGTAAATTACAATAGACCGGAATTTGTGATATAATGCAATATTAAGAGTTATTTTCTAATATATCTAATATTAAGTGTTATTTTCTAATATTGCAGACATCTCAGACCCTGGCGCAAGGTGGTACACCGAGCGTGCTGTCCGCATATCTTGCCGTCCACGGCACCTCGAAAGATCCCGCCACGGGCGAGCTTCGATATCCCGATGTCTCTACCCAGGAGTATTGCGTAAGTGTTAATATTTATTCAACCCCTATTTGAAATTTTAGTTTTGGAAGGTTCAAATTTAAATTTTATACTTATATTTTACTGCTTAATGTGGGTGTAGGAGCGGGTGGTTGAGCAGGCCGAGGCATCGGGGATCGATTTTACCGGACAAAGCGATCCGAGGCTGTTGACCCCAGTCCTGGACGCCGCACACGGAGGGCACCATGGAGGTTAGGAGAGAGGCCGGGGAATGGGCCCTAGCAGGGCCCATATGAGGTTGGACTCCACCCCGGCGGTTACTTCCTCCGTCTCCAGTGAGCGACGTGTCCAGCAGGAACTGGAGAGCTTGAAGGCCACCGTTCAGGAGTTGAAGGAGATGCTGGTATGTATACTACTTAATAGTAAAATATCATGTCATATTATAGATATCAACATATCCAATATTAGTACGTAGCCTGAGCTTATTTGTTAGTAGACTTAGCTTTGATTAATCATACATACATATCTAATTAAAATAAACTACGGTTTTCCAAACTAGATATCTAAATGGGGTTTCGAAATAACTTGATAATGATATGAATTCGAATAATACACAGTTCATACTCGCTTATTACACACGTTAGGTCCAGACGCGACAGGGTACATCGGCCAAGCCTCCACATGCATCTCCTTCGATTGCGGCTCCGCAAGCCATTACATCGGCTGCGGTTCCGCAGACAGATCCTATAGCTCCATCGCCCGCTCAGACTCCCGCAGCCGCGGCTCCGCAAGCCACTACAACGACGTCGACTGCGCATACCACATCGCCAGCTCCACAGCCCGCTCAGACTCCCGCACGCTCCGCATTGCATGATTTATTGACCGAGGAGCAGGCTCGCCAGATTCTGGCGTTTATTAGAGGTGGAGCTGGACCGAGCTAGGGTAGCTTTTTGATTCTTATTTTTTGAAACATGTATTTATTTATATGATACATATTGTACTACATTTTGGACGATATTGATATTGGTGGTGTTTGCGTGTTTATATTTATATCATATTCTGCTTTTTGGTTTCTTTTGTATATTATATGCGTGAGATGTGATTATGAATACTGCGATATATGTTCTGTGTGATGATTAATTTTATATTTGATCGATGTATATATTATTGTACACGGGGCGAGAAAAAAATAGACAGCCCTTTTTTTTAAAAAAAATCTGATAATATGTACCTACGGATTAATCCGTAGGGCCCAACGTTGCCCCTACGGATTAATCCGTAGGGGTAAAATATCAGGATAATTGATATTTTCCCCTGTGATCTCAGTATCAGGGGGTTAAGCTTGCCCCTACGGAGATATCCGTAGTGGCAAACAAATGCCCCTACCCAGTTATCCGTAGGGGCAAAATATCAGGATTCCTGATATTTGCCCCTACGGATATGTACCTTCGAATGTATCCGTAGGGGCTACTGCTTGGCCCTACGGATTCATTCGTAGGTACACCTAATCTATTTTATAAAACCGTAAATAAAATAAATTTTTTGCTCCTACGGCCTATTCCGTAGGGCAAACTGGACCTACACAGAACTCCGTAGGGGCAAATTTTTTTCCGTAGGGGAAAGTTCAAGTCTTCGACTTGCACCTACGGCGTTTGTACCTATAAGGTACTTTCTTGTCCCTACGGATATATCCGTAGGGGTAGTGGTTTGCTCCTACGGATAAATCCGTAGGGGCAACCCTTATTTTTAGTAGTGTCCCACTACTGTTTTCTGAAAAAATCCATTTTGCTAAAACTGTGGCGAGTCAAGAACAATATCACTATTGATCTTCCAGATGGTAGAAAGTTAACCTTCGTCATAGCCCGGGATAACCCACAAACTTCCATTACATAAACGTGCCTTGAGTTATCCAGAGTCTGGTTTTAAGCATAAGCCGGACAACTCCATATACCTTAACATTGTTAAGATATGAACCATTCTATATACAATATAGAAACAGAGGCATTGATTTAATTGGAACCAGATTCAAATCATGCAGCTGTCTCCAGTGCATATTAACTAAATGGAGAGAGGCCGATCTGCACTACTCAATCAGGAGTGCATCCAAATATGAGTAATCTGAAAGAGAAGCAAGTTCTCAAAACTATAACTATCAACTGAATACCATACACAAGTATCTACATTTTCGATCAACGTGAAGAATCCGGATACTTGCAACATATGGTTCTCTACTTTATTCATATACCTACAACTTCTCAAAAATTGGACATTGTATTTCAACGAAATACTTGTCTAAAAACTAAAGAAGTTACAAATAAACAGAATATAGTACGAGCACCAACCCCTTTGTCCTAATGGACACTGGACAACATACAATACTTTGTATAAGTCTTCTGAGTTGAATAACTCAAACCATGTGCATCGTAGGTTGAAAACTGTACTATGGTTAAGAAGAATTGCACAGCTGTTTAATGCTCCTTACTCAATCATCAACTGATATAGGTAAATGTCATAGACATAATTTCAAAAGGTTATATCTCACTTTATAAAATAAACGTACATATATATCAGTTTGAAATTGGTGCATAACAACGGATATTCAAAACCAAATATTTGTCGTCGGGCAAAACCCCAGGTGATTTCCTCAAATATCACCAATTACAACGAATTCCGATATAATGAGGATATAAACCCCTAATTCCCAATAAATTACTCTCACTCATCATCTGTAAAACCATACTAATGTGAGAGTCAACCTGGTAAATACATACCCTGGAGCAAGGATCTAATTGGGAAATCAGTTTTCAATTAACAATACATAGTGAAACTGAAACATGTAAATGTTTCGAAGGGGTATCCTGGTATTCCTAGTAATGCCTCTTCCATTATCCAGATTCATGACTGTAACCTTATATTCCCTTACCATCTCTCCAAATCCCTTTATTTGTTTTTACTCATTACCTTCTGTACACCATCCTTAGGCTAAATGGTTTTCTTCCTTCCCTACCGTTCGACACCGGCCTATGGTTCAGAAGAAGACTATCTAATAAGAGTTATAGGTGTACTCTCCTAATCCCAGGAGTACTCGCAACTTGAGAGAAGGTAAAAATTAAAGACAACTAAATAAATCTTATTCTATTTCTCCTGAACCAGAATCCATCCTCGAACTGGAACAAGTTCCTTCGAGTTCGTATATAACTATACGATGGATTATCCAATAAATGTGGATCTTCATAGTGATACGGGGTTTTCTAGAGAAATGCAAAGGTGAAGTAGGAGTGACGATGATATACACGGTTTGGTCGTGAATGATAGCAGTCGTAATTTACTTTGCCCTCCTTTTAATCCCTTTATTTGTCTTTACTTATTATCTTTTGTACACCCCATATAGGCTAATTGGTTTTCTTCCTTCCCGCCTTTCGGCTCTTGCCTATGGTTTGGAAGAAAACTATCCAATAAGCGCAATAGGTGTACCCTCTCCTAATCTTAGGAGCCCTCACATCCTGAGAGAAGGTAAAAGGAAAATACAACTGAATAGTCCTATTCAATTTCTCCAGAACCTGAAACCATCCTCGAATCTGAAACAAGTTTCTTCGAGTTCGTATGTAACTATACGATGGTCAAATCCAATGAATATGGGATCTTTGTAGTATTACAGAATGTTCCGGAGAAATGCAAAGGGTAAAAGTAGGAGTGGCAATAAAGTATGCAACTCTGATAATCCAAAGCCCAGTGTTTTAAGAAGATCTGGATAACTTTATTTTTGAGTTCTAGTCTAGGGTCGGGACATGGTCGCTGCCAAAGAGAGAGAGAGAAAAGAAACACTCAGCATGCACTCTAACCTAGATCAGAATGGTTAATCACTTTATCTAATCAGGATGTCTCCCACTGTATCCTCAAATTCTCTTCCAAACCCTAAAGATGAATTAGTCGGGATCATATAAAATCACCCGAGGAGTAAACCAACTCATCAGTGGGAATCGGGATCCAACTATCATCGCATGATAACCTGATGGAATCCACTCAAGTTATCACACTCCAGAAGGTATGCGCATGCCTGGCAAGTTTCCTATATGTTTGAAAACCCCCGATGTGATTTTTACCCCATGCTCTTATGACCTTGACGAAGGCCAACAAATCATAAGTCACAAGTCAAGCCTGCCCATCATTGTCCAGGTTAATTTGAACCCACTCGTACTCTCCCTTGACGAAGGCCAACAAGGCTGTACGACTGTCCCAAACCAACGTATCTATCTATGCAACAGAAAAGTAACAAGCAGCTACCATACACTATGCCTTGATGAAGGCCAACAAACATAGCATGAATATTAAGTGCTACCTGTCTGAAATGAAGGAGGGTTAGGAATGGTTTTTGGCGAAAAACCTTTAACGTAATGAACTTGATATCGTTGAAGGAACCGGATAGTTTTTTACAAATATATAGTGGCGAAAACCTTTGCTAAAGAGGTCACTCCCGGTGAAGGGATCTCGGCTCTTTCCTCGTAGAGTGAGATGCAGGATATTCCAACTGAATACCGTGATGCAAAGCAAAAAAGTAATCGTTTATAGTGAAGTTATGTAACAATTCAGAAAAATAAAATATTATTTTGGGAAAATAATAAATATTATGAATATTTTAATAATGCGGCATATTTATATACCAATAAATTGGGAAATATTTGGGAAATTATAGAAATTACGGAAATGAGGGTGTTTTATTTTATTTAACCAAATTATGAATTTTTATAATTAATTATAAATATCGCTAATCGTGCATTAAACTTGATTTGTGCATATGACATGCACCATGTCAAATTACACTTTTTAAATTTTTCTACCATGGATTTTTCCTCATTTTTCATGCATGGTTTTGTGTTTAAATGAAAAGGGAAAAAGAAAATGATAAAGAAAGAAGTATGGGAAAGAGAGAGAGAGGTGAGAGGTCATTGACCATGGTCATTTCCTATGCTCTCTTCATTATTTCATCTTCATCTCTCCCTCCTTCATTCGCATGGCTGCCACTCTCTCCTCCCTCCTCTACCTCTTCACAACTCCATGAAAAACACATCCAAACATCATCTTCATTTCACAAAAAACATGCACAAGCTCACTACAAGCACTTTGGACCAAGAAAGCAAGGATTTTGGAGACTTGGGGCAACTCAAGAAAATTCTTGAGTTGCCAAATGAGGTAATTCCTTAACCATTAGCATAGTAGTTCCATTCATTTAGCATCCATGTTAGTTTAGAATCGATATTGTGTGGTTTTGTGAAATTAGAAAATTCTTAGATGAGGTTGTGAGGAATTCTTGAGTTGTGAAGGTGTGAGTGAGGTTAGTAGTGACCTTAAACCCCCCATAGTGTTAAAAACCCAGATAAACCTAAGCTAGAACCCTAACTTGAACTATAGATATCGAAATGTCAGTTTTGTAACAAAATAGTGGGTGCGGAGAATCTAGGATGACCTGGGACATTTTCAAGAAAAGCAAACAACTCCGAGGCCTAATTAAGACCCTAGGAGACCACCCTGAGAGTATGAGGTCGTTTCACCATGGGAAATCCGAGCTCGCCGGATTTGGGGTGTGTGTGGCCGGCCAAGTGGAGGAGTCTGGTGTCTAGGTTGTTTCTGTAGCTCACACACTCCATATACATCACCCCAGTACTGTTTGTGCACCTTGTTTTGACCTGAACTAAAATGTGGGACCATTTTATTGGGTTGTTTCATTGAATTCCTTGATCTTTATGAATTCAAGTTTTGGTATTTGTGTTTTGTATCGATCACTTGACGTTTGTATGTCTATATCGGGTATTGTTTGGTTGATTTCCGTGAGTAGACCATAAGTTTTAACCTATGAGTGATTCGTGTGTCATTTCGATTGCGAATTGGATTTTAATGCGATACGATGTGTTATGACATATAAGTACCCCCATGAGGACTTCGAGACGACAAGAAAGAGCGTGGCGACATCGGTATCGGCAAGCGAGGATCAAGGTGAGTAGATATATATCTATGGGAGAAGTCGGGTGGATGGCGTATAGCACCCCCGCAGTTTCGTAGTGTTGTATACGAATACGTATACCTATATATTTAAATATGTTTATTGTGAGGTTAGACGATTTTCAAGATAGATTTTAGGTGTTAAAGGGTTATTTTTAGTGTAATTAGAAGTAATTTAGTGTAACTTCTTAGTCGCGAAACCCTAGAGTAAATATTAGCATACACGCACACGCACACACGCTCGCATACATTTTACTTTCTTGTGCGTATATGGGGATATGTATATGTATATATATACACATAGGTATGGGACTATGTGTGTGTATATATATATATATATATATATATATATACGTATACATATACATGGATGATAAGGATAGTATATGATATTTGGAGATGAGTCGATGAGATTGGGCATGGTGCCACGAGATCGGTGATGGTTTTTGGTTCGTATTATGAGATACGACATGATATTATAGCGGGTCTTTAGGCGATGTATTTTCATACACGCGCACATATATATATGTTGATGGTATCAGTATGTACTAGACTTAGATCAGTACCCCTAGTTTACGATATTTGATGATAAGGATACCAGATGAATAATGAGATAAATGTGATATTTGACCCATACCCAGATTTGGGATGTCGTACGAGATGAATATTGATGATTGATCCACACTCTTGACTCAAGAATGTCATATTATATCGTATGGGATACTATTGAGGCGGGATTGCCGACTATATATATATATATATATATATATATATATATATATCGACTCAGACTTAGATGGTTTTCCTTACCCTTTTAATTAGTCTGTTTGTTTAGTCCTGTAGTTTACTTGTAGATATTAGACTAGACTCGAGTCATACCTATTTCAAAACTAACGAATCGTGAGTATTTTAAAGACAGGCCAAGAGATTCTACGAATATTTCAAAGGACGTATCTTTTCTTAAAAAAACACCGTAGCCCTTATTTTCTAAACACCATGATTCGCGTTATTTCAAATGGAAAAATGGTATGACTCATATATTTTAATATAGATTCTTCATTATTGTGTGTATTATTCATATTCCTCATATTTCTTGCTGTTCGCATCGCATTTCATGCTTATATTGTGTTTTCATTAGTTATTATTAAAATCATGCTGTCAGGAAACCGGCACCATTACCGATGATGTGTATGCTCCATGTACACCTTCTTGCCGGCTCACACACATTCTCATCGGTAATTGCCATGTCACATACACTTTGGAGAATATTATCTTATTGATATCCTTGCTAGCTGATAGTCCAATATGTTAATGTTTCATATGCTAGTTCATTATTGCATTCATTGCTTGATATTTCATGCATATTTATATATTCATTGTCATGCAATATTACAGGCCAGTCCGGATTGCCGGAGCACGGTATTCACTATTATTGATTTTTCATTATGGATTTCGGATTTTCCATGAGATTTCTGGATTTGGAGAAACCGCAAGATTTATAAACTCATTTATCATTTTCAAAAGATAAAAAGTGCGGTTTTCTCATATTATGATGTGGGATATGTCCACCATGAGTTTTCTCGGCTCTTGAGCAATATCATACACCCGATTCGGGGAGGAGGAGGAACCGTTTATGGGTGCATGGTGGACCCGGTGCGGTACCCCGGGATAAGATAGTCGCAGATGATGTCGTTGAGCCTGAGACAGGAGAGTATTGCTGACCGGTAATTTTATTGTTACACGCCGGATATCCGGAGGATACCGACGTGGTCTTGAGATTTATGATATAGGCCAGTCCGGATAGCCGGAGACTGAGATATTGAGATTTATGATACAGGCCAGTCCGGATAGCCGGAGCCTGAGATATTGAGATTTGATGATACAGGCCAGTCCGGATAGCCGGAGCCTGAGATATCGAGATATTGAGATATTTATTTGTGTCGATGCTTGACATTGATTCTCTGATGATTTCATTGATGATACTTCGATTTATATATACAAAAATCTCACTAAATTAAGAATACAGTTTTCTCATAACATGATGCATTCTGTTTTCATTATATTGTATTCATACCTCATATTTATGATATGTTGCTACCCGAGGCACTGACACGAGCACTTGGTATTACACTTATGTATGATGTTTACCCATGCCATTATTAGATGCTTCAGACTATATCATTTTGAGGATATATATAGTATGATCGTATGACTTAGGATTGAGTCATACATGTGATTTCTGCTCTGTGATGTTTTCTACTCACGAGTTGGAAACTCACCCCCGTTGTGCCACAGTTATTGCAGGTTTTGCCGTACAGGTTTCCTTGGCGGCTTTGCTGGCACACTGCTTTTTTCCGGGTGATTGTTTTGGTAGGTGGGTTCACTTGCATCATGACCACCCTTGTATTTTATTTATTTAGTTGTATCTAGAAAACTCCATCAACGAGACTGTATTATTTGATAATCTTAGAAGACCAATTGTATATTCTTTCGACCTTAGAGTCGCGCGTTGTATTATTATGGGTTTTCTTGATGATTTGAGTTTCCTTTTTATTTTTGATCCTCGCCCTTCGGCGTTGTATAATATATTGCTTACGTGGTTGTGACCACCAATTGGCGAAGAGCTAGCTCCCGCTTGGGGATGACTTTATTCATATTATGCATGTTGTACCCTTTTGGGGCCAGTATTTACAAAGGAAAATCTGCCGAAATTTTCAGAAAAGACTTGAGATTTTATAAATGCATACTTTGGCTTATGATATTAAAACCACTTGCTTTAAAATAAGTTTTCTTCACTTCTTACTTAAAATGGTTTAGATTTCTGGGATTTTGGGCTTACTTGGATTAGATGGGGTCCTATAAACTTCATATGATTTAAGTACCAGTCACGTGCCATTTCGGGTCATGACAAAGTTGGTATCAGAGCGCTAGGTTAACCTTGGTTCGAGTCTATGTTTGACTATGCGGAGCCTAGGGCGTTTGTATATATTCAAAATCTAGGAATGACCTTATGGAACTTGGATAGTCGAGGGGGGTATTAGACCCGAACTTTCGTCGCGTAGGTTTACTTTGGTTGATGGAGTAGGTGACTTAAGGAGAGTGACGTACTGTATGTATGTTCCACGGCTTACATACGATACGATACTCCGCTTAAGAAACCTTAGGATGTACGTTTCTTTGCACGTTATTATATTCATTCCTACAATCTATCCTCATCGATATTGGTTTATGGGTTTTGTTGCCACGATTACACGGGCAGAGAGAGCTACGGCCAGAGTTGCGTCGGCACGAGCTCGTTACGGATGAGGACTCACCAGGGCGTGATTCCAGGGACACACGATTGCATAGATGTATCATCCTATTGTGTTTTCATGCCATGAGCGTCTGATGGATCGCTTTTACAAGATTTCTCGAACGTCCAGATCAACACCTGTCACGCCCCACTTCCCGGTATACGGCGAAGGGGACACGACCGGTCCGCTACTTATTTACTCAGAAGCAAATACGCTTAGCTTAGCTAAGCAATATAAAAGAAAATATACACAAGAGACAAGTTATAATAAAAACAACTTTATTTATTAACATTCTTTTGTACAATGCATGAAAAGGAAATACAACTGAAATAAAAGCAATGCCTAAACAATAGCATGACAGGAAATTAAAGGTACTGAAAAGAAAATGTACAATGTCTAGAGCTCAGGGTCTTCGCTGTACTTATCCAAGTCTTCTGCAGTTGGCTCGATCTCTGACGGTTCCAAATCACCTGACGACATTCAAAGAATAAAGAAATAGAATGTCGTCAGCGAACAGATCGCTCGGTAAGTCCCAAAGATAAGAGAAGAAATAGAATGGACAGAGAGTAAGAGAGAGAGATAGAGTAGCTTTTACAGTTATATTATATTGTTATATTGTTGTATTTAGTGTTAACGCTGTTGTTTGTAGCTTGGTACAGAAGGATGCCAGTGTATACGAGAGGAGTCGCACTTGTCCCAGAGACTAAGGTATCAGGAACTCAAGGAACCGTTGGGCCACGGTACAACAGCAACGGAATACAGGTTAGGTGTCTTAATCTTACCGTCTCGTGCCACTTTTAACACCTTCCGTACCTATTTACCCCTTAAACCCTGTAGTGTTTTGATTGTATTGTTTGTCTTGTAAATTGTATTGATTGTATAATTGGTTGACTGACCGAAACCATGATATCAGTAAACGGATGTAATCGTTGAATCATGTAAATGGAATAACTGGAGAACCATGTAAATGGAATGTATATCCATGGTTCGGTTCAGTCAAGTTGTATAGATTGATAATTGAATTCATGGATTTAGATTGAATTGTAATATTGAAGATTATAGATTGTACTTGAATCATATTCAAATCAGATTATACTGAGACTCAAACTGAGTCAGACAATCAGCAAAGTAACTTGAAGTCCTGATTGTTTTTATTAATTTGTATACCTTAGATAGGAAAGCACCCACTTCTCCGGCTCCCTGAGGCTCAAGACATTGGTTCCGCTTAAACCTATGTTTACTAGGGTCCTTAGGGTAATTTATAGAACTTGAGGGGGTTTTATGTAAAAATATTTTTATATACTTTTTCAAAATACACCCCAAGCATTTATTATTCATATTTAGGGTTGTAATGAATGTGGATTTTATATTGTGATATTTCTAATGAAAATATCCTAAATTCAGAAATAAAGGTATTTATTTGTAATATTGAATTATATGGAATTCGTGGTATTTTAGTGTAAAATTGATTCTTGTGTTTTTTTAGAAAAAGGTGGAATATTTATATCATAACAAAATAGGTATTTTAATAATAAATATACATATATTTATACAAAAATAATTTTAATATATTTTTTATATTCTAAAAATCTCATTTTCTTAAGATGACGTATTTTAAATCTTTCGAGACCGAATGCTCCTTGCGAAGGTCTGAATCTCGCGCTACTAAGCCCGAGGATGTGCGATAATCCACACCATCCCTAACGGGTTCCCCAAAATGGGTTGTAGCGGCGCTTTGCAAAGATTGTATAAATACTAATCCTTTAGAAAACGGTTTTATGAAGTAAGTGGTATTTATTTGTAAAGATATCAATTTTCCATATTCTATGTTGTAGGAGCTCCTAAGTCAAGTACACTATTCCTAACTGGTCCAAAATGACAAGTTGTGAGATGCATCAAATCTCCTCTTCACCGCCAATTGTGGTCAGGTAAGTACAAGTGAAGAAAGGAGGAATCCGCTCACGAATCACCGTGAGACGGGCCTTTTAAAGTTACCTTTCTCACTTGCCTAGCCTAGACACCCCAAACTCAGGTTTAAATAGACGACTGATGTCCACAACTTATCCTATTTTCATAATAAGTGGTTTTATTTAAAAAGTGTATCAATACTAAATCTTTTAGAAATGGCTTTATTTAGTAAAGGGTATTTAAATGAAAATGTCCGTTTTCCCGTATTCTGAGTTCTCGAGGGTTTCGTGTTAAGTTGTAAATGAGTGTGAGAAGAGGTAGGTCGTTACCTCGTGATCTACTTTAAAGGTATAACAAGTTTAATATGGTTAAATGTAGAATTGAAACAATGTGGTATTTTAGTGAAAATACGATAAATTGAAATAGCCATCATTTCATGTGATGAAACTTGATCAATTTGGTTGATTAGTGTTTAATAGTCAACATGAGGAAGTTTAAGTATGATTGTATTAGTGAGAAGTGGAATTTATAGGAAACCGAATCGGAAATCGGATTTGTTCCAAATCCGTCGGGTTTGTAAAACTGTATTTTTTTAGATAGAAGAGATAGATAGAAAATGGGACTTACGGTTTTAAGACACACAAGAGGGTGAGAGGGAAGTAGTGGAATCGCCGATGTGTTGCGTCGTCGCCGGTAGTTCCTAAAACGATCGTTGGAAGTTCCGCCGGGATTTCTTTGGAGCTTCGCCTCGAGCTCGTTTTCAAAGTGCACAAGATTCTTGGAATTTTGAGAGAGTGGGCTAAGAATTTTGGGGTGAGAGGGTAGAAGGTAGGGGGTGTATTTATAGGGTTAGGATAGGGTTAGGGTAGGTGAAAGGTTAAAATGAAAAATGTGATAAAATGTATTAAAAATGTATTAAAAGTGGAGTAATTGAGGTTTTAAAAGAGTTCTGGAAATGGTCTGAGGCTAAAATTTTGCAGGTGCATAGGGAATATAAAAAGACACAACTTTCATGTTAGGGTCGTCGCCGGAATCGGCCGACTCGGCCGTGATTCGGCCGTGACTCGGCCGTGATTCGGCCGTGACTCGGCCTGAGGACTGAGTCGGCCGAGTCGGGGCCGATTTGACCGATTCTCGGCCGAGTCAGGCTGCCGGGATCCACCCCGACGGTTCATCTACCCTCTGGTAATGTTACATATTTGGGTGTAGTGGGGTTTTTGTGAGATATGCACATGTAAACTCTTGGTATTCTAAAGGTTCAAAATAAAAACAATATTAATAATAATGTGGGGTATGGGATTTGAACTCTGGTGGCTTGGTTCAGCAGTGCAAGGTATTACCAATGAGCTACAAACTCTTTCTTGTAATTATGAAGATAATTAATTACTTAAAGTAATAACAGTAAATGTAAATACCCCAAGTATACATAAATTTTAAAGCAAATTTTTGTACACTAAAACTGAAGTTGTTACATTCTTTTAACTTGTAATTAAAAAGCAAAATAATTACTTATAATTTGTGCTCAGGCTAAAATACCCCTTTATGGATTTTTTGAAATTTTTTTGTAAAAACTTGTATTGGAAATTTTGGGTTGTTACATTCTACCATCCTTATAAAAATTTCATCCTCGAAATTTGTAAAAGGAAAGTGTAACAGATTCAAGAAAGTTTAGTGACTGAAGTACTGACAGTGTGTGAAAAATAACAAAGTGGTGCAAGGGTTTTAAAAATGTGAAAAAGGCTTACCGATGTTATCTTCACCTATAGTCTCGGCTTCTACGGATGCTAATGTGAAAGTCTGTCGTCGTGGTACCTTCCTTCTAGCTGGAGGCACATTCTGTCCTTGGGGCTTGTTTCTCTACCCTCGAGACATGTTCCTCATTGCCTGTTGGAATTGGCGAGTAGGCTGTGCAGGAGTTCTGTGTGGAGGTGGTGCTGGGAGTGCAGGACGAGTTGCAGGAGCCTGAATAGCTGGCCGCTGCGGGTAGTTGGTAGGTGTGTGAGCTGAGTTGTATCTATATGGACAGGTCTCAATTCTGTGATTGGACGCGCCACAAACTAGGCACAGGACTTTTGCGCGCCTATAGTCCTTTATCAAATGTCCATCTCTCTTGCAATGGAAATAGAAATGTGGTCTTGGATGGTTATTGGGTTCTTCAGTTCTCTTGGGTTCGAACGTTGGCCTGGAAGAGGCTCCTCCTGCCATTTGAGTGGCAGGGCGTTTCAAACCGGCAGATTGAGGTCTGCCCCTTGCTTTTATCACTGCCTCATAACTGTGGGCAGCTTCCAGAGCATCCTAATGAGTTGGAAATTTCTCTGTGGCTAGTGCAGCCTGAATTTCCGTGTCCAAACCTTGTTGAAAGCAACGGGCTCTGATCTCGTCCGTCGGTATCAAATGTGCCGCAAATCTGTTACGGTCTTGTGTTAGTTGTGTAGTATGTGATATTAAAAATTTGAATTACTGTGACATATCTTACCGACTGAGCATGGTGAATTCAGCGTCATACTCATCTACTGACTTGTCCCACATCGAACCTTGTTGTAGATGAATGAACTGTTGTTCCATGGCAAACCTGGCAGTCACAGGGAAGTACTTCGCGTCGAACTTATCGTGAAAAGTCTTCCATTCAATGGGCTGATCAAGACGGCTTTCTTCCGCCTTCCACCAGTTCCGTGCATTGTCCGTGAGTTGCAGCTTCGCAACTCGGACCCAAGCTATTTCTGGCACTTTTGCTGCTGCCAGATCATCCCAGATACTTTGAGCCCATTCCTCAGCTACCAGTGGGCTCCCCTTTCCTGAGAACTGTTTAGAATGTAAAGCTCTGCATTGCTTCACCCCCGGTGCTTCAGCCTCGGAACGGTTCAAGAGCTGTTGTTGTCCCTCTAGGAGGCTGCGGATTGCTTCAAGCAGAACCGTTTGCTCGTTGAGTGGCGTAGGAACAGCAGGTGTGAGAGGTAGTGGTGGAGGTGTGTTGTTGACATTGGTGCTGGTGTTATTTGGTGAATCCATAACTTTGAATGAAAAATTTAGTTTAGGATAGATTCAAAGTATATGAAATGATAAGATTCAAGGAATATGAAATTGTAAGATTCAAGGAACATGAATTGTAAAGAATGTTTTAGTTGCTGGTTCTTGTGTTATATTGCTTAGGTTTGTTCACGCAGAACAGAACTGCATAATAGGGTTTCATACAGCTCTGACCTGCATGGGTCACCAACAAAACCTGTTACGCCCCGCTTTCCGGTATACGGCGAAGGGGACACGACTGGTCCGCTACGTATTTACTCAAAAGCAAATACGCTAAGCGTAGCTAAGCAATATAAAAGAAAATATACCTAAGAGACAAGGTATAATAAAAACAACAACTTTAGTTATTAACATTCTTTTGTACAATGCATGAAAAGGAAATACAGCTGAAATAAAAGCAATGCCTAAACAATGGCATGACAGGAAATTAAAGGTACTGAAGAAAATGTACAATGTCTAGAGCTCAGGGTCATCGCTGTACTGATCCAAGTCTTCTGCAGTTGGCTCGATCTCTGACGGTTCCAAATCACCTTACGACATTCAAAGAAGAAAGAAATAGAATGTCGTCAGCGAACAGATCGCTCGGTAAGTCCCAAAGATAAGAGGAGAAATAGAATGGACAGAGAGTAAAAGAAAGAGAGAGAGAGAGTAGATTTTACAGTTGTATTATATTGTTATATTGTTGTATTTAGTGTTAACGCAGTTGTTTGTAGCTTGGTACAGAAGGATGCTAGCGTATACAAGAGGAGTCTCACTTGCCCCGGAGACTAAGGTATCAGGAACTCAAGGAACCGTTGGGCCACGGTACAACAGAAACGGAATACAGGTTAGGTGTCTTAATCTTACCGTCTCGTGCCACTTATAACACCTTCCGTACCAATATTGTTATTTATATATATGCCCAAGAGGCCATTACTGTACATACGATGTATATTGTAATGGATGCTTGGACATATATAGGGAGGACTCTCTTGCTCGACATGATAGTATGCTATCTGGTTGTACTTTATCTTAACATGTACTCTGATTGTCTCTATGTTACATGTTGATAAAGCCCTTAGGATATGTACTCGACTACTGGGACTATGATGAGATCATACTAGTGGGGCCACGGTAGTCGATGAGTACATCCTATAATTGTTCCTAGTCGAGGGTGTATCGAGACAGGGCATCGATGCACCTGAGTAGACTAGAGTATACGCATCTTGACCCATATGATGGGCGATGGATGATCCCATATCCATCGGTGTTTGACATCAAGGATGGTGTACGGGTGCTCAGTGGAGACTGGGTACACTGGACGGACTCGCCGAGAACTCCCATATGGTATTATACCTTACGTCAGATGGTAGTTCTCCGATGACACTGGTACATAGTAGTCTGTTGACCCGAGATCGTCATAGAGTCTTGTGTGATTCCCACTGTGCTTTGATTTCCATCATACCACGTCCAAGAGGGCATGCAAAAAGGTGGCTTTTGGGTACAGTCCCGAATCACATAGAGGCAATGAGCGATAGGAGGGGATTCGTCTCTCCCGGTATAGGGAGTTGATGTTGTGCTGTGTTCGATTGGCTATAACCGGAAATCCCTGGCCAGGGTTGCTGAGATTTACTGGTAAGTGTTATCGGTAGTTTCTCGAACTGTTATAGACCTCATATCGACACGACTTATCAAGCTACTGGGGTCTGACGTTTACCACCCCTAGGCGAGATATGCGACATATCAGACGACGAGACCGGACTGTACGGGAGTGTTACTGATTGGATTCGCAGGAGAACTAGCGGGATTGCTTGTTGATCTTCTGATTGCTCAATACCCGGGTGGCCGTTACGTTTAGCAGACCGCTGGCGGCTTGTGGATGTTTGATATGATCATCACCTACTACCGGCGTATTGACGAGTCTTTAAAGTCCTACACAGGGGTTTCCTGGCTCAAGGGAAATGGAGTAGGAGCACATATGTGATATGTGCGGGACCGAGATTAATACGATATGAGATACCATATTCTATTTTTGCGATTTGTAACATTGATCAGTTGTATGCGATATAGCCGGGTTATCGGATCAAGTGTTGATTCGATAAGTTGTTACACATAATATTAGTCTGTTATTGCCGGATTATTAAATCAAGAGTTGATTTAATAATTTAATGTATAATTATATATTTGATATATTACATTACATTAACTAGTATTAGCTCACTTAAGATTTATTTTCTCACTAGATTGTGCACATTGTTTATATGTGATATATGCAAGTGTACATGTTTGTATCATGCTTGATGATACATACAAGTAGGGTGTATGAGACTTAAACCAAGTCAAGGTTAAATTAGGGTTTACTAATTTCCTAACAAATAACAAAAGAGATGAGACTTTGGTCAAAGTTATCAAGCTTCATGAAGCTTGATAAACATTGACAAAGTCAACTCTTTTGTCATTCCTTAGGATATTAGTTAGCCCAACCCTTAACCTCATACTTTGGTTAATTCTCTACATGAGTTAAGCATGAAGGCTTAACTCAACCATGGTGCAATAATTCATTGGATAAGTTTTCATTTTGGATGAATTATTCACTTCATCTTTTTCTTCATCAAGCTCCATGAAAAGCTTGCTAGCTCTAATGGTGCCATGAGAAAAAGTGTGAGAAAATCAAATCTAAAGTGAGCCCACTTCCTACTTCTTCATCCTCTACCACTTTCCATGTAGTAGAGTGTGTTCTCTTCACAAAGTTCATGACCTAGTGAAGTAATAGCTTGAGTTAGTGTCTCCCCGACGTAGATCATCTTCGGCCTCGAAGTCATCGAAGCAAGCACGTTCGTTCTTCTTGTGGAGCTTCTCTAGAGTCCGGAGTTCACGATCGTAGCGAAGGGGACATCTAAACGGAGCTATTGGAGTGAAGGACCGGATCTACAAAGGTTTTTATCCCTCTCACTTAGTGTTAAAATGTTTTAACATGTTAGTTTTCGCCTAAACCCTAGTTTAAAGATCCGGCTTCGGGTTGTTCGGCACGGCTAAAATTTTAATCGGGCATGGTTGATGCCTCATAGAACTTTGTGAGCGTGCCTAGCAACCCTACAAATCTACCCCTTAAACCCCATAGTATTTTGATTGTATTGTTTGTCTTGTAAATTGTATTGATTGTATAATTGGTTGACTGACCGAAACCATGATATCAGTAAACGGATGTAACCATAGAATCATGTAAATGGAATAACTGGAGAACCATATAAATGGAATGTATATCCATGGTTCGGTTCAGTCAAGTTGTATAGATTGATAATATGATTCATGGATTCAGGTTGAATTGTAATATTGAAAATTGTAGATTGTAGATTGTTCTTGAATCATATTCAAGTCAGATTATACTGAGACTCAAACTGAGTCAGACAATCAGCAAAGTAACTTGAAGTCCTGATTGTTTTTATTAATTTGTCTACCTTAGATAGGAAAGCACCCACTTCTCCGGCTCCCTGAGGCTCAAGAGATTGGCTCCGCTTAAATCTATGTTTACTAGGGTCCTTAGGGTAATTAATAGAACTTGAGGGGGATTTATGTAAAAATAGTTTTATATACTTTTTCAAAATATACCCCATGCATTTATTATTCATATTTAGGGTTGTAATGAATGTGAATTTTATATTGTGATATTTCTAATGAAAATATCCTAAATTCAGAAATAAAGGTATTTATTTGTAATATTGATTTATGTGGAATTCGTGGTATTTTAGTGTAAAATTGATTCTTGTGTTTTTTTAGAAAAAGGTGGAATATTTATATAATAACAAAATAGGTATTTTAATGATAAATATACATATATTTATACAAAAATAATTTTAATATATTTTTTATATTCTAAAAATCTCATTTTCTTAAGATGTCGTATTTTAAATATTTCGAGACTGAATGCTCCTTGCGGAGGTCTGAATCTAGCACTACTAAGCCCGAGGATGTGCGATAATCCGCACCATCCCGAACGGGTTCCCCAAAATGGGTTGTAGCGGCGCTTGGCAAAGATTGTATAAATACTAATCCTTTAGAAAACGGTTTTATGAAGTAAGTGGTATTTATTTGTAAAGATGTCAATTTTCCGTATTCTATGTTGTAGGATCTCCTAAGTCAAGTAGACTATTCCTAACTGGTCCAAAACGACAAGTTATAAGATGCCTCAAATCGCCTCTTCACCGCCAATTGTGGCCAGGTAAGTACAAGTGAAGAATGGAGGGATCCGCTCACGAATTACCGTGAGACGGGCCTTTTAAAGTTACCTTTCTCACTTGCCTAGCCTAGACACCACAAAGTCAGGTTTAGATAAACGACTGATGTCCACAACTTATCCTATTTTCATAATAGGTGGTATTTATTTAAAAAGTGTATCAACATTAAATGTTTTAGAAATGGCTTTATTTAGTAAAGGGTATTTAAATGAAAATGTTCGTTTTCCCGTATTCTGAGTTCTCGAGGGTATCGTGCTAGGTTGTATATGAGTGTGTGAGGAGATATGTCGTTACCTCGTGATCTACTTTAATGGTATAGCAAGTTTAATGGGGTTAAATGTAGAATTGAAACAATGTGGTATTTTAGTGAAAAATACGATAAATTGAAATAGCCATCATTTCATGTGATGAAACTTGATCAATTTGGTTGATTAGTATTTAATAGTCAACATGAGGAAGTTTAAGTATGATTGTATTAGTGAGAAGTGGAATTTTATAGGAAACCGAATCGGAAATCGCATTTGTTCCGATTCCGTCGGGTTTGTAAAACCGTATTTTTTAGATAGAAGAGATAGATAGAAAATAGGACTTACAGTTTTAGGACACACAAGAGGGTGAGAAGGAAGTAGTGGAATCACCGATGTGTTGCATCGTGGCCGGTAGTTCCTAAAACGATCGCTGGAAGTTCTGCCGGGAATTCGTCGGAGCTTCGCCTCGAGCTCGTTTTCAAAGTGCACAAGATTCTTGGAATTTTGAGAGAGTGGACTCAAAATTTTGGGGTGAGAGGGTAGAGGGTAGGGGGTGTATTTATAGGGTTAGGCTAGGGTTAGGGTAGGTGAAAGGTTAAAATGAAAAATGTGATAAAATGTATTAAAAATGTATTAAAAGTGGAGTAATTGGGGTTTTAAAAGAGCTCTGGAAATAGTCTAAGGCTGAAATTTTGCAGGTCCATACGGAATATGAAAAGACACAACTTTCATGTTGGGGTCGTCGCCGGAATCGGCCGACTCAGCCGTGACTCGGTCGGTGAACCGAGTCGGCCGAGTCGGGGCCGATTCCCGGCCGAGTCAGGCCGCCGGGATCCCCCCCCCCCCGACGGTTCATCTACCTTCTGGCAATGTTACATCTTTGGGTGTAGTGGGGTTTTTGTGAGATATTCATGTGTAAACTCTTGGTATTCTAAAGGTTTAAAATAAAAACAATATTAAAAATAATGTGGGGTATGGGATTTGAACTCTGGTGGCTTGGTTCAACAGTGTAAGGTATTACCAATGAGCTACAAGCTCCTTCTTGTAATTATGCAGCTAATTAATTATTTAAAGTAATAATAGTAAATGTAAATACCCCAAGCATACATAAATTTTAAAGCAAATTTTTGTACACTAAAAATGGAGTTGTTATATTCTTTTAACTTGTAATTAAAAAGCAAAATAATTACTTATAACTTGTGCTCAGGCTAAAATACCCCTTTATGGATTTTTTGAATTTTTTTTGTAAAATCTTGTTTTGGAAATTTGGGGTTGTTACAGCACCAGAGGATTGGGCCACTGCTAGAGGCCAGCCGGAATGTGATGATCGTCAATACACAGTTTATTTTTGATGATTGAGGTATTGTTCAGCATGCGGACAAATGAGCCAGTTGTTGCTGCGAATAACAAGAGATCACCCCAGATGTTTGAAGCTAGTACCGCACGAGTTTTACTTAGAGATATGATAGAAGATCGCTAATCACCCAAGGAGGAATGAATCGGACATGTGATTCGTTGCCTACCCCGATGCGAAGTCATCAAATTGGTTGATTCCAGCTTGAGACGACTTCACGCAGGTACGTTGAGAGTCAATAGAAGACGATCGAATGTCAGAAACCCATTTTCCAAGTTTAAAGTATTCGGAAAAACATGCAAGTAATTCCATGGACCCTCTAGAAGAATAAAACCCTGACTCGACATAATGACCATGGGAACGAACCTTAGTGTTGGCGGCAGTTCCGCGGTGCCATTAGTGAGGCTTGGGTTTGCCCTTCTATGGTTGGTCCATAGGTACTGTGGCATGTACTGGAATACTATTGAACTGTACTCAAGATATTGAGCTCTTGGGGACTATGGAACTTTGATTAATCGATCGAAAGGTTCGACGTCATTCGGATATCATGTGATGAGATACATTGCTTGGGAGTCTCCATATATGAGTATAGCCGTTGGAGTGCAGTCCATGCATCCACGAAGAGACGAGTCTGAATATATCGACATTAGAGAAAAGTGGAGTAAGAGGTTCGTACGAGATCTTGATGAGATGACGTCCCACTCCGCTGACATCAGAGATGTGATGTGCATGCAGATGCATTGTATATGGATATACCTTCCAGAAGGAGTCGTGATGAGTATGCATCCATTCTGGAACAAGAAACAGATTTAGTAACGGATGATGACTTCCGGGAAGTTCAGCAGAAACCAGATGTCACGACCCGAAAGTACGGAACGTGACTGGCACTTAGATTACGAGACGTCTAAAGGCGTACTGTAACCTAAGTCAGCCAAAGCCCAGAAGAATCTAAACCAAAATCAAAAGAGAGTGAAGGAAAACCTTACATGGAAGCAATTTTTTAATGAATTAAGTTGTATAGAATCCCTTTTTAAAAACATCAAAAGTTCCCGAAAATTTCGGCAGAGTCTCCCCTGTATTTTCTATCCCCCAAAATGGGTACAACAAGATATATATAACCTATAATCATAAATGGCATCCCCAAGCGGGAGCTAGCTCTTCGCCCAAGGCGGATCACAACCACATGCAATATATAAGTAATATCAAGAAAAAGCATAAAAGAAATGCAAATATCAGAAAACACAACGCCGGCTCAAGTGAGCTCGACACAAAAGAAACCACAAATATACAATTCTCTCAGTCTCATCACTAGGTCGTATATACAATATAAAGTGGTAGATGGAGAATACTAGATACAATGAAGGAGCAAAAAGAAATAAAGTGTGCTCGCAACCCACCTACGGGCGATGTCGCGTGTCTGAGCAAAAGGAGCTGAAGATAAGATAGCCGCCGCTACAAGACTGATGAGTCCGACCAGCAAGACACTGTGGCACAACGGGGGTGAGTTGCCAGCTCGTGAGTAGAATATAACATCTAGTAAGGCAATCGTAAGAATGCACGCAATGCGTCACAACATGTATGTCCATATGTGATATAATATCTCTAGTATGCATGCACATGTATGCAATGTCATTACTAACTCTTTAAGTATTTTAAATGCTAAGGGTACTGCATTCTTAACTCTAGAAAATGAATATCTGTATAATAGCTAAGTACCATCAAGAAATCATCTGAAAACCCGTGTCAAGCATCGACACCAAATATGAAATCATATCTGTTTCAATATCTTACTGTAACAATGTCTCAAATATCGGGCTCCGTCTGTCCGGATCGGCCCATATCATCAAATCTCACGACAACGGTCGGTATCCTCCGGATATCCGCCGCGCCAGACATCACCGGTAGGTAGTCTTCCCCTGCCAGGCTCATCGTCTACAACTCGATCTTCTTGCCCCGGGGTACCATACCGGGCCCACCATGTACCCGAGACGGTTCATCCACTCCTCGAATCGGGTCTCGAAATCCAACAGAAAACATGAAAAATCATGGTGGACGACACATACATCATGAGAAAACCGCAACTTTGTTTTTAGAAATGATAAATATAAGCTTTTGTTAAATTCTTGCGGTTTTCCCCAAAAATCCAGAAATCGCAGCAATACTGAAATCCTCAAGAAAATCATAATGTTCATATGTTATATATGATAAATGTCTATGATATCAATGTATACGATGTGAATTTTGGCTAGAAATCTATGTAAATATGATGATAATGCGAGGTATATGCATGCTATGCAATTTCATATATCATGTATGAATGCAAGTGGCGATACTAAGTTAAACAGGTTCTATAGCGCACGTGGCATGGCAATTTCCAAAGGCGTGTGTGTCACATGAATAGTGCGCGCGCAACCGATGCCAATGGTAATGGTGTTCGTGTCCTACGAAGTGATATCGCATAAGTGTAGATGAATGTCCATGCAATCTAATGTACGGTTAGCTATAAGGGTATGCAATGTACATAAAGGGATAAGCTAACTAACAATATAAATCTTGCAAGAAGTATGGTAATCCTAACTAAGGGGCGCCTCGCGCCATCCGGACGATTCCCCCATAGATGAATACATCTACTCACCTGAAAGCCTCGCTAATCCGATCCGACCACCGCCTTGCCTTTACGCGCCGTGTCCGATGTTTTCCCGACCGATCCTATATTTGCACAACACCAAGCATAAGATTACATATCCTAAAACGATGCAAATCACAACATACAAATATCGACGCTCTCGAATTAAACATAACGTGCACTCGGTGCGCGGGAAAACACACGAAAATCGCTAAATCTTAACTAGAATCGTTATTTCGGGGCAATCGACAAAACTAAAACCCGGCTAGACAAAACCCTGCATTCACGCACTCTAATAGTCGTATACGAAGCTAATTATATCGCTAATATAACGCAATTAGATCGCATCCTAATTTTTATAAAAATCTAGTAAGCAATTTCATACCGATTCGACGCAAATATCGAAATTTTATCCATCTAGCGAGCGTAACATCGCACAATTAACCATTCTAACTAATTAGATAACCAAACCCTAGCTTAACTCCATCAACCATGCTACAAACCCTAATTTGGAATCAAATCCCTCTCTTGATTTTTCCTAAACAAACAATTACTACTAAATTAATACTTCAAATTTCAATTTTAGGACATTTAAACTACAAGTTAACAAATAGATTAGAATCTTCACCTCACAAGCTTGAACCCTAGCTTGCACAAACCACCAAAGATGCCTCCTTTCTTCAAGTTTTAAGCTAAATTGGCTTGAGAAGAGAGTGGATTAGGGTTTTGTTTTGAATTGGAGAATGAATTTGTGAATTTTTTATGAATTTTGGCATGAAAATTGTAGCAAAAAGAAGTGAGAACAATGGGGAGTTGCTGCAGTTTTTGGTCGGACAGCAGCAAGAGGAGGTGATGGGGTTTTTTTTGTAGAAGTTTCTAGGTCAAAAAACCCCTCATGTTTCTATTTAATGCTTTTCACATCAAGCTTTTTACAAAAAAAACCCATTTTACATCATTTTTTTCATAAATTTCAAACCCTAAAACTAAAATCTTATAAAGTTATGTTACAATTTATTAACACTCTATTTCAGTTTATAAAGATTCCTAATTATGAAATTTACCTAATTAAATTTGAATTTATCACTAATTTAATGTATTTTTAAATGCTTAAAATAATAAAAAAACATAATTAATTACGAATTTTTTTTATTTAACTAGAAAATTATAAATGACATTTTAGTGACAAAATTATAGTAATATCTTATCTAAATTTTGTATAATTAGGTCTACAATGAAAAATACATATTTTGACTTTTTACGGAAAAAGCCGAAAAATTAACCGATTACCGAAAAACTGCCTAAACGATTTTTGAAGGGTTACAATCTTCCCCCCTTAAAGAAATTCGGTCCCCGAATTTAGAATTTAACTACGCGTACCTTTAAAAAGATGGGGATATCTCTTCCTCATCTCGACCTCGGTCTCCCAGGTGACCTCCTCGCTGTTCGGGCCACGCCAAAGGACCTTGACGGACGGTGTAACCTTCGACCTCAATTTCTTCCCCTACCGATCCAAAATGACCACCGGCTGCTCGGTGAATGAATGATCACACTCTAGCTGGATCGTCTGGTGCTGAATCTCCTGGGAAGGATCATGAAGGTACTTGCGGAGCATCGAGCCATGGAATACGAGGTCAACATCGAGGAAGCTGGGCGGAAGAGCTAACCGATAAGCGACTGGACCAACACGCTCTAGGATCTCGAAAGGACTAACATATCTAGGACTCAGCTTCCCTTTCCGCCCAAATCTTATCACATCTTTAATCGGAGAGACCTTCAGGAAAACATCATCGCCAACAACGAACTCGAGTCGGCAACGGCGCCTGTCGGCATATGATTTCTGCCTGCTCTGTGCCGCTCTCATCCTGTCCCGAATCAGCTGTATCTTCTCGGTCGTCTCTTGTACGATCTGCGGCCCTAAAATACTGCTCTCCCTGAGCTCTGTCCAACATACAGGAGATCGACATCTCCTCCAATATAAAGCCTCAAAAGGTGCCATCTGAATCGTCTCCTGGAAGCTATTATTATAGGAAAATTCGATCAAAGGCAAATGACGATCCCAGCTACCACCGAAATCTAAAACACAAGCTCTGAGCATGTCCTCAAGAGTCTGAATAGTACGCTCCGACTGACCGTCAGTCTGAGGATGAAAGGCTGTGCTAAAACTCAATCGAGTGCCCAATGCTTCCTGAAGTTTCTGCCACAATCGGCTAGTAAACTGGGTGCCCCGGTCGGACACGATGCAAGTCGGAACGCCATGCAGTCGCACTATCTCATCAATATAAACCTGGGCATACTGAGAAAATCCAAAAGCGGTCTTCACTGGCAGAAAGTGAGCCGCTTTCGTCAGTCGATCCACAATCACCCAAATAGAGTCATACCCTCGACTGGTCCTGGGTAGACCCACAATGAAGTCCATGGAGACCTGCTCCCACTTCCACTCAGGGATGGGCAAAGGCTGTAACTCGCCGGCTGGCCTCTGGTGCTCGGCCTTGACTTGCTGACAAGTTAGGCATCTCGACACAAAGTTTGTAACATCCTTCTTCATCCCGTCCCACCAGTCAACCTCTCTCAAATCATGGTACATCTTGGTGGAACCTGGATGCACACTGTATACTGATCTATGTGCCTCCTCGAGAATATCGCGCCTCAGTCCCTCAGAATCTGGTACGTACAGTCGAGTCCCAAATAGAAGTATCCCCTGATCATCAATCACGAACTCAGAAACTCTGCCCTGCCGAATCTGCTCAATAATCTCTAAAATACGGGCATCGCCGGACTGTGCCTCGCGGATACGGTCAAGTAACTGTGGGCGTGCTCTGAAATGGGCCAGCTGTCCCCCTGTAGGAGTAAGCTCGAACTGCACTCTGCTATCACATAAAACCTGCCAATCTGCCGTCGACTGCATCTGTACTGCGCTCAAACAAGATAAGCTACCTCCGGGCCTCCGACTCAAAGCATCTGCCACCACATTCGCCTTACCCGGATGGTATAAAATCTCGCAGTCATAATCCTTCACCAACTCAATCCATCGGCGCTGTCTCAGGTTCAGATCTCGCTGCTGGAAGATATACTTCAAACTCTTGTGGTCAGTGAATATCTGGCACGACTCACCGTATAGGTAATGTCTCCAGATCTTAAGTGCAAATACCACTGCAGCCATCTCTAAATCATGGGTGGGGTAGTTCTGTTCGTGTTTCCTCAGCTGCCGAGAAGCATACGCGATAACTCTGTCGTGCTGCATCAATACACAGCCCAGCCCCACTCGAGAAGCATCACAATACACCACGAACCCGTCTGATCCTGAAGGCAATGCTAACACTGGTGCAATAGTCAGACGAGTCTTCAACTGCTGGAAACTATCCTCACATGTCTGGGTCCAATCAAAAGGAACCCCCTTCCGGGTCAACCCGGTCAACGGTGCAGCAACGCAGGAGAAATCCTGGACAAAACGTCAATAATAGCCGGCCAGACCCAGAAAACTGTGAACCTCTGTAACTGATACTGGTCTAGGACAACGCTGAACTGCCTCGATCTTCTTCGGGTCCACACAAATACCGTCTCTCGTCACCACATGACCCAAGAACTCGACACTGTCTAGCCAGAATGCGCACTTGGAGAATTTGGCGAATAGCTGATGCTCCCTCAAAGTCTGCAATGTGATACGTAAGTGCTGCTCATGCTCCTCCCGGCTCCGAGAATAAACCAAGATGTCGTCAATGAACACAATAATGAACTGATCGAGATACGACCTGAATACACGGTTCATCAAGTCCATAAATGCTGCCGGGGCATTGGTGAGCCCGAACGACATCACCAAGAACTCATAATGACCATATCGAGTACGGAAAGCAGTTTTCGGAATATCCTCCTTCCGAACCCGCAACTGGTGATAACCTGACCGTAAATCAACCTTCGAGAAAAACCCTGCACCCTGGAGCTGATCGAATAAGTCATCAATGCGGGGTAGGGGATATCTGTTCCGCACAGTAACCCGGTTCAGCTGACGATAATCAATGCATAAGCGCATACTTCCGTCCTTCTTCTTAACAAACAAGACGGGAGCACCCCAAGGTGACACACTCGGTCTGATAAGCCCTTTGTCCAGCAAGTCCTGTAACTGATCCTTTAGCTCTCTCAGCTCCGCCGGGGCCATCCGATAAGGCGGTATAGAGATAGGCCCCGTGCCGGGTATCAAGTCAATACAGAACTCAATCTCGCGCTCTGGTGGCAGACCAGGCAGCTCGTCAGGGAATACATCAGGAAACTCTCTCACAACAGGGACCTGGTCCAACGGAACCTCTGTGGAGCTAGTATCACAAACATAGGCTAAGAATCCCTGACACCCTTTCCTTAAGAGCTTACCAGCGCGAAGAGAAGAAATCAGGCTGGGAAGGGTAGCGCTACAATCTCCCTGAATAACAAGTACCGGCTCACCAGGAAAACTGAATCTGACTGCTTTCTCACGGCAGTCCACGGATGCATAACAGGTGGCTAGCCAGTACATACCAAGAAGAACGTCAAAGTCTAGCATATCGAGGAGAATCAAATCAACTGAAGAATCTCTCTCCCCGATACGAACGGAACATGATCGGTACACGAAACGAGCAACAAACGACTCGCCTACCGGTGTAATAACGACAAGCGGCTGATCTAACGGAGAAGACTCTCGGCCCAACCTCGGTGTAAAATACGTGGATACATAGGAATGTGTGGAGCCTGGATCAAATAATACCCGTGCATCAAAAGAACATACTGGCAGAGTACCTGTCACGACGGCATTGGATGCCTGTGCATCCTGAGGAGTCAACGCGAACACTCGGGCCTGTCCACCACTAATAGCTGGCTGTCCTCTGCCTCTACCTCGGCCTCTGCCTCTGCCTCTGTCGCCTCGTCCTCTCTGAACCGGACCGCCACGCCCACGACCTCTAGAAGCATCGGACTGGCGTGGAGCATCATCAGGAGTAGGTAGTAGAGCTCTCTGAGGAGCTGGTGAGGGTGGTAAGGTTACATGCGGGACTGTCGCCGCGCCCTGACGTCCCATGGTACAGTCTCTGATACGGTGGTACTGACTCCCCCACCGAAAACATCCTGGAGACGACTGCTTGGTCTGTGGATATGAACCAAATAACTGACCTCGTCTCAATCCTCTGCCTCCACCATCTCCCGGAAATAATCTATCACGATGTCTGCCCATCTGCCGCTGAGCTGGCGTATCAGTACGGATCCTCTTCGGCCCAGAAACGACCGGAGTCTCAGAAATACGCTCCTCCAAAAGTAAGGCTACGTCCATCGCGGCTGCGCATGTATCAATGTGCTGGGTGCCGATGGCAAGGAATAGCTGTGTATCAAGCCCTCGCACGAACCTCTTTATTCTCTTCTCTTCTGTGTCTACTAGGTACGGAGCATATCGAGACAACTGGGTAAACTGTATATCATACTCCGACACTGTCATCCCAGGAGGCTTGCACAAAGACTCAAAACTACGGGCTCGAGCATCTCGGACACTCTCCGGAAGAAAAAGGGCAAGAAATGCAGCTGTAAACTCGTCCCAGGTCATAGAAGGCAGACCTGTAGCTCGGCCTCTCTCTACTGAATCGTACCATGTCTGGGCAAGACCCTCCAGACGAAAACTCGCAAACTCCACCAATCTATCATCAGAACACCTCAACGAACGGCAAATCCGAGCCATCCTATCAAGAAATGCCTGTGGGTCCTCTGTCGCATCCGTACCGATAAAAGCTGGAGGTCTTAATCTCATGAACTCCTGTAGTGAAACAGGGATAGTCTCCGTAGTAGCAGCAGGAGTGACCATCTGTGCAGCAGGTACGATCGTGGTCTGTGCGGTGGAAGGAACGTCCTCGGATCTCTGTGCTCGACTAGACTCAACTAAAGATCCCATCATCTGTCGTAACTCCTGCATACCGGCCTCTGATCTGGCAATACGGTCTGGATAAGGCGGATCAGTATGACCCTGAGGGGTAGGTGTATCCTCCCGCTCGATCCTCGCCTCAGACGAGCCCGCTCGAATCTCATCCCTAGCGGCAGCCCGCTGAGCTCTCGTAATCTTTGCCGGCATCGAAGCTGGAATAAGAAACAGAACTGATAAGAACATTGCAATTGAATCAAGGAATGCAAGGAATCAAGAAAGGAAATACAAGCAATTATGTCCTAAGGTTACTTAGGCGGAGTACCATATTGTAAGTATGCCGCGGATCATACCCACGCTACGCCACTCTGCTTAAGTCACCTACTCCATCTACCAAGGTCGTCCTACACTCAGGAAGGTAAACCCTACGCTCTGATACCAACATTGCCACGACCCGAAAGTACGGAATGTGACTGGCACTTAGATTACGAGACGTCTAAAGGCATAACGTAACCTAAGTCAGCCAAAGCCCAGAAGAATCTAAACCAAAATCAAAAGAGAGTGAAGGAAAACCTTACATGGAAGCAATTTTTTAATCAATTAAGTTGCATAGAATCCCTTTTTAAAAACATCAAAAATTCCCGAAAATTTCGGCAGAGTCTCCCCTGTATTATCTATCCCCCAAAATGGGTACAACAAGATATATATAACCTGTAATCATAAATGGCATCCCCAAGCGGGAGCTAGCTCTTCGCCCAAGGCGGATCACAACCACATGCAATATATAAGTAATATCAAGAAAAGAGCATAAAAGAAACGCAAATATCAGAAAATACAACGCCGGCTCAAGTGAGCTCGACCCAAAAGAAACCACAAATATACAATTCTCTCAGTCTCATCACTAGGTCGCATATACAATATAAAGTGGTAGATGGAGAATACTAGATACAATGATGGAGTAAAAAGAAATAAATGTGCTCGCAACCCACCTACGGGCGATGTCACGAGTCTGAGCAAAAGGAGCTGATGATATGATAGCCGCCGCTACAAGACTGATGAGTCCGACCTGCAAGACACTCTGGCACAACGGGGGTGAGTTGCCAGCTCATGAGTAGAATATAACATCTAGTAAGGCAATCGTAAGAATGCACGCAATGCGTCACAACATGTATGTCCATATGTGATATAATATCTCTAGTATGCATGCACATGTATGCAATGTCATTACTAACTCTTTAAGTGTTTTAAATGCTAAGGGTACTGCATTCTTAACTCTAGAAAATGAATATCTGTATAATAGCTAAGTACCATCAAGAAATCATCTGAAAACCTGTGTCAAGCATCGACACCAAATATGAAATCATATCTGTTTCAATATCTCACTGTAACAATGTCTCAAATATCGGGCTCCGTCAGTCCGGATCGGCCCATATCATCAAATCTCACGACAACGGTCGGTATCCTCCGGATATCCGCCGCGCCAGACATCACCGGTAGGTAGTCTTCCCCTGCCAGGCTCATCGTCTACAACTCGATCTTCTTGCCCCGGGGTACCATACCGGGCCCACCATGTACCCGAGACGGTTCATCCACTACTCGAATCGGGTCTCGAAATCCAACAGAAAACATGAAAACTCATGGTGTACGACACATACATCACGAGAAAACCGCAACTTTGTTTTTAGAAATGATAAATATAAGCTTTTGTTAAATTCTTGCGGTTTTCCCCAAAAATCCAGAAATCGCAGCAATACTGAAATCCTCAAGAAAATCATAATGTTCACATGTTATATATGATAAATATCTATGATATCAATGTATACGATGTGAATTTTGGCTAGAAATATATGTAAATATGATGATAATGCGAGGTATATGCATGCTATGCAATTTCATATATCATGTATGAATGCAAGTGGCGATACTAAGTTAAACAGGTTCTATAGTGCACGTGGAATGGCAATTTCCAAAGGCGTGTGTGTCACATGAATAGTGCGCGTGCAACCGATGCTAATGGTAATGGTATTCGTGTCCTACGAAGTGATATCGCATAAGTGTAGATGAATGTCCATGCAATCTAATGTACGGTTAGCTATAAGGGTATGCAATGTACATAAAGGGATAAGCTAACTAACAATATAAATCTTGCAAGAAGTAGGGTAATCCTAACTAGGGGGCGCCTCGCGTCATCCAGACGATTCCCCCATAGATGAATACATCTACTCACCTGAAAGCCTCGCTAATCCGATCCGACCACCGCCTTGCCTTTACGCGCCGTGTCCGATGTTTCCCCGACCGATCCTATATTTGCACAACACCAAGCATAAGATTACATATCCTAAAACGATGCAAATCCAAGATACAAATATCGACGCTCTCGAATTAAACATAACGTGCACTCGGTGCGTGGGAAAACACACGAAAATCGCTAAATCTTAACTAGAATCGTTATTTCGGGGCAATCGACAAAACTAAAACCCGGCTAAACAAAACCCTGCATTCACGCACTCTAATAGTCGTATACGAAGCTAATTATATCGCTAATATAACGCAATTAGATCGCATCCTAATTTTTATAAAAATCTAGTAAGCAATTTCATACCGATTCGACGCAAATATCGAAATTTTATCGATCTAGCGAGCGTAACATCGCACAATTAACCATTCTAACTAATTAGATAACCAAACCCTAGCTTAACTCCATCAACCATGCTACAAACCCTAATTTGGAATCAAATCCCTCTCTTGATTTTTCCTAAACAAACAATTACTACTAAATTAATACTTCAAATTTCAATTTTAGCATATTTAAACTACAAGTTAACAAATAGATTAGAATCTTCACCTCACAAGCTTGAACCCTAGCTTGCACAAACCACCAAAGATGCCTCCTTTCTTCAAGTTTTAAGCTAAATTGGCTTGAGGAGAGAGTGGATTAGGGTTTTGTTTTGAATTGGAGAATGAATTTGTGAATTTTTTTATTAATTTTGGCATGAAAATTGTAGCAAAAAGAAGTGAGAACAATGGGGAGTTGCTGCAGTTTTTGGTAGGACAGCAGCAAGAGGAGGTGATGGGGTTTTTTTGTAGAAGTTTCTAGGTCAAAAAACCCTTCATGTTTCCATTTAATGCCTTTCACATCAAGCGTTTTACAAAAAAACCCCATTTTACATCATTTTTTTCATAAATTTCAAACCCTAAAACTAAAATCTTATAAAGTTATGTTACAATTTATTAACACTCTATTTTAGTTTATAAAGATTCCTAATTATGAAATTTACCTAATTAAATTTGTATTTATCACTAATTTAATGTATTTTTAAAAGCTTAAAATAAATATAAAAAAATTAATTGCGAAAAAAAATTATTTAACTAGAAAATTATAAGTGACATTTTAGTGACAAAATTATAGTAATGTCTTATCTAAATTTTGTATAATTAGGTCTACAATGAAAAATACCTATTTTGACTTTTTACGGAAAAAGCCGAAAAATTAGCCGATTACCGAAAAACTGCCTAAACGATTTTCGAAGGGTTACACCAGATTTGGGAGAGACCTCGACAGAACTTTTCTGGAATACTATACGAGATGACTTGGACTAGGAGCGGTCATTTGTGCACACCCAGCAGGCCAGAGTTCGCCATCATCGACGAGACATGTTATGAGTGACCATGACAGTATGATCGTGATCTTTAGAGGATGTGCCAGAGCGGGACTGTTTCCGCTATCTTTGATTTTGGTATTTTGGGCGATTTATTTGCTTGATTGAGATTTTGTGCACCACAGTTGCACTTGACTTCGATTTGATATCATTTGAGATATTGATTTTGATTTCATACTTATGGTATGCATGTGATTTGACTTATGCTTTCGGCATAGTTTTCATGCACTTTAGTATTTTGATGCGTTTTGCACATGATGATGCACATGGTTGTGAGATTATATACCACGGTATACCTGATTTGGATTTGGATTGAGATATGTTGTATACTGTCGATTTCTATTGTGATATTCGATATTTTTTTTCGTGCACGTTGTGCACTTGATTTGGATTCTTGCGCATACGTGGGCGCTTGATGCGATTTTGGTGCACGCCAGATGCACTAAATCGAGATTCTTTGTGCATATCAGATGCACCTGATATTGCTGTCAGGCACACCAGTTGCCCTTGACAGGTGTTCTCGTGCACACCCGTTGCACTTAAAGTTATTCTGTGCACATGTATGGCACATTTATTGGTTTTGATTCCCGTACGCACCAGACGCACGTGGCATCCTTATTCACATTTTAGGATTGATTCTTGTAGAGCAGTATATTTTTATGATATTTACTATTTAGTATAGTAGTTGAGCATGACTACTCCAAGGACAGTACCTGACTATATTTTGCATGCATTGATAGTTATCGAAGGGAATTCCAAAAAGGAGCTATAGTCTCAGTATTTACCTACGTGTTCGAGATGACACGAGACATTTAACAAGAGAAACCCTTCTATATTAATTTTCAAAACGGCGGGACGTGTATGTTAAACAAAGGGTATGTATATATATAGTTATTTTCTTACAATAGGCGTCCGCCACTGTGCAGTGATATGCGCATCACACAGCGACTTAAAAAGGTTTGGCATGCATTTCTTTCGGATGTTTGACGAGTTTACCACGATGTTTACATGTATAGTTTTGATGTATATCATGTTGGTTTCCGTATTGGATTTAGACATTGGTGTCTTCACCATAACTCCGATGATTGCGGGATGCTTGACGGAGTTTGGATTTTGGTTTATATACTCGTTTTTCTTGCGCATGCATTGCACTACGATGCGTTTTATGTATTTATGATTTCGGAGCCCGACGACTAGATCTTTTTACTGAAATGTTTTAGTATTTGAGGGGTTTAAATTTAAACTCGGAGACCGGATATCTTTAAGGGGGAAGACTGTAACATTTCAGAAAAATAAAATATTATTTTGGGAATTTTTATAATTAAATAATAAATATTATGAATATTTTAATAATGCGGTATATTTATATACCGATAAATTGGGAAATATTTGGGAAATTATAGAAATTACGGAAATGAGGGTGTTTATTTGATTTAAGCAAATTATGAATTTTTATAATTAATTATATACAATTTTAATGCTAATCGCGATTAAATATCGCTAATCGTGTATTAAGCTTGATTTGTGCACATGACATGCACCATGTCAAATTACACTTTTTATATTTTTCTACCATTGCGTTTTCCTCATTTTTCATGCATGGTTTTGTGTTTAAATGAAAAGGGAAAAAGAATAGAAAAGAAAAGAAAAGAAAATGATAAAGAAAGAAGTATGGGCAAGAGAGAGAGGTGCGGGGTCATTGACCATGGTCATTTCCTATGCTCTCTTCATCATTTCATCTTCATCTCTCCCTCCTTCATTCCCATGGCAGCCACTCCCTCCTCCCTCATCTACCTCCTCACAACTCCATGAAAAACACATCCAAACATCATCTTCATTTCACAAAAAACATGCACAAGCTCAGTACAAGCATTTTGGACCAAGAAAGCAAGGATTTTGGAGACTTGGTGCAACTCAAGAAAATTCTTGAGTTGCCAAATGAGGTAATTCCTTAACCATTACCATTGTATTTCCATTCCTTTAGCATCCATATTAGTTTAGAATCGATATTGTGTGTTTTTGTGAACTTAGAAAATTCCTAGATGAGGTTGTGAGGAATTCTTGAGTTGTGAAGGTGTGAGTGAGGTTAGTAGTGACCTTAAACCCCCCATAGTATTAAAAACCCAAATCAAACCTGAGCTGGAACCCCAACTTGAACTGTAGATATCGAAATGTCGGTTTTGTAACAAAATAGTGGGTGCAGGGAATCTGGGATGACCTGGGACATTTTCAAGAAAAGCAAACAGCTCCAGAGACCTAATTAAGACCCTAGGGGACCACCCTTAGAGTACGAGGCCGTTTCACCATGGGAAATCCGAGATCGCCAGATTTGGGGGGTGTGTGGCCGGCCATGTGGAGGAGTCCGTTGTCTAGGTTATTTCTGTAGCTCACACACTCCATATACATCACCCCGGTACTGTTTGTGCACCTTGTTTTCACCTGAACTAAAATCTGGGACCATTTTATTGGGTTGCTGCTTTGAATTCCTTGATGTTTATGAATTCAAGTTTTGGTATTTGTGTTTTGTATCGATCACTTGACGTTTGTACATCTATATCAGGTGTTGTTTGGTTGATTTGCGTGAGTAGACCATAGGTTTTAACCTATGAGTGATTCGTGTGTCATTTCGATTGCGAATTGGATTTTAATGCGATATGATGTGTTATGACATGTAGGTACCCACACGAGGACTTCGAGACGACAAGCAAGAGCGTGGAAACATCGGCATCGGCAAGCGAGGATCAAGGTGAGTAGATATATATCTACGGGGGAAGTCGGGTGGATGGCGTATGGCACCACCGCAGTTTCGTAGTGTTGTATACGAATACATATACCTATAAATTTAAATATGTTTATTGTGAGGCTAGACGATTTTCAAGATAGATTTTAGGTGTTCATGGGTTAGTTTTAGTGTAATTAGAAGTAATTTAGTGTAGCTTCTTAGTCGCGAAACCCTAGAGTAAAGATTTACATACACGCGCATACACACACTCACATACATTTTACTTTCTTGTGCGTATATGGGGATATGTATATATATACACATACATAGGTATGGGACTATATATATATGTATGTATATGTATATATATATGTATGTATATGTATATATATATGTCTATGTGTGTGTGTGTATATATATATATATATATACATATATATATGTATGTATGTATACATATACATGGATGATGAGGATAGTATATGATATTTGGAGATGAGTCGATGAGATTGGGCATGGTGCCATGAGATCGGTGATGTGTTTTGGTTCGTATTATAAGATACGACATGATATTATAGCGGGTCTTTAGGCGATGTATTTTCATACACACGCACACATATATACGATGATGGTATCAATATGTACTAGACTCAGATCAGTACCCCCAATTCACGATAGGTGATGATAAAGATACCAGATGAATAATGCGATAAATGTGATATTTGACATGTACCCAGATTTGGGATGCCGTACGATGGATTTACCATACGAGATGAATATTGATGATTGATCCACACTCTTGACTCGAGAATGTCATATTATATATTGTATCGTATGGGATACTATTGAGGCGGGATCACCGACTATATATATATATATATATATATATATATATCGACTCAGACTTAGGTGTTTTTCCTTACCCTTTTGATTAGTCTGTTAGTTTAGTCCTGTAGTTTTCTTGTAGATGTTAGACTAGACTCGAGTCATACCTATTTCAAAACTAACGATTCGTGAGTATTTTAAATACAAACCAAGGGATTATACGAATATTTCAAAGGACATACCTTTTCATAAAAAAACACCGTAGCCCTTATTTTCTAAACACCACGATTCGTGTTTTTTCAAATGGAAAAATGGTATGACTCATATATTTTAATGTAGATTCTTCATAATTTTGTGTATTATTCATATTCCGCATATTCTTGCTGTTCGCATCGCATTTCATGCTTATATTGTGTTTTCATTAGTTATTATTAAAATCATGATGTCAGGACACCAGCACCATTACCGATGATGCGTATGCTCCACGTACACCTGCTTGCCGGCTCACACACATCCTCATCGGTAATTTCCATGTCACGTACACTTTAGAGAATATTATCTTATTGATATCATTGCTAGCTGATAGTCCAATATGTTATTGTTTCATATGCTAGTTCATTATTGCATTCATTGCTTGATATTTCATGCATATTTATATATCATTGTCATGCAATATTACGGGCCAGTCCGGATTGCCGGAGCCCGGTATTCACTACTATTGATTTTTCATTTTGGATTTTCTATGAGATTTCTGGATTTAGAGAAATCGCAAGATTTATAAACTCATTTATCATTTTCAAAAGATAAAAAGTGTGGTTTTCTCATATTATGATGTGAGATATGTCCACCATGAGTTTTCTCGGCTCTTGAGCGATATCATACACCCGATTCGAGAAGGAGGAGGAACCGTCTATGGGTGCATGGTAGACCCGGTGTGGTACCCCGGGGCAAGATGGTCACAGATGATGGCGTTGAGCCTGAGACAGGGGAGCATTGCTGACCGATGATTTTATTGTGACATGCCGGATATCCGGAGGATACCGACGTGGTCTTGAGATTTATGTTACAGGACAGTCCGTATAGCCGGAGCCTGAGATATTGAGATTTATGATACATGCTAGTCCGGATAGCCGGAGCATGAGATATTGAGATTTGATGATGCAGGCTAGTCCGGATAGCCGGAGCCTAAGATATTAAGATATTGAGATATTTATTTATGTCGATGCTTGACACTGATTCTCTTATGATTTCATTGATGATACTTTGATTTATATATACAGAAATCTCACTAAATTAAGAAAACAGTATTCTCATTACATGATGCATTCTGTTTTCATTATATTGTATTCATACCTCATATTTATTATATGTTGCTACCTGAGGCACTGACACAAGCACTTGGTATTACACTTATGTATAGATATTTACCCATGCCATTATTAGACGCTTCAGACTATATCATTTTGAGGATATATATATAGTATGATCGTATGACCTAGGATTGAGTCATACATGCGATTTCTGCTCTGTGATGTTTCCTACTCACGAGTTGGCAACTCACCCCCGTTGTGCCACGGTTTTTGTAGGTTTTGCCGTACAGGTTTCCTTGGCGGCTTTGCTGGCACACTGCTTATTTCCGGGTGATTGCTTTGGTAGGTGGGTTCACTTGCATCATGACCACCTTTGTATTTTATTTATTCAGTTATATCTAGAAAACTCCATCAACCAGACTGTATTATTTGATAACCTTAGAAGACCAATTGTATATTCTTTCGACCTTAGTGTTGCGCGTTGTATTATTATGGGGTTTCTTGATTATTTGAGTTTCCTTTTGAGTTTTGATTCTCGCCTTTCGGCGTTGTATAATATATTGCTTGCGTGGCTGTGACCGCCAATTGGCGAAGAGCTAGCTTTCGCTTGGGGATGCCTTTATTCATATTATGCATGTTGTACCCTTTTTGGGGCCAGTATTTACAAAGGAAACTCTGCCGAAATTTTCAGAAAAGATTTGAGATTTTGTAAATGCATACTTCGGCTTATGTTATTAAAACCACTTGCATTAAAATAATTTTTCTTCACTTCTTACTTAAAATGGTATAGATTTCTGGGATTTTTGGCTCACTTGGATTGGATGGGGTCCTATAGACTTCATATGATTCAAGTGCCAGTCACGTGCCATTTCGGGTCGTGACAAGTTATTACCCTGACACAAACTTTTGCTCAAGAGATCACTCCCGGTGAGGGGATCTCGGCCCTTTCCTCGTTGAATGAGGTGCTGGATATTCATAACCAAATACCGCTGTGCAAAACAAAAGAAAACGTCCTCGTAATAGCATCTTTTGAAAATTTGTTCCAACAACATCGAATAAGTTTGTTTTCCTTGCATTAATTAGAATCAACGTAGTCCCATCAATTTATCACACCAGAAAAGAACAAAAATATGATGTACGTATATGCCATCCGCATTCGCCACTGGGTCCCGTCATCACCCGTTAGGTTACTTAACTAACGACATAGTGGGGAATGAACTAGCGCGGGTGAAAAATATATACAACATCTTCTAGTGTGTATATATATATATATATATATATACATATATATAGCAATACATAACAATCGCTCTAGGCATGATAAATGCAAAATCACATAATAGCGATAAGCATCACAGAACAATACAGATAATATAAGAGCCTCGGGTTTCCTTTGAGCCGCAACTGAAACCCGACGTTCCCCTGATCGTGTAGATAGCCTGTGCAATGAAAACTTAGACCCCTACGAGTGCGGTAAGTTACCCGCCAAAACCAGAAGGGCGGCAGCCCCTTCATCAAAGTGAATGGTCCACCCGGCACTTCACGGAATCCGGTAAGTTGAGCACTCCTCGTTGGGTCAACCTGTACCCCCTACGAATGCGTCGAATAGCCCACCAATTCTAGAGTGAGCCCCCCCGTCTCAACGCCATGAGATGCGGGCACGTTGCCCTCTACAACCCGGCTATCTGTGCACTCCACCGTGAGGTAATCCTTGTACAGAAAAGAAAATAAGTACAACGGTGACATCGACCTCAACCCGGTCGTGCCCCAAATAAATAATATACAAACAGACAGTGACGACAGTCCACATGTCAGACGCTCACACCGCGATATCAAATGTACAAATAAAACTAAACTGTACTAAAATTTCACCCAGGCTATCCACCACGACGATTCAGCCAACACACAGCACAACAGAGAACAACAACGTGAATGTCACGTTCGCAAAACCGTCTAAAAGAACTATAGCAATTAGACAAGTTGTACCACTCTAATGACATTCACTGTTGCAGATAGTAATGTATGTAATGTGAAATACGACATTAAAATTCCGCACGCAATTAGAAAACCAAACCAATTTCCAAAACCATGGAAAAAAACAGTGAGCAAAAGTTCCAAAAACCGACCGTTTAAAACCAATTCGGAAGTCCGAATCAGAAAGAAACGCGCCCGAACGTTCATGGGGAGTTAAAGAACGAAATTAACTTTGAGTCTAGGGGCCTAGAGGGGGTACCCCACCCCCGAGACACTACGAGGTGGACATGGGGTGACGCAGACCCGAAACTGCCCAAGATGGGGCAGTTTCGGGTCCCCACCGCCAAGACCACCTTGTGGTGGTCTTGGGGAGTGGGCCCAGCCATTATGTCCCCTCCCGAGGGTTTCCTGGGGTGCCCATGCACCACCCCATGGCTTCTCAGTTCAAACCGTGAGCCCGCGTGGTGTGCAAATATCTCATACTTTCAGTTTTTGGAATTGTTTTTGTCGGCAGTTTTACACGACAAAAAATGCGGATTTCTAATGTCGCAATTAGCTAGTATGGGGTTAATGGGTTGGCTCTGATACCATGTTGGGTTATGCCAGTGTCCCGGACATCAATCTGTGGCCAAATGCGGAACAAAAATTTAATTAAACTGGCGCTAACGGAACCCGATTCCCGGATCGAACCATTAACCCTACACTAGCTATATGTAAAGGAGTTTAGAGAGGTTATACCGAACGATTCGAGTCCTTCGGTCTTCAACCTCTGTCCCAAGATCCTCGCGGCTTCCTCGATCAAGTTTGCTCTCCGGTCTCCCCACATCGAAGAAGATCCACGTCGAGAGTTAGTAATACGGGCTCCCGCCTCAAAATCGAAGCAACTCGAGCATCCAGTTTGCTTGCCTAGATACCCAAGATGAAGTAGAGAATGTGTATGATCACTTTGTCTCAATACACCCAATGATTCTCAACTCATGAGAGCGTATGGGTAGAGGTTTAAGAAGTTTCCAAGACTGGAAAGTGTGAAGCAAAGTAATAAGCAAGTGAAGAAAATGCTTGTTGCCCTTTTTGAGTTGTTTTGGCTTTAGTTGTTTTGTGTGTTATTTTTTTGAGCACTTAAAGAAAAACCTCACAAGAAAATATCCACTGCCATCTCACTAAAAATCTCACACAAATATCTTAAGCCAAAACAAAACCAATCCCATGACCCAATACCATGAGTCACCAAGTGCACATGCTACATCAGTGCACCAAAGTTAAAACTAACCCTTACACTTTCCACTACATCTAAACATTAACATATATGTTTAATCCACAAAATAAATGCAACTTCTAAAGTAAACTTGTAACGAATTACAAGAATACCCCTTATCCGTATATATATACCCGCATCAGTATTCCGACTAAATACGAATACTACGAGACGAAAATAATCCAACAATATAATACTAGGATCCGGCTTAAACCAAAGCCCACTATTATTATCCGTCCGATCATAATCCATGCACAAGTGCACGTATATAATCGAACCCTGCCATAAAACTATACGGCCTCTACAACGTTTCGCCCGAACCAGGGAAACCCTCTGTGTGGGACACTAAAGACTCGTCAATACGCTGATAGTGGGTTTAACCACAAGCACGTCAGTGGCACTAGCCGTACGTAACGGCTGCCCAGGTTTTGAGCGAAAGGGAGGCCGACGAGCAAATTCATCCTGAAACCCATACTGAGCCTGACAGTGACAATATCTGTACAGTCCGGTCCGTTCGTCTATGAGTATCGCATATCGAGGCTAAGGGGTGGATACAATCAGACCCCTAATAACGCGACATTTAGTGTCGGTATGTAACCTATCACCACCTGAGAAACTATGGATCCTAGATCAATAATTCTCGACTACCTTGGTCAAGGATTTCTGGTGATGGCCATCCGTGCACACCGCGACATCAACCCCTAATACCGGGAGAGACGAATCCCCTGACGATCCGCTCACTGCCTCCATGTGGCTCGGGACTGTACCCAACTAAAACCAGTTTGCATGACTCCTTTAAGCCGTGGTAGGGTAGTAATCAAAGCACGGTGGGAACTCACACGAGACAAATAGTGATCTCAGATCGATAGACTAACCTGTACACATGTCACCAGGGAACTGCTATCTGACAATATGTATAATACCAACTAGCATGTTTCCGGCGAGTGCGTCCGGTGTACTCATAACCCAATGAGCACCTGTATATATCTTAGGTGAACCAACTAACACCAATGGCTTGTGAGACTGGCCACCGCCCCTCGCCGAGGTCTTGATCCGTACACACTAGTCTACTTTTGGACTATCGATGCCCAGTCTCGAAACGCCCATGACTAGGGACACTTTAAGGATGTGTTTATAGACCACCCAACTCTCACGTATATGATCACCATCATACTGCTGGCAGTCAAGCATGAATCCTATGGGTTCTATCAACATGTAATAGTGATTTGTAATGCCACCTAAAGCATGTACACGATGATAAAGAAAAACTAGATAGTATACTATCATCTCGAGTAAGACTGTTCTACCGGTATAGGTCCTCCCTCTATCATTGCAATCACGTGCCTGCGATCCAATAATTGACATGAGGGCACTATAGCCAACAATACGGTGTTTTGCAAAGTGGGAACGATGGAAAGGATGGAGGGGAGTGATCGAGGAATGGTATCGGTTAAATGTTCAGGAGGGTGTATACAGTCAATGAAAGAGACAAGATGAATTGGAAAATCCGACTCATCTAATAAAATAGTTTCATCCTCAATACTATCCTCAAAGATCAGCTTATCCATGCACTCATCTTCAATTTCCAGACGCATATTGGGTTCGGGAAAAACAATTAACAGTTCGGGATGATGCCCATACGGAAGTGAAAGGGCATGATGAATTGGTGAGAAAAACTCATCCAAAACTACGGGTTCATCATCCAAAATATTCCCAGCGTCGATATCCTCAATCAAGTGAAAATCAAATTTCTCAGACACCTCATCAAAAGCATGGATTTCAATCAATTGTGCTTCTAGGATGGAGGTGTAGAGGTCAAAAGGATTGGGTGTGGTTTCACTTGAAATGGACCCTTCACAATCGGGCAAATCAAAAACTACAAACTCGCACAACTCATCAAACGTTCTATCTTCAATTGGTGATTCATGTGGGACACTTGATAAACTTTCAAAACTGGAGCTGTGGAATTCTATTTGCAAGGGGTAGGTTTGGTTTGGAAGGGTGTACTGCTCATTCTCACTACTCAAATTCTCAATCTGTCCTATCGCCTCATCATACAATGGGAAATTCGGAGCTAGTTGTAAACTAGCAGCCGGTTCACAAGATTGTATGGGGGTAGCCATGGAAGCATTCACTTCCTCCATTTGGCACGGCACTACCCGAAATTTTTCCAAAGTTCGCTCAAGACTAGACATGGGTTGGGAGGGGGTTTCGGTAAAAAATTCAAAGTTTTTTGGATACGTGAAACTCCCAAATGGCTGTTCAGAAGCAATGTCTAGGAAAGGTGTAAAAGTCGGGTAGGATTGATAGGAATCGAATGGATGTAAAAAATGGACAGGACTAGGATCAGCATTCTGATATGAAGATGATGGGAATTGTTGTCCTATGGAATTTGGATTAGTGAAAGGAATGAAAGATCGGCTACGGAATTGTGCAATATTTTCAGCAATGGACATTGGTCTCGGAGTCACAACATGACTCTCAGATGGGGTATCAACATAGTGGGGGAGGTTGAAACGGTTGATATGAAGTGGATTGTGGAGTCCAATTGTTTGTCCTAGATGTGTTTATCCGATCTCTCAATGAAATTTTGGCATGAATGGATCGTTCGAAGTTCAGCCAAAGTAAGAACCGTAAGAAGAAATGTCTGGTTGTGGGTACCAAAATTCGGCAGGACATGGTCATTTTGGGGTACCCATGTTACGAAAAGTGTGGAGGGTGGAAGTGGAAATTTTTTATTAATTTTTTTGAAAATTTATTATTATTATTTTTTAGCAGTTTTCGAAATTGTTTGTTTTGAAAGAATACGGAATTATGGGACTAAACTTTACATAAGCACAATCACGATCACAAAATGCACAAACAATCACCTAGAGGTAGGGTCTTCAAAGTACAACTAGACCGCTCCTAGACTTCCAAGCGACAAATTGCAGAATAACCTTCGAATAGCCTCTTCACTGATGCTAGACTGATGTGTATGCTTTTTGTGATTTGTGGGGTCTTAGGAAGGGTGATGAAATCCCCACCTAATCTTAATTGGTGTTCAAGCACCTTAAAGTCCGTATTATTATATGCAAAGCATATAAACAAAAAAAATATAAAAAAACAAAAAAAATTATTTGGCGGCGGCGTAATCTTTGCAAATAAACCGACAGAAAATACAGTTCAATTGGGTTCACAGAGGAGATAAAAGGAAAGAGAAAGGGTGGAAAAAAATTGAGGGTTAGAAGCCTCAATAAAACCGTGGAACCACTGTGAATCCCACACTTTGACCGCGGTTCCGTAGTCAAATTGTTGAGTTGGGGCTTGATCTTTTGGTCCTACACTCCCCTTATTCCATACACTAGAATAAAAACCTTTATCTCTTGATTTGATTACAGTACTTGCTCCAGATAGCCTGCACACTTTCACACAAAAAAATCAAAAATAACAAAATGGTTTTTTTATTATATTTATTTTATTATATATGTACAAAAAAAATTAACCCGAATAATAAGAAAGAAAATACGTAACCGTCTCCCCGGCAACGACGCCATTTGATTGATAGGACGGAAGTACCCGTTCCGCCTTGTCCTATTTGTTCAACTTACTGCAATCAAGACGGTGTCGCTTGGTAGCTAGCCGGTTGAGCACGGGTCATCCGTAAGGAGATGGTAGTATTTCCGTTCGTGTTTTAGACGAGTCAATTAAGAATGTATATGTGTTATGTTCAATTCTATCCTAAGTGTTTGTATTTATATTCAAGTAAGCTTGTTAGGGTTAAAGTTGGTTAGTAGAGTTAGGATTAGTCTTGTACTTGTCTTTTGCCATTCTTAAAACGATGTTGGGATAATCGAAAGTAGCGGGGATTTGGAGGATATAGGAATGGGATTTGCGAGTTTAAGAAAGCTTTCCAATGATAAATCCATTCCTAGTGCCCCTCGTCCGTCCGCTAAATGCGCTTATTTCCAACCATAGGCCAAACACCCGCAACCATGTATCCAATTAAGTCACAACTACATGTCACGTTGTAGTGCACTTAAAGGACTTCTCGACTTAGGTCGCGGCTATATGTCACGTATAGCATGCCTAAGTGAGGGAGTTGCGTTTGTTTGGTCTAGGTTCGTTGTAGGATGTTTGGCAAAAAGAAGCACAAGGGATATTTTCGTCCCTTATACTAACCTTCTTTAGTCCCTAACAAGTATGGAAATTATTCACACATGAAAATGAAAAGAAAACAAAGCAAGAAAGAAGCAAAGAAAGAAAGGAAAAAACGGTTTTACAAGTTAACTAGTTGGGTCCTCACCTAAGCAAGGAATTCCGTCGAGTATCATGACTTGAAAATAATACGGATAAGAAGGGAAGGAAAATAAAACAAGTAAAGAAATATCAACAACTTCTTAACAACAAGAAACAAAATTACACTTAGGAATTAAAATTACAATACAAGAATTAAAAGATACAAGTTAAATAAAAACGCTCAACTTCATTGATTTTCCACTCAAGAGCTCCCACTACACTTTAATGGAGAATAGATGAAGAAGAAGAAGAAGATACATACTAAACTACACTAATTCTAACAAAGAAAATAAGCATCCTTTACTTGGCACAAAACTGTAAGTCCACGTTGCGACCCTCGGTTCTTACGGGGAGGCGGAAACGGTATAAAAACAAATTTTTATCGCTAGAGGCAACATGGACTAAGCAAGGTCGGGATCGTGTCTAAACTAAACTAGCAAACTTGCTAAAGAGATTTAGCTACTCGGATGAAGATGGTTATACCTAAACTTGAACTCCTTCTTCTTCAAACTTTTGTAGAGGTTGATGGTTCTCTTCTTGTCGCCTTCTTCCGTCGAAGATGGATCCACCTCGAAGGTTCAACCTTTGGGCTCTTTCTCGAACTTAGAGTGAACTAGAATCTCCGGCTTGCTAAACCCTTGATCCTAGAGTGAGTAGAGAGTGTCTAAGGGGTGCTTTTCTTTTTAAAGAGAGGGATTCTCAACACATGAGAAGGGTTCTCTTTAGCTAGAGGAAGAAGAAGATGAAGAGATGAGAGAGAAGCTAAATGAGATAATGAGCTATTTTCTTTTGCAACCATAACATAAAGCAAAAGAATTATCTAATTAATAATAAAAATGAAAATGAAAAAGGTTGATGGAAGGTTTATGAATGACCATTATCATTTCAAACATTAAATGGTTTTGCAAGGATCAAAAAGCATCTTGCTTTTGTAATGATGATGGTCAAATCTTCAACCATGGTCAACAAGTCAACCATGGTCAACATGTCAACAAAAAACCAACCATGACACTTTTCATTTTATTAATATTATTAATTGATAAAACATAAATTTATTAGGGTTTGGAAAAAGACGACTGTCAACTGTGCATACGCACCCGTTCCGAAACCCTAATGAAAGTCATCTTCCTCCTCCTCAAATAACTGTGCATACACACCTGCATTCTTGTTCCGAGGAACATGAATACTGAGAGATAAAAGCAACCCCAAAACATATACCGGTATCTGACTCAAACCAGAGCCAGCCAGTAATATCCGTCCGGACTCCAAACGTGCACAAGTGCGCGGATGAGAACGAACCCTGTCGCAAAACCATGCGACCTCTACTCTGTTTTGCCCAGAGGCGAATACCCTCTGAGTGGGACTCTAAAGACTCGACACTACGCTGGCAGTGGGTTTAACCACAGACCGCAAGCGGCACTAGTTGTGCGTAACGGTCCCCAGGTAGATGTCGACAAGAAGGCTGACGAGGTGAAACCTCATCGGAACTCCTACTGAGTCTGAATGTGACAGTCTCCGTACAGTCCGGTCTGTTCGTCTAATACATCGCATGTCGGGCCTAGGGGGCGGTAAAACGTCAGTCCCCTAATAGCGGTACAAGTCGTGCCGGAGTGAAGCCCAAAACACCCTGAGATAACACTGGAACCTACCAGTATATCTCGCTTGCCCTGGCCAGGGACTACTCGTGTAATGGCTCTCCTAGACACAGCGCGATGTCAACCCCCAATACCGGGAGAGACGAATCCTGTCTAACCGTCACTGCCTCCAAGTGCTTCGGGACTGCACCCAACCACCACCTGTTTACACGACTCCTTTGAGCCGTGGTAGGGTAGTGATCAAAGTGCAGTGGGAACACACTTGAGGCGAAGTGCCAGTGTCAAGTCAGCGGACTAAGCTGTACTCATGTCACCTGGGAACTGATAACTGACGATAGGTATAATACCAACCTGTCAGTTCCCGACGAGTCCTGTCCAGTGTACTCGTAACCCAACGAGCACCCGTATACTATCTCCAGTACGACGTACTGATGGCTGTGGGACAGGCCATCTCCTACACTGGGATGAGAAGCGCATACGCTAGTCTACTCCGGAGTATCGATGCCCTGTCTCGATAGTCCTGCGACTAGGGACCTTTATAAGGATGTGCTTATAGATTACCCAGCCCCAGTAGTGTGACGGCCATCACAACACTGGTAATCAAGCAAAGATCCTAAGGGCTCCACTAATGCGTATAAGTGATATACTGAAATAAACACAAGTACACATTGAAGTAGAAACAAACCAAGTAGCATACTACTATTTTGAGCAAGATTGTTTATACAAGGTGAATATCCCAAGCTTCCATTAAGTAATATACAAACTAGTATGATACAGTAATGGCCTCTAGGGCATATACACTAACAATCTCCCACTTGCACTAAGGCCATGTACTGGCGTATCGAAGACCTATCATCTCGATCAGCCGCTCGAACTGAGTCTGGGGTAAGGCCTTGGTGAATGGATCTGCAGTGTTTTCTTCTGAAGCAACCCTCCGAACCTCGATCTCCTTACGATCCACGATCTCCCTGATCAGGTGATACCGCCTCAAGATGTGCCTGGATCTCTGATGGGACCTGGGTTCCTTTGCTAAAGCTATAGCCCCGTTGTTGTCGCAATACAGAGGTATTGGGTCAATAATGGACGGAACCACCTGAAGTTCTTTCAAGAACTTCCTCATCCAGACAGCTTCTTTTGCGGCATTAGATGCAGCAATGTATTCCGCTTCCATAGTCGAGTCTGCAACGGTTTCCTGTTTGGAGCTCTTCCAACACACCGCCCCTCCATTGAGGGTGAAGAAAAAACCCGACATGGACTTGGAATCATCCTTGTCACTCTGGAAGCTGGAGTCAGCAAATGCCTCGATCTGGAGGTCTTTTCCGCCATACACCAAGAACATCTCCTTAGTCCTTCTCAGGTACTTGAGAATGTTCTTTACCGCTATCCAGTGTTTCTCCCCAGGGTTTGACTGATACCGGCTTACCACACTCAGTGCATAAGCTACATCCGGTCTGGTACACAACATCGCATACATTATGGAGCCTACCGCAGAAGCGTAGGGTATAATAGACATGCGATCCCTCTCCAAATCAGTCTTGGGAGACATCTCTTTAGAGAGGGTGATCCCGTGACAAGCCGGTAGGTTACCGCGCTTGGAATCTTCCATACTGAATCTTTTCACTATGGTGTCGATGTACCTGGACTGAGAAAGTCCTAATATCCTCTTGGATCTATCACGATGGATCCGGATCCCCAGGATGTATGAGGCATCACCCAGGTATTTCATGGAGAACCTGTGTGACAAGAACCCCTTGACAGATTGTAGCATAGGAATGTCATTTCCTATTAAGAGAATGTCATCCACGTATAAAACGAGGAATACTACAGTTCTCGCTACAAATCTACTATAGATGCATGGTTCATCTGGATTTTTGATAAAGCCAAATTCCTTGACCGTCTCATCAAAACAGATGTTCCAACTCCGCGATGCCTGCTTTAGTCCATAGATGGACTTAAGCAACTTGCACACCTTTCCGCTGCTCCCACTCTGAATGAAACCCTCCGGCTGATCCATATAGACACACTCCTCTAAATTTCCATTTAGAAAAGCGGTCTTTACGTCCATCTGCCAAATCTCATAATCGTGGAAGGCAGCAATGGCAAGAAGGATCCGAATGGATTTCAGCATAGCCACTAGAGAAAAGGTTTCGTCATAGTCCAAGCCAGGTCTTTGACGGAAACCCTTTGCTACAAGTCTAGCTTTATAGGTCTCAACCTGTCCATCTACACCAATCTTCCTTTTGAAGATCCACTTGCATCCTACGGGTTTTACCCCGTCTGGAGCAATGTCCAACGTCCATACTTTGTTGGTGTACATGGACTCCATTTCGGTCCGCATTGCATCCAGCCATTTTACCGAGTCAACGCTCTGAACGGCCTGCTTGAAGCTAGTAGGCTCATCATAATCTATGATGCAATCCTCTCTATCCCCGTCTATGAGAAAACCGTAGTATCTCTCGGGCGGATGAGACTGCCTACTACTCCTGCGGAGCGGCATAGGAATGTCCTGTTCTTTTGAACTCTCTGGTTCCACCAAGCTTTCAGTAATAGTCTGTGGTTCTGGAATTTCTTCCAGTTCTACTGCGCTCCCACTTATTTCTTTTTCTAAGAACTGGTGTTCTAGAAAGTGGGCATGACGAGAAACAAGAACTTTTTGCTCCTCTGCGTAGTAGAAGAGATATCCCTTGGAGTTCTTTGGATATCCCACAAACTTACACAGTACTGAGCGCGCCTCGAGCTTGTCCGCATGCTACTTTTTAACAAAAGCTGGACTTCCCCAAGTCTTAATGTGACTGAGATGGGGCCTCTTCCCACACCACATCTCATAAGGTGTAGTAGGCACAGTCTTAGTAGGAACTCGGTTCAAAAGGTATGCGGCTGATTCTAGCGCATACCCCCAGAAGGATCGCGGTAACTCAGCGTTACTCATCATGGACCGTACCATATCCAATAGGGTTCGGTTCCGTCTCTCCGATACACCGTTGTGTTGCGGAGTGTATGGAGGAGTAAGCTGAGAGAGAATTCCGTTCTCTTTTAAATAATTCAGGAACTCGGCACTTAAGTATTCTCCACCTCGATCCGATCTTAGAATCTTGATACTTTTGCCGGTCTGTTTCTCTACCTCATTCTTATATTCCTGGAACTTTTCAAAAGCTTCGGACTTATGTTTCATTAAGAAGACATAACCGTACCTTGAGAAATCATCCGTAAAAGTAATGAAGTAAGAGTAACCGCTTCGTGCATGTGTAGACATTGGACCGCACACGTCGCTGTGTACGAGCCCCAAGAGCTCGCTCGCTCTTACTCCGTGTCCAGTGAACGGAGTCTTTGTCATCTTTCCTTTGAGACAGGATTGACAAGTGGCATACGATTGATATTCGAACGAATCCAAATATCCTTCTGTATGTAACTTAGTCAACCTTCTCTCATTGATGTGACCCAGTCTACAATGCCATAAGAAAGTCTGATTGATTTCTGGAGACTTTCTTTTGTGTGTATTCTGGACATTGAAAATCTGTGGTTGGTTCAATACGTATATACCATTGCTCAGTGTACCTGACCCAATCAGAACTTGATTAAGGTGAATGTTTACAACATTACTTACAAACGCAAATTCATAACCTTCTTTAGAAACCAAAGATACAGAAATGATATTACAAGTTGCGTTGGGTACAAAAAAGCAATTACGCAAAACCAAAACATGCCCATCTGTCATTCCCAGGTGATAGTCCCCCACGGCTTTAGCATCCATGCTAGCTCCGTTCGCAACTCTGAGGGTCATGTCACCTGCCTTCAAAAACCTACGGTTTCTCAACGCCTGCAAAGAATTACAGATATGAGATCCTGATCCGGTATCCAATACCCAGGAAGTAGAGTTTATAGAAAGACAGTTTTCAATAACATACACACCTGAAGCTGAAGCCGCAACCTGCTTCAGTTCCTGTGTCCTGGCCTTCCAAGCCCTGCAATCTTTCTTCCAGTGTCCACTCTTATGACAATAGAAGCATTCCTCTTTCCCTATAAGCTTCCTCGCAATCTTTGTTGCCTTTTCCTTTCCCTTCGTACCCACTTTACTAACACCGCCTCTTGGTTTGGCGGGGGCTTTCTTCCTCTTTCCCTTGGCTTTCGCCTTGGACTTAGAGGAAGAAGATCCTCCTACAAACAAAGCGGGTGTTTCCCTACCTTTCTGTAGGGTGCCCTCTGCGCTTTTCAGCAAGTTGAGGAGTTCTGAAAGTTCAACTTCCTTTTCTTGTAAGTTGAAGTTCAGTATAAACTGGGCGTAAGTAGATGGAAGTTACTGGAGGATTAAATCCTTATATAGTTCACTTTTCAACGTGGTCCCAAGTTCCGCGAGCTCCTCAATGTAGCCAATCATCTTAAGCACGTGGTCCGCTACCGATGATCCGACGGCCAACCTTGCCGAAAATAACTTCTTCGACAATTCGTATCTTGCGATACGAGACTGCTCTCCATACAGTTCTTTTGTATGAAGAAATATGGATTCCAAATCCATATTCTCGTGCCTCCTCTGGTGTTCGTTGTCCATAGAGGCAAGCACGAGGCATTTGGCCTTCGCGCAATCAATCTCCCAAGTCTTACGGATTTCTTTATCCGCGACGCTGGAGGTGGGACCTGGGATGGGGGGAGCTTTGGTGGTAAGAAGATACCCCAGCTTGTCGTAAGTGATTGCCATTTTGACATTCCTGAGCCAATCTTTGTAGTTTGGCCCTGTCAGTATATTTTTATCTAGAAGTAACTTAAGTCCAGTCATGTCGATTTGGTCGCTGCAGGGGGAGAGAGAAGAAACACTTTAGCACGATGCTCTTACAAGTTTAGAGTGGTTTTTAATTTGTCTAAACAGGATGGCTCCCACTGTCTCTCGAATCCCTCCTCAAACCATAAAGGAAGAATTAGTCGGGATCAATCCCACCATATAATACTTGCTTAACCGTTCAGCCAGGCCAGTGTCGGTACTTCGAGGGAGGTTTTCCAACGCTTTCGCGAAGTTCCTTAATTAAATAACCTCTTTTCCCTGGGGGCGTAGCCCCGCTAACACCTTTCTAGGCACCTACTAGGTTTATAGCATTGATCGTTTAGTGAGAAATTTCCCGAGGAGTAGCATATACTCACAGTAGGATCGGGATCCAAATATCATCGCGTGACGAAACTGAAGGAATCCTACCAGAATCACCACACTCCAAATGGTATGCAAATCTAGCAAGTTTCAGTACTTATGAAACTCCCGATGTGGATTTTTGCCCCATGCTCTTATGACCTTGACTTTGGCCAAAATATCATAAGTCACATGTCAAGTTCTACCCTTCACTATCCAGGTTAATTTGGATCCACCCGTACATACCCTTGACTTTGGCCAAAATGGCAGCACGACTGTCCCAAACCAACGCATCTATCTATGCTACACATGAACACCCAATAGCTACCAATCACTATGCCTTGACTTTGGCCAACATACATAGCTTGAATATTATTTCCTATTCATGCGAAACGACGGAGGGCTACGAATGGTTTTGGTAAAACCGTGAACGTAGTGAACTTGATATAATCGATGGAACGAGATAGCTTTTAGAAGGAGTGGCTCAAGCTCCGCATTTAAAAGTTAGTTTTGAAAAGAACCGAGTGGTTTTTCGAAAATGTTCCAACGACTTTAGCTTGGTTTATTATCTTGCATTAGTTCTTTTAATGCGTGATATTCTTGCATTAGTACTTTTAATGCGTCCCATCATTTAATCCTACCATTGCAGAAAACAACCAAAATATGACGTACGCTTATGCCATTCGCATTCGCCACGGGGCCCCGTCATCACCCGTTAGGTTACTTAACTAACGACAGAGCGGGGGCTGGGCTAGCGCGGCTGTAAAACATAAGCAACGCCTAAATAGTTATAGATATAGCAATAGTAGACATTACAGATCACAGATGAATACATTGGATATACTAGCAATCCGCAATCCTTTCGAGCCTACAAAGAAAAGCGGATTACACGGTCGCGGTGAATAGCCAAATACCCCACCCAAGACCACTACGGGTGCGGCAAACTACCCTCCAAGTACTCGGCAGTTTGTGCACCCCTCCGTGGGTCTATCCTAGGAGCAAAAACAGTAAAAAGAATTATACAATGACGGCTACAACCCCGACCCGGTTGTGCGGCCAAACAAATAATAATATTACATCAATTTACATTTACAATGAATGAAAGAAAAACAAAAGCTCATCTCACATCTACCCCGGCTATTCACCCGCGACAGTCCAATACATTCATATACACATTCCAATATCAAACACAGATCATGTATAACCCCGACCAATCGACTTATAGCGATTGGCCGACGTTCAATACATGCAAGCATCACAGATATAACCATCATAGTCAAAGTGCGGTGAAGTTCGGAAAAAATACGGAATTATAGGACCCCAAAAGCAAATTTATGTTCTGGAAAATATGGGCACATATAATATATTTTAAAAATCCCAAAACCAACACAGACACACACTGCACGAAAAACGATGCAGAGAAGACAACAAACGGCGGCGGTTCCGCGGCACATGCCTACCTCGTGCCGCGGAACCGCGGCGGTTTGAATGAAACAGTGGATCATTTTTCATGGGTGTTCAAACAAAACCCTGAGACGAATTTAGGAGTATAAAATTTTCCATTTAGAGCAGAAAAAATTTCAACAGAAACTTAGGGTTTTAGTTTTTACGGTTTTGTGATTTTTCGGTTCCGAACTTCGTTACACTTCACTACCAAGCTAGTTTAAGTTTAGTTAGGCTCTGATACCACTGTAAGTCCACGTTGCGACCCCCGGTTCTTACGGGGAGGCAGAAACGGTATAAAAAACAAATTTTTATCGCAAGAGGCAACATGGACTAAGCAAGGTCGGGATCGTGTCTAAACTAAACTAGCAAACTTGCTAAAGAGATTTAGCTACTCGGATGAAGATGGTTATACCTAAACTTGAACTCCTTCTTCTTCAAACTTTTGTAGAGGTTGATGGTTCTCTTCTTGTTGCCTTCTTCCGTCGAAGATGGATCCACCTCAAAGGTTCAACCTTTGGGCTCTTTCTCGAACTTGGAGTGAACTAGAATCTCCGGCTTGCTAAACCCTTGATCCTAGAGTGAGTAGAGAGTGTCTAAGGGGTGCTTTTCTTTTTAAAGAGAGGGATTCTCAACACATGAGAAGGGTTCTCTTTAGCTAAAGGAAGAAGAAGATGAAGAGAGGAGAGAGAAGCTAAATGAGATAATGAGCTATTTTCTTTTGCAACCATAACATAAAGCAAAAGAATTATCTAATTAATAATAAAAATGAAAATGAAAAAGGTTGATGGAAGGTTTATGAATGACCATTATAATTTCAAACATTAAATGGTTTTGCAAGGATCAAAAAGCATCTTGCTTTTGTAATGATGATGGTCAAATCTTCAACCATGGTCAACAAATCAACCATGGTCAACAAGTCAACAAAAAACCAACCATGACACTTTTCATTTTATTAATATTATTAATTGATAAAACATAAATCCATTAGGGTTTGGAAAAAGACAACTGTCAACTGTGCATACGCACCCGTTCCGAAACCCTAATGAAAGTCATCTTCCTCCTCCTCAAATAACTGTGCATACACACCTGCATTCTTGTTCCGAGGAACATGAATACTGAGAGATAAAAGCAACCCCAAAACATATACCGGTATCTGACTCAAACCAGAGCCAGCCAGTAATATCCGTCCGGACTCCAAACGTGCACAAGTGCGCGGATGAGAACGAACCCTGTCGCAAAACCATACGACCTCTACTCTGTTTTGCCCAGAGGCGAATACCCTCTGTGTGGGACTCTAAAGACTCGACACTACGCTGGCAGTGGGTTTAACCACAGACCGCAAGCGGCACTAGCTGTGCGTAACGGTCCCAAGGTAGATGTCGACAAGAAGGCTGACGAGGTGAAACCCCATCGGAACTCCTACTGAGTCTGAATGTGACAGTCTCCGTACAGTCCGGTCTGTTCGTATAATACATCGCATGTCGGGCCTAGGGGGCGGTAAAACGTCAGTCCCCTAATAGCGGTACAAGTCGTACCGGAGTAAAGCCCAAAACACCCAGAGATAACACTGGAACCTACCAGTATATCTCGCTTGCCCTTGCCAGGGACTACTCGTGTAATGGCTCTCCTAGACACAGCGCGATGTCAACCCCCAATACCGGGAGAGACGAATCCTGTCTAACCGTCACTGCCTCCAAGTGCTTCGGGACTGCACCCAACCACCACCTGTTTACACGACTCCTTTCAGCCGTGGTAGGGTAGTGATCAAAGTGCAGTGGGAACACACTTGAGGCGAAGTGCCAGTGTCAAGTCAGCGGACTAAGCTGTACTCATGTCACCTGGGAACTGATAACTGACGATAGGTATAATACCAACCTGTCAGTTCCCGTCGAGTCTTGTCCAGTGTACTCGTAACCCAACGAGCACCCGTATACTATCTCCAGTACGACGTACTGATGGCTGTGGGACAGGCCATCTCCCACACTGGGATGAGAAGCGCATACGCTAGTCTACTCCGGAGTATCGATGCCCTGTCTCGATAGTCCTGCGACTAGGGACCTGTATAAGGATGTGCTTATAGATTACCCAGCCCCCACTAGTGTGACGGCCATCACAACGCTGGTAATCAAGCAAAGATCCTAAGGGCTCCACTAATGCGTATAAGTGATATACTGAAATAAACACAAGTACACATTGAAGTAGAAACAAACCAAGTAGCATACTACTATTTTGAGCAAGATTGTTTATACAAGGTGAATATCCCAAGCTTCCATTAAGTAATATACAAACTAGTATGATACAGTAATGGCCTCTAGGGCATATACACTAACAAAAACTAGGCTATTTATAGGCAGAGAGCTGAAACACTAGGGAAAAATTCTGAGCCCAAATATAATGACCAAAATAACCCCAAAGTTTGGTCAGACGATGACACAAAACCGCGGTGGAACCGCCGCAAAAACACACATTTGTCGGCGGTTCCGCCGCAGTTTTGTGGAATTGGGGTCTCGTATTTTTTGGGATTTCTTGTGTTGCTATCTTCTGTTATTCTACATGTCCCAAATTGCAAAATGCTTCCAAAGTTTCTTCAGATTTGCAATAGTCCAAAATGGCTTCACTTTTAATTCATTTGACCTTTATCTCTCTCGAGCTCCTCTCACCCATTGAATCTTGTGCTGCCCCTCTCGTGCTCTGTACTTGTCCGAAACACGAATGACCACTGTTTTTCATCTTGTCTCTTGAACTGGTAAACGGGACTGGACGGATGCGGATGACCGGAACCCGACTTTTATCTGTTTGTGACAGATGTTCTGGATTTTGGTGTAACTGTGGAGATTTTGTATGATTTGCCTTATTTAGGACTGGGAACCTGTAACCTGTAAATATGTAGGAAACACGGATCAAAAGCACCTGCCTATAAACAAACGAGCAAAAGAATAGGCAGTATTAAATGCAATATTCTTGTATGAACAGCTAGGCTAGAACTCTAGTGAGTCTGGTCCACCTGACAACATTCCAAAGAAACAAGAAAAGGAATGTCGTCAGCGAAAAATTGCTCGGTAAGTCCCAAAGGTGAGTAGAGATAGAATAGACAGAAAAGAGAATATAACTAGTAATGTTTAATTATAGTGTTAACGCGGTTGTTTGTAGCTTGGTACAGAAAATGCCAGTGTATACGAGAGGAGTCCCACTATTCCGGAGACTAAGGTATACGGAGCACAAGGAACCGTTCAGCCACGGTACAAAGACAATGGATATTCAGGTTAGGTGTATTATGGTTATAGTCTCATGCCACTTCTAACACCTTCCGTACCAATCTACACCTTTAAAAACCCCGCGATGTCTTTTGTATTGATTGTAGTGTTTTGTTATATAGATTGATGACTTGCCGAAACCATGATATCAGTAAATGAAATGGATATAATAGATAGACATGTAAACGGAGTATATCCATGGTTCGGTTCAGTCAATATAGATTGAATAGACGGATTTATGTTGAATTGTAGTTTTATACTTGAATCATATTCAAGTTAGATTGATTAGATTGAGACTCAGTCTGAATCAGACACTTTGAAAAGAAATTGAATTCCTGAATTAGTTTTGATGTTATCGGTAACTGCTGCACATGGACGGCAGGATTTGTGTCTTTTTCCAAGACAATTACCGTATTGATAACACCGTTTGTTAGATTGTCTACCTTAGATAGGAAAACACCCACATTCTCTGGCTTTCTGAGGCTCAAGAGAATTGGTCGTGCTTAAACCTATATTTACTAGGGTCCTTATTGTAATTTAGTATAACTTGAGGGGGTTTTATGTAAAAATTAGTTTTGAGATATTTTCAAAATACATCTTAAGTATTTAATTATCGTCTTTAGGGTTTTTATAGATGTATATTTTATAAAAGTGAAATTTCTAGTGAATAGAACCTAGTTTTCATTGTATGTGGTATTTTATTGAAATATTGTAATTGTTTTGTATTAAAACGGTACTTTCATGTAATTGTGATTCTTGATTTAGAAAACATGGAATATTTGTATAATATATTTAAAATATGTCTTTTAATAATATTCATATATATATTTAATAAAAATAAATTTTATTTATTTTCTAGAAATCTCATTTTCTTAAAAATAGCATTAGAAATTCCAACGAGATCGAATGCTCCTTGTGGAGGAATACACCTCGCTCTACTAGGTCCGAGGACGTGCGATAACCCGCACCATCCTGATTGGGGTTCCCCAAAATGGGTTGTAGAGGTGTAATTGCAATGACTTTGATAATACTTTTCTTAAAGAAAACGGTTTTATAATAGTTTAGGGTATTTTATTGTAACTCGTGATATTCCAAAAAACATTGCCCAAAAGTAAATCGTTCTATATCCAATATGTGTGTTGTGATGAGGTAGGTCCTTAACTCGTGAGTTTTCTAAAGGTAATACAAGGAAATATGTAAGTTATGGCGAAATGTAAAGTATATGGTATTTTACCGTAAAAATACGATAAAATTTGCATAAAAGATTCTTTTGAGATGAAACATGTTTTAATGTGTTAGTTAATGTTTGTTAAACATTATATGAGAGTTTGGTATTTATTGTTTAGGAAAAATAGACTTTTTAAAGAAAAACCGAATCGGAAGTCGGATTAACTCTGTTTCCATCGGGTTTTAAAAAATGAAATTTTTAGAATAGATCAAGAGAGGGGAAGAATGGACTTACTAACTACAAGGTTAGAAGGGAGAAGGGGGAAGCTACGGAAGGTGTCGGGGCATCGTTTCGTCGCCGGAATCTCCTCGGAATTTCGCCGGAACTTCACCCTTTGCTAACTCCACTTGCACACTATAAGGACATGAGAATTTTTGAGATTTTTGGCACTTGATTTCAGATTAAGGGGTGTCAAAGAATAGGGTTGTATTTATGGGGTAGGATTGGGGTTTATAGAGTTAAAGAATGCATTAAAATTTGCATTAAAAATTGGATTAAAGGTGATTTAAGTTCTTTGGAAAATGTGCAGGGAAAATAAACAATATGAAAGAAGTGGGGTAGGCCAAGGGGTGCTCGGGTGAAAAGATGGGGAGCATCCCCTATGGGGGCCCGGCGGTACCGGTATTTGGGAGCATCTCGTCGGTCGATCCCCGGTGGTAGGGCTTGGATCTTTGGCCACGTGTTGGTGTCGCTTGGTTTTCTTAAGTGAATGTGTTTGATTACTCTGTAACTCTGCATTCTACGTGTGGTGCACGTGAAAAACCTTGGGCATCTAAAAGATTAAAAGAAAATTAAATAAAAAGATAATGTGGCTGGGGGATTCGAACATATGGGCTATGTCACAGCAGTGCAAGGCTTTACCAATGAGCTACAAGTGCTTTCTTACTGTTCAAAAGAAAATCAAATATTTATAGTGTACACAGGATTGCAATTACCCTAATTGTACATTAACTTTTAAACAATTTTCTGTACATCGAAATTGGAGTTGTTACAGTCTACCCTCCTTACAAAAATTTCGTCCTCGAAATTTACAATTTGTTTTAAAGACTAGTTTACAAATAAATGAGGGTATCTTCCACGCATGTCGTCGTCATGTTCCCATGTTGATTCTCCTGGTGATTCTTTTCTCCACATCACTCGAACGAACTTGACTTCCATGTTCCGAAGTGATACCTTTCTATCCAGGATCTCAACAGGTTGTTACTCATAAGATAAATCTGGCTGTACAGTGAGCTCAGAGTGATCAAGAATATGGCTGGGAGCACTCACATACCTTCTGAGTTGGGATATGTGGAAGACATTGTGCACTCCTACCAATGAAAGTTGAAGTGCCAAGCGATAAGCCACTTCATCGACTCGTTCAAGTATGTCGAACGGTCCAATATACCTTGGACTGAGCTTACCCCGTCTTCCAAAACGAATTACTCTACGGTTGGGAGATATCTTCAAAAATACATGTTCTCCTGGTTGAAACTCCAAGTGACGGCGCTTTGCATCAGCCCAGTGCTTCTATCGATCTTGAGCTATGCGCATTCTTTCCCTGATAGTGCGAACTACATCGACTGTTGCTACTATCATATCAGGTCCAAGGAGTTCCCTATCTCCGATGTCGTCCCAACTTAATAGCGATCGACACTTCCTTCCATATAAAGCCGCAAATGGTACCATTCCGATACTTGCTTGGTAGCTGTTATTGTTAGAAAACTCCACAAGATGTAGGTGATCTTCCCATGATCCTCCGAAGTCTAGCATATACGCTCTTAGCATATCTTCCAAGATCTGAATTGTTCGCTCAGACTGACCATTTGTTTGTGGATGATAAGTTGTGCTGAAGTTCAGACTTGTTCCCAAGCTAGCTTGCAGGCTTTGCCAAAATTGCGATCGGAATCTGGTGTCACAATCGGAGAAAATGTAAACCAGTACTCCATGTAATCTCACGATTTCTTGCATGAGTTCATGGGTATCAGAGTTAGTACACATTGAAGATTTAAATCTTACTTAGATTCTTACCTCTATGTACTTCTATGCTAGTCTCTCAGTAGATTGGCCAACTCGAAAGGGAATAAAGTGAGCTGACTTTGTGAGTCAATCCACGATAACCCATACCGCATCGTTACCCTTCGTGCTATGAGGAAGTGCAGTCACGAAATCCATTGTGATGTGTTGCCACTTCCATTCTGGGATAGGTAATGGTTAAAGTAATCCAGCAGTCCTGTGATGTTCGGCCTTTACTTGCTGACAAACCAGCCATTTAACGACGCTTCTGGCTACTTCACGCTTCATTACATGCCACCTGTAATTTTGACGCAGATCTTTGTACACCTTTTTACCTCCAGGGTGTACTGAATAAGGAGAGCTGTAAGTTTCTTTCATCAACTCTTTTTGCACAGAACCTTTTGGTACACATAACCTACTGCTGTATCTCAAAAATTCGTCTTCATAGATGAAGAAGTCTGCTCGAAGTCCACTTTCAACTTGTTCTCTGATCTTTTGCAACTTAGCATCACTTGCTTGAGCTGCTTTGATCTGATTGGCAATGCTAGATTGAACTTGTAAGTTCATCAAACTTGAAGCGTTACCTGGCATGATTACTGAGATGATTCGTCTGATCTGATGCGCCAACGCAGGCTCCACTGAGTTGATGAATTCCAGTTTGAAGGATCTTACTCAGATCTAGAGTAAATCGAACAAGAGAGGACATTATTCGTTGGATGCTCTAATGTGAGATCAGTAAGTTGACCAGCTTCGGATAGAAGGACCTCATGCGTTGTGAGTCGATCGAGAAAGGACGAATGAAGCGTATTCCTCTGATAGATTGGACGAGTTCTCGAAGACGTTTTCGGCTAGATATCTTCCACAGAGTGGTGAAGATACCCGAGTTCGTATTTCGAGTATGTGTGAAAAACTCCAAATTGACTGTAGCTGAGAAAGAATTGCGGTACTTAGCCGCAAGTTATGATATTGAAGTGGATGATGATGAAAACGGGTGGAACAAGAGGTTCGCGCGAGATATTAACGAGCTGTATTACTTCCTGTTGATGTCAGAGGATTGTTATGTATGCAGAGGCGCCGGATGCGGCCAAATTCCAGAGGAAAGTCGTGCTGAGGAAGCAGATGTCCGGATATGAGAAAAAGAGTTAAGTTAAGAGTGCCAACCTCCGTATAGTTTGGCTTAGGTGAGATCGGAAGAGACCCTAAGTAGGTTCTTCTAGGAGGCCGCAGCGATAAAAGATTTGCATCCGGGATCAGTTGTATCGCGCGTATTTAGAGGGCTAAATGCCGCCATCAGTAGCATGCTGTTTGCGAGTGGTCATGTTAATTGGCCAAGAGAGGATCAGTGGAGCGCCAGAGCGGGACCGTTTCATTATTATACATAATCGGGCCTACGAGAAGGAAGATTATGGGATTGTGATCCACAGGGAAAAACAGGACCCAAAGACAGAGGATGCCAGACTGTGAGCAGGAGGCAAGTGGATGTCTTTCTCTGCCAGCTTTGGGCGCACCAGCTTTTTTTCGACATTGAAGGAGGTGTACCTCGATATCATTTATTGCGATTTGCGTTTTGTGATCCGAGTATCACATTTTTATCGCTTGGATTTGAGTTTCGAGGATTGAGTTTCATAATATTATTTCCGTGCACTATGGCTGCACCTATTGGATATTCCATTTGTGCACAGTATTGCACTTGATTTATGTATTATACACCGTTCTGTTGGTTTATGATTTGTGCATATCTGTTGCACTTGATATCGATTTGTTTCTTGGCTGCACATGTTCATGATTTCGTAGATTTCGATACTGTCTATTTGATTTCGTGCATGTCATATTCACTTGACTTGACGTATGCACTCGGTATAGCTCACATATGCTCGCAGTGTATTGATACATGTTTTGTGCACACAGTTGCATACGTTTATGATTTTATACACCTTGGTACGCTCGGTGTTGTTTTTGTGTGCATTTGAGATATTGATGAGTTTTCGGGAACCTAGTTCACCTGAGATTTTGTTTTTGTGCATTTGTTGCACTAAATCTCTATTTTCGTGCACCGTTGCACTTGACGTTTGTTTTTGTGCGCTTTATTGCACTAGATGTTTTGTGCGGACCTGGCGCACTTGATTTGGATTTTTGCGCATATTGGGTGCATGGTATGAGATTTTATGCACACCGGATGCACTTGATTGAGATTTTATTCGTGCATGTTAGTTGCACTAGGTTGAGATTTTCGTGCACTCTAGATGCACTTGATATTATTGTCATGCACACCCGTTGCACCTGACAGATGCTTTCGTGCACATCCGTTGCACTTGAAAGATACTTCCGTGCACACCCGTTGCACTTAGTTTGGCTTTTGTGCACATTCGTGGCACTTGTATTTGGCTTTGATTTTCCATGCGCAGCAGATGCACGTGATGTTGATACGCCTTTTGAGGCTGATTTTTGCTCTTAAGCATTATATTTAATGTTGAGTACTATATTATATAGTAGCCGAGCAGGACTGATCTGATGATAGTACCTGAGTACTTTTGCATGCATAAAGGTTTACCAAGAAGTTTTCAAAAGAAAAAAAAGGTGAGCTATAGTCTCTCTATTTCCTACGTGTCAGTGAGTGACTTGAACTTTTACGAAGGAAACCTTTGGGATGTTTCAAAAGGGCGGAACGTATATGTAACATTTCGAAATAATAAAAATATTATTTTTGGGAAATTTATAATTTAATATTATTTTATTGAATATTTTAATAATTCGGTATAATTAAATACAAATAAATGGGGAAATTTTTTGGAAAATTATGGAAAATTCTAAAATAGGGTAAATTAGAGAATTATGCCATTTCTAAGTTTAATTGATTAGTTATATGCTAAATTAGTGCTAATCGCTATTAATAATCGCTAATCGGTTTTTTAGCAATTTGTTCAAAACATGCACATATCATTCTTCTTACACTTGTGCATTTTCTACCATGGTTTCTCATTTGGGTTTACTATTTGAGTGAGAAGGAATTTAGAGAAAAGAAAAGAAATGGAAAAGGGGTTTATATTAAAGAATTTAGTAGTTGGTGAAAGAGAGAGAGAGGTATGGGCTTCTTTGACTAAAGACTTAGCCATTTCCTCTTCAACCTTCACACATTTTTCACCCTCTCCCTCTTGTTGCTGTTGCTACTCCTGCTCCTCACCCCCCTCCCCACTTCAACTCCTCAAATCATCTCAAAAACAATTCCAAAACCCAATCTCCATTTCATTAAAAGTGTGCACAAGCTCAAGATCTACACATTGGACTAAAGAAGCTAGGATTTTGGCCACTAGGGGCAACTCAAGAAAATTCTTGAGTTGCCAAATGAGGTATTTTCTAGATCATTTGCTTAGTTTTAGCGTTACTTATGCCCCATGTTTAGATTGAACCGATATTGTTTGATATTGTGGAGTTAAGGAAAACCTAGTTAGGGTTTGAGGAAATTATGAGTTGTAATGTGAAATTGAGTTCAGTAGAGGCTACACCAACACCCTAGTGCATGAATTGAGACCCTAACCTGAGAGTTGAAACCCGAAATACGGATTTAGAAACCGATATCAGAGAATTTATGGAATCTGTGAAGGGTATATTGAATGTGCTATCACCCGAGACATCCTAAATTAAAATTGATTGGACAGTGACATGTGCAGGCACCCAGGAAGCTACCACCAGAACCCTAGCCCCTACCTCCTATACCCGACCGCAGATTTATCCATTCTGGCCGCAATTTGCGGCCAGACCATGGTGGATTTGCCTTGTTTTGGTTTTGGTGTTCCCTTATCTGTAGATTAGGCCCTTGGTATGTATAGATTTGTCTAATTTGACCTATGGTGAAATCTGGAGCCTATTTCCTAAGTTACTGTTTTGGATTCGTGTTTCCATATTCCGTATTTTTAATTCTGAAATTGTGTATTGTGTTCTACCTCGACTATTTGGCGTTTATACGACGATATCGAGGATTTGTTGATGGTTTTGAAGGCGTGCCCATAGGTTGTAACCTATAGGCCCGTTATCGTATCGTTTTGGGGTTTCGTGTGCCGTGTTAGCTTTGATTTGGTTTTAATACGCATTTACGATACTATGACGTGTAGGTACCCCATGAAGACTTCGGGACGACAAGTAAAACGCGTGGAGACGTCGACAAATGAAGACGCAATGTGAGTAGATTATATCTATTGGGGGAAGTCGGGTGGATGGCGTATAGCACCCCCGCGGTCCGTAGTTGGTATACTATATATTATGCTTGATGGTTATAGTGTGTCGTGGATATGGTGTTAGGTGTATTATGGATAGCTTAGGGTTAGAAGTAAACTAGTATAGTTCATAGTCGCGAACCCTAGAATAGGGTTACACCCACACGCGCACCCAGTCATATTCACTATACTTACACTATGTTGATGATGATAATGGATGACATTGAAGATGAGTCGATGATTTTGGGCATTGTGCCGTGAGATCGGTGATGTGATGTGATTCGTACTTGCGATACGACATGTAATCTTAGAGGGCCGTTGGGCATGTGTTTTACCCCCGCTTCCATACTTATATAGATGGTATTGATTTGTACTAGACTTAGATCTGTACCCTAGATTATATGATATGATGATAATGATACCTGATATCTGATGAGAGGAATGTGATATTGACCCGTACCCAGCTATTGGGATGCCGTACGGTGATTTACCGTACAAGCCTATATTGATGATAGATCCGCACTCATGACTCGAGGATGTCTTACGATATATTGTATCGTACGCGATATTATTGAGGCGGGATCACCGACTATTATATCTATATATATATTGACTCAGATTTAGGTAGTTTCCATACCTCTCCCGATTGACTTGATACTTAGATCTGTAGTTTGCATAGTAGATTCTTCACTGTGGTGTTGATTATTTGATTTCCGCATATTCATGCTATTCGCATTGCTTGCATATATTTATTGCTATGTTATTATCATGCTGTTAGGACACCAGCACCATTATCGATGATGCGTATGTTCCACGTACACTATTTGCCGGCTCACACACTTATCATCGATAATTGCCATGCCGCTACACTGTAGTACTGTTGCATTCATGATATGATTCTTGCATGGCATATTATACACTTATACCTGTACACAAACATAGATGATTCTGACTTGATTAGGGATTTGGGAACTGCAAGATATTCTTCAAAACTGATTCGTTTTAAAAGAGCGGTTTCCCTCGACATGTGCACATTATTATTCCATGTTGCATGACTTCTGATATGCTTACCTTTCTTTACATGTCGCATACATCATGTTTTGATTATACGCATTGAGATATATTGTTTCCATGATATTTTTGGATTTGGGAACCGTGGGTATTTCAAAAGAGAATATATAATTGTTTTAAAAACCCGGTTACCCTTGATATGATATTTCAGTGCGTCCACCATGTGTTTTCTCGGTGCTGAAAGCGACATGTGAAACCCGATTCGAGGAGGCGGATGAGGCCGATTGCGGGTACATAGTGGACCCGGTATGGTACCCCGGGGTGAGAACGGTTTTGCTGTGTAGTAGACGGTGAGCCTGACAGAGGGACTACTACCTACCGGTGATTTGTTGGACCTGGCGGTTATCCAGAGGATACTGACCAGAGTCGATAGATGGATATGGGTGTACTGCCGGGACCGAGGGCCGATTCCGCAGACATAGCCCGTGGGCTGATCCGGACTGACGGAGCCCAATAGATGAGGATTTACGTGTCGATGCTAGGCACGGGTTTCATGACGTTTTCCATGATTTTGATTATATCCTCATATTTGCATGCATGATGCTTATTGTCATTGGGTGGCGGGTGGACGGGTTCCACGTTTATTGTCATTGAGTGACAGGTGGACGGGTTCCACGTTTTTACAGACTTGATCACATACAGACCAGATTTACATTGATCATACTTCATGCAGACATACATTATACTGATGATATGTTATTACCTGAGTACTTGGCACTATATACATGTTTAGATGTTACATTGCCACCTTATCATGCTTCAGACGTACTCTTGTGATTTATATTTTACTGATTGTATTGGCCTAGGATTATGTCTTGCTTTCGGTTTTTGCTTGTAGATATTTGTATTCACGAGTTGGCAACTCACCCCCGTTGTGCCACAGTTCTTGCAGGTTTTGCCGTACAGGTTCCATTGCGGCATTTTTGGCACACTGCTTCCTTGCGGGTGAATTGCATTTGGTAGGTGGGTTCTTTTGCATCAAGAACCACCATTGTACTTGTATTATTCATTGTATCTAGAATTCCATCAACCAAAACTTGTATATTGTTTCAGACTCAGACACTAGTGATGTATTATTTCGACCTTAGAGTCGCGCTTAGTAGTGTTACAGTTTTCATGCTTATCTGGGTTTCTTTTGAATTTTGATCCTCGCCATTCGGCGTTGTATAATATATTGCTTGTGGTTCATTTATCCTTAAAATGGTTTTAGATTTCTGGGCTTTTGGCTTACTTGGATCAGATGGAGTCCTATAGACTTCATATGGTTCAAGGGCCAGTCACGTGCTCTTTCGGGTCGTGACTGTATATTTGAGCAAATCACATATGAACTTATATTTACTACTTTACAATTGAGCGTATGCCACTTGAGCCGTGAGTTACGCATCAAACGGCAATTCAGAAAAGATTTTGCATGAGTTTTATTCAGCTTTTAAAATGGTTTTAGTAGACGCGTACTATATATAAGTATCATGATTTTGACTGTAGCATACTTGATATTGCTGTGGATTTCGAGATTTGTATTTCCATTACAACTCCAGTGATTTTGTGACACTTGACGGAGTTTGAATTTGAGTTTTATACTCGTTTTCCTACGCACTTGATGCGCTGTGTGTATTCCATGATTTCGGAGCCCCATTGATTTGAACTGATTATTGAAATGTTTTAGTATTTAGGGGTTTAAATTTAAATTCAGAGACCGAATTTATTTAGGGGGAGGGGGAGATTGTAACATTACAGAAAAAATTTATTTTTGGAATTTAAATATTAAAATAATATATTTCGCGAAAACTATTCGATTTGCGCATAGGAGTTTCGTAAAATGGTATAATTATATACCAATATTTGGAAAATAATTGGAGATTAATGTGGTTGATTTATTTAAAAAATATTTATTGGATTTGGGCATTTTATAATTTTTATATTCAAGTTTAAATTAAACTTGATTAGTGCACTACTAATCACGATTAAGCCAAATCTGCATTTTTATATTTACCATGGCTAGTGAACCATGTCATGTTGCATTTTTGTTGCATGTTGTTTCATTGTGTTTGTTTCATTTGTATTTGGTTTTTTTTATGTGAGAAGAGAAAAAGAAAGAAAAAGAGAAAAGAAAACAAAACAAAATTCAAGAGAGAGCGGATTTTGGCTTACATGAGAGAGGGGGGGGGGGTCTTCATCCCACCATGGCATCATTTCCTCATTATCTTTCCTCTACCATTTATCTCCTCCTTCTCCTTCTCCTTCTCCTCCAATGTCTATCTCCTCTACCATCCTTTACCACCTCCAAAACCACCCTTAAAGCACTATACACCTTCATAAAAAATGTGCACAAGCTCACTACAAACCCTATGGAGGCATAAAGTCAAGACTTTGAGCACTTTGGGCAACTCAAGAAAATTCTTGAGTTGCCAAATGAGGTATATTCCTATACCTTTAATTATGTTTTTAGATTTTCTAATATCCTAGTGTAGTTTTAAGCTCGCAAGTGATGGGTTAGTGATGTCGGAAACTTCTAAGAAGAGAATTAGGGGATTTTATGAGTTGTGAGGAGGTAACTGAGTGTAATTAGTAACCAAAACCCCTGTAGTGTCGATTTTATGGAACAAACCAGAGACTAGACCCCAAAACTTGAGTTTAGATCTTTCCAATGTCATTTTTGTGAAAATTTTGAGGACTACAGGGAATCTGGAGCAACTTGGGATGTTTCTGAGAAAATTAAACAACTTTACTGACCTAGTTAGATCACTAGAAGACCACCACAGAGAGACGAGACCAAATCCTCAAGGTCGGATTGGCGACACCGGGCTAAAGGACATTCTCACTGGGCCAATATGGGTTTCTGGTGTTGAGTTTTGGTCTGTAATTCCTAATCCTTATACCCTAGCCCCTGTATTGTTAGATTTGTCCCTATTTACCTGAGCAAAAATCTAGGAGCACTTTGAGTTGATTTTGGCTATGGTTTTCCGATTTCTAAAACATGGGTTTTGGTATTTGAATTTGGATATGGTCATTGGACGTTTATACGTCAACGACGAGGGTGATTTGACTGTTTTTGCATGCGTAGGCTATAGGTTCTAACCTATAAGCAATTCATGTGCCGTATCGGTTTTCGGACTTGGTTTTAATAATGTTATGATATGTGTTGATTGTGGGTACCTTCGTGTGGACTTCCAAGATGATGAAGCACATCGACTTCAACTAAGCAAAGAGATTGGCAGGTGAGTAGATTTATATCTACGGGGGAAGTCAGGTGGATGGCGTATAGCACCCCCGCAACTAATGATGAAAAAAGCGATATAAAATTTATAGTTTGGAGAAAAACTAAGTATGAACTTACGGATATGAACAAGGTTTTAGTAAGAGATGATATGATAAAAGATGACATTAGTGGATATGTTGGCTTAAGGATGTAAGGGAATGTACATATTATTTTCGTATGGCAATAAAAAATGTGAGATTATACATACATACAACTGAAAATATTATATATATATATATATATATATATATATATATATATATAAAAGATGAATTGATGTGGGACATTAATATGATGAAAAGAGAATGTGATGAAATAAGATGACTTGGCATAATATGTCGATATACGGATGTAAGACGATATGAGAATATAGATAATTTTGCTAAGACATGATATGAGTTTGATATAGATGTGACTTGAGTTATATATATATATATATATATATATATATATATATATGAGAATAAAGAGTAATATATTGTACGTGACCTTAGATCCGTACCCTCGATTTTGAGGAGGCCGTACGATGAACTATACTGTACGAAATGCATACATGATGATTGATCCGTACATTTGACTCGGATTAGCTTAGCCTTGAAGTCTTTTAATTACTTAAGTAGATGATTAGAATAGGGTTCGAGTCATACCTATTTTCAAAACTAATGAATCGTGTACATTTCAAAGTCTTTGAAAACACTGTAGTCCATACTTTTCAAAAAAATAAAGATTCGTGCTATTTTAAATATGATATTGTATGGCTCGTATAACGAGGTATGTCTTATCTTGTTGTGTTACTATTTACCTTTTTGCTACGTTCATTTTACCCTCATTGCATGTAACGTTTTAAAAATAAATAAATAAAAATATAAATAAATAAAATCCTTTAGGTGAATTTTCTGATAATCGGTAAAATATATCGTATTTTCCGTAAAATTTAACTATAATTATTTTTCATCATAGATTTAAAAAGACCTATTTTAAGTAAGTAATTGCTAGTATTGGTATTTATTTAGTAACTTATAAATTGTTGGTTTACTTAAATATTTTTCTTAATTAATTATTTTAAATATTATTATAAGCTTTCATTTGTACATTTAATTAGTATAAATTAAAAATTGGAATGGGTCAATTATATTTTAGTGAACCATGATAACATGGAAAAAAGATTGTAACATGCACTTTGTTTTTAACTGTGTCTCCACAATTCTAGAAAAGTCTAGGATTTATTTTGAAAAGGAAAATTTTATAATTAAAGAAATAAGATAAAAGGTGTAATAAATGAGGAAAATTCTACATTCATCCACCCATTTTTCTCTCTCTCTATCTCTCTCCCTCTCAAGCTGCTGGCCGAAACCTAGGCCGCCCCCTCTCCAATTTTCTCATGTCATTCTCACTTCAAAAATCTTCAATAATTCCATCAAGAATCAAAATAAAATACCACTAATTCCTAATTAAACCTTTAACTACTTTTCCTTGGCCAATACTAGCTTGAATTCTTGGAGCAAGGGAGCAATTTAGAGGCTAAGTTGCAAGCTTGATTCAAGTTTTGTTGAGATAAATCTTAACCCTATAGATAACTAGTTGTTTAATTACTTTAAATCAAAATTTAATTAGGTTGTAATATGGTGTTAATTGAAAGGTTGAAATCTAAAGAGAAGGGTTTAAATTAGGTTAGGCTTTTTATCACTTAATCATGATTACAATGTGTAGCTTAATATCTTAAGTTATGCAAATTCTAGTATAGTTGTTAAATTTTAAATTGTTACTTTAATATTGTTCAATTTAGAAAATTTTGCAAACTAGATTTTTATGATTTAATTAAATTGGTGATATAAAATTTAAGTAATGGTTTGTGTGACTTAGTTAAGATCTAGGTTTTTGGAAATTAATCGATTTGAATTAAGTTGAGATTTTGATGACCTACAACCTAATTCCTATAATATTTAATGTGTTGTGAATGCGAGATTTTTTACGATCGGGTTCTAGTCTCGGTAGTTGTCGCATGAAGCGACCCTAGTTGTGGTTTGCGGCGTTGTCGCGAGTGCGTTTGTGCACCAAGTGTGTGCGCGTATGTAGTGCGCGTGATTGATTTGTGTCGTTTGTTCCGCGACTATTCATATATTTATCCTTTTAATTGCTTGTGTGCGATTCTATGATCGGGTGCAAAGGCGTCGGATATGGCGCGGACAGGACAAGACTGAGATTGGATCATACTAGCCGAGGCGTCCCAGTGAGTAGATGTATACATCTATGAGGGGATCGTCTGGATGGAGCGAGGTGCCCGATGGTTTAGTATTACTTGAAGTACTTGCTTTATATGGGTAGTATCCTAGTTAGCCATCTCATTGTATCGCATATATATATATATATATATATATATTTGTGACATCATCTCATAGGATATTTTCACCATTACCATTGGTTCCTGCTGCACGTGAACTAATTATGCGAACACACACGCCATTGGTAATTGCTATGTCACGAACACTATAGAACTTGCTTAGAATAGATATTTGTGTATTTGCATCGTATATGATCTGTATATTTATACCTCCATATTCATCTCATTAAATGGATACGTAGGATTGTTAATCATGTATACATACCTCATTGCATCATGATTCAGGCATAGCTTCTGGCCATACTTTGCATTGTATATACTATCGTATTCTAGATTTCCATCATCACTGGCATGTTTATATCTTGTGATTCTTCTCGAGAATATCAGTATTCATGAGATTTCTGGATTTTGGGGAAAACCACAGGAATTTTATTAACTTATTATCCGTTAAAAATGCAAGTTGCGGTTTTCTCGTGATGTATGTGTTGTCCACCATGAGTTTTCATGATTGCTATTGGTGTTCGAGACCCGATTCGAGGAGTAGGATGAACCGATTTGGGTACATGGTGGGCCCGGTACGGTACCCCGAGGCGAGAGTGTTTTTGTGGGGATGACGATGAGCCTGGCAGGGGCAGACTATCTACCGGTGATGTCTGGCGCGGCGGATATCCGGAGGATACCGACCGTAGTCATGAGATTTGATGATTTGGGCCTATCCGGACTGACGGAGCCCGAGATATTGAGATTTGATGATATGGGCCGATCCGGACTGACGGAGCCCGAGATATTGTGATATTGAGATGTCGAGACATTGAGACATCGAGATATATATGTTTTGTGTTGATACTTGATACGGATTTCTATGGATTTCATTGATGATACTTCAGTTATTTCACAGGAATTTTACTATGATGAGATTACAGATTTCTCGTACCAAACATATTCAGATTCGTGTTGATTATGCATTCATATTGCATACATACTAGTGCATCGCATTAGTATCGGTATATGTAGGGTGTGACGCATTTGCGTGCATGTTACGATAGCCTTATTAGATGTTACTTACTACTCACGAGTTGGCAACTCACCCCCGTTGTGCCACAGTATCTTGCAGGTCTGACCCGTCAGCACAGTAGCGGCGGGCGTACTTTCTTCATTTGCTTGGACTTGCGGCTTGCTCATGGTAGGTTGCGAGGATATCTTGTTTTCACTTTGTATATTATTTTGTATATAGTACACTCCATCTACCCTTGTATATTGGACTAGACGGTGACACTTGTATTTGTGGTTTGGTGTCGATGCTCACTTAAGCCGACATGATGCTTTTATGCTAATTTTGCATTATTATGATATATTCATTGCATGTGGTTGTGATTCCGCCTTTGTTGAAGAGCTAGCTCCCGCTTGGGGATGCCTTTATTCTTGTATATGTATTTTTCATGTGTTGTACCCGTTTGGGGGCCAATATTTACAAAAGAGACTCCGCCGAAATTGTCGGGAATTTTGATGTTTTCTAAAATTGTTTAATGCAGCTTTCTTTGGGTTAAAATCGCTTTCTTTTAAAATGTTTTCCTTCACTCTATTTCTTATTTGGTTTAGATTTCTGGGCTTTGGCTTACTTAGATTACGTTACGCCTTTAGACGTTTCGTAATTTAAGTGCCAGTCACGTTCTGTACCTTCGGGTCGTGACAAAGTTGGTATCAGAGCGTGGTTTTACCTTTCTGAGTGTAAGAAGACCCTTGGTAGATGGAATAGGAGACTTAAGCAGAGTTACGTAGCGTGTGTATGTTCCGCGGCATACTTACGATACGGTACTCCGCCTAAGTAACCTTAGGATATATATTTGCTAGTATTTCCTTCCTTGATTCCGGAAATCCTTTGTTTCGATCGCAATGTTCCTATCAATCCTGTTTCTTGTTCCAGCCACTATCCCGCCAGAGACTACGAGGGCCAAAGGGCTGCCTCCTGGGATGAGATTAGAGTAGGCTCGTTTGAGACGAGGACCGATCGGGGCGTTACGCCTACCCCTAAGGACAGAGTGGTTCGCCTTCTTCCAGGTCGGGTGGCTAGGCTAAAGTCGAGCATTCAGGACTTGTGACAGGTGATTGGATTGTTAGTGGTGGTTAGCCGAGCTCCGAGAGCCGATGATGTCCCTCAAATTTCAGGGACTTTGTTGTACCTGCTCCTCAGGGAGCTGTTTCTGTTGTTACCGGGATTTTTCCGTTTCTTTACAGGAGTTTTTTAGGCTGAGGCCTCCAGTTTGTTTTTACCGGCACAGATGCAGCGGAGAATACGTAAGACATTTCTCGATAGGATGGCTTGAATTGTCGTTCACAGAGATGTTCTGACGAGATATGGATTGAGCCTGCGAGTTTTCGTCTAGAAGGTCTTGCGCAGACGTGGTGTGAGTCAATCGAGAGAGGTCGAGCTGCAGATCTACTTCCTATGACTAGGGATGAGTTCACAGCTATATATATCTTTCTCGTTTCCTTCCAGAGAGTGTTCGAAATGTCGAGCTCGTTGTTTCGAGCCTTTACGTAAGACTTCAGGGATGACAGTGTTCGAGTACGACATTTAGGTTGCTCAGCGGTCCGATATGTTCCTTACCTTGTGGACACTGAAGAAAAGCAGATAAAGAGCTTTGTAGGGAGATTGGGCATGTAGTTATTTCTTGCTATAGGCACCCAGCATTTTGACACTTATGCAGCCGCGATGGATGCAACCTTACTGCTAGAGGAGCGTATTTCTGAGGCTTCGGTCGTTTCTGGACCAAAGCGGAATTGTACCAGTATACCAGCTCAGAGGCGGTTAGATAGACGCCGTCGTGACAGGATAATCTTTTGGTCGCTCGATATGTTGTTCGTCCGTGATTCGTTCTCATCGGAGATAAGGATTCTTTTGTCGATTTGATTCATCCCGATATGTTTGACTTCGAAGTTCTTCTGAGAATGGAGTGGTTAGCCACATGTTATGCATCCGTGAACTACTGTGAGGAGGCAGTCAGATTTAGTTGTCTGAGTGAGCCAGTTCTTGTATGCAGGGAGACTGTAGCGCCTCCCTTCCCGATTTGATTTCTTCTCTTCAAGCTACTCCGTTCTTGAGGAAAGGACATCAGGGATTCATAGCGTATGTTTGTGATGTTAGAGCCGCAGGGTCCTGTTAGACCAGGTCCTGTTAGCGAGGGAATTTCAAGATGTCTTTCCTGACAAGTTGTTTGGTTTATCGCCAGAGCGCGATGTTGAGTTCTTCTTTGAATTGATTTCCGGCACGGAGCTTTTTCCTTTACCACCATATCGGATGGACCCGGCAGAGCTGAGAACTGAAGGACCAGTTGCAAGAATTGTTGGATAAAGGGCTTGTTCGTCTGAGTGCATCACCTTGGGGAGCTCCTGTCTTGTTCGTCAAGAATAGAGACGGCAGTTGAAATTGTGCATCGATTTTCGTCAGTTTAATTGGGTTACCGTGCGGGACATTTCTCGAAGATTGACTTGCGATCAGGCTACTACCAGTCGTAGGTTCAAGAGGATGGTAAAGCCAGCTAGCCCGCTAACACGGTTAAGAAAGAATCCCGGTTTGGCTATTTTCTATTCCAAATATAATAAACAAACCAATGTTTTCTACCTCCGAGGATTATTTTTCACACAAGTTATGGGCGTTATGAGTTTTGGTGATGTCGTTCGAGCTCACCAATTCCCCAGCAGCATTTATGGACTTAATGAACTGTATATTCAGGACGTTTCTTAATCGTTCTATTATCGTGTCCATTGAGGACGTCTTAGTGTACTTTTGGAGCTGAGTGGAACCTAGGCAGTAATTGAGGATTTCGTTGCAGACTTTGAGGGAGCGCCAGCTATTCGCTGAATTATCTAAGTGTGTTTTCTGGTTAGATGATGTTGACTTCTTGGATTACGTAGTACGAGAGATGGTAAGTATGGAACCGAAGGAGATCGAGACCGTTCAGCGCTGGTCCAGACCTGTATCAGTAATGGAGGTTCGCAACATTTTAGGTTTGGATAGATACTGTTGATATTGCATACAGGATTTTTGCATATAGCTGCACTGTTGACGGGGTTGACCTGAGAGAGCGTTTCTTTTCGATGGACTAACATATGCGAGCAGAGCTTTCAGCAGTTAAAGACTCATTTGACTACGGTGCCAATATTAATTTGCCTTCAGGATCATGCGATTTTGTTTGTTATTGCGATGCTTCTCGGCAGTTGAAGAAGCGCGAGCAAAACTATTCCACGCATGATTTAGAGATGGTTGCAGCGATTTTTACACTTAAGATTTGGAGACTAGTCGTGCTAGATATTTACGGACCACCAGAGTTTGAAGTACTTTTGTTTCAGCAGCAAGACCTAAATTGAGACAGCATTGCTGGATAGAGGTAGTGAAAGACTATGACGGCGAGATAAATTATCGCCCGGGCAAGGAGAATATTGCGGTAGATGTTTTGAGTCGGAAGCCGGAGGTAGCTTTTCTTGTGTAAGCACAATTCAGAGACAGTCGATGGCAGATTAGCAGGTTTTTATGTGACAGCCGAGTACCGTTCGAGTTTATGTCGACCGAGGGACTACTTGCCCATGTCCGTGCACGTCCACAGTAATAGACCGTGTCGGTGAGGCATAGTCCGATGACGTTCGTGGGTCAGAGATCATGGAGCAAGTTTGACAGGGCAGAGATTCACGGTTCATGATTGATGATTAGGGACTGCTACGACTCTGTGCGCCGGATACCGAGGGACTGAGACGCAAGATTTTTAGAGGAGGAACATCAGTCGACATATAGTGTTTATCCGGTTTCCACCAAGATGTATCATGACGTAAAGGATGTCTACAGATGTGAAGTGATGAAGAGAGATATCACAGACTTGTTTCACGATGCTGACTTGTCAGCAAGTCAAGGCCGAGCACTAGAAGCCGGTAGGAGAATTACAACCTTTTCCATTCTGGAGTGGAAGTGGGAGCAGATTTCTATGGATTTCTATTGTGTTTCTACCCGGGACCAGTCAAGAGTATGACTCTATTTGGGAGATCGTAGACCAATTGACGGAAACAGCTCATTTTCTGCCAGACAAGATTATTTTCGGATTCGTTTAGTACGTTCAAATATGTGTTGATAAGATGGTGCGACTATATGAAGTTCCGACTTGTATTGTGTCCGATAGAGGCACACCGTTCACCAGCCGACGATGGCAGAAACTTCAGGAGGCCTTGGACACCAAATCGAGTTTCAGTACAATTTTTTACCCACAGACCGACGATCAGCTAGAGTGGACCATTTAAATTCTAGAGGACATGCTCCGGGCTTGCATTCCAGTGGCAGTTGGGATCGCCACTTGCCCTTGATAGAGTTTTCCAATAATAACAGCTTCCAGGAGAAGATTCAGACAGCACCCTTTGGTATTATATGGGAGGAAACGTCGATCACCCATAAGTTGAGCAGTGTGTTGGACAGAACTCAGTTAGAGCAGTATCTTGGGGCCACAGATGGTATAAGAAACGACTGAAAGGATTCAGTGATTCAAGATAGGATAAGAACGGCCTAGAGCAATCAGAAGTTTAATTCTGATAAACGTCGTCGCAGATTTGGATTCGTTAAAGGTGATCATGTTTTCTTAAGGATTTCTCCAATAAAGGGCGTATTGAGATTCGGAAAGGAAGGAAAGCTTAGTTCCAGATATGTGGGTCCTTTAGAGATTCTCGAACGTATCAGCACGGTTGCGTATCGTTTGGCTCTTCCACCTAGCTTTCTAGATATTTGCCCCGTGTTTCATGTATCGATAATCCGCAAGTTCCTTCGTCACCCCTCTTACGCGATATAGCATCAGATGATCCAGCTGGAGCACAATCTTTCTTTTGTAAGAGCTACCGATAGTCATTCCAGATCGGCAGGTGAGGAAACCGAGGTCCGAGGTCATACCAACCATTTTTATTCTTTTGCATGGCCCGAGCGGCGAAGAGGTCACGTAGGAAGCCGAGGTCGAGATGCGGAAGAAATGTTCCCATCTCTTCGAGGGTAAGTGTAGTTAGATTTTAAATTCGGGGACCGGATTTTTTTAAGGGGGGAAGACTGTAACGTTTTAAAAATAAATAAAAAAAAATATAAATAAATAAAATCCTTTAGGTGAATTTTCTGATAATCGGTAAAATAAATCGTATTTTCCGTAAAACATAACTATAATTATTTTTCATCATAGATTTAAAAAGACCTATTTTAAGTAAGTAATTGCTAGTATTGGTATTTATTTAGTAACTTATAAATTGTTGGTTTACTTAAATATTTTCCTTAATTAATTATTTTAAATATTATTATAAGTTTTCATTTGTACATTTAATTAGTATAAATTACAATTTGGAATGGGTCAATTATATTTTAATGAACCATGATAACTTGGAAACAAGATTGTAATATGCACTTTGTTTTTAATTATGTCTCCACAATTCTAGAAAAGTCAAGGATTTATTTTGAAAAGGAAAATTTTATAATTAAAGAAATAAGATAAAAGGTGTAATAAATGAGGAAACTTCTACATTCATCCACCCATTTCTCTCTCTCTCCCCCCCTCTCAAGCTGCTGGCCGAAACCTAGGCTGCACGCTTTCCAATTTTCTCACCTCATTCTCACTTCAAAAATCTTCAATAATTCCATCAAAAATCAAAATAAAACACCACTAATTCCTAATTAAACCTTTAACCACTTTTCCTTGGCCAATACTAGCTTGAATTCTTGGATCAAGGGAGTAATTTAGAGGCTATGTTGCAAGCTTGATTCAAGTTTTGTTGAGGTAAATCTTAACCCTATAGCTAACTTGTTGTTTAATTACTTTAAATCAAAATTTAATTAGGTTGCAATATGGTGTTAATTGAAAGATTGAAATCTAAAGAGAAGGATTTAAATTAAGTTAGGGTTTTATCACTTAATCATGATTACAATGTGTAGTTTAACATCTTAAGTTATGCAAATTCTAGTCTAGTTGTTAAATTTTAAATTGTTCAATTTAGAAAATTTTGCAAACTAGATTTTTAGGATTTAATTAAATTGGTGATATAAAATTTAAGTAATTGTTTGTGTGACTTAGTTAAGATATTATGTGAGCAATGTGGCCACTAGAGTGGTTAAAACATCAAGATTTATATTAAAACGGTTAATGATTGCTTACTAGGTTTTTGGAAATTAATCGATTTGAATTAAATTGAGATTTTGATGACCTACAACCTAATTCCTATAATATTTAATGTGTTGTGAATGCGAGAATTTTTACGATCGGGTTCTAGTCTCGGTAGTTGTCGCGTGTAGCGACCCTAGTTGTGGTTTGCGGCGTTGTCGCGACCGCGTTTGTGCACCAAGTGTGTGCGCGTCTAGTAGTGCGCGTGATTGATTTGTGTCGTTTGTTCCACGACAATTCATATATTTATCCTTTTAATTGCTTGTGTGCGATTCTAGAATCGGGTGCAGAGGCGTCGGATATGGCGTGGATAAGACAAGACTGAGATTGGATCATACTAGCCAAGACGTCCCGGTGAGTAGATGTATACATCTATGGGGGATCGTCTGGATGGCGCGAGTCGCCTGATGGTTTAGTATTACTTGAAGTACTTGCATTATATGTGTAGTATCCTAGTTAGCCATTTCATTGCATCGCATATATATATATATATATATATATATATATATTTGTGACATCATCTCATAGGACACTTGCACCATTACCATTGGTTCCTGCCGCACATGCACTAATTATGCGAACACACACGCCATTAGTAATTGCTATGTCATGAACACTATAGAACTTTCTTAGAATAGATATTTGTGCATTTGCATCGTATATGATCCGTATATTTATACCTGCATATTCATCTAATTAAATGGATACGTAGGATTGTTAATCATGTATATATACCTCATTGCATCATGATTCAGGCATAGCTTCTGGCCGTACTTCGCATGGTATATACTATCGTATTCTAGATTTCCATCATTACCGGCATGTTTATATCTTATGATTCTTCTCAAGGATTTCAGTATTCATGAGATTTCTGGATTTTAGGGAAAACCGCAAAAATTTTATAAACTTATTATCCTTTAAAAATGCAAGTTGCGGTTTTCTCGTGATATATGTGTCGTCCACTATGAGTTTTCATAATTGCTATTGGTTTTCAAGACCCGATTTGAGGAGTAGGATGAACCGATTCGGGTACATGGTAGGCCTGGTACGGTACTCCGGGGCGAGAGTGTTTTTGTGGGGATGACGATGAGCCTGGTAGGAGCAGACTATCTACCGGTGATGTCTGGCACAGCGGATATCTGGAGGATACGGACCGTAATCGTGAGATTTGATTATTTGGGCCGATCCGGACTGACGGAGCCCGGGATATTAAGATTTGATGATATGGGCCAATCCGGACCGACGGAGCCCGAGATATTGAGATATTGTGGCATTGAGATGTCGAGACATCGAGATATATATGTTTTGTGTCGATACATGACATAGATTTCTATGGATTTCATAGATGATATATCAGTTATTTCACAGGAATTTTACTAAGATGAGATTACAGATTTCTCATACCAAACATATTCAGATTCGTGTTGATTATGCATTCATATTGCATACATACTAGTGCATCGCATCAATATCGGTATATGTAGGGTGTGACGTATTTGCGTGCATACTTACGATAGCCTTATTAGATGTTACTTACTACTCACGAGTTGGCAACTCACCCCGTTGTTCCACAGTATCTTGCAGGTCTGACCCGTCAGCACAGTTGCGGCGGGCGTACTATCTTCGTTTGCTTGGACTTGCAGCTTGCTCATGGTGGGTGCCGAGAATATCTTGTTTTCACTTTGTATATTACTTTGTATCTAGTACACTCCATCTACCCTTATATATTGGATTAGACGGTGAGACTTGTATTTGTTGTTTGGTGTCGATGCTCACTTGAGCTGACGTAATGCTTTTATGCTTATTTTGCATTATTATGATATATTTATTGCATGTGGTTGTGATTCCGCCTTTGGCGAAGAGCTAGCTCCCGCTTGGGGATGCCTTTATTCTTGTATATGTATTTTTCATGTGTTGTACTCGTTTGGGGGCCAGTATTTACAGAGGAGACTCTGCCAAAATTTTCCGGAATTTTGATGTTTTCTAAAAATGTTTAATGCAACTTGCTTTGGGTTAAAATCGCTTTCTTTTAAAAAGTTTTCCTTCACTCTATTTCTTATTTGGTTTAGATTTCTGGGCTTTGGCTTACTTAGATTACGTTACGCCTTTAGACGTTTCGTAATTTAAGTGCCAGTCACGTTCCGTACCTTCGGGTCATGACATTGCAGTATATACACAAACACACACACACACTTGCACTTTCATTAGTTGTTATGATATCATTTGCCAGTACACCTGCACAATTATTGATGGTGTGCACGTTACACTTACACAAATTTTCCGGCTCACACACATTCCTCATCGGTAATTTCCATGTCACTTACACAGTAGAATTGTTATATCATGGTATTATTCTAAATTATAAAGTACATTCATTGTTCGGTATTATCACTTGATGTGGTTTCATGATATACTTGATATGTTCATATTACTGTTCTATATTTGCATACATCGTACTTATGGTTATATGGATTGAGATGTTGTTTTCATGAGATTTCTGGGTTTGAGAACCGTGAAAATATTTCAAAGGAAATTATAAATTGTTTTTAAAACGCGGTTTCTCGTGATGTGATTTCGATGCGTCCACCATGAGTTTTCTTGGTTCTGAGATTATTTTCGAGAGCCGATTCGAGGAGTTGGACGAACCGCCTGCGGATACATGGTGGACCCGGTATGGTACCCCGGGGCAAGAAATGATTTTTGTGCAGTAGACGATGAGCCTAGAAGAGGGAGTACTACCTACCGGTGATAGTTTGGCACGGCGGATATCCGGAGGACACTGACCGTGGTCGTGAGATCAGATGGATATGGGCCGATCCGGACTGACGGAGCCCTTGGGCCGATCAGGACTGACAGAGCCCGAGATATGAGGATTTACGTGTCGATAGTGGACACGAGTTTCATGATGTTTTGAGTTTCGGTGTTAGACACTCAGCTTCCATGATATTGTTGTGTCGTTGATGGACACATATTGGTTGATTTTCCTCATACATACCGCCTTATCTTTTCATGATGATTCGAGTGTCAATGTTGGACACTCAGGTTCTATGATATTGATTGTGTCATTGATGGACACACATGGAAATTATCCACATGCATACAGGCATATGGTTTCAAATGTTTATTTGTATATGCCGTTGGCTTCGACTCTATTATTGACGTATATGCATACATGGTCATCCTAGAGATCATAGTATTAACTTCATGATAAAGTATGAGTGCTGATATTTTCTACTCACGAGTTGGCAACTCACCCCCGTTGTGCCACAGTTTTCTTGGAGGTTCGACCGCTTGGATCAGTAGCGTTATCGTTGGCACATAGTTCTTTCAGGGTATTTACTTGGGTAGATGGGACACATTGGATTGTGCCCATTCTTGTATTATTATTCCTGTTGTATCTAGATAACTCCATCAATCAGAAACTAGACTTTGTATATTGGTAGACTTAAACAGACTTGTATTGGCGAGACTTTAGAGTGATGGGTGTATGTTCGCTTCTTTTGAGATTTTGATGTCTTAATTTATTTATCTTTTCTTTTTGGGTTGATCTTCGCCATTGGGCGTCGTATATATGTTTTTTACTTGCGTGGTTGTGATTCCGCTGATTGGCGAAGAGCTAGCTCCCGCTTAGGGATGCTTATGTATATATATTGCTTGTATGTTGTTTTGGATCAAAATATACAAGGGAGGTGCTGCTCAAATTTTTTAAAGACAAAAAATGTTTTCAACTATAGTATAATCCACTTGTATTTTTATATATCATTACCTATGCATTTTAAAGGAAAAAAATTGTTGATTTCATTATACCTTTAATTTAAAAAATTCACCATTAATATTTCCCTAAAAAGGTTTTAATTTCTGCGCTTTGGCTTACTCGAATTAGGTGTGGTCCTATAGACTTCACATGATTCAAGTGTCAGTCACGTACTTATTTTTCCGGTTGTGACAACGACACTTCCGTCTGTAGAGTGCTACGAATGGTGACATTCCAATGCTTGCCTGATAGTTGTTGTTGTATGAAAACTCTATAAGGAGTAGGTGATCTTCCCACTAACTTCTGAAGTCTAACACACAAGCTCTTAGCATGTCCTCCAGAATCTGAATTGTTCACTCGGACTGTCCGTCCATTTTTGGATGATAAGCCGTACTGAAATTCAGACTCGTACCCAGGCTAGCTTGTAGACTCTGCCAAAATTATGATCGGAATCTTGTATCACGATCAGAGACGATGCAAACAGGAACTCTATGTAATCTCATGATCTCCTGCATGAGTTCATGGGTATCGAATATAGTGCATCCTGAAGGTTTAAATCTTACTCTAGATTTATGCTTACCTCCATGTACTTCTTTGCTAACGTCTTGGTAGATTGGCCAACTCGAAATGGAATAAAGTGAGCCGACTTGGTGAGTCGATCCACAATAACCCATATTGTGTCATTACCCTTCGTGCTGCGAGGGAGGGCAGTCACGAAGTTCATGGTAATGTGCTGCCATTTCCATTCTGGGATTGGTAACGGCTGAAGTAGACCAGCAGTTCTGTGATGTTCAACCTTTACTTACTGACACACCAAAAACTTGGCTACACTTCTAGCTACTTCGCTATTCATTCCATGCCACCAGTAGTGTTGTCGTAGATCCTTGTAAATCTTTGTATCACTGGGGTGTACAGAGTAAGGAGAGCTATGAGCTTCTTTCATCAACACTTCTCGAACTGGGCCGTTTGGTACACATAATCGACTTCCATATCGTAAGGATCCGTCTTCGTAGATAATGAAGTCCGTTCGAAGTACACTTTCTACTTGTTCTCGGATCTTTTGTAGCTTGGCATCATTTGCTTGATCTGCCTTGATCTGATTGACAATAGTGGACTGGACTTGTAAGTTCATTAAATCTGAAGCATTACCAAGCATAACTACATCGATCGCCAATCCATGCAATTCTTGCTGTAGCTTCCACTGAGCAGGGAGAATCATTGCTAATGGCTGGCGGCTAAGTGCATCAGGAACTACATTCACCTTCCCAGGATGATACTGTAGATTGATGTCGATGTCCGCCATGAGTTCTATTCATCTTCTCTGCCGCATGTTTAATTCTTTCTGAGTAAATACATATTTCAGACTCTTGTGGTCAGTGTATATATCCACTCGTTCTCCTAAGAGGTAGTGGCGCCAAATCTTAAGTGCGAAGATGACGGCTGCCAACTTCAGATCATGTGTTGGATAGTTGTGCTCATGTACCTTTAGCTGTCTTGATGCAAAAGCCACAATTTTTCCATGCTGGTGTAGAATACATCCTAATCCGTTACCAGATGCATCACAATCCACAACGAATCCTCCAGATTGATCCGGTATTACAAGAATAGGAGTAGAAGTTAATCTTGACTTGAGTTCTACAAAAGCGTTTTCACATGCTTTTGACCATATGAATACTTCGTCTTTACATTGTAAGTCGATGTCGCGCGTCCTACGGGTTCGCGAGAAGGCGATATTTACAAAAAACATTTTTTCTTACTTTGCTACACCGACTTTAACTCCAGGATCAATATGGAAACCTTAACTAGCTATATCTACTAGAAGGTTCTAACTACTATGTTGGAGCCTTGGGTTTCATTTGATCCTCAGATGAGATCCGATATTCCCGGTCATGTGGATAGCTTGTGCAATGAAAACCTGGACCCCTACGAGCGTGGCAAGTTACCCGCCAATCCTAGAAGTGAGGCAACCCCAATCAACAAAGTGAATGGGCCACCCAGCACTTCACGGAATCCGGTAACTTGAGCACTCCACCGTCGGTCATCCTATACCCCCTACGAGTGCGGCGAATAGACTGCCAATTCTAGAGTAAGGGCCCCTCCGTCTCAATGCCATGAGATGCGGGCTCGTTGCCCTCTAGAACCCGGCTATTCGAGCACTCCTCCACGGGGTAATCCTAGTACAGAAAAGAAAAGTATATATACAATAGCGACATCGACCTCTACCCGTTCATGCCCCAATAAAGAATATACAATCTGGCAGAAACGGCTGTCTATATGTTGGATGCTCGCCCCGCAATAACAAATATACAAATGAATCTGAACTGTACAACTACCATTGCACCACTGGCTATCCAGCACGATAATCCAACCACAATATCAGCACAACTCAGAATATCACATTCGCAAACCCGTCGAGTTGAAAATATAACAACTAGTCGAGTTGTACCGCTCAATGATATTCACGGTCATAGATATTATCACATGTACGGATAAATACATACTTAAAATTTGGATCGACTAAAATTTTCCAAATTGGCCCCAAATGCAATCCAGCACTCAAAAAAATCTGGGACATAACCATACATACCTAAAATCATATTTCCAACTTGTAGAGTGCCAAAGGAAATTTGGCGCACAGTGGCCACAAAAGAGACGCGAAACAGCTACCAATAGGCATCACATGCGGCGGTTCCGCGGCCAATTTGTCGGCTCACGTGCCCAAATTTCTTATGGTGCTCTAAATATGCTTGCATGTATTTTTAAGATGCTCTGAATGATTTTTTGAACAAGTTTGAAAATCGGCAGCGGGCATGGTAAATTGGAAAATTTTTTCGGAAAATTGGGTCGATCGAGATTTTAACCTTATGCAAACTAGCTAGTAATAATTTATGGGGTGTCTCTGATACCATGTTGGGTAACGATAGGGTCCTGGCCATCTACCGTGGCCGATGCGGAATAAAAATGACGGTTAAAAACTTCGGCACTAAAGAACCCGTCAAGATCGAACCATAAACCTATACAAGCTACAAAAGACATACAAGCTAAAGAGTTAGAAATGATTATACCGAACGAACCATGTTCTTCGGTCTTCTACCATCTTCATTAGCTCCTTGAGACGTCCTGGATCGAGCTTGGCCTCCGGTCTTCCTCCGTCGAAGATGATCCACCCGAGGGAGACGATGCAGGCTCCAGTTTCGCCTAGCGAAGCAACCGACGCTCCAAGGTTGCTTGCAATGGAGAGTGGGGTGTGTAGGAATATCTCACTATCTTTTTCTCTCATACCTCATGCTCAAGTGAGCAATCAAAAAAGAAGGAGGAGGAGGTGAGGTAAGCCATGGGCATGAGCAACTCAATAAGATGGCTAAGTCTCCAAAGAGTATGAATGAAAGGGTGTGTCTCTCATATTTTTCAATAAACAATCAAAAGGCATATCTCTCTACATACCTCCCACCATGCTCATGCCACCTTACCTTCCACCTCATTTCCAAATGATATTCTAAAAAGAAAATCATATAATGAGGTGTCCATCTTCTAGAAGATATTCCATATAAATACGGAATACAACCCGGTTTACGTATCGAAATACATATTCGCGTATTCATATAAAAATACTGTAACGACCCCAATATACTATACTATCGTGTTTTCTTTCTTTAGTAAAATATTGTATTTATTTATTCGTAGTATTATTCGTATATTTTATTTTCTATTATATATATATATTATTTTATTATTCCATCTATTTTTTTTCCCAAACCTAATTCTTTAAACTAAATCTTAACTTATTTCAAATTAAACGCAAGACCTGACCCATCCCATAACCGAAATCCAATTTCAATTTCATTTTGTTTTATAAAACTATGAGCCCAAAAGCCCACTTTCTTTTCAAGCAACAACATATATTTAATTCTAATTAAATATGTGCATGAACAACCCCGTAGCTCATTAGTTAAGCCCTTGCATTGTTATTCCATAAGTCACATGTTCAAATCCCCATTCTTCCAATTATTTTTTATCATTTTATTCCTCTCATAACCTACAAATGAGACATTTCATTTTATCCTCCTTTTAACTCCCAAAATAATTAGAATGGTTATGAGCTATAATTTATTAGAATTATAGTGGCCATAAATCTTTTTTTTATCTCACATATCTTTCTTTTCATCATCATATATTTTTATCATTTCGCATCTCCTTCTTCATCTAGATTTGTCGAAGAAGAACACAAAAAAGTTTTCAAGAAGGTCTCGCTAATAACGTGAGGCTATCGGCAGATAGACAAGCCCGGTGACAATACCGGCTTGCGTATGTAAGTCACTTCTCTCTCTCCCCCTCCATCTCTTTATTCTCTTCTTGTCATATATCGTGAACCCACTATTCTTTTCATATCATAATCCATAAGAGAAGATAAACATAAACATATACATATATATAAGTTTAGATATATATGGTTCTATATGGTTTAATAATACCTTATTACCTCTGGTTCAAATTAAAGTGTTTTCAATTCTTTGTTCATGACTATGAATGTTTATTATGAGTTGTGAGAACATAACTTTCATGCCACTGTTTAGGCATTGCTTTCATTCAGTTGTATTTACTTTTCCATGTATTATAAAAAGAATGTTAATAAATAAAGTTGTTGTTTCATTACATTGTCTCTTGTGTATATTTCTCTTATATTGCTTAGATACGCTTAGCGTGTTTACTTCAGAGTAAATACGTAGTGGACTCATCGCGTCCCCTTAGTCGTATACCGGGAAGCGGGGCGTGACATGTTTTGTTGGTGGCCCGTGCAGGTCAGTTCTGCATGAACATCGTAAGCGATATAATACTAGAATTATGAAATCCAATTAATACATTTGACTTTTCTTTTAAATCCTACCATATTCCTTGAGTCCATCTTGAACTCCACCTTCGGCCTTCTTGAAGTCCATCTCTCGACTTTTGAATTCTTAACTCTTATTCACCCTTTCTATTTGTATCTCGTTGACTTATTAGCTCAATTGGTTAGAGTATCGATCGACGGAGCTCGAAGACAACATCATCCTAATCTTATTTCCTTACGCTGTTGCAACATCCTTCTTGAGTAATTTCGAGGACGAAATTATTTTAAGGAGGGTAGGATGTAACGACCCCAATATTACTATACCATCGTGTTTTCTTTCTTTAGTAAAATATTGTATTTATTTATTCGTAGTATTTTTCCATATATTTGATTTTCTATTATATATATATTATTTTATTATTCCATCTTTTTTCCTCAAACCTAATTCTTTAAACTAAATCTTAATCTATTTCAAATTAAACGCAAGACCTGACCCAACCCATAACCCAAATCCAATTTCAATTTCATTTTCTTTTATAAAACTATGAGCCTAAAAGCCCACTTTCTTTTCAAGCAACAACATATATTTAATTCTAACTAAATATGTGCATGAACAACCCCGTAGCTCATTGGTTAAGTCCTTGCATTGTTATTTCATAAGTCACATATTCAAATCCCCATTCTTCCAATTATTTTTTTATCATTTTAATTCTTCTCATAACCTACAAATGAGACCTTTCATTTCATCTTCCTTTTAACTCCCAAAATAATTAGAATGGTTATGAGCTATAATTTATTAGAATTATGGTGGCCATAAATCTTTTTTATATCTCACCTATCTTACTTTTCATCATCCTATATTTTTATCATTTCACATCTCCTTCTTCATCTAGATTACTCGAAGAAGAACATAAAAAAGTTTTAAAGAAGGTCTCGCTAGTAACGCGAGGCTATCGGCGGATAGACAAGCCTGGTGACAATACCGGCTTGTGTATGTAAGTCTCTTCTCTCTCTCCTCCTCCATCTCTTTATTCTCCTCTTTTCATATCTCGTAAACCCTCTATTCTTTTCATATCATAATCCATAAGAGAAGATAAACATATACATATACACATATATAAGTTTAGATATATATGGTTCTATATGGTTTAATAATACCTTATTACCTCTGGTTCAAATTAAAGTGTTTTCAATTCTTTGTTCATGACTATGAATGTTTATTATGAGTTGTGAGAACATAAATTTCATGCCACTGTTTAGGCATTGCTTTCATTTAGTTGTATTTACTTTTCCATGTATTGTAAAAAGAATGTTAATAAAAAAAGTTACTGTTTCATTACATTGTCTCTTGTGTATATTTCTCTAATATTCCTTAGATACTCTTAGCGTGTTTACTTCAGAGTAAATACGTTGCGGCCTCGTCGCGTCCCATTCGCCGTATACCAGGAAGCGGGGCGTTACAAATACGAAAAGCCAAGAGAGAAAATGAATAGTGAACAATAATACTAGAATACATATATAAATAATACTAGAATACATATATAAATATATATATATATATAAATATATAAATATATATATATATATATATATATATATATTTATTATTAAATAAAAACTTGATTTAATAATCTGGCTCAATCCTAAACCGCTACTATTATCAACCGTCCGACAAAAATATGTGTAGCCTGTACACATATTGTAACCCTTCGAAAATCGTTTAGGCAGTTTTTCGGCTTTTTCCGTAAAAAGTCAAAATTGATATTTTTCATTATAGACCTAATTATACAAAATTTAAACAAGATATTACTATAATTTTGTCACTAAAATGTCACTTATAATTTTCTAGTTAAATAAAAAAAAATTCGTAATTAATTAGTTTTTTTTAATTATTTTAAGCCTTTTTAAATACATTAAATTAGTGATAAATACAAATGTAATTAGGTAAATTTCATAATTAGGAGTCTTTATAAGCTAAAATATGGTGTTAATAAAATTATACCATGTCTTGCAAACTTTTGGTTTTAGGGTGGGAAAATTTGTGAAAAAATGAAGTAAAAATGGGTTTTTTTGTAAAAAGGATGACATGAAAGCATTAAATGATATTATGGGGTGTTTTGGGACCTAGAAACTTCTCAAAATTTCCTCATTTCCTCTCCCATGCTGCTGGCCGACCCCTCATGCTGCAGATTTCCCCACTTCCTCACTTCATTTTGCTTCATTTTCTTGCTAAAATCCATTAAAAATCAACAAATTTCATTCACCCATTCAAAGCCTAACCCCAATCCATTCTCTCTTCAACCCAAATTAGTTCAAAAACATGATGAAAGGAGGCTTTCTTGTTGACTTGATCATGCTAGGATTCAATTGGTGAGGTAAAATCCTAAACTAGTTGCTAATTTGTAGTTTGTTTATGCTAAATTAGATGTTTAAAGTGTTAATTTCATTATAATGGGTTGTCTTGAAAATTCAAGAATGGGTTTTGATGTTGAGTTAGGGTTTGAAACATGGTTGTAAAAAATTAAGTTAGGATTTTGGTTATACAATTTATTAGAATGGTTAATTGTGTAATGAACGCTTGCTAAATCGACAAATTTCGATGTTTGCATCGAATCGGCTAGAAAATTGCTTGTTAGATTTTTACGAAAATTAGAATGCGATCAAAATGCGTTATGTTAGCGATATAATTAGCTTCGTATAGGACTATTAGAGTGCGCGAACGCGGGGTTTCGTCTAGTCGGGTTGTAGTTTAGTCGATTTTCCCGAAATGACAATTCTAGTTTAACGATTAGCAATTTTCGTGCGTTTTTCCGCGCACCGAGTGCATGCTATGATTAATACGAGAGCGTGGATAATTGTATGTGGTGACTTGCATTGTGTTAGGTTTTGTAATCTTATGCTTGGTATTGTGCAAATATAGGATCGGTCGGGGAAACATCGGACACGGCGCGAAAAGGCAAAGCGGTGGCCGGATCGGATTAGCGGAGATATCAGGTGAGTAGATGTATTCATCTATGGGGGAATCGTCCGAATGGCGCGATGCGCCCCCCCTAGTTAGGATTTCCTTATCCCTTGCAAGATTCATATTGTTAGTTAGCTTATCCATTCATGTACATTGCATACCCTTATAGCGAACAGTATATTAGATTGCATGGACATTCATCCATACTGATGCGATATCACTTTGTAGGACACGAACACCATTACCATTGGCATCTGTTGCACACGCACTATTCATGTGACACACACGCCTTTGGTAATTGCCATGCCACGTGCACGATAGAACCTATTTATCTTAATATCGTCACCTGCATTCATACTTGATATATGAAGCTGCATCGCATGCACATATCTCGCATCATCATCATATTTACATAGAACTCTAGCCAAAATTCACATCATACACATTGATATCATAGACATTTATTATATATATAACATGTGGACATTATGATTTTCTTGAGGATTTCAGTTTTGCTGCGATTTCTGGATTTTTGGGGAAAACCGCAAGAATTTAACAAAAGCTTATATTTATCATTTTTAAAACAAAGTTGCTGTTTTCTCGTGATGTATGTGTCGTCCACCATGAGTTTTCAGGTTTTCTGTTGGATTTCGAGACCCGATTCGAGGAGTGGATGAACCGTCTTGGGTGCATGGTGGGCCCGGTATGGTACCCCGTGGGAAGAAGATCGAGTTGTAGATGATGAGCCTGGCAGGGGAAGACTACCTACCGGTGATGTCTGGCGCGGAGGATATCCGGAGGATACCGACCGTTGTCGTGAGATTTATGATATGGGCCGATCCGGACTGACGGAGCCCGATATTGAGACAGATATGATTCCTTTTTGGTGTCGATGCTTCACACGGGTTTTCAGATGATTTCTTGATGATATTTAGCTATTATACAGATATTCATGTTCTAAAGTTAAGAATTCAATAACCTTAGCAGTTAAAACACTTAAAGACTTAATAATGACATTGCATACCTGTGCATGCATACTAGAGATATCATAGCACATATGGACATGCATGTTGTGGTGCATTGCGTGCATTCTTACGATTGCCTTATTAGATGTTATATTTACTCACGAGCTGGCAACTCACCCCCGTTGTGCCAGAGTGTCTTGCAGGTCGGACCCGTCAGTCTTGTAGCGGCGGGCTATCTTGTCATCAGTTCCTTTTGCTCAGACTCGCGACATCGCCCGTAGGTGGGTTGCGAGTATACTTTATTTCCTTTTGCTTTATCATTGTATCTAGTATTCTCCATCTACCACTTGTATTTTATATGCGACCTAGTGATGAGACTGAGAGATTTGTATATTTGTGGTTTCTTTTGGGCCGAGCTCACTTGAGCCGGTGTTGTGTTTTCTGATATTTTGGGTTTCTTTTATGCTCTTTTTTTTATATTACTATTATATTGCATGTGGTTGTGATCCGCCTTGGGCGAAGAGCTAGCTCCCGCTTGGGGATGCCATTTTTATGTTTACAGGTTTATTATCTTGTTGTACCCATTTTGGGGGATAGAAAATACAGGGGAGACTCTGCCGAAATTTTCAGAAATTTTTGATGTTTTTTTTTTTGGATTCTATGCAACTTATTTGATTTAAAAACCGTTTTCATTTAAGGTTTTTCCTTCACTCTCTTTTGATTTTGGGTTAGATTTCTGGGTTTTGGCTGACTTAGGTTACGGTACGCCTTTAGACGTCTCGTAATCTAAGTGCCAGTCACGTTCCGTACTTTCGGGTCGTGACAGAGTTGGTATCAGAGCGTAGGTTTTACCTTTCTGAGTGTAGGACGACCTTGGTAGATGGAGTAGGTGACTTAAGCAGAGTGGCGTAGCGTGGGTATGATCCGCGGCATACTTACGATACGGTACTCCGCCTAAGTGACCTTAGGACATAATTGCTTGTATTTCCTTTCTTGATTCCTTCCATTCCTTGATTCAATTGCAATGTCCTTATCAGTCATGTTTCTTATTCCAGCTTTGATGCCGCCAAAGACTACGAGAGCTCAGCGGGCTGCCGCTAGGGATGAGATTCGAGCGGGCTCGTCTAAGGCGAGGATCGAGCGGGAGGATACGCCTACCCCTCAGGGTCCCACTGATCCGCCTTATCCTGACCGTATTTCCAGATTAGAGGCCGGCATGCAAGAGTTGCGGCAGATGATGGGATCTTTAGTTGAGTCCGGCCGGGCACAGAGATCCGAGGACGTTCCTTCCACCGCACAGACCACGATCGTACCTGCTGCACAGATGGTCACTCCTGCTGCTACTACGGAGACTATCCCTGTTTCACTACAGGACTTCATGAGATTGAGACCTCCAGCTTTTACCGGTACAGATGCGACAGAGGACCCACAGGCATTTCTTGATAGGATGGCTTGGATTTGCCGTTCGTTGAGGTGTTCTGATGATAGATTGGTGGAGTTTGCGAGTTTTCGTCTGGAAGGTCTTGCCCAGACATGGTACGATTCAGTAGAGAGAGGCCGAGCTGCAGGTCTGCCTTCTATGACCTGGGATGAGTTTACATCTGCATTTCTTGCCCGTTTTCTTCCGGAGAGTGTCTGAGATGCTCGCGCCCGTAGTTTTGAGTCTTTACGCAATGGGATGACGGTGTCGGAGTATGATATACAGTTTACCCAGTTGTCTCGATATGCTCTGTACCTAGTCGACACAGAAGAGAAGAGAATAAAGAGGTTTGTGCGAGGGCTTGATACACAGCTATTCCTTGCCATCGGCACCCAGCACTTCGATACATACGCAGCCGCGATGGATGCAGCCTTACTTTTGGAGGAGCGTATTTCTGAGACTCCGGTCGTTTCTGGGCCGAAGAGGATCCGTACTGATACGCCAGCTCAGCGGCAGATGGGCAGACACCGCGATAGATTATTTCCGGGAGATGGTGGAGGCAGAGGATTGAGACGAGGTCAGTTATTTGGTTCATATCCACAGACCCAGCAGTCGTCTCCAGGATGTTTTCGGTGTGGGAGTCAGTATCACCGTGTCAGAGACTGTACCATGGGACGTCCGGGCGCGGCGACAGTCCCGCATGTGACTTTACCACCTTCACCACCATCGCAGAGAGCTTTACTTCCTACTCCTGATGATGCTTCATGCCAGCCAGATGCTTCTAGAGACCGTGGGCATGGCGGTCCGGTTCAGAGAGGACGAGGCGACAGAGGCAGAGGCAGAGGCAGAGGCCGAGGTATAGGCAGAGCACAGCCAGCTATTAGTGGTGGACAGGCCCGAGTGTTCGCGTTGACTCCTCAGGATGCACAGGCATCCAATGCCGTCGTGACAGGTACTCTGCCAGTATGTTCTTTTGATGCACGGGTATTATTTGATCCAGGCTCCACACATTCCTATGTTTCCACGTATTTTGCACCGAGGTTGGGCCGAGAGTCTTCTCCGTTTGATCAGCTGCTTGTCGTTATTACCCCGGTAGGCGAGTCTTTTGTTGCCCGTTTTGTGTACCGATCTTGTTCCGTTCGTATCGGGGAGAGAGATTCTTCAGTAGATTTGATTCTCCTCGATATGCTAGACTTTGACGTTCTTCTTGGTATGGACTGGCTAGCCACCTGTTATGCATCCGTGGACTGCCATGAAAAAGCAGTCAGATTCAGTTTTCCTGGTGAGCCGGTTCTTATTATTCAGGGAGATCGTAGCGCTACCCTTCCCAGCTTGATTTCATCTCTTCGCGCTGGTCAGCTCTTAAGGAAAGGGTTTCAGGGATTCTTAGCTTATGTTTGTGATACTAGCTCCACAGAGGTTCCGTTGGACCAGGTCCCTATTGTGAGAGAGTTCCCTGATGTATTTCCTGACGAGCTGCCTGGTCTGCCACCAGAGCGCGAGATTGAGTTCTGTATTGACTTGATCCCTGGCACGGGGCCTATTTCTATACCTCCTTATCGGATGGCCCCGGCGGAGCTGAGAGAGCTAAAGGATCAGTTACAGGACTTGCTGGACAAAGGGCTTATCCGACCGAGTGTGTCACCTTGGGGTGCTCCCGTCCTGTTTGTTAAGAAGAAGGACGGAAGTATGCGCTTATGCATTGATTATCGTCAGCTGAACCGGGTTACTGTACGGGACAGGTATCCCCTACCCCGCATTGATGACTTATTTGATCAGCTCCAGGGTGCAGGGTTTTTCTCGAAGGTTGATTTACGGTCAGGTTATCACCAGTTGCGGGTTCGGAAGGAGGATATTCCGAAGACAGCTTTCCGTACTCGATATGGTCATTATGAGTTCTTGGTGATGTCGTTCGGGCTCACCAATGCCCCGGCAGCATTTATGGATTTGATGAACCGTGTATTCAGGTCGTATCTCGATCAGTTCATCATTGTGTTCATTGACGACATCTTGGTTTATTCTCGGAGCCGGGAGGAGCATGAGCAGCACTTACGTATCACATTGCAGACTTTGAGGGAGCATCATCTGTTTGCCAAATTTTCCAAGTGCGCATTCTGGTTAGACAGTGTCGACTTCTTGGGTCATGTGGTGACGAGAGATGGTATTTGCGTGGACCCGAAGAAGATCGAGGCAGTTCAGCGTTGGCCTAGACCGGTATCAGTCACAGAGGTTCGCAGTTTTCTAGGTCTGGCCGGCTATTATCGACGTTTCATCCAGGATTTCTCCCGCATTGCTGCACCGTTGACCGGGTTGACCCGGAATGGGGTTCCTTTTGATTGGACCCAGGCATGTGAGGATAGCTTCCAGCAGTTGAAGACTCGTCTGACTACTGCACCAGTGTTAGCATTACCTTCAGGATCAGGCGGGTTCGTAGTATATTGTGATGCTTCTCGAGTAGGGCTGGGATGTGTATTGATGCAGCACGACAGAGTTATCGCGTATGCTTCTCGGCAGTTGAGGAAACACGAGCAGAACTACCTCACCCATGATTTAGAGATGGCTGCAGTAGTATTTGCACTCAAGATCTGGAGACATTACCTATACGGTGAGTCGTGCCAGATATTCACTGACCACAAGAGTTTGAAGTATATCTTCCAGCAGCGAGATCTGAACCTGAGACAGCGCCGTTGGATGGAGTTGGTGAAGGATTATGACTGCGAGATTCTATACCATCCGGGCAAGGCGAATGTGGTGGCAGATGCTTTGAGTAGGAGGCCCGGAGGTAGCCTATCTTGTTTGAGCGCAGTACAGATGCAGTCGACGGCGGATTGGCAGGTGTTATGCGACAGCAGAGTGCAGTTCGAGTTTACTTCTTCAGGGGGACAGCTGGCCCATTTCAGAGCACGCCCACAGTTACTTGACCGTATCTATGAGGCACAGTCCGGCGATGCCCATACATTAGAGATTATTGAGCAGATTCGGCAGGGCAGAGTTTCTGAGTTCGTGATTGACGATCAGGGGTTACTTCGATTTGGGACTCGACTATGCGTGCCAGATTCAGAGGGACCGAGGCGTGATATTCTCGAGGAGGCACATAGATCAGTATACAGTGTTCACCCAGGTTCCACCAAGATGTACCGTGATTTGAGAGAGGTTTACTGGTGGGACGGGATGAAGAAGGATATTACAGACTTTGTGTCGAGATGCCTGAATTGTCAGCAAGTTAAGGCCGAGCACCAGAGGCCAGCCGGCGAGTTACAGCCTTTGCCCATCCCTGAGTGGAAGTGGGAGCAGGTCTCCATGGACTTTATTGTGGGTCTACCCAGGACCAGTCGAGGGTATGACTCTATTTGGGTGATTGTGGATCGACTGACGAAAGCGGCTCACTTTCTTCCAGTGAAGACCACTTTTGGATTTTCTCAGTACGCCCAGGTTTATATTGATGAGATAGTGTGACTGCATGGTGTTCCGACTTGCATCGTGTCCGACCATGGCACCCAGTTTACCAGCCGATTGTGGCAGAAACTACAGGAAGCTTTGGGCACCCGATTGAGTTTTAGCACAGCCTTTCATCCTCAGACTGACGGTCAGTCGGAGCATACGATTCAGACTCTTGAGGACATGCTCAGAGCTTGTGTTTTAGATTTCGGTGGTAGCTGGGATCGTCATTTGCCTTTGATCGAGTTTTCCTACAATAATAGCTTCCAGGAGACGATTCAGATGGCACCTTTTGAGGCTTTATATGGGAGGAGATGCCGATCGCCTGTATGTTGGACAGAGCTCAGGGAGAGCAGTATTTTGGGGCCGCAGATCGTACAGGAGACGACCGAGAAGATACAGCTGATTCGGGACAGGATGAGAGCGGCACAGAGCAGGCAGAAATCTTATGCTGACAGGCGTCGTCGCCGACTCGAGTTCGCTGTTGGCGATCATGTTTTCCTGAAGGTCTCTCCGATGAAGGGTGTGATGAGATTTGGGCGGAAAGGGAAACTGAGTCCTAGATATGTTGGTCCTTTCGAGATCCTAGAGCGTGTTGGTCCAGTCGCTTATCGGTTAGCTCTTCCGCCCAGCTTCCCCGATGTTTACCCCGTATTCCATGTCTCGATGCTCCGCAAGTACCTTCATGATCCTTCCCAGGCGATTCAGCACCAGACGATCCAGTTAGAGCGTGATCTTTCTTTCACCGAGCAGCCGGTTGTCATCTTGGATCGGCAGGTGAAGAAATTGAGGTCGAAAGTCATACCGTCCGTCAAGGTTCTTTGGCGTGACGCGAACAGCGAGGAGGTCACCTGGGAGACCGAGGTCGAGATGAGGAAGACATATCCCCATCTTTTTGAAGGTACGCGTAGTTAAATTCTAAATTCGGGGACCGAATTTCTTTAAGGGAGGAAGATTGTAACCCTTCGAAAATCGTTTAGGCAGTTTTTCGGCTTTTTCCGTAAAAAGTCAAAATTGATATTTTTCATTATAGACCTAATTATACAAAATTTAGACAAGATATTACTATAATTTTGTCACTAAAATGTCACTTATAATTTTCTAGTTAAATAAAAAAAAATTCATAATTAATTAGTTTTTTTTATTATTTTAAGCCTTTTTAAATACATTAAATTAGTGATAAATACAAATGTAATTAGGTAAATTTCATAATTAGGAGTCTTTATAAGCTAAAATATGGTGTTAATAAAATTATACCATGTCTTGCAAACTTTTGGTTTTAGGGTGGGAAAATTTGTGAAAAAATGAAGTAAAAATGGGTTTTTTTGTAAAAAGGATGACATGAAAGCATTAAATGATATTATGGGGTGTTTTGGGACCTAGAAACTTCTCAAAATTTCCTCATTTCCTCTCCCATGCTGCTGGCCGACCCCTCATGCTGCATATTTCCCCACTTCCTCACTTCATTTTGCTTCATTTTCTTGCTAAAATCCATTAAAAATCAACAAATTTCATTCACCCATTCAAAGCCTAACCCCAATCCATTCTCTCTTCAACCCAAATTAGTTCAAAAACATGATGAAAGGAGGCTTTCTTGGTGACTTGATCATGCTAGGATTCAATTGGTGAGGTAAAATCCTAAACTAGTTGCTAATTTGTAGTTTGTTTATGCTAAATTAGATATTTAAAGTGTTAATTTCATTATAATGGGTTGTCTTGAAAATTCAAGAATGGGTTTTGATGTTGAGTTAGGGTTTGAAACATGGTTGTAAAAAATTAAGTTAGGATTTTGGTTATACAATTTATTAGAATGGTTAATTGTGTAATGAACGCTTGCTAAATCGACAAATTTCGATGTTTGCATCGAATCGGCTAGAAAATTGCTTGCTAGATTTTTACGAAAATTAGAATGCGATCAAAATGCGTTATGTTAGCGATATAATTAGCTTCGTATAGGACTATTAGAGTGCGCGAACGCGGGGTTTCGTCTAGTCGGGTTGTAGTTTAGTCGATTTTCCTGAAATGACAATTCTAGTTTAACGATTAGCGATTTTCGTGCGTTTTTCCGCGCACCGAGTGCATGCTATGATTAATACGAGAGCGTGGATAATTGTATGTGGTGACTTGCATTGTGTTAGGTTTTGTAATCTTATGCTTGGTATTGTGCAAATATAGGATCGGTCGGGGAAACATCGGACACGGCGCGAAAAGGCAAAGCGGTGGCCGGATCGGATTAGCGGAGATTTCAGGTGAGTAGATGTATTCATCTATGGGGGAATCGTCCGAATGGCGCGATGCGCCCCCCTAGTTAGGATTTCCTTATCCCTTGCAAGATTCATATAGTTAGTTAGCTTATCCATTCATGTACATTGCATACCCTTATAGCGAACAGTATATTAGATTGCATGGACATTCATCCATACTGATGCGATATCACTTTGTAGGACACGAACACCATTACCATTGGCATCTGTTGCACACGCACTATTCATGTGACATACACGCCTTTGGTAATTGCCATGCCACGTGCACGATAGAACCTGTTTATCTTAATATCGTCACCTGCATTCATACTTGATATATGAAGCTGCATCGCATGCACATATCTCGCATCATCATCATATTTACATAGAACTCTAGCCAAAATTCACATCATACACATTGATATCATAGACATTTATTATATATATAACATGTGGACATTATGATTTTCTTGAGGATTTCAGTTTTGCTGCGATTTCTGGATTTTTGGGGAAAACAGCAAGAATTTAACAAAAGCTTATATTTATCATTTTTAAAACAAAGTTGCGGTTTTCTCGTGATGTATGTGTCGTCCACCATGAGTTTTCAGGTTTTCTGTTGGATTTCGAGACCCGATTCGAGGAGTGGATGAACCGTCTCGGATGCATGGTGGGCCCGGTATGGTACCCCGGGGGAAGAAGATCGAGTTGTAGACGATGAGCCTGGCAGGGGAAGACTACCTACCGGAGATGTCTGGCGCGGCGGATATCCGGAGGATGCCGACCGTTGTCGTGAGATTTATGATATGGGCCGATCCGGACTGACGGAACCCGATATTGAGACAGATATGATTCCTTTTTGGTATCGATGCTTGACACGGGTTTTCAGATGATTTCTTGATGATATTTAGCTATTATGCAGATATTCATGTTCTAAAGTTAAGAATTCAATAACCTTAGCAGTTAAAACACTTAAAGACTTAATAATGACATTGCATACCTGTGCATGCATACTAGAGATATCATAGCACATATGGACATGCATGTTGTGGTGCATTGCGTGCATTCTTACGATTGCCTTATTAGATGTTATATTTACTCACGAGCTGGCAACTCACTCCCGTTGTGCCACAGTGTCTTGCAGGTCGGACCCGTCAGTCTTGTAGCGGCGGGCTATCTTGTCATCAGTTCCTTTTGCTCAGACTCGCGACATCGCCCGTAGGTGGGTTGCGAGTATACTTTATTTCCTTTTGCTTTATCATTGTATCTAGTATTCTCCATCTACCACTTGTATTGTATATGCGACCTAGTGATGAGACTGAGAGATTTGTATATTTGTGGTTTCTTTTGGGCCGAGCTCACTTGAGCCGGCGTTGTGTTTTCTGATATTTTGGGTTTCTTTTATGCTCTTTTTTTTATATTACTATTATATTGCATGTGGTTATGATCCGCCTTGGGCGAAGAGCTAGCTCCCGCTTGGGGATGCCATTTTTATGTTTACAGGTTTATTATCTTGTTGTACCCATTTTGGGGGATAGAAAATACAGAGGAGACTCTGCCGAAATTTTCAGAAATTTTTGATGTTTTTTTTTTGGATTCTATGCAACTTATTTGATTTAAAAACCGTTTTCATTTAAGGTTTTTCCTTCACTCTCTTTTGATTTTGGGTTAGATTTCTGGGTTTTGGCTGACTTAGGTTACGGTACGCCTTTAGACGTCTCGTAATCTAAGTGCCAGTCACGTTCCGTACTTTCGGGTCGTGACACATATTTAATTGGGCACCTGTATGTACCAACATACGTTATCTACATCATATCGCCTGAACCGTGAAAACCCTATGTGTAGGACTCTAAAGACTCATCAATACGCTGGCAGTGGGTTTAACCACAAGCACGTCAACGACACTAGCTGTACGTAACGGCCACCCAGGTATTAAGCGAAAGGAAGGCCGATGAGCAAACTCATCCGAACCCCTACTGAGCCTGTCACTGACAATCTTTGTACAGTCCGGTCTATTAGTGAGAGAGTATTGCATATCGAGTCTAAGGGGGTGGATAAAGTCAGACCCCTAATAACGCGATATTTCATGTCGGTATGAATTCCATCACCAACAGAAAAACTACTAATCCAAATCAGTAATTCTCGTCTACCTTGGCAAAGGATTTCTGGTGATGGTCACCCGTGCACAGTACTATATCAACCCCCAATACCAGGATAGACGAATCCCTAACGATCCGCTCTTTGCCTTAATGTGGCTCGGCACTGTACCTAACTAAAACCTATTTGCACGACTCCTTTGAGCCGTTGTAGGGTAATAATCAAAGCACAGTGAAACTCACACGAGAAAATGACGATCTCAGGTCGACAGACTAACATGTACTTATGTCACTAAGGAACTGCTATATGACAATAGGTATAATACCAATTAGCATGTTCTCGGCGAGTCCGTCTAGTGTACTCATAACCCGATGAGCACCTGTATACTATCTTAGGTGACTGACTGACACCAATGGCTTGTGAGACCCGCCACCTCCCCTCGTCGGGGTCTCGATAAGTATACACTAGTCTACTCCGGAGTATCGATGCCCAGTCTCGATATTCCCTCGACTAGGGAAATTTAAGGATGTGCTTATAGACCACCCAGCTCCCACGTATATAATCGCCATCATAACGCTGGTAGTCAAGTAAGAATCCTATGGACTTTATCAACATGTAATAGTGATCTGTAATACGACATAATGCATGTACATGATGATAAAGACAAACCAGATAGCATACTATCATTTTCAGCAAGACTGTTCTACCCCTCCCTCAATCATCACAATCGCGTGTCTGCGATCACAATAATTGACTTGAGGGAACTATAGCTAACACTTCCGCCTCCAGTGGGATCTCTTTTCCCAAAAAATGTTTTGGGTGCAGTGCCCGGAATTGCTTGACTCCGGATGCCTCAGCTTCAGGACGGTGCATGAGGATAACAGTCTGCTGCTGCTGACCCTCCAGAAGTCTCTTGATCACCTCGAGTAGTACTGTTTGCTCGTTGATGGGAGCTACAATGGTAGGTGGTGATGGTTGAGTAGGCGGTAGGGTGTTACCAATGACATTGGTATTGGTGTTTTTGGGAGAATCCATGACCTTGATAGAAAAGGAATGGTTAGGATAGATTCAAGAAATCAGAAATTTAAGAAATGTATAGTTGTTGATTTTTATAATTCTTATGATATACTGCTTAAGACTTCATGCAGAACTAACCTGCATGGTGTAAGTCGATGTCACGCATCCCGCATGCTTGCAGGGAGGCGGAAATAGCAAACAATAATTTTTACGGGCTTCGCAACACCGACTTGAACCGAGGATCGATCATAAACCCTAGCTAGCATACTACTTGAGGTTTAAATACTCGGATGAATGTTATACCTCGTAGTATCGTGTCCTTCTAGTCTTCTTGCTGTCCTCTTCCTCTTCGTGAGCTCCTTGGAGTGAAAATGGATCGCGCCTCCTCGACGTCTTCTCGAAGTCGAAGAAGATCCACTTGAGAGTACCAACCTTGAGTTTTAACCTCCAAGATGAGGTAACTAGGATACTTGGTGTGCTAAACTAAGTAGCCTATAGTGAGTAGAGAGTGATAAAGGATTTAGTTGTCTCACAAACCCTAGGATTCTCAACTCATGAGACAATTAGGGTTCTTAAGGGAGATGAAGAGAACTTGAGAGGAGAAAGAATCTGTTTGTTATAATGAATGTGAAGTCTTGAGAATGGCTTATATTTTTAACTTTAAGGAAAATGAAAATATCTCTCACAAATATCCCAAAATATCTAAGTCTTCATTTGCCACAAATAGTCCAAGAAAGTCAACAATATGCCATGCTCAATTTCAATAAAATACCATAAAGATTTCCTCCTCACAATATCCACCTCATTAAGTATTTACCCTAAAATGCTAAATCAAATAATGAGGTGTTAATCATCTAGAAGAAAACTTGAATAATTACAAGAATTCCCCTCGCATCCGTATATACATACCAGTATCCGTATTCTGAGAAACACGAATACAATGAGACATAACTAATCCAATAATCAAATACTAGGATCCAGCTTAAACCAAAGCCACTAACATTGTCCGCCCGAACATCATATGCGCATGAATACACGTATGTGGTCGAACGCAGTCGTAAAACCATACGACCTCTACATCGTTTCGCCCGAAGAAAGGAAACCCTCTGTGTGGGACTCTAAAGACTCGACAGTATGCTGGCAGTGGGTTTAACCATAAGCACGTCAGCGGTACTAGCTGCACGTAACAGCCACACTTGTATCTGTCGATATGAAGGACGACGAGCAAACTCATCCGAACCCTACTGAGCCTGTCTGTGGAAATCTTCGTACAGTCCGGTCTGTTCGTCTAAGAGTATCGCATATCGGGCCTAAGGGGGCGGTAAACGTCAGACCCCTAATAGAGCAATAAGTCGTGTCAGAGTGCAGCCAAAAACACCCTGAGAAACTACTGGAGTACCTACCAGCAAATCTCTCTTGCCCTGGCCAGGGACTTTGTGTAATGGCTTTCCGAATCACAGCACGACATCAACCCCCAACACCGGGAGAGACGAATCCAATCTAACCGCACTGCTTCTAAGTGCTTCGGGAATACACCCAACTACTATCTATTTGCACGACTCAATAGAGCCGTGGTAGGGTAGTAATCTAAGAACAGTGGGAACACACTTGAGGCGAAGTAGCAGTGTCAAGTCAACGGACTATGCTGTACTCATGTCACCTGGGAACTGCTACCTGACGATAGGTATAATACCAACCAGCAGTACCCCACGAGTCTATCCAGTGTAACTCATAATCCAATGAGCACCTGCATACTATCTCCAGTATAACGTATTGATGGCTGTGGGACAAACCATCTCCCATGTTGGGATGAGAAGCGTATACACTAGTCTACTCTAGAGTATCGATGCCCTGTCTTGATAATCCTACGACTAAGGACCTGTATAAGGATGTGCTTGTAGACTATCCATCCCCCACAATTGTGACTGCCATCATAACACTGGTAGTCAAGCAATGATCTTAAGGGCTCTAACAATATGTATTAGCGATACATTAAAAGAAACATACACACATATTAAGATAGATACAAACCAAGTAGCATACTACCATATTGAGCAAGACTGTCATAAATCTGTGTATTTATCCCAATCTTCCAAAATATAATATACAAACTAGTATTATACAATAATGGACTCTAGGGTATATCACACTAAAAATCTCCCACTTGCACTAAGGCCATATGCTGGCATATCGCAGACCTATCATCTCGAATGCGTTTGAGAGTTGGCCTTTATGAATGGATCTATAATGTTGTTCTCCGTAGCAACTCTCCGCACCTCAATCTCCCGGCGATCCATGATCTCCCTGATCAGGTGATACCGCCTCAAGATGTGTCTGGACTTTGATGGGACCTGGGATCCTTTGCTAAAGCTATAACCCCGTTGTTATCACAATACAGAGGTATTGGGTCAACAACGGACGAAATTGTTGGCTATAGTGCCCTCAAGTAAATTATTGGATCACAAGCACGTGATTGCAATGATTGAGGGAGGACCTATACCGATAGAACAGTCTTACTCGAGATTATAATATGCTATCTGGTTTATCTTTTTCATCGTGTACATGCTTCAGGTGACATTACAGATCACTATTACATGTTGATGGAGCCCATAGGATTCATGCTTGACTACCAGTAGTATGATGGCGATCATATACGTGAGAGTTGGGTGGTCTATAAGCACATCCTTAAAGTGTCCCTAGTCGTGGGAGTTTCGAGACCGGGCATCGATACTCCAATACTAGACTAGTGTATACGGATCGAGACCCCGACGAGAGGCGGTGGCCGGTCTCACAAGCTATTGGTGTCAGTTGGTTCACCTAAGATGTATACAGGTGCTCATTGGGTTATGAGTACACCGGACGGACTCGCCGGGAACATGCTAGTTGGTATTATACCTATAGTCAGATAGCAGTTCCCATGTGACATGTGTACAGGTTAGTCTATCGACCTAAGATCATCATTTGTCTCGTGTGAGTTCCCATTGTGCTTTGATCACTACCCTACCACGGCTCAGAGGAGTTGTGCAAACAGGTTTTAGTTGGATACAGTCACGAGCCACATGGAGGCAGTAAGCGGATCGTCAGGGGATGTTTCCCCAATCAGAGCAAAGCTCTGTTCAAATTCCAAGGTTTGAAATGAAGCGACGCTTCTGCACCCCCTAATCAGAGCAAAGCTCTGTTCAAGTTCCAAGATATGGAATGAAGCGACGCTTCCTTTCCCCCAATAAGAGCAAAGCTCTGTTTCAAAATTAAAAATTTAAAAGTTAAAGCAACGCTTCAGATCCAGTGCTCTGCGCTGCGTGCCACGTGTCGAACACGGGTGCGCTAGCGCAGTTGCTTGCGCTCTGTGTGTCGAACAAGGGTGCGCTAGCGCAGTTGCACTGCGCTCTGCGCTGCACGCTACGTGTCGAACAAGGGTGCGCTAGCGCAGTTGCGCTGCGCGCCACGTGTCGAACGTAGGTGCGCCAGCGCTGGGATTAAAAATTCCCCACCGTCAGATCAAAAGATCTACTAATAATAAATTATTAATTAATCAGAACTAAAATTCTATTATGGAAAGATTTTTCAATCTTATTAAAACAAGAAGATTATCTTCTGTAAAACGGAAGCCTTAGGATCAAAGATCCAATGGTGGGAAATATTCCAAATCAATCAGAGAAAGATCTCTCAAAATTGATTTAACAAATCATTTGGCCTTATATAAAGGACCCTAGACTTCAAGTCTAACAGATAGAAATGAGAGTAAAAAACCCTCTGCAAAAAAGAGAAAGCTCTTAGAAAAAAGAAGATTTTTCTTCATCTTCAAGGTAAAAAGAACTATGTTCTTGAATAATAGAGATGAAACCATCTTGTAAAAAGAAGAACCATCTTCTAAAAAGATCAGAGATCTAAGAAAAAGGCCAAGTTCTTTAATAAAGAAAAGATCAAAAAGTTCTAATCATAAAAAGACTAAAAGAAGTATTTTACTTCATTCATAGATCTTTTGATCTATAAAGGCAGACCCTTTTATAAAAACAAGAACTTTTGTTCTTGGATCTTGAGGAAAAAGCCTCCTTTGAAGAACATATTGATCTTAAAATTGATCAGATACGCCTTGCGCTATTGAAAAGCGCCTTGCACTCAAGAATTACGCCCTTGCACTCATTGGACCGGCGCTCAGCACCAAAACCTGCCACGTATCAACCAGAGACACAATCTGCGCTTTGCGCTTCTAAAACAGAGCACTGCACACATGGGCTGGCGCTCAGCGCCAAGCGCACCACGTGTCACTCACTGGTGCGCCAACAGACTAGCGCAATGCGCTCATAAATTAAAAACTAGCGCTTAGCGCTAAGCGCGACACGTGTCCTCTGCGTGTATGCTACCCGACAGAAGCGCGGTGCGCTCTTTGATTGGCACAATGCGCCTGGCGCGCCACGTGGCGCACCGTCAGAACAAGTTTTGTTTCTGATAAATGCTATACATTCAATACAAGACAAAAATGTCAGAGCCCAATGCTCAGCATTATTAAAAGGGCTGAGCCCAAATAAAGGCTTAAAAGCCAGAACAAAAATAAAATGTTAAAACATTTTAATTGGACTTAGCCCAATTTTGGCCATAAGTCCTCAACTTATCTCGAATTGAGCATATCTGCTCTTTCAACCAACTCAGCTTGGTTCAAGGGTACATCTCTTCACTCCTATGATATTTGTCGTTGTAATTTCTCAACGTCTTCAAAGAGGTTACGGATTCCGACAACCACACATTTCATGGACTATGGGGTTTTTAAACTCATGGACTACGATGTCCTTAACCTCGTCCGTGATGTCTTAAAACTAACAACGGACTGTGGGGTCCTTAAACTCATGGTTTATGATGTCCTTAACCTTGACCGTGATGTCTTCAAACTAACATCGGATTGTGGGGTCCTTAAACCCACGGAATATGATGTCCTTAACCTCGACCGCGATGTTTTTAAACTAACAATGGCCCCCATGTCCTTAAACTGGCAATCGACCGCAATGTCACTAAACTAAACAATATAGCCCAATTGCTCTCTTGTCGGATCTAAATGGTCCCGTTAAGTTGATCTTAGTCTAAAATTAGACTAACGTATCCTTAACAAACGTTTAAGTGGATCTTAGTCTCAAATGAGGCTAATGTATCCTTAAACCCAACCCCCAAACCCAAATCTAAGAAAGATACGGATTTGGACTAGTCTACGCCCTACGGGCGACAACATAACTTAGTCTCCATATACAATCCACGGGCAACCACAAACAAAACAAACACCTACGACACGAAGTGACCATCTGGAGAAGGAGAAAGTTGTTATCGCGATGCGGTAGCGTAATTAACTGCAGGAGCTTACGCTTGCAGGGAAGAGCGTCCCCATAATCAAAAACCCCTCAGATGAAGGGGAATCTGACGAAGTCTGCTACATCGGCCGCATCCGTTTAAACTTTCGATACATGGTGCCATAAATCAGCTTGGCATCTTCGGAGAGGTGGACGGATAGCACCAATTACCATCTACCCCGAATTTCAGGCAAGACGGACCTGCGCGGTTGCGTCTCTGTGTTTGGAGGGGAACGGATTCTGGCACGCCCGGTGGGACCTTTTCCTCTTTCCACTCCACAGTTTGTGTGTCGTGTTCGTGAACCAATCGCGGTTTGCTGATGGTTGCCCTTGGGTTCGAGGTACTAAGATTTAGCGTTTTTCTTGGTGCAGAAAGCGAAGGATCAATGGAGTTCACTTGTGCAAAATGTTCCAGCTGCAACTGCAATGTACGCTCCGCCTCATCCGGAGGCATAGCCTACGGGCCTCAAGCGTCTTCGATGTTCACAATGCCGGTGGACCAGGTGACTCAGGCCACCACCGGGTTGTTTTTCAGGACCATGCTCCCGCCAACCAGCTTCACCGTTCCTGTGCCAACGCCGGAAGCTCCTAAGAAGTCGGTCTTTGATCGGCTTACAACTACTGCGGCCCCTTTCAACGGGTCGCCCAGCTCCAGCACCTCGGTCTTCGCCAGACTGAGCCTGAACTCCGATGGGCCTGCCAAGAAGCCCATGTTAGTTATATGTATGCCCTAGAGGCCATTACTGTACATAGGATGTATATTGTAGTGGATGCTGGGACATATATAGGTAAGACTTTCTTGCTCGACATTATAGTACGCTATCTAGTTGCTCTTTATCTTAACATGTATACTTTCTGTCTCTCTGTTACATGTTGATAAAGCCCTTAGGATGTGTACTCGACTTCCAGGAATATGATGTAGATCATACTAGTGGGGCCTGGGTGGTCCATGAGTACATCCTTCAATGTTCCTAGTCGGTGGAATATCGAGACGGGGCATCGATATTCCAGAGTAGACTAGCGTATATCTTCTCGACCCATGTGATGTGCGATGGATGATCCCATATCCATTGGTGTTTGACATCAGAGATGGTATGCGGGTGATCAGTGATGACTGGGTACACTGAACGGACTCGCCGAGAACTTCCAGATGGTATTATACCTCACGTCAGATGGCAGTTCTCTGGTGACACTGGTACAGCTTAGTCTGTTGACCCGAGATCGTCATAGAGTCTTTTGTGTCTCCCACTGTGCTTTGATTTCCACCCTACCACGGCTCTACTGAGTCATGCAAACAGGTGGATTTTGGGTACAGTCCCGATTCACATGGAGGCAATGAGCGATAGGAGGGGATTCGTCTCTCCCGGTATTGGGGGTTGATGTTGTGCTATGCTCGACTAGCCATAACTAGAAATCCCTGGCCAGGGTTGCAATGATCTACTGGTAAGTGTTATAAGTAGTTTCATGCTATGTTATGGACCTTACATCGGCATGACTTATCGAGCTACTGGGGTCTGACGTTTACCACCCATAGGCGAGATATGCTACATATCAGACGAACAGACCGGACTGTACGGTAAGTGTTGTTGGTTGGATTCACAGGAGTGTGAGCGGGCTTGCTCGTTGATCTTCTGATCGTTCAATACCCGGGTGGCCGTTACGTTTAGCAGAACGCTTGCGGCTTGTGGGTGTTTGATATGATCATCACCTGCTGCCGGCGTATTGACGAGTCTTTAGAGTCCTACACAGAGATTTCCTGGCTCAAGCAAAACGAAATAGGAGCGCATATAAGATATGTGCGGGACCGAGAATAATGCCAGTATGTGATACTGTATTGTATTCTCACGATTTGTATCATTGGACGGTTATATATGATATAGCCGAGTTACCGGATCAAGTGTTGATTCGATACATTGATACACTTGATATTAGTCGGTTATATGCGATATGACCGGATCATTAAATCAAGTGTTGATTTAATGATTTGATGTATAATTATATATTTGATATATTACTTTACATTAACTAGTATTTGTTCACTTAATATGGATTTTCTCACTTGATGTGCACAAGTAGTATATGTGATATATTTTTGTGCATTAGATTGTATCATATTTGATGATACATGCAAACTTGGATGTGTCTATGCTTTGAACCATGTTTAGGTAAATGGTTAGGGTTTTAATTTATTTATTCATTTATTTATTTATTCATTTTAGCAAGAAATAAAATTGTGGCTAACTTTGGATTTTCTTTGAAGCTTCATGAAGCTTTGAAAAGTTCAACCATTTTGTTTCTTTTGCTTAACCTAACCATTTGCCTAAACCATAGTTTATTCTCTACATGAGTTTATCTCACCCATGGTTGCAATATGATAGATATCACTTGAATTTTCTTTTTGTAATAATTCTTTTTCCATTTTCTTCTTCTTCTTCTTCAAGTGAAGAAGAAAGCCTTCTAGAAAATTTCCAAGTGATCATTCCAAGTGAGATATCCAAATCTAAAGTGAACCCACTTCCTATTTCTTTATCCTTTACTACTTGGCATGTAGTATAGGGTGTTTTCTTCATAAGTTTCATGACTTGGTGAAGGTGGAGCTTGATCTTGAGTTGCCTCGACGTAGATCATCTTCGGCATCGAAGTCGACGACCTAGCCCGATCATTTCTCCGATGAAAACGACAAGAGAGTCCGGGATTCCGATGATCGCAGCGGAGGGATGTCAACACGGAGCTAGAAAAGTGGAGGACCGGATCTACAAAGGTTGTAGTCACTTTCCTTTTAGTTAAAGTTGTTAACTTGCATAGTTTCTCATTTACCTCTAGTAACAATCTAGCATTAGAGTTCTTTGGCACATAGAAAAATTTGATTTTGGCATGTTTGATCTGTTGTGGAACCACATGTGTGTGCCTAGGAACCCTACAGTGGTATCAGAGCCTAGCTAGAGCCTTAGGCGAAGTGTAGACGATGTTAGAAGTCCGATCGAACCGAAACCCTAATTCAAAACCACTCTCTGTACATTTTTTCAAAACTGGGTTTTTTCGAAATTAAAAATATTCAGAAAAATGAGCAGGAAATTCTAAGAAAAACGGAAGAAAATGACAACCTAAGTCTACAGTATTGCCGCGGAACCGCGGCGTTGACCCACTTTTTGCGGCGATTCCGCGGCCGTCTGTGATGATTCGGCTGTGAATTTCCTGCAGTTATCTCTTTAGGTGTTTCTTGTGTCTTCTGGATACTTTTAATTTATACTCAAGAGTTGAGTTTTCTGGGTTGTTTTGGGGACTCGAAGATTCGATCGGATTGTCTAATTTTGTCTATGTGTTTTTCCGGGTAATTTTAGAATATGTTAAAAAGTTCGACCGGATATAAATACCCAATATTTCCCCTGCCGGAAATTTTCCATGTGTTGGATTTTTCCGTGGTTTAAAGACGTTCTAAGTAGTGCAAGTAACGCGATGGACCCTCTAGAAGACAACAAACCTTAACTCGATTATGTGACCGTCTTGAACTGCCCTTTGAACCTTAAGGTTTGGGGCAGTACGGCGTGCCACATGTGAGGCGTTGGCTTGACCCTTCTACGGCTGGACCGTCGGTACTGAGGCATGAAGTGAATGTTTTTAAACTTATTTCATGTGTTGAGCTGTTTCGAGAAAACTTGGGTGTTTGATTGTTCGATCGGAAAGTTTAACATTTTCTATTTATCTGGAATATGATACAATATTTGGAATCCACAAGTAGTTATGAGATAACTGATTTGGATGTTATAAACATAGCAATTTAGCCTCACTTGATTGGTTGCCATGGGATTTTCATGTGATCAAAAGTCCATCGCAATCACGTTGATTACACGGATACTCGCCGGTAAACTTAATAGACAGCTACACCCCATAGCCCCGACCAAGTGACTGTAGGAGAAACCCGTCGCCAAAAAGCATCCGTTCGGGTGCTCGCGGCAGCGGTGTTCCGCCTTAGTGCACTTCGTCGACGGTATCGGGGGTGCGGCCGTCCACTAAAGTTTGCGACGAGCATTCGTTCTGGATGTCGGGAATCTTGTTGAATTACCCGACTTTATATTGAAAATTGTTTTCGATATTGAGACTAAAATGCGGGGTTTATAATTGTTAGGCATGCGATGTCTAAGGAATTCATTTGGTTAGGCATGCGATGTCTAAAGAGTTTGCGGATTCCAACTGTTGTAGTTTTACACTTTCTTTTCTGTGACCGTAAGTGTAATATGTGATATTGCCGGTTTCGTTGCTATATGTCAACAGCAATTAGGATGGGCATATTTACTTACGTTGATGACATGTGATGTTATGTGTTGCTGGATATGTTATATTCAATCGTCGTGTTTGAATAGCCGGGTTTTTTTTATGTGAGATGAGTGTTTTTCTTTTTCATTCATGTAAAAACTTGTATGTAATATTCTTTTATTGGGGCACTTCCAGGTTGCGGAAGATGTCACCGTTGATGTATATTATTTTCTTTTCCGCATTAGCATAGACTCAAGGCGGGGAGCACAACTAACCGGGTTCTAGGGTCCAGTGGGAGACCAACTCGAGGAGTCGAGTCCGGGTCTCCTAACTCTAGAATTGGTAGGGTTTCTTGCCGCTCTCGTAGGGGTCTAGGGGTGTGGGATTGGCTATTCATCACGACCATGGAATCTGTGTTTTATACTGGCTCGTATTAAAAACACGGACGTCCTAGTATATCTAATATTTCATATGATATTTTCTGCTGCGTTATCTGTGATGTGATCATGTGATATTTTCAGATAGATATTGTATATGGTATATATGATATATTATATAGACGTTGCTTATGTTTTACACCCACGCTAGCCCTGCCCCGCTCTGCCATTAGTTACCTAACCTAACGGTGCAGACGGGACATCGAGGCGAATGCGGATGGCATAAGCGTACGTTATATTTATCTGTGATGTTTAGGTGGACTTAAATGATGGGATATTCATTAATGTGATTAATGAAAGAAAATAAACCTAAATGATGTTGTGGAGTCGAATTTCAAAAATTAAAACAGGTAGCTACAGTTCTTGCTTTGCATCGCGGTGTTCCTTGTAGAACATCCTGCACCTTATTCGATAAGGAAAGAACCGAGATCCCTTCACCGGGAGTGACTCCTTTAGCAATAACTGGTAGATGCTACAACCCTCGGTTTGTCTTTTGATTTCTTCTATAGTTTTTGCTTTGCACAGCGGTATATATGATATATCCTGCACCTTATTCGATGAGGAAAGGGCCGACGATCACTTCACTGGGAGTGACCCTTTTAGCAAAACTAGAAAAGCCTCAAAAACACTCCATTTAAAAACCATTTGATTCCGTAACGAGATCAAGTTTAAAGCGTTAAAGGTTTTCATAAAAACCATCCGCAACCCTCCGTCATTTTAGGAAGTAGAGTACTTAGTATTCGTGCTGTGTTTGTTGACCATAGTCAAGGCACAGTGTACGGTAGCTAAGTGATGTCTTCCTACACCGCATATGATGTGATTAGTTAGGACAGTCGCGTGACTTTGTTGACCTTAGTAAAGGGTCATGTGGGTGGGTCTAATTAATCACGAAAAGACGGGTAGAACTTGACTAGTGCTTATGATATGTTGACCATAGTTAAGGTCATACGTGCTAGGGGTAAAAACCTTTATCGGGAGTTTCAAGTGTTGAAATTTGCAATGAGATTGCATACCTTCTATATGATAGTTGGATCCCGATGCCCACTGCGAGTAATTGTTACTCCTGTGAGAGTTTTGCACTTTGCAATTAGCCGATCAAGTAGGTGTCTAGAAAGGTGTCAACGGGGTTACGCCTCTGGAAAAACGAGGTTTATTCTAATTAGGTCCGTGCGAAAGCACGGGGAACCTCCCTCAAAGTACCGACACTGGCCTGGCTGAAAGATTGGCGAACTTGTAGAGTGTAATTAATCCCGGCTAGTCTTTCCTTTTAGGGTTTAAAGGAAGATTTGATAAAAACAGTGGGAGCCATCCTGATTAGATAAAATAAATAACCAATCTAATCTTGCAAGAGCGCACGCAGAGTGTTTTCTTTTCTCTCTCTCCAGGTAGCGACTATATCACGCCTTAATCAAGATAATAATATGGATGTATTGACCAAACCCGCTTGTTATACTGAGCTGGGGAACGTTGGTCCCGCTCTAACTTATAATTGTTATAAGACAGAGCAGGAAATAGGGGAATACCCAAATTCCTATGCCGCCCAAACGAAGAAAGTGCATATGATGCATCTTCTTCGGGTGTGTTCGTTACACAGAACCGTTTCTCAATATCCTCTACGTCCTGGGTATCTGATACCGGATCAGGATCCCAGATATGTAATCTGTTACATAGGGCTACAGAAAGGCAGAGAACTGAGAACGGGTGATAAGTTTCATGAGACAGAAAACGGGGCAAGTGTTGCAGCCAAGTCTGTTGGTCACTGTCACCCTGTATTACGAATACATTGATTCTGAACAAATGCTATTAGATACCGAACCTGATGTACAAAATCATATCAATCTCTTTATTAGAAAAGAAGGATATAATTTTGTATTGATGGATAATGTTTTGAACATTTCCTATTTCAAAAGTTGATCGGTTCAGGCACGTTATCTAAAAGCATTGACGTTCTAAATCAAACTACAGTTCCTAGTATACAGAACACACACAAGAGGAAGAGTTCAGATATGAACGATTCCTTCTTAAGGCATTGTAGACTAGGTCATATCAATGCGACCCGACTGGCTGAAGTTACATTTAGATGCATATTTAAATTAGTTTGAATTTACATCTTATGAAACTTTCCAGTCATGTCACAAAGATTAGATGACCATAGCTCCGTTTTCTGGAAACAGAGAAAGAGTTAGTGAATTCTTGGGACTGATACAAAGTGATGTATGCAAGGTCCCCGTCTACACATGCCAGGACCGGTTCTTTGTACTTCATTACATTCTCTGATAATCTCTCAAGATTCAGCCATATATTCCTGTTGAAACATAAGTCCGAAGCTTTTGAGATATTCACAGAATATAAGTTAGAAGTAGAGAACCAAAAACCGGGTATAAGTATTATGTCCTATGATAAGATCAGGGAGGAGAATACTTGTGCATGGAATTCTTGGACTATTCTAAAGGAGAATGAGATTCTCTCTCGGTGTTACTCCTCTGAATACACCACAGCACAACGGTGTATCGGGGCGGAGCAATAGCACCCTATATATGATATGGTGTGCTCTATGATAAGTATTACTGAGTTACCTATTTCATTTTGGGGTTGTGCACTTGAGAAGTTGCAGACCTATTAAATTGGGTTCAAATCAAATCAGTGCCTACCACTCCATATAAGATATGGTATGAGAAGAACCTATCTCTTAAGTAAGTTAAGATTTGGGATTGTCCGGCCTATGTCAAAAGAAAAATCCGGACAAGATCGAGGCAAGGTCAGTTCTGTAGAACTGGAAAGGTTCCAACTATACAAAACTGCAGCTGATTTGACTGGACCAAAGGATTCAATAGTTCCCGATGAACCTCAGCCTCTCCGCCGATCTAGCAGGGTTCCTCATCCGCCTGAGAGATACTTTGGTTTCTCGATGACAGTGGGAGCGAGGATTGCATCATGAGATGATGACCCAACTAGTTTCGAGCAGTCCATCGAGAGTAGGGACTCTGTAAGAATGGCTGGATGCTTAGCGATCTGAGATGGAATCCATGTACACCAACAAAGTATGGACTTTGGATGCTATATCTGAAGGGTTAAATCCCCATCAGGAGCAAGTATATCTTGAGAAGATTACTTGGTGTAGATGGAAAAGTTGAGACTTTCAAAGCTTGACTTGTTGAAGGTTTTCGTCATCGACCAGGCGTGGATAATGATGAAACCTTTTCCAAGTGGCTATGCTTAAGTCCATACGGATCTTACTTAACATTGCTACATACCATGACTACGATATCTGGTAGTTGGGTGTCATGACTATTTTTCTAAATACTGATTTAGAAGAGAACGTCTATAAGTACACAGCCAGAGGGCTTCATAAACAGTGGAAGCAGCGAAAACATGTGCAAGTTGCTTTACAGGATAAAGCAGGCATCGCGGAGTTGGAACGTCTGTTTTAATGTGGTAGTCAAAGAGTTTGACTTCATCAAAATGGTAGACGAACCTTGTATATACAGAAAGGTAGTAGAGAGTAAGGTGGTCATCCTCGTAATTGTACGTGGACAACATACTGTTGATAAGAAAAGAGTTTCATATGCTACGCACAGTCAATCTCCTCTTATCACATGGATTCTCCATATAGGATAAAGTTGATACCTCCTAAATCCTGGGATTTGGGTCTATGAGATAGATCTAAATGGATGTTAGGATTCTCACTAGCTGTAGTAAGATAGTATCAATCGATCCTGGGGAGAATCACTAGAAATGTTCCAGGGTGATAAGGACGACTGAATGTTAGTCGCAGGCATTGTCTTTACCCTCGGTGAAGGGACGGTATGTTGGAAGAGTTCCAAGCTAGATACCGTGGCAGACTAGACGATAAAGGCTGTTAACATCGCTATTAAAGATACTACCAAAGAGGCAGTTTGGGTGTATATTGGTTCATGAGATGAACTAGGTTCCTACCATTGTGTGACAATGGAAGTGTGGCTTTGCCCCATGAACCCTGGTCCCATCAGTGATCCAGACATATTCTGAGGCAGCATCACCTGATCATGGAGATAGTTGATCTCCAGGGTGATCGAGGTTAGGAGAGTAGACTTAGAGGACAACACGGCGGATCCACTCACAAAGGCTTTTTCCCATAGAGAGACTTATATGGGATGGTTGAGTATGTGATACTGCAACCACTTCTACAGATGGCCCCAGTGCAAGTGGGAGATTGTTAGTTATATGTATGCTATAAAGGCCATTACTGTACATAGGATGTATATTGTAGTGGATGCTGGGACATATATAGGTAAGACTTTCTTGCTCGACATGATAGTATGCTATCTGGTTGCTCTTTATCTTAACATGTATACTTTCTGTCTCTCTGTTACATGTTGATAAAGCCCATAGGATGTGTACTCGACTTCCAGGAATATGATATAGATCATACTAGTGGGGCCTGGGTGGTCCATGAGTACATCCTTCAATGTTCCTAGTCGGGGGAATATCGAGACGGGGCATCGATATTCCAGAGTAGACTAGCGTATATCTTCTCGACCCTTGTGATGGGCGATGGATGATCGCATATCCATTGGTGTTTGACATCAGAGATGGTATGCGGGTGCTCAATGATGACTGGGTACACTGAACGGACTCGCCGAGAACTCCCAGATGGTATTATACCTCACGTCAGATGGCAGTTCTTTGGTGACACTGGTACAGCTTAGTCTGTTGACCCGAGATCGTCATAGAGTCTTGTGTGTCTCCCATTGTGCTTTGATTTCCACCCTACCACAGCTCTACTGAGTCGTGCAAATAGGTGGTTTTTGGGTACAGTCCCGATTCACATGGAGGCAATGAGCGATAGGAGGGGATTCGTCTCTCCCGGTATTGGGGGTTGATGTTGTGCTATGCTCGACTGGCCATAACTGGAAATCCCTGGCCAGGATTGCAGTGATCTACTCGTAAGTGTTATCAGTCGTTTCACGCTATGTTATGGATCTTACATCGGCATGACTTATCGAGCTACTGGGGTCTGACGTTTATCACCCCTAGGCGAGATATGCGACATATCAGACGAACAGACCGGACTGTACGGTAAGTGTTGCTGGTTGGATTCACAGGAGTGTGAGCGGGCTTGCTCGTTGATCTTCTGATCGCTCAATACCCGGGTGGCCGTTACGTTTAGCAGACCGGTTGCGGCTTGTGGGTGTTTGATATGATCATCACCTGCTGCCGGCGTATTGACGAGTCTTTAGAGTCCTACACAGAGGTTTCCTGGATCAAGCGAAACGAAATAGGAGCGCATATGAGATATGTGTGGGACCAAGAATAATGCCAGTATGTGATACTGTATTCTATTCTCACGATTTGTATCATTGGGCGGTTAAATATGATATAGCCGATTTACCGGATCAAGTGTTGATTCGGTACATTGGTACACTTGATATTAGTCGGTTATAAGCGATATGACCGGATCATTAAATCAAGTGTTGATTTAATGATTTGATGTATAATTATATATTTGATATATTACTTTACATTAACTAGTATTAGTTCACTTAGTATGGATTTTCTCATTTGATGTGCACAAGTAGTATATGTGATATATTTTTGTGCACTAGATTTTATCATATTTGATGATACATGCAAACTTGGGTGTGTGTATGCTTTGAACCATGTTTAGGTAAATGGTTAGGGTTTTAATTTATTTATTCATTTATTTATTTATTCATTTTAGAATGAAATAAAATGGTGGCTAACTTTGGATTTTCTTTGAAGCTTCATGAAGCTTTGAAAAGTTCAACCATTTTGTTTCTTTTGCTTAACCTAACCATTTGCCTAAACCATAGTTTATTCTCTACATGAGTTTATCTCACCCATGGTTGCAATATGATAGATATCACTTGAATTTTATTTTTGTAATAATTCTTTTTCCATTTTCTTCTTCTTCTTCTTCAAGTGAAGAAGAAAGCCTTCTAGAAAATTTCCAAGTGATCATTCCAAGTGAGAAATCCAAATCCAAAGTGAACGCACTTCCTATTTCTTCATCCTCTACCACTTGCCATGTAGTATAGGGTGTTTTCTTCACAAGTTTCATGACTTGGTGAAGGTGGAGCTTGATCTTGAGTTGCCTCGACGTAGATCATCTTCGACATCGAAGTCGACGACCTAGCCCGATCATTTCTCCGATGAAACCGACAAGAGAGTCCGGGATTCCGATGATCGCAGCGGAGGGACGTCAACACGGAGCTAGCGAAGTGGAGGACCGGATCTACAAAGGTTGTAGTCACTTTCCTTTTAGTTAAAGTTGTTAACTTGCATAGTTTCGCCTTTACCTATAGTAACGATCTAGCATTAGGGTTCTTTGGCACATAGAAAAATTTGATTTTGGCATGTTTGATCTGTTGTGGAACCTCATGTGTGTGCCTAGGAACCCTACAGCCTATGACACCTGAAGTGGCCATCCTAAAGAAGATAGACATCTCTGCTCCTGAAGTCGTCAAGGCGGCTTCTCCTGCCAAAGAGTCGGTCTTTACAAGACTGACTATTCCGGCTCCCGTTCCTGCTCGAAGTTCTGTCTTTGACAGATTGGATACCACTACTCAAAAGACGTCAGTCTTCAAGAGGCTGGCACCAGTGGCGCCTCATCTGGACAGGGGGAAAGACAAATCCATCCCCATCCCCGAACCAACATCGTCAGCTCGATACGCTCGACGTCGCCACTGGCGCCGAATAATGAAGGCTGGGGGCAACTCCCCCTCTGGGCTAACTCCACCGGATCCAACGGTGGAAATTAATGCTATTGTTCCAACCGGGAACAGCTTTGAGCTGCTGAATAAGGTGCGCAGGAATTCGCCTACCGCCGTACTAAAAAGATCTTCGTCGCCGGTGGAGATCGTCATAGAAATGAAGCCGGAACAGTCCCCTCAACGACTGTCTTCTAAAGTTTACAAAATCTGGCGACAAGTCCGAGAGTCGGTGGTTGATCAAGACTATCCCCGCCGGCAGAAGAAGCTGAAGGTCCGACAGGAAGAAAACCGTCCCAGTAAGCCGCAAAAGACAACAACCACTTGGGTGCCCGCTACAACGGCCCCCTCCATGTCGACTACTCAAAAGAAAAGGAGGCCAGAGAAAGCCCTTGTAAACGTGGCAGACCATAAAAACACCGAGCCCAAACGCCCTAAGTCTGGGGGCATGGTGGTACATACTGTTTACATGGTTTCCGGAAAAGAGGAAAGTCGCACTTCGACGGGCCACCGACCGCTCACCCGATCAATAACAAGGGCTCAGGAACAACAACAGCAGAAGCTTCAAGAGATGCTGACTGCAATGGCCGCACTTACCGGGCCAAAAGAAAGCCCGGAGGCGTCATCGGAACAACGTCACGAACACGAGACTGATGCTGAATTCCTTCGGAGAATGCTCGAAAAGAAGGACAAGGAGGCTGCGGAACAAGCAGCCAATATAAAGCAAATGGCCCTTCTATTCCAGGATATGGTGGGCATGATGATCCAGCCGGACCCTCTAGCCGAAGATCCTCCAGTGATAATTGAAGATGATAGAGGAGAAACATCAAACCCTCTGCCGGCTCTATCAACAGCCAAGGAGGAGACAATTTCCAAGGCCACCCTGGATGATTATATCGCTCAGCAGATACGAGTTCACCAGGCGAATGAAGCGGCTGGGCAACTTGTTAGAACTGGGCGACCGTATCCAGGCTGGTATGATCAGATAAAGTACCCGCCGGGCTACACGATCCCGAAATTCCATGTGGCGGAGCAAGAGCTTATCATCGCCACTAGTATTGCCGTAGAGGGCCCTAAACTGAGTGACATGTTGATAGGGATTGCCTGTTCTAAGAAGATGGATACACCGGGGGCAACGTGCCCTTTTGTTGAAGAAGCCCCATGGGAGGTCGCTCTTTCAGCCAAAACTAAAAGAATGCTGAACGATCTCCAGACATGCCCGGCGATCAGGTGGAAGAACCCGTTGGAACCTGAGATCATCGAGGGGATGCTGAAGCCGCACCCAACTCCAAAGATTGGTGGTGATCGCCAAAGAGCTCACACCCAACCGTCAAAATCTTCGAAAAAGAAGAAGAAATCCAAGAAGCCCGTGAAGTCTGACGACAAGCGCACGGACCTGCAAAAGCAGATTGACGCGCTAGAAAAATATAACCAGAAGGCGAGGACTCCAATCATGCTCCAAGAGTTCCTCGGCCACATCCTTGAAGACAGAGATGATGGAGAAGACTCGTCGGATGGATCTGAGGATTACGTAGCAAATTGCCATGTGATCTATCACTCGTCGATAGACGATGAAGAAACTCCTCACACCGAGAGACTGGGGGCAGGTCCTGAACCGGAACTTCCAGGGCCATCAGAAGAAATGATCGACGCCTTCTTGAGTGAAATTCATCTGAAAAGTAAAGCCGATCGGGAGCGTGAGATGGCCATATTTGAAAAGGCCAAGCGTCGGCGACTGGACGAAAGAGTCAAGACACTTCCACCGAATCAAGGGACATCCGTCGCGAATAAAAACAAGTTCAAAACGAGGAAAAGGTTTGCTAAAGCCATATCGATGGGAATGCGGCCACCACCCTCCGAAGGAAACACTGTCGATGAAGCAGAGATGCATCCTAGCTACTGCTCATATCATCGAAAGATTTCGCACCCCACCGATGAATGTGACGCTTTTAATAGATGGTGGCAGGGATATGTTGCTCACCGGCAACATTTTAAGTGGATGAAACGCAAAACTTGCCGGGAGCAAAGAAATACGACCGAGGAGCATAAAAGAACCACTGGCAATTGTCGCGTGATTAACGCCGGGGGATCACAAGTTCTCACATTCGGGAGCGACTCTGATGAGGAAATGGCTGTTGGCCCACTCTTTAAAGAGTCCACTTTGGGAAAAGAGGAAGAACCGAAGGCTTGCAAAAATATCCAGCTCCGCAATCGTACACTTCCAGAAAAGAATCTCGGACCCGCGAACAGAAAAGATAAAGGAAAAGAGAAGGTCTCTGAAGATATCACCCTAAATGACCAAGTCATGAAAGAGCTGACCGCCAAGGACCCGCCAAGGAAAAGTAAGATGGACTACAACATTCTGGCACACTTGAGAAAGTTACCCTCACAGCTCAGCATTCTCGACGCTCTTTTACTATCAAAAGAAGCAAGGGACTCATTGATCAAGGCGCTACAAGAGCCAGAGCAATTCCAAGCTTTTCTCGCCGAAGAAAAGATGAAGGACGAGCTGGAAGAAATACACACAGCCGATATTACCTTCGGCGATGAAGATCTCCTCCTTGGGACGTGCGAGCACAACCGTCCCCTTTATGTCTCAAGATACTGTCACGATATTAAGATAGGAAAAATCCTGGTCGACAATGGGTCTTCCGTCAATCTCCTCAACGTACGAGTGTTGAAGGAAATCTGCATGAGCGTTCAGCACCTCGCTCGTGATAAAATCACCATCTCCGGTTTCGACTCCCAGTCATCACGGACTCTCGGGTCTGTGATATTGACGCTGCGCTTCGGGCTACTTGTCACGAATATTAAATTTCACGTCATCGATGACAAGACATGCTACAATGCTTTGCTTGGTCGACCTTGGTTAATCGAGTATAACATCATCCCTTCTACACAGCATCAGTGTATGAAATACTTCAAGGATGGTCTCGAGTATACCGTAACAGGAGAGCTGAACCCATTCTCCGTAAACGAAGTCCGAAAGTACGAAGATGCAAAATACTTCTTACCAGACTTTGAAGACACAGAGAGATGTCATAAACCGGAGAATAAAGCTATCACCACTATCCCGGTCTTCGGGAGTGATACCGAGGAGGAAGAAGAGATAGTTTACTTAGGTCCGCCCTAGTGCAACAAACCAAGACCGTCCGCTCCTATGTTGATCTTTGGCAGCGACTCGGAAGATGAGGTCCATGCTATATTCTCCGCTCGGCCTTCAATACAAACATTCGCTGATGAAGAGCAAAGTTTGCAAGTTGCCATGGTTCCGCCCAAGCATCATAAAGAACTAGACGCGCTTGATACCTACAGTGTGGAAGAGTTGCAGACGTTCTATGTCCCTCCTAAGCGAGAAGGTGAAAAGGCAATCCTATTCTACCGATCAGGGGAAGCTAAAGTGGAGAAAGAAATTTGGCACGGCGCGGATTCCACACTCGATAGGCTCCAGCCCATCCATTTGCCCAGATATTACACAGACACACTAAGGAGACTCTTGAGACGCCAAGGTGTACCCCTTAAACAAACAGCTCGGCAAGCACGGTTCTATAACAGGATCTGGAACATCCTTGGAACTCAGCGAAAGTTGCCCAACGGGAAAATGGAAACGATCGGGCTTGGATATGTTCAATCCAAGAAACGGGAGCTACTCCGCGACTGCTGCGTCATACATGACTTTGATGAAGAAGGAGATGCTTTTTTGGAAAATGCTAACCCTGAATCAGAAATAGCTCCCGACGTAAAAATGCCCAGTCCGTCGTTTGAAAAACAAATGGACAAGCTTATAAAGGAAGCGAGTCAAAAAGTTTGAGACCACCACAATCGCGAAATGGCCATCTACGAGAAAGCCAGGACGCAACGCCTTCTTCAACAGGCTGCGAAAGATGAAAATGCTCATCCCTGTCAACCCGTTATACAAATGGCACAACGCAGGGGCAAAAAAAATCCAAAGAACGGGAAAGGCGTTCGTGAGCGACAAAGCGGGACCAAGAAGCCACGCAATCGAGAATCGAGCAATCTAGATTCATCTCTTATAAAGAAGATGAATCGAGCATACTCTTTTCCTCAGAACAAAACATGGAAGATACTTGATCTCGCCATAAGACATCAAATGATTACACACCCGGAGTCCAAGCATCCCGAACAAGCTGGCGAAGTCTCTCATCCGGACTATTGCTCCTATCATAGGGCAATATGACACCCTATTGAAGACTGCTTCACCTTTAAGAACTGGGTCGAAAATCAATATCGACATGGCAAGTTCGCTCTATCCAGCAGCAGGAGGGTAACCCCGCCGCAAAAGCATGAACCCAAATCAACGAGGGTAGAACCAGATCAATGTCGGTCTTGGAAGCAAGCTCGTACCTGTCACGTGATAACGTTATCAGAAGAAGACCCGACGGTATGGATAATCTTCCCTGGTGCTTCGAAAACAATAATGACGAGGTGATCTCAGAGTTTCCACCGGCGCCGAAAGAGCTGGAAAATGGAATACATACTACTGCAGATGATCTCAAGAAAATTGATTTGGGGACGACGAGCGATCCGCGGCCGACATTCGTCAGTGAGTTGCTGTCTGAAGAAAGAGTAGCTACACTAAAAGACGTGCTTATGCAGCATAAGGATTGCTTCGCGTGGAACTATTTCGAGATGCCAGGACTAGACCCAGACATCGCTGTGCACAAATTGGCGATATCTCCAGACGTCAAGCCGATCAAACAAGCGCCGAGAAGAATGCGGCTCGAGCTCGAGATGAGCGTCAACGCCGAGGTCAAGAAGCTGATTGACTCTGGCTTCATCCAAGAGGTTCAATACCCAGATTGGATTGCCAACATCGTACCAGTGATGAAGAAAAATGGAATGGTGTGCATATGTGTGGACTTTCGGGATCTCAATAAAGCTTGCCCGAAGGACGATTTCCCAGTACCGGTCACCGAGCTAATGATAGACAATACATCCACTCACAAGGTTTTCTCCTTCATGGACGGATCATCAGGATACAATCAGATAAAGATGCATCCTGAAAACCAGAAACATACCGCTTTCCAGACCCCTTTAGGCATATTCTGCTACAAGGTGATGCCCTTCGGTCTAAAGAACGCCGGTGCCACCTATCAGAGGGCCATGATGAAGATCTTCGATGAACTCATACATGAAATCGTCGAATGCTATATCGACGATCTCGTGGTGAAAAGCAAATCATACGAGGAACATCTAGAGCATCTGAAGATCGTGTTTCAACACCTCCGGCAATACAACTTGAAGATGAACCCTCTCAAGTGTGCGTTCAGAGTTTCCTCGGGCAAATTCCTGGGATTCATCGTCAGACACCGAGGCATCGAGATATATCCATCAAAGATCAAGGCGATCATGGAAATGCCCCCGCCAAGGACTCTTAAGCAATTGCGATCTCTCTAAGGGAAGCTCGCGTATATTCGGCGATTTATAGCCAATCTCTCAGGCAAGTGTCGTCCTTACAGCCACCTGATGAAGAAAGGAACCCCTTTCGTCTGGGACCGCAAATGCCAAACCGCGCTGGACGAAATCAAGCAATACCTGCAGAACCCGCCTGTGCTGGCTGCTCTGGTCAAGGGAAAGCCTCTATTCTATATACAACCGCCTTTGAAGGTTCCATAGGCGCATTATGGGCACAAGAGAACGACCAAGGGAAGGAGAGGGCCCTCTACTATTTAAGTCGAGTTCTACTAGGGGCAGAAAGCAATTACTCCCCCATCGAAAAACACTGCCTGACATTAATCTTCGCGATAACAAAGCTCAGGCATTATGCATTGGCGCATGAAGTTCGTCTTATATCGAAGGTGGATCCCCTCAAGTATTTGATGTCAAAGGCCATATTGACGGGACGGCTCGCTAAATGGGCCTTGCTCTTGATGGAATTCTCAATAACTTATCAGCCTCTTAAGGCAGTGAAAGGCCAGGCCATCACCGACTTCCTCGCTGAGCATCTGATACCTGCCGATTCTCCTTTGAATTGTGAACTGACAGACGAATATGCGTTTGACACGATCGACGGGGGTGATACCCTGTGGGAGCTTTACTTCGATGGAGCATCCTCCATGAAGAAGCGTAAACAAAACATGCCCATAATCAAATTAGGGGTAGGCCTCATCTTCGTTACTCCACAAGGAGGGGTAATGCGCTTTGCTTTCTCCTTGACTGAGCCGAGGACAAACAATGATGCCGAGTATGAGGCTTTGATAGCAGGTCTTGAGATCGCTATCGACATGGGGATTGAAAACCTCTTCATATACGGAGACTCCCAGCTGGTCGTTAGTCAAGTAAATGGTGACTACCAAACGTCCAAACCAGAGCTAGTGAAGTACGACGAGAGAGTACAGCAACTGCTGACCCAAATCCCTTCCTATACCTTGGAAAGCATACCGCGTGCGGAGAATAGAAAAGCGGATGCATTAGCAAAGCTTGCTAAAGAATTGGCCGATGAGAACCTCGATGACGTAAGAATCGCGGTACAAAGCCGTCGGGTTCTTGCACCGGCAGAAATATCTCCGGAGTCGTCCGAGGAGAAGGGAGCGACCGAGCAAATGGCTCTACAGGTAAAAGACCAAGAAACGGTCGAGGATTGGAGAGAAGTCTTTATAGACTACTTCAAATACCGTCGAACGCCTGAAGATGCGTCCTCAAAACATCAGCTCATGAAGCGAGCCCTATCTTTCACCTTCGTCAATGATACCCTGTATAACAGATCATTTAACTCTTTATGGCTAAGATTCTTTGGACCTAAAGAGGCAAAAGGAGTCGTCCAAGAAACTCATGACGGACTCTGTGGTTCTCACCAAGTTGGGCTGATGATGAAGCTGAAGATCAAACAGATGGGTTATTATTGGCCCACGATGATCCAAGACTGCCTCGAATAGGCGAAGCGGTGCCACTCATGCCAAATTCACGGGGACTCCATCCATCAGCATCCGAATCCGCTACATCCGACAGTGGCTAGCTGGCCGTTCGAAATGTGGGGGACTGACATAATTTGCTCCATCGAACCAGCATCGTCCAGAGGACATCGGTTCATTTTGGCGACAACTGATTACTTCTCCAAATGGGCAGAAGCAGTATCGCTGAGGGAGGTGAAGACGGAGAATTTCCTCCATTTCTTCAAGACACACGTCATTTATCGGTTTGGCACTCCGCGACGGATTATCTCCGATAACGGACCAGCCTACAGAAGCCACAAGATTAGCCGCTTCGCACTAAAACACAACATAGACTGGAGATACTCCTCGGTTTATAATCCCCGAGCTAACGGTCTAGCTGAGGCTTTTAACAAGACCTTGACGAAGATCGTGAAAAATACGGTGTCCCGAAATAAGAAAGACTAGCACGAGAGACTGCATGAAGCTCTCTGGGCATACCGGACTACGTTTACGCATTGGTATTCGGTACAGAGGTGGTACTCCCCCTCGAGATAGAGCTACCCTATCTACGAATGGCGGTTCATTACGAACTAACGGATGAAGAGAATGCTCACCTTCGGCTTGGGGAGCTCGACGCCCTTGATGAAACCCGGCTCATAGCGCTGCAAAATCTGGAAGCTTATAAAGCAAAGATGGCGTGCTCATATGAAAGATTGACTAGGCCGAGGACATTCCGCCAAGGCGAACTCGTGCAAGTGGTCAAAAGACCTATGATCCCCAATCGCGCCAAGTGGGGGGAAATTCGAGCCAAACTATGAAGTCCCGTACATCATAGACAAGGTCTACCAGGGTGGAGCCTATCTACTCATGGACATGCATGGTGAAAGGCCCTTCAGGCCAATAAATGGTCGCTTCCTGAAGAAATACTACGCCTGACGAGTCATGGCATAGGTCAACGATAGATAACGAAGACTATGTCCGCTTGCTATCTTCCTAAGCCTAAACTCTGTAAGTAGTAGCCGGCTTCCTTAACAACGGACCGAAACGTCCTTAAACTAACAACAGACCGAAATGTCCTTAAACTAACAACGGACCGAAATGTCCTTAAACTACCGACGGACCGAAACGTCCTTAAACTAGCCGTTGACCGAGATGTCGATAAACTACGGTGGATTGCAGCATCCCAAAGCTGATACAAAAAAAAAGAATAGAAGAATAAAAAAAAGAAGAAAAAGAAAACGGTATGTCCATAAGCAAAATGGGCACGAATGAAAACCCGAAAGGGCTCCGTGAGTAAAAACAGCAGGGATGCCGGCGAGTTTTGTGAAAACCCGAAAGGGCGCAATCTCGTTAAAAGACACTTGCAAGGTCCTCTCGACTTTGTAAGGAGAAACCACCTGTGTGAGATCCTTACGACTCACAAGGGAGCAACACACTTAGGGATCCCCACGATTCCTAAGGAGAAACACACTTGCGAGATCCTCACGACTCGTAAAGAGAACCCTCTTATGGGACCCTCACGGCTCATAAGATTTGAAAGTCTTATGCTACAGGGACCTAATCCTGTTCTTGAGCAGCCCTCATAACCTCCGATACTGCCCTACAAGCGGCTCAATGCTGACCCTTGTATACAATCCACGGGCACGATTAAACATTTCCCTAACAATGTCCCATCCGTGACTAGGGATATGTGTACATGGTGAACAACCCTTGTAAGTCCTCTCGACTTATAAAGAGAAAACACTCTTGTAAGATCCTTACGACTTATAAGAGATCATACACTTAGGAGTCCTCACGATTCCTAAGGAGAAAACGCACCTACGAGATCCTCACGACTCCCAGGGAGAAATATCTTTATGAGACCCTTACGGCTCATGAAGTTAAAAGCCTTAGTCGGCAGGATCTTAACCCTGATCGCTAAGCCACCTTTGTCCGACATCGACAGAGGAAAATGATGATTCGCTCATGGCAATATCCCAATAGTAGCGGTGCTGATGCCGAAATCGGTGTCTAATTCCGATCTTGCAGCGAAAAGCCAGCAAGCCACACATGCATACGAAATAGACGAAATGATAGGGCAACTTGCAAACAAAATCAGCAAGTAAAAATATATGCATGCAAAATAGCCGAAATGATTGGGCAACTCGCAATAAAAGCAGCGAGTAAAAATAAAACAAATAGCCTAAATGATTGGGCACCGCGAAAAATAGCCGAAATGATTGGGCAATCGCGATTTTCGCGATGTAAAAAGATGAAATGATAGAGCATCGCGGAAAGAAATGAAAAAAATGAAAGAATGAAACTTTATGCCCTACAGGTGATATCATGTCAATCCCTGTATACAATCCAGGGGCACAAACAAAGAGGGAATCACACCCGTCCTCCCCAAGCTTCGTCAGAAGGAGATGCCAAATCTCAATGATTCATAGACAGCCTAGAGATCATCTCAACATTTGTCTTATTACAACGGACACAACAACAAGCAAAGCGGAACAGCGGCAACTCCCAGTTCCATGGCTCGGCGGTGTACAGATGACCGAGAGTCAAACTCCGACTTCGTGAAATCCGGATAAAGTCAACCCTTCCTGGTTACGTGGAACGCGGATTATATCACTCCTGACCCTGTGGAAAACGCCCAGAGCGGATCCTGGTCCTCGCAGAGCACGGCAATGACCCCGTGTGAAGCATCCAGAGCGGAGCCTGGTCCTCGCCGAACACGGCAGTGAACCCGTGGGAAGCATCCAGAGAAAAATTCTTGGCTACGTGGAACGCGGAGTATGTCACTCCTGACCCCATGGAAAACGTCCAGAGCTGATCCTGGTACTCGCAGAGCACGGAAATGACCCCGTGTGAAGTATCCAGAGCGGAGCCTGGTCCTCGCCGAACACGGCAGTGAACCCGTGGGAAGCATCCAGAACGAAATTCCTGGCTACGTGGAACGCGGATTATGTTACTCCTGACCCCATGGGAAATGTCCAGAGCGGATCCTGGTCCTCGCAGAGTACTACAATGACCCCGTGTGAAGCATCCAGAGCGGAGCCTGGTCCTCGCCGAACACGGCAGTGAACCCGTGGGAAGCATCCAGAGAAAAATTCCTGGCTACGTGGAATGCGGATTATGTCACTCCTGACCCTATGGAAAACGTCCACAGCAGATCCTGGTCCTCGCAGAGCATGGCAATGACCCCGTGTGAAGTATCAAGAGCGGAGCCTGGTCCTCGCCGATCACAACAATGAACCCGTGGGAAGCATCCAGAGCAAAATTTCTGGCTACGTGGAACGCGGATTATGTCACTCCTGACCCCGTGGGAAACGTCCAGAGTGGATCTTGGTCCTCACAGAGCACGGCAATGACCCCGTGTGAAGCATCCAGAGGGGAGCCTGGTCCTCACCGAACACGGCAGTGAACCCATGGGAAGCATCCAGAGCAAAATTCCAGGCTACGTGGAACGCGGATTATGTCACTCCTGACCCCGTGGAAAACGTCCAGAGTGGATCCTGGTCATCGCAGAGCACGGCAATGACCCCGTGTGAAGCATCCAGAGCGGAGCCTAGTCCTCGCCGAACACGGCAGTGAACCCGTGGGAAGCATCCAGAGAAAAATTCTTGGCTACGTGGAACGCGGATTATGTCACTTCTGACCCCGTGGAAAACGTCCAGAGCGGATCCTAGTCCTCGCAGAGCACGGCAGTGAACCCATGTGAAGCATCCAGAACGGAGCCTGGTCCTCGCCGAACACGGCAGTGAACCCGTGGGAAGCATCCAGAGCAAAAATTGGACTATGAGGTCCTTAAACTCACGGACTATGATATCCTTAACCTCGACCGTGATGTCTTAAAACTAACATTGGACTGTGGGGTCCTTAAACTCATGGATTATGATGTCCTTAACCTCGACCGTAATGTCTTAAAACTAACATCGGACTGTGAGGTCCTTAAACCCATGGACTATGATGTCCTTAACCTCGAACGTGATGTCTTAAAACTAACATTAGACTGTGAGGTCCTTAAACTCATGGACTATGATGTCCTTAACCTCGACCGTGATGTCTTAAAACTAACAACGGACTGTGGAGTCCTTAAATCCTCGACCGCGATGTCTTTAACCTCGACCGCGATGCCTTTAAACTACGGTATCCTGGAAAACATTCAGAGCGGAGCCTGGTCCTCGCAGAACACGGCATTGAACCCGTGGGAAGCATCCAGAGCAACCCCTGACTCCGTGAAATGCAGATAAGGTCAACTTCACCCATCACTTGCGGGTCCTCAGGACTCGTAAGGGAGTAAATTCTCTTGTGAGATCCTTACGACTTTCAAGAGAAAACACACTAAGGAATCCTCACAATTCTTAAGGAGAAATTACACCTACGGGATCCTCTCGACTGGTAGGGATAAAATTCTTTATGAGACCCTCACGGCTCATAAAGTTGAAAAGCCTTAGGTGACAGATCCTATCCCTGTTTTCGAAGCCATCACTACCTTACAAAGAGCACAAGATTGACAGCTATATACTATCTACAGACCGCACTTGCTAAAATCACATGACAACAACACAGTATGGAGAAGAAAGCGACAAGGAGAACATTTGATTCGCATTTAATTAAGCGTCCGAGGCATACCCGTTTATGCATATGCAAAAGATTTAATACGAAAAATAAAACAAGCTGAAATGAGAAACTTGCCATTCATAATGCAAAAAAGTTCTTACAATTATGAAAGCAGTAAACAAAAATATTATCAAAACAACTACAATGGCAAAACCTTAGATCCAGGGCATGGATTGAGGAACTCAAAAGTGACTTTGTCCAGAATCTTCCAGGCATTTCGAACCATCCTAGTATGCTTTCTTTCGCGATCATAAGCGTTGGGATCCCCACGAATGTCCTCCACCCTCCGAAAGGCAGCAAGTATGGCCGACTGTTGAAAAGCCTGGTGCAGGAGATCGATAAGATTGTCTCGCCTTTTCTTCGAGATTAGGCTCATCAGATACACCGAATGCACCTTATCCTCGGCGGCATCCAATGCCCTAAGCGGCACGCTGGTACAGAATAGAGGAAGCGCTTCCCAGATCGCTCCCACAATAAGCTTCAGGAGAAAGGAGCGTCGAGAAAGCAGTTGACCATTGTATGCGTCAAAGTGACTCATAATTTCGCGCACTCGGCGTTTGTGAATTCTCGATTCTGAGAACGGCCGAGTGTGCGGATGTCTCCGTAATAGATAATCTCGTCAAGATCATACATGTGGGCGTCCATTACTCCTGAAAAAGAAAATCAACAAAAAATTAGCGGACAGACTGATTAAGCGAATTCTTATTAAAAACAGGCACAGGGAGTTAAACTCCTCGAGAGCAATGCTCTGCAGATAGGAGTGACACCTGTCAAAATCAATTATGAGGGGAATTTAAAGAAATTCACCGAGAACATTGAGAGCCTTGCTCTGAGAAGATGATATAATTCATTAAAGATAAAATTCCATTTTTAATCTTCAAGATCCATGAAAAACTCTTAAGAGTTCTTCTATATGATTTGAAAGGAGCAAAACTCCATTAATGAATTAAGAAATCATGAGTAAAATCCTTTTGGAGAGCGAAGCTCTATTAATAGAACCCTAAAAGGGTTCTGTTGAGATCAATGATCCATGGAGCAAAGCTCTGCCAGTGAAACCCTAAATGGATTTTCTGTAGATCAAAGATCTGGTAAGAGCAAGGCTCTGTTAATGGGTAAAACCCTAACTCATTAAAATTTATTAAAAAATTTTACCTAAGTTAGGAAAAATATTTACTCTTGTGAAGTTCTTAAATAAAAGAGCTGCGCTCTGAATAAAAATTCTCAAGAAAGAAGATGATAATCATCTGATGACCAAAAGGTCCTATTTATAGGCGCTAAGATGCCTCTTCAACTTCTGAGTTGATCCAAAGGCTCAGATGTTGCCACCGCTGCGCTCACGTGTGGATCACGTAAGCGCAACGGTAGGGGGCATTTGTTTCCCCAATCAGAGAAAAGCTCTGTTCAAATTCCAAGGTTTGAAATGAAGCGACGCTTCTGCTCCCCCTAATCAGAGCATAGCTCTGTTCAAGTTCCAAGATATGGAATGAAGCGACGCTTCCTTTCCCCCAATCAGAGCAAAGCTCTGTTTCAAAATTCAAAATTTAAAAGTTGAAGCAATGCTTCAGATCCAGCGCTCTGCGCTGCGTGCCACGTGTCAAACACAGGTACGTGTCAAACACAGGTGCGCTAGCGCAGTTGCGCTGCTGTAACACTTTGAAATTTCGTTAGAATGTTTTTCGTGGTAATTAGTAATTGTGCGTGTTATTATATAGGTGTAACTTTAGGGTTTACTAATTATATTTAGTCGTGTTAACAAATTGGAAAATTTTTCTTTGTAGTGTACACTTGCACAATTAGCCATGTTGTGACCTATGTTAAAGTGTTAACCATTTCTTTCATTCTTGCATGGTTTATTGTTTTATCCCCACCACTTTATCATGTCATAACCCTTTGTATATTTCAAATCCTAATAAAAAAATGAGGTATGAGTGCTAGGTAAGAATTGGACATCTGTTGACCTTCTCTCTCTCTTTTCTCCTCACTTCTGAATTCTGAAGCTTCCAGCAGAAAACCCTATCATTTTCTTCATCTCTTATTCTTCTTTTCATTTCCCTTTGATCCCCAAAAAAACCCTTCACAAATCAACACATTTCCTTCACAAAAACATGGAAAAAGGGGCTTTTTGAGGTGTTTGAAGGCAAATCTGCACACTTGAGGAAAAAGCTGGAATTTTTGGTGTTTTATAAGTTTTTAGAAGGTATTAACTCATGTTAGCACTCCTTTTCCTTAAACTTGTAGTATTCTTTAGCAAAAATCATGTTTTTGTGCTTTATTAGTTATATTGAAGGATATTTGTGATTCATATGTTAGATTAGGGTTTTGTTGGCTTGGTTAACTCTATTTCGTGCTATTAGAGCTAGTTAAGCCAGGGTTTTGTTTCAGTTGCACAGAAATACCATAAAGTTTCATTTTAGTGCAAAAAGAGTGGTTTTTAACTAGAATAAGGCTCTGTAGGATCTGCTACTACTCAAGATGTTTCAGAGTGAAATTGGAATTACTGTAGCATACACATGGGGTATAGAGTGCACACACAAAACCTGGGAGTCCCTCTCCCTACCCAGGCCGCCGAAATAAGCATTCTGGCCGCAATTTGCGGCCAGATAGGGGTATTTTGGGTTGGGGTTTAGGCCACTGGAGTCTGCTGCTATGTAGAGTGTTTTGGTATATCTATTTTTATAATATCTGTTCAGTAGAAAAATCTGGAGTAGAATACCCTATTTGCTGTATTTTTAATCTTTCGCGACACGCGTGATACGTGTGTGTGGGTTTGGGGTTTCTGCGTATCGCGACGCGTCGGAGCGATGTCAGGCGCGTAATCGCACGTTTTAGCGTATCGCGTACACATGCGCTTGGTTTGCGACACGGGTTTCTAGTTGACCTTAAATGTCGTGTTTGTATGATTTTGAGCTTATGCGTGATATTCTGTGGAATTCTGGGTTCGCAGGCGAGTGCGACGGATGCCGCGAAGAAGGGGAAACAAGTCATCGGCTATACCTAGCGAGAGACTACGGTGAGTAGATTTAACATCTACGGGGATATCGCCCGCATGGCTTTCTACGTCAGGGCCGATAGGATCTTGTAGCTACATTTCCATACATTGACTGTTCATGGCTACTATTTAGTGCATACCACATTCCCTGATATATGTATATAAACTAGAATTGATAGAACACCACACCATTAATAACGGTTCATGTTGTACGAGCACTATCCTGCATGCTACACACACACCGTTAGAAATTGCCATGACGCTCACACTATAGAACTTGACATGATATTCATACATGACGCATATATCAAATCGGATCATTATGTTGTAGCTCATCTTTATGTGACTTGACATGATATTCATACTTGATGCATATATCACATCGGATCATTATGTTGTAGCTCATCTTTATGTGACTTGACATGATATTCATACTTGATGCACATATCACATCACATTGACTTGCATATTGGTTTAGATTACATGTGATTTCTGGATTTGGGAACCGTGGCTATTTCAAATATGTAATCATTTAAAAACCCGCTTCCCTTGATATGATATTTCGGTGCGTCCACCCTATGTTTTTCTCGGTGCTAGAGTGAGATATATATGAGATAGAGGGGGCTGACCCGGACTGACAGATGCCCGATAGATATATATGAGAGAGAGGGCTGACCCGGACTGATGGATGCCCGATAGATATATATATGAGAGAGAGGGCTGACTCGGACAGACGGATGCCCGATAGACATATGAGAAAAGGGGCTGACCCGGACTTACGGATGCCCAATATAGGAAGATTTGCGTGTCGATGCTAGACATGAGTATTTATGATATTTGGGTGCCGATGTTGGGCACTCGTGATTCTCAGTGATGTACAGGATTTGAGGTCGATGGGAGTGCCGGCGTCTGGGTTGTTGAGATTTGGGGTGCATTGATGGACACCGATTACATATTCCACGTTGACATTCCGTGTAGATGTTATACTTCCCAATCTCAGCATTCATTATTGTATCTCATCCTCTAGTTATATTACCTGATAGAGCACTTGCATGATTATTGCACATACTGCTTATCACACATTGATATCATCTGTTGGCATATGATAGAGTAGCGCAGTACGTGCATGCTCGCGATTACCTTTATATGTTATCTCTATTCACGAGTTGGCAACTCACCCCCGTTGTGCCATAGTTTTTGCAGGTTGCCCTTCGGAGTAGTCGCGGCAGGCTGCGTTTTGCATCTTTTGACACAGATACCCCCATAGATGGTGCACTAGCTTTTTTGCTGATAGGTGGGTTTTGTGCGGTATCTGTTTATCTTTCAGTTATATATATTGTTGTATCTAGTATTCTCCATCTACCATGTATGTATTTGACTTAGAGACAGTGTGAGGACGATGATGTATATTATTTGTATTCTGGTGTCGAGCTCGTTGTGAGTCGACTGTACTTGCAGTTTATTCTATCTGTGATGTTCCCACTTGTGGATCTTGATCTTCGCTATGACGTCGTATATTGCTATCTTGGTGGTTATCTACTTAAGAATTTTTGTCACTTTAATAAATACTTCCATTTAAAACTTAAACACTCTAAACTTTTAGTGGTTTGGTTTCTGGGTTTTCGGTTCACTTAGCTGCGTTACACCTGTAGACGTTACGTGGTTAAGTGCCGGTCACGGGCCAAACTTCGGGTCGTGACAAAGTTGGTATCAGAGTGTAGGTTTTAACTTTCAGAGTGTAGGATGACCTGGTATGATGGAATAGGTAGCTGAAGCAGAGTGGCGTAGCGTGTGTATGTTCCGCAGCATACTCACGACACGGTACTCCGCCAAAGCGACCTTAGGACTTGTTGATTTAAATTCCTTCTTGAGTATATACATTCTTGCAATTTGATTTCCGTATCCTTATCGAATCCTATTGTTCCTTTCATCCATTTTGCCGCCAAAGACTACGAGGGCGCAGAGAGCGGCCGCGAGGGCCGGGATTCGAGTTGACTCGTCCGAGACGAGGACTGATCCGGATAGTACACCAGTTATGCCCGAGCAGGCTGTTCCTACCGTGAAAGATCAGATTGCTATGTTAGTGGTTGGTGTGCAGGAGATGCGCCAGACGATGGGATCCAGTATGCAGGAGATGTGCCAGATGATGGGATCTCTAGTTGAGACACTTCGACCGCAGCGACCAGAGGTAGTTCCACCCGTTGCAGAGACCGCGGTGGTACCTACAGTACAGGAAGTTGCCCCTGCAGCTACAGAGGTTATCACAGTATCGTTGTCAGAGTTTATGAGGCTGAAGCCTCCGGTCTTCACATGCACCGATGCGTCCGAGGACCAACAGCCTTTCATTGATAGGATGGCGCGGATATGTCGTTCACTTAGATGTGCAGATGCGAGATGGGTTGAGTTCGCGAGCTTTCGCCTGGAAGGTCTCGCGCAGAAATGGTGTGAATCAGTCGAGAAGGGTAGAGCAGCAGGTCTTCCTCCTATGACCTGGATAGAGTTCGTGGCGCTATTCCTTGCTCGTTTTCTTCCACTGAGCGTCAGAGATGCTAGAGCACGCAGGTTCGAGTCCTTACGTCAGACTCCGGAGATGTCAGTGGAAGAGTATGATGTCCTGTTCACCGAGCTATCAGTGTATGCTCCGTACCTAGTGGGTACTGAGGAGTTGCGAGTCAAGAGATTTGTCCGAGGCTTGCTTACACCACTGTTTTTAGCGATCAGCGCACAGCATTACGAGACATATGCAGCAGCTGTAGACGCAGCCCTATTAGTCGAGGAGCGCCTTGCTGAGACTTCGGTAGTTCCAGTGCCGAAGAGAGTTCGTGCGGATACATCAGCGCAGAGACAGCTTTTTCGGCGCCGTGATAGACGTCTTGCAGGTAGCAGAGATTCGGGACGAAGCAGTTTGTTTAGTTCCTATCCCCAGGAGGGTCAGCGACCATCATCGGGATGTTTCCGTTGCGGGAGTTCTTATCATCATGTACGAGATTGTCCTGAGATACCCCGGAGGGAGGCAGCAGCACCGCACGTCACACTACCACCTTCACCACCCCAGACGGCGTTGCCTATTGTACCTACTGTTACTCCACGCCAGACTCATGCACAGAAAGGTCACGGTCGCGGAGGACTTGTTCATAGAGGACAGCCAGCGGCCGGCAGGGGACAGTCAGTCGCATGTGGAGGACAGGCGTGAGTTTTTGCTTTGACGCATTAGGACGCACAGGCGTCCAATGCGGTGGTCTCAGGTATCCTTCCAGTATGTTCTGTTGGTGCACACGTGTTATTCGATCCTAGATCCGTGCACTCGTACGTATCCACACACTTTGTGCCGAGTTTGGGTGGAGAGTCCGGTTTGCTTGATCAGCCGCTTATTGTGACTACTCCTGTGGGAGATTCGTTTGTTGCTAGGCATGTGTTCCGATCCTGTATCGTCCGTATCGGCGAGAGAGAGTTGCCGGTCGATTTGATCCTTCTTGAGATGTTGGACTTCGATGTTCTTTTGGGCAAGGATTGGTTAGCCACATATAATGCTTCTGTTGACTGCCGTGAGAAGACAGTTAGATTTTGTTTTCCCGGCGAGTCGTTTTTCGTTGTGTTGGGGGAACGTGGTGCCACCCCTGACAGTGTGATTTCTTCTTTTCGCGCTGGACAGCTTTTGCGGAAGGGATGTCAGGGATTTCTCGCCTATGTTTGCGATACTAGAGCTACAGAGGTTCCGATGGATCAGGTTCCGGTTGTTAGCGAGTTCCCTGATGTGTTCCCTGACGAGCTTCCTCGGCTACCGCCCGAGCGTGATATTTCTTTCTGTATTGATTTGGTTCCTGGCACGGGGCCTATTTCTGTACCGCCTTATAAGATGGCCCCGACGGAACTTAGAGAATTGAATGGGTCAGTTGCAAGATTTGCTGGATAAGGGACTCATTCGACCCAGTGTTTCTCCTTAGGGTGCTCCAGTCCTATTTGTCAAGAAGAAGGACGGCAGTATGCGTTTGTGTATCGACTACCGTCAGTTGAACAGGGTGACAGTGCGGAACAGGTATCCTTTGCCACGCATCGACGATTTGTTCGACCAGCTACAGGGGGCAGGATACTTTTCGAGGATCGATTTGCAATCAGGCTACCATCAGCTGCGGGTTTGCCAGGAGGATATTTCTAGGACAGCTTTCCGCACGCGCTACGGCCATTATGAGTTTTTGGTGATGTCGTTCGGACTCACCAACGCACCAGCAGCATTCATGGACTTGATGAACCGTATTTTCCGGCCGTATCTTGATCTGTTCATCATAGTATTCATTGACGATATCTTGGTGTACTCTCGGAGTAGAGAGGAGCACGAGCAGCACCCGCGGATTATACTGTAGACCTTGAGGGGGCATCAGCTTTTCGCCAAATTCTCCAAGTGTGCTTTCTGGCTGGACAGCGTAGATTTCTTGGGGCACATGATTACACGAGATGGTATATGGAGGAAGATTGAGGCCGTTCGGAGTTGGCCTAGACCCACGTCAGTGACGGAGGTTCGCAGCTTTCTAGGGCTGGCAGGCTATTATAGGCGATTCGTGCAGGACTTCTCTCGCATTGCTACACCTTTGACCGGGTTGACCCGGAAGGAAGTTCGTTTCGATTGGACGGAGGAGTGTGAGCACAGTTTTCAGCAGCTACGGACTCTACTGACTACGACACCAGTGCTATCATTGCCTTCAGGATCAGGCGGATTTGTGGTCTACTGTGACGCTTCACGAGTGGGGCTAGGGTGCGTTTTGATGCAGCATGACAGGGTGATCGCGTATGCTTCGCGGCAATTAAATAAACATGAACAGCATTACCCCACTCATGATTTGGAGATAGCTACAGTGGTCTTTGCACTTAAGATCTGGCGGCATTACCTGTATGGAGAGTCGTGCCAGATATTCACGGATCACAAGAGCTTAAAGTATATATTCCAGCAGCGAGACCTGAACCTTAGACAATGCCGATGGATGGAGTTAGTGAAGGACTACGATTGTGAGATCTTGTATCACCCGGGCAGGGCGAATGTAGTGGCGGATTCTTTGAGTAGGAGGCCTGGTGGTAGTCTATCTTGTTTGAGCGCAGTACAGAGGCGGTCGTCGGCGGATTGGCAGATTTTTTGCGACAGCCGGGTACAGTTCGAGTTTACGCCGATCGGAGGATAGATTGCGCATGTTCGTGCACGCCCACAGTTGCTTGACCGTATACATGAGGTACAGCACAGTGATGACCGATGTTCAGAGATCATGGCACAGATGGGACAGGGAAGATTTTCCGAGTTCGTGATCGATGATCAGGGGATACTACGATTCGGGACTAGACTGTGCGTACCGGATGCTGAGGGATTGCGGCGCTAGATTCTTGAGGAGGCACATCGATCGGTATATAGTGTTCATCCCGGTTCCACCAAGATGTACCATGACATGAGAGGTGTTTACTGGTGGGACGGAATGAAGAGAGACATCGCAGATTTTGTGTCGAGATGCCTGACTTGTCAGCAAGTCAAGGCTGAGCACCAGAGGCCCGCGGGAGAGTTACAGCCATTACCCATTCCGGAGTGGAAATGGGAATAGATATCTATGGACTTCATTGTGGGTCTACCCAGGACTAGTCGAGGGTATGACTCCATCTGGGTGATCGTGGATCGTTTGACGAAAGCGGCTCACTTCCAACCGGTGAAGAAGACTTTCGGATTTGCTCAGTATGCCCAGATTTACTTTGATGAGATCGTACGACTGCATGGAGTTCCGACATGTATCGTGTCAGACAGAGGCACCCAGTTTACCAGCCGACTTTGGCAGAGGCTTCAGGAGGCTTTTGGCACTCGCTTGAGTTTCAGCACAGCTTTTCATCCGCAGACCGACGGACAGTCAGAGCGGACTATTCAGACTCTCAAGGACATGCTCAGAGCGTGAGTATTAGACTTCGGAGGTAGCTGGGATCATCATTTGCCCTTAGTAGAGTTCTCCTACAACAACAGCTTACAGGAGACCATTCAGATGGCACCGTTTGAGGCTCTTTATGGGAGGAGTTGCAGATCGCCCACCTGTTGGACAGAGCTCAGTGAGAGCAGTATCTTAGGGCCGCAGATTGTGGAGGAGACGACCACGAAGATCCAGTTGATTCGCGATAGGATGAGAGTAGCCCAGAGTAGGCAGAGATCTTATGCGGACCGTCGTCGGCGCAGACTTGAGTTTTCTGTTGGTGATCATGTTTTCTTGAGGGTCTCCCCAATGAAAGGTGTGATGAGGTTTGGGAAGAAGGGGAAGCTTAGTCCCAGATATGTGGGCCCCTTCGAGATCCTCGAGCGTGTTGGTGCAGTTGCGTATCGGTTGGCCCTTCCGCCCAATTTTCCAGACGTGCACCCCGTATTTCACGTTTCGATGCTCCACAGATATCTTCATGATCCTTCGCATGCGATTCAGCACCCGACGATCCAGCTTGAGCGCGACCTTTCCAATGCAGAGCAGCCGGTGATGATCTTGGATCGACAAGTGAAGAAATTGAGATCGAAGGACATACCGTCAGTCAAGGTACTTTGTCATGGCCAGAGCGGTGAGGAGGTCACTTGGGAGACCGAGAGCGAGATGAGGAAGAGGTATCCCCATCTTTTTGAAGGTACGTGTAGTTAGATTTTTAAATTCGGGGACCGAATTTCTTTAAAGGGTTTAGATTGTAAAACTTTGAAATTTGTTAGAATGTTTTTCGTGATAATTAGTAATTGTGCGTGTTATTATATAGGTGTAACTTACTAATTATATTTAGTCGTGTTAACAAATTGGAAAAATTTTCTTTGTAGTGTACACTTGCACACTTAGCCATGTTGTGTCCTAGGTTAAAGTGTTAACCATTTCTTTCATTCTTCCATGGTTTATTGTTTTATCCCCACCACTTAATCATGTCATAATCCTTTGTATAATTCAAATCCTAATAAAAAAATGAGGTATGGGTGTTAGGTAAGAATTGGACTTTTGTTGACCTTCTCTCTCTCTCTTCTCCTCACTTCTGAATTCTGCAGCTTCCAGCAGAAAAACCCTATCATTTTCTTCATCTCTTCTTCTTGTTTTCATTTCCCTTTGATCCCTAAAGAAAACCCTACACAAATCAACACATTTCCTTCAAAAAACCATGGAAAAAGGGGCTTTTTGAGGTGTTTGAAAGCAAATCTGCACACTTGAGGAAAGAGCTGGAACTTTTGTTGTTTTATAAGGTTTTTAGAAGGTATTAACTCATGTTAGCACTCCTTTTCCTTAAACTTGTAGTATTCTTTAGCAAAAATCATGTTTTTGTGCATTATTAGTGATATTGAAGGATATTTGTGATTCATATGTTAGATTAGGGTTTTGTTGTCTTGGTTAACTCTATTTCATGCTATTAGAGCTAGTTAAGCAAGGGTTTTGTTTCAGTTGCACAGAAATACCATAAAGTTTCATTTTAGTCCAAAAAGAGTGGTTTTTAACTAGAATAAGGCTTTGTAGGATCTGCTGCTACTCGAGATGTTTCAAAGTGAAATTGGAATTACTGTAGCATACACAAGGGGTATGGAGTGCACACACAAAACCTGGGAGTCCCTCACCCAACCCAGGCCGCCGAAATAAGCATTCTGGCCGCAATTTGCGGCCAGATGGGGTTGTTTTGGGTTGGGGTTTGGGCCACTGGAGTATGCTGCTATGTGGAGTGTTTTGGTATATCTATTTTTATAATATCTGTTCTGTAGAAAAATCTGGAGTAAATTACCCTATTTCCCGTATTTTTAATCTTTCGTGACACGCGTGATACGTGTGTGTGGGTTTGGGGTTTCTACATATCGCGACGCGTCGGAGCGACGTCAGGCGCGTAATCGCACGTTTTAGCGTATCGCGTACACGCGCGCTTGGTTTGCGACACGGGTTTCTAGTTGACCTTAAATGTCGTGTTTTTATGATTTTATGCTTATGCGTGATATTCTGTGGAATTCTAGGTTCGCAGGTGAGTGCGACGGACGCCGCGAAGAAGAAGAAACAAGTCATCGGCTATACCTAGCGAGAGACTACGGTGAGTAGATTTAACATCTACGGGGATATCGCCCGCATGGCTTTCTACGTCAGGGCCGATAGGATCTTGTAGCTACATTTCCATACATTGACTGTTCATGGCTACTATTTAGTGCATACCACATTCTCTGATATATGTATATAAACTAGAATTGATAGAACACCGCACCATTACTAACGGTTCATGTTGCACGAGCACTATCCTGCATGCTACACACACACCGTTAGAAATTGCCATGACGCTCACACTGTAGAACTTAACATGATATTCATACTTGAGGCATATATCACATCGGATCATTATGTTGTAGCTCATCTTTATGTGACTTGACATGATATTCATACTTGATGCATATATCACATCGGATCATTATGTTGTAGCTCATCTTTATATGACTTGACATGATATTCATACTTGATGCACATATCACATCATATTGACTTGCATATTGGTTTGGATTACATGTGATTTCTGGATTTGGGAACCGTGGCTATTTCAAATATGTAATCATTTAAAAACCCGGTTCCCTTGATATGATATTTCGGTGCGTCCACCATATGTTTTTCTCGGTGCTAGAGTGAGATATATATGAGATAGAGGGGGCTGACCCGGACTGACGGATGCTCGATAGATATATATGAGAGATAAGGCTGACCCGGACAGACGGATGCCCGATAGATATATATATGAGAGAGAGGGCTGACTCGGACTAACGGATGCCCGATAGACATATGAGAGAGGGGGCTGACCCGGAATTACGGATGCCCGATATAGGAAGATTTGCGTGTCGATGCTAGACACGAGTATTTATGATATTTGGGTGCCGATGTTGGGCACTCGTGATTCTCTGTTATGTACAGTATTTGAGGCCGATGGGAGTGCCGGCGTTTGGGTTGTTGGGATTTAGGGTGCATTGATGGACACCGATTACATATTCCACGTTGACATTCCGTGTAGATGTTATACTTCCCATGCTCAGCATTCATTATTGTATCTCATCCTATAGTTATATTACCTGATAGAGCACTTGCATGATTATTGCACATACTGCTTATCACACATTGATATCATCTGTTGGCATATGATAGAGTAGCGCAGTACGTGCAAGCTCGCGATTACCTTTATATGTTATCTCTATTCATGAGTTGGCAACTCACCCCTGTTGTGCCACAGTGTTTGCAGGTTGCCCTTCGGAGTAGTCGCGGCAGGCTGCGTTTTGCATCTTCTGACACAGATACCCCCATAGATGGTGTACTAGCTCTTTTGCTGTTGTGCGGTATCTGTTAATCTTTCAGTTATGTATATTGTTGTATCTAGTATTCTCCATCTACCATGTATGTATTTGACTTAGAGGCAGTGTGAGGACGATGATGTATATTATTTGTATTTTGGTGTCGAGCTCGTTGTGAGTCGACTGTACTTGCAGATTATTCTATCTGTGATGTTCCCACTTGTAGATCTTGATCTTCGCTACGGCGTCGTATATTGCTATCTTGGTGGTTATCTACTTAAGAATTTTTGTCACTTTAATAAATACTTCCATTTAAAACTTATACACTCTAAACTTTTACCGGTTTGGTTTTTGGCTTTTCGGTTCACTTTGCTGCGTTACGCCTGTAGACGTTAAGTGTCGGTCACGGGCCAAACTTCGGATCATGACAGCTGTGCTCATCGCTGCTCGCCACGTTTCGAACACGGGTGCGCTAGCGCAGTTGCGCTGCGCTCTGCGCTGCGCGCCATGTATCTAACACGAGTGCGCTAGCGCAGTTGCGCTGCGCTCTGCGCTGCGGGCCACGTGTCGAACGTAGGTGCGCTCGCGCAAGGTGCGCCAGCGCTGGGATTAAAAATTCCTCACCGTCAGATCAAAAGATCTACTAATAATAAATTATTAATTAATCAGAACTAAAATTCTGTTATGGAAAGATTTTTCAATCTTATTAAAACAAGAAGATTATCTTCTGTAAAACAGATGCCTTAGGATCAAAAATCCAATGGTGGGAAATATTCCAAATCAATCAGAGAAAGATCTCTCAAAATTGATTTAACAAATCATTTGGCCCTATATAAAGGACCCTACACTTCAAGTCTAACAGATAGAAAAGAGAGAGAGAAAAACCTCTGCAAAAAAAGAGAAAGCTCTTAGAAAAAAGAAGATTTTTCTTCATCTTCAAGGTAAAAAGAACTATGTTCTTGAATAATAGAGATGAAACCATCTCGTAAAAAGAAGAACCATCTTCTAAAAAGATCAGAGATCTAAGAAAAAGACCAAGGTCTTTAATAAAGAAAAGATCAAAAAGTTCTAATCATAAAAAGACTAAAAGAAGTATTTTACTTCATTTACAGATCTTTTACTCTATAAAGACCGACCCTTTTATAAAAACAAGAACTTTTGTTCTTGGATCTTGAAGAAAAAGCCTCCTTTGAAGAACATAAATTTGTTCTTTGATCTTAAAATTGATCAGATGCGCCTTGCGCTAATGAAAAGCGCCTTGCACTCATGAATTGCGCCATTGCGCTCATTGGACCGGCGCTTAGCACCAAAACCTGCCACGTATCAACCAGAGACATAATCTGCGCTTTGCGCTTCTAAAACAGAGCATTGCGCTCATGGGCTGGCGCTCAGCGCCAAGCGTGCCATGTGTCACTCACTGGTGCGCCAACAGACTAGCGCAATGCGCTCATAAATTAAAAACTAGCGCTTAGCGCTAAGCGCGACACGTGTCCTCTGTGTGTGCGCTACCCGACAGAAGCGCAGTGCCCTTTTTGATTGGCGCAATGCGCCTGGCGCGCCACGTGGCGCACCATTAGAACAAGCTTTGTTTCTGATAAATGCTATGCATTCAATACAAGACAAAAATGTCAGAGCCCAATGCCCAGCATTATTAAAAGGGCTGAGCCCAAATAAAGGCTTAAAAGCAAGAACAAAAATAAAATGTTAAAACATTTTAATTGGACTTAGCCCAATTTTGGCCATAAGTCCTCAACTTATCTCGAATTGAGCACATCTGCTCTTTCAACCAACTCACCTTGGTTCAAGGGTACATCTCTTCACTTCTATGATATTTGTCATTGTAATTCCTCAACGCCTTCAAAGAGGTGACGGGTCCCGGCAACCACACATTTCATGGACTGTGGGGTCCTTAAACTCATGGACTATGATGTCCTTAACCTCGACCGTGATGTCTTAAAACTTACAACGGACTGTGGGGTCCTTAAACTCATGGACTATGATTTCCTTAACCTCGACCGTAATGTCTTTAAACTAACATCGGATTGTGGGGTCCTTAAACCCATGGACTATGATGTCCTTAACCTCGACCGCGATATCTTTAAACTAACAATGGACCCCTATGTCCTTAAACTGGCAATCGACCGCAATGTCACTAAACTAAACAATAGAGCCCAATTGCTCTCTTGTCGGATCTAAATGGACCCGTTAAGTTGATCTTAGTCTAAAATTAGACTGACGTATCCTTAACAAATGTTTAAGTTGATCTTAGTCTCAAATGAGGCTAACGTATCCTTAAACCCAACCCCCAAATCCAAATCTAAGAAAGATACGGATTTGGACTAGTCCACGCCCTACGGATGACAACATAACTTAGTCTCCGTATACAATCCACGGGCAACCACAAACAAAACAAACACTCACGACACGAAGTGACCATCTGGAGAAGGAGAAAGTTGTTATCGCGATGCGGTAGCGTAATTAACTGCAGGGGCTTGCGCCTGCAGGGAAGAGCGTCCCCACAATCAAAAACCCCTCAGATGAGCGGGAATCTGACGAAGTCTTCTACATCGGCCGCATCTATTTAAACCTTCAATACATGGTGCCATAAATCAGCTTGGCATCTTCGGAGAGGTGGACGGATAGCACCAATTAGCATCTGCACCGAATTTCAGGCAAGACGGGCCTGCGCGGTCGCGTCTCTGTGTTTGGGGGGGAACAGGGGATTCGTATCTCCCGGTATATTGGGGGTTGATGTCGCAGTGTGCACGGGTGGCCATCACCAGAAATCCTTGGCCGGGGTAGTCGAGAATTACTGATTCAGATAAGTAGTTTCTCAGTTAGTGATAGGTTTCATACCGACACTAAATGTCACGTTATTAGGGGTCTGACTTTATCCACCCCCCTAGGCTCGACATGCGATACTCATAGACGAACGGACCGGACTGTACGGATATTGTCACTGTCAGGCTCAGTAGGGTTTCTGGATGAGTTCGCTCATCGGCCTCCCTTTCGCTCAATACCTGGGTAGCCGTTACGTACAGATAGTGCCACTGACGTGCTTGTGGTTAAACCTACTGCCAGCGTATTGACGAGTCTTTAGAGTCCCACACAGAGGGTATCCCTGGTTCAGGCAAAACGTTGTAGAGGCCGTATGGTTTTATGGCAGTGTTCGATCATATTCGTGCACTTGTGCACGGATCATGATCGGACGGATCCTACTAGTGGGCTTTGGTTTAAGCCGGATCATAGTATTAGATTGTTGGATTATTTTCGTCTCGTTGTATTCGTATTCAATCGGAATACGGATGCAGGTATGTATATACAGATGATGGGTATTCTTGTAATCCGTTACAAGATTACTTTTGAAGATGCCATTTCTTTTTATTGTATTAAACATTTAGGGTTTTTATAAATGTTTAATAATATGTGAGGTGTAAAGTGTGAGGTTAAGTTTTGGCTTGTGGAATTTATTGTGCCATGCTTATTTCTTTATTGTTTTTGTTGTGAGATATTTGTGATGGAATGGAGATATTTTGAGCTAGGTTTTTCTTGACTTTTTCATCACAAACACCTCATAACACTTGAAGAAGTATGAGAGGGCAGCCACCACTTAAGCTCACACTTTTCACTACACGCATAGCTTCTTCTTCACTTCCATCCATACCATCTCATGTGTTGAGAATCCATGGATGACTTGAGACAAAATGATCGCACACTCTCTCTACATCATCTTGGGCACCTAGGCTAGAAAACTAGTTGTCCGAGTTGCTTCAGTTTTGAAGTGGGAGCCCGTATTAAGAATTCTCAACGTGGATCGTCTTTGATGAGGGAGACCAGAGAGCAAAATTGTTTGGGATAGCCGCGAGGAGCTTGGGAAGAGGTTGAAGACCGAAGGACACGGATCGATCGGTATAATCTCTTAAACTCCATTTACAGTTAACTAGTATAGGGTTAATGGTTCGATCCGAAAATCGGGTTACGTTAGAGCCAAGTTTTAAAAGTTTTTGTTCCACATTTTGCCACGGAAAGATGGCCGGGGCGCTGGCGTAGCCTTACAGGAACCACCTGAATTTCTGTTAAGAACTTCCTTATCCAAACAGCTTCTTTTGCGGCGTCACAAGTTGCGATATACTCCGTTTCCATTATCAAGTCAGCAACGGTTTCCTGCTTGGAACTCTTCAAACATACCGTCCCTCTATTGAGGGTAAAAACGTAACCCGACATGGACTTGGAGTCATCCTTGTCACTCTAGAAGCTGGAGTCAGCAAAGGCCTCGATCTAGATGTCTTTTCCGCCGTACACAAAGAACATCTCCTTAATCCTTCTCAGGTACTTGAGAATGTTCTTTACTGCTATCCAGTGCTTCTCTCTAGGGTTTGACTGATACTGGCTTACTACGATCAATGCGTAAGCTACATATGGTCTGGTACACAACATCGCATACATTATAGAGCCTACTGCAGAAGCTAGGGTATAATAGACATGTGATCCCTTTCCAAATCAGTCTTGGGAGACATCTCTTTAGAAAGAGTGATTCTGTGACAAGCCGGTAAATTACCGCACTTTGAATCTTCCATACTGAATCACTTCGATGTACCTGGACTGTGAAAGTCCCAACATCCTCTTAGATCTATCATGATAGATTTGGATCCCCAGAATGTAAGAGGTATCACCCAGGTCTTTCATGGAGAATTTTTGTGACAAGAATCCTTTGACAGATTGTAGCATAGGAATGTCATTTCCTATCAAGAGAATGTCATCCACATACAAGACGAGAAATACAACAGTTCTTGCTATAATCTTACTATAGATGCATGGTTCATCTGGATTTTTGATAAAGTCAAATTCTTTAACCGTCTCATCAAAACAAATGTTCCAACTCCATGATGCCTTCTTTAGTCCATAAATAGACTTAAGTAACTTGCACACTTTCCCGCTGCTCCCACTCTGAATGAAACCATCAAACTAGTCCATATAGACGCACTCTTCCAAACTTCCACTTAGAAAAGAGGTCTTTACGTTCATCTGCCAAATCTCATAATCGTGGAAGGCAGCAATGGCAAGAAGGATCCGGATGGATTTGAGCATAGCCGCTGGAGAAAAGGTTTCATCACAGTCCAAACCAGGTCTTTGACGAAATACTTTTGCAACAAGTCTAGCCTTATAGGTTTCAACCCGTCCATCTACACCAATCTTCTTTCTGAAGATCTATTTGCAGCCTACAGGTCTTACCCCTTCTGGAGCAATGTCCAAAGTCCATACTTTGTTGGTGTACATGGACTCCATCTCGGTCCGCATTGAATCCAGTCATTTTACCGTGTCTGTGCTCTGAATGGCTTACTGGAAGTTAGTTGGCTCATCATTATCAATGACGCAATCCTCTCTATCCCCGTCTACGAGAAAACCGTAGTATCTCTTGTTGGAGATAGTGCCCTCAGAGTCAATTATTGGATCACAAGCACGTGATTGGAATGATTGAGGGAGGACCTATCCTAGGAGGACAGTCTTACTCAAGATGATAGTATGCTATCTGGTTTATCTTTATCATCATGTACTGCTTTAGGTGACCTTACAGGTCACTATTGCACGTTGATAGAGCCCCTAGGATTCATGCTTGACTGCCAGCAGTATGAGGGCGATCATATACGTGGGAGCTGGTAGTCTATAAGCACATCCTTAAAAGGTCCCTAGTCGTAGGAGTTTCGAGACAGGGCATACTCCAGAGTAGACTAGTGTATACAGTCGAGACCCCGACGAGAGGCGGTGGCCGGTCTCACAAGCCACTGGTGTCAGTTGGTTCACCTAAGATGTATATAGGTGCTCATTGGGTTATGAGTACACCGGACAGGACTCGCCGGGAACATGCTAGTTGGTCTTATACCTGACGTCAGATAACAGTTCCCTGGTGACATGTGTACAGGTTAGTTCATCGACCTGAGATCGTCATTTGTCTCGTGTGAGTTCCCACTGTACTTTGATTACTACCCTACCACGCTCAAAAGAGACGTGCAAACAGGTTTTAGTTGGGTACAGTCCCGAGCCACATGGAGGCAGTGAACGGATCTGCAGGGGTTCGTCTCTCCCGGTATTGGGGGTGAGGTCGCGCTGTGTCTAGGAGAGCCCTTACATGAAGTCCTTGGCCAAGGCAGGCGATTTACTGGTAGGTATTCCAGTAGTATCTCAGGGTGTTCTGGGCTACACTCCGACACGACTTGTACCGCTTTTGGGGGTCTGACTTTTACCAACCCCCTAGGCCCGCCATGCGATGCTCATAGACGAACGGACCGGACTGTACGGATATTGTCACTGACAGGCTCAGTAGGGTGTCAGGATGAGTTCGCTCATCGACGTCCCTTTTGGTCAATAGCTGGTGGCCCGTCACGTATGGCTAATACCTCTGACGTGCTAGTAGTTAAATTCACAGCCATAGTATTGACGAGTCTTTAGAGTCCACCACACACAGATACTCAAGTTTCGGGCGAAAACGCTGTAGAGGCCGTATGGAGATATAGCAGGGTTCGATCAGATACGTGCGGTATTGCACGGATCAGGATCGGACGGTTAGTACTAGAGGCCGTATGGAGATATGGCAGGGTTCGATCAGATACGTGCGGTATTGCACGGATCAGGATCGGACGGATAATACTAGCCGGCTTTGGTTTAAGCCGGATCCTAGTATAGTACTGTGTAGATTTTGTCTCTTTGCATTTGTATTCAGTGGGAATACAGATGCGGGCATGTATATGCAGTAGCGGGGTTTTCCTCTAATTTATTACAGGATCAGTTTTCTGAAGTTGCCAGTTTGCATTCCGTTCCGGCCAGTTTTCCTTTGTTCCTGCACGGCCGGACTTTCTGATGGAGGGGGTTATTTGCAAGTTTGCAAATAACTTATTGAGGAGGGGGTTTTATGCATTTGTGGCTTCATGATATGATTATCATCATGAGATGCTTTATCCATCTTTTCCTTTGCATTAATTGAGATTAGAGTTGGATTTGATTTGGTGTGACTTGGTTATCATTACTTGGGGGTGTGGTCACCATTCTACTTATACTACCATCACCTCCCTTCATGGTTTGAGTTTTTTCTCTCCTCATTCTAACAAAAGGGGCCGGCCACATTTGAGAGGAGAGAATGAGAGAGTTGTTTTTCTTGTAGTGGGATTTATTCATCTCATTCTTCATGCTTGCAAAATGATACACCTTCATCCTCTCCAAAGTTCTTTCTCTCCTCCATCATCTTTACGGCAACTTCATAACCCCAAGAGACAAAGTTTCTACACTAGTCTACAGCACTCCTTGGACGCGTCGGCTAGCCAACTTCACGCCCGAGTTGCCTCGGTCCAGAGGTGGGAGCCCGTAAAAGAAATCGGCTACGTGGTGCCCTTCCGGCGACTTGGTGGAGACCGGAGATTCCGCGGGGAGATCGGGACGACGACGAGAAGACCGAAGGACAGGGATCGCTCGGTATATCTCTCTACCCCCTTCTCTAGATAGCTAGGACTAGAATAATGGCACGATCCGGGTTTATAGTGCGCGGTGGTGCCGGTTTAAAAAGTTAAAGAAAAGCATCGCTTCCGCATTCCGGCGTCGTATTGACGGCCGGGGCGCCGCCGTGCACTTACATCTCTCTGGCGGATGTGACAACCTATTAGTCCTGCGGAGTGGCGCGGGAATGTCCTGTTCTTTTGAAACTTCTGGTTCCACCATACTTTTAGTAATAGATTGTGGTTCTGAAATTTCTTCCAGTTCTATTGCGCTCCCACTAGTTTTTTTTTCTAAAAATTGATTTTCCAAAAAGTGGGCATGACGAGAAATAAAAACTTTTTGTTCCTCGGCGTAATAGAAAAGATACCCCCTGGAGTTCTTTGGGTATCCTACAAACTTACATAGTACTGAGTGTGCCTCGAGCTTGTCCGCATGCTGCTTTTTAACAAAAGCCGGACATCCCCATATCTTCAGATAGGGTTTCTTCCCACTCCACATCTGATATGGTATGGTAGGTACAGTCTTGGTAGGAACTTTGTGTTTGAGATAGTGCCCTCAGAGTCAATTATTGGATCACAGGCACATGATTGCAATGATTGAGGGAGGACCTATCCCAGGAGGACAGTCTTACTCAAGATGATAGTATGCTATCTGGTTTACCTTTATCATCGTGTACTGCTTTAGGTGACCTTACAGGTCACTATTGCACGTTGATAGAGCCCCTAGGATTCTTGCTTCACTACCAACAGTATGAGGGCGATCATATACGTGGGAGCTGGTAGTCTATAAGCACATCCTTAAAAGGTCCCTAGTCGTGGGAGTTTCGAGACAGGGCATCGATACTCCAGAGTAGACTAGTGTATACAGTCGAGACCCCGACGAGGGGAGGTGGCCGGTCTCACAAGCCACTGGTGTCAGTTGGTTCACCTAAGATGTATACAGGTGCTCATTGGGTTATGAGTACACCGGACAGGACTCGCCGAGAACATGCTAGTTGGTCTTATACCTGACGTCAGATAGCAGTTCCCTGGTGACATGTGTACAGGTTAGTTCATCGACCTGAGGATCTTAATTTGTCTCGTGTGAGTTCCCACTGTACTTTGATTACTACCCTACCACGCTCAAAGGAGACGTGCAACCAGGTTTTAGTTGGGTACAGTCCCGAGCCACATGGAGGCAGTGAGAGGATCTTCAGGGGTTCGTCTTTCCCGGTATTGGGGGTGAGGTCGCGCTGTGTCTAGGAGAGCCCTTACACGAAGTCCTTGGCCAAGGCAGGAGATTTACTGGTAGGTATTCCAGTTGTATCTCAGGGTGTTCTGGGCTACACTGCGACACGACATGTACCGCTTTTAGGGGTCTGACTTTTACCAACCCTCTAGGCCCGCCATGCGATGCTCATAGACGAACGGACCGGACTGTACGGATATTGTCACTGACAGGCTCAGTAGGGTGTCAGGATGAGTTCGCTCATCGACGTCCCTTTTGGTCAATAGCTGGTAGCCCGTCACTTATGGCTAATACCTCTGACGTGCTAGTGGTTAAATCCACAGCCATAGTATTGACGAGTCTTTAGAGTCCCCCACATCCAGTTACTCAAGTTTCGGGCGAAACGCTGTAGAGGCCGTATGGAGATATGGCAGGGTTCGATCAGATACGTGCGGTATTGCACGGATCAGGATCGGACGGTTAGTACTAGAGGCCATATGGATATATGGCAGGATTCGATCAGATACGTGCGGTATTGCACGGATCATGATCGGGCGGATAATACTAGCCGGCTTTGGTTTAAGCCGGATCCTAGTATAGTACAGTGTAGATTTTGTCTCATTGCATTTGTATTTCGGTCGGAATACAAATGCGGGTATGTATACACAGTATCGGGGTTTTCCTGTAATTTATTACGGGACCAAGTTTCTGGAGTTGCCAGTTTGCTTTCCGTTTCGGCCATATTTCTTTGTATCTTTCATTGGCCGAAGATTGGTGGAGGAAGGCTTATTTGCAATTGTACAAATAAGCATTTGTGGAGGGTTGTCTTTGCATATTGTTGCTTCATGATAGCTCTTGTTTGACCTTGACTTCTTTACTTCATGATGGTTCATGATGGCTTGACTTGTGTAGTGATGATGGGTTTTTGGAGTGGGGTTTTGGTTGAAATGATTCTTGATCATCATATCCTTTTTCTCTCTCCTTTGGATGATAGTTTTCCCCCCTTGATTAAACTCTCTCCCTTCACCATTATGGACGGCCATGCATGGAAGGGGGGTTGTCCCAATTTGGTGTGTGGGTTTTTCATCTCTTTATGCTTGGAAAAATCCTCAAGTTCATCTAAAAATGCTATCACTTCATTTCCTCCACCAAAATGGCAACCTCCGACAACCCCAAATGAGACAGATCACTACACATATTCTACAGCAAACCTTGGGCACGTCGGCTCGCCAACTTCATGCCCGAGTTGCCTGTCCAGAGGTGGGAGCCCGTAAAAGAAGCAGGCGACGTGGTGCCCTTCCGGCGACTTGGTGGAGACCGCAGATTCCGCGGGGAGATCGGGACGACGACGAGAAGACCGAAGAACACGGATCGCTCGGTATATCTCTCTACCCCTTCTCTTGATAGCTAGAACTAGATTAATGGCACGATCCGGGTTTATAGTGCGCGGTGGTTCCGGTTTGAAAAGTTAAATAAAAGCATCGCTTCCGCATTCCGGCGTCGGATTGACGGCCGGGGCACCGCCGTGCACTTACAGTGGTATCAGAGCCTCGCCATTAGTCTAGCTTGGTCTAATGTGTTTACTCTTTCGATCGAACAAAATCTCGAAAACCCGATTTCAAGTTGCACAGTTTCTGTCGAAATTTTTTTGGAGACTAAAAATTTTTCAGGTTGTTTCAGAATGATGTGCAAGGTGTTATAAGAGTTCTGGGAAAATTTGTTCTCGTGAACAGTCTATACCACCGCGGAACCGCGGCCAAACCCATGCTTAGGCCGCGGTTCCGCCGCACTTTTCACTGTTCATGGCCCCAAAATTTTACAGAGGCCTCCTGACTTGAAAATAGGGTTTTTGGAATGTTATTTTTTGGGCCCAGATTTCTTTGAGTGCTACAGTAGTGCTTGGGGCCCACTTGGTAAAATTTGATCGATCAAATATTTTAAAACACATTAGTTCACAGTATTTACATTATATCTGCGACCGTGAATGTCACTTGATCGGTAAATCCTGTCTAACTGCTATAGCCCGGTTAGACGGATTTGCGAACGTGACATTCACGTTGATGTTCTGTGTTGTGCTGTGATGTTGCGGATTGGTCGTGGGGATAGCCTGGATGCCATGCTAGTACAGTTTTTTTTTGTTGTATTATGTACATTTGATATTGCGGGGCGAGCGTCCGACATGTGGACTGCCGTCACTGCCTGTTTGTATATTATTCTTTTGGGGCACGACCAGGTTGAGGTCGATGTACCCATTGTATGTATATTTTACTTTCTGTACTAGGATTACCCCGCGGAGGGGTGCACGAATAGCCGGGTTCTAGAGGGCAACGGGCCCGCATCTCATGGCATTGAGACGGAGGGGGCTTCACTCTAGAATTGGCGGGCTATTCACCGAACTCGTAGGGGGTACAGGTTGACCCAGGAGGGGTGCCCAAGTTACCGGATTTCGTGAAGTGCTGGGTGGTCCATTCACGGTGCTGAAAGGGACTGCCTCGCTTCAGGTTTTGGCGGGTGACTTGCCGCGCCCGTAGGGGTCTAGGATTTCATTGCACAGGCTATCCACACGACCAGGAGAACGTCGGGTTTCAGTAGTGGCTCTGTGAAACCCGGGGATCCCAGATATCTGTATTGTTCTGTGATGCTGTACATTTCTGTGATGTTGCATTTTATCACGCCTTGAGTGAAATATTATATATTGATATATATACTAGTAGATGTTGTATATGTTTTGCATCCGCGCTAGTCCAGTCCCCGCTCTGTCGTTAGTTAGCTAACCTAACGGGTAATATAACGGGACCCAGTGGCGAATGCGGATGGCATATACGTACGTCATTATTTTCGTTCTTTGTGGTGTGATCAATTGATGGGACTGGGTTGATTCGGATCAATGCAAGTTAAAAACAAACCTAATCTGATGTTGTTGGAACAATTTTTCAAAAAGCTGTTATTGCAAGGACGTTCACTTTTATTTTGCATCGTGGTATTCGGTTATGAATATCCAGCTCCTCAGTCGACGAGGCAAGGGCCGAGATCCCTTCACCGGGAGTGACCCCCTGGACAGAAGTTTGCGTCAGGGCAATAACTTCACTATAGCCGATTAGTTTTGCTTTGCATCATGGTATTCAGATGGAATATCCTGCACTTCATTCTATGGGGAAAGAGCCGAGATCCCTTCACTGGGAGTGACCTCTTTTTCGTCACTATATTTTTAAAAGCAATCCGTTCCTTCAACGATATCAAGTTCATTACGTTAAAGGTTTTCGCCAGAAACCATTCGTATCCCTCCGTCATTTCAGTTAAATATTCGGTAGTATTCAAGCTATGTATTTTGACCTCACGCCAAGGCATAGTGATTGGTAGATGCCGGGTATTTATCTGTTGCATAGATAGATGCGTTGGTTTGGGACAGTCGTACTGCTATTTTGGCCTACGTCAAGGGTATGTACGGTTAGGTTCAAATTAACTTGGACAATGACAGATAGAACTTGACATGTGACTTATGATATTTTGACCTCACGCCAAGGTCATAAGAGCATGGGGCAAAAATCACATCGGGAGTTTCTAAAGAAACTGAAACTTGCCAGATATGCGCATACCTTCTAGAGTGTGATGACGTGAGCGGATTCCGTCACGTTATCATGCGATGATAGTTGGATCCCGATTCCCTCTGATGAGTTGGTTTACTCCTCGGGTGACCCCGACTAATTCTTCTTTCAGGTTTGGAGGAGAATTTGATGTGACAGTGGGAGGTTTCCTGATTAGATAAATTGGTAACCTTTCTGATCTAGGTTAGAGTGCACGCTGAGTGTTTCTTTTCTCTCTCTCTCTTTGGCAGCGACCTTTGACCCGACCCTAAGACTATGACTCAGTGACCAAGTTGACCGAACCTTCTTAACACTGGCTTTTGGATTGTGAGAGTCGCTAACCTCATTGCCACTCCTACTTTTACTCTTTTCTCCAGGACACCCCGTATTACTACTAACGTCCACTTCCATTGGACAAAATAATCGTATGGTTAGATACGAACTCGAAAGAATTTATTCGAGGATGGTTTCCGGTTCTGGAGAAAACGAATAGGATTATTCAGTTGACTTTTCCTTTTACCTTCTCTCAAGTTGCGAGTACTCCTTGGTTTAGGAGATAGTACACCTATTACGCAAATTGGATAGTCTTCTTCCAAACCTTAGGCTGGTGCCGAACGGTAGGGAATGAAGAAAACCAATTAGCATAACGATGGTGTGCAGAAGGTATTAAGTAAAGACATATCAAGGGATTAGTAAGAGGGCAAAGTAAATTGCGACTAATATTCACGACCAAACCAAGTATTCCTTCGCCAATCCTAAATCACCTTTGTATTTCTCCAGGACACTCCGTATCACTACGAAGATCCACAGTTTATTGGATAATCCATCGTATGGTTATATACGAACTCGAAAGGAACTTGTTCCAGTTCGGGGATGGATTCTGGTTCAGGAGAAATAGGAATAAGGTTTATTCGGTTGTTTTTCATCTTCACCTTATCTCGCGTTGCGAGTGCTCTTAGGATTAGGACAGTACACCCATTATGCTTATTCGATAGTCTTCTTCCAAACCATAGGCTGGTGCCGAACGGTAGGGAAGGAAGAAAACCATTTGGCCTAAAGGGGTGTACAGAAGGTAATGACTAAAAACATAGAAAGGGATTTGGAAAGATGGCAAAGAATTACACGGTTACAGTTGTGAATCTGGATAATGGAAGAGGCATTACTAAGAATACCGGGATACCCCATCGAAACATTTTAATGTTTCAGTTTCACTGTGTACTGTTAATAGAAAACTGATTTCCGAATTACACACTTGCTCCAGGGTATGTATTTACCAGGTTTGAGTCTCACATCTGTATGGTTTTACAGATGATGAGTGGGAGTAAGTTATTGGGAATTGGGTGATCATCCTCATTATATCGGGATTCGTTGTAATCGGTAATATTTGAGGAAATCACCTGGGCTGTTTGCCGGTCGGCAAATATTTTGTTTTTGAATATCCGCTGTTATGCACCAATTTCAAATCGATATATCTGTACATCTATTTTCATAGAGTGAGATATACCTTTTTAAAATTATGTCGATGACATTTACCTATATCAGTGGATGGTTAGGTAATGAGCATTAAACAGTGGTGTAATTCTTCTTAACCATAAGTACAGTTTTCAACCTACAACACACAGGGATTGAGTTATCAAACTCAAGGGACTTATACATAGTAATGTATGTTGTCCAGCGTCCATGAGGACAGAGGGGTTGGTCCTCGTACTATATTCAGTTTACTTATGACTTCTCTAGTTTTTAGACAGGTGTTTCGTGGAAACACAGGGTCCGAATTTTGTGAAGTTATAGGTATTTGAATAAAGTAGAGAACCAGATATTGCAAGTATCGGGATTCTTCAAAGTGATCGGAGATATAGATACTTGAGTATGGTATTCAGTTGATAGTAGTGATTAAGAGAACTTGCTTATCTTTTAGGTTACTCATAATTGGAAGCATTACTAAGTTGAGTAACGCTGATCGGCCTTCTTCCATTTAGTTGACATGCACTGAAGACAGCTGCATGATTTGAATCTGGTTCAATTAAATCAGTTCCTCTGGTTCTATATTGGATATAGAACAGTTCATATCTTAACGATGTTAAGGTACGGGGAGTTGTCCGTCCTATGCTTAAAACCAGACTCTGGATAACTCAAGGCACGTTTCTGTAATGGCTGTTTGTGGGTTGACCCAGGCTATGACGAGGGTAGATTTTCTACCATCCGGAAGATCAATAGTGATATTGTTCTAGACTCGCCACTGTTTTATTAAAAATGTTTTTTTTCAGAAAATAGTAGTGGGAGTATGGTAGAACTGGAAGTGATTCCAGAACCACAAACGATTACTGAAGATTTGATAGGAACCTAAAGATTCAATCTGGTTTGACATTCCATTGGCCACTCCGCAGATAAGGTGGGAAACCTCAGGCACCCGAGAGGTACTCCGGTAGCCTCAAGGACGGTGACAGGGAGGTTCTTGTTTACCCACACTTGCCATTGCTGTTGTTCCAGGCTGCGAGACCCAGCGGGAGGATGAGTAAAGCATTGTTCTAAACTGGCTTTAGAAGTGTACGTCTATATGACTCTGCCAGAGGGTTGTCGTAGTCAGTGGGAGCAGCGGAAGCATTGGTGGACAAGTGGCTTATGTCTATTTATAGACTAAAGCAAATATAGCGGAGATAGATCATCTATTTCTGATGTGACAGTCATAGGTTTGACTTCATCAGAATAGGGGATGGATCTGTTAAGAAGGTAGTTGGGTGTGATGTCCTGGTATTTGGATGACATACACAGAGTAGGAAGTGATATTCCTATACTACGATCGGTTATACTTTGGTCGTCACACAGTGGTTTCTGTTCATACCAGAATACTGCATTTTATACCGCCCATTCTTACGCTCGTGTGTTTATAGGTAGGTGCTTTTTATCCGTGTTTGTTACATATTTGCAGGATACAGGTTCTCGGTTCTAAAACGGTGAAATTCATGGAAAACACGACAAAATCCGGGTTCCTGCCAACCACTGATAAAACACGGTCTCCGCTCTTCATCCGTATGCTGCCAGATACCAGTTTAGGAAGACAAAATGTCAAATCAATGTCTTTTTCAGGCACAAGGCTCAATGGTAGCACAAGATCCAAGAGATCTACGCGGAGCTCGAGGCAATCATTCCAAATCTTGACAAAAAGTCCACCTTTCCCTCAACAGAAATTCTGGAAAATTCGTGAAGAAATTATGAAAAAATACAGATACCAGAATAATGTACACAGAAAACCAGGGACCCCGACAAAAGCCCATGGCCCAACTCCCCTTTACTGCCGCGGAACCGCGGCCAAAGGGGGGTATTGGCCGCGGTTCCGCGGCCATGTGGTCTTCCCTTTCTGTCATTTTGCAGGGGCTTTTTGGTAATCTTATTTGGGGGCTGATGGTTGCCCTAGGGTTTCATTTCCCTGCCTATAAATACAGCAGAACTTGCCAAGCCTTGGGGTCATTCATTGTTCTCCATTCTTTTGTAGTTTTAGTTCTTTTTCTTCTTCTTCTTCATTCTTTTTCCATGAAAATTGTAGTGAGAGCTTTTGAGTGGGAGATTAATGAAGATGAGGTTTTTGTATCATTCTCTTGTGTTTCTTCTTCCCCTTGAGATTCTTGCTTTCTCTTGCTCATTCAACCTCTTCATTGAGCTTGAATGGTTAAGGGTTAGTTATTGATCTCAAGGGTCGTATTCTTTCATGGAATTAGCACTTCATTTCGCATGCGTTCTCTACCCTTCCCTTGATCTTGCAACCTCTTGATTGAGCTTGCAAGTTTAAGGGTTGGCTATTGATCACATGCTTGTCTTGAGTCCTAATTTCTTGTTCTCTTTATTACCCGCTTTTTATTACTTGATTTTTATTACTTGCAATTTATTTCCTTGCACTTTAATTACTTGCAATTTATATTCATGCACTTAATTACTTGTATCTTTTCTTTGTTCTTTTCTTTTTGTTCTCTTTTGTTCATTTTGTGAATGTTGTATTTATTGTTGTTGTTAAGAATCATATGATATTGTAAGTTAACAATTCTTTGCCCAATTCCTTTTCCCGTTATTTTCCATTGAACTCCGCCCAAACCATACGCAAGCGCTCCGTTAGGCACCGTACCCTGACAAGGTAGCGGTGATTCCTAACCGCGACCGGTTGCGTTCGGTTTGGCCGGAGGCGAAAGCAAGAGACAAGAACGGAAGGACAAGGGTAAATAAGCCGTATTCCACGAATACCGCACTTAAATCCCCTAATCCACGTTGTTGCCGATTGCTTAGCATCAATTGGTCAAGACTCGGCTCAAAGGTTTTGAGTACGGATTTCTTTAGCTTACAATCTCATATTTTTCTTAACAACTTTATACTTGCAAATAAACACATAGGTTAGAATCAGACTCATACAGATTCTTTATTGACTCGTCTAAGACAAGAAGGTAAAATACCACCATCTCCCTGTGGACCGACCCGTGCTCAACCGGCTAGCTGCATAGCGACACCGTCCTGATCGCGGTTATACTTTAATTCTTTGAACATCCGACACGCCAAAAGCGTGTGATCAAATGGCGCCGTTGCCGGGGAGACGGTAGCGTATTTTCTTTCTTGTTATTCGGGTTAATATTCTTTTTGTATATATAAAAAAAATCTTTTTGTTTTTTTTGATAATTCTTGTGGGCAAGTGTGCAGATTTTTGCGTATTCGCAAACTGCGATTGTGGGGAGCAAAGTGTGCATTCAAGGCAAAGGTGATTACGAAGTACAGTGCCAAAGATCCGGGTAGTTTGACCCGTGCAAGCGAACCTTTCAAGCTTACCGAATTTGATTCAACGGGGTTTCCTAACCCAAAACTTAACGGTACGTACTTTACTAACACCTTCTTCTCAAATCCGACGCTTCCAATATACTATTCTTTTGCAGGATTCTTTGCAAGTTAGCTAGCAAACGCTAAAAATTGACTAACCCGTATTTGTTGCAGCGCCGCGCTTAAACTAAAAAATGATTGTTTGATTCTTTATAAGAATTTTTTGAATTGCGCATTGCATCAATTAATACGGACTTAAGGGCAAGCGAACCCCACAACATACGGTAAAGGATTTCATCACTTTTTCCGTGGCCCACAAATCACGAACTTGAGCATAACGTTTACCCGCACAAATTTAAAAGAAACTAGACTTTAAGCCTTAAGGACTTCGCGCTCACTAGGAGAAGTTAACTGTGTTTAGAACCTTGCTTAACGGTATATTGTTTACGGGGTGTCTAGGAAAGTGTAAACGGCGAAACCGCCAAAAGAGAAAGGGTTATTTAATTAAGGAACTTCGCGAAAGCGTTGGAAAACCTCCCCTTATCTCTGCACTTACCTGGCCTCGTGATCAGTATATCATGAGCCTGTTTCTCGACACAGTTTTACTTCGACAATTAAGTTCCGGAGCAGTTCTAGTTGACCTAGGTGAACCCTAGAACGATTAGGTGTGTGGTATTTTTTTGTCGTGATTGTTTTTGTCCATATTCTTTTTGTGTGTATACTTCATTCTTTTGTTAATATACTATAAAAAAATCACATTCTTTTTCCCCTCCTTTTCTCTGCCTTTCTTTCTTTCATATCATGGGTACCCCACCTCGAAAAACTCTTGCCGAACTTTGGTACCCACAACCAGACATTACTTCTTACGGTTCTTGCTTTGGCCGAACATCGAACGACCCCTCCATGCCCAAAGTTTCACTGAAAGATCGCATAGCAGCGTCTAGGACAAACACTTGCACTCCTCATACCACTTTGTATCAACCTTTTCAACCTCCCGCACCCGCTTATGTTGATACCCCTTCTGCAAGCCGTCCTTTGTCCATCGCTGAACGAATTGAACAATCCCATAGCCGATCTTTCACTCCTTTCACCACATCAAATTCTTGGGATCAACAATTCCATTCACCTTCCTATCCAAATGTTGATCCTGCTCCTGTCCAGCCATTCAATTCCTACCAATCCTACCCTACTTTTGCACCTTCCCTAGACATTGCATCAGAACCGCCATTTGGGAGTTTTCAGTATCCAAACAACTTTGAATCTTTTACTGAAACCCCTTCACAACCAATGTCTAGTCTAGAACAATCCTTGGAAGACTTCAGGGTAGCGTCAAGCCAACAGATGATGGATTTGAATGCGTCCATGGCCGCCCTCATACAACCTAGTGACCCGGTAGCTAGTTTCCAGCTAGCTCCAAATTTTCCAATGTATGATGAGGCGGTAGGACAGGCTGTGAATTTGAGTGGAGAGAGTGAGTTGTATACCCTTCCAAATCAAACCTACCCGTCTCAAATTGAATCCCACAACTCCTATGTTGAAAGTCTATCAAGTGTCCCAAATGAATTATCAGTTGAAGATAGAATGTTTAATGAGTTGTGCGACTTTGTAGTGTTTGATTTTCCAGATTGTGAAGGGACCTTGCCAAGTGAAACTACACCCAATCCTTTTGACCTCTACACCTCCATCTTAGAACCTGAATTGATTGAAATCCATGCTTTTGATGAGGTGTCTGAGAATATTGATTTTCACTTGATTAAGGATATTGACGCTGGGAATATTTTGGATGATGAACCCATAGATTTGGCTGAGTTTTTCTCTTCAAATCATCATCCCGAGTCCTTAAATGTTTTTCCCGAACCCCATATGCGTCTGGATTTTGAAGAGAAGTGCATGGATGTGCTAAATTTTGAGGAAAATTTTGAGGATAGTCTTGAGGATGAACCAGTTCTAGATGATGAGTCGGATTTTCCAATTCATCCTGTTCCTTTCACTGACTGTGTACACCCTCCAGAACCCTTAACCAATACCCTTCCTCAGCCATTTCCCTCCATCCTTTCCATCGTTCCGACCTTGCAAGAACCCGTCTCACTTTCATTTACTATGTCTGGTTTACCAAGTTCGGCGTACCCATGGCTTCTTACGAATCTTGAGGGATTTGACCCAATCTCTCGACGGGTTAATAGATTAGCACAATCGCTGTTTACACATCGCTCATCACAAATTGTGCTAATCTATTCACTCCATTTGCACCCTCAAGTTCGTACTCCACTTCTTTTTCCCTTCCGCCATTCTTCTTCTTTTAATATACCGAGACCGTATCCCGCTTCTCTCCGCATACGGTCTCGCGTATTGTCCACCTCTTTTCTCTACGCCTTCTTTCCCCAACCAGCACATTATAGAGATAAAATCTTTGAATGGTTGGTGCTCACTTTTGGCCTGTGTAAGGCCTTGTATAGCTTGATACTGTTCTTCCCCCCTAAACCTGAACTTCAACGCTTAACAGTGGGAGCACTGTTTTACTTAAGTTTGGGGGAGACACCTTTTTTTGTATATATCTTTTTGGTTTTTGTTTTGTATATAATTTGTTTCTAGGGAGCACCGGCAATTTTGACCCTCTTGGTATAGCCTGACAGTGAGGGTACTATCAAGTTTAAGTTCGGGGGTGTGCTCGGTAAGCTTTCTTCCTTCGCATTCATATGTATATTTTGCATCTGCATATTAAATCCATAAAATCCATAAAAATCTGAAAATTTTCTAAAAATATAAAAACTTTTTTGTCAAGTTAGATTGTGGAAGAACTCTGATTCAACATTCGACGGCTTTTGTTTGGAAAAATAGGAATAACTAAATCTTATGTTTAGATTTTGAAAACCTGAAAGATAACTCTCCTTTGAAGTTAACTATAGCTGATATACGTCTTTACATCACACTACACGTGTCGTAAGATTTTGGGAATTAGATAACAAGTCTTTCATGTTTAAACTTTTAAACAGATAAATGATTTTCTGAGGATCAAATAGGTTTGTTCTGAAATAAGTAATGTCAAGAATAGTTTATGAAGTAAAGCGAATATGAAGGAATGTTATTGATGTCGTAATTGGAGCTAAGTCTGAAAAATAACCCATCTAAAACTTGATTGGAATGATTACACACCAAACCCACTAAAACACGTCTTTTATCCAAAAAAATATATGAACTGCCGGTTATATCTCCGTTCGTATTAAATCATCTGATTTTCACGACAAAACTGTCTTTTGTTTTTGGACCTAGGTAACTTGAGTAATTAAGTCCGCTGGGGTGTTTCTACACCTAATGCCCTAAAACCAACTGGTTTGGGTGCATTGGCCTAAAGCTCGCTAAGAAGCCTAGAATGTCCAGTTTAAAACAAAGTCAAGCAAGTGTTCTCTCCGAGTTAAAATTCCTAACGGTTCTTTGTGTGAGAATAATCTTGATAAAAGACAGGCTTTTATAAAAAAAATTAACGGTGATATGAAGGTTTTATTCTATGATAAAGACTATTGCACGTTCACAGAGGTGTGTATGAAATGAAAACAAGAAAAATGTGGAGTGAAAAATACGACTTAGTTTCCTGTTAAGGAAGATAGAAATTCTGAAGTTGAAACCTTACTGGAAAACGAAACTTGAAAAATGCTTAACTCTTTATAAAACTTATGTGATCCTTTTAAAATTGTTATCTGGGCTTTATTGTGCGACATGATGACTTTAATCGATCCTTCTGGAACTTAACGACACTAATTGCACAGCACGTAAAGACATATAAAACCTGTAGTTAAATAAGAAGCGAGGTGTGAAAACTAAAGGTTCGATAGTCTAGACTTAGGATTATAGAATTGTTATTTTCTGAAACAAAACCTTAGGGTTTGAATCTTAGTTATTTTATGACACTAGCTTGACGGGATTTAGTGGGTGTAATCCACTGAAAACCCTCAGGAGATAACACTCCTCCTACTAGGGACACCTAGAGGTTTAACGGCTTGTTGCACGCGCTCAGTGCAATAGCGTTCCCTGCGAAAGTGCGGTTATCATTTTATTTTTGGGAATAATTGGTTTTGCTCGGGACGAGAAAAAGTTAAGTTTGGCGGTATTTGTTCATACCAGAATACTGCATTTTATACCGCCCATTCTTAAGCTCGTGTGTTTATAGGTAGGTGCTTTTTATCCGTGTTTGTTACATATTTGCAGGATACAGGTTCTCAGTTCTAAAACGGTGAAATTCATGGAAAACACGAAAAAATCCGGGTTCCTGCCAACCACTGATAAAACACGGTCTCCGCTCTTCATCCGTATGCTGCCAGATACCAGTTTAGGAAGACAAAATGTCAAATCAATGTCGTTTTCAGGCACAAGGCTCAATGGTAGCACAAGATCCAAGAGATCTACGCGGAGCTCGAGGCAATCATTCCAAATCTTAACAAAAAGTCCACCTTTCCCTCAACAGAAATTCTGGAAAATTCGTGAAGAAATTATGAAAAAATACAGATACCAGAATAATGTACACAGAAAACCAGGGACCCCGACAAAAGCCCATGGCCCAACTCCCCTTTACTGCCGCGGAACCGCGGCCAAAGGGGGGTATTGGCCGTGGTTCCGCGGCCATGTGGTCTCCCCTTTCTGTCATTTTGCAGGGGCTTTTTGGTAATCTTATTTGGGGGCTGATGGTTGCCCTAGGGTTTCATTTCCCTGCCTATAAATGCAGCAGAACTTGCCAAGCCTTGGGGTCATTCTTTGTTCTCCATTCTTTTGTAGTTTTAGTTCTTTTTCTTTTTCTTCTTCTTCATTCTTTTTCCATGAAAATTGTAGTGAGAGCTTTTGAGTGGGAGATTAATGAAGATGAGGTTTTTGTATCATTCTCTTGTGTTTCTTCTTCCCCTTAAGATTCTTGCTTTCTCTTGCTCATTCAACCTCTTCATTGAGCTTGAATGGTTAAGGGTTAGTTATTGATCTCAAGGGTCGTATTCTTTCATGGAATTAGCACTTCATTTCACATGCGTTCTCTACCCTTCCCTTGATCTTGCAACCTCTTGATTGAGCTTGCAAGTTTAAGGGTTGGCTATTGTTCACATGCTTGTCTTGAGTCCTAGTTTCTTGTTCTCTTTATTACACTCTTTTTATTACTTGCTTTTTATTACTTGCAATTTATTTCCTTGCACTTTAATTACTTGCAATTTATATTCATGCACTTAATTACTTGTATCTTTTCTTTGTTCTTTTCTTTTTGTTCTCTTTTGTTCATTTTGTGAATGTTGTATTTATTGTTGTTGTTAAGAATCATATGATATTGTAAGTTAACAATTCTTTTCCCAATTCCTTTTCCCGTTATTTTCCATTGAACTCCGCCCAAACCATACGCAAGCGCTCCGTTAGGCACCGTACCCTGACAAGGTAGCGGTGATTCCTAACCGCGACCGGTTGCGTTCGGTTTGGTCGGAGGCGAAAGCAAGAGACAAGAACGGAAGGACAATGGTAAATAAGCCGTATTCCACGAATACCGCGCTTAAATCCCCTAATCCACGTTGTTGCTGATTGCTTAGCTTCAATTGGTCAAGACTCGGCTCAAAGGTTTTGAGTACGGATTTCTTTAGCTTACAATCTCGTATTTTTCTTAACAACTTTATACTTGCAAATAAACACATAGGTTAGAATCAGACTCATACAGATTCTTTATTGACTCGTCTAAGATAAGAAGGTAAAATACCACCATCTCCCTGTGGACCGACCCGTGCTCAACCGGCTAGCTGCATAGCGACACCGTCCTGATCGCGGTTATACTTTAATTCTTTGAACATCCGACACGCCAAAAGCGTGCGATCAGTTTCTCCACATGGGACTTGGATATTATGTCATACATACTGGTTACTAGATCTATGGTTTTAGATCTAGATTTGGATGGTTTCCCAATTAAGGGTACTTAGACAGCATTCTAAGAGTATTTAGAATGGACGAATCCTGGCACGGTAGTGTACCTGCAGGTGATGGAGTCACCCTCTCTAAAGGTGTCTTACAGACTAAAGGGGAGAAGGATGTGCATGATTGGCAGATCACTTGCTCAGGCAATTGAGTCAATCATGAGATGTCAACTACCACACCAGATGTTGTTCTTGCACTAGATGCAATAAGTTGACATTGATCCTTTCCTAGAGAAACGGTCGGAAGCAGTTTTAGAAGATAAGTGGATGTTCTAGGGATATGATAACGACAGCCTCATTCGGGAGACAGTTATCATTCCAGGCTTCCAAGGTGAGCTGGACGACAGGGAGGTTGTCAGAGTTATAGTTTTCCTTCTGACGAGGGGCAGTATTTTGGACAGGTGGTCCAAGGAAATACTGAGGGAGGCATGGCGCAGGATACTGATTAAGTTCGGTTGACGATACAGTCTAAGAAGTTTGTATTTGGAGTTCATTTATGAGCTAGGTCCCATCAGACATCCAGACACATTCTAAGACAGGTATTGCTCATTTCGGGAGATGGCTTTCTCTGCGAACATGAGATATAGAGAGACATAGAAAGAAACATCAAAGCGGATCCACTCACTGAGGCTATTCCTCGAGCGCAATAGTTTCGCAAACGAGCTTAGTGAGACTGACTAGTGGAGGAGTTGGGTGCTCGGTATCACACGGGATGTGAGTATGCGACATCGCAATAATTAACCTTGAGTGCAAGTGGGAGATTGTTGGAGATAGTGCCCTTAGAGTCAATTATTGGATCACAGGCACGTGATTGCAATGATTGAGGGAGGACCTATCCCAGGAGGACAGTCTTACTCAAGATGATAGTATGCTATCTGGTTTACCATTATCACCGTGTAATGCTTTAGGTGACCTTACAGGTCACTATTGCACGTTGATAGAGCCCCTATGATTCTTGCTTGACTACCAGCAGTATGAGGGAGATCATATACGTTGGAGCTGGTAGTCTATAAGCACATCCTTAAAAGGTCCCTAGTCGTGGGAGTTTCGAGACAAGGCATCGATACTCCAGAGTAGACTAGTGTATACAGTCGAGACCCCGACGGAGGGCGGTGGCCGGTCTCACAAGCCACCGGTGTCAGTTGGTTCACCAAAGATGTATACAGGTGCTCATTGGGTTATGAGTACACCGGACAGGACTCGGCGGAAACATGCTAGTTGGTCTTATACCTGACGTCAGATAGCAGTTCCGTGGTGACATGTGTACAGGTTAGTTCATCGACCTGAGGATCGTCATTTGTCTCGTGTGAGTTCCCGCTGTACTTTGATTACTACCCTACCACGCTCAAAGGAGACGTGCAAACAGGTTTTAGTTGGGTACAGTCCCGAGCCACATGGAGGCAGTGAGCGGATCTTCAGGGGTTCGTCTCTCCAGATATTGGGGGTGAGGTCGCGCTATGTCTAGGAGAGCCCTTACACGAAGTCCTTGGCCAAGGCAGGAGATTTACTGGTAGGTATTCCAGTAGTATCTCAGGGTGTTCTGGGCTACACTCCGACACGACTTGTACCGCTTTTGGGGGTCTGACTTTTACCAACCCCCTAGGCCCGCCATGCGATGCTCATAGACGAACGGACCGGACTGTACGGATATTGTCACTGACAGGCTCAGTAGGGTGTCAGGATGAGTTCGCTCATCGACGTCCCTTTTGATCAATAGCTGGTAGCCCGTCACGTATGGCTAATACCTCTAACGTGCTAGTGGTTAAATCAATAGCCATAGTATTGACGAGTCTTTAGAGTCCCCCACATCCAGTTACTCAAATTTCGGGCGAAACTCTGTAGAGGCCGTATGGAGATATGGCAGGGTTCGATCAGATACGTGCGGTATTGCACGGATCAGGATCGGACGGTTAGTACTAGAGGCCGTATGGATATATAGCCGGTTTCGATCAGATACGTTCGGTATTGCACGGATCATGATCGGGCGGATAATACTAGCCGGCTTTGGTTTAAGCCGGATCCAAGTATAGTACAGTGTAGATTTTGTCTCATTGCATTTGTATTTCGGTCGGAATACAAATGCGGGTATGTATACACAGTATCGGGGTTTTCCTGTAATTTATTACGGGACTAGTTTTCTGGAGTTGCCAGTTTGCTTTCCGTTTCGACCATATTTCTCTGTATCTTTCATTGGCCGAAGATTGGTGGAGGAGGGCTTATTTGCAATTGTGCAAATAAGCATTTGTGGAGGGTTGTCTTTGCATATTGTTGCTTCATGATAGCTCTTGTTTGACCTTGACTTCTTGACTTCATGATGGTTCATGATGGCTTGACTTGTGTAGTGATGATGGGTTTTTGGAGTGGGGTTTTGGTTGAAATGATTCTTGATCATCATATCCTTTTTCTCTCTCCTTTGGATGATAGTTTCCCCCCCTTGATTAAACTCTCTCCCTTCACCATTATGGCCGGCCAAGCATGGAAGGGGGGCTGTCCCAATTTGGTGTGGGGGGTTTTTCATCTCTTTATGCTTGGAAAAATCCCCAAGTTCATCTTAAAATGCTATCACTTCATTTCCTCCACCAAAATGGCAACCACCGACAACCCCAAATGAGACAGAGCACCACACGTATTCTACAGCAAATCTTGGGCACGTCGGCTCGCCAACTTCGTGCCCGAGTTGCCTCGGTCCAGAGGTGGGAGCCCGTAAAAGAAGCAGGAGACGTGGTGCCCTTCCGGCGACTTGGTGGAGACCGCAGATTCCGCGGGAAGATCGGGACGACGACGAGAAGACCGAAGGACACGGATCGCTCGGTATATCTCTCTACCCCTTCTCTTGATAGCTAGGACTAGATTAATGGCACGATCCGGGTTTATAGTGCGCGGTGGTGCCGGTTTGAAAATTTAAAGAAAAGCATCGCTTCCGCATTCCGGCGTAGGATTGACGGCCGGGGCGCCGCCGTGCACTTACACCTTGTTCAAAAGATATGCAGTTGATTCTAGTGCATAGCCCCAGAATGATCGCGGTAACTTAGCGTTACTCATCATGGAACGTACCATATCCAATAAGGTTTGGTTCCATCTCTCCGATACACCGTTGAGTTGTGGCGTGTATGGAGGAGTAATCTGAAAGAGAATTCCATTCTCTTTTAGGTAATCCAGGAACTCGGCACTCAAGTATTCACCACCTCGATCAGATCTCAGTGTCTTAATACTTTTGCCGGTTTGTTTTTCCACTTCATTCTTATATTCTCGGAATTTCTCAAGGGCCTCGGATTTATGTTTCATCAAGAAGACATGTCCATACCTAGAGAAATCATTCGTAAAAGTAATGGAATAGGAATAACCACTTCTTGCATGTGTAGATATTGGACCACACACATAGCTGTGTATGAATCCCAAGAGCTCGTTTGCTCTTACTCCGTGTTTAGTGAATGGAGTTTTTGTCATCTTTCCTTTGAGACATGATTGACAAGTTGCATAAGATTGATATTCGAACGGATCCAAATATCCTTCTTTATGTAACTTGGTCAACCTTGTTTCGTTGATGTGACCCAGCTTACAATGTCATAGGAAAGCTTGATTTAATTCTGGAGACTTTTTTATGTGTGTTCTGGACATTGAAAACTTGCAGTTGGTTTAATACGTATATACCGTTGTTTTGTGTACCCGACCCAATCAGACCATGATTAAGGTAGATGTTTACGACATCTCTTACAAATGTAAAATCATAACCTTCTTTAGATAACAAAGATACATAAATGATATTACAAGTCAAATTAGGTACACAAAAACAGTTGCGCAAAACCAAAATATGTCCACTTGTCAACCCAAAGTGATATTCCCCTACGGACACAGCATCAACGTTCGCTCCGTTAGCAACCCTGAGGGTCATATCACCAGTCTTCAGAACTCTACAGCTTCTCAGTGCCTACAAAGAATTACAGATATGAGATCCTGATCCGGTATCCAATACCCAGGAAATAGAGTTGATTGACAGACAGTTCCCAATTACAAACAAACCTAAAGCCGTAGCCACAAGTTTAGATTGGTTTTAAGTTTATCTAAACAGGATGGCTCCTACTATTTCTCAAATCCTTCCTCAAACAATAAAAGAAGAATTAGTCAGAATTAATCTCACTGTACAATACTTGCTTAACCTTTCATCCAGGCCAGTGTCGGTACTTTGAGGGAGGTTTTACGACACTTTCGCGAAGTTCCTTAATCAAATAACCTCTTTACCCTGGAGGCGTAGCCCCACTAACACATTTCTAGACACCAACTTGGTTTATAACATTGATCGTTAACTGAAAAAATCTCCCGAGGAGTAGCATATACTCATAGTAGGATCGGGATCCAAATAACATCGTGTGATAAAGTCGAAGGAATCCTACCAAAATTATCACACTCCAAATTGTATGCAATGCTAGCAAGTTTCAGTTTGTTTAGAAACTTTTGATGTGGATTTTTGCCCCATGCTCTTATGACCTTGACAAAGGCCAACATATCATAAGTCACATGTCAAGTTCTACCCGTCATTGTCCAGGTTAATTTGAACCCACCCGTACATACCCTTGACGAAGGCCAAAATAGCAGTACGACTGTCCCAAACCAACGCATCTATGCTACAGATGAATATTCTGTAGCTACCAATCACTATGCCTTAGCGAAGGTTAAAATACATAGCTTGAATACTACTGAATATCCAACTGAAATGACGGAGGGCTACGAATGGTTTTGGAGAAATAGTGAACGTAGTGAATTTGATATAATCGAAGGAACCTGATAGCTTTTATAAGGAGTGGTTTATGCTTCGCACTTTAAAAGTTTTGTTGTTTTGAAAAAACCGAGTGGTTTTAAAATTGTTCCAACGATTCAGCTTTAGTTTGTTTGCTTTGCATTAATGTAATGCAGTTCTATCAATTAACCTACCATTGCAGAAAAAGAACGAAAATACAACGTACGCTTATGCCATCCACATACGCCATGGGGCCCCGTCATCACCCGTTAGGTTACTTAACTAACGACAGAGCGGGTACTGGACTAGAGTTGATGAAAAACATAAGCAACGCATACTAGATATATACATTCGTCTCACGCAATAATATTCATTACATATCACAGATAAACATATTGGATATACTACAAATTCCGCGTTTCGGTTGAGCTTGTAACGAAAGACGGATTCCACGATCGTGATTAATAGCCAAACCCTACCCTATACCCTTATAGAGGTGGAAAACTACCCGAAAAATTCCCAAAGTGAAGCAACCTCCCTCAACAAAGTGAGTAGGCTACTCGGCACTTCAAGAACCCGGTAGTTTGTGGACCACACTTTGGGTTTATCCTAGAAGCAGAAAACAGTAAAAGAAATAATACAACGGTGGCTATAATCTCAATCCGGATATGCCCCGCAAAAATAATATTACCTCACTTTACAATTTACATCGAATGAAAGATAAAACACTCATCTCACATTCCCGGCTATTCATCCACAACGATCCAACAAGTTCATATACACAAACCAACATAACATCATCACTGATATATGCAACCCCGACTAATTGAAGTATAGCAATTAGTCGACAATTCCAAACACATATACACATCACAAAGCTTGTAAAGTAACTGCGACATTTGAATTCCGCACGCAATTATCAAACTAAACTAATTTTTCCAAAACTTGAAAAATCCAGTGAGCTAAAGTTCCAAAACCGATCGTTTTAAGCCAATCCGGAAGTCGAAACGAACTCGAAACCCGCCCAAATCTTCACGGAGGAGAAGATACCAAAATTAAATATCGAATGGGGGGCCTCAGGAGGGTACCCACCCCCGGGGTCCACCACGAAGTGGCCTCTTAGGGTAGGCAGACCCGAGAGCACACAATTGGGGTGCTCTCGGATCACCCACCCCCAAGGCCACCTTATGGTGGCCTTAGGATGTGGGTCCAGCCTCTGTTCCCACTTGGGGTGTCCCCGGAGTGCGCATGCTCCACCCCGTGGCTTCTTGGTTCAAACCGTGAGCCCGCGAGGTGTGCAAACAACTCAGAACATAATTTTTGGAAACTATTTTTGTCGGCAGTTTTGGCGCGAAAAAAACGACGGATTTCTAATATTGCTATAAGCTATCTAAGGTTTATGAGAGTCTATGATACCACTGTAAGTCGATGTCATGTGTTTGCGGGGAGGAGGAAATAGCAAAATATAATTTTTAAGGGCTTCGCAACACCGACTTGAACCAAGGATTGATCATAAACCCTAGCTAGCATACTACTTGAGGTTTAACTACTCGGATGAATGTTATACCTCGTAGTATCGTGTCCTTCTACTCTTCTTGCTGTCCTCTTCCTCTTTATGAGCTCCTTGGAGTGAAAATGGATCGCGCCTCCTCGTCGGCTTCTCGAAATCGAAGAAGATCCACCCGAGAGTACCGACTTTGAGCTTTAACCTCCAAAATGAGGTAACTAGGATACTTAGTGTGCTAAACTAAGTAGACGAGAGTGAGTAGAGAGTGATAAAGGATTTAGTTGTCTCACAAACCCTAGAATTCTCAACTTATGAGACAATTAGGGTTCTTGAGGGAGATGAAGAGAGCATGAGAGGAGAGATAATCAATTTGTGATAATGAATATGAAGTCTTGAGAATGGATTATATTTTTAACATTAAGGCAAATGAAAATATCTCTCACAAATATCCCAAAATATCTAAGTCTTCATTTGCCACAAATAGTCTAAGAAAGACAACAATAAGCCATGCTCAATTTCAGTAAAATACAATAAAGATTTCCTCCTCACAATATCCACCTCATTAAACATTTAACCTAAAACGCAAAATCAAATGATGAGGTGTTAATCATCTAGAAGCAAACTTGAATAATTACAAGAATGCCCTTCGCATCCGTATATACATACCCGTATCCGTATTTTGAGAAACATGAATACAATGAGACATAACAAATCCAATAATCAAATACTAGGATCCGGCTTAAACCAAAGTCCACTAGTATTGTCCGCCCGAACATCATATGCGCATAAATACACGTATGTGGTCGAACGTAGTCGTAAAACCATACGACCTCTACATCATTTCATCCGAAGAAGGGAAACCCTGTGTGTGGGACTCTAAAGACTCGACAGTACGCTGGTAGTGGGTTTAACCACAAGCACGTCAGCGGCACTAGCTGCACGTAACGGCTACCCAGGTATTGTAAGTGCACGGCGGCGCCCCGGCCGTTAATCCGAGGCCAAAATGCGGAAACGATAATTTACTTTAACTTTTTAACCGGCACCACCGCGCACAAAAATCCCGGATCGGGCCATTAATCTAGTCCTAGCAAACTAGAGAAAGGGTAGAGAAATATACCGAGCGATCCGTGTCCTTCGGTCTTCTCGTCGTCGTCCCGATCTCCCCGCGGAATCTCCGGTTTTCACCTCCTCGCCGGAAGGGTACCACGTCGCCGGCTTCTTTTACGGGCTCCCACCTCTGGACCGAGGCAATTCGGGCACGAAGTTGGCGAGCCGACGTGCCCAAGAATTGCTGTAGAAAATCTGTAGAACTAATGTCTCTTGGGGTTGTGGAAGTTGCCATATGGTGGAGGAAATGAACTAAGCTTTTGGAGATGGAGCAATGGGAATTTTGCAAGCCAAAAGAGATCAAAATTCCCCACTAGAATTTTGGACAGCCCCCTCCTTCTATGGCCGGCCATGCATTGGTGAAGGGAGTGAGAGAATGAGGGAGAGTCCCAATCATCCAAGGGAGAGGAAGAGAAAAGGCTATCATGCATGAGAGAGAAAAAGATGTGATGATGATGAATTATCATCACAACCATAACCTCACTCCAAATCAACCATCATGAACCCAAAGTCAATCAATGATGAAGTCAAGAAAGTCAAGGGATGGTGCAACCATCATGACACAACAAAATGCAAAGAACACCCTCCACAAATGCTAATTTGCAAAAATGCAAATAAGCCCTCCTCCACCAATCTTCAGCCAATGAAAGATACAAAGAAAATTGGCCGAAACGGAAAAAAAACTGGTAAATTCATAAAACTGGTCCCGTAATAAATTACAGGAAAACCCCGCTACTGTATATACATACCCGCATTTGTATTCCGCCCGAATACAAATGCAATGAGACAAATCTACACTGTACAATACTAGGATACGGCTTAAACCAAAGCCCGCTAGTATTATCCGTCCGATCATGATCCGTACAATACCGCACGTATCTGATCGAACCCTGCCATATCTCCATACGGCCTCTACAGCGTTTCGCCCGAAACTTGAGAAAAGGGTCTGTGAGGGACTCTAAAGACTCGTCAATACTTTGGTTGTGGATTTAACCACTAGCACGTCAGAGGTATTAGCCTATACGTAACGGGATACCAGGTATTGACCAAAAGGGACGTCGATGAGCGAACTCATCCTGACACCCTACTGAGCCTGTCAGTGACAATATCCGTACAGTCCGGTCCGTTCGTCTATGAGCATCGCATGGCGGGCCTAGGGGGTTGGTAAAAGTCAGACCCCCAAAAGCGGTACAAGTCGTGTCGGAGTGTAACCCAGAACACCCTGAGATACTACTGGAATACCTATCAGTAAATCTCCTGCCTCGGCCGAGGGCTTTGTGTAATGGCTCTCCTAGACACAGCGCGACCTAACCCCCAATACCGGGAGAGACGAACCCCTGCAGATCCGCTCACTGCCTCCATGTGGCTCGGGACTGTACCCAACTAAAACCTGTTTGCACGTCTCCTTTGAGCGTGGTAGGGTAGTAATCAAAGTACAGTGGGAACTCACACGAGACAAATGATGATCTCAGGTCGATGAACTAACCTATACACATGTCACCTGGGAACTGCTATCTGACGTCAGGTATAAGACCAAAAAGCATGTTCCCGGCTATTCCTGTCCGGTGTGCTCATAACCCAATGAGCACCTGTATACATCTTAGGTGAACCAACTGACACCAGTGGCTTGTGAGACCGGCCACCGCCCCTCGTCGGGGTCTCGATTGTTTACTCTGGAGTATCGATGCCCTATCTCGAAACTCCCACGACTAGGGACCATTTAAGGATGTGCTTATAGACTACCAGCTCCAACGTATATGATCGCCCTCATACTGCTGGCAGTCAAGCAAGAATCCTAGGGGCTCTATCAACGCGCAATAGTGACCTTTAAGGTCACCTAAAGCAGTACACGATGATAAAGGTAAACCAGATAGCATACTATCATCTTGAGTAAGACTGTCCTACCGGAATAGGTCCTCCCTCAATCATTGCAATCACATGCCTGTGATCTAATAATTGACTCTGAGGGCACTATCTCTAACAATCTCCCACTAGAACTTAAGGCTAATTATTGCGATGTCGCATACTCACAGCCCGTGTGATACCGAACACCCAACTCCTCTACTAATCAGTCTCACAAAACCCGTTTGCGAAACTATTGCGTTCGAGGAATAACCTCAGTGAGTGGATCCACCTTGATGTTTCTTTCTATGTCTCTCTATATCTCAAGTTCGCGGAGAAAACCTTCTCCCGAAATGAGCAATACTTGTCTTAGAATGTGTCTGGATGTCTGATGGGACCTAGCTCATAAATGAACTCCAAATCCAAACTTCTTAGACTGTATCCTCAACTGAACTTAATCAGTATCCTACGCCATGCCTCCCTTAGTATCTCCTTGGACCACCTGTCCAAAATACCGCCCCTCGTCAGAAGGAAAACTATAACTCTGACAACCTCTCTGTCATCCAGGTCACCTTGGAAGCCTGGAATGATAACTGTCTCCCGAATGAGGCTGTCGTTATCATATCCCTAGAACATCCACTTATGTTCTAAAACTGCTTCCGACTGTTTCTCTAGGATAGGATCAATGTCAACTTATTGCATCTAGTGCAAGAACAACATCTGGTGTGGTACTTGACATCTCATGATTGACTCAATTGCCTGAGCAAGTGATCTGCCAATCATGCACATCCTTCTCCCCTTTAGTCTGTAAGACACCTTTAGAGAGGGTGACTCCATCACCTGCAGGTACACCACCATGCCTGGAGTCGTCCATTCTAAATACTCTTAGAATGCTGTAAAAGTGCCCAGATTGGGAAACCACCCAAATCTAGATCTAATACCATAGATCCAGAAACCAGAATGTCTGATATAATGTCCAAGTCCCATGTGGAGAAACCACTGTGTGACGACCAAAGTATAACCGATCGTAGTATAGGAATATCACTTCCTACTCTGTATATGTCATCCAAATACCATGACTTCACACCCTACTACCTCCTCAACAGATCCATCCTATATTCTAATGAAATCAAACCTATGACTTTCACATCAAAAATAGATGATCTATCTCCGCTACATCCGCTTTAGTCTATAAATAGACATAAGCCATTTTTCCACCAATGCTTCCGCTGCTCCCACTGACTACGACAACCCTCTGGCAGAGTTATATAGACGTACACATCTAAAGCTAGTTTATAACGACGCTATACTCATCCTTCTGCCGGGTCTCACGGTCTGGAACAACAGCAATGGCAAGTCTGGGTAAACAAGAACCTCCCTATCACCGTCCTTGAGCCTACCGGAGTACCTCTCGGGTGCCTGAGGTTACCCACCGTATCTGCGGAGTGGCCAATGTAATGTCAAGTCAGATTGAATCTTTATGTTCCTATCAAACTTTCAGTAATCGTTTGCGGTTCTGAAATCACTTCCAGTTCTACCATACTCCCACTACTGTTTTCTGAAAAAATCCATTTTTATTAAAACTGTGGCGAGTTAAGAACAATATCACTATTGATCTTCTAGATGGTAGAAAGTCAACCCTCGTCATAGCCTGGGTCAACCCACAAACAGCCATTACAGAAACGTGCCTTGAGTTATCCAGAGTCTGGTTTTAAGCATGAGCCGGAAAACTCCCCGTACCTTAACATCGTTAAGATATGAACTGTTCTATATCCAATATAGAACCAGATGCACTGATTTAATTGAACCAGATTCAAATCATGCAGCTGTCTCCAATGCATGTCAACTAAATCGAAGGAGGCCGATCAACGTTATTCAACTTAGGAGCACTTCCAATTATGAGTAACCTGAAAGAGAAGCAAGTTCTCTTAACCACTACTATCAACTGAATACAATACACAAGTATCTACATCTTCGATCACTTTGAAGATTCCCGATACTTGTAATACCTGGTTCTCTACTTTATTCAAATACCTATAACTTCTCAAAATTCGGACCTTGTGTTTCTACGAAACACCTGTCTAAAAACTAGAGAAGTCAAAAGTAAACCGAATATAGCACGAGGATCATCCCCTCTGTCCTAATGGATAATGGACAACATACAATACTCTGTATAAGTCCTTTGAGTCTAATAAATTACTCCCTGTGTGTTGCAGGTTGAAAAGTGTACTTATGGTTAAGAAGAATTACACCGCTGTTTAATGCTCCTTACCTAACCATCCAATGATATAGGTAAATGTCGTATACATAATTTCAAAATGGTATATCTCACTCTATGAAAATAGACGTACAGATATATCAATTTGAAATTGGTGCATAACAGCGGAGATTCAAAACCAAATATTTGTCGTCCGGCAAATAACCTAGGTGACTTCCTCAAATATCACCGATTACAACGAATCCCGATATAATGAGGATGATCACCCAATTCCTAATAACTTACCCCCACTCATCATCTGTAAAACCTTACAGATGTGAGAATCATACCTGGTAAATACATACCCTGGAGTAAGTATCTAATCGGGAAATCAGTTTTCCTTTAACAGTACACAGTGAAACAGAACATTGAAATGTTTCGTAGGGTTTTCCCGGTATTCCTAGTAATACCTCTTCCATTATCCAGATTCACAACTGTAACCGTATAATTCTTTGCCATCTCTCCAAATCCCTTTATATGTCTTTAGTAATTACCTTCTGCACACCCTCTTAGGCTAAATGGTTTTCTTCCTTCCCTACCGTTCAGCACCAGCCTATAGTTTGGAAGAAGACTATCCAATAAGCATAATGGGTGTACTGTCCTAATCCTAGGAGCACTAGCAATGCGAGAGAAGGTGAAGATAAGAGACAACCGAATAAACCTTATTCCTATTTCTCCTGAACCAGAATCCATCCCCGAACTGAAACAAGTTCCTTTCGAGTTCGTATATAACCATACGATGGAGTATCCAATAAACTGTGGATCTTCGTAGTGATACGGAGTGTCCTGGAGAAATACAAAGGTGATTTAGGTTTGGCGAAGAAATACTTGGTCTGGTCGTGAATATCAGTCGCAATTTACTTTGCCCTCTTACTAATCCCTTGATTTGTCTTTACTTAATACCTTCTGAATACCATCGTTATGCTAATTGGTTTTCTTCATTCCCCACCGTTCGGCACCAGCCTAAGGTTTGAAAGAAGACTATCCAATTTGCGTAATAGGTGTACTATCTCCTAAACCAAGGAGTACTCGCAACCTGAGCGAAGGTAAAAGGAAAGGACAAATGAATAGTCCTATTCGTTTTCTCCAGAACCAGAAACCATCCTCGAATAAATTCCTTCGAGTTCGTATATAACCATTCGATGGTTTTGTCTAATGGAAGTGGACGTTCGTAGTAGTACGGGGTGTCCTGGAGAAAAGGGTAAAAGTAGGAGTGGCGATGAGGTTTGCGACTCTGACAATCCAAAAGCCAGTGTTTAAGAAGGTTCGGTCAATCTTGGTCACTGAGTCATAGTCTTAGGGTCGGGTCAATGGTCGCAGCCAAAGAGAGAGAGAAAAGAAACACTCAGCGTGCACTCTAACCTAGATCAGATTGGTTACCAATTTATCTAATCTGGAAACCTCCCACTGTAACCTCAAATTCTCCTCTAAACCTGAAAGAAGAATTAGTCGGGATCACCCGAGGAGTAAACCAACTCATCAGTGGTAATCGGGATCCAACTATCATTGAATGATAACGTGACGGAATCCGCTCACGTTATCACACTCCAGAAGGCATGCGCATATCTGGCAAGTTTCAGTTTCTTTAGAAACTCCCGATGTGATTTTTGCCCCATGCTCTTATGACCATGACTTTGGCCAACATATCATAAGTCACATGTCAAGTTCTACCCGTCATTCTCCAAGTTAATTTGAGCCCACCCGTACATACGCTTGACTTTGGCCAAAATAGTAGTACGACTGCCCCAAACCAACGCATCTATCTATGCTGCATATGAATACCCAATAGCTACCAATCACTGTGCCTTGACTTTGGCCAACATACACAGATTGAATACTATTGACCACCCATATGAAACGACGGAGGGCTACGAATGGTTTCTGGCGAAAACCTTTAACGTAATGAACTTGATATCGTTGAAGGAACCGGATAGCTTTTTGAAAATATAGTGACGAAAACCTTTGCTAAAGAGGTCACTCCCGGTGAAGGGATCTTGGCTCTTTCCCTGTAGAATGAGGTGCAGGATATTCCAACTGAATACCACGATGCAAAGCAAAAGTAATCGGCTATAGTGAAGTTATTGCCCTGACGCAAACTTCTGTCCAAGGGGTCACTCCCGATGAAGGGATCTCGGCCCTTGCCTCGTCGACTGAGGAGCAGGATATTCCAACTGAATACCACGATGCAAAACAAAAGAGAACGTCCTTGCAATAACAACTTTTTTTGAAAAAGTATTCCAACAACATCAGAATAGGTTTGTTTAGCTTGCATTGATCTTAATCAACGCAGTCCCATCAATTGATCACACCAATAAAGAACGAAAATAATGATGTACGTATATGCCATCCGCATTCGCCACTGGGTCCCGCCATTACCCGTTAGGTTACTTAACTAACGACAGAACGGGGACTGGACTAGCATGGATGCAAAACATATACAACATCTACTAGTATATATATCAATATATAATATTTCGCTCAAGGCGTGATAAAAATGCAACATCCCAGAAATGTAATAAGCATCACAGAACAATACAGATATCTGGGATCCCCGGGTTTCACAGAGCCGCTACTGAAACCCGACGTTCCCCTGGTCGTGTGGATAGCCTGTGCAATGAGATCCTAGACCCCTACGGGCGCGGCAAGTTACCCGCCAAAACCTGAAGCGAGGCAGCCCCCTTCAGCAACGTGAATGGACCACCTGATTTGTCACGACCCGAAAGTACGAAACATGACCGGCACTTAAACTGCGAACGTCTCGAGGTGTACGTAATCTAAGTAAACCGAAAACCCAGTAATCCAAACCAAGAAAAGTAGCAGAGTGAAGGAAAACCAATTTAAAACAAGTAGTTTTAATAGCATAAGCCGAATTATGCGGTTTTTAAGAACATCAAAATTTACTGAAAATTTCGGCAGAGTCTCCTTTGTAAATACTGGCTCCCAAACGGGATACAACATGAATAGTATACGAAATCACTAAAAAGGCATCCCCAAGCGGGAGCTAGCTCTTCGTCAATCGACGGTCACAACCACACAAGCAATATAATATACAACGCCAACGGCGAGGATCAAAACTCAAAAGGAAACTCAAAACCACCAGAAATATAACGAGCGACTCTAAGGTCGAAAGAATAAACAACACTGGTCTCTATCTCAAAAATACATGTTTGGTTGATGGAATTTACTAGATACAACGGAATAATATCATACAAGGTAATATGATGGGTACGATACAAGAAAAACCCACCTACTAGCAAGTCACCCGAATGAAACTGAGCCCGCAAAGCCGTAATTAAACCTGTACGGCAAAACCTGCAAGAAACTGGGGCACAACGGGGGTGAGTTGCCAACTCGTGAATAGAAAAACATCTACGCACAGAAATCGCATAAATAATGCAACCTAGGTCAATGATCATAATATATCCTCAAAAATGTATATAACATGCAGCCTATAACAAGGCTAGGGTAAATATCTAACCCGAGTGTAATCTCATGTGGCCGTGTCTGTGCCTCAGGTAGCAATATATCATATGAATGAGGTATGCATGCATGAAACAGAATACAAGTAAATGAAGAAACTGTTTTCATAATTTAGTGAGATTTCTTTCGTATTTTTAAACTGAGGTATCATAAATGAAATCAGTATCAACAGTGTCTAGCATCGACAAAAAACATAAATCTCACTGTCTCGAAATATCAATGTCTCAATCTCAATATCTAGGGCGCCGTCAGTCCAGACCGGCCCCTACCATCCATCTCAAGACCACGACGGTATCCTCCGGATATCCGACGCGTCGGGTAATATCACCGGTAGGTAATCTGTCCCCTGCCAGGCTCTACGTCAACACCACATTCATCTTGCCCCGGGGTACCATACCGGGCCTACCATGTACCCGTGACGGTTCCTCCACTCCTCGACACGGATCTCGAAAACCACAGCAAACTCATGGTGGACGACAATTACATCACTAGAAAACCGCAATTTACATATTTTAAAGGGTTAATAAGTTTAGAAATTTTACGGCTTTCCCCCGAAATCCAGAAATATCATAAATCTCAAGAAGTCATCACAAGTGCATATGTCAATGCTAATGAATGTATATGGTGTCAATAACCAAGTTGCAATGTATGATTAATAACTAGGCATGAACAATGGAATAACAGTATGCATGAAGTGACAAGTAATAACTACCATGTCTAAACTGGCATATAACCCAGGTACACTAATATCATATCAACCTACTAACTAACAAGCTAAGACAAGCAAATATATTCTCTAAAGTGTACGTGACATGGCAATTACCGATGAAGATGTGTGTGAGCCGGCAAGTAGGTGTACGTGCTACATACGCATCATCGGTAATGGTGCTGGTGTCCTAACAGCATGCTATCAATAATGGAATATGCAGCAAAATAAGTATGCGAGGCAGAGCGAACAACAATAATGTGCGGGAGCTGAATACTAGACATAACGATAACTAATCTGTAATAATCTAATATAAGTCCTACAAATGGTGCCTTTTGAAATAACACGAATCATGGGTTTTGAAAATAGGGTTACGGTGTTTTTTTTGAAAAGATACGTCTTTTGAAATATCCGTAGGATCCCTTGGGCTGTCTTTAAGAATGCCCACGATTCGTTAGTTTTTGAAACAGGTAGGAGTCTAATCTAATCTAACAACTACACTAAACTATACGGCTGAACTAACAAGCTGAACTACAGGTAAGGAAACCTCCTATCATCTGAGTCGATACATATACCTACCTGTATATGTATAGTCGGTGATCCAGCCTCAATAATATCATATCCGATACCATATCTATAATCAGACATCCCAATTCAAGAGTGCGGATCAATCATCAAAATATAGCTCGTACGTAAATCCGTCGTACGGCATCCCAAATCTGGGTACGGGTCAATATCACATTCATCATACTATTCACCTGGTATCCTCTTTATCAATTATCATGGTCGGGGTACTGATCTACGTCTAGTACCATACTGATACCGCCTACGTATGCATGGACGTGTGTGAAACACTACGTCAAGGACCCGCTACAACGTCATGTCGTATCTCAAATACGAACCCTGCTATAACGCCGATCTCATGGCCTCAAATCAAATCTCATCGACTCAGCTCAATCCCAAGTATCATCCTCAAATCCGTATGTGAACACATAGTCTCATACCCATGTGAACCCATAACTATAAAGAATCCCATGAGCACATATCAATAGGAATGTATGCAAGTATGTATATGTGTATGTGTAGTGCAACACTACCCTAGGGTTCGCAACACTAAAGTAATCCAACACACCAATATCCATCCTAAGAATCGTTATTAATCCCAAATAAGATATAATAAATGTTGGTGTGTATATGCATCCGTATACACCACCACGGACTGCGGGGGTGCTATATGCCATCCACCCGACTTCTCCCCGTAGATATAAATCTACTCACCTGGTCCTCGCTCGCCGGTGCCGACGTCGCCACGCGCTTTCTTGTCGTCTCGAAGTCCGCATGGGGTACCTACATATCATAACGCACCGTGTCGCATTAAAACTAAATTCAAAATCGAAACGGCATATGAAAATCAAATCGGCACGCGTATCACGCATAGGTCCAAACCTATCGCCTACTCATGCAAGAATAGTCAAACCAACCCTCGATGTCGATGTACAAACGTCAAACCATCGAGAAAAATCCAATCACACTCATTTGCATATTCACGAACACTAATTTTAATATAAACTAGGTTAAAACTCACAAAAACCCCAATTTCACTTAAAAAGTCATTTTTCCGAAAATCTAGCAAGCACAATTCGCCGTTTTTGTACAAAACATGATGTTTAAATGAATGTAGCGGCCAATATACTTATTAAATATCTTAAATAAGTCATAGAAACAATTTCCGGAATTTAATCTCATTAAATTCCAAAAACCCTAATATTCTAGTTTACAAAAATACCCTTTTTAACAATTTCAAAGCAAAAATGCACAAACTACAATCTAGCTTAGATTTGCATGATCTAAAGCATTAAACCACACTTAATAAAGTTAATGAAGTCATGAAAAACCTAAACACATTTTAAATCCCAAGTATTTAACCAAATTCAAAAATCTAGTAGGCAAATTAGCACATTAACACAATTTTTTTTAAACTAACCGTTAGCACTAGCTACTAATCTTCTATTAACATGACAAAAAGCCTAAATATAACACAAAACCATACACCAATTCTACAAAACCCTAACTTGCATTCAAATTCAAAACTTGAATTCCAAAACTTGCAATTAAACTCACATATCCAAATTAACACTTAATTAAATTAGCTTAAGAAATTAGTAACAAATTAAGCAACAAAAATGTTTAGAATTATACCCAAAACATATGAAGATCCACAAGCACACATAGCCCTCCAAAATGCTCCCTTGCCACTAAAATCCATGCTATACGGGCTAAGCTAAAATGGGTAGGAGTCGGATTTTGATTTGGATTTTTGCTTGATTTTTTGTGGATTTTTCTTTGGATTTTCTTTGATGGAACAAAGAGAGGAGAAGAGGAAAATGGGGCTGTTGGGGGGGTTGCTGATTTCGGCCAGGTTGTGGGGGGGTTGGGTGAGTGAGGAGAGAGAGTGAGGTGGAGAAAATAACAAGTAAGGAAGTCCAAGTCAACACAAAGTCAAAAGTCCAACTCATTTATCCATTTTCTTTTCTTTTCTTTCATTTCTTTTCCTTGAAATCCAAGTGGGGACAAAAGAGGGGGCTGCTGAATTCTTCAAGGGGATAAGTGAATGGGGGTGTGTGGGTGTGGGTACGGGTGTGGGGTGATGAAAAATGATAAATACAATACCCCAAACATCCATTTACGCTAAAAAAAGCCTTTTTTCTTCAATAATTTCTAAACCGTTTTGGCAAATGATTTCGTTCCAAAAACCACATGATAAAATTTTATTTAATGTTTTATGATGCATAAAATTTGTTTCAACTCATTCCAATTTGTAATTTTCCCTAATTAAATGTATTAGTGACGGCTTAAAATAATAATAAAATAATATTTTTTCAGAAAATTTGAAATTTCACCAGCGGCTCAATAAACACAAAATAATAGCAATTACATATCTAGAATATGTATATTTAATTTTTATAATAAGATATTTGCATTTTGACTCTTTTACAGAAAACCCCCTTATCTTACCGATTTTTCGAAATTTCACCGAAACGATTTTCAAAGCGTTACAATCTTCCCCCCTTAAAGAAATTCGGTCCCCGAATTTAAATTCAAACTCCCCCAAATAGTAAAACATCTAAGAAAACCCATCAAGTCGTCGGGGCTCCGAAATTGTAATACATAAAACAAATCGTAGCGCAGCGCATGCGCTTGAAAAATGAGCATATAACTCAAATCAAAACTCCGTCAAGCATCCCGCAATCATCGGAGTCATGGAGAAGACATCAATGCCAAATCCAAATCAAAACCAATATGACATAACTCGAAACTATACCTGTAAATATCGAATCTATATTTGTAAGTATCTGAAGGAAATGCATGCCAAATCTCTTTAAGTCGCTGTGCAACCCGTATAACACTGCACAGTGGCGGACGTCTATCATAAGAAAATAACTATATACATATATACCTTTGTTTGAAATGTACGTTCAGCTTTTTTGGAAACAATTTAGAAGGGTCTCCTTGTTTTAAACATTTCGTGTCATATCAGACACGTAGGTAAATACTGAGACTATAGCTCGCTTTTTGGAAATCCCTTCAATAACTATCAATGCATGCAAAATATATTCAGGTACTGTCCTCTGACTAGTCCTGCTCAGTATGAAAACACATAGCAATATCATAAAAACGTACTGCTCTATACAAAATCAATCCCCAAAATATGCACATGAATGCTACGTGCGTCTGGTGCGCACGGAAATCAAAATCCATGAATATGCCATACATGCGCACAGAAACAACATCTAAGTGCATCGGGTGTGCACGAAACATCTGTCATAGGCAACGTGTGTGCCTGACAGCAAAATCAGGTGCATCTGACATGCACGAAAAATCTCGAATTAGTGCATCTGGTGTGCACCAAATCGCATCTCGTAACAGGCGCCTAACAGGCGCTAAAAATCCAAATCAGATGCATCCATCGTGCACGAAATCATGAAATCCAATATCAAGCGCCGAACATGCGCAAAATCAATCAGTTGCACAAGGTGCACAAAACAAATATCGAGTATCACCATCGAAATCGAAGTCCAGTGCATCTAAGTGCACAAAAGGCGTATCACTGCACTGCAAGCATATATAAACTATACAGAGTGCAGGAACCAAATCGTGTGCATGCATACGCACAAAACCAACTCAACTGTTTAAAATCGTAAAATCACAAACATGTGAAACTGAAGCACGAAAACGATATCAAGTGCAACACTGTGCAAAGATCGTAAATCCTCAATCATCAAAATCAAATCATACGAATAAATCACCAAAAACATCGTAATCAACAATGGCGGAATAGTACTGCTCAAGCGCATCCTCTAAGAATCTCGGCCAACCGTCGCGGTCACTAGTAGGACGTCTCGTCGATGATCATGAACTCTGTCCTGCTGGCGTGCGTAACCATGACCACTCCTGGGTCAAGGTCTTCACTGTGAATTACCAATCTTTCGGTCCATCGGCTCATCGGCCCTGTCAGGTGTGCTAACGGGGACGATTCCGTTCTGGCACTTCTCTGGTCATCTCTTGGTCAATCATCGCGACCACTCGTAAGACAGCATATTACTGGCGTCGGCCTCTGGCTCTCTGAATGTACGTGACACATCTGATCCTGGGTGCAAGTATCATTGCAGCAGTGTCCTGGAAGGAATCCTGCTCACGGTCTCTTCCATGTCTCGTCTCTGCCAACTGTTCGGAAGTCATCGTCCTTTCCTATATCTGCATCTTGCTCTGGAACGGCTGCACACCCACCGCGACTCCTTCTGGAAGGTATATCCAGTACTCTGCCACGGCATGCGCATCGCATCTCTGATGTCGGCAGAGTGGAACATCATCTCATCTAGATCTGGTGCGAACCTCTTACTCCACTTTTCTCTAATGTCGTCTGCTTTGGACTCGTCTCGTCGCGGCTGCATGGACTGAGCTCCAACGACTATCCTCGAATCTGGAGTCTCCCAAGAAATGCATCTCACCACCTAGCATCCGAATTAAGTCGAACCATCCAATCGATTGTCAAAACCTCATAATCCCCCAAGGGCTCAACATCTTGGGTACAGTTTAATAGTATCGAGTACATACCACAGCATCGGTGGTCCAGCCGTAGAAGGGCAAACCCAAGCCTCACTAATGGCGCCGTAGAACTGCCGCAAACCCGAAGGTTCAAAGGCTTTCACACGGTCATTAAGTCGAGTTAGGGTTTCATTCTTCTAGAGGGACCATAGAATTGCCTGCATGTCTTTCCGACTACTTTAAACTTGGAATAATAGGTTTCCAACATTCGATCGTCTCTGTCGACCCTCACGTCTCTGAGTGAAGTCGTCTCTAGCTGGAATCAATCTATCTGATGACCTCGCATCGGGGTAAGCAAACGATCCATATGTCCTAGTCATTCATCCTAGATGATTAGAGACCTCCTATCATCTCTTAGTACAACTTATACTGCAATAGCTCCAACATCTGGGGCGATATCTCGTCGTTCGCAGCAATAACTGGCTCACTCGTTTGCATGCTGAACCGTACCTCAATCATCATGAGTAAGCAACACACCAACGGTCATCAAAATCTGGCTGGCCTCCATCATTGGCTCAATTCTCTAGTGTCGATCAGCACCTCCGAGTAACCTCATAAAGGCGATCCGCCAAACGCTCGTGGCGCGGAAACACAGTAAAAAGACACATCTCTGCAATCGTGTGTCGCCGGAATTTCGCCCTGGTCAGTCCTCGTTCGTGATGAGCTTGTGCTGACCGTAACTCTAGCCGTAGCTCTCCCTGCCCGTAACCGTAGCAGCAAAACCAAACTGGTACCGATGAGGCTAGATCAGGAAGGAATATAATACTGAACAAGGAAATGTACATCTTAAGGCTTCATAAGAGGAGTGGCGTGTCGTAAATATGCCGCGGAACATATCAACGGTACGTCACTCTACTTTAGTCACCTATTCCATCAACCAAGGGTCATCCTACGCTCCGAAGGTTAAAACCTAACGCTCTGATACCAACTTTGTCACGACCCGAAAGTACGGAACATGACCGGCACTTAAACTGTGAACGTCTCGAGGCGTACGTAATCTAAGTAAACCGAAAACCCAGTAATCCAAACCAAGAAAAGTAGTAGAGTGAAGGAAAAACCAATTTAAAACAAGTAGTTTTAATAGCATAAGCCGAATTATGCTGTTTTTAAGAACATCAAAATTTAATGAAAATTTCGGCAGAGTCTCCTTTGTAAATACCGGCTCCCAAACGGGATACAACATGAATAGTATACGAAATCACTAAAAAGGCATCCCCAAGCGGGAGCTAGCTCTTCGTCAATCGACGGTCACAACCACACAAGCAATATAATATACAACGCCAACGGCGAGGATCAAAACTCAAAAGGAAACTCAAAACCACCAGAAATATAACGAGCGACTCTAAGGTCGAAAGAATAAACAACACTGGTCTCTATCTCAAAAATACATGTTTGGTTGATGGAATTTACTAGATGCAACGGAATAATATCATACAAGGTAATATGATGGGTACGATACAAGAAAAACCCACCTACTAGCAAGTCACCCGAATGAAACTGAGCCCGCAAAGCCGTAATTAAACCTGTACGGCAAAACCTGCAAGAAACTGGGGCACAACGGGGGTGAGTTGCCAACTCGTGAATAGAAAAACATCTACGCACAGAAATCGCATAAATAACGCAACCTAGATCAATGATCATAATATATCCTCAAAAATGTATATAACATGCAGCCTAAAACAAGGCTAGGGTAAATATCTAACCCGAGTGTAATCTCATGTGGCCGTGTCTGTGCCTCAGGTAGCAATATATCATATGAATGAGGTATGCATGCATGAAACAGAATACATGTAAATGAAGAAACTGTTTTCATAATTTAGTGAGATTTCCTTCGTATTTTTAAACTGAGGTATCATAAATGAAATCAGTATCAACAGTGTCTAGTATCGACACAAAACATAAATCTAACTGTCTCGAAATATCAATGTCTCAATCTCAATATCTAGGGCGCCGTCAGTCCAGACCGGCCCCTACCATCCATCTCAAGACCACGACGGTATCCTCCGGATATCCGACGCGTCAGGTAATATCACCGGTAGGTAATCTGTCCCCTGCCAGGCTCAACGTCAACACCACATTCATCTTGCCCCGGGGTACCATACCGGGCCCACCATGTACCCATGACGGTTCCTCCACTCCTCGACACGGATCTCGAAAACCAAAGCAAACTCATGGTGGACGACACTTACATCACTAGAAAACCGCAATTTACATATTTTAAAGGGTTAATAAGTTTAGAAATTTTGCGGCTTTCCCCCGAAATCCAGAAATATCATAAATCTCAAGAAGTCATCACAAGTGCATATGTCAATGCTAATGAATGTATATGGTGTCAATAACCAAGTTGCAATGTATGATTAATAACTAGGCATGAACAATGGAATAACAGTATGCATGAAGTGACAAGTAATAACTACCATATCTAAACTGGCATATAACCCAGGTACACTAATATCATATCAACCTACTAACTAACAAGCTAAGCCAAGCAAATATATTCTCTAAAGTGTACGTGACATGGCAATTACCGATGAAGATGTGTGTGAGCCGGCAAGTAGGTGTACGTGGTATATACGCATCATCGGTAATGGTGCTGGTGTCCTAACAGCATGCTATCAATAATGGAATACGCAGCAAAATAAGTATGCGAGGCAGAGCGAACAACAATAATGTGCGGGAGCTGAATACTAGACATAACGATAACTAATCTATAATAATCTAATATAAGTCCTACAAATGGTGCCTTTTGAAATAACACGAATCATGGGTTTTGAAAATAGGGGCTACGGTGTTTTTTATGAAAAGATACGTCTTTTGAAATATCCGTAGGATCCCTTGGGCTGTCTTTAAGAATGCCGACGATTCGTTAGTTTTTGAAATAGGTAGGAGTCTAATCTAATCTAACAACTACACTAAACTATAAGGCTGAACTAACAAGCTGAACTACAGGTAAGGAAACCGCCTATCATCTGAGTCGATACATATACCTACCTGTATATGTATAGTCGGTGATCCCGCCTCAATAATATCATAGTCGATACCATATCTATAATCAGACATCCCAAGTCAAGAGTGCGGATCAATCATCAAAATATAGCTCGTACGTAAATCCGTCGTACGGCATCCCAAATCTGGGTACGGGTCAATATCACATTCATCATACTATTCACCTGGTATCCTCTTTATCAATTATCATGGTCGGGGTACTGATCTACGTCTAGTACCATACTGATACCGCCTACGTATGCATGGACGTGTGTGAAACACTATGTCAGGGACCCGCTACAACGTCATGTCATATCTCAAATACGAACCCTGCTATATCGCCGATCTCACGGCCTCAAATCAAATCTCATTGACTCTGCTCAATCCCAAGTATCATCCTCAAATCCGTATGTGAACACATAGTCCCATACCCATGTGAACCCATAACTATAAAGAATCCCATGAGCACATATCAATAGGAATGTATGCAAGTATGTATGTGTGTATGTGTAGTGCAACACTACCCTAGGGTTCGCAACACTAAAGTAATCCAACACACCAATATCCATCCTAAGCATCGTTATTAATCCCAAATAAGATATAATAAATGTTGGTGTGTATACGCATCCGTATACACCACCACGGGCTGCGGGGTGCTATATGCCATCCACCCGACTTCTCCCCGTAGATATAAATCTACTCACCTGGTCCTCGCTCGCCGGTGCCGACGTCACCACGCACTTGCTTGTTGTCTCGAAGTCCGCATGGGGTACCTACATATCATAACGCACCGTGTCGCATTAAAACTAAATTCGAAATCGAAACGGCATACGAAAATCAAATCGGCACGCGTATCACGCATAGGTCCAAACCTATCGCCTACTCATGCAAGAATAGTCAAACCAACCCTCGATGTCGATGTACAAACGTCAAACCATCGAGAAAAATCCAATCACACTCATTTGCACATTCACGAACACTAATTTTAATATAAACTAGGTTAAAACTCACAAAAACCCCAATTTCACTTAAAAAGTCATTTTTCCGAAAATCTAGCAAGCACAATTCGCCGTTTTTGTACAAAACATGATGTTTAAATGAATGCAGCGGCCAATATACATATTAAATATCTTAAATAAGTCATAGAAACAATTTCCGGAATTTAATCTCATTAAATTCCAAAAACCCTAATATTCTAGTTTACAAAAATACCCTTTTTAACAATTTCAAAGAAAAAATGCACAAACTACAATCTAGCTTAGATTTGCATGATCTAAAGCATTAAACCACACTTAATAAAGTTAATGAAGTCATGAAAAACCTAAACACATTTTAAATCGCATGTATTTAACCAATTCAAAAATCTAGTTGGCAAATTAGCACATTAACACAATTTTTTTTAAACTCACCGTTAGCACTTGCTACTAATCTTGTATTAACATGACAAAAAGCCTAAATATAACACACAACGATACACCAATTCTACAAAACCCTAACTTGCATTCAAATTCAAAACTTGAATTCCAAAACTTGTAATTAAACTCACATATCCAAATTAACACTTAATTAAATTAGCTTAAGAAATTAGTAACAAATTAAGCAACAAAAATGTTTAGAATTATACCCAAAACATATGAAGATCCACAAGCACACATAGCCCTCCAAAATGCTCCCTTGCCACCAAAATCCATGCTATACGGGCTAAGCTAAAATGGGTAGGAGTCGGATTTTGATTTGGATTTTTGCTTGATTTTTTGTGGATTTTTCTTTGGATTTTCTTTGATGGAACAAAGAGAGGAGAAGGGGAAAATGGGGCTGTTCGGGGGGTTGCTGATTTCGGCCAGGTTGTGGGGGGGTTGGGTGAGGGAGGAGAGAGAGTGAGGTGGAGAAAATAACAAGTAAGGAAGTCCAAGTCAACACAAAGTCAAAAGTCCAACTCATTTATCCATTTTCTTTTCTTTTCTTTCATTTCTTTTCCTTGAAATCCAAGTGGGGACAAAAGAGGGGGCTGCTGAATTCTTCAAGGGGATAAGTGAATGGGAGGGTGGGTGTTGGTACGGGTGTGGGGTGATGAAAAATGATAAATACAATACCCCAAACATCCATTTACGCTAAAAAAAGCCTTTTTTCTTCAATAATTTCTAAACCGTTTTGGCAAATGATTTCGTTCCAAAACCCACATGATAAAATTTTATTTAATGTTTTATGATGCTCAAAATTTGTTTCAACTCATTCCAATTTGTAATTTTCCCTAATTAAATGTATTAGTGACGGCTTAAAATAATATTTTTTCAGAAAATTTGAAATTTCACCAGCGGCTCAATAAACACAACATAATAGCAATTACATAGCTAGAATATGTATATTTAATTTTTATAAACAGATATTTGCATTTTGACTTTTTTACAGAAAACCCCATTATCTTACCGATTTTTCGAAATTTCACCGAAACGATTTTCAAAGCGTTACATGATAGGTAGATTTTTTGCGTGCTAAGTTTGTTACCGCAAGCTAGACGGTTTCGCTTGTTGCTAGCCGGTTGAGTACGGGTCGTCCGCAGGGAGATGGGAATCTTTTTCTATGTGCTTTAACGAGTTAAGTCCAAAAGTCCAAATTTGTTTGTGATTAACTAAGTGTTAAAATGATATGTAAAGAGAGCTTGTTAGGGTTAGGATAAGGTTAGTTTGAGTTAGGAGTCGCTCACTTCTTTCGTTGCCACTCTTAATATCGGTGTTACGGTAATCGGCAACAACGGGGATTAGCACGACTAGGAAGGAACTTACGAGTATAAGCTAGGCTTTCCAACGCATAAGTTCTTCCTTTTGGTGCTTGTCCGTCCGTTCTTGGCTCTTAGCCTTAACCTCCGGTTAATTCAACCACAACCGGTCTCACTACGGAATCACCGCTATCATGTAGGATAGGGTGCCGTAGGGAGCGGATTGTGGTTCAATTAACGGGAGTTCGATTTAAGATGTTGGGCAAGGAAAGAGTGAGAGAGATTTCCTTCTCTCAAACTTCCCTTATCCTACCCTAACAAGTATGGAAACTACTCACCCATTACAAGAAGAACGAAAAATAAAACAAAGGAGGAAGATAGAAAGAAGGAGATTAGAAGATAAAAAACTAGCTATTTGCGACCTCACCTTGGCAAGGATCAAACGTAAGCATCATGGTTGTTTAAGGATAAAGGAAAAGAGAATAAGAAAGAAACAACAATAAATAACAACAACTAAATTATCAATTGAAGATTACAAGCAATTAACATAACAAGAGCAAGACAAGTATAATAACAAAAAGAACTTCTTTATTCATCATTCTTCACTCACAAAAGCTTACTACAAGTTTTTTAATGAAGAAGAGATGAGAAGAGGAAGAAGAACAACAAGTATTCTAAAACCTAAATACAAGATTATGGACCTTTGGCTTTGGCAAGTTCTGGACTATTTACAGGCAGGGAACTGGAAATCTAGTGCAACAATATGCCTCTTCATAAAAAGACCAAAATAACCCTGAAGTTTCGTCAACTGAGGAGGCCGTACGACCGCAGTTCCGCGGCCTAAGCATGCTTATGCCGCGGAACCGCGGCACTTTAGTGGATTTGGATCCTCGTATTTTTTGTGCTTCTTAGTGTTGATGTTTGGATCAGTTTGGTACATTTTTTTTCTCAGAATCTCTCCACAAGTTGTCCAGAATTTCAGCAAGTCAAAAGGTGATTTGATGTGGATCTTTTACCATGATTTTCTTGAGCTCCTCATAGATTTCTTGGATCTTGTGTTGCCATTGAGCCTTGTGCATGAAAATGACATTGATTTGCCAATTTGTCTTTTAAACTGGTGTGCGGCAACATACGGATAGAGAGCGGAGACCCGTGTTTTATCTGTGGTTGGCAGAAACCCGGGTTTTGCCGTGTTTTTCTATGAATTTCACCGTTTAGAGCCGAGAACCTGTATCCTGCAATTGACTAGCAAACACGGCTCAAAATTACCTACCGATAAGCAATGTGATAAAAATTGGGCGGTATAAAAATGCAAAAATCTGATATGAACAAATACCCCCAAACTTATCATTTTCTCGTCCCGAGCAAAGCCAATTTATTCACAAAAAATTTCCTAACCTCACTTTCGCAGGGAACGCGATTGTACTGAGCATGTGCAACAAGCCGTTAAACCTCTAGGTGTCCCTAGTAGGAGGAGTGTTGTCTCCTGAGGGTTTTCAGCGGATACTACCCATAAAATCCGGTCAAGCTAGTTTTGTAAAATAACTATGATTCAAACCCTAAAGTTTTGTTTCAGAAAATAACAATTCTATTATCCTAAGTCTAGACTATCGAACCTTTATTTTTCACATCTCGCTTTTTATTTAACTCAAGATTTTATATGTCTTTACATGCAGTGCAAATAGTGTCGTTAAGTTCCAGAAGGGTCGAATAAAGTCATCATGTCACACAATAAAGCCTAGATAAGAATTTTGAAAGGATCACATAAGTTTCATAAAGAGTTAAGCATTTTCAAGTTTCGTTTTCCAGTAAAGTTTCAACTTCAGAATTTCTATCTTCCTTAACAGCAAACTAGGTCTTATTTTTCTCTCCACCTTTTTCTTGTTTTCATTTCATACACACCTCTGTGAACGTGCAATAGTCTTTATCATAAAATAAAACCTTCATATCTCCGCTAGAAATATTTTTTATAAAAACCTGTCTTTTGTCAAGATTATTCTCACACAAAGAACCGTTAGGAATTTTAACTCGGAGAGAACACTTGCTTGACTTTGTTTTAATCTGGACTCTCTAGACTTCTTAGCGAACTTTGGGCCAATGCACCCAAACCAGTTGGTTTTAGGGCATTAGGTGTAAAAATACCCCAGCGGACTTAATTACTCAAGTTACTTAGGCCCAAAAACAAAAGAAAATTTAGCGTGAAAATCATGATGATTCAATGCGAACGGAGATATAACTGGCAGTTCAGTTATTTTTCGGATAAAAGACGTGTTTAGTGGGTTCGTTGTGTAATCATTCTAATCAAGTTCCAGATGGGTTATTTTTCAGACTTAGTTCCAATTAAGGCATCAATAACATTCATTCATATTCACTTCACTTCATAAACTATTCTTGGTATTACTTATTTCAGAACAAAACTATTTGATCCTCAGAAAATTATTTATCTATTTAAAAGTTTTTAGACATAAAAGACTTGTCATCTAATTTCCAAAACTCACGACACGTGTAGTGTGATGTAAAGACGTATATCAGCTATAGTTAATTTCAAAGGAGAGTTATCTTTCAGGTTTTCAAAATCTAAACATAAGATTTAGTTATTCTTATTTTATCAAACAAAACCGTCGAAATGTTGAATCAGAGTCCTCCCACTAGCTAACTTGATAGAAAAGTTTTTATATTTTTGGAAAATTTTCAGATTTTTATGGATTTTATGGATTTTAATATGCAGATGCAAAATATACATATGAATGTGAAGGTTAGAAATGCGTACCGAGCGTACCCCCAAACATAAACTGGACAGTGTCCTCACTGTCATCACATGAAGAGATCATTTGGAGGGTCAAAAATTGTCGGTTAGATATACACAATTTTTTTTAATGTTTTTAAAGAGTAAAAAAAAAGGAAAAGAATATCCACAAATAAATATAAAAAGGTATATACATACCTCCAAACTTATTTGGAACAGTGTCCACTGTTCTTGGCTGGATAACCGAAGTTTGGTGGTAGGCAGAGGAAGATTATGCAGGGTAAACCGGCTCCTGTAAGACCAGGAGCTCCTCTTTTGGTTCGGCGCTAAGGTACGGTTTTAGTCGGTGTCCGTTCACTTTGAAAAATGAACCGTCCTTTGGATTCTCCAAATCCACAGCGCCCTGCGGATACACATTCCGCACAAAATACGGCCCTTTCTAGCGAGATCTGAGCTTTCCTGGATGGAAGTGTAGCCGGGTGTCGTAAAGCAGTACCTGCTGACCAGGTACGAAGGTTTTGCGCAAAAGGTGTTTATCGTGAAACACCTTCGTTCGGTTCTTAACGACAACCGCGTTATCGTAAGCCTCATCCCTAAGTTCGCTCAATTCGTTCAGTTGCAGCTTCCGATGGCTGCCCGCATCTTCGAGAGACAGATTCAGTTCTTTTATCGCCCAAAATGCGCGATGCTCTATTTCGACAGGTAGGTGGCAAGCCTTTCCGTACACAAGCCGATAGGGAGACATGCCAAGATCAGTCTTATAAGCGGTTCGAAATGCCCAAAGGGCATCAGTGAGTTTCAGCGACCAATCCTTACGGTTCTTGGAAACCGTCTTCTCCGGTATCTGATTGATTTGCCGATTTGAAACTTCGGCATGCCCACAGGTTTGGGGGTGGTAGGGCATAGATAGCTTATGATTAATGGAATATTTCCGCATCAAGGACTCGAAAGTTTTATTGCAGAAATGAGTTCCATTGTCGCTAATGATCGCTCGGGGGTGCCCAAACCGGGAGAAAATGTTTTCTTTAAGAAACCTAACGACAACATTGTTGTCGTTAGTCCGACTGGGCACAGCCTCGACCCACTTAGAGACGTAATCAACAGCGAGAAGGATGTACAAGTTCCCGAAAGAGCTGGGAAACGGCCCCATGAAATCTATCCCCCAAACGTCGAAAATCTCCCCAACCAAGATTGGTTGGAGCGGCATCTCGTTCCTCCGGGATATCCGGCCCATGTGTTGGCACCGGGAGCAAGTCTTGCAATAGTCATGAGCGTCTTTGAAGAGTTGTGGCCAGTAGAAACCACATTGCAAGATCTTCTCAGCTGTCTTTCTGGGGCCAAAATGCCCGCCACATGCATGATCGTGGCAAAATGACAGCACACTCTTGAATTCCTCGTCACGGACACACCGACGAATAATCTGGTCGGGACAGTACTTGAACAGATAGGGTTCGTCCCAGTAAAAGTGTTTTACTTGGGATAAGAATCGAAGTCTGTCCTGACTTGACCATTCAATCGGTAGTAGCCCTGTGGCCAAATAGTTCACAATATCTGCGAACCAGGGTTCGCGAGATACTGTCAAGAGCTGTTCATCCGGGAAAACGTCGTTGATCGGAAGTTGAGGCGACGGCGAAGAAGGAAGTCGTGAGAGATGGTCGGCGACTACGTTTTCACACCCTCTTTTGTCCTTAATGACAAGGTCAAACTCTTGAAGCAAGAGGATCCAACGTATTAGCCGAGATTTTGCATCTTTCTTCGCAAAAAGATGGCGCAGAGCAGAATGGTCTGTGTAGACAATGACTGGAGAGCCGATGAGGTAGGGCCTGAACTTTTCTAAAGCAAAAACAACAGCTAAGAATTCCTTCTCAGTTGTTGTATAATTAAGTTGGGCGTCGTTCAGGGTTCGGCTAGCATAATAGATTACGTGCGGCATCTTGTTGATGTGTTGTCCAAGGACAGCACCAATGGCAAAGTCGGATGCATCGCACATAATCTCAAATGGGTGCGTCCAGTCAGGTGAAGAAAGAACGGGAGCAGAAGTGAGTGAGTTTTTTAATGACTCGAACGCAGTCACACAGCTCGAGTTGAAGTCGAATGGCGTGTCCTTGGCCAGTAGAAGAGTCAAGGGCCTAGCAATCTTGCTAAAGTCCTTGATGAACCGTCTATAGAAACCGGCATGGCCAAGGAAGGCTCGGATGTCTCTGACGCATCTGGGAGGAGGGAGATTGGAAATGACCTCAATCTTCGCTTTGTCAACCTCTATGCCATTTTGCGAGATGATATATCCTAAGACAATACCTTCACGCACCATGAAGTGGCATTTCTCCCAATTCAATGTGAGGTTCTTGTCCTTACATCGGGTAAGGACAGCGTCAAGATGCAGCAAACACTCGTTGAAGGAATCACCGAAGATGGAGAAATCGTCTATGAAGATCTCCAAGAAATTTTCCACCATGTCTGAGAAGATTCCCATCATACACCGCTGGAAGGTAGCGGGTGCATTGCATAACACAAAGGGCATGCGACGATATGCAAACGTGCCGAAAGGACAAGAGAATGTGGTCTTGTCCTGGTCTTTTTCGGCGATGGGAATCTGATTATAGCCGGAGTACCCATCAAGAAAGCAGTAGTACTCGTGTCCGGCCAATCATTCAAGCATTTGTTCAATGAAAGGTAGCGGAAAGTGGTCTTTCCGCGTTGCGGCGTTGAGTTTTCTGTAATCGATGCATACTCGCCACCTAGTTTGGGTGCGAGTAGGGATTAACTCGTTCGCCTCATTAGTGATGACCGTTATGCCTGATTTCTTAGGGACAACGGGAATGGGGCTAACTCACTGGCTATCAGAGCTAGGGTAAATGATAACACTATCCAGACAATTCACGATTTCCTTTTTCACAGCCTCCTTCATGACTGGATTGAGTCACCTTTGTGGATCTCTGGCTGGTTTGGCATCATCCATCTGATGAATGTGATGTTCAACGATTAGGGGACTAATCCCCTTGATGTCCGCCATGGACCAGCCAAAAGCTTGCCTATTGCTGTGCAAGACCGCAAGAAGGGCTTTCTCTTGCTCTGGAGCTAGAGAAGCCGAGATGATAACAGGGAGGCTCTCGTTCTCACCCAAGTAAGCGTACTTAAGGTGAGACGGCAAAGGCTTGAGTTCGAGCTTTGGAGGTGAAACGATTGAAGGCAAGATTGGTGAAAAGGTCTCGAACTCAAAAGATTCCAACAAAGGTTCAAAACGAGTGTAAGCGACCGAGTTGGATGGTTCAGGTAACTCATCCGGAAATTCGAAGGATTCAAACTCGGGTTGTGAGCGACTAAGATCGTTCGAGAACGTGAAACACTCGTAGTCGTTGTCGGGCGCAGCAACAGTAGCAGGTTCGAAGAGGAATGCACTAGTGGTGTTAAGGTTATCGTGATCGAACAAAAACTCCTCGAATTCACACTCTTCAGGTGTGATCTCCTGGATTGAGCAAACGTCCAGTATATGAGCATTAGGTTCGGAAGGCTGATTCCCCAACCTAAAAATGTTGAGTTCAATCGTCATGTTTCCAAAAGAGAGGTTCATCGAACCATTGCGACAATTGATCACAGCATTTGAGGTTGCAAGGAATGGGCGGCCGAGTATCACCGGAATTTGATTCCGGGGGTTAGCTACAGGCTGTGTGTCTAATACAATGAAGTCAACAGGGAATATGAAGTCCCCTACTTTGATTAACACATCCTCTAGCTCACCCCTTGGATAGATGATCGATCGGTCGGCCATTTGGAGAGTACAGTGTGTGGGTTTCAGCTCTCCTACACCTAATTGCTCGTATACTGAGTACGGAAGCAGGTTAACACTAGCACCAAGATCTAATAGTACGCGGTTGATGTTCTTATCCCCAATAGTAATAGAAATAGTAGGACAGCCAGGGTACTTCCATTTTTGTGGTAAAGATTGGGTAAGAGCATCACTCACAGCACTAGCCAAGAAAACTTTATTGGGTACCTGAGACTTCCTCTTTTTCGTGCACAAGTCCTTTAAGATTTTCGCGTAGGACGGGACTTGTTGGACAGCATCTAAAAGAGGAATGTTTATGTTAACCTGCTTAAATAACTCCAGAATCTTCTCCATTTGTGGATTTTGTTTATTGGACCTCAACCAGTTTGGAAATGGAACGTTTTTAAAAGTGGTTGAGTCCAATGCTTGTGGAGGAGATTGTGGAGTTGGAACGGATCCCAGAGCTGGTGTTTTCGTGGAGTGAGAAGTGGGTCCATTCAGAGCAGAAGAAGAAGAAGGAGAGCCTTTTGAAGAATGGAGAATAAGCTCAGAAGATGAAGAAGCAGAAGAAGAAGAAGAAGAAGAAGCGGCGGCCGGGGTGTCATCGTCGATCCGTATGCCAATGTTGTTTTGCAGCATCCTTCCCGATCTCAATGTGGTCACGGCACTCACATTATGGTTCTGTTGTTCAAGAGCAACATGTACATTATGTGGGTGACCGGGATTAGGGAGTGGCTGGGACGGGAGCTTCCCCTTCTCTCGCTCGCTTAAGGCCGCATTTAGTTGTGCTATCTAGGCTTCGATGGTTTTGATGCTTTGCCCGTGAGCGGCAGTGTGTTGCACCAAGGACTGAATGGAAGACTGGATGTTGGCGGTGGATTGTGTCGATTGTTTGACGAACGCCTCCAGACTTCGTTCTAGCGAGGAAACCTTATCGTTGTTTGACGTAACAAAGTTGTTTTGTGGAAAAGAATTGTTGGGTGCAAAGTTGTTCGTCTGATTTTGAAAAGGTTAGGGTTGGAAGGGCTGCTGAAACTGATGTTGAGTTTGTTGTTGCGCTTGTTGTTGCGGAGGAGGTGGCCTCTGGAAGTTGTTTCCTTGGAATTGATTCTGATTCTGGTTCCAGGCGAAATTGGGGTGGTTCCTCCAACCGGGATTGTAGGTGGAAGTGTATGGATCATTCCTCGGTCTTTGCTGAAATGCAGCATTAACCTGATCCTGTCCTTGAGATGGTGGATTGTAAGGACACTCTTCGGTTAAGTGAGAAGGATCGGAACAACAAGCGCAAATGGTACGAAGGGGAAGAACAGGGGTAGGAGCAGGAGAAGAAAATTTGCTCTCTATCGCTTCAAGCTTTCTCGTTATTGCAGCCATTTCAGATTTCATCGCAATAGAGACATCAAGTTGGTGAATTCCTACCCTAGACTGACCGGTAGAAGTGGAGGTAGAAGAAGAAGAAGTCGGTCTGGTGCTCTCCCATTGTAGCGTTTGCTCCGCAAGGTCGTCGAAGAATTGCCACGCTTCCTCGTCAGATTTCGATAGGAAGTGGCCCTGACAAATGGTTTCCAACAACTGCTTGGTTGCTGGGTTCAGGCCCTCGTATAAGGTTTGGCAAAGTTGCTATCTCTCGATACTATGGTGAGGACACTGAACAAGAAGGTCTTTATACCGGTCAAAGCACTTCCAGAAGGGTTCAGAAGGAAGCTGAGAGAATTTGTTGATTTCGTTACGGATCCTTGCGGTTTTATGATTCGGATAAAATTTCTTGAGAAACGCTTTCACAAACTCATCCCAACTGGTTATGGAGTGGGAAGCGGTGCTATACAGCCATTTTTCAGCAAGATCGCATAAAGTGAACGGAATGACCCGTAGCCGTATAGCATCGTCCGACAGCTGGGTGGTTTTCATCATAGCACAAACATTTTGGAACTTATTGATGAAGATATAGGCACCTTCAGATTCAAGCCCATGAAATCGCGGAAGCATGTTGATGAAGTGGGGCTTAATTTCAAAGTTATCCCCATTGGACGGTGGAAGAGAAAGACAGGTGGGAAGTGCAGAACGGGTGGGATAGAAACGATCCTGGAGCGCGATTCGCTGCGGTGCTACAACAGGCGGTGGTGGTGGGGTAGTTGCCTCCGTAGGAGGTGGAGTCAATGAGATGTTTGCGTTAAATCCTGACATCGCGGAAGAAGACGTTGGTGAAGGTGAAGGTGAAGATGTATGAATAGAATTCCGGTCAACGTTGGAGTTGGCCGGCAAAGGTAAGGGTGAAAAAGGCGTGGACGGAGTTTCGACATCTGAGTCGATCGCGTAGTCGGTAGCGACTAACGTAACGCGGACTACGCGGGCGCTAGTGTCCCGAGTCCAAGCGGACATACACTAAACGAGTTTAGTATAGTCAAAGCGGAGAAGGTGAGGGTAAGAAAACGTCAATGGAGAAATACGATGGGTGGTGGGTGAAAAATGGATTCTGGCGACAAAGGGCAAGTTTTTATAAGAGTTTTTGATTTTTTCCTATTTTTTTTCTTTTTAGAAAGAGCTTTACAGAAATATGTACGGACTTATGGCTTCAAGCAATCACAAACAAGATATGCACAATCACACCTAGATCTAGGATCACCTAGGTCAGCTAGACAGCTCCTAACTGTTCCAAAGGGCTAGAAATAGGACCTCAAACCGCCTCTTCTCCAACAATCGCGGCCAGGTAAGTGCCAGGTAAGTAGGAGGCACCCCACTACGTAAGTAGTAGTCCTAATTAAGTAACCACTTGCCTTGGACACACTTGCCTAGACACCGCAAAAGTCAGGATAGGATAAACGGTCGATGCCTGTAACTAGTCCTTTGTCCTATTGAGCGCAAAGTCCTTAGGGCTGAGTCTACTATTTTTTAATTAACAATGGTCAATGCATATGCTTTTTGTGATTTCCGGGGTCCTGGGAAGGGTGATGAAATCCCCACCCAATCTGAATTGGTATCAAGCCCCTTAAAGTCCGTATTAATAAATGCAAAGCAGTAACAAATCAACTGCAAACAATTTTTATTTTAGCGCGGCGCAAAGAATCCTGCACAAAAACAATTTATTGGAAGGGGGAAGAGAGTTTGCGCAAAGAATGCTGCAGAAAACACAGTTTAGTGTAGTTCAGAGGAGTGGGGGAGAGAAGAGAAACTCACCAAAAAAAATTAGCACTCAGAAAGCACTAAATGGCCGCGGTTCAGCGGCCAAACACATGCTTAGGCCGCGGTTCCGCGGCTATGTGGAGGGATCGGGGCTTCAAATTTCTGGTGCGTGCTGTTTTGGGTGTCCTCTACTTGTCTGGATGTCCTGAATCTTGATTTTTTCACTGTATCTGCTCCAGATTTTCACTGTAGACCGTTGGCTCCGTCTTGATTCGTCGCGGTGTAGCCGCAAGTTACGGGTCTAACTTTCCACGTCTTTGGCACTGAACTCGAACTTCGTATTATCCTGTACACTTGCACAAAAACTAATCAAAAATAACAAGATGATTTTTTTACAATGTATATTTTTTTGTTTTGTTTTTCGGTTATATTTATATTCATAAATTAACCCGAAATTACACAAAGAAATAAACTAACGTCTCCCCGGCAACGACGCCATTTGATTGGTAGATATTTTGCGTGCTAAGTTTGTTACCGCAATCAAGACGGTTTCGCTTGTAGCTAGCCGGTTGAGTACGGGTCGTTCGTAGGGAGATGGGAATCTTTTTCTATGTGCTTTAACGAGTTAAGTCCAAAATTCCAGATTTGTTTGTGATTAACTAAGTGTTAAAATGATATGTAAAGAGAGCTTGTTAGGGTTAGGATTAGGTTAGTTTGAGTTAGGAGTCGCTCACTTCTTTCGTTGCCACTCTTAATATCGGTGTTACGGTAATCGGCAACAACGGGGATTAGCACGACTAGGAAGGAACTTGCGAGTATAAGCTAGGCTTTCCAACGCATAAGTTCTTCCTTTTAGTGCTTGTCCGTCCGTTCTTGGCTCTTAGCCTTAACCTCCGGTTAATTCAACCACAACCGGTCTTACTACGGAATCACCGCTATCATGTAGGATAGGGTGCCGTAGGGAGCGGATTGTGGTTCAATTAACGGGAGTTCGATTTAAGATGTTGGGCAAGGAAAGAGTGAGAGAGATTTCCTTCTCTCAAACTTCCCTTATCCTACCCTAACAAGTATGGAAACTACTCACCCATTATAAGAAGAACGAAAAATAAAACAAAGGAGGAAGATAGAAAGAAGGAGATTAGAAGATAACAACTAGCTATTTGCGACCTCACCTTGGCAAGGATCAAACGTAAGCATCATGGTTGTTTAAGGATAAAGGAAAAGAGAATAAGAAAGAAACAACAATAAATAACACCAACTAAATTATCAATTGAGGATTACAAGCAATTAACATAACAAGAGCAAGACAAGTATAATAACAAAAAGAACTTCTTTATTCATCATTCTTCACTCACAAAAGCTTACTACAAGTTTTTTAATGGAGAAGAGATGAGAAGAGGAAGAAGAACAACAAGTATTCTAAAACCTAAATACAAGATTATGGACCATTGGCTTTGGCAAGTTCTGGACTATTTACAGGCAGGGAACTGGAAATCTAGGGCAACAATATGCCTCTTCATAAAAAGACCAAAATAACCCTGAAGTTTCGTCAACTGAGGAGGCCGTACGGCCGCGGTTCCGCGGCCTAAGCATGCTTATGCCGCGGAACCGCGGCACTTTAGTGGAGTTGGATCCTCGTATTTTTTGTGCTTCTTAGTGTTGATGTTTGGATCAGTTTGGTACACTTTTTTTCTCAGAATCTCTCCACAAGTTGTCCAGAATTTCAGCAAGTCAAAAGGTGATTTGATGTGGATCTTTTGCCATGATTTCCTCGAGCTCCTCGTAAATTTCTTGGATCTTGTGTTGCCATTGAGCCTTGTGCATGAAAATGACATTGATTTGCCGTTTTGTCTTTTAAACTGGTGTGCGGCAACATACGGATAGAAAGCGGAGACCCGTGTTTTATCTGTGGTTGGCAGGAACCCGGGTTTTGTCGTGTTTTTCTATGAATTTCACCGTTTAGAGCCGAGAACCTGTATCCTGCAATTGACTAGCAAACACGGCTCAAGAGTACCTACCGATAAGCAATGTGATAAAAATTGGACGGTATAAAAATTCAAAAATCTGATATGAACACCACCCGGCACTTCACGGAATCCGGTAACTTGGGCACCCCTCCTGGATCAACCTGTACCCCCTACGAGTGTGGCGAATAGCCCGCCAATTCTAGAGTGAAGCCCCCTCCGTCTCAATGCCATGAGATGCGGGCTTGTTGCCCTCTAAAACCCGGCTATCCGTGCACCCCACCTTGGGGTTGTCCTATTACAGAAAGTAAAATATACATACAACGGGTACATCGACCTCAACCTAGTCGTGCCCCAAAAGAATAATATACAAACAGAAAGTGACGGCAGTCCACATGTCGGATGCTCGCCCCGCAATATCAAATGTACATATAAAACAAAAATGTACTACCATTGCATCCAGGCTATCCCCCACGACCAATCCGCAACATCAAAACACAACACAGAACATCAACGTGAATGTCACGTTCGCAAATCCGTTTAACCGGGCTATAGCAGTTAGACAGGATTTACCGATCAAGTGACATTCACGGTCGCAGATATAATGTAAATACTGTGAACTAACATATTTAAAATTTTCGATCGATCAAATTTACCCAAGTGGGCCCCCAAGCACTACTGTAGCACTTAAAGAAAATCTGGGCCCAAAAAGAATATTCCAAAAACCCTATTTTCAACTCAGAAGCTCTCTGTAGAAACTTGATGCACTGAACAGTAAATACTGCGGCGGAATCGCGGCCCAAGCATGCGTTTGGCCGCGGTTCCGCGGTAGGATAGTGTGTTCACGCGATCAAATTTCTACAGGAGTCTTAGAATTCCCTGCACATCATTCTGCAACACTTTAAAAAAATTTCTGAGCCAAAACAAAATCGACAGAGAACAGATGTACATGAAAATGCGGTTTTGGGATTTTTGTTCGATCGGAAATGTAAACACGTTAGACCAAGCTAGACTAGGTTAATGGCCTGGTTCTGATACCATGTAAGTGCACGGCGGCGCCCCGGCCGTCAATCCGAGGCCAAAATGCGGAAACGATAATTTACTTTAACTTATTAACCGGCACCACCGCGCACAAAAATCCCGGATCGGGCCATTAATCTAGTCCTAGCTAACTAGAGAAAGGGTAGAGAGATATATCGAGCGATCCGTGTCCTTCGGTCTTCTCGTCGTCGTCCCGATCTCCCCGCGGAATCTCCGGTCTTCACCTCCTCGCCGGAAGGGCACCACGTCGCCGGCTTCTTTTACGGGCTCCCACCTCTGGACCGAGGCAACTCGGGCACGAAGTTGGCGAGCCGACGTGCCCAAGAATTGCTGTAGAAAATCTGTAGAACTAATGTCTCTTGGGGTTGTGGAAGTTGCCATATGGTGGAGGAAATGAACTAAGCTTTTGGAGATGGAGCAATAGGAATTTTGCAAGCCAAAAGAGATCAAAATTCCCCACTAGAATTTTGGACAGCCCCCTCCCTCTATGGACGGCCATGCATTGGTGAAGGGGGTGAGAGAATGAGGGAGAGTCCCAATCATCCGAGGGAGAGGAAGAGAAAAGGCTATCATGCATGAGAGAGAAAAAGATGTGATGATGATGAATTATCATCACAACCATAACCTCACTCCAAATCAACCATCTGTAAGTCGATGTAGTACACCCCAGTACTTATGGGGAGGCGGAATTTACAAAAAACTATCAAGTTCAAACAACGAACATCGACTAACCGCATGAATCGAAGCTAAACCCTAAAAACCGTATTCTTATGAGTTTCTTTACATAAGAGATTAGGGATTATACCTAATGAACCGGTCCTTCTTCTTTATGTCCTCCTTGGTTCTCCTCGGCCTTCTCTAGGTAGTAGACGATCCACCCGAGAGCGAAACTCCAAGCTAAACCTCTAACTTGAGGTAACTAACCAACTTTGATTGCTAATCAAAGATGATAGAATGATAAAGAGTGAAGGTTATGGATTGTTTAGTCTAACTAATCCTTTGATCTCAACACATGAGGATTAAGGATTAGGGTTAGAAGATGAGAGCTTGAGGAGAGAGAATGTGTAATATGATAATGAGAGAAGAGAGAGAGTGTATCATAATAATATGAAGCATTCTTATTTTCAATAAATCAATAAAGGAAATGAATAAGCATGCTTCACAAAATATCTTGTGATGATTCATTAACATGAGTCATTAAGCAATAAATGTGCATTAATGAAGTGAATGAATCACCACTATGACTCACTCTCTTTCCAAAACAAACCTCCTTAGTCACATCTTCTAGAAGCTTCTCGAGTAATTACGAGAACGCCCCTCCGATCCGTAAAAATACGGAAAAACTTTAGACTGTAAAAATCCAATAACCGGATACCAGTAACTGGCTTAAACCAAAGCCGACTGATAAAATCTGTCCGAAAGTCGTACGCGCGTAAACGCACGTATGCGTCCGAACCCTTTGTCGCAAAACCATGCAACCTCTATATCGTTTCGCCTGGAGTAGGAAACTCTCTGTGTGGGACTCTAGAGACTCGACTACTACGCTGGCAGTGGGTTTAACCACAGACCGCAAGCGGCACTAGCTGTACGTAACGGTCCCCAGGTAGTTGTCGATAAGAAGGCCGATGAGTAAACCCATCCGAACTCCTACTGAGTCTAATGTGACAATCTCCATACAGTCCGGTCCGTTCGTCCATGACTATCGCATATCGGGCCTAGGGGGGCGGCAAGCGTCAGTCCCCTAATAGCGGTATAAGTCGTGTCGGAGTGAAGCCCATTACACCCTGAGAAACTGCTGGAACCTACCAGCAAATCTCGCTTGCCCTGGCCAGGGACTTTGCGTAATGGCTCTCTGACACAGCACGATATCTACTCCCAATACCGGGAGGGACGAATCCTGTCTAACCGCCACTGCCTCCAAGTGCTCGGGACTGCACCCAACTGCTACCTGTTTGCACGACTCCTTTGAGCCGTGGTAGGGTAGCAATCTAAGAACAGTGGGACACACTCGAGGCGAAGTAGCAGTGTCAAGTCTGCGGACTACGCTGTACTCATGTCACCTGGGAACTGTTCACTGACGACTGGTATCAAACCAACCAACAGTTCCCTGTGAGTCCTGTCCGGTGTACCCGTAACCTAATGAGCACCTGTATACTATCTCCAGTACGACGTACTGATGGCTGTGGGACAGACCATCTCCCCAACTGGGACGAGAAGCGTACACACTAGTCTACTCCGGAGTATCGATGCTCTGTCTCGATAATCCAACGACCAGGGACCTGAATAAGGATGTGCTTGTAGTCTACCCAGCCCCCACTAGTGTGACTGCCATCACAACGCTGGTAGACAAGCAAGATCCTAAGAGCTCTATCAATACGTATACTCACATATTAAGATAGAAAAACCAAGTAGCATACTACCATGTTTAGCAAGACTGTTATATACATGTGAATATCCCAAGCTTCCATTAAGTAATATACAAGCTAGTATGATACAGTAATGGCCTTCTAGGGCATAAACACTAACAATCTCCCACTTGCACTAGGGCCATGTACTGGCATATCGCAGACCAATGATCTCGAGTAGCCTCTCGAACTGAATCTGAGGAAGGGCCTTCGTGAATGGATCAGCAATGTTCTCTTCTGAAGCAACTCTCCGAACCTCGATCTCCTGACGATCAATGATCTCCCTGATCAGGTGATACCGCCTCAAGATGTGTCTGGACTTCTGATGGGACCTTGGTTCCTTCGCTAAAGCTATAGCTCCGTTGTTGTCGCAATACAGAGGTATTGGATCAACTATGGTAGGAACCACCTGAAGTTCTGTTAGGAACTTCTTCATCCAGACTGCTTCTTTTGCGGCATCGCAAGCAGCTATATACTCCGCTTCCATCGTCGAGTCAGCAACGGTGTCCTGCTTGGAGCTCTTCCAGCACACCGCCCCTCCATTGAGGGTAAAGACATAACCCGACATGGACTTGGAATCGTCCTTATCACTCTGGAAGCCGGAATCAGCAAAGGCCTCCAACCTGAGGTCTTTTCCGCCGTAAACCAAGAACATCTCCTTAGTCCTCCTCAGGTACTTGAGAATGTTCTTTACTGCTATCCAGTGCTTCTCCCCTGGGTCTGACTGATACCGGCTTACCACGCTTAGTGCGTAAGCTACATCTGGTCTGGTACACAACATCGCATACATTATAGAGCCTACCGCAGAAGCGTAGGGTATAATAGACATGCGTTCCCTTTCCAAATCAGTCTTGGGAGACATCTCTTTGGAGAGGGTGATTCCGTGACAAGCCGGTAGATTACCGCGCTTTGAATCTTCCATACTGAATCTTTTCAGTACAGTGTCGATATACCTGGACTGCGAAAGTCCCAACATCCTCTTGGATCTATCACGATAGATCCGGATCCCCAGAATGTAAGAGGCATCACCCAGGTCTTTCATGGAGAACCTGTGTGACAAGAATCCTTTGACAGATTGTAGCATAGGAATGTCATTTCCTATCAATAGAATGTCATCCACGTACAAGACGAGGAATACGACACTTCTGGCCACAACTTTACTATATATGCACGGTTCATCTGGATTTTTGATAAAGTCATATTCTTTGACTGTCTCATCAAAACAGATGTTCCAACTCCGCGATGCCTGCTTTAGTCCATAAATGGACTTAAGCAGCTTGCATACTTTCCCGCTGCTCCCACTCTGATTGAAACCCTCTGGCTGATCCATATAGACGCTCTCTTCTAAATTTCCATTCAGAAAAGCCGTCTTTACGTCCATCTGCCAGATTTCATAATCATGGAAGGCAGCAATAGCAAGAAGGACCCGAATGGATTTGAGCATAGCCACTGGAGAAAAAGTTTCGTCATAGTCCAAACCAGGTCTTTGACGAAAACCCTTTGCTACAAGTCTAGCCTTATAGGTTTCCACCTGTCCATCTACACCAATCTTTTTCTTGAAGATCCATTTGCATCCTATGGGTTTTACCCCATCTGGAGCAAAGTCCAAAGTCCATACTTTGTTGGTGTACATGGACTCCATTTCGGTCCGCATTGCATCTAGCCATCGTACCGAGTCGCCGCTCTGGATGGCCTGCCTGAAGTCAGTAGGTTCATCATCATCTATGATGCAATCCTCTCTATCCCCATCTATGAGAAAACCGTAGTATCTCTCAGGCGGACGAGACGGCCTACTACTTCTGCGGAGGGGTGCGGGAATGTTCTGTTCTTCTTGAACCTCTGGTTCTACCAAACTTTCAGTAACAGCTTGTGGTTCTGGAATTTCTTCCAGTTCTATTTCGCTCCCATTTGAATCCTTTTCTAAAACTTGTTGTTCTAAAAAATGGGCATTACGAGAAACAAAAACCTTTTGTTCCTCTGCGTAATAGAAGCAATATCCCTTGGAGTTCTTTGGATATCCTACAAGCTTACACAGTACTGATCGTGCCTCGAGCTTGTCCACATGCTGCTTTTTTACAAAAGCTGGACATCCCCAAATTCTTACATACTGAAGATAGGGTTTCTTCCCACTCCACATCTGATATGGTGTGGTAGGCACAGTTTTGGTTGGAACTCTGTTCAAAATATATGCCGCTGATTCTAGCGCATATCCCCAGAAAGATCGCGGTAACTCAGTATTACTCATCATGGATCGTACCATATCCAATAGGGTTCGATTCCGTCTCTCCGATACACCGTTATGCTGTGGAGTGTATGGAGGAGTAAGCTGAGAGAGAATTCCTTTCTCTTTTAGGTAACCTAGGAACTCGGCACTTAAGTATTCTCCACCTCGATCAGATCTTAGTGTCTTAATACTTTTGCCTGTTTGGTTTTCCGCTTCATTCTTGAATTCCAGGAATTTCTCAAAGGCCTCTGATTTATGCTTCATTAAGAAAACATATCCATACCTAGAGAAATCATCTGTAAAAGTAATGAAGTAGGAATAACCACCTCTCGCATGTGTAGACATTGGACCGCATACATCGCTGTGTATGAGTCCTAAGAGCTCGCTCGCTCTTACTCCTTGTCCAGTGAATGGAGTCTTTGTCATCTTTCCTTTGAGACAAGATTGACAAGTGTCATAAGTTTGATATTCGAACGTGTCCAAATATCCTTCTCTATGCAACTTAGTCAACCTTCTCTCATTGATGTGACCCAGTCTACAATGCCATAAGAAAGCTTTATTTAAATCTGGAGACTTTCTTTTTAGTGTGTTCTGGACATTGAAAATTTGGAGTTGGTTTAACACATATATGCCGTTATTTAGAGTACCGGACCCAATCAAACCATGATTAAGGTGGATGTTGACAACATCTCTTACAAACGTGAAATCATAACCTTTATTTGATAACAAGGAAACTGATATGATATTACACGTTAAGCTGGGTACAAAATAACAGTTATGTAAAACCAAAATGTGTCCACTCGTCAATCCTAGGTGATAATCCCCGACGGACGCAGCTCCCACGCTAGCTCCGTTAGCAACCCTGAGGATCATATCACCTTCCTTCAGCACTCTACGGTTTCTCAGTGCCTGCAATGAATTGCAAATATGAGATCCTGACCCGGTATCCAATACCCAGGAAGTAGAGTTGATCGACAGACAATTCTCAATTACAAACACACCTGAAGTCGAAGCCACAGCTTGCTTCGGTTCCTGGTTCTTGGCGTTCCACGCCTTGCAATCCTTCTTCCAGTGCCCTTTCCTGTGACAATGGAAGCACTCATCCAGGCCAACTACCGGTGCTGTAAACTTTTTCTTTCCCTTCTTTCCCACCTTACTAACACCTCCTCTAGGTCTGGGTGCGGCCTTCTTCTTCCTTCCTTTGGCCCTAGCCTTGGACCCGGAAGAAGATGAACCGCCAACAAACATAGCGGGTGTTTCCCTTGCCTTCTGCAAGGTGCCCTCTGCACTCCTTAACATGTTTAGGAGTTCCGCAAGTTCAACTTCTTTTCCTTGAAGATTGAAGTTGAGGATAAACTGGGCGTAGGTGGGAGGAAGGGACTGGAGAACAAGGTCTGTATAGAGCTCATTATCCAAAGTCGTCCCAAGGTCCGCGAGCTCTTCAATATAGCCGATCATCTGTAGGACATGTTCACCTACGGATGACCCGACAGCCAACCTCGCTCGAAACAGTTTCTTCGAGGTCTCGTATCTTGCTATACGAGATTGCTCTCCATAAAGTTCCTTTGTATGGAGAAATATGCCATCTAGAGACATATCCTCGTGCCTCCTCTGATGTTCATTGTTCATTGAGGCAAGCACGATGCACTTGGCTCTCGCGCAATCTAAATCCCAGGTTTTGCGGATTTCCTTATCCGCATTGCTGGATTTGGGACCAAGGACAGCAGGTGCTGTAGCGGTGAGGACGTACCCCAGTTTGTCATAGGTCAAAGCCATCTTGACATTCCGCAGCCAATCTTTATAGTTTGGCCCCGTCAGTATATTTTTCTCTAAAAGTAACTTAAGTCCAGTCATTTTCAGGGTCGCTGCAATTAGGAGAGAGAGAAGAAAACTCTTTAGCATGATGCTCTTGCAAGTTTAGAGTGGTTTTTAGTTTATCTAAACTGGATGGCTCCCACTGTTTCTCGAATCCTTCCTCAAACCATAAAAGAAGAATTAGCCAAGACTATTCTCACCGTACAATACTTGCTTAACCGTTCAGCCAGGCCGGTGTCGATACTTCGAGGGAGGTTTTCCAACGCTTTCGCGAAGTTCCTTAATTAAATAACCTCTTTTCTCTGGGGGCGTAACCCCGCTGACACTTTTCTGGACACCTACTAGGTTTATAGCATTGATCGTTAAGCGACGAATATCCTGATAAGTAGCATATACTCACAGTAGGATCGGGATCCAAATATCATCGTCTGATAATGCTGTAGGAATGCTACCAACATTCATCAAACTCAAAATGGTATGCATCTCTTTGCAAATTTCAGTTTCTTTAGAAATTCCCGATATAAGTTTTTACCCCATGCTCTTATGACCTTGGCGTTGGTCAAAATGTCATAAGTCACATGTCAAGTTCTACCCATCATTATCTTGTTAATTTGAACCCATCCGTATATATCCCTGACGTTGGCCAAATGATAATACGACTGTCCCAAACCAACTCATCTATCTATGAAACAAATGAATATCCAGCAGCTACCAAACACTATGCCATGACGTTGGCCAAAACTGCATAGCTTGAATACTACTGAATACCCAAATGAAATGACGGAGGGCTACGACTGGTTTTGGCGAAACCGTGAACGTAGTGAACTTGATATAACCGAAGGAACCTGATAGCTTTTAAAAGGAGTGGTTAAATCTCCGCATTTAAAAATATCTGTTTTAAAAATAACCGAGTGGTTTCTTTTAAATTGTTCCAACGATTTAAACTTTGGTTTGTTTTACTTTGCATTATAGATAATGCGTCCCATCATTAACCTATCATTGCAGAAAACAACGAAAATATAACGTCCTCTTATGCCATCCGCATTCGCCACGGGGTCCCGTCATCACCCGTTAGGTTACTTAACTAACGACAGAGCGGGGGCTGGGCTAGCGCGGGTGTAAAACATAAGTGACGTCTAAATAGCTATAATAAATATAGATATTTTACATTCGTCTGACGCAATGATATTCATTCCAGAACACAGATAAACAATATTGGATTTGCAAGCAATCTGTATTTCTTTTGAGCCTGCAAGAAAAGACAGATTACACAGTTGTGATGAATAGCCGTTTACCCCACCCTCGACCCCTACGGGTACGGCAAACTACCCACCCGGCAGTCTGTGTACCCCACCTTGGGTCAGTCCTAGGAGCAAAAACAGTAAAATGAAATAATACAACGGTGGCTACAACCGCAACCTGGAAGTGCCCCGCGAAAATAATATTACAACAAATTACATTTACAACAAATGAATAAATCAATAAACCATTGTTAACCCCGGCTATACACCACAACAGTCCAATACAGTTTATATGCACAAACAGATATAACCATTTCAGAAATGTGCAACCCCCTGCCAACCGACATACTAGCAGTTGGGGGAGGTTTACGAACACATCAAACAATCACAGATATAATCCAATACGCAAATACTGTATTTTTCGATCGAATAAACAACTTCAATATTGCTCCAAAATCTGCTCTGTTAAACAGTAACCTGAGCAATAATTAAATATTCCAGAAAACCCCAAATGTCACAGGGGACCCACCCAAAAAAATTGAGCTCATAACTCGGCAACTCGGCCGCGGAAGCGCGGCGGATCGGTGGGATCCGCGGCGCTTCCGCGGCGCTACAGTCGAATCATGGGCTCGAATTTTTTGGGTGTTCTCCTGTGGTCATGTCAAGCTCTCTGAACACACCAGAAAAATTTTAGGACTTCATTTTCACTTCGACAGAAACTTAACAGAACTAGGGTTTTCCGGGTTCGTTTTTTCGTTCGAAATTCGTACAAATTTGCGATTAAGTTATTTAGTGTTTAGCGAGGCTCTGATACCACTGTAAGTCGATGTAGTACACCCCAGTACTTATGGGGAGGCGGAATTTACAAAAAACTATCAAGTTCAAACAACGAACATCGACTAACCGCATGAATCGAAGCTAAACCCTAAAAACCGTATTCTTATGAGTTTCTTTACATAAGAGATTAGGGATTATACCTAATGAACCGGTCCTTCTTCTTTATGTCCTCCTTGGTTCTCCTCGGCCTTCTCTAGGTAGTAGACGATCCACCCGAGAGCGAAACTCCAAGCTAAACCTCTAACTTGAGGTAACTAACCAACTTTGATTGCTAATCAAAGATGATAGAATGATAAAGAGTGAAGGTTATGGATTGTTTAGTCTAACTAATCCTTTGATCTCAACACATGAGGATTAAGGATTAGGGTTAGAAGATGAGAGCTTGAGGAGAGAGAATGTGTAATATGATAATGAGAGAAGAGAGAGAGTGTATCATAATAATATGAAGCATTCTTATTTTCAATAAATCAATAAAGGAAATGAATAAGCATGCTTCACAAAATATCTTGTGATGATTCATTAACATGAGTCATTAAGCAATAAATGTGCATTAATGAAGTGAATGAATCACCACTATGACTCACTCTCTTTCCAAAACAAACCTCCTTAGTCACATCTTCTAGAAGCTTCTCGAGTAATTACGAGAACGCCCCTCCGATCCGTAAAAATACGGAAAAACTTTAGACTGTAAAAATCCAATAACCGGATACCAGTAACTGGCTTAAACCAAAGCCGACTGATAAAATCTGTCCGAAAGTCGTACGCGCGTAAACGCACGTATGCGTCCGAACCCTTTGTCGCAAAACCATGCAACCTCTATATCGTTTCGCCTGGAGTAGGAAACTCTCTGTGTGGGACTCTAGAGACTCGACTACTACGCTGGCAGTGGGTTTAACCACAGACCGCAAGCGGCACTAGCTGTACGTAACGGTCCCCAGGTAGTTGTCGATAAGAAGGCCGATGAGTAAACCCATCCGAACTCCTACTGAGTCTAATGTGACAATCTCCATACAGTCCGGTCCGTTCGTCCATGACTATCGCATATCGGGCCTAGGGGGCGGCAAGCGTCAGTCCCCTAATAGCGGTATAAGTCGTGTCGGAGTGAAGCCCATTACACCCTGAGAAACTGCTGGAACCTACCAGCAAATCTCGCTTGCCCTGGCCAGGGACTTTGCGTAATGGCTCTCTGACACAGCACGATATCTACTCCCAATACCGGGAGGGACGAATCCTGTCTAACCGCCACTGCCTCCAAGTGCTCGGGACTGCACCCAACTGCTACCTGTTTGCACGACTCCTTTGAGCCGTGGTAGGGTAGCAATCTAAGAACAGTGGGACACACTCGAGGCGAAGTAGCAGTGTCAAGTCTGCGGACTACGCTGTACTCATGTCACCTGGGAACTGTTCACTGACGACTGGTATCAAACCAACCAACAGTTCCCTGTGAGTCCTGTCCGGTGTACCCGTAACCTAACGAGCACCTGTATACTATCTCCAGTACGACGTACTGATGGCTGTGGGACAGACCATCTCCCCAACTGGGACGAGAAGCGTACACACTAGTCTACTCCGGAGTATCGATGCTCTGTCTCGATAATCCAACGACCAGGGACCTGAATAAGGATGTGCTTGTAGTCTACCCAGCCCCCACTAGTGTGACTGCCATCACAACGCTGGTAGACAAGCAAGATCCTAAGAGCTCTATCAATACGTATACTCACATATTAAGATAGAAAAACCAAGTAGCATACTACCATGTTTAGCAAGACTGTTATATACATGTGAATATCCCAAGCTTCCATTAAGTAATATACAAGCTAGTATGATACAGTAATGGCCTTCTAGGGCATAAACACTAACACCATCATGAACCCAAAGTCAATCAATGATGAAGTCAAGAAAGTCAAGGGATGGTGCAACCATAATGACACAACAAAATGCAAAGAACACCCTCCACAAATGCTAATTTGCAAAAATGCAAATAAGCCCTCCTCCACCAATCTTCAGCCAATGAAAGATACAAAGAAAATTGGCCGAAACGGAAAAACAAACTGGCAACTTCAGAAAACTGGTCCCGTAATAAATTACAGGAAAACCCCGCTACTGTATATATATACCCGCATTTGTATTCCGACCGAATACAAATGCAATAAGACAAATCTACACTGTACAATACTAGGATCAGGCTTAAACCAAAGCCCGCTAGTATTATCCGTCCGATCATGATCCGTGCAATACCGCACGTATCTGATCAAACCCTGCCATATCTTTATACGGCCTCTACAGCGTTTCGCCCGAAACTTGAGAAAAGGGTATGTGGGGGACTCTAAAGACTCGTCAATACTTTGGTTGTGGATTTAACCACTAGCACGTCAGAGGTATTAGCCTATACGTAACGGGATACCAGGTATTGACCAAAAGGGACGTTGATGAGCGAACTCATCCTGACACCCTACTGAGCCTGTCAGTGACAATATCCGTACAGTCCGGTCCGTTCGTCTGTGAGCATCGCATGGCGGGCCTAGGGGGTTGGTAAAAGTCAGACCCCCAAAAGCGGTACAAGTCGTGTCGGAGTGTAGCCCAGAACACCCTGAGATACTACTGGAATACCTACCAGTAAATCTCCTGCCTCGGCCGAGGGCTTTGTGTAATAGCTCTCCTAGACACAGCGCAATCTCACCCCCAATACCGGGAGAGACGAACCCCTGCAGATCCGCTCACTGCCTCCATGTGGCTCGGGACTGTACCTAACTAAAACCTGTTTGCACGTCTCCTTTGAGCGTGGTAGGGTAGTAATCAAAGTACAGTAGGAACTCATACGAGACAAATGACGATCTCAGGTCGATGAACTAACCTGTACACATGTTATCTGGGAACTGCTATCTGACGTCAGGTATAAGACCAACTAGCATGTTCCCGGCGAGTCCTGTCCGGTATACTCATAACCCAATGAGCACCTGTATACATCTTAGGTGAACCAACTGACACCAGTGGCTTGTGAGATCGGCCACCGCCCCTCGTCGAGGTCTCGACTGTATACACTAGTCTACTCTGGAGTATCGATGCCCTATCTCGAAACTCCCACGATTATGGACCTTTTAAGGATGTGTTTATAGACTACCAGCTCCCACGTATATGATCACCCTCATACTGCTGGCAGTCAAGCAAGAATCCTAGGGGCTCTATCAACGTGCAATAGTGACCTTTAAGGTCACCTAAAGCAGTACACGATGATAAAGGTAAACCAGATAGCATACTATCATCTTGAGTAAGACTGTCCTACCGGAATAGGTCCTCCCTCAATCATTGCAATCACGTGCCTGTGATCCAATAATTGACTCTGAGGGCACTATCTCCAATAGATATCTGTCGATAAGAAGGCCGACGAGCAAACTCATCTAAACCCCTACCGAGCCTGTCTGTGGCAATCTTCATACAGTCCGGTCTATTTGTCTAAGAGTATCGCATATTGGGCCTAGGGGCGGTAAACGTCAGACCCCAAATAGCGTAATAAGTCGTGTCGGGGTGCAGCCAAAAACACCCTGAGAAACTACTGGAGTACTTACCAGCAAATCTCGCTTGTCCTGGTCAGGGACTTTGTGTAATGGCTTTCCGAATCACAGCGTGACATCAACCCCAACACCGGGAGAGAAGAATCCTATCTAACCGCCACTGCTTCCAAGTGTTTCAGGACTGCACCCAACTACTACCTGTTTGCACGACTCAATAGAGCCGTGGTAGGGTAATAATCTAAGAACAGTGGGAACACACTTAAGGCAAACTAGTAGTGTCAAGTCAACGGACTATGCTGTACTCATGTCACCTGGGAACTGATACCTGGCGATGGGTATGATAACAACCAGCAGTACCCCACGAGTCCGTCCAGTGTAACTCATAACCCAATGAGCACCCGCATACTATCTCCAGTACAACGTACTGATGGCTGTGGGACGGACCATCTCCCCTGCTGGGATGAGAAGCGTATACACTAGTCTAATCTGGAGTATCGATGTCCTGTCTCGATAATCCTACGACTAGGGACCTGTATAAAGATGTGCTTGTAGACTACCCAGCCCCCACTAGTGTGACTGCCATCACAATGCTGGTAGTCGAGCAATGATCCTAAGGGCTCTACCAATATGTATTAGCGATACGTTAAAAGAAACATACACATATATTAAGATAGATACAAATCAAGTAGTATACTACCATATTGAGCAAGACTGTCATAAATCTATGTATTTATCCCAAGCTTCCAAAATGTAATATACAAACTAGTACTATACAATAATGGCCTCTAGGGCATATCACACTAACACATGGGGCCACCAAAAAAATTTGTAACGCCCCGCTTCCCAGTAGGCGGAAACGGTGATGTAGCAGGCCGCAACGTATTTACTAAGAAATAAATGCGTTAAGCGTAATTAAGCAATATATAAAAATATACAAGAATGACAAGAGTAGTAAAATAAACAGTAACTTTATTTACATTCATCTTTACATACAACTGTTTGAAAAGAAAAGATACAATAATAATAAGCAGTGCCTAAAAAATGACGTACGGGAATGTAAGTACAAGGAACTAGAAGTCAGGCTGTGCCGCAAACTGGTCCAAGTCCTCCTAGTTCGGCTCGATCTCCTAAGAGTCCGGTCCTCCTGACGAATATTCCAAAGAAAGAAATACAAAAGAATTTCATCAGCGAACTAACGCTCGGTAAGTCCCCAAAAGAAGAAAAAGAATATAACGAGTAATGTGAAATAAACAGGTAAGTTGTATATGATTGATTACTGGTAAAATATAGTTATTCTAATGTGGTTGTTTGTAAATTGGTAAAAAAAGGTATTCATGTATACGAGAAGAGCTCATCTTACCCCGTGGACTATGATGACATGTAGTACAAAACCCTGTCATAACCCACGGGACAATGGCACGTGAATTCATGTATGTGTCTTTTAAGTGACCTCTCGTGCCACGATATACGTTCCGTACCAATCTACCCCTTTATCCCCGCGTAATGGATTATATATATTATATTTAAAAGTCTTGCCGAAACCATGGATACAAATTGTTCAAGTATTCTTGTTCAGGATATAGTCAAGTATTCAAGTTGTCATGTCAAGTTATAACCAAGATTCGGTCAAGTCAAGTCAAGTCAAGTTATACATGTTTGACATTGATATTTGGATTCGAGTATTCATGTTCTTGATTAAGTATTCATGTTTGATTATGGATTCAGGTTTGAATTGGACTCTGACCGAGTCAGACTCTTGCAAACTGATTTAAACTCTGGAACTAGGTTCGAGAGTCATCGGTAACTGCAGCACATGAACGGCAGGATTTGTGTCTTTTTCCAAGACAATTGCCATTGATAACTCCGTTAGGTTGTATACCTTAAAAAGGCAAGCTCTCACTTTCTCCGGCTCCCTGGGGCTCAAGAGAATTGATCCCGCTTAAATCTATATTTTTTAAAGTCCTTAAATATTGTTTTATATATTTCAAGGGGGTTTTATGAAAAAATATTTTAAATATAGTTAAAAAGTAAACCTCAAGAGTGATTAGTATTACTTAGGGTTTTCATGAGTGTGGATTTTAAGTATTGGGTATTTTAGTGATAATTACTTAGCTTGGAAAATTCATTGTATTTTATTGTAAAACTTGCATTTTTTGTATCTTGATGGTATTTTATTGACATTTGTTAATCTTTTCATTTTTAAAAAATTATAGATTTATTATATTTTTAAAATATGGATTTATAATTTTATATAATTTTAATTTTAAAAATAATTTTATTTTATTTAGAAAATTCGTATTTCTTAAAAAACCGTATTTAAATCCTTTCGAGATAGAATGCTCCGTGAGGAGGTCTATATCTCGTTCTACTAGCCTAATAATATGAGATAATCTGCACTATCCGTTAGCGGGTCTCCTAAAGTGAGTTTTAGATGGATAATTTCAAAGGATATGAAATACTGCTTTAAAAGAAATCCGGTTTTAGAATTTCGTGGTAATTTATTGTAAATTTTTCTTCGTTTAAAATGTGGTATCGTGCTATGGAACCAAGTGTGCGTGTGGGGTAGGTCGTTACCCCGTGAAGTTTTCCTAAAAGTATTGCTTTAACAAATACTAAAATAGGTGTTTATAAAGTTCAAGATATTTTAATGAAAAAGTTCTACTATTGTTGTTTCAATTGAGAATTTTGATGAAATTTGATTATAAATATTAAGGTTTAAGGTTACAAGTGATGTAGTAAAATTAGATTGAATAAATTGTAAAGGAAAAAGGAGTTATATGTTTTTAGAAAAGAAGATGTCGGTAATAACTCCACTTTTACCGATATAAAATTTGAAGAGTAATTTCAATAGAAAGAGAGAGATTTGAGAGGGACTTATGGTTTAGAAATTTCAAAGAGAGGTTGAAGAAGAGGGGATGAGATTCATGGCGTCACGGGAGCTCCAAAATAGGCTTCTATCTTTACCAGAATTAATTTGTTCACTAACTCCACTTTACTTCACTTGCACTAAGAACTTTTAAGAAAGTTTTGGTTAGAATTTTCAAAATGGTGCTGAGCCAAGGTAAGAGATGGTATTTATAGTGGAGAATTAGGGTTTGTGAAATAAAAGTGTGGATTAAAAGTATTAAAATTGTGATAAATTGTGAATTGAAATGTCTTTGTTTGATTGCAGGGGAATCAATCAGTGCAGAGGAGTTAGGAGTAGGTGAAGAGAAAAGTGTGCAGAGCACGGGCTTCAATGGCCCCATCATGACCGTCGGCGCCGGTCTTAATGCCCTTTGGCCGGTTGATCTCAAGGCATTTGCCTCGAGATTCGTGCCACTCGATCAATCCTCTATTTAAACCATTTTTTCGAACATAGAAGCTACGTCACAGCAGTGCAAATGCTTTACCAGTGAGCTATAAGTTGTTTCTAACAAAAGTAACTTATAATTCAAATTCAGGCAGTAAAACTCATTTCTTGTATATTAATAGTTAAATTTTCATACAAGATTTTAGAGTCGTTACATTTTCAGTTCCTAAGGTCGAACGAGTGATCAGAGGTCCAGTCTTGCACTCAAATTACTCGAGGTCGAACCGAGCATGGCGTGGATTGAGCTGCTAGCTGGGGCTCGCAATGCCCGTAAGTCAGATGTCTAGTCCCGGACGGGAATACAGTCTGTAGTTAGTATGTCAATCGGCTAACGAGTGGTGCAGGAAAAGAGAAAAACACATAACTCGTAGCTATAGATCTTTCAAACGAGGGCCGGATGCACTCAAGACGATGAGGAGAAAAATGGTTCGGCTAAAGTATCCCTCGACACTTTTTTGTTAGTTATAGAAGGGTTCGTTTGTTTGTAATATTCGGCTGCTCTCGGGCTGATGGATGAGGTGATTGCTTGTAATAAATAGGTCATTTGTTGGTTAGATGGAAGATTGTAACCTTTGACAAATCATCCCTTCGGTCAATGCTTAAAATCTGATGTATATGTTTTGATACTAATATTAAAATGAAAGAGGCAGACCGATTGGGTCAAAGCCCATTTTTTTTCTATGTTTATAAGCATTTACCATTGTTGCACTATTGCCGGGTCGAATTATTTTAGGAGACCGTTTTCCTTCCTTTAAAAATGAGATCCATCAACATTTAGGTTTCGGTTTATTGCGAACCCATTAGTTGAAAAAAGACAAAATCAGCCAACAAAGACAAAACAAAAAGATGGTGACAAGAGTTCCAAATATAAATAAAGAAGAAGGGATAAGATTAAGCGCATTGCAAGTGAAAACCATTCCAACTTTTCTTTTTTCGACCTCCCTTATTTGCATTATATTTTCTTTATATTTTCACTTTCTTAAAATCGATCTATCTAATGCCTCATTGCTCACGTACGAGTTTACTTTTCTACTGGGACTTGTAAAGAATCAAACAAGGTAAAGCATATTACAAATAATATCTTATGTATATAAAGCATAGTTAAATGATTCCATTCAAAATTTCGGTAGAATAGCTTAATAAATCAAAATCAAACTCTTATTTTGTTGGGTAATCGACAAGGATCATTTCGATCTCCATGGCCCAATACATAAACACGCCAACTTTCATGCAGTTTGAATTTTCTTTGCTTGTCGATCTAGACTTATAAAGTGTTCTATGAATGAAAACCCGTGAAGTTTGCAATCATCAAATACAAGAACAAAAGGCAATTAAACAACATGAAAATTAGTGGACACATACATATGGCCATAAAGATCAAAGTGAACGGTGTCAATTATCAAAAGAAGTGTAATTTTGATTTATTAAATAGTACCAACATTTTCGGACCATTTAGGTTTAGTTTTGTAACAAGGTTTTCGTCATGGTTTTGATTAAGTTAAAATGAAACCGCAATTTGCATTTGCGTATGTGCAAACCGTGGTTTCATAAAATTGGGGTTTTGTAAAAGTTTCTGGTCGTTTGGAAACGCAGCTTATAAAACCATAATTTCGTTTAATTCAACATATCTTCAAGGGCTAGAGAAAAATAATAAAAAGAGATGACAGGAGATTTTCTCAAGCTATGCTATTTTTGAAGTTTAGTAAAATGGGATTTCAAGATTTTGAAACTTTTTAAAACCGTGGTTTAGAAAAACTCTATTTTAGTTGTTAAACGAAGCACGGTTACAAATTTTGGTTAGTCTGAAAACCCTACGGAACCCGGTTTCAGAAACCGTAACCGTATTGCCAAACTACGTAATAACTCGTATAGTAGTTCATGCCTTTATGGACATTTCTGAAAGAAAAACTAATATTAAAAATAAAATAATATTAGAAATCAGAAAAATAAAGAAAACAACATGTGTCTTGTGGGACCAAGAAAGGACACCAGTTCCCTTTAAAGTTTCTTTTGGAATAAACTAGGCCTTAAAAGCTTCTTTTTCTTTTCATTTGTTGTTTTTCTTTTCGCAGATGTTTGATGTGGTTTCATTAATTCATCGTTTAATAAAACAAGGGAATATTTAGTGTTCGTTTTATTTAAAAAGAAAAAAGAAAATAAAGGACACCAGTTCCCATCTCCTTTTCAAGCATATGTGAGGTTTCGCTGTGATTCTCCAATGAAAAGAAAAGTGTCCTGAGGTTTCGTGCTTTCAAAGTCTTGCTTTGATGCCAAGACTCTTCCATTTCCCATGCCCCACGCTTGTTTCTAGGACATCGAGATGGCTACATCCCACAATCAAGAACAGTCTTCACCTCAAAATTTTTAATTGGTGATGATGCTCGATATCGGCGATCTCGCAGATCGTGGCACGTGGCTGATAACGTGTTCCGAAGCCCGCAAGGAAGGACCAAGAACACCACGTCGGAAGAACATCCGGGTCTGCGATCCTTGGATGTGGCCGACCCTCTGTGATGGATGTCCTTTTCAGATCTCCTTCAGATGTTGTCTTCCGTCGACCTCCTGGTGGAATCTGGAGGGAATCCCCTGTTGCGTGTGGGTCTCAATGTGTGTAGAGGAAGTTTGGTGATTAAAGGAATTGAATACCAAGTACCTGCAAAGAAGTCCCGGGATGGTTTGACGCCACCGAGGACTCTCCGACGATCAAGTTAGTACTAGATCCGAGCAGCGTAATGGCTAAATGAGTAAGAAAATGGTTTACTTGACTCCTCTGTGATGGGGGTTTATATAACGGTGATGGCACGCAGCAGCTGTTAGTGTTTATGCCCTAGAAGGCCATTACTGTATCATACTAGCTTGTATATTACTTAATGGAAGCTTGGGATATTCACATATATATAACAGTCTTGCTAAACATGGTAGTATGCTACTTGGTTTTTCTATCTTAATATGTGAGTGTACGTATTGATAGAGCTCTTAGGATCTTGCTTGGCTACCAGCGTTGTGATGGCAGTCACACTAGTGGGGGCTGGGTAGTCTACAAGCACATCCTTATTCAGGTCCCTGGTCGTTGGATTATCGAGACAGAGCATCGATACTCCGGAGTAGACTAGTGTGTACGCTTCTCATCCCAGTTGGGGAGATGGTCTGTCCCACAGCCGTCAGTACGTCGTACTGGAGATAGTATACAGGTGCTCGTTAGGTTACGGGTACACCGGACAGGACTCACAGGGGACTGTTGGTTGGTTTGATACCAGTCGTCAGTAAACAGTTCCCAGGTGACATGAGTACAGCGTAGTCCGCAGACTTGACACTGCTACTTCGCCTCGAGTGTGTCCCACTGTTCTTAGATTGCTACCCTACCACGGCTCTATGGAGTCGTGCAAACAGGTAGCAGTTGGGTGCAGTCCCGAGCACTTGGAGGCAGTGGCGGTTAGACAGGATTCGTCCCTCCCGGTATTGGGAGTAGATATCGTGCTGTGTCAGAGAGCCATTACGCAAAGTCCCTGGCCAGGGCAAGCGAGATTTGCTGGTAGGTTCCAGCAGTTTCTCAGGGTGTAATGGGCTTCACTCCGACACGACTTATACCGCTATTAGGGGACTGACGCTTGCCGCCCCCCTAGGCCCGATATGCGATAGTCATGGACGAACGGACCGGACTGTATGGAGATTGTCACATCAGACTCAGTAGGAGTTCGGATGGGTTTACTCATCGGCCTTCTTATCGACAACTACCTGGGGACCGTTACGTACAGCTAGTGCCGCTTGCGGTCTGTGGTTAAACCCACTGCCAGCGTAGTAGTCGAGTCTCTAGAGTCCCACACAGAGAGTTTCCTACTCCAGGCGAAACGATATAGAGGTTGCATGGTTTTGCGACAAAGGGTTCGGATGCATACGTGCGTTTACGCGCGTACGACTTTCGGACAGTTTTTACCAGTCGGCTTTGGTTTAAGCCAGTTACTGGTATCCGGTTATTGGATTTTTACAGTCTAAAGTTTTTCCGTATTTTTACGGATCGGAGGGGCGTTCTCGTAATTACTCGAGAAGCTTCTAGAAGATGTGACTAAGGAGGTTTGTTTTGGAAAGAGAGTGAGTCATAGTGGTGATTCATTCACTTCATTAATGCTCATTTATTGCTTAATGACTCATGTTAATGAATCATCACAAGATATTTTTGTGAAGCATGCTTATTCATTTCCTTTATTGATTTATTGAAAATAAGAATGCTTCATAATATTATGATACACTCTCTCTCTTCTCTCATTATCATATCACACATTCTCTCTCCTCAAGCTCTCATCTTCTAACCCTAATCCTTAATCCTCATGTGTTGAGATCAAAGGATTAGTTAGACTAAACAATCCATAACCTTCACTCTATATCATTCTCTCATCTTTGATTAGCAATCAAAGTTGATTAGTTACCTCAAGTTAGAGGTTTAGCTTGGAGTTTCGCTCTCGGGTGGATCGTCTACTACCTAGAGAAGGCCGAGGAGAACAAAGGAGGACGTAAAGAAGAAGGACCGGTTCATTAGGTATAATCCCTAATCTTTTGTGAAAAGAAACTCATAGAATACGGTTATTTAGAGTTTAGCTTCGATTCAAGCGGTTAGTCGATGTTCGTTGTTTAAACTTGATAAGTTTTTGTAAATTCCGCCTCCCCATAAGTACTGGGGTGTACTACATCGACTTACAGTGGTATCAGAGCCTCGCTAAACACTAAATAACTTAATCGCAAATTTGTACGAATTTCGAACGAAAAAACGAACCCGGAAAACCCTAGTTCTGTTAAGTTTCTGTCGAAGTGAAAATGAAGTCCTAAAATTTTTCTGGAGTGTTCAGAGAGCTAGAAAGGGGTCCAGGAGAACACCCAAGAAATTCGAGCCCATGAATCGGCAACTCGGCCGCGGAACCGCGGAGGATCGGTGGGATCTGCCGCGCTTCCGCAGCGCTTTGGCCGAGTCATGGACTCGTCTTTCTTGTGTGGGTCCCCTGTGACATTTGGGGTTTTCTGGAATATTTAATTATTGCTCAGGTTACTGTTTAACAGAGCAGATTTTGGAGCAATATTGAAGTTGTTTATTCGATCGAAAAATACAGTATTTGCGTATTGGATTATATCTGTGATTGTTTGATGTGTTCGTAAACCTCCCCCAACTGCTAGTATGTCGGTTGGCAGGGGGTTGCACATTTCTGAAATGGTAATATCTGTTTGTGCATATAAACTGTATTGGACTGTTGTGGTGTATAGCCGGGGTTAGCAAAGGGTTATTGTTTAATTCGTTTGTTGTAAATGTAATTTGTTGTAATATTATTTTCGCGGGGGCACTTCCAGGTTGCGGTCGTAGCCACCGTTGTATTATTTCATTTTACTGTTTTTGCTCCTAGGACTGACCCAAGGTGGGGTACACAGACTGCCGGGTGGGTAGTTTGCCGTACCCGTAGGGGTCGAGGGTGGGGTAAACGGCTATTCATCACAACTGTGTAATCTGTCTTTTCTTGCAGGCTCAAAAGAAATACAGATTGCTTGCAAATCCAATATTGTTTATCTGAGTTCTGGAATGAATATCATTGCGTCAGACGAATGTAAAATATCTATATTTATTATAGCTATTTAGACGTCACTTATGTTTTACACCCGCGCTAGCCCAGCCCCCGCTCTGTCGTTAGTTAAGTAACCTAACGGGTGATGACGGGACCCCGTGGCGAATGCGGATGGCATAAGAGGACGTTATATTTTCGTTGTTTTCTGCAATGATAGGTTAATGATGGGACGCATTATCTATAATGCAAAGTAAAACAAACCAAAGTTTAAATCGTTGGAACAATTTAAAAGAAACCACTCGGTTATTTTTAAAACAGATATTTTTAAATACGGAGATTTAACCACTCCTTTTAAAAGCTATCAGGTTCCTTCGGTTATATCAAGTTCACTACGTTCACGGTTTCGCCAAAACCAGTCGTAGCCCTCCGTCATTTCTTATGAATGGTCAGTAGTATTCAAGCTATGTTTGTTTGGCCCTTAGTCAAGACATAGTGTTTGGTAGCTGCTGGGGTATTCATTTGTTGCATAGATAGATGAGTTGGTTTGGGACAGTCGTATTACTTTGTTTGGCCCTTAGTCAAGAGTATACGGATGGGTTCAAATCAACAGGATAATGATGGGCAGAACTTGACATGCGACTTATGATTTGTTGGCCCTTAGTCAAGATCATAAGAGCATGGGGCAAAAACTTATATCGGGAATTTCTAAAGAAACTGAAATTTGCAAAGAGATGCATACCATTTGGAGTTTGATGAATGTTGGTAGGATTCCTTCAACATTATCACACGATGATATTTGGATCCCGATCCTACTGTGAGTATATGCTACTTATCAGGATATTCGTCGCTTAACGATCAATGCTATAAACCTAGTAGGTGTCCAGAAAAGTGTCAGCGGGGTTACGCCCCCAGAGAAAAGAGGTTATTTAATTAAGGAACTTCGCGAAAGCGTTGGAAAACCTCCCTCGAAGTATCGACACCGGCCTGGCTGAACGGTTAAGCAAGTATTGTACGGTGAGAATAGTCTTGGCTAATTCTTCTTTTATGGTTTGAGGAAGGATTCGAGAAACAGTGGGAGCCATCCAGTTTAGATAAATTAAAAACCACTCTAAACTTGCAAGAGCATCATGCTAAAGAGTTTTCTTCTCTCTCTCCTAATTGCAGCGACCCTGAAAATGACTGGACTTAAGTTACTTTTAGAGAAAAATATACTGACGGGGCCAAACTATAAAGATTGGCTGCGGAATGTCAAGATGGCTTTGACCTATGACAAACTGGGGTACGTCTTCACCGCTACAGCACCTGCTGTCCTTGGTCCCAAATCCAGCAATGCGGATAAGGAAATCCGTAAAACCTGGGATTTAGATTGCGCGAGAGCCAAGTGCATCGTGCTTGCCTCGATGAACAATGAACATCAGAGGAGGCACGAGGATATGTCCTTAGATGGCATATTTCTCCATACAAAGGAACTTTATGGAGAGCAATCTCGTATAGCAAGATACGAGACCTCTAAGAAACTATTTCGAGCGAGGTTGGCTGTCGGGTCATCGGTAGGTGAACATGTCCTACAGATGATCGGCTATATTGAAGAGCTCGCGGACCTTGGGACGACTTTGGATAATGAGCTCTATACAGACCTTGTTCTCCAGTCCCTTCCTCCCACCTACGCCCAGTTTATCCTCAACTTCAATCTTCAAGGAAAAGAAGTTGAACTTGCGGAACTCCTGAACATGTTAAGGAGTGCAGAGGGCACCTTGCAGAAGGCAAGGGAAACACCCGCTATGTTTGTTGGCGGTTCATCTTCTTCCGGGTCCAAGGCTAGGGCCAAAGGAAGGAAGAAGAAGGCCGCACCCAGACCTAGAGGAGGTGTTAGTAAGGTGGGAAAGAAGGGAAAGAAAAAGTTTACAGCACCGGTAGTTGGCCTGGATGAGTGCTTCCATTGTCACAGGAAAGGGCACTGGAAGAAGGATTGCAAGGCGTGGAACGCCAAGAACCAGGAACCGAAACAAGCTGTGGCTTCGACTTCAGGTGTGTTTGTAATTGAGAATTGTCTGTCGATCAACTCTACTTCCTGGGTATTGGATACCGGGTCAGGATCTCATATTTGCAATTCATTGCAGGCACTGAGAAACCGTAGAGTGCTGAAGGAAGGTGATATGATCCTCAGGGTTGCTAACGGAGCTAGCGTGGGAGCTGCGTCCGTCGGGGATTATCACCTAGGATTGACGAGTGGACACATTTTGGTTTTACATAACTGTTATTTTGTACCCAGCTTAACGTGTAATATCATATCTGTTTCCTTGTTATCAAATAAAGGTTATGATTTCACGTTTGTAAGAGATGTTGTCAACATCCACCTTAATCATGGTTTGATTGGGTCAGGTACTCTAAATAACGGCATATATGTGTTAAACCAACTCCAAATTTTCAATGTCCAGAACACACTAAAAAGAAAGTCTCCAGATTTAAATAAAGCTTCTTATGGCATTGTAGACTGGGTCACATCAATGAGAGAAGGTTGACTAAGTTGCATAGAGAAGGATATTTGGACACGTTCGAATATCAAACTTATGACACTTGTCAATCTTGTCTCAAAGGAAAGATGACAAAGACTCCATTTACTGGACAAGGAGTAAGAGCGAGCGAGCTCTTAGGACTCATACACAGTGATGTATGTGGTCCAATGTCTACACATGCAAGAGGTGGTTATTCCTACTTCATTACTTTTACAGATGATTTCTCTAGGTATGGATATGTTTTCTTAATGAAGCATAAATCAGAGGCCTTTGAGAAATTCCTGGAATTTAAGAGTGAAGCGGAAAACCAAACAGGCAAAAGTATTAAGACACTAAGATCTGATCGAGGTGGAGAATACTTAAGTGCCGAGTTCCTAGGTTACCTAAAAGAGAAAGGAATTCTCTCTCAGCTTACTCCTCCATACACTCCACAGCACAACGGTGTATCGGAGAGACGGAATCGAACCCTATTGGATATGGTACGATCCATGATGAGTAATACTGAGTTACCGCGATCTTTCTGGGGTTATGCGCTAGAATCAGCGGCATATCTTTTGAACCAGGTTCCAACCAAGACTGTGCCTACCACACCATATCAGATGTGGAGTGGGAAGAAACCCTGTCTAAAACATTTTAGGACATGGGGGTGTCCAGCTTTTGTAAAAAAGCAGCATGTGGACAAGCTCGAGGCACGCTCAGTACTGTGTAAGCTTGTGGGATATCCAAAGAACTCCAAGGGATATTATTTCTATTACGCAGAGGAACAAAAGGTTTTTGTTTCTCGTCATGCCCACTTCTTAGAAACTGAATTTTTGGAAAATCAGAAGAGTGGGAGCGAAATAGAACTGGATGAAATTCCAGAACCACAAACTGCTACTGAAAGTTTGGTAGAACCAGAGGTTCAAGAAGAACTGAACATTCCCGCACCCCTCCGCAGGAGTAGTAGGCCGTCTCGTCCGCCTGAGAGATACTACGGTTTTCTCATAGATGGGGATAGAGAGGATTGCATCATAGATGATGATGAACCTACTGACTTCAGGCAGGTCATCCAGAGCGGCGACTCGGTACGATGGCTAGATGCAATGCGGACCGAAATGGAGTCCATGTACACCAACAAAGTATGGACTTTGGACTTTGCTCCAGATGGGGTAAAACCCATAGGATGCAAATGGATCTTCAAGAAAAAGATTGGTGTAGATGGACAGGTGGAAACCTATAAGGCTAGACTTGTTGCAAAGGGTTTTCGTCAAAGACCTGGTTTGGACTATGACGAAACTTTTTCTCCAGTGGCTATGCTCAAATCCATTCGGGTCCTTCTTGCTATTGCTGCCTTCCATGATTATGAAATCTGGCAGATGGACGTAAAGACGGCTTTTCTGAATGGAAATTTAGAAGAGAGCGTCTATATGGATCAGCCAGAGGGTTTCAATCAGAGTGGGAGCAGCGGGAAAGTATGCAAGCTGCTTAAGTCCATTTATGGACTAAAGCAGGCATCGCGGAGTTGGAACATCTGTTTTGATGAGACAGTCAAAGAATATGACTTTATCAAAAATCCAGATGAACCGTGCATATATAGTAAAGTTGTGGCCAGAAGTGTCGTATTCCTCGTCTTGTACGTGGATGACATTCTATTGATAGGAAATGACATTCCTATGCTACAATCTGTCAAAGGATTCTTGTCACACAGGTTCTCCATGAAAGACCTGGGTGATGCCTCTTACATTCTGGGGATCCGGATCTATCGTGATAGATCCAAGAGGATGTTGGGACTTTCGCAGTCCAGGTATATCGACACTGTACTGAAAAGATTCAGTATGGAAGATTCAAAGCGCGGTAATCTACCGGCTTGTCACGGAATCACCCTCTCCAAAGAGATGTCTCCCAAGACTGATTTGGAAAGGGAACGCATGTCTATTATACCCTACGCTTCTGCGGTAGGCTCTATAATGTATGCGATGTTGTGTACCAGACCAGATGTAGCTTACGCACTAAGCGTGGTAAGCCGGTATCAGTCAGACCCAGGGGAGAAACACTGGATAGCAGTAAAGAACATTCTCAAGTACCTGAGGAGGACTAAGGAGATGTTCTTGGTTTACGGCGGAAAAGACCTCAGGTTGGAGGCCTTTGCTGATTCCGGCTTCCAGAGTGATAAGGACGATTCCAAGTCCATGTCGGGTTATGTCTTTACCCTCAATGGAGGGGCGGTGTGCTGGAAGAGCTCCAAGCAGGACACCGTTGCTGACTCGACGATGGAAGCGGAGTATATAGCTGCTTGCGATGCCGCAAAAGAAGCAGTCTGGATGAAGAAGTTCCTAACAGAACTTCAGGTGGTTCCTACCATAGTTGATCCAATACCTCTGTATTGCGACAACAACGGAGCTATAGCTTTAGCGAAGGAACCAAGGTCCCATCAGAAGTCCAGACACATCTTAAGGCGGTATCACCTGATCAGGGAGATCATTGATCGTCAGGAGATCGAGGTTCGGAGAGTTGCTTCAGAAGAGAACATAGCTGATCCATTCACGAAGGCCCTTCCTCAGATTCAGTTCGAGAGGCTACTCGAGATCATTGGTCTGCGATATGCCAGTACATGGCCCTAGTGCAAGTGGGAGATTGTTAGTGTTTATGCCCTAGAAGGCCATTACTGTATCATACTAGCTTGTATATTACTTAATGGAAGCTTGGGATATTCACATATATATAACAGTCTTGCTAAACATGGTAGTATGCTACTTGGTTTTTCTATCTTAATATGTGAGTGTACGTATTGATAGAGCTCTTAGGATCTTGCTTGGCTACCAGCGTTGTGATGGCAGTCACACTAGTGGGGGCTGGGTAGTCTACAAGCACATCCTTATTCAGGTCCCTGGTCGTTGGATTATCGAGACAGAGCATCGATACTCCGGAGTAGACTAGTGTGTACGCTTCTCATCCCAGTTGGGGAGATGGTCTGTCCCACAGCCGTCAGTACGTCGTACTGGAGATAGTATACAGGTGCTCGTTAGGTTACGGGTACACCGGACAGGACTCACAGGGGACTGTTGGTTGGTTTGATACCAGTCGTCAGTAAACAGTTCCCAGGTGACATGAGTACAGCGTAGTCCGCAGACTTGACACTGCTACTTCGCCTCGAGTGTGTCCCACTGTTCTTAGATTGCTACCCTACCACGGCTCTATGGAGTCGTGCAAACAGGTAGCAGTTGGGTGCAGTCCCGAGCACTTGGAGGCAGTGGCGGTTAGACAGGATTCGTCCCTCCCGGTATTGGGAGTAGATATCGTGCTGTGTCAGAGAGCCATTACGCAAAGTCCCTGGCCAGGGCAAGCGAGATTTGCTGGTAGGTTCCAGCAGTTTCTCAGGGTGTAATGGGCTTCACTCCGACACGACTTATACCGCTATTAGGGGACTGACGCTTGCCGCCCCCCTAGGCCCAATATGCGATAGTCATGGACGAACGGACCGGACTGTATGGAGATTGTCACATCAGACTCAGTAGGAGTTCGGATGGGTTTACTCATCGGCCTTCTTATCGACAACTACCTGGGGACCGTTACGTACAGCTAGTGCCGCTTGCGGTCTGTGGTTAAACCCACTGCCAGCGTAGTAGTCGAGTCTCTAGAGTCCCACACAGAGAGTTTCCTACTCCAGGCGAAACGATATAGAGGTTGCATGGTTTTGCGACAAAGGGTTCGGATGCATACGTGCGTTTACGCGCGTACGACTTTCGGACAGTTTTTACCAGTCGGCTTTGGTTTAAGCCAGTTACTGGTATCCGGTTATTGGATTTTTACAGTCTAAAGTTTTTCCGTATTTTTACGGATCGGAGGGGCGTTCTCGTAATTACTCGAGAAGCTTCTAGAAGATGTGACTAAGGAGGTTTGTTTTGGAAAGAGAGTGAGTCATAGTGGTGATTCATTCACTTCATTAATGCTCATTTATTGCTTAATGACTCATGTTAATGAATCATCACAAGATATTTTTGTGAAGCATGCTTATTCATTTCCTTTATTGATTTATTGAAAATAAGAATGCTTCATAATATTATGATACACTCTCTCTCTTCTCTCATTATCATATCACACATTCTCTCTCCTCAAGCTCTCATCTTCTAACCCTAATCCTTAATCCTCATGTGTTGAGATCAAAGGATTAGTTAGACTAAACAATCCATAACCTTCACTCTATATCATTCTCTCATCTTTGATTAGCAATCAAAGTTGATTAGTTACCTCAAGTTAGAGGTTTAGCTTGGAGTTTCGCTCTCGGGTGGATCGTCTACTACCTAGAGAAGGCCGAGGAGAACAAAGGAGGACGTAAAGAAGAAGGACCGGTTCATTAGGTATAATCCCTAATCTTTTGTGAAAAGAAACTCATAGAATACGGTTATTTAGAGTTTAGCTTCGATTCAAGCGGTTAGTCGATGTTCGTTGTTTAAACTTGATAAGTTTTTGTAAATTCCGCCTCCCCATAAGTACTGGGGTGTACTACATCGACTTACAGCAGCAGGCGCGAGAATATCGCAAGTAGTTACGCTCCCGACGTCATGCCCGCGTAGAGAGTGGATCGCCCATTAATGGGGATCGCGGAGGCGTGGAACGTGGGATGATGCTGGCGGAGAACCCGCACATGGCGAGATTCGCGGAGCAGCGGTTGCGCCTGTGAGCGGTAGAGCTTGTCGGAGGGCCGAGGTGACTAAAGTAGAGTGACGTACCGTGGGTATGTCCGCGGCATATTTGCGACATGCCACTCTACTTAAGAAGCCTTAGGATGTACATTTCCTTGTTCAGTATCATATTCATTTCTGATCTAGCCTCATCGGTACCCGTTATGTTTTACTGCCACGATTACGGGCAAGGAGAGTTACGGCTAGAATTGCGGTCAGCATGAGCTCGTCATGAACGAGGACTGACCAGGGCGTGATTCCGGCGGCACACGATTGTAGAGATGTGTCTTTTGATTGTGCTTTCTGGTGACATGTGAAGTCTCGAATTAGTATTGATGATTGTGACCTCTTGTGGAGGAGAGTGCTTGGTTTTACACCAGATGATCGGGCCATTGTCAGAGCTGTCAGTTGAGAGCGGACTATTGATGTACAGCATACCTTAGAGATTGTAATGTCGCCTACCGTGCAGACAGATGAACTAGCTATTGCTGAGATTGATAGGATGTCGCTTCCGGAGCTTACGAGCTGAGATCGCCGAAGCGTCCAGGCAAATACGAGACAGATGATAGCTAGTCTACCCGAATTGAGAGACGAAGGTGGTTCGTCCGATTTATGCGCCGGAGCAGGCCCAGTTGAGTTGAAGATTTCTAGTGTGGGGAGTCTTACTAAGATCTAGAGCAGTTCGATTTAGGGATGACCGCCAATGTATCGCCTTTCCTGGAGGATTGAGGCGCTGATCAGCGTACGGACGAAGGAGCCAGTTGTTGCTGTGAACGGCGAGATATCGCCCCAGATGTTGGAGCTATTGCAGTACGAGTTGTACTAAGAGATGATAGAAGGCCGCTAGTCACCAAAGATGAATGACTAGGACATGTGGATCGTTCGCTACCCCGATGCGAGGTCATCAGATAGATTAATTCCAGCTGAGACGACTTCACGCGGAGACGTCGAGAGTCGACAGAGACGATCGAATATCAAAAACCTATTATTCCAAATTTAAAGTATTCGGAAAGACATGCAGGCAGTTATATGGACTCTCTAGAAGAATGAAACCCTAACTCTACTTAACGACCATGTGAAAGCCTTTGAACCTTAGGGTTCACGGCAGTTCCGCGGCGCCATTAGTGAGGCTTGGATTTGCCCTTCCACGGTTAGACCACCGATGCTGTGGTATGTACTCGATACTATTATACTTTATCCAAGATGTTGAGCTCTTGGGGGATAATGAGGTTTTGACGACTCGATCAAATGGTTCGACTTCATTCGGATGCTAGATGGTGAGATGCATTTCTTGGGAGACTCCAGATACGAGAATAGCCGTTGGAGCTCAGTCCATGCAGCCACGACAGGACGAGTCCGAAGCAGTCGACATTAGAGAAAAGTGGAGTAAGAGGTTCGTACAAGATCTGGATAAGATGACGTTCCACTCCGCCGACTGTTAGTTATATGTATGCCCTAGAGGCCATTACTGTACATACGATGTATGTTGTAATGGATGCTTGGATATATATAGGGAGGACTTTCTTGCTCGACATGATAGTATGCTATCTGGTTGTACTTTATCTTAACATGTACTCTGATTGTCTCTATATTACATGTTGATAAAGCCCTTGGGATATGTACTCGACTACTGGGACTATGATGAGATCATACTAGTGGGGCCACGGTAGTCGACGAGTACATCCTATAACTGTTCCTAGTCGAGGGTGTATCGAGACAGGGCATCGATGCACCAGAGTAGACTAGCGTATATGCATCTTGACCCATATGATGGGCGATGGATGATCCCATATCCATCGGTGTTTGACATCAAGGATGGTGTACGGGTGCTCAGTGGAGACTAGGTACACTGGACGGACTCGCCGAGAACTCCCAGATGGTATTATACCATACGTCAGATGGCAGTTCTCCGGTGACACTGGTACAGAGTAGTCTGTTGACCCGAGATCGTCATAGAGTCTTGTGTCGTTCCCACTGTGCTTTGATTTCCATCATACCACGTCCAAGAGGGCGTGCAAAAAGGTGGCTTTTGGGTACAGTCCCGAAGCATATGGAGGCAATGAGCGATAGGAGGGGATTCGTCTCTCCCGGTATAGGGAGTTGATGTTGTGCTGTGTTCGATTGGCTATAACCGGAAATCCCTGGATAGGGTTGCTGAGATTTACTGGTAAGTGTTATCAGTAGTTTCTCGAACTGTTATAGACCTCATATCGACACGACTTATCGAGCTACTGGGGTCTGACGTTTACCACCCCTAGGCGAGATGTGCAACATATCAGACGACGAGACCGGATTGTACGGGAGTGTTACTGTTTGGATTCACAGGAGAATGTATAGGCTTGCTTGTTGATCTTCTGAGCGCTCAATACCTGGGTAGCTGTTACGTTTAGCTGACAGCTTGCAGCTTGTGGGTGTTTGATATGATCATCACCTACTGCCGGCGTATTGACGATTCTTTAGAGTCCTACACAGAGGTTTCTTGACTCAGGCAAAACGAAGTAGGAGCACATATGTGATATGTGCGGGACCGAGGATAATGCGATATATAATACCGTATTATATTCTCGCGATATTTGATATCAGCCGGGTCATCGGATCAAGCGTTGATTCGATGAATCGGTACGGATAAATATTAGTCGGTTATATGCGATATAACCGGATTATCGGATCAAGTGTTGATTCGATAATTTAATGTATAATAATATATTTGATATATTAAATTACATTAACTAATATTTGCTCACTAAAAGATTCTTTTTCTCACTCAGGTAATACATTGATATATATGCGATATATGTTAATTGTATTATTTTATTTGGTTACAATAAATATTATATATGTGATATATAATATTGTAACATGATATGATAACTAATTCAACTTGTTTAGTGGAGTTTAAACTTGATTAGGGTTTGGATTAGGGTTAAACCTTCTAGTTGATTCTAGAAGCTTTTCTTTTTGTCATGATAAAGATATTTTCAAGTGAGTCATGCTTTAACCAAACCCAAACCCTAACCCTAGTCAATTCTCTACAAAGGTTAAGTTCACCATGGTTGCATTATCTATCATATTATTACATTTCCAATTCATCACAAAAGGATAATGATTATTGTTCATCTTCTTCCTTCATTCTTTCATGAAAAATGCTTGCTAGATTTTTCCAAGTGATGAATAATTGTAAGAAAAAGATAAATAAATAGAGCAAAATTCCTACTTCATCATCCTCATCTTCCCTTGCCATTTAGATGAGGGTGTTCACATCATTTCATGAGTGTTAGCTTGTGTTAAAGAAACTTCAAGGTAAATCATCTTAGTATCGAAGATCGGAAGCAAAGGTTGCGTTTTTCTCTTCGTGGAACCTCTCGAGAGTCTGGATCCCGATGATCGCAGCGAAGGGACCACAACACGGAGCATATGAAATGAAGGACCGGATCTACAAAGGTTGTAATCCCTCTCACTTAGTGTTAAATTGTTTAGCATGCTTGTTTTCGCCTAATCTCTAGTTTAAAGTTCCGTATTCGGGTTGTTCGGCACGGCTAAATTTTTAATCGGGCATGGTTGATGCCTCGTAGACCCTTGTGCGCGTGCCAAGCAACCCAACAGTGGTATCAGAGCCAAGCTAGAGCTTTAGGCGAAGTCTAGACGGAGTTTGAAGTCCGATCGAACCCGAAACTCCGAATCCAAATTGCTCTCTGTCCTTTTTTGAAAATTGTAGATTTTTCAATATTAAAAATGCTTAAAAAATTCAGCAGGGAATTCTAAGAATTACGGTACAAAAATATTTTGGTGAACAGTAAAAAGCGCGGCGGAACCGCGGCATAAGCATGCCTTATGCGGCGGTTCCGCGGCGAAATGGTGACGTCATCAACTCCTTTTTGCACAGTAACTTCTTTTATTCAGTGCTGAGTTCTCTGGGAATTTTTAATGCTTATTCTATAGTTGAGTTTTCTGGGGTTATTTTGGGGATTCGATGTTTCGATCGGAGTATCAGATTTTGTCTATGTGGTTTTCCGGATAACTTTTAGAAACTGTTAAAAAGTTCGAACGGATATCAATAACTCACTTTTTCCCCTGTCGGAAAATTTTTCAAAAGTTGGATTTTTCCTCCTGTTTAAGAATGTTCTAAGTCGTGCAAGTAACTCGATGGACCCTCTAGAAGACAACAAACCTTAACTCGATTATGTGACCATCTTGAACTGCCCTTTGAACCTTAGGGTTTGGGGCAGTACGGCGTGCCACATATGAGGCATTGGCTTGACCCTTCTACGGCTGGACCAACTGTGGCATGGGATGGACATTTTTAAACTGATTTCAAGTGTTGAGATATATTGGGGAAATCTTGGGTGCTTGATGATTCGATCGGAAAGTTTAATTTTTTCTATTTTATCTGGAATGTGATACAATAATTGGAATCCACAGGTAGTTATGAGATAACTGATTTGAATATTATAAACATAGCAGTTTAGTCTCAGATGATCGGTTGCCACGGAATTTTGATGCGATCAAAAGTCCGTCGCAATCACGTAGCGTACGCGAATACTCGCCGGGTAAACTTAATAGACAGCCTCACTCCATAGCCCCGACCAAGTGACTGTAGGAGAACCCCGTCGCCGAAAGCATCCGTTCGAGTGCTCCCGGTAGCGGTGTTCCGCCTTGGTGCACTTCGTCGACGGTATCGGGGGTGCGGCCGTCTACTAAAGTTTGCGACGAGCATTCGATCAGGACGTCGGGAATCTTGTTGAATTGGCCGACTTGATAATGAAAAGAGTTTTCGATAATGAGACTAAAATGCGGGGTTTATAATTGTTAGACATGTGATGTCTAAGGAATTCATTTGGTTAGGCATGCGATGTCTAAAGAGGTTGCGGATTCCAACTGTTGTAGTTTTACACTTTCTTTTCTGTGACCGTAAGCGTAGTATGTGGTGTATCGCCGGCTTCGTTGCTATACATCAACGACAATCGGGATACGCATACTTGCTTACGTTGATGATATGAGATATTATGTGTTGCTGTGATATGTTGTATTGGATCATCGCTTTTGAATAGCCGGGGGTTTTATGTGAGATGAGAGTTTTTTTTCTTTTCCATTCATGTAAAATTCATTTGTATGTAATATTCTTTTATTGGGGCACTTCCAGGTAGCGGAAGCTTTCACCGTTGTATATTATTTACTTTTCCGCATTTGGTAGACCAAAGGCGGGGAGCACAAGTAACCGGGTTCTAGGGTCCAGTGGGAGACCATCTCGAGGAGTCGAGACCGGGTCTCCTAACCCTAGAATTGGCAGTGTTACTTGCCGCTCTCGTAGGGGTCTAGGGATGTGGGTTTGGCTATTCATCGCGACCATGGAATCCGTGTTTTATACAGGCTCGTATTGAAAACACGGACGCCCTAGTATATCCAATATTTCATATATGTTCTTCTGCTGCAATGTTCTGTGATGAGATCATATTACTGCCTGAGACGAATGTTTATATTATATATATGAGATATATGTTATATTGCAGATTTTGTTTCAAAAGAGATGCTTATGAAGCATAATTAAAATGGGACTTCATTAATGAGATTAATGAAATAAATGAAACCTAAGATGTTGTAGAAACTTGTTTATAAAAAAACTGGTAGCTACAGTTCTTGCTTTGCATAGCGGTGTTCCTTGTAGAACATCCAGCACCTTATTCGATAAGGAAAGGACCGAGATCCCTTCACCGGGAGTGGCTCCTTTAGCAATAACTGGCAGATGCTACAAACTCGGTTTGTCTTTTGATTGCTTCTATAGTTCTTGCTTTGCATAGTGATATATATGATATATCCTGCACCTTATTCGATGAGGAAAGGGCCGACGATCCCTTCACCGGGAGTGACCCCTTTAGCAAAACTAGAAAAGCCTCAAAAACATTCCATTTAAAATCACTCGATTCTACAACGATATCAAGTTCATTACGCAAAGGGTTTTCATAAAAACCTGTCGTAGCCCTCCGTCATTTCAGATAAGTACTAGTTAGTATTCGTGTTGCGGTAGTTTGGCCTTCGTCAAGGCGTAGTGTACGGTAGCTAACTAATGCTTATCTGCTTGCATACGATGCGATTGGATTAGGGTATTCGTACGGCGTAGTTTGGCCTTCGTCAAGGGTCGTGCGGGTGGGTTTAATTCAATCAAGAAATGAACGGGTTGAACTTGACTAGCGGACTATGAGTAGTTTGGCCTTCGTCAAGGTCATAGGACGCTAGGGGTAAAATATTATCGGGAATTTCAAGTGTTGAAATTTGCAATGAGATTGCATACCTTCTATGAGATAGTTAGATCCTGATACCTGCTGCGAGTAAGAGTTACTCCTGGGAGAGTTTTACACATTACAATTAGCCGATCAAGTAGGTGTCTAGAAAGGTGTCAACGGGGTTACGCCTCTGGGAAAACGAGGTTAACTTTAATTAGGTTCGTGCGAATGCACGGGGGACCTCCCTCAAAGTACCGACACTGGCCTGGCTGAAAGATTGGCGAACTTGTAGCGTGTAATTAATCCCGGCTAGTCTTTCCTTTTAGGGTTTGAAGGAAGATTTGATTAAAACAGTGGGATAAATCCTGATTAGATATATTAGATAACCAATCTAATCTTGCAAGAGCATACGCTGAGTGTTTTCTTCTCTCTCTCTCCAGATAGCGACCATATCACGCGTTATTCAAGATAATAAAACAGATATATTGACCGAACCCGCTTGTTATACTGAGCTGGGGAATGTTGGTCCCGCTCCAACTTATAATTGTTATAGGACAGAGCAGAAAATTGGGGAATACCAGATTTCCCGTACCGCCCAAACGAAGAAAGTGCATGTTGATGCATCGTCTTCGGGTGTGTTCATTACACATAACTGTTTCTCAGTATCCTTTACGTCCTGGGTATGTGATACCGGATCAGGGTCCCGCATATGTAATCTGTTACATGGGCTACAGAAAGGTAGAGAACTGAGAACGGGTGATAAGTTTCATGAGACAGAAAACGGTGCAAGTGTTGCAGCCAAGTCTGTTGGTCACTATCACCCTGTATTACCGGAATACATTGATTCTGAACAAATGTTATTACATACCGAACCTGATATACAAAATCATATCAGTCTCTTAATTAGTAAAGAAAGGATATAATTTTGTATTGTTGGATAATGTTTTGAACATTTCCTATATCAAGAGTTGATCGGTTCAGGCATGTTATCTAAAAGCATTGACGTTCTAAATCAAACTACAGTTCTTAGTATAAGGAACACACACAAGAGGAAGAGTTCAGAAATGAACAAATCCTTCTTGAGGCATTGTAGACTAGGTCATATCAATGCGACCCGGCTAGCTAAGTTACATTTAGATGCATATTTAAATCTGTTTGAATTTACATCTTGTGAAACTTGCTGGTCATGTCACAAAGATAAGATGACCACAGCTCTGTTTATTGGAAACAGAGAAAGAGATAGTGAACTCTTGGGATTGATACATGCTGATGTATGAAAGTCCCCTGTCTACATATGCCAGGACCGGTTCTTTCTACTTCATTATATTCTCTGATAATCTCTCAAGATTCAGACATATGTTTCTGTTGAAACACAAGTCCGAACCTTTTGAGATATTCACAGAATATAAGTAACAAGTAGAGAACCAAATATGGGTAAAAGTATTATGTCCTTTGATGAGATCAAGGAGGAGAATACTTGAGCACGGAATTCCTGGACTATTCTAAAGGAGAATGAGATTCTCTCTCAGCATTACTCCTCCGTATACACCATAGCACGATGGTATATCGGGGCGGAGCAATAGCACCCTATGTGATATGGTGTGCTCTATGATGAGTACTACTGAGTTTCCTATTTCCTTTAGGGAGTTATGCACTTGTGAAGTTGCATACCTATTGAATAGGGTTCAAATCAAATCAGTTGCCTACCACTTCATATGTGATATGGAAAGGGAAGAGCCCATATCTTAAGTTTGTTAAGATTTGGGGTTGTCCGGCCTATGTCTAAAAGCAAAATCCGGACAAGCTCGAGGTAAGGTCTGTCATGTAGAACTGGAAATGTTCCAGCTAAACAAACCGCAGCTAATGATTTGGTAGAGCCAAAGGATTCAATAGTTTCCAACGAACCTCAGCCTCTCCGCCGATCTAGTAGGGTTCTTCACCCACCAGAGAGATACTTCGGTTTCTCTATGACAGTGGGAGCGAGGATTGCATCATGAGATGATGACCTAACTAGTTTCGAGCTGGCCATCAGGAGTGGGACTCTGTAAGAATGGCTGGATGCTTATCGATCTGAGATGGAATCCTTATACACCAACAAAGTATGGACTTTTGGTTGCTTTATCTGAAGGGTTAAATCCCCATCAGGAGCAAGTATATCTTAAGAAGATTACTTGGTGTACATGGAAAAGTTGAGATTTTCAAAGATAGACTTGTTAAAGGTTTGCATCATAGACCAGGTATGGATTATGTTGAAACCTTTTCTAAGGATCTATGCTTAAGTCCATCCAGATCCTACTTGCCACGGCTATATACCATGACTACGATATCTGGTGGTTGGGTGTCATGACTGCTTTTCTAAATGAAGATTTAGAAGATAGCGTCTATAAGTACACAGCCAGAGGGCTTCGTAGACAGTGGGAGCAGCGGAAACGTGTGCAAGATGTTTTATATGATAAAACAGGCATCGCGGAGTTGGAACATTTGTTTTGATGTGGTATTCAAAGAGTTTGACTTCATCAAAATGGTAGATGAACCTTGTATATACAAAAAGGTAGAAGAGAGTATGGTGGTGATCCTCGTAGAGTACGTGGATGACATACTCTTGATAGGGAAAGAGTTTCCTATGCTACGATCGGTCAATCTCCGCTTATCACAAGGATTCTCCATATAGGATCAAAGTGATACCTACTAAATCCTAGGTTTTGGATCTATGAGATAGATCTAATTGGATGTTAGGATACTCACTAGTTGTAGTGAGATGGTATCAATCGATCCTGAGGAGAATCACTAGAAAGGTTCCAGGATGATAAGGACGACTGAATGTCAGTCGCAGGCTTGTCTATACCCTCAGTGGAGGGACGGTATGTTGGAAGAGTTCCAAGCTAGATACCGTGACATACTAGACGATTAAAAGCAAGATACATCGTTACCAAGGATACTACCAAAGAGGCAGTCTGGATATATATATAAGTTCATAAGATGAACTTCGTTCCTACCATTGTGTGACAATGGGGTTGTGGCTTTAGCCAAGGAACTACCGTCCCATCAGAAATCCAGATATAATTCTTAGGCAGTATCACCTGATCATGGAGATGGTTGATCTCCAGGGAGATCGAGGTTAGGAGAGCAGACACAGAGGACGACAGCGCGGATCCACTCACAAAGGCCTTTTTCCCAGTAGAGACGATTATGGGATGGTTGAGTATGAGATACTTCAACCGCAGCTAACTGTTGGGTATCCGATACCATAACAGATGGCCCTAGTGCAAGTGGGAGATTGTTAGTTATATGTATGCCCTAGAGGCCATTACTGTACATACGATGTATATTGTAATGGATGCTTGGATATATATAGGGAGGACTTTCTTGCTCGACATGATAGTATGATATTTGGTTGTACTTTATCTTAACATGTACTCTGATTGTCTCTATATTACATGTTGATAAAGCCCTTGGGATATGTACTCGACTACTGGGACTATGATGAGATCATACTAGTGGGGCCACGGTAGTCGACGAGTACATCCTATAACTGTTCCTAGTCGAGGGTGTATCGAGACAGGGCATCGATGCACCAGAGTAGACTAGCGTATACGCATCTTGACCCATATGAAGGGCGATGGATGATCCCATATCCATCGGTGTTTGACATCAAGGATGGTGTACGGGTGCTCAGTGGAGACTGTGTACACTGGACGGACTCGCCGAGAACTCCCAGATGGTATTATACCATACGTCAGATGGCAGTTCTCCGGTGACACTGGTACAGAGTAGTCTGTTGACCCGAGATCGTCATAGAGTCTTGTGTGGTTCCCACTGTGCTTTGATTTCCATCATACCACGTCCAAGAAGGCGTGCAAAAGGGTGGCTTTTGGGTACAGTCCTGAATCACATGGAGGCAATGAGCGATAGGAGGGGATTCGTCTCTCCCGGTATAGGGAGTTGATGTTGTGCTGTGTTCGATTGGCTATAACCGGAAATCCCTGGCCAGGGTTGCTGAGATTTACTGGTAAGTGTTATCAGTAGTTTCTCGAACTGTTATAGACCTCATATCGACACGACTTATCGAGCTACTGGGGTTTGACGTTTACCACCCCTAGGCGAGATATGCAACATATAAGACGACGAGACCGGACTGTACGGGAGTGTTACTGTTTGGATTCACAGGAGAATGTACAGGCTTGCTTGTTGATCTTCTGAGCGCTCAATACCTGGGTAGCTGTTACGTTTAGCTGACCGCTTGCAGCTTGTGGGTGTTTGATATGATCATCACCTACTGCCGGCGTATTGACGATTCTTTAGAGTCCTACACAGAGATTTCTTGACTCAGGAAAAACGAAGTAGGAGCACATATGTGATATGTGCGGGACCGAGGATAATGCGATATATGATACCGTATTATATTCTCGCGATATTTGATATCAGCCGGGTCATCGGATCAAGCGTTGATTCGATGAATCGGTACGGATAAATATTAGTCGGTTATATGCGATATAGCCGGATTGTCGGATCAAGTGTTGATTCAATAATTTAATGTATAATAATATATTTGATATATTAAATTACATTAACTAATATTTGCTCACTAAAAGATTCTTTTTCTCACTCAGGTAATACATTGATATATATGCGATATATGTTAATTGTATTATTTTATTTGGTTACAATAAATATTATATATGTGATATATAATATTGTAACATGATATGATAACTAATGCAACTTGTTTAGTGGAGTTTAAACTTGATTAGGGTTTGGATTAGGGTTAAACCTTCTAGTTGATTCTAGAAGCTTTTCTTTTTGTCATGATAAAAATATTTTCAAGTGAGTCATGCTTTAACCAAACCCAAACCCTAACCCTAGTCAATTCTCTACAAAGGTTAAGTTCACCATGGTTGCATTATCTATCATATTATTACATTTCCTATTCATCACAAAAGGATAATGATTATTGTTCATCTTCTTCCTTCATTCTTTCATGAAAAATGCTTGCTAGATTTTTCCAAGTGATGAATAATTGTGAGAAAAAGATAAATAAATAGAGCAAAATTCCTACTTCATCATCCTCATCTTCCCTTGCCATTTAGATGAAGGTGTTCACATCATTTCATGAGTGTTAGCTTGTGTTAAAGAAACTTCAAGGTAGATCATCTTAGTATCGAAGATCGGAAGCAAAGGTTGCGTTTTTCTCTTCGTGGAACCTCTCGAGAGTCCGGATCCCGATGATCGCAGCGAAGGGACCACAACACGGAGCATATGAAATGAAGGACCGGATCTACAATGGTTGTAATCCCTCTCACTTAGTGTTAAATTGTTTAGCATGCTTGTTTTCGCCTAATCTCTAGTTTAAAGTTCCTTATTTGGGTTGTTCGGCAGGGCTAAATTTTTAATCGGGCATGGTTGATGCTTCGTAGACCCTTGTGCGCGTGCCTAGCAACCCAACACCGACACCAGAGATGCGATACGAATGCCGAGGCATGGTACTTGGATATACCTTTCAGAAGGAGTCACAGTGAGTATGCAGTCGTTCCGGAACAAGCAACAGGCGTAGTAAAGGACGATGACTTCCGGACAGTTAGGCAGAGATGAGACTTGGAAGAGACCTTGAGTGGGATTCCTTCCAGGGCGCTGCTGCATTGATATTTGCACCCAGGATCAGATGTGTTCCGTACATTCAGAGAACCAGAGGCCGACGCCAGTGACTTGTTGCTTCATGAGTGGTCACGATGATTGACCGAGAGATGACCAGAGAAGTGCCAGAACGGATCATCCCCGTTAGCACACCTGACAGGGCCGATGAGCCGATGGATCGTGAGATTGGAAACCCACAGAGAAGACTTGGACCCAGGAGTGGTCATGTTACGCACACCAGCAGGCCAGAGTTCATGATCGTCGACGAGGCATGCTATGAGTGATCACGACAGTTGGCTAGAGATTCTTAGAGGATGTGCTTGAGCGGGACTATTCCGCCATACTCAATTTCGATGTTTGGGCGATTTATTCACATGACTGATTTGATGATCAGGGGATACAGTGATTTTGGACTAGACTGTGCGTACCAGGTGCCGAGGGACTACAGCGTAAGATTCTTTGAGGAGGCACATCGATCGGTGTACAGTGTTCGTTCGGGTTCCACCAAGATGTACCATGATAGGAGAGAGGTTTACTGGTGAGACGGAATGAAGAGGGACATCGCAGATTTCATGTCGAGATGCCTGACTTGCCAGCAAGTCAAGACCGAGCACCAGAGACCAGCAGGTGGACTACAGCCGTTACCCATTCCGGAGTGGAAATAGGAACAGATTTCGATGGATTTCGTTGTGGGTCTACCCAGGACTAAGCAAGGGTATGACTTCTTTTAGATGATCATGGATCGTTTGACGAAAGTGGCTCACTTCTTGCCAGTGAAGACGACTTTCGGATTGCTCAGTACGCCCAGATTTACATCGACGAGATTGTACGACTGTATAGAGTCCCGACGTGTATCGTGTCCGACAGAGACACCCAGTTTACCGACCGACTATGGCAGAGGCTTCAGGAGGCGTTGGGCACACGCTCGAGTTTCAGCACCGCATTGCATCCACAGACCGACGGCCAGTCAGAGCAGACTATTCAGACTCTCGAGGACATGCTCGGAGCGTGCGTTTTAGACTTTGGTGGTAGCCGGGATCATCATTTACCGTTGGTGGAGTTCACCTACAACAACAGCTTGCAGGACACTATTCAGATGGCACCTTGTTAGTTATATGTATGCCCTAGAGGCCATTACTATACATAGGATGTATATTGTAGTGGATGCTTAGACATATATAGGGATGACTTTCTTGCTCGATATGATAGTATGCTATCTGGTTACTCTTTACCTTAACGTGTACACTGATTATCTCTCTGTTACATGTTGGTAAAGCCCTTAGGATGTGTACTTGACTACCTGGACTATGATGCAGATCATACTAGTGGGGACATGGTAGTCCATAAGTACATCCTTCAAAGCCCCTAGTCGTGGGTGTATCGAGACGGGGCATCGATATACCAGAGTAGACTAGCGTGTAGCTTCTCGACCCATATAGATGGGCAATGGATGATTCCATATCCATTGGTGTTTGACATCAGAGATGATATACAGGTGCTCAGTGGAGACTGGGTACACTGGACGGACTCGCCGAGAACTCCTAGATGGTATTATACCTTACATTAGATGGCAGTTCTCTGGTGACACTGGTACAGGTTAGTCTGTATACCCGAGATCGTCATAGAGTCTTGTGTGATTCCCACTGTGCTTTGATTTCCACCTTACCACGTCCAAGAGGGCGTGCAAAACGGTGGTTTTTTGGGTACAGTCCCAAGTCACATGGAGGCAATGAGCGATAGGAGGGGTTTCGTCTCTCCCGGTATAGGGAGTTGATGTTGCGCAGTGCTCGATTGGCTATAACAGGAAGTCCTTGGCCAAGGCTGTTTTAGGGATTTACTGGTAAGTGTTACCAGTAGTTTCTCGACCCGTTATGAGCCTCATATCGACACGACTTATCGAGTTATTAGGGTCTGACGTTTACTACCCCTAGGCGAGATATGCGACATATCAGACGAACAGACCGGACTGTACGGTAAATGTTACTGGTTGGATTCACAGGAGTGTGAGCGGGCTTGCTCGTTGATCTTCTGATCGCTCAATACCCGGGTGGCCGTTACGTTTAGCAGACCGCTTGCGGCTTGTGGGTGTTTGATATGATCATCACCTACTGCCGGCGTATTGACGAGTCTTTAGAGTCCTACACAGAGGTTTCCTGGCTCAAGCGAAACGAAATAGGAGCGCATATGAGATATGTGCGGGACCGAGAATAATACCAGTATGTGATACTGTATTCTATTCTCGCTATTTGTATCATCAGTCGGTTATATGTGATATAGCAGGGTTACCGAATCAAGTGTCGATTCGATATATTGATACACTTGATATTAGTCGGTTATATGCAGTATGACCGGATCATTAAATCAAGTGTTGATTTAATGATTTAATGTATAATTATATATTTGATATATTACTTTACATTAACTAGTATTTGTTCACATAAGATTGATTTTCTCACTTCATGTGCACAAGTTGTATATGTGATATATTTTTGTGCACTAGTTTGTATCATGTTTGATGATACATGCAAACTTGGGTGTGTGTATGGATTATACCATGTTTAGGTTAAAGGTTTAGTTTTTTATTTAATTTATTTGATTTATGTAAAATAAAATGGTGGCTTACTTTGTCTTTTGCTTGAAGCTTCATGAAGCTTTCAAGCATCTTTGACAAAGTCCACCATTTTGTTTTACATAAGATTTTTCTTAACCTAACCTTTAACTTAAACTTGAGTTTAGTCTCTACAAAGGTTAATCTCACCCATGGTTGCAAGATGATAACTTCACTTGATTATTCATTTTCATGATTCTTTTTCTATCTTCTTCTTCTTCTTCATGAAGAAAAGAAGAAAGCTTTCTTGAAAATTCCAAGTGATGAATCTAAGTGAGAAATCCAAATCCAAAGTGAACCCACTTTCTATTTCTTCATCCTCTACCACTTTCCATGTAGTAGAGTGTGTTATCTTCACAAGTTTCATGACCAAGTGAAGATGGAGCTTGAGTTAGAGTTGCCTCGACGTAGATCATCTTCGGCATCGAAGTCAACGACCTAGCCCGCTCATTTCTCCGACAAAACCATCGCAAGAGTCCGGGATCCCGGTGATCGCAGCGAAGGGACGTCATCACGGAGCTAAAGAAGTGGAGGACCGGATCTACAAAGGTTGTATTTCCATTCACTTTGTAGTTAAGTTGTTAACTAGCTTGTGTTTTCTCCTATCCTCTAGTTAACGATCTTTATTAGGGTTTCTCGGCACATAAATTTTTGAATTTGGCATGGTTGATGCCTTGTGGAACCTCTTGAGTGTGCCTTGTAACCCTACAGTGGTATCAGAGCCTAGCTAGAGCTTTAGGTGAAATGTAGACGTTGTTAGAAATCCGATTGAACCCCGAAACCCTTACTCAAACCCTTCTCTGTATATTTTCTGAAAATGTGGATTTTTCCAAATTAAAAATATCCAAAAAAATACAGCAGGGTATTATAAGATTTACTGTGAAGCACGTGAGCCCAAGTCAACCAAAGCGCCGCGGAATCGCGGCCCCACCCTAGCATGTGCGGCGGTTCCGCGGCCATAAAGGTGATTCTTGGCACATGCTTTGCACAGTAATGTCCTATATTGATTCCTGTGTTTTCTGGGTAATTTTAACTTATATTCAACAGTTGTATTTTCTGGGTTGTTTTGGGGATTCAATGATTCGATCGGTTTATTTAACTTCGTCTATGTGTTTTTCCGGATAATTTTTGAATATGTTAAAAAGTTCGACCGGATATAAATACCCAATTTTTCCCTTGCCGGAAAATTTCCAAGTGTTGGATTTTTCCGTGGTTTAAGAATGTTCTAAGTAGTGCAAGTAACGCGATGGACCCTCTAGAAGACAACAAACCTTAACTCGATTATGTGACCGTCTTGAACTGCCCTTTGAACCTTCAGGTTTGGGGCAGTACGGCGTGCCACATGTGAGGCATTGGCTTGACCCTTCTACGGCTGGACCGTTGGTACTGAGGCATGAACTGGATGTTTTTAAACTTATTTCATGTGTTGAGCTGTTTCGGGAAAACTTGGATATTTGATTGTTCAATCGGAAAGTTTAACATTTTTTATTTATCTGGAATGTGATACAATATTTGGAATCCACAAGTAGTTATGAGATAACTGATTTGGATGTTATAAACATAGCAGTTTAGTCTCGAATGATCGGTTGCCACGGAATATTGATGCGATCAAAAGTCCGTCGCTATCACGTAGCGTACGCGGATACTCGCCGGGTAAACTTAATAGACAACCATGCCCCATAGCCCCGACCAAGTGACTGTAGGAGAACCCCGTTGCCAAAAGCATCCGTTCGGGTGCTCGCGGCAATGGTGTTGCGCCTTAGTGCACTTCGTCGACGGCATCCGGGGGTGCGGTCGTCTATTAAAGTTTGCGACGAGCATTCGATCAGTTTATCGGGAATCTTGTTGAATTGCCCGACTGGATATTGAAATGTGTTTTCGATATAGAGACTAAAATGCGGGGTTTATAATTGTTAGGCATGTGATATCTAACAAGGTTGCGGATTCCAACTGTTGTAGTTTTACACTTTCTTTTCTGCGACTGTAAGTGTAATATGTGATATCGCCGGTTTCGTTGCTATATGTCAACGACAATTGGGATGGGCATATTTACTTACGTTGATGACATGTGATGTTATGTGTTGCTGGATATGTTATGTTGGATCATCGTGTTTGAATAGCCTGGTTTTTTTATGTGAGATGAGTGTTTTTCATTTTCATTCATGTAAAAACTTGTACGTACTATTCTTTTATTGGGGCATTTCCGGGTTGAGGTTGATGTCACCATTTGTATATTATTTACTTTTCCGCACTAGGATAGACCCAAGGAGAAGTGCACAAGTAACCGGGTTCTAGAGTCCAGTGGGAGACCAACTCGAAGAGTCGAGTCCGGGTCTCCTAACTCTAGAATTGGTAGGGTTTCTTGCCACTCTCGTAGGGGTCTAGGGGTGTGGGTTTGGCTATTCATCGCGACCGTGGAATCCGTGTTTTATACAGGCTCGTATTGAAAACACGGACGTCCTAGTATATCCAATGTTTCATATGTTTCTTCTGTTGCGACATCTGTGATGTGATCATTTGATATGTTGTGATGGATACTGTATATAGTATATATGATATATTATATAGACGTTACTTATATTTTGCACTCGCTCTAGCCCAGCCCCGCTCTGTCGTTAGTTACCTAACCTAACGGTGCACGAGGGGACATCGAGGTGAATACGGATGGCATAAGTGTACGTCGTATTTATCTGTGATGTTTAGGTGTTTTAAATGATGGGACTTCATTAATATGATTAATGAAAGAAAAGAAACCTAAAAGATGTTGTGGAATCGAATTTTCAAAAACAGGTAGCTACAGTTCTTGCTTTGCATCGCGGTGTTCCTTGTAGAACATCCTGCACCTTATTCGATAAGGAAAAGGCCGAGATCCCTTCACCGGGAGTGACCCCTTTAGCAATAACTGGCAGATGCTACAACCCTAGGTTTTTCTTTTGATTGCTCCTATAGTTCTTGCTTTGCACAGCGGTATATATGATATATCCAGCACCTTATTCGATGAGGAAAGGGCCGACGATCCCTTCACCGGGAGTGACCCCTTTAGCAAAACTAGAAAAGCCTCAAAAACACTCCATTTCAAAATCATTTGATTCTACAACGATATCAAGTTCATTACGCAATAGGTTTTCAGAAAAACCTATCGTAGCCCTCCGTCATTTCAGATAAGTAGTAGTTAGTATTCGTGCTGCGTTTGTTGGCCTTTGTCAAGGCGTAGTGTGCGGTAGCTGACTGGTGCTTATCTGCTTATGCATATGATGAAGATTGGGTTAGGGTAGTCGTACGACCTTGTTGGCCTTTGTCAAGGGTCGTGCGGGTGGGTTTAATTCAATCAGGAAATGACGGGTTGAACTTGAGTAGCATCCTATGGTTTGTTGGCCTTTGTCAAAGTCATAGGAGGTTAGGGGCAAAAATTATCGGGAATTTCAAGTGTTGAAATTTGCAATGAGATTGCATACTTTCAATGAGATAGTTGGATCCCGATACCCACTGCGAGTAATTGTTACTCCTGAGAGAGTTTTACACATTACAATTAGCCGATCAAGTAGGTGTCTAGAAAGGTGTCAATGGGGTTACGCCTCTGGAAAAACGAGGTTTACTTTAATTAGGTCCGTGCGAAAGCACGGGGAACCTCCCTCAAAGTACCGACACTGGCTTGGCTGAAAGATTGGTGAACTTGTAGCGTGTAATTAATCCCGGCTAGTCTTTCCTTTTAGGGTTTGAAGGAAGATTTGATAAAAACAGTGGGAGCCATCCTGATTAGATAAAATAATAACCAATCTGATCTTGCAAGAGCGCACGCAGAGTGTATTTCTTCTCTCTCTCTCTAGGTAGCGACCATGTCACGCCTTAATCAAGATAATAAAACGGATATATTGACCGAACCCGCTTGTTATACTGAGCTGAGGAACGTTGGTTCCGCTCCAACTTATAATTATTATAAGACAGAGCAGGAAATTGGGGATTACCAGAATTCCCGTAACGCCCAAACGAAGAAAGTGCATAATGATGCATCTTTTTCGGGTGTGTTCATTACAGAGAACGGTTTCTCAGTATCCTTTACGTCCTGGGTATGAGATACCGGATCAGGATCCCGCATATGTAATCTGTTACATGGGCTTCAGATAGGTAGAGAACTGAGAACGGGTGATAAGTTTCATGAGACAGAAAACGGTGCAAGTGTTGCAGCCAAGTCTGTTGGTCTCTGTCACCCTGTATTACCTGAATACATTAATTCTGAATAAATGTCATTAGATACCGAACCTGATATACAACATCATATCAGTCTCTTTATTAGTAAAGAAATGATAAAATTTTGTATTGTTGGATAATGTTTTGAACATTTCCTATATCAAAAGTTGATCGGTTCAGGCACGTTATCTAAAAGCATTGATGTTCTAAATCAAACTACAGTTCTTAGTATACGGAACACACACAAGAGGAAGAGTTCAGAAATGAACGAATCCTTCTTGAGGTATTGTAGACTAGGTCATTTCAATGCGACCCGATTAGCTAAGTTGCACATAGATGCATATTTAAATCTGTTTGAATTTACATCTTGTGAAAACTTGCCGGTCATGTCACAAAGATAAGATGACCATAGCTCTGTTTTTTGGAAGCAAAGAAAGAGTTATTGTACTCTTGGGATGATACATGTTGATGTATGAAGGTCCCCTGTCTACACCTGCCGGTTCTTTGTACTTCATTACATTCTCTGATAACCTCTCAAGATTCAGACATATGTTCCTGTTGAAACACAAGTCCGAAGCTTTTGAGATATTCACAGAATATAATTTAGAAGTAGAGAACCAAAAACGGGTATAAGTATTATGTCCTTTGATGTGATCAAGGAGGAGAATACTTGAGCACGGGATTCCTGGACTATTCTAAGAATGAGATTCTCTCTCGGCATTACTCCTCCGTATACACCACAGCACGTCGGTGTATCGGGGCGGAGCAATCACACCCTATATGATATGGTGCGCTTTATGATGAGTACTACTGAGTTTCCTATTTCCTTTTTGGGAGTTATGCACTTATGAAGTTGCATAGCTATTGAATAGGGTTCCGATCAAATCAATTGCCTACCACTTCATATGTGATATGGAAAGGGAAGAGCCTATATCTTAAGTTTGTTAAGATTTGGGGTTGTCCGGCCTATGTCTGAAAAGCAAAATCCGGACAAGCTCGAGGCAAAGTCAGATTTGTGGAAGTTTATTGGATATCCCAAGCATACGCAAGGGAATATCTTCTACCTAACCGAGGAACAAAAATATTTTGTTTCTCAGCATGCCATCTTTGTGGAAGGGAATTTCTTGTGAAGAAATTAGTGGACATGAGGTAGAACTGGAAAGAGTTCCAGCTATACAAACTGCAGCTGATGATTTGGTAGAACCAAAGGATTCAATAGCAACCAACGAACCTCAGCCTCTCCGCCGATCTAGTAGGGTTCCTCACCCACCTGAGAGATACTTCGGTTTCTCTATGACAGTGGGAGCAAGGATTGCATCATGAGATGATGACCCAACTAGTTTCGGGATGGCCATCAGGAGTAGGACTCTGCAAGAATGGCTGGATGCTTATCGATCTGAGATGGAATCCTTATACACCAACAAAGTATGGACTTTGGTTGCTTTATCTGAAGGGTTAAATCCCCATCAGGAGCAAGTATATCTTGAGAAGATTACTTGGTGTACATGGAAAAGTTGAGACTTTCAAAGCTAGACTTGTTAAAGGTTTGCATCATTGACCGGCTATGGATTGTGATGAAACCTTTTCTAAGTACCTATGCTTAAGTCCATCCAGATCCTACTTGCCACGGCTACATACCATGACTACGATATCTGGCGGTTGGGTGTCATGACTGCTTTTCTAAATGATGTTTTAGAAGAGAGAGTCTGTAAGTACATAGTCAGAGGGTTTCGTAGACAGTGGGAGCAGCGGAAACGTGTGCAAGATGTTTTATGTGATAAAGCAGGCATCGCGGAGTTGGAACATCTGTTTTGATGTGGTAGTCAAAGAGTTTGACTTCATCAAAATGGTAGATGAACCTTGTATATACAAAAAGGAAGTAAGGAGTATGGCGGTGATCCTCGTAGAGTACGTAGATGACATACTCATGATAGGGAAGAAGTTTCCTATGCTACGCTCGGTTAATCTCCGCTTATCACAAGGATTCTCCATATAGGATCATAATGATACCTTCTGAATCCTGGATTTTGGATCTATGAGATAGATCTAATTGGACTTTAGGATACTCACTAGTTGTAGTGAGATGGTATCAATTGATCCTGGGGAGAATAACTGGAAAGGTTCCAGGATGATAAGGATGACTGAATGTCACTCACAGGAATTATCTTTACCCTCGGTAAAGGGATGGTATGTTGGAAGAGTTCCAAGCTAGATACCGTGGCATACTAGACGATAAAGGCTGGATACATCGCTACTTAAGATGCTACCAAAGAGGCAGTCTGGGTGTATATTAGTTCATGAGATGAACTTCGTTCCTCCCATTGTGTGACAATGGAGTTGTGGCTTATGCCAAGGAACGCCCATCCCATCAGTGATCCAGAAATATTCTAGGGCAGTATCACCTGATCATGGAGATGGTTGATCTCCAGGGGATCGAGGTTAGGAGAGTAGACTCAGAGGACGACACGGCGGATCCACTCACGAAGGCCTTTTCCCAGAGAGAGACTTTTATGGGATGGTTGAGTATGAGATACTACAACCACTGCTATCAGATGGCCCTAGTGCAAGTGGGAGATTGTTAGTTATATGTATGCCCTAGAGGCCATTACTATACATATGATGTATATTGTAGTGGATGCTTGGATATATATAGGGATGACTTTCTTGCTCGATATGATAGTATGCTATCTGGTTACTCTTTACCTTAACGTGTACACTGATTGTCTCTCTGTTACATGTTGGTAAAGCCCTTAGGATGTGTACTTGACTACCTGGACTATGATGCGGATCATACTAGTGGGGACATGGTAGTCCATAAGTACATCCTTCAAAGTCCCTAGTTGTGGGTGTATCGAGATGGGGCATCGATATACCAGAGTAGACTAGCGTGTAGCTTCTCGACCCATATAGATGGGCGATGGATGATCCCATATCCATTGGTATTTGACATCAGAGATGATATACGGGTGCTCAGTAGAGACTGGGTACACTGGACGGACTCGCCGAGAACTCCCAGTTGGTATTATACCTCACGTCAGATGGCAGTTCTCTGGTGATACTGGTACAGGTTAGTCTGTATACCCGAGATCGTCATAGAGTCTTGTGTGATTCCCACTATGCTTTGATTTCCACCTTACCATGTCCAAGAGGGCGTGCAAAACGGTGGTTTTTAGGTACAGTCCCGAATCACATGGAGGCAATGAGCGATAGGAGGGGTTTCGTCTCTCCCGGTAGAGGGAGTTGATGTTGCGCTGTGCTCGATTGGCTATAACAGGAAGTCCTTGGCCAAGGCTGCTTTAGGGATTTACTGGTAAGTGTTACCAGTAGTTTCTCGACCCGTTATGAGCCTCATATCGACACGACTTATCGAGTTATTGGGGTCTGACGTTTACCACCCCTAGGCAAGATATGCGACATATCAGACGAACAGACCGGACTGTACGGTAAGTGTTACTGGTTGGATTCACAGGAGTGTGAGCGGGCTTGCTCGTTGATCTTCTGATCGCTCAATACCCGGGTGGCCGTTACGTTTAGCAGACCGCTTGCGGCTTGTGGGTGTTTGATATGATCATCACCTACTGCCGGCGTATTGACGAGTCTTTAGAGTCTTACACAGAGGTTTCCTGGCTCAAGCGAAACGAAATAGGAGCGCATATGAGATATGTGCGGGACCGAGAATAATACCAGTATGTGATACTGTATTCTATTCTCGCGATTTGTATCATCAGTCGGTTATATGTGATATAGCCGGGTTACCGAATCAAGTATTGATTCGATATATTGATACACTTGATATTAGTCGGTTATATGCAGTATGACCGGATCATTAAATCAAGTGTTGATTTAATGATTTAATGTATAATTATATATTTGATATATTACTTTACATTAACTAGTATTTGTTCACTTAAGATTGATTTTCTCACTTCATGTGCACAAGTTGTATATGTGATATATTTTTGTGCACTAGTTTATATCATGTTTGAAGATACATGCAAACTTGGGTGTGTGTATGGATTATACCATGTTTAGGTTAAAGGTTTAGTTTTTTATTTAATTTATTTGATTTATGTAAAATAAAATGGTGGCTTACTTTGTCTTTGCTTGAAGCTTCATGAAGTTTTCAAGCATCTTTGACAAAGCCCACCATTTTGTTTTACATAAGATTTTCCTTAACCTAACCTTTAACTTAAACTTGAGTTTAGTCTCTACAAAGGTTAATCTCACCCATGGTTGCAAGATGATAACTTCACTTGATTATTCATTTTCATGATTCTTTTTCTTTCTTCTTCTTCTTCTTCTTCATGAAGAAAAGAAGAAAGCTTTCTTGAAAATTCCAAGTGAGCAATACAAATCCAAAGTGAACCCACTTCCTATTTCTTCATCCTCTTCCACTTGCCATGTAGTAGAGTGTGTTGTCTTCACAAGTTTCATGACCAAGTGAAGATGGAGCTTGAGTTAGAGTTGCTTCGACGTAGATCATCTTCGGCATCGAAGTCAACGACCTAGCCCGCTCATTTCTCCAACGAAACCATCGCAAGAGTCCGGGATCCCGGTGATCGCAGCGAAGGGACGTCATCACGGAGCTAAAGAAGTGGAGGACCGGATCTACAAAGGTTGTATTTCCATTCACTTTGTAGTTAAGTTGTTAACTAGCTTGTGTTTTCGCCTATCCTCTAGTTAACGATCTTCATTAGGGTTTCTCGGCACATAAATTTTTGAATTTGTCATGGTTGATGCCTTGTGGAACCTCTTGAGTGTGCCTTGTAACCCTACACACCTTTTAAGGCCTTGTAATAGGAGGAGATGCAGACCGCCTGTCTGTTGGACAGAGCTCAGCGAGAGCAGTATTTTAGGGCCACAGATCATACAAGAGACGACCGAGAAGATACAGCTGATTCGAGACAGGGTGAGGACAACTCAGAGCAAGCAGAGGTCATATGCTAACAGGCGCCGCCGCAGATTAGAGTTCGCAGTTGGTGATGACGTTTTTCTGAAGATCTCTCCAATGAAAGGAGTGATGAGGTTTAAATGGCAGGAGGGAGCTTGGCCCTAGATTTGTGGGTCCCTTCGAGATCCTCGAGCGTGTCAGCGCAGTAGCGTATCGTTTGGCTCTTCCACCCGACTTTTCAGATGTTCACCCCATCTTCCACGTGTAGATGCTTCGCAGACACATACATGACCCTTCGCACATGATTCAGAATCAGACCATTCAGCCTGAGCGCAATCTTACATTCACCGAACAGCCAGTCGTGATGTTGGACCGACAAGTGAAGAAACTTAGACCGAAGGTCTTGCCATCAGTAAGGATGCTTTGGCGCAGCTCGAATGGTGAAGAGGTCACTTGGGAGGCCAAGGGCGAGATGCGGGAGAAGTTCCCTCGTCTTTTTGAAGGTATGCGTGGCTTTATATTTTAAAATTCGGGGACAAATTTTCTTAAGGGGGGAAGACTGTAACACCTGAGTTTGTGTTTAGTGGTAAGTGTGTCTTAATGTGGGGCTTTTGGTAAAAAGTTTACCAAAATGGCTTTTAAATATTTTATCTGGTTTTATGGATATTTTAATGGAATTTTATCTGGACTGCACACACTTGTGCATGTTAACTTGGGTTAAGTCTAGGGTTACCATGTTTAGATGAGCATGGTAGGTTAACCATGTTTAGCCAACCATGATGGGTTAACCATTTGGTTAAGATAATTGGGGTTAATTAAGGGTCTTTAGCTTTGTTTAAGGGTGATTAGGGTGGGGTTGACTTGTGGAGAGAGAGAGAGAGGTGTCTATAGGTTATGTCACCATCCCTTTTCAAAACTCTCACACTCACATCTCTCTTGACTGCACAGCAGCAGCAGCTGCTGAAACAATCCATCAGCCCCAATCTTGCATCAGCAGCAGCCCCATCATAACAACACACACCAGCCCCTAACACCATAGCCCAACACTTACACACTCACATCAGCACAACTTCATCCCCCATATCAACACATTAGCTACTGATACACAACATCAGCACCAAATCTACTCACATCAGCAGCATCAGCAACTACTGTGAAAACAGCCACAGCAGCAACAACTTCATAACCCCACACAACACCACACCCTCCCACAGCCACAAAGACTCCTGCTGCTGCAACTTCAGCAACAAAACAAATCCCAAGCAGCAGCAGCAGCCAAGGCAACAACAACAACACACCAAAAATATTCATCAGCAGCCTGAGCAGCAACACCATCAGCCACCAGAGATAACCCCGCCACAAGCAGTAGCTGTAGCACTTCAGCAGCACCAACCCACTTCCTTCCTTCATCCTCTCTTCTCCTACATCCTAGGACCCCTTGAGGTATAATCTCACAACCCAACTCCTTTCTTGCAAAGTTATAGTTGTTTAGCTGAAATCTGGGCGTTATTAAGTAGATTAGTGCTAGTTTAGGAGAATTTGAGTGAGATTTGGTCAAGTGTTGGTTGTAATGGTTAGTATAACCTTATTAGGTGTGTTTGAGACCAGTTAACCCCATAATACCCCAGATTTCCAATAAGTTACCTGAAATTTTCGACTTGGCGTATTTTAGCAATTTTATCGACTTATTGACCTTTCTGAGATCTGCTTTCACCCCGGGAACCCTAAAATAAATTTGACTTGGCAGTAAGCTGTTCAGGCACCCTGGAACCATCCCACAAAACCCTAGCCCCCACCTCATTATCCTGGCCGCAGATATATTCCCTCTGGCCGCAATTTGCGGCCAGAGCAGTAGGGAACCTCCTCGTTTTTTGTGCACGACTCTTTTACCTGTAACTTGACCCCTGGTATGTCTAGTTTTGTCTGATTTCAGTTAGGGTAGAATCTGGGATGACTTTCCTATGTTGGCGCATGATTTACGACTTGTTTTACCATGGGTTTGGTATTCGATGGTTCGTTTCTGTCGGTTGGCGTTTGAACGCCAACGGCAGCAGGTTGATTGGCTGTGTTTGCACACAAGGCTACAGGTTTTTACCTATGGGCGTAGCGTGCACCATTTTGGCTTCCGACATGGTCTTCATGTGTTTTAGCGTGTGATATTCTTGTAGGTACCCCACGTGGATTCGAAGCGTTGGAGATTCAAATGGCGACATCGGCACCGGCACACATAAGAAAGGTGAGTAGATTTAAATCTACGGGGAGAAGTCGGGTGGATGGCGTATAGCACCCCCACAGTCCGATGTCTAGTATACCATATATACTGTACTTATATATATATGATAGCTTATGTGTGACTTGGTTGTTTAGGATGTGTTAGGTGTACTATGCATAGATTAGGGTTAGAAGTAACTAGTGTGGTTCCTAGTCGCGAACCCTAGAATAGGTTTACACCCACACGCACACACGTGCATATTTGTTGTGTTCATACTGTGATGACGAGGATATTGGAGGACATTGGAGGTGAGTCGATGAGATTGGGCATAGTGCCATGATAATGGTGTTGTGATGCGACTCGTATTTGGGATACGATATGTGATTTTAGCGGGCCTTTGGACGTGTCTTTGGCACACGCATTCATACTTATGTAGATAGTATCGATTCGTACTAGACTTAGATCAGTACCCCAGATTATGTGATATGATGATAAGGATACCAGATAATTAATGTGATGATTGTGATATTGACCCGCACCCAGCTATTGGGATGCCGTACGATGATTTACCGTATGAGCTTTATATTGATGATTGATCCGCACTCATGACTTGAGGATGTCAGATGATATACGGTATCGTATGCGATACTATTGAGGCGGGATCACCGACTACTATCTTTATATTTATATATATCAACTCAGATTTAGGTGGTTTTGCATACCCTTCCATATTGACTTGATAGTTAGATCAGTAGTTAGTATAGTAGATGTTAGACTAGACCCGAGTCATACCTATTTCAAAACTAACGAATCGGGAGTATTTTAAAGACAGGCAAAAAGGGATTCTACGGATAATTTCAAAAAGGGCATCTTTTCTTAAAAACACCGTAGCCCTTATTTTACTAAAAACCCGGATTCGTCTTATTTCAAAAAGGCAAAACTGCATGACACTTACTTATTGATGTAGATTCTTCACTATTGCGTTGATTATTTGATTCCGCATATTCATATTATTTGCATCGCATTACTTGTGTTTATTGAGATATTACCATCATGCTGTTAGGACACCAGCACCATTATCGATGATGCGTATGTTCCACGTACACTATTTGCCGGCTCACACACTTCATCATCGATAATTGCCATGCCACTACACTGTAGTACTGTTACCTTCATGATGTGATTTTTGCATGGCATATTGTACACTTATACCTGTACACATACATAGATGATTCTGGCTTGATTAGAGATTTGGAAACCGCAAGATATTCTTTAAAACTGATCCATTTTAAAAAGAGCGGTTTCCCTCGACATGTGCACATTACTATTCCATGTTGCATGACTTACTGATATGCTTACATTTCTTTACATGTCGCATACATCATGTTCTGATTATACGCATTGAGATATATTATTTCCATGATGTTTCTGGATTTGGGGACCGTGGATATTTCAAAGGAAAATATGTAATTGTTTTAAAAACCCGGTTACCCTTGATATGATATTTCAGTATGTCCACCATGAGTTTTCTCGGTTCCAGAGAGCTTGTGTGGGTATACCCGATTCGAGAAGCGGTAGGCACCGATTGTGGGTACATGGTGGACCCGGTGAGGTACCCCGGGACAAGAAGACTCGTATATGCTAGACAGTGAGCCCGGCAGGGGAGTACTACCTACCGGTGATAGTATTTGGGACCCGTCGGTTATCCGGAGGATACCGACTGGAGTCATGAGATGGATATGAGGGCCGACCAGGGTGTGCGGCGCCTGAGATATATGAGGATTTACGTGTCGATGCTAGGCACGGGTTTCATGATGTTTTCCATGATTTTGTTTATATCCTCACATTTACATATATGATGCTTATGGTCATTGGATGGCACGTGGACGGGTTCCACCTATTTACAGACATTGATTACCTAGTTGGAAAATATCCACATACTACTAGACTTCATGTTATAGCTGCCATTGATTCATATTGATTACATCGATCATACCTCATTTGTATATATAACAGTGGATAAGGACGCTGTTAATATTAGTGGAATGGGACGCTAATATATGTGTATTGATATCAATTTAAATACTTCATCATATTAATTCATGCAGACATACCACATATTTATGACATGTTATTACCTGAGGCACTGGCACAAGTACTTGGCACTACATACATGTATAGATGTTACATTGCCACCTTAGCATGCTTCGGACTCATTCATTTGAGGTTTATACTATACTATGATCGTATGACCTAGGATTGTGTCATACATGCGATTTTCTGTTCGTAGATGTTTTTCTATTCACGAGTTGGCAACTCACCCCCGTTGTGCCCCAGTTCTTGCAGGTTTTGCCATACAGGTTTCATTACGGCTTGCGGCACTGCTTCTTTCGGGTGACTTGCTCGTAGGTGGGTTATTTGTATCGTACCCATCATTATACATTGTATATTATATTTCAGTTGTATCTAAAAGTTCCATCAACCAAACATGTACTTATTTGAGATAGAGACCAGTGATGTTTATTCTTTCGACCTTAGAATCGCACGTTATATTTCTCTGGGTTTCTTACTGTTGAGTTTCCTTTTCTGTTGTGATCCTCGCCTTTAGGCGTTGTATATTATGTTGCAAACTGGTTGATTTACATATGGTTTTTCCTTCACTCCACTACTTTCTTGGTTTGGATTTCTGGGCTCGGCTTACTTAGAGTACGTACGCCTTGAGACGTTCGTAGCCTAAGTGCCGGTCATATTCCATACTTTCGGATCGTGACAGGGGCCGAGGAGGCCAATCTGCGGGGAGCCCCGAGGGGGGCTAGCTCTTGATTGCAGGTCAGGTATAGAAGAGACCTGGTCGGCTTCGGTGGGCCCTTTCTTCCGAGTTTTGGGACATGCCATCCGCCACGTGTCCTAATCCCAGGCGTCGCCAATATTGAGCATCATCACCAGCCCCCCACTCTTGTCCCGACCAGCCAGTGGGTCGGGTCAGGAGTGGACCGCCGGGCCGCCCAGGGTGAGCTCCCTCCTAATGGTTTCATCGGGACGCGTCCCCGGGATGCGTCCCCGGGCCACGAGCTGTCTTTTCTGCCAGCGAATCAGGGCGAGATCTCCGTATTTAAGGAAGGTGCGCCGGTTCGTGTCGCTTTGAAGTGATGGCCCACGTGTCACACGTCGGCTGGCTGACGCGACGTGTGCAGACCTGCGACGTCTGAAAGGCCGTTGTCCAGTGCAGGGACGACAGGTGGAGCAATCGGAGCCGTTGGACGTGATCAGGCGTCTTGGCGGGAAATGAAGGGCACCGTTGGATGAGGTCGCTTGTGACGGTAAATAGGGGTGGGGCCCGTTCCGGGGCCCCTACTCCTTCATATTTCTCGTTCCAAGTCTCGGTTGCTCGACGCTCATCTTCTTCCTTCCACTTTCGTTCGCCGAGGATCATCCTTCCCAAGATTAGATGTCTTCTTTTGTTAAGTCGGTAGATGTCGTTGGGGTAGGTTCTAGAAACCCCTTAGGTGAGCCGGAGTCCCCCTGGGTGGCAGGGGCTGGCCCCTCTTCCTGGGATCATATAGCGGGGGAGCCTCCAGGGAGGAGGCGGTAGATGCAACCCCCAGTGCCTCGTGTTGGATAAGGAATGAGGACGAGCTAGCCAACGCACGGGCTCGCTTCCACATCCCCTCGTGCTATACGCTCTGCCTGGCTAAGGAGGGAGAGAGGGCAGACCAAGTACGGGGCAGGAAGATCGCCCTATATTTGGAAGTATTTTGGAGTGGAATGGGCCTGCCCTTCTCTCCTGAGGTCGTTGAGGCGTTGAACTTCTTCGGGTTAGCCCCCTGTAAGTTGGTGCCAAACTTGTGGAGGATTCTCCTCGGGTTCCTGGTCCGCGTGAAGTTACAGGCGATCCCCTTCAGTTTTTCCCTCCTTGATTCTTTCCTCGTCTTCAAAAATCATCCCGGTGGTCGAGCGAGCGACCCGAGGTGGGTTTATCTCTCTTTCAGAAAGCGACCAGGGGGCCCTGCCGGGACGGGGGTTGTGGCCCTGTCTTCTTCCATCCATGACTGGAAGAAGAAGTTCTTCTTCGTTTCCCCTCCCGAGGGCGAGGACTGGCCCGTGCCTACAGAGTGGTCGAGAGAGAAGCACTTGCCGGGGAACCAGTCCAGTGACCCCGTTGCGGTGAGAGTGGCGTCGTGGGAGCCCATCCCCCGTTTCGACGTGCTGTTGTCCGAGAGCGTTCTGAGTTAGGCTGGGCGCAGCCCTGTTGAGTTCGTTGGTAAGTTTAGTTTTTCCTTTTTGGTTCGTATGTTGCCCGTATCGCTGACTCCCTCTACATTTGGTTCTGTGCAGGATCCATGGACATAGACTCGCTCCGGGCTTCAATGCGCCAGCCGAGGACGGCTGCGAAAGTTAGGGGTGCCGGCTCCTCTCGCTCACAACCTGCCCCGGCTCCCTCTCCCCCGGCGGTAGTGCCCTGTGAGCGCTCGGAAGCGAATCTCGCCCCGGGGCCCAGCAGAACATCGAGTCGAAGGCGAGCTCGGATTTTGGAGGACCCGGCCTCGGAGGAGGAGACCGACTCTCCCTCTAGGCCGCTCAAGAGGAGATCTGCCCGGGGGTCGCCTTCGCCAATCACGGTGGAGGAGGGCGGTCTCCAGTTGGCCGTGCCTTCGGGGCTGTCCGTCGGGGATAGCCTGCTGCAAGAGATAGAGGCATCGGCCGGGGGTAGAGTCCCCGGGGGGACCTTCACGGCTCAGCTGGCGTCCATCGCCCAGGAGTCCGTGCAGGTAAGCGCCTGTCTTTCACTACTTTTTGAGGTTCGGTGCTTTTCCCATTTTCCCGATCTCTTGTCACGACCCAAAATTGGCCCGTGACGGCCCTAATACTACGCAACGCCTAAAGACGTAGCGCAGTAAAAGAAAGCCAAAACCCAGAAATCTAAACAATAAAAATACGGAAGAGATAATATAAGTTTTTGAAAAATTGAAATCGCAACCCAAATTCTATAAAAGTCCTACTTTATTTCTTTAAAATTTTAGCAACACCCCTTTTTGTAAAAACTAGCCAAGATGAATACAACACAAAAATATGAAGCTATAGCGAAGAAATAAGGACAATAGATAGAAAGTTGTATATAAAAGACAACAAACCCACAAATAATATACAGTAACGTCCTCACCAAGTCTCTAAGACAACAACATAATAGTAGATGGAGAGTACAAGATACAACGAATGTACAATACAAAATACAGATGACCACCAAAACCCACCTAAGCAAAATAGTACTGTGAGCTGATGCAATATCTGTAGCAAAAGATGATAGCTGAAAAGTTTAATAGCCTGCCTCGACTATTCTGGGGAACAACCTGAAACACCTATGGCACAACGGGGGTGAGTTGCCAACTCGTGAATAGTAGATAACATATGCAGGTAATCGCAGGAATGTTCGTACAGCATGAATCTAAGATATGCGATTACAGTAATAACATGTCATGCAAATGCAAAATAATGGAAAGTACACTAATAGGTACAATCAATGTGTGAAGCGATGGTGACATGATAATAGTATGCAATAGGGATATGAGAAAGTAGGTATGCAACTATCATAAGGGTACACTAACAGGTACTACCAATATATGAAACTGTGCATAAAATAGGTAAGTGTGAGGTATGGGGTGGAATATGTCATTTCCACGGAAACCTGACATCGTGGTAGGATCACAATCCATCAAGACGCTCAAATCCCAAATCCTCAAATCAGCCCCCAAACTGGGGTCTTACATCATATAAGTCTTACATCACCTCAATGTACAATATCGAGTAATCCCCTATATCTCGAATGTACAAATCAACAATCTCCTTCATATCCATTATCCAATCTCAATGAATCACATATATCCCAAGTCGAATCTCAAGTAAGTTTCTAACATCCTAAGGTATATATATATTTGCAGAAATAAATATGATGGGGGCAATACACATATATTAGCGTCCCATTCCAGTAATATTGGTATAAGGGTATATATAACAACGGCTAATCCCCTGTTATATATACAAAGGTATTACAAGAAATATCATGAAAACAATGTGCCAAGCATCGACACAGAAATCCTGATAGGTACGTATCATACGCTGTCCCGAAACCACGAGTGCCTAGCTCTGACCCTCGCCTTTCGACGTATGCATACGTGCATGACTCCCAACAGTGTCTCCATGACCCCCGCCGAGTCATCAGTACTGTCACCGGTAGGTACTAGCCCGCCTCCAGGCTCAATCGGCAAAATCTATCGATCTTCTTGCCGAGGGGAACCATACTGGGCCCCACCATGTACCCTCTACGGCCTCGACGCCTCCTCGTAGGGGTATATACATATCAGCACCGATAAAGCTCATGGTGGATGCGCAAATATCATATCAAGGAAACCGGGTTTTTCAATGTATGCATAATTTCATGAACTCCCGCGGTTCCCAAATCTAGAAAACATCATCTAAAATCCCAATAACAATGCGCAAATCCAGGAATAAATATATGCGATATATCTGAAATGCGAGCATATAAATGAGAATATGTAGCTGAAACCAGATGTATGCGAAACCAATAAGGTACAGCTAAGTAACACCAGTAAAGGTAAATATGTAACTGCAACTGAATATGTGTGTAACATACAGGTGTAGCAATGTATATGTATCTACCTATAAGAACTGATGTCGTATACCCCCCTGGGTATAAGTAAAATATGTAGGATACCCCCCCGGTATAACTAAAATATGTGCAAGGTATACCTGTAGCTGTATCGCAAGGTGTACGTGTACCTATCACTAAAGGTATGGTATACTATAGATATACCGATAAGCTAGATGTCATGTGTGGTAAGCAATAGTATCTATAATGGTTAGTGTGTGACATGGCAATTATTGACGGTGTGTGTGTAGGATACAATCCGTGCTCGTGCAACATGAACCGTCAATAATGTGTGCAGTGCCCTACGGCTGCTAGTCACAGTACCACTATATCAAGGAAATACAGTAAAGGCGGAATTCTAACAATGACGTAGAATATGCGACAGGTATTGAATCCTAGCCCAGACGCATAACGTCATGCGGGCGATTCCCCTGTAGATGTTATATCTACTCACCTACGCTCCACGCTAGGTGAATTCTACCATCTGCTCCCCCCTATAGTAGTGTACGTAGTCCCTGCCTGCAAACCTGCAAATAAGACATGGAAATCATATATAAGCCAAATATCTCGCAAAACGCGATATCGAACCAAAACGAGAAACTCGCGTCGCGAACTAAACGCGCGTGTGCACGATACGCTGAAACGTGTGTGTACGCGTCTAAAACCATCGCGACACGCTGCGATACGCTGGATCACAGAACCTTCTCACGTATCGCGCGTATCGCGCAAACACAACGAACATCAAATACGATATATAGTCCCAGATTTTCCTACAGGTAAAAGATTACAAAACTAGACATGCCAAAGCCCTATACAACCCTACAGACAACCCTAGCCAAGACCTCAACACCCCTGCCCCCTACTTGGCCGCAAATTGCGGCCAAACCTAATAAATCTGCGGCCTCAGTTGGGAATAGGGGTCTCGTGTTCTTATGGTGTTGTCTAAACCTAGTGAGCATGCTCCAGTTTCCTCAATTTTAACCTGAAGGTACCGGGTCCAAAGCAGATCACAAAATGCTAATATATCGCTTTAAAATCACCAATTTGCACTAAAAGGAAACCCTATGGTATTTTAGTGTAATCTAGGGTTAAACTCAGATAAAGTGACCCTAATAACACTTAAATAGGTAGGGTTAAACAACACAATCACCACATAATCAAAGTTCCACACAAATCACCATAATTAGCACTAAACTAGCTATTTACACTAATCGAAGCTAATCGATGCACAACTTAAGCAACTAGGGGATTGGGTTAGGAAGTATACCCTAAAGAACCCTAGAGAGCAGATGAAGAAGTGGAGAAGAGCTGCTGTAGGTTGCTGGAGCTCTTGCTACTGCCATTGCTGTTGTTGTTGCTGTTGTTGCTGATGTTGTTGTTGTTGCTGCCACTGCTGCTTGCTGCTGCTTCTGTTGTTGTTGTGTGTGTGTGTGTGTGTGTTTGAGAGAGAGAATGAGAGTGAGAAGTTAAGAAAAGAGTGCAAGGCAAAAGACCCCTCCCTCTCACCTTCTCTCTCCTCATTAAAGAGGCATGGTTCACACCATGCACCCCATGCTCTCTCTCCCTCACACAAAGTCAACCATGAATAATATAACCAATATTAAAACCTTTTTTCAAATTCATTTTATTTAAAAACAACCATGCACACTATTAAACCCAAAACTCCAAAACAATTAATAAAACAAGCTCAAAGGAAAATGGTTAGCTAACCATGATTGCTAATCATGATTAACCTCCTAATTAGCACCCTAGTTAACATGCACAAGTGTGTGTGTGCCTAGGAAAAATATAATAAAATATTCATTAAATAGGATAAAATATTTAAAACTTAATTTGGTAAACTTTTTATTAACAACCATACATTAAAATATAATTAGCTACAAAACACATTCTAAGGTGTTACAATCCCCCCCTAAAAGAAATTCGTCCCCGAATTTAAAAATATACCGATACGCGTACCTTCAAAGAGAAGATTAAAATCCTCAAATCTCGCTCGCAGCCTCCCAAGTGACTACCCCACTATACGGCTATGCCCAAGGAAACCCTTCACAGATGGCAAGACCCTTGACCGACGTTTCTCCACCTGCCGAGCCATCAACACACATGGCTGCTGGTGAACAAAAGATCACGCCCAAGCTAATTGGTCTGGTGCCAAATCATGTGAGAAAGGTCATGAAGGTAATTGTAAAGCATCATTATAAGGAATACGGGGTGAAAATCCAATAATCTGGGCGGAAGAGCCAAATTAAAGGCAACGAAACTAACTCGCTTATAGGATCTCAGAAAGACCTAAATCCTGGGACAAGCTTCCCAAAATCCAACACGTCATTCATCGGAAAGTCCGTAGGAATACATGATCTGTCCCTGTGAGCTCGAGTCTATGACCAACACAGTTGGCACAAGACCTCAGTTCGCAATGGGCAATTCCCATCCTGACTTAACACAACTGGACCATCTCCGAAGTCTCTAGACATAGCTGGGGTCCCAATCCTACTTACGCCGAGTCAGAAAAACAACAGACTGGTGATCAACATGACCTAACCCCTAAGCCTAAAGGTGGCCAATTGGAGTGTCTCCTGATAACAGCGATCGATGGAGAACCCTAACGATGGCGAGTGACGATCCCCAACTGCTGACAACAAACAATACAAACACACAACTTAACAAGAAACAACTGAGTACATTGAGTAAAACCGGACGACAAGAATACGAATGGAGTCACACCCTGACTAAAATTAGGTAGAAACCATAACAAAATTCGTGGAGACCTGCTCCCATTCCTACCTCGGAACGGTAAAAGGTTGCGACTCTCCAGCCGGCCTCAGATGCTTGACTCAAGCACACAACAAGACTGACACCTTGAAACGAAACCTGAAACTTCTCTTTACATCCTTGTCCACTCGTAACTATCTCACAAGTCACGCCAAAGCTGGTGGAACTTGAATGAATACAGAGAGTTGACTGAGGTGCTTACTCTAGGATTGCACGTCTCTACCTGATAATGTCAGGTACACAAACGTGTCCCTAACTTAGCACACCATTGTCGCAAATCAAGGTCTCTGAATCATTACCCAGCCGAGTATGCTCAAGTATTTCTGACGAATGAGCATCGGCGGGCAGTGTCTCGCGAAAACGATTTAAGAAAAGTGGTCGGGCACGGACATGAGCAAGCTGTCCCCTCCGTAGAGACGAACTTAAGCTATACTCAATGATCACACAAAAACTATAAATCTGCAGAAGACTAACACAACAATCAAAATCCGCTGCAGGAAGATGTTCATTAAGCTCTGGTAGTCCGTGAAAATCTGATATGACTCTCGAACAGGTAGTGTCTCCAAATCTCCAATGCAAAACCATCGCGGCCATCTCCAGATCATGAGTGGAATATCCTTCTCGTACTTCCTCCAAATGTAGGGAAGCAAAAGCGATGACTCTGTAATGTTACATCAGTACACACTCGAGCCCACTCAAGAAACATTATAGTTAAACAACAAAGTCGCCCGAACCAAAGGCAAAGAAAGAACTGATGCAGTTGTTAACCGAATCTCCAACTGCCGAAAACTCCGTACACATGCCTCAGTCTTCTCAGAAAAGAAACCTCCCCTCCGGTCCATTCAGTCGACGGTGCAGCACTACTCTAACAATCCTGCATGAAACGGCGGTAAAACCTACTAAGCCCAACAATATACGGATGTCCGTCCAGCACACAGGTCTGGGCCTAAGCTGTACGGTCACGATCTCCCTCGGGACCATACAAAACCGTCTCCCGTGACTACCAGACCTAGGAGTCAACAAAAAACAAGCCTGAAGAAACACTCCGAGAATTTAGCAAACAGCTGGTACTCTCCCAGTATCTGCATAACAAATTCTCAAGTGTTACTCCTGTTCCTCAAGACACATTAAAAAGACTAGAATGTCGTATATAACACAACAAAACTGGTCGAGGAACGGCCTGCAGAAATCTGGTTCATCATATCTACGAATGCTTCTAGGGCATCAGGGAATCCAACGACTCACTGATACACACAAAGCCCGTAGCACGCATAAGGCAGTCTTCGGAATGCCATCACCCCGAATCCGCAATAATGATGACCTGATCCCAAACAAACTTGGAAAATGTCTCGCACTCTGGAGCTGATCGAAGAAATCGTCATGGTGAGGTGAAGGATATCTATCCGCACCGTAAGCCGGTTCAATTAACGATCCGTCGATACGCAACCCTAAACTGCCGTCTTTCTCCTTGACGAACAGAAATAGGAGCTTCCAAAAGTGAAACACTCAGACGCACAAAACTCCCCAAACCACAACTCTGCAGCTGATCCGTTAGCTCCCAAGCTTCGCCGGCTCATCCGGAACAACGTCGGAAAACTCTCGCACGGAAGTAACCCGGTCCAACAATCCCACTGTGGCTCCGGTATCATGAATGAACGCCAAGAATCCACGACATCTCCTTAGTAGCCGACTAGCGAAAAAGGCTGAATTCAAGCTGTGAGAGGCGGCACAACTATCCACCTGCACAACAAGAACTGACTTGCCGGGGAAAACAAAGCCTAACTTGTTTCCTCATGGTAGTCCACAGACGCTCAGCACGTAGTTAACCAGTCCGTGCCTAGGAGAAAGTCAAACCCAACATCTCTAGAAGAATCGAGACGATGGACGAATCTATATCTCCTATCCGATTGGCACACAACTGAAATACGTGTCGCGCAACAAAAGAATCGCTGACAGAAGTTAGCACAACTACGACTAATCTACCCATCCACGGTACAAGCATAAAAAAAACGGATACACCAAAAGAACAAGCGAATTAAGGATACCTGAGAACTCCACATTAGACGTCTGCGCGTCCCGATGAGTAGAAGCAAACTCCTGTGTCTGCCCCCTACCCCCAGCTGGCTGAACTCCTCTGGTAGACTGAGCCCTCTGAGCAAATCTTCCACATCCACGGCCTCTCTGAAAACGATCATGACGAGGTGCTAAGGAACAATCCCTGACGAAGTGCTGAAGGCTTCCGCATCGAAAGCATCCACGCGCTGACTGCTGACCATCCTGGGGATGAGAGCTGAACGACTGTCCTCGTCCTAAGCCTCTGCTACTCCCACGACGGCCACGAAATCTGTCCCGACGACCAAACCTCTGTCTCTGGGCTGGTACACTGGTACGAGTCCTCCACTGTCCTGGAACTCTCTGAGCCTCTGGAATATGTGCCTCATCAACTGGAGCTGCAACCACTGGTGCTATGTAAGTGACGGACTGCTGCATGCTGATCGCAAGTGACAACTGAGTAACAGGGGTAACAACCTCCTGTCGTAGCTCCCGAACGACATCAACCAATGAACTCATAGTCTGGCGGAAATCCTGCATCTCTACCAAAAGTCTATCCATAGTATAAGTCGTAGGCTGATCCGTCTGCACCTGTGCAACTAGAGTGCCATCCTGGTCAGTACTCATCTCACCCGAGCCAACTTTGACCTCGGCCCTCGCTGCATCACTCTGAGTCCCCATAGTCATCGGTGGCAAGGCTATAAATAGATATAAGATTCGATGAGAATAAGGAATCGAATCTCAAGGATATGAATCATCAAAGAAGGAATTTCAAGCAATTTATACTTAGGTCACTTAATGTAAAGTACCGTATCGTGGGTATGCTGCAGACATAAACACACTACGTTCCTCTGCTTAAGCTACCTACTCCATCATACTAAGGTCATCCTACACTCCGAAAGGTAAAACCTAGCGCTCTGATACCAACTTTGTCACGACCCAAAATTGGCCCATGACGGCCCTAAAACTACGCAACGCCTAAAGACGTAGCGCAGTAAAAGAAAGCCAAAACCCAGAAATCTAAACCATAAAAATACGGAAAAGATAATATAAGTTTTTGAAAAATTGAAATCGCAACCCAAATTCTATAAAAGTCCTACTTTATTTCTTTAAAATTTTAGCAACACCCATTTTTGTAAAAACTAGCCAAGATGAATACAACACAAAAATATGAAGCTATAGCGAAGAAATAAGGAAAATAGAGAGAAAGCTGTATATAAAAGACAACAAACCCATAAATAATATACAGTAACGTCCTCACCAAGTCTCTAAGTCAACAACATAATAGTAGATGGAGAGTACAAGATACAACGAATGTACAATACAAAATACAGATGACCACCAAAACCCACCTAAGCAAAATAGTACTGTGAGCTGATGCGGTATCTGTAGCAAAAGATGATAGCTAAAAAGCTGAATAGCCTGCCTCGACTATTCTGGGGAACAACCTGAAACACCTGTGGCACAACGGGGGTGAGTTGCCAACTCGTGAATAGTAGATAACATATGCAGGTAATCGCAGGAATGTACGTACAGCATGAATCTAAGATATGCGATTACAGTAATAACATGTCATGCAAAAGCAAAATAATGGAAAGTACACTAATGGGTACAATCAATGTGTGAAGCGATGGTGACATGATAATAGTATGCAATAGGGATATGAGAAAGTAGATATGCAGCTATCATAAGGGTACACTAACAGGTACTACCAATATATGAAACTGTGCATAAAATAGGTAAGTGTGAGGTATGGGGTGGAATATGTCATTTCCACGGAAACCTGACAACGTTGTAGGATCACAATCCATCAAGACGCTCAAATCCCAAATCCTCAAATCAGCCCCCAAACTGGGGTCTCACATCATATAAGTCTCACATCACCTCATTGTACAATATCGAGTAATCCCCTATATCTCGAATGTACAAATCAACAATCTCCTTCATATCTATTATCCAATCTCAATGAATCACATATATCCCAAGTCGAATCTCAAGTAAGTTTCTAACATCCTAAGGTATATATATATTTGCAGAAATAAATATGATGGGGGCAATACACATATATTAGCATCCCATTCCACTAATATTGGTGTAAGGGTATATATAACAACGGCTAATCCCCTGTTATATATACAAAGGTATTACAAGAAATATCATGAAAACAATGTGCCAAGTATCGACACAGAAATCCTGATAGGTACGTATCATACGCTGTCCCGAAACCACGAGTGCCTAGCTCTGACCCTCGCCTTTCGACGTATGCATACATGCATGACTCCCAACGGTGTCTCCATGACCCCCGCCGAGTCATCAGTACTGTCACCGGTAGGTACTAGCCCGCCTCCAGGCTCAATCGGCAAAATCCATCGATCTTCTTGCCGAGGGGAACCATACCGGGCCCCACCATGTACCCTCTACGGCCTCGACGCCTCCTCGTAGGGGTATATACATATCAGCACCGATAAAGCTCATGGTGGATGCGCAAATATCATATCAAGGAAACCGGGTTTTTCAATGTATGCATAATTTCATGAACTCCCGCGGTTCCCAAATCTAGAAAACATCATCTAAAATCCCAATAACAATGCGCAAATCCAGGAATAAATATATGCGATATATCTGAAATGCGAGCATATAAATGAGAATATGTAGCTGAAACCAGATGTATGCGAAACCAATAAGGTACAGCTAAGTAACACCAGTAAAGGTAAATATGTAACTGCAACTGAATATGTGTGTAACATACAGGTGTAGCAATGTATATGTATCTACCTATAAGAACTGATGTCGTATACCCCCCTGGGTATAAGTAAAATATGTAGGATACCCCCCGGTATAACTAAAATATGTGCAAGGTATACCTGTAGCTGTATCGCAAGGTGTATGTGTACCTATCACTAAAGGTATGATACACTATAGGTATACCGATAAGCTAGATGTCATGTGTGGTAAGCAATAGTATCTATAATGGTTATTGTGTGACATGGCAATTATTGACGGTGTGTGTGTAGCATACAATCCGTGCTCGTGCAACATGAACCGTCAATAATGTGTGCAGTGCCCTACGGCTGCTAGTCACAGTACCACTATATCAAGGAAATACAGTAAAGGCACAATTCTAACAATGACGTAGAATATGCGACAGGTATTGAATCCTAGCCTAGACGCATAACGTCATGCGGGCGATTCCCCTGTAGATGTTAAATCTACTCACCTACGCTCCACGCTAGGTGAATCCTACCATCTGCTCCCCACTGTAGTAGTGTCCGTAGTCCCTGCCTGCAAACCTGCAAATAAGACATGGAAATCATATATAAGCCAAATATCTCGCAAAACGCGATATCGAACCAAAACGAGAAACTCGCGTCGCGAACTAAACGCGCGTGTGCACGATACGCTGAAACGTGTGTGTACGCGTCTAAACCATCGCGACACGCCGCGATACGCTGGATCACAGAACCTTCTCACGTATCGCGCGTATCGCGCAAACACAACGAACATCAAATACGATATATAGTCCCAGATTTTCCTACAGGTAAAATATTACAAAACTAGACATGCCAAAGCCCTCTACAACCCTACAGACAACCCTAGCCAAGACCTCAACACCCCTGCCCCCTACTTGGCCGCAAATTGCGGCCAAACCTAATAAATATGCGGCCTCAGTTGGGAATGTGGGTCTCGTGTTCTTGTGGTGTTGTCTAAACCTAGTGAGCATACTCCAGTTTCCTCAATTTTAACCTGAAGGTACCGGGTCCAAAGCAGATCACAAAAATGCTAATATATCGCTTTAAAATCACCAATTTGCACTAAAAGGAAACCCTATGGTATTTTAGTGTAATCTAGGGTTAAACTCAGTTAAAGTGACCCTAATAACACTTAAATAGGTAGGGTTAAACAACACAATCACCACATAATCAAAGTTCCACACAAATCACCATAATTAGCACTAAACTAGCTATTTACACTAATCGAAGCTAATCGATGCACAACTTAAGCAACTAGGGGATTGGGTTAGGAAGTATACCCTAAAGAACCCTAGAGAGCAGGTGAAGAAGTGGAGAAGAGCTGCTGTAGGTTGCTGGAGCTCCTGCTACTGCCATTGCTGTTGTTGTTGCAGTTGTTGCTGATGTTGTTGTTGTTGCTGCCACTGCTGCTTGCTGCTGCTTCTGTTGTTGTTGTGTGTGAGTGTGTGTGTGTTTGAGAGAGAGAATGAGAGTGAGAAGTTGAGAAAAGAGTGCAAGGCAAAAGACCCCTCCCTCTCACCTTCTCTCTCCTCATTAAAGAGGCATGGTTCACACTATGCACCCCATGCTCTCTCTCCCTCACACAAAGTCAACTATGAATAATAGAACCAATATTAAAACCTTTTTTCAAATTCATTTTATTTAAAAACAACCATGCACACTATTAAACCCAAAACTCCAAAACAATTAATAAAACAAGCTCAAAGGAAAATGGTTAGCTAACCATGATTGCTAATCATGATTAACCTCCCAATTAGCACCCTAGTTAACATGTACAAGTGTGTGTGTGCCTAGGAAAAATATAATAAAATATTCATTAAATAGGATAAAATATTAAGAACTTAATTTGGTAAACTTTTTATTAACAACCATACATTAAAATATAATTAGCTACAAAACACATTCTAAGGTGTTACATCTCTCTTCTGCCTTTCAGGTCCTCCAGCACGTCGCCCTCGCCCTGCGTATGGAGGCCGAGGTGGTTGCCCCGTCGATGAAAGCTGCGGGCCAGCTCGCCTCGCTGGAAGAGAGCTCCAAGCGGGAGCTGGAGGCGATGAAGGCGAGGGTCGTCACCCTGGAGGGTGAGGTGGAGGCCGGGAAGCGGGAGGTTGCCCGGCACCGCGAGGCCACTGAGGCCAAGTGTGAGGATGCCCAGGTGTTGGCCGGCAGCCTGAAGAAAATAGTAAAATCTCTCCGGAAGGAGCTGGGGGCGGCAGCCGAGTGGGAGAATTCGGCCGACCTGAGGGCTGCCAAGTTTGCCGACCTCTCGGCGGCGAAGGCGGTAGAGGGCTACAAGAAGTCAAAAGACTTCTATGATGACTTGGTCATCGCCATGACCCTCATCCGGCACGAGGCCCTCGACGCTGTTAAGGCCCGAGTGCCGGGTTTCGCTGATGAAGAGCTCCGGGCCTTGTACCCCCTCGCGGACACCAGTGGACAGGGGCGGGCGATCAATGACGAGGAAGTCGCCGAGGACCCAGCTCGCCTCGTGGTGGATGTCGAGGGCCCTGAGGTCGCTCATGGCCCTGAGGCCTAAAGCTCCGTCTTCGTCCTCTTTTTTATTTTGCTGCGTCTAGATCTTTGTAAGCCTCCGGGCATTTTGTTAGGCTGGGGAGCCAAGAATACCCTCTGTAAAGACCGCCTTTTAGTAATAAAACTTTTTCTTTCTTTGGTTTCCTAGATTCGCGCTTTTGTCTTTTGTTCATGAAGAACGCTTGTAAATTTTTCTTCTTGCGCTGTTGGGCCTCCGTGTCAGGTCGGCTATCTTCCTAGAGATCGTCTGTCGAGTTGATTCATGCACTGCTGAGCAGAAGGTGTCACGGCGTCTTTATGGCCCCGAACTCGAGGGGAGATCTCTCGAGACTTGGATAGGCCTGATGCCCTTGGTTGGCAGCTCGGGCCGTCCGTGCGTGGTGGGCGGCGGATTGCCCTCCTTACTTAGACTGAGCAGGGTAGCTGCCCGGTTGCCTCTTGCGAGTGCTTTTGATCCTTCAGGACGGGGACCGAGCAGGGTTACTGCCCAGTGCCTCTTGGCGAGGACTTTGATCCCTGTCGGTTGTGGTAGGAAGCTACCAACCAGGGATAGCCGAGCAAGGACTCGACTGCCTCTAGGAGGACTTTGGTCCTTGGCGCGGGAGGGGCTGTAGAAGCCTACCAAGCACCCTTGGTCGGGCAGGGTTACTGCCCGGTGCCTCTTGGCGAGGGCTTTTGTCCTGAAGTATAGCCGAGCGAGGGATAATCAGGATCGACCGCCTCTGGGAGGGCTTTCTGATCCTTGGTGTTGAGGTAGGGGGCTACCCGCTAGGGATAGCCGAGCGATGGTTGTGCTCGACTGCCTCTAGGAGGACTTTCTGATCCCCGGCGTTGCGGTAGGGAAGCTGTAGCGTTTTGAAAAGTCGTTTTGGTGTTTTCCTGAAATTCGATGAAAATTCGGTATTTTTCCGAAAACCGTCTTTCTCGATATTTTGCAGTTTAGGGCTAATTATACCTAAAATGGATAGGTAATTTCTTGTTTTTAATAGCTAATGAGTTATTTATGAAATTTTGGTCATTTAAAAATTTTTCCCTATTTTTCAATTTTTTAATATTATTTTAAGCCGGTAAGAAAATACATTAAATAAGCGATAAATACAAATTTTTCCGGGCTAATTTTAATCTCTAAAATTATGATAATTATAATCTAGTGATAACGTGAATTTTTAGTAATTTATTTTGATTTTTAACAAATTTTTATGAATTGAAACGAATTTATTGAATTTTGAGCTAAAACTTGCAATTTTTGAGTTGTAGGGGGCCTTTTTGCATAAAATTTCTTTTGTAAAACCCCTCTACCTTTTCCCTCAGCCCTAGAACAGCCCCACCTTGTGTGAGACCAAAAATTTCTGGCCTCTCTCTTCTTGGTTTCTTTCTTGAGTTAATTGATAGTTTATGGTATTATTTTAATTAAAATGGATAAAGTATGGTGCATTGACTTTGTGGACTTGACCCATGACCTTCCCCACTTGCCCACACCATCCCCACTCCTCCTCTCAGCCCAGAATTCCTGCAGGAAAACAGCCCCCAAATTTCCCTCTCTCATTTCCTTCTAAACTCATTAAATTCCAACTCAAAATCCTTACAAATCCACAAATTTCTTCACAAAACCAAAGCAAATCCTTATGCTATCCTTTCCTTAGCCATTCTTGCTTGGATCTTGGTGCTTGAGGCCATCAATTGGAGCAAATTCTCTTGCTTGATCCATTGATCAAGAGGTATAATTCTCATCAAGTTGCTTTCTTTTGCTAAAAATTCCTTTAAATTGTATGGTTAGTGTTAATAGTTAGCTTATTCTAATCTAGTTTAAAAGAAGTAGTTTGTCTAAACTAGGGTTTTGAACCATGGTGGTTAATTAAGTTGTTTATAGTTAAGTTAGTTGTTAATGAACTAATCTTTATAATTACCTTGTTGATATAGTTTTCAATTTTGCTAATTAGTTAATTTTAGAAGGGTGAAGTTGTTGTTTTTAAATTTTCAAGAGAGGGTTTATGTTTGGTAATGGTTTGTGAAACATGATTAGTGAGTTGATTAAGTTTTAGAAAACATTATTTAGTTGATTGAACCTAAATTGTTATCTAGTATTTTGCTAACTTAACCTAAGAGGTTAATTTTCTTAAGTGGGCTTTTGTTGTGTTAAATTAAGCTTTCAAGTATGGAAATGGATTTGGAAATTGCTAGGTTAGGAATTCAAGAATGGTTGTTTATGGAAAATAGGATTGGAATCATTGTTGTTGTGTTGTAATTAGTGTTTGTAGATTGCTTGTAGTGTGCTTGGGTAATTATGCTTTATTGTAGTCGTTTTGTCGCAAATCGGCGATTGTTGCACCGATTTTTGGAATGTATATGCTTACTAGATTTTATATAAATTATGTGATGGATTATTTTTGATATCTTGATGGTTGTAATGGCTTGTCCTACAACTTTTAGGATGCGTGAGTGCGGTTTTTTGGGTAGTCGGGTTTTAGTTTTGCCGGGTGACCCAAATCGGCGTTTTTGGCAGTTTTTGCGATTTTCGCGTGTGTCCGCGCACTTTGTGCACGTTGTACCTAGCTAGCGAACTTTAGTAGTTTCGTTGGGGTTTTGCGTCGTTCTTGATATGTAACCTTATATTTGATACTAATGTAAATTCCAGGTTCAGTCGCGGAAACGTCAGACGCGGCGCGAAAGGGAAAGGCGGTGATTGGACACAGCTAGCCAGGGATCCCGGTGAGTAGATTTAACATCTACGGGGGACGATCGTTTGGATGGCGCAAGTCGTCCGATAGATTTAGTAAACTGGAAAATAGTAAATTGGATAATCACTTGTGACATTAGAATAATAATACTGGCATGATAATTGCTGCAATTAGATCAATATGTTATATCCATATACGCAAACTCAATTGTAGGACACATGCACCATTACCAGGTTTTTATATGCAGCACGAGCACTATTCATGTTTACACACACACCCTGGTAATTGCCATGCCACCACACTAGATAACCTTTAATTTAAACCTTTTACTAATTGATACTTAAATTGTGCTATTTCCTTAAAATGAAACCCTAGGATTGCTATTCATGTGCATGTACTTCATCATATTCATTGTTCATGCTTAATACATTAATCACACATCGCAACTTGATTATTGATATCATACGCACTCATTATCATTGATATATGCACTTATGAGGATTTCTTGGGATTTTATGATATTGCTGGATTTCGGGGGAAAACCGCAAAATTTCTAAACTTATTATATTTTTAAAATATGTAAATTGCGGTTTTCTAGTGATGTAAGTGTCGTCCACCATGAGTTTGCTGTGGTTTTTGGAGACCCGTTTCGAGGAGTTGGATGAACCGTTTCGGGTACATGGTGGGCCCGGTAGGGTACCCCGGGGCAAGAAGCTCGTGGTGATGACGATGAGCCTGGCAGGGGACGGATTACCTACCGGTGATTTCATTGGGCACGGCGGATATCCAGAGGATACCGACCGGGGCCGCGAGAGGATGATATATTGATACTGAGATGGGTCAGCCGGATGGCTGAGGCCAGAGACACTATGACATGGATTTATGAGATTTGAGACAGCTTTTGGGTGTCGTTGCTGGACACCGATTTTCGTCGATTCATTGACATTATGCTGGCATTCTAAAAGAGTTTCAAAAACAAAAAGAGAATAAATATTTCCTATATATACATATTGAGACCTCAGATATTCATGTTACATACATATTCGTACACTGATGTTGTATACACACCTGCTAGTGCATCCAGTCATACCTGTATTATAGAGGCTAGGATGCTTGTGTGCATGCATACGATAGCCTTTGTAGATGTTATTTATTACTCACGAGTTGGCAACTCACCCCCGTTGTGCCACAGTCTTTCGCAGGTCCGCTCCGTCAGTTCAGTAGCGGCGGGCGCACTTGCTCTTTTGCCTCTTTGCCTGAGCTCGAGATTTGCTCATAGGTGGGTTATGTTATTATTTTGTACCACCTTGTATATTCTTTGTATCTAGTGTACTCCATCTACTGTTTCCACCAGATTATTGTATATTGACCTAGAGGTGAGACTGTGAGGTTTGTGGATTTTATGCTGTATTTTGGGGTCGAGCTCACTTGAGCCGACATGCTACTTTTTCATGCTTCCTTATGCTTCATTATGCTTGCTGTCATTTACATTGCGTAGGATTTGTGACCGCCTTGTGGCGAAGAGCTAGCTCCCGCTTGGGGATGCCCTATTTTGTTGGATTCATGTATATATTTTGTTGTACCCATTTTTGGGGGCCAGTATTTACAAAGGAGACTCTGCCGAAATTTTCGGAAAAATTAGTATTGTTTTTTTAAAAGGGGTTTTATATGACTTATTTGATAAACCTACTTCAAATGTTTGGGTTTTCTTCACTCTTTTGCTTAATTGGTTTTGTTTTCTGGGCTTTGGCTTACTTATTTTACGGACGTCTTTAGACGTTTCGTAAACTTAAGTGCCAGTCACGTTCCGTACCCTGCGGGTCGTGACAAGTTGGTATCAGAGCGATAGGTTTTACCTTTGTGAGTGTAGGATGACCCTTGGTAGATGGAGTAAGTGACTTAAGCAGGGTAACGTAGCGTGCGTATGTCCGCGACATACTTACGATACGGTACTCCGCCTAAGTGACTTTAGGATATACTTGCTTGAAAAATTCCTTCTTCAATTCCGTGTATCCTATGATCCTATTGCACTGTTCTTACTATCCGTTATCTTGTAACAGCCACTATGCCGCCGAAGGCTACGAGGGCACAGAGGGCTGCCGCCAGAGACGAGATTCGAGCTGGCTCGTCCGAGACTAGGACTGAGCAGGGTGGTATGCCTACGCCGCAGGGACAGACCGATCCACCTTCCCCAGGCCGTATGGATAGGCTCGAGACCAGTATGGAGGAGTTGCGACAGATGATGGGAGGCATGCAGGAGCTACGTCAGATGGTAGGATCCCTAGTTGCAGCCAGTCGTACACCGAGGCCGAATGACGTACCTACTACATCACAGACGACCATGATACCTGCTCCTACTACTACCACCGTGGCCATTCCGGTTTCACTACAGGATTTCATGAGGCTGAGACCTCCAGTATTCACCGGCACCGAGGCAGCGGAGGACCCACAGACGTTCCTTGACAGTTTAGCCAGGATCTGCCGTTCGCTGAGATGTTCGGATGATCGATGGGTAGAGCTTGCGAATTTCCGACTAGAGGGTCTCGCGCAGACATGGTGGGAGTCAGTCTTGAGAGGTCGTGCTGCAGGTCTGCCGCCTATGACTTGGGCCGAGTTTACAGCGGTCTTTCTAGCCCGTTTCCTTCCTGAGAGCGTTCGTGACGCCAGAGCTCGCAGCTTCGAGGCCTTAGTTAAGACACCTGGGATGACGGTGTCTGAGTATGACATCCAGTTTACACAGTTATCCCGATATACTCAGTATTTGGTGGATACCGAGGAGAAGATGGTGAAGAGGTTTGTACAGGGACTTGATGCCCAGCTTTATCTTTCCATTGGCGCCCAGCACTACGACACTTATTCAACTGCTATGGATACGGCATTGCGGATGGAGGCACGCATATCACGGACTTCGGCCGTTTCTGGGCCGAAGAGGATGCGCACCGATGTACCGCCTCAGAGGCAGCGCGCCAGATTCTTTCCGAGAGATAGGCCTGGCAGAGGATTTGGGCGGGGACAGTTATATGGTTCTTATCCCCAGGGGCAGCAGCCGTCGCCAGGATGTTTTGGGTGCGGGAGTCTGCACCATCTTGTCAGAGACTGTCCAGTGAGACGACAGGGAGCAGCGACAGTTCCACATGTGACCCTACCACCATCACCACCCCCTCCTCAGAGAGCCCTACTTCCTACCCCAGGCGATGCTCCACGCCAGTTAGGTTCACCGAGAGGCCGTGGACGCGGCAGTCCTGTTCAGAGAGGACGAGGAGGCAGAGGCCGAGGTCGAGGTCAGCCCGCTATCGGTGGAGGACAGGCCCGAGTATTTGCTTTGACACCGCAGGATGCGCAGGCATCCAATGCCGTTGTGACAGGTACTTTGCCAGTTTGTTCTTTTGACGCACGGGTATTATTCGACCCAGGTTCCACACATTCGTACGTATCTACACACTTTGCACCGATGTTGGGCCGTGAGTCGTCGTCGTTAGATCAGCCGCTTGTTGTTGTTACTCCGGTAGGCGAGTTGTTTGTCGCTCGGTTTGTATTTCGTTTGTGTTCCGTTCGTATCGGGGAGAGGGATTCATCATTTGATTTGATACTCCTCGATATGTTGGACTTTGATGTGCTTCTGGGCATGGATTGGCTAGCCACTTGTTATGCTTCGGTGGACTGCCGTGAGAAGGCAGTCAGATTTAGCTTTCCGGGAGAGCCAGTCCTTGTTATTCAGGGAGACCGCAGTGTCACCCTTCCCAGCTTAATTTCGTCTCTTCGCGCTGGTCAGCTCTTGCGGAAGGGATGTCAGGGATTCTTAGCATTTGTTTGTGATACGCGAGCTGTAGAGGTTCCGTTGGACCGAGTCCCGGTAGTTTGTGAGTTCCCTGATGTTTTCCCTGATGAGCTACCTGGGCTACCGCCTGAGCGCGATGTTGAGTTCTGCATTGATTTGATTCCCGGTTCGGGGCCTATTTCTATACCGCCTTATCGGATGGCCCCGGCAGAGCTTCGAGAGCTGAAGGATCAGTTGCAGGATTTGTTGGATAAGGGGCTTATTCGACCGAGTGTTTCTCCGTGGGGTGCTCCGGTCCTGTTTGTCAAGAAGAAGGATGGAAGTTTGCGCTTATGTATCGACTACCGCCAGCTGAACAAAGTTACCGTTCGGAACAGATATCCGTTGCCGCGCATTGATGATTTGTTCGACCAGCTTCAGGGTACGGGGTATTTTTCGAGGATCGACTTGCGATCAGGATACCATCAGCTGCGAGTTCGACAGGAGGATATACCGAGGACAGCTTTCCGTACACGCTATGGCCACTACGAGTTTTTGGTGATGTCGTTCGGACTCACCAACGCCCCAGCAGCATTTATGGATTTGATGAACCGTACATTCAGGCCGTATCTTGACTTGTTCATCATCGTGTTTATCGACGATATCTTGGTGTACTCCCGTAGCAGAGAGGAGCACGAGCAGCACTTGCGGATTACGTTACAGACTCTGAGGGAGCACCAGCTGTTCGCGAAGTTCTCCAAGTGTGCTTTCCGGCTGGACAGCGTCGGATTCTTGGGTCACGTGGTTACGAGAGACGGCATTTGTGTGGACCCGAAGAAGATTGAGGCTGTTCTGCAGTGGCCCCGACCTACATCGGTTACTGAGATCCGTAGTTTTCTAGGCTTGGCGGGCTACTACAGGCGTTTTGTTCAGGACTTCTCCCGTATAGCTGCACCGTTGACCGGTTTGACCCGGAAGGGAGTTCCTTTCGTCTGGACGGAGGAGTGCGAGCGCAGTTTTCAGCAGCTGCGGACATGTTTGACTACGGCGCCGGTATTATCTTTACCTTCGGGATCAGGCGGATTTGTTGTCTACTGTGATACTTCGCGAGTGGGATTAGGATGTGTTTTGATGCAGCATGGCCGGGTGATCGCTTATGCTTCTCGGCAGTTGAAGAAGCATGAACAGAACTACCCCACTCATGATTTGGAGATGGCTGCAGTGGTCTTTGCACTGAAGATTTGGCGACATTACCTTTACGGCGAGTCATGTCAGATATTCACCGATCACAAGAGCTTAAAGTACATATTTCAGCAGCGAGACCTGAACCTCAGACAGCGTCGTTGGATGGAGTTGGTGAAAGACTACGACTGCGAGATCTTATATCACCCCGGCAAGGCGAATGTGGTGGCAGATGCGTTGAGTAGGAGGCCCGGAGGTAGTCTATCCTTTTTGCGCGCAGTGCAGAGGCAGTCGTCAGCAGATTGGCAGATGTTATGCGACAGCCGAGTTGAGTTCGAGTTCACTCAGACAGGGGGACAGCTCGCGTATGTTCGTGCACGCCCACAGTTGCTTGACCGTATATATGAGGCACAGCGTAGTGACGACCGTTGCTCAGAGATCATGGCACAGATGGGACAGGGCAGATTTTCCGAGTTCATGGTTGACGATCAGGGGATTTTACGATATGGATCTAGACTGTGCGTACCAGATGCTGATGGATTGCGGCGCGACATTCTTGAGGAGGCACACCGATCAGTGTATAGTGTCCACCCCGGTTCCACCAAGATGTACCATGATATGAGAGAGACCTACTGGTGGGACGGGATGAAGAGGGACATTGCGGAGTTCGTTTCGAGATGCCTGACTTGTCAGCAAGTCAAGGCCGAGCACCAGAGGCCCGCAGGAGAGCTACAGCCGTTACCCATTCCAGAATGGAAATGGGAGCAGATTTCGATGGATTTCGTTGTGGGTCTACCCAGGACCAGTCGAGGGTACGACTCCATCTGGGTGATCGTGGATAGATTGACGAAAGCGGCTCACTTCCTGCCAGTGAAGACGACTTTCAGCTTCGCTCAGTATGCTCAGCTCTATATTGACGAGATCGTGCGACTACATGGCGTACCGACTTGTATCGTGTCAGATCGAGGCACTCAGTTCACCAGCCGACTTTGGCAGAGACTTCGGATGCTTTGGGCACTCATTTGAGCTTCAGCACAGCGTTTCATCCGCAGACCGACGGACAGTCAGAGCGGACCATTCAGACTCTCGAGGACATGATCAGAGCGTGCGTTTTAGACTTTGGTGGTAGCTGGGATCGTCATTTACCTCTAGTGGAGTTCTCCTACAACAACAGCTTCCAGGATACTATTCAGATGGCACCTTTCGAGGCATTGTATGAGAGGAGATGCAGATCGCCCGTTTGTTGGACAGAGCTCAGCGAGAGCAGCATTTTGGGGCCGCAGCTTGTTGAGGAGACGACATCGAAGATCCAGTTGATCCGAGACCAGATGAGAGCGGCTCAGAGCAGGCAGAAATCCTATGCAGACAGATGCCGTCGCAGATTAGAGTTCGCAGTTGGCGACCATGTTTTTCTGAAAGTCTCTCCGATGAAGGGCGTGATGCGTTTTGGGCGAAAGGGGAAGCTTAGCCCTAGATTCGTAGGTCCCTTCGAGATCCTCGAGCATGTTGGCGCTGTTGCATATCGTTTGGCTCTTCCTCCCAGCTTTCCCGATGTTCACCCCGTCTTCCATGTTTCGATGCTCCGCAAGTACCTTCACGACCCTTCGCATGCGATTCAGCACCCGACAATCCAGCTAGAGCGCGACCTTTCTTTTGCAGAGCAGCCGGTGGCCATCTTGGATCGGCAGGTGAAGAAGTTGAGGTCGAAGGTTATACCAACCGTCAAGGTCCTTTGGCGTAGCCCAAGCAGCGAGGAGGTTACCTGGGAGACCGAGGGCGAGATGAGGAAGAAATATCCCCATCTCTTTGAAGGTACGCGTAGCTATATTTTTAAATTCGGGGACCGAATTTCTTTAAGGGGGGAAGATTGTAGCGTCTTGAAAAGTCGTTTTGGTGTTTTCCTGAAATTCGGTGAAAATTCGGTATTTTTCCGAAAACCGTCTTTCTCGATATTTTGCAGTTTAGGGCTAATTATACCTAAAATGGATAGGTAATTTCTTGTTTTTAGTAGCTAATGAGTTATTTATGAAATTTTGGTCATTTAAAAATTTTTCCCTATTTTTCAATTTTTTAATATTATTTTAAGCCGGTAAGAAAATACATTAAATAAGCGATAAATACAAATTTTTCCGGGCTAATTTTAATCTCTAAAATTATGATAATTATAATCTAGTGATAACGTGAATTTTTAGTAATTTATTTTGATTTTTAACAAATTTTTATGAATTGAAACGAATTTATTGAATTTTGAGCTAAAACTTGCAATTTTTGAGTTGTAGGGGGCCTTTTTGCATAAAATTTCTTTTGCAAAACCCCTCTACCTTTTCCCTCAGCCCTAGAACAGCCCCACCTTGTGTGAGACCAGAAATTTCTGGCCTCTCTCTTCTTGGTTTCTTTCTTGAGTTAATTGATAGTTTATGGTATTATTTTAATTAAAATGGATAAAGTATGGTGCATTGACTTTGTGGACTTGACCCATGACCTTCCCCACTTGCCCACACCATCCCCACTCCTCCTCTCAGCCCAGAATTCCTGCAGGAAAACAGCCCCCAAATTTCCCTCTCTCATTTCCTTCTAAACTCATCAAATTCCAACTCAAAATCCTTACAAATCCACAAATTTCTTCACAAAACCAAAGCAAATCCTTATGCTATCCTTTCCTTAGCCATTCTTGCTTGGATCTTGGTGCTTGAGGCCATCAATTGGAGCAAATTCTCTTGCTTGATCCATTGATCAAGAGGTATAATTCTCATCAAGTTGCTTTCCTTTGCTAAAAATTCCTTTAAATTGTATGGTTAGTGTTAATAGTTAGCTTATTCTAATCTAGTTTAAAAGAAGTAATTTGTCTAAACTAGGGTTTTGAACCATGGTGGTTAATTAAGTTGTTTATAGTTAAGTTAGTTGTTAATGAACTAATCTTTATAATTACCTTGTTGATATAGTTTTCAATTTTGCTAATTAGTTAATTTTAGAAGGGTGAAGTTGTTGTTTTTAAATTTTCAAGAGAGGGTTTATGTTTGGTAATGGTTTGTGAAACATGATTAGTGAGTTGATTAAGTTTTAGAAAACATTATTTAGTTGATTGAACCTAAATTGTTATCTAGTATTTTGCTAACTTAACCTAAGAGGTTAATTTTCTTAAGTGGGCTTTTGTTGTGTTAAATTAAGCTTTCAAGTATGGAAATGGATTTGGAAATTGCTAGGTTAGGAATTCAAGAATGGTTGTTTATGGAAAATAGGATTGGAATCATTGTTGTTGTGTTGTAATTAGTGTTTGTAGATTGCTTGTAGTGTGCTTGGGTAATTATGCTTTATTGTAGTCGTTTTGTCGTAAATCGGCGATTGTTGCACCGATTTTTGGAATGTATATGCTTACTAGATTTTATATAAATTATGTGATGGATTATTTTTGATATCTTGATGGTTGTAATGGCTTGTCCTACAACTTTTAGGATGCGTGAGTGCGGTTTTTTGGGTAGTCGGGTTTTAGTTTTGCCGGGTGACCCAAATCGGCGTTTTTGGCAGTTTTTGCGATTTTCGCGTGTGTCCGCGCACTTTGTGCACGTTGTACCTAGCTAGCGAACTTTAGTAGTTTCGTTGGGGTTTTGCGTCGTTCTTGATATGTAACCTTATATTTGATACTGATGTAAATTCCAGGTTCAGTCGCGGAAACGTCAGACGCGGCGCGAAAGGGAAAGGCGGTGATTGGACACAGCTAGCCAGGGATCCCGGTGAGTAGATTTAACATCTACGGGGGACGATCGTTTGGATGGCGCAAGTCGTCCGATAGATTTAGTAAACTGGAAAATAGTAAATTGGATAATCACTTGTGACATTAGAATAATAATACTGGCATGATAATTTCTGCAATTAGATCAATATGTTATATCCAGATACGCAAACTCAATTGTAGGACACATGCACCATTACCAGGTTTTTATATGCAGCACGAGCACTATTCATGTTTACACACACACCCTGGTAATTGCCATGCCACCACACTAGATAACCTTTAATTTAAACCTTTTACTAATTGATACTTAAATTGTGCTATTTCCTTAAAATGAAACCCTAGGATTGCTATTCATGTGCATGTACTTCATCATATTCATTGTTCATGCTTAATACATTAATCACACATCGCAACTTGATTATTGATATCATACGCACTCATTATCATTGATATATGCACTTATGAGGATTTCTTGGGATTTTATGATATTGCTGGATTTCGGGGGAAAACCGCAAAATTTCTAAACTTATTATATTTTTAAAATATGTAAATTGCGGTTTTCTAGTGATGTAAGTGTCATCCACCATGAGTTTGTTGTGGTTTTTGGAGACCCGTTTCGAGGAGTTGGATGAACCGTTTCGGGTACATGGTGGGCCCGGTAGGGTACCCCGGGGCAAGAAGCTCGTGGTGATGACGATGAGCCTGGCAGGGGACGGATTACCTACCGGTGACTTCATTGGGCACGGCGGATATCCAGAGGATACCGACCGGGGCCGCGAGAGGATGATATATTGATACTGAGATGGGTCAGCCGGATGGCTGAGGCCAGAGACACTATGACATGGATTTATGAGATTTGAGACAGCTTTTGGGTGTCGTTGCTGGACACCGATTTTCGTCGATTCATTGACATTATGCTGGCATTCTAAAAGAGTTTCAAAAACAAAAAGAGAATAAATATTTCCTATATATACATATTGAGACCTCAGATATTCATGTTGCATACATATTCGTACACTGATGTTATATACACACCTGCTAGTGCATCCAGTCATACCTGTATTATAGAGGCTAGGATGCTTGTGTGCATGCATACGATAGCTTTTGTAGATGTTATTTATTACTCACGAGTTGGCAACTCACCCCCGTTGTGCCACAGTCTTTTGCAGGTCCGCTCCGTCAGTTCAGTAGCGGCGGGCGCACTTGCTCTTTTGCCTCTTTGCCTGAGCTCGAGATTTGCTCATAGGTGGGTTATGTTATTATTTTGTACCACCTTGTATATTCTTTGTATCTAGTGTACTCCATCTACTGTTTCCACCAGATTATTGTATATTGACCTAGAGGTGAGACTGTGAGGTTTGTGGATTTTATGCTGTATTTTGGGGTCGAGCTCACTTGAGCCGACATGCTACTTTTTCATGCTTCCTTATGCTTCATTATGCTTGCTGTCATTTACATTGCGTGGGATTTGTGACCGCCTTGTGGCGAAGAGCTAGCTCCCGCTTGGGGATGCCCTATTTTGTTGGATTCATGTATATATTTTGTTGTACCCATTTTTGGGGGCCAGTATTTACAAAGGAGACTCTGCCGAAATTTTCGGAAAAATTAGTATTGTTTTTTTAAAAGGGGTTTTATATGACTTATTTGATAAACCTACTTCAAATGTTTGGGTTTTCTTCACTCTTTTGCTTAATTGGTTTTGTTTTCTGGGCTTTGGCTTACTTATTTTACGGACGTCTTTAGACGTTTTGTAAACTTAAGTGCCAGTCACGTTCCGTACCCTGCGGGTCATGACAGAAGCTACCCGCCAGGGATAGCCGAGCGATGGTTGTGCTCGACTGCCTCTAGGAGGACTTTCTGATCCCTGGCGTTGCGGTAGGGAAGCTACCCGTCAGGGATAGCCGAGCGATGGTTGGGCCCGACCGCCTCCGGGAGGACTTTCTGATCCCCGGCGTTGCGGTAGGGGAGCTACCCGCCAGGGGTGACCGAGCAGGGCAGCTGCTAGGTTACCTCTTGGTGAGGGCTTTGGTCCCCGGCGTTGCGGCAGGGAAGCTACCCGCCAGGGGTGAACGAGCAGGGCAGCTGCTGGCTTGCCTCTTGGCGAAGCTCCTGATCCCCGGCGTTGCGGTAGGGGAGCTCCCCGTTAAGGATGACCGACTAGGGAAGCTGCTAAGTTGCCTCTGGAAGGACTTTCTGATCCTTGGCGTTGCGGTAAGGAAGCCATCCGCCAGGGATAGCCGAGCGATGGTTGTGCTCGACTTCCTCTGGGAGGACTTTCCGATCCCTGGCGTTGCGGTAGGGAAGCTACCCGCCAGGGATAGCCGAGCGATGGTTGGGCCCGACTTCCTCCGGGAGGACTTTCTGATCCCCGGCATTGCGGTAGGGGAGCTACCCGCCAGGGGTGACCGAGTAGGGCGGCTTCTAGGTTGCCTCTTGGTGAGGGCTTTCCGATCCCTGGCGTTGCGGCAGGGAAGCTACCCGCCAGGGGTGAATGAGCAGGGCGGCTGCTGGCAGCTGTGGGTCGCCTCTTGGTAAGGCTTTCTGATCCTTGGCATTGTGGTAGGGGAGCTACCCGCTAGGGATGACCGAGCAGGGCAGCCACTCGGTCGAATCTCCAAGAGGTTTCGCCCAACCATACGCCTAGGGAACTGGAACGGTTAGAATGCGTATTGAATGCGGGGGGGAGGTGAAGCTGTTGGATATACATGCCTTAGAGGCCTTCATTGTATAGGATGCCAGGGATATGTATGTACATGACAATCTTGCTTGATATGATAGTACGCTATTTGGTTTGTCTTTATCTTAACGTATGATATATTTTACTTTGTATTTATAAACATGTTGATAAAGCCCATAGGGTGTTTGCCTGACTACCGGCGTTGTGATGGCAGTCATACTTGTGGGAGCTGGATAGTCAATAGGCACATCCTTTGAAGTCCCTGGTCGCAGGAGTATCGAGACTGGGAATCGATACTCCACAGTAGACTAGTGTACACATATCTAGTCCCTGAGGAGGGGCGATGGATTGGTCCCGCAGCTATTGGTGATGTGCACCTAAGATTGTATACAGATATTCACTGGGTGTGAGTGCACTGTACAGGACTCGCAAAGAACTGACTAGATGGTATTATACCTAACGTCAGGTAGCAGTTCTCAGGTGACATGTGTGCAGATAGTCTGTTGACTTAAGGTCGTCATTTGTCTCATATGAGTTCCCACTGTACTTTGATTACTACCCTACCACGGCTCAAAGGAGTCGTGCAAACAGGTTTTAGTTGGGTACAGTCCCGAGCCACGTGGAGGCAGTGAGCGACTGTTAGGGATTCGTCTCTCCCGGTATAAGGAGTTGATATCGCACTGTGATCGGTTGGTCATTACCATAAGTCCCTAGCCAGGGCTGATTGAGAATTACTGGTGGACTGATCAGTAGATTCTCGGATGGTATTGAGCCATACCGGCACGACTTGTACGGTTATTAGGGGTCTGACGTTCACCACCCCCTAGACCATACATGCGATACTCTTAGACGAATAGACCGGACTGCGCGGATATTGTCACGGACAGGCTCAGTAGGAGTTCGGATGGGTTTCCTCATCGGCCTTCTTATCGACATCTATCTGGGGACCGTTACGTACGGCTAGTGCCGCTTGCGGTCTGTGGTTAAACCCACTGCCAGCGTAGTAGTCGAGTCTTTAAAGTCCCATACAGAGAGTTCCCTACTCCAGGAGAAACGATATAGAGGTCGTATGGTTTTACGACAAAGGGTTCGGACGCATACGTGTTTAACACACGTACGACATTCGGACAGTTTTTACTAGACGGCTTTGGTTTAAGCTAGATTCTAGTATCAGGTTATTGGATTTATACAGTCTAAAGTTTTTCCGTGTTTCACGGATAGGAGGGACGTTCTTGTAATTTTATGGGTAGTTTCTAGAAGCATGGTGACTTGAGGGTTGAGGTGGCATTTTCATTAAATGCATTTGTGACTCATTTTGTGTGATTCATCATATCATTAATGCATCACTAAATGCTTAATGACTCATATAGTGAATCACTCATATTGAATTAATGTAGCATGATGATTAATCACATTTATTCATTTATTTGATTAAACATTATGCTTCATATAATTCAAGTGAGAAACAATTCCATGATCATTATTATGTTCACTTTCTCTCTCCTCAAGCTCACTCTTTCTTCAAACCCTAATCCTACCACTCATGTGTTGAGATCAAGGATTAGAATAGACTAATTAATCCATAACCTCGCTCTATATCATCTAGGTTCCTTTGATTAGCAACTAAAGAAACTTAGTTACCTCAGGATTAGAGGTGAAGCTTGGATTAGGGCTCTCGGATGGATCATCTATCACTTAGAGGAGGCCGAGGAGGACGTAGAGAACACAAAGACGAAGGACAAGGTTCACTAGGTATAATCTCTTCCCATAGTAGTTAAGAACTTCTATGTTATTCTTAGTTATTGTTTAGTAAAGATTCTTCAGTTAGTCGATGTTTGCATATAGAACAAGATTGTTTTTCATATTTCCGCCTTCCCGCAACTCGTGGGGTGTTGTACATCGACTTACAGTGGTATCAGAGCCTCACTAAACAATAATTAACTCATTTGCAAAGTCGTATGAATTTCGAACGCAAAACGAACCGGAAAATATATCGTATTCACATAGTTTCTGTCGAATTTATATTGAGGTCTAAAAATTTTTCAGGGTCCTCTAAAAATACAAGCAGGGAAACCTAAGAACACTGGAGAAATTTGGGTGCATGAATCAGACAACCCACCGTGGAACCACGGCCGATCCCATCGATCCGCCGCTGATCCGCGGCCGAGTTGAAACCGATTCACCCCAAATCTCCCCAATTATTCTTCTATGAATATTTTATCTTTTCTGGAATGTTTATTTTTTGCTCAAATCTCAGGTTTAAAGAGAAGTTTTGGAGTAGAATCTAATGTGTTTGATCGATCGAAATTATACGATGTTTGCTAATTTGATTATATTTGTGACTGTATTATGTGTTCGTAAACCTTCCCTAACTGCTAGTATGTCGGTTGGCAGGGGTTGCACATATCTGTAATGTTTTTAACTGTTTGTGATTATGAACTATATTGGATTGTTTTGATGATTAGCCGGGGTTTTGTGATGGGTTATTCTATTAATTCATTCGATTTAATTGTAATATGTTGTAATATTATTTTGCGGGGAACATCCAGGTTGCGGTTGTAGCCACCGTTGTATTATTTCATTTTACTGTTTTTGCTCCTAGGATAGACCCAAAGAGGGGTGCACAAACTACCGGGTACTTTGAAGTGTTTAGTGGCCTACTCACGTTGTTGAGGGAGACCGCTTCACTTCGGATATTTGGCGGGTAGTTTGTCGTACCCGTAAGGGTCTAGGGTGGGGTAATGGCTATTCATCACAACTGTGTAATCCGTCTTTTGTTCCAGGCTCAAAAGAAACGCGGATTGCTTGTATATCCAATAATGTTCATCTGTGATCTGGAATGCCTATTATTGCGTCTGACGAATGTACAATATCTATATATGATAGCTAATTAGACGTCACTTATGTTTTACACCCGCGCTAGCCCAGCACCCGCTCTGCCGTTAGTTAAGTAACCTAACGGGTGATGACGGGACCCCGTGGAGAATGCGGATAACATAAGAGGACGTTGTATTTTCGTTGTTTTCTGTAATGATAGGTTAATGATGGGACGCATTATCATTAATGCAAAGAAAATAAAACCTAAACTTAATCGTTGGAACAATTTCAAAACCACTCGGTTTTCTTCAAAAAGCAAATTTTAAATACGGAACTTAAACCACTCCTTTTAAAAAGATCTATCTTGGTTCCTTCGATTATATCAAGTTCACTACATTAACGGTTCTTTGCCAAAAACCAGCCCTAACCCTCTATCATTTCAAATAAACAGCACATCGTATTCATGCTATGTTTGTTGGCCTACGTCAAGGCATAGTGTATGGTAGCAATGTGTTGCTTATTTGTTGCATAGATAGATGCATTAGTTTAGGACAGACGTACAGCCTTGTTGGTCTACGTCAAGGGCATGTACGATGGACCTAAATTAATCAGGACAACGACGGGTAGAACTTGACTTGCGTCTTATGATTTGTTGGCCTACGTCAAGGTCATAAGAGCTTGGGTAAAAATCATATCGGGAGTTTCAAAAATAAAGGAAACTTGCAGATTTAGCATACCTTCTGGAGTGTGGTGACTAGAGTGGCTTCCATCTTGGGCATCATGCAATGATAGTTGGATCACGATCCCACTGATGAGTAGGATTACTCTCGGGAAATTTTCTCACTTAACAATCAATGCTATAAACCAAGTAGGTGTCTAGAAAGGTGTTAGAAGGGCTACGCCTCCAGGAAAAAGATGTTCTTTAATTAAGGAACTTCGCGAAAGCGTTGGAAAACCTCCCTCGAAGTACCAACACTGGCTTGGCTGAAAGGTTAAGCAAGTATTGTGACGTGTGATTAAATCCTGACTAGTTCTTCTTTTAGGTTTTGAAGAAGGATTTGAGGAAACAGTGGGAGCCATCCTGTTTAGATATATTAATAACCAATCTAAACTTGCAAGAGCATATGCTGAGTGTTTTCTTTTCTCTCTCTCTGGCAGCTACCATGACATGACTAAAACTATTACTTGAAAAAAATATACTGACCGGGCAGAACTATAAAGATTGGCTAAGGAACGTCAACATTGCACTGACTTATGACAAAGTAGCATATGTTACCACCGCTGTTCCTTCCCTTATCCCAGGACCAAATTCCTCAGTTGCGGACAAGGAGGTTCGCAAAACCTGGGATCTAGACTGTGAGAGAGCTAAGTGTATCGTGTTGGCGTCCATGAACAATGAACTCCAGAAATAGAACGAGAGTATGGATATTATATCCATCTTTCTCCATTGCAAGGAATTGTATGGGGAGCACTCCCGTATCGCGAGGTACGAGACCTCAAGAAAACTCTTCCAGATGAGGTTAGCTCCAGGATCACCTGTAGGAGAGCACATCCTGAAAATGATCAGCCTCATTGAGGAACTCGCAAACCTAGGATGCGTGCTAGAGAATGATTTGTATATCGACTTGATTTTGCAGTCCCTTCCCCATACCTTCTCTCAGTTCGTGCTGAGCTTCAACATGCACGAAATGGAAGATGATCTTCCAAAGCTCTTCAACAGGTTGAGGGTAGCAGAGACCTCCTTGAAAAAGGAGAAGGCCCCCGTTCTGTATGTTGGCCAATCATCCTCTTCTAAATCTAAAGCGAAAGCTAAAGGGAAGAAGAAGATGAAAGCCACAAAACCGAAAGGCGGGGTCAAGAAGGTCAGGGAACGAACAAGGCAGGAAAGGTGAAGGCGGATAAGAACGAATGATATTATTGTCACAGGCAAGGGCACTGGAAGAAGGACTGTGTGGCCTTCAAAGCCAAGGACACGAAGCAAGCGGTTGCTTCTGCTTCAGGTGTGTTTGTTATCGAAAATTGTCTTTCAGTAAACTCTACATCATGGGTGCTTGATACCGGTTCTGGTTCTCACATCTGTAATTCTTTGCAGGATCTGAGAAATAATAGAGTACTAGAGACAGGAGATATGACTCTCCGGATGGGCAATGGAATGCACGTAGATGCTATTGCAATAGGAGAATATCACCTAGGGTTGACTAGTGGGAACATTTTGGTATTGTACAACTGTTTTTGTATTCCCAGTATACTGTGTAATATTATATCAGTATCTTTGTTATCTAATGAAGGATATAATTTTGCGCTTGAAAGAAATGTCATGAACATTCTCCTAAATTAAGAAATGATTAGGTTTGGCACACTGGAAAACGGCATATACATACTTAATCAACCTCAAGTTTTCAATATTCAAAACACGCTTAAAAGAAAGGCTCCGGATTCAAACCAAGCCTTCCTATGGCATAGTAGACTTGGTCATATAAACGAAACAAGGTTGACTAAGTTACATAAAAATAGATATTTAGATCCGTTTGAATATTAATCATATGCAACTTGTCAATCATGTATCAAAGGAAAAATGACCAAATTTCCGTTCACCAGACACGGAGAAAGAGCTACAGAACCCTTGGGACTTGTACACAGTGATGTGTGTGGTCCAATGTCTACACATGCACGAAGCGGTCACTCCTACTTCATTAATTTTACTGATGACTTCTCTAGGTATGGACATGTGTTCTTAATAAAGCATAAATCTGAGGCCTTTAAGAAGTTTAAAGAGTATAAAAATGAAGTGGAGAAACAAACTGGTAAAATCATCAAGACACTTCGATCTGATCGAGGTGGAGAATACTTAAGTACCAGTTTCGTTGAATACTTAAAAGAGAATGGAATTCTCTCTCAGCTTACTCCGCCTTATACACCTCAGCATAATGGTGTATCAGAAAGGAGGAATCGCACGCTACTGTACATGGTGCGTTCAATGATGAGTAGTGCTGAGTTGCCACTTTCCGTTTGGGGTTTTGCTCTAGAATCAGCAGCATACCTATTGAATAGAGTTCTGACTAAGTCTGTGCCTACCACTCCATATGAAATGTGGAGTGGGAAAAGACCATATCTCAAGTATATCAAAATATGGGGATGTCTGGCATATGTTAAAAAGCATAATCCGGACAAGCTCGAGACACGATCGGTTTTGTGCAAGTTTGTAGGATACCCCAAACATTCAAGGGGGTATATGGTCTACCACACTGAAGAACAAAAGGTGTTTGTCGCTCGCCACATTGACTTCTTAGAGAGCGAATTTCTTGCAAAAGAAATTAGTGGGAACACGGTAGAGCTGGAAGAAATTCCAGAACCTCAAACTGCTGCTGAGGACTTAGTAGAACCTCTGGTTTCAATAGAACCCAACGAACTAACGCCACTCTGCAGATCTAGTAAGCTTTCTCATCCTCCTGAAAAATTCTATGGGTTTCTTCTAGATGGGGATCGAGAGGATTACATCATCGATGATGATGAGCCTACTAGTTTTCAGCAGGCTATCACGAGTATAGACTCGGTGAAGTGGCTGGATGCTATGAGATCCGAAATGGAATCCATGTACACCAATAAAGTATGGACTTTAGAGGTTGCTCCTCCTGGGGTGAAACCGGTTGGATGCAAATGGATCTTCAAAAAGAAGATTGGTACATTAGGAAAAGTGGAAACCTATAAAGCTAGACTCGTTGCAAAAGGTTTTCGTCAAATACCAGGATTGGACTATGATGAAACCTTTTCACCAGTAGCTATTCTTAAATCCATTCGGATCCTGCTTTCCATTGCTGCCTTCCATGACTATGAAATCTGGCAGATGGACGTAAAAATAGCTTTTCTAAATGGACATTTAGAAGAGAGTGTTTACACGGATCAACCAGAAGGTTTCTTAGACAGTGGGCGCAGCGGAAAAGTGTGCAAATCGCTTAAATCCATTTATGGATTAAAGCAAGCATCGCGGAGTTGGAACATCTGCTTTGATGAGACGGTCAAAGAATTTGAATTTATCAAAAATGAAGATGAACCATGCATTTATAGGAAGTTGTAGAAGGAGCAGTAGTCTTCCTCGTTTTGTACGTCGATGACATACTACTGATAGGGAATGATGTCTCTATGCTACAATCAGTAAAGCTCTTCTTTTCACAGAAATTCTCCATGAAAGACTTGGGAGATGCATCATACATTCTGGGCATTAAGATCTATCGTGATAGATCCAATAGAATGTTAGGACTTTCACAGTCCAGGTATATTGACACTATACTAAAGAGATTTAGTATGGAAGATTCCAAGCGTGGTAATTTACCCGCTTGTCACGGGATCACCCTCTCCAAAGAGATGTCTCCAAAGACTGATGAAGAGAGGGCTCGCATGGGCATTATACCCTACGCTTCGGCAGTAGGATCTATAATGTATGCGATGTTATGTACCAGACCAGATGTAGCTTACGCACTTAGTGTGGTAAGCAGGTATCAGTCTGACCCAGGTGAGAAACATTGGATAGAGGTAAAGAACATTCTCAAGTACCTGAGAAGGACTAAGGAAATGTTCTTAATTTACGGTAATGGGGACCTCCAGGTTGAGGCTTTTACCGACTCCGGATTCCAAAGTGACAAAGATGACTCTAAATCCATTTCGGGTTTTGTGTTTACCCTCAATGGAGGGGCGGTATGTTGAAGGAGTTCCAAAAAGGGTACCGTCGCAGACTCAACTTTGGAGGCTGAGTATATAGCTGCTAGCGAAGCCGCGAAAGAAGCTGTCTGGATGAAGAAGTTCATATCTGAACTTCAGGTGGTTCCGTCAATTGCCAATCCAATACCTTTGTATTGTGATAACAATGAGGCTGTAGCATTAGCGAAGGAACCAATGTCCCATCAGAAATCCAGGCATATCTTGAGGCGGTATCACCTGATCAGGGAGATCGTAGATCGTCGAGAGATCGAGATACGGAGAGTAGACACAAAAAACAACACGGCAAATCCATTCACCAAGGCCATCCCTCAAGTCCAGTTCGAGAGGCTGTTTGAGATGTTGGGCATGCGGTACGCCAGCAACTGGATCTAGTACAGAAAGTGGGTACTCATTGCGCCAATTATAGGCCTTAGTGAAAGTAGGAGATTGTTGGATATATATGCCCTAGAGGCCTTCATTGTATAACATGCTAGGGATATGTATGTACATGACAATCTTGCTTGATATAATAGTACGCTATTTGGTTTGTCTTTATCTTAACGTATGATATATTTTACTTTGTATCTATAAACATGTTGATAAAGCCCATAGGGTGTTTGCCTGACTACCGGCGTTGTGATGGCAGTCATACTTGTGGGAGCTGGATAGTCAATAGGCACATCCTTAGAAGTCCCTGGTCGCTGGAGTATCGAGACTGGGCATCGATACTCCAGAGTAGACTAGTCTATACATATCTAGTCCCTGAGGATGGGCGATGGATTGGTCCCGCAGCCATTGGTGATGTGCACCTAAGATTGTATACAGATGCTCACTGGGTGTGAGTACACCGGACAGGACTCGCAGAGAACTGACTGGATGGTATTATACCTAACGTCAGGTAGCAGTTCTCAGGTGACATGTGTGCAGATAGTCTGTTGACTTAAGGTCGTCATTTGTCTCGTATGAGTTCCCACTGTACTTTGATTACTACCCTACCACGGCTCAAACGAGTCGTGCAAACAGGTTTTAGTTGGGTACAGTCCCGAGCCACGTGGAGGCAGTGAGCGACTGTTAGGGATTCGTCTCTCCCGGTATAGGGAGTTGATATCGCACTGTGATCGGTTGGTCATTACCATAAGTCCATGGCCAGGGCTAATTGAGAATTACTGGTGGACTGATCAGTAGATTCTCGAATGGTATTGAGCCATGCCGGCATGACTTGTACGGTTATTAGGGGTCTGACGTTCACCACCCTCCTAGACCATACATGCGATACTCTTAGACGAACAGACCGGACAGCGCGGATATTGTCACGGACAGGCTCGGTAGGAGTTTAGATGGGTTTCCTCATCGGCCTTCTAATCGACATCTACCTGGGGACCGTTACGTACAGCTAGTGCCGCTTGCGGTCTGTGGTTAAACCCACTGCCAGCTGTTCATATCAGATTTTTGCATTTTCATACCTCCCAATTTTTATCACATTGCATATCGGTAGGTACTCTTGAGCCGTGTTTGCTAGTCAATTGCAGGATACAGGTTCTCGGCTCTGAACGGTGAAATTCATGGAAAAACACGACAAAACCTGGGTTCCTGCCAACCACAGATAAAACACGGGTCTCCGCTCTTTATCCGTCTGTTGCCACACACCAGTTTAAGAGACAAAATGGCAAATCAATGTCATTTTCATGCACAAGGCTCCATGGCAACACAAGATCCAAGAAATCTACACGGAGCTCGAGGAAATCATGACAAAAAGATCCACATCAAATCACCTTTTGCTTAACAGAAATTCTTGAAAAATCGTGAAGAAAATCGGAGAAAAAACATGTACCAGAATGAAGTACACAGCAAACCAGGGAAGCACCAAAAATCCCTTGCCCCAATTCCACTATATAGCCGTGGAACAGCGGCCAATGGGAGTTTAGGTCGCGGTTCCGCGGCCGTACTGGCGCCTCAGCTGTCCAATCTTCAGGGGTAGTTTTGTCTTTTAATGTAGGGACAGATTTTTGCCCTAGGTTTTCATTTGCCTGCCTATAAATAGCCCAGAACCTTGTGAAGCCAAGGGTGCTTAATCTTGTATTTTTTAGGGTTTAGAATACTTGTTTCTTCTTCCTCTTCTCATCTCTTCTCCATTGAAAAACTTGTAGTGAGCTTTTGTAAGTGAAGAATGATGAATAAAGAAGTTCCTTTTGTTATTATATCTTGTCTTGTTCTTTAGTTAAATTATTATTGCTTGTAATTTTCATTTGTTAACTTAGTTGTTGTTATTTCTTGTTGTTTCTTTCTTTTCTCTTTTCCTTTATCCTTAAACAACCATGACGCTTACGCTTGATCCTTGCCAAGGTGAGGTCGCAAATAGCTAGTTGTTATCTTCTAATCTCCTTCTTTCTATCTTCCTCTTTTGTTTTGTTTTCTTTTCATTATGATGTGTGAGTAGTTTCATACTTGTTAGGGTAGGATAAGGGAAGTTTGAGAGAAGGAAATCTCTCTCACTCTTTCCTTTCCCAACATCTTAAATCGACTCCCGTTAATTGAACCACAATCCGCTCCTTACGGCACCCTATCCTACATGATAGCGGTGATTCCGTAGTGAGACCGGTTGTGGTTGAATTAACCGGAGGTTTTGGCTAAGAGCCAAGAACGGACGGACAAGCACCAAAAGGAAGAACTTATGCGTTGGAAAGCCAAGCTTATACTCGCAAGTTCCTTCCTAGTCGTGCTAATCCCCGTTGTTGCCGATTACCGTAACACCGATATTAAGAGTGGCAACGAAAGAGGTGAGTGACTCCTAACTCAAACTAACATAATCCTAACCCTAACAAGCTCTCTTTACATATCATTTTAACACTTAATTAATCACAACAAAATCTGGAAAACTGGACTTAACTCGTTAAAACACTTAGAAAAAGATTCTCATCTCCCTACGGACGACCCGTACTCAACCGGCTAGCTACAAGCGAAACCGTCTTGATTGCGGTAATTAACTAAACTTGAACACACAGAATCGCTACCAATCAAATGGCGCCGTTGCCGGGGAGACGGTAGTTTATTTCTTTGTGTAATTTCGGGTTAACTTGTGTATATAAATATAACCGAAAAACAAAACAAAAAAAATATACTTTGTAAAAAATCATCTTGTTATTTTTGATTAGTTTTTGTGCACGTGTGCAGGATAATACGGAGTTCAAGTTCAGTGCCAAAGACGTGGGAAGATAGACCCATATCTCGCGGCTACACTGCGACGGATCAATACGAAGTAAACGGTCTACTATCAAAATCTGGAGCAGATACAGTGAGCTAATCCAAATTCAGGGTCTTGAAAACAGCAGAGGACACCCAAATCTGCCCAGACCAGAAAACTGGAGCCCCAAATCCCCATTATTGCCGCGGAACCGGGGCATAAGCTGGCTTAGGCCGCGGAACCGCGGCCACTTGGTGGAGTCGGTGTGCCAAATTCTCTGGGTAAGTCTCTCTTCTCCTCCCCACTCCTCTGGACTCTAATAAACTGTGTTTTCTGCAGCATTCTTTGCGCAAACTCTCTTCCCCCTTCCAATAAACTGTTCTTGTGCAGGATTCTTTGCACCGCGCTAAAATAAAAATTGTTTGCAGTTGATTTGTTACCGCTTTGCATTCATTAATACGGACTTAAGGGGTTTGAAACCAATTCAGATTGGGCGGGGATTTCATCACCCTTCCCAGGACCCCAGAAATCACAAAAAGCATATGCATTGACCATTGTTAAATTAAAAAATACTAGACTCAGCCCTAAGGACTTCGCGCTCAATAGGACAGAGGACTAGTTACAGGCATCGGCCGTTTATCCTATCTGACTTTTGCGGTGTCTAGGCAAGTGTGTCGAAGGCAAGTGGTTATTTAATTAAGGAACTTCGCGAAACCGTTGGATAACCTCCCACTTACCTGGCACTTATCTAGCCGCATTTGACGGAGAAGAGGCGGTTTGAGGTCCTATTTCTAGCCCTCTGGAACAGTTAGGAGCTGTCTAGCAGACCTAGGTGACCCTAGATCTAGGTGAGATTGTGCATATCTTGTTTGTGATTGCTTAAAGCCGTAAGTCCGTACATATTTCTGTAAAGCTCTTTCTAAAAAAAAAAGAAAAAAATCAAAAACTTTTATAAAAACTTGCCCTTTGTCGCCAAATCCATTTTTCACCCACCACCCATCGTATTTCTCCATTGACGTTTTCTTACCCTCACCTTCTCCGCTTTGACTATACTAAACTCGTTTAGTGTATGTCCGCTTAGACTCGGGACACTAGCGCCCGTCTAGTCCGCGTTACGTTAGTCGCTACCGACTACGCGATCGACTTAGACGTCGAAACTCCGTCCACGCCTCTTTCACCCCTTCCTTTGCCGGCCAACTCCGACGTTGGCCGGAATTCTGTTCATACATCTTCACCTTCACCATCACCAACCTCTTCTTCCGCGATGTCAGGATTTAATCCGAACATCTCTTTGACTACCCCTGGATTGGCTCCACCTCCTACGGAGGCAATTAACCCACCACCACCGCCTGTTGTAGCGCCGCAGCGAATCGCGCTCCAGGATTGTTTCTATCCCACCCGTTCTGCACTTCCCACCTGCCTTTCTCTTCCACCGGCCAATGGGGATAATTTTGAAATTAAGCCCCACTTCATCAACATGCTTCCGCGATTTCATGGGCTTGAATATGAAGATGCCTATATCTTCATCAATAAATTTCAAAACGTTTGTGCCATGATGAAAACCACCCAGCTGTCAGACGATGCTATACGTCTACGGGTCATTCCGTTCACTTTATGCGATCTTGCTGAAAAATGGCTGTAAAGCACCGCTTCCCACTCCATAACCAGTTGGGACGAGTTTGTAAAAGCGTTTCTAAAGAAATTTTATCCGAATCATAAAACCGCAAGGATCCGCAATGAAATCAACCAATTCTCTCAGCTTCCTTCTGAACCCTTCTGGAAGTGCTTTGACCGGTACAAAGACCTTCTTGTTCAGTGTCCTCACCACGGTATAGAGAAATGGTAACTTTGCCAAACCTTATATGAGGGCCTGAACCCAGCAACGAAGCAGTTGTTGGAAACCATCTGTCAGGGCCACTTCCTATCGAAATCTGACGAGGAAGCGTGGCAGTTCTTTGACGACCTTGCGGAGCAAACGCTACAATGGGAGAGCACCAAACCGACTTATTCTTCTTCTACCTCCACTTATACCGGTCAGTCTAGGGTAGGAATTCACCAACTTGATGTCTCTATTGCGATGAAAGCTGAAATGGCTGCAATAACGAGAAAGCTTGAAGCGATAGAGAGCAAATTTTCTTCTCCTGCCCCTGTTCTTCCCCTTCGTACCATTTGCGCTTGTTGTTCCGATCCTTCCCACTTGACCGAAGAGTGTCCTTACAATCCACCATCGCAAGGACAGGATCAAGCTAATGCTGCATTCCAGCAAAGACCGAGGAATGATCCATACTCTTCCACCTACAATCCCGATTGGAGGAACCACCCCAATTTCGCCTGGAATCAGAATCAGAATCAATTCCAAGGCAACAATTTCCAGAGGCCCCCTCCGCCGCAACAACAAGCGCAACAACAAACTTAACATCAATTTCAGCAGCCCTTCCAACCCCAACCCTTCCAAAATCAGACGAACAACTTTGCACCCAACAATTCTTTTCCATCAAACAACTTTGTTCCGTCAAACAACGATAAGGTTTCCTCGCTCGAACGAAGTCTGGAGGCGTTCGTTAAACAATCAACTCAGTCCACCGCCAACATCCAGTCTTCCATTTAGTCCTTAGTGCAACACACTGCCGCTCACGGGCAAAGCATCAAGACCATCGAGGCCCAGATTGCACAGCTGAATGCGGCCTTAAGCGAGAGAGAAAAGGGGAAGCTCCCGTCCCAGCCACTCCCAAATCCCGATCACCCACATAATGTACATGTTGCTCTTGAACGACAGAATCATAATGTGAGTGCCATGACCACATTGAGATCGGGAAGGATGCTGCAAAACAACATTGGCACACGGATCAACGATGACACCCCGGCCGCTTCTTCTTCTACTTCTTCTTCTTCTCCTGCTTCTTCATCTTCTGAGCCTATTCTCCGTTCTTCACAAGGCTCTCCTTCCTCTTCTTCTGCTCTGAACGGACCCACTTCTCACTCCACGAAAACACCTGTTCTGGGATCCGTTCCAACTCCACAATCTCCTCCTCCAACATTAGACTCAACCAATTTTAAAAATGTTCAATTTCCAAATCGGTTGAGGTCTAATAAACAAAATCCTCAGATGGAGAAGATTCTGGAGTTATTTAAGCAGGTTAACATTAACATTCCTCTTTTAGATGTTGTCCAACAAGTCCCGTCCTACGCGGAAATCTTAAAGGACTTGTGCACGAAAAAGAGGAAGTCTCAGGTACCCAAGAAAGTTTTCTTGGCTAGTGCTGTGAGTGATGCCCTTACCAAATCTTTACCACAAAAACGGAAGGACCCTGGCTGTCCTACGATTTCAATTACCATTGGGGATAAGAACATCAACCGCGCACTATTAGATCTTGGTGCCAGTGTTAACCTGCTTCCGTACTCAGTATACGAGCAATTAGGCGTAGGAGAGCTGAAACCCACACACTGCACTCTCCAACTGGCTGACCGATCGATCACCCATCCTAGGGGTGAGCTAGAGGATGTGTTAATAAAAGTCGGGGACTTCATATTCCCCGTTGACTTCATTGTATTAGACACACAGCCTGTAGCTAACCCCCGGAATCAAATTCCGGTGATACTCGGTCGCCCATTCCTTGCAACCTCAAATGCTGTGATCAATTGTCGCAATGGTTCGATGAACCTCTCTTTTGGAAACATGACGATTAAACTCAACATTTTTAGGTTGGGGAATCAGCCCGCAGAACCTAATGCTCATATACTGGACGTCTGCTCGATCCAGGAGATCACCCCAGAAGAATGTGAATTCGATGAGTTTCTGTTTGATCACGATAATCTTAACGCCACTAGTGCGTTCCTCCTCGAACCTGCTGCTGTTTCTGCGCCCGACAACGACTACGAGTGTTTCACGTTCTCGAACGATCTTAGCCGCACACAACCCGAGTTTGAATCTTTCGAATTTCCGGATGAGTTACCTGAACCATCCAACTCGGTCGCCTACACTCGTTTTGAACCTTTGCTGGAGTCCTTTGAGTTCGAGACCTCTGCACCAATCTTGCCTTCAATCGTTTCACCTCCAGCGCTCGAACTCAAGCCTTTGCCGTCTCACCTTAAGTACACTTACTTAGGTGAGAATGAGACCCTCCCTGTCATCATTTCGGCTTCTCTAGCTCCAGAGCAAGAGAAAGCCCTTCTTGCGGTCTTGCACAGCAACAGGCAGGCTTTTGGCTGGTCCATGGCGGACATCAAGGGGATTAGTCCCCTGATCGTTGAGCATCACATTCATCTGATGGATGATGCCAAACCAGCCCGGGATCCATAAAGACGTCTCAATCCAGTCATGAAAGAGGCTGTGAAGAAGGATATCGTAAAATGTCTAGATAGTGGTATCATTTACCCTATCTCTGATAGCCAGTGGGTTAGCCCCATCCACGTTGTCCCCAAGAAATCAGGTATAATGGTCATCACTAACGAGGCGAACGAGTTAATCCCTACTCGCACCCAAACTGGGTGGCGAGTGTGCATTGATTACAGAAAACTCAACGCCGCAACGCGGAAAGACCACTTTCCGCTACCTTTCATTGACCAAATGCTTGAACGATTGGCCGGACACGAGTACTACTGCTTTCTTGATGGCTACTTCGGCTATAATCAGATTCCCATCGCCGAAAAAGACCAGGACAAGACCACTTTCACTTGTCCTTTCGGCACATTCGCATATCGTCGCATGCCCTTTGGGTTATGCAATGCGCCCGCTACCTTCTAGCGGTGTATGATGGGAATCTTCTCAGACATGGTGGAAAAATTTCTGGAGATTTTCATGGATGATTTCTCCATCTTCGGTGATTCCTTCAACGAGTGTTTGCTGCATCTTGACGCTGTCCTTACCCGGTGTAAGGACAAGAATCTCACTTTGAATTGGGAGAAGTGCCACTTCATGGTGCGCAAAGGTATTGTCTTAGGACATATTATCTAGCAAAATGGCATAGAGGTTGACAAAGCAAAGATTGAGGTCATTTCCAATCTCCCTCCTCCCCGATGCGTCAGAGATATCCGAGCCTTCCTTGGCCATGCCGGTTTTTATAGACGGTTCATCAAGGACTTTAGCAAGATTGCTAGGCCCTTGACTTTTTTGCTGGCCAAGGATACGCCATTCGACTTCAACTCAAGCTGTGTGACTGCATTCGAGTCATTGAAAACCTCACTCACTTCTGCTCCCGTTCTTTCTTCACCTGACTGGACGCACCCATTTGAGATTATGTGCGATGCATCCGACTTTTCCATTGGTGCTGTCCTTGGACAACACATCAACAAGATGCCGCACGTAATCTATTATGCGAGCCGAACCCTGAACAACGCCCAACTCAATTATACAACAACTGAGAAGGAATTCTTAGCTGTTGTATTTGCTTTAGAAAAGTTCAGGCCCTACCTCATCGGCTCTCCAGTCATTGTCTACACAGACCATTCTGCTCTGTTCCATCTTTTTGCGAAGAAAGATGCAAAATCTCGGCTAATACGTTGGATCCTCTTGCTTCAAGAGTTTGACCTTGTCATTAAGGAAAAACGAGGATGTGATAACGTAGTTGCCGACCATCTCTCACGACTTCCTTCTTCGCCTTCGCTTCCAATTCCGATCAACAACGTTTTCTCGGATGAACAGCTCTTGACAGTATCTTGCGAACCCTGGTTCGCAGATATTGTGAACTATTTGGCCACAGGGTTACTACCGACTGAATGGTCAAGTCAGGACAGACTTCGCTTCTTATCCCAAGTAAAACACTTTTACTGGGACGAACCTTATCTGTTCAAGTACTGTCCCGACCAGATTATTCGTCGGTGTGTCCCTGACGATGAATTCAAGAGTGTGCTGTCGTTTTGCCACGATCAAGCATGTGGCGGGCATTTTGGCCTCAGAAAGACAGCTGAGAAGATCTTACAATGTGGTTTCTACTAGCCACAACTCTTCAAAGACGCTCATGACTATTGCAAGACTTGCTCCCGGTGCCAACACTTGGGCCGGATATCCCGGAGGAACGAGATGCCGCTCCAACCGATCTTGGTTGTGGAGATTTTCGATGTTTGGGGGATAGATTTCATGGGGCCGTTTCCCAGCTCTTTTGGGAACTTGCACATCCTTCTCGCTGTTGATTACGTCTCTAAATAGGTCGAGGCTGTGCCCATCCGGACTAACGACAACAAGGTTGTCGTTAGGTTTCTTAAAGAAAACATTTTCTCCCATTTTGGGCACCCCCGAGCGATCATTAGCGACAATGGAAGTCATTTCTGCAACAAGACTTTCGAGGCCTTGATGCGGAAATACTCCATTAATCATAAGCTATCCACGCCCTACCACCCCCAAACCTGCGGGCAGGCCGAAGTTTCAAATCGGCAAATCAAGCAGATACTGGAGAAGACGGTTTCCAAGAACCATAAGGATTGGTCTCTGAAACTCACTGATGCCCTTTGGGCATTTCGAACCGCTTATAAGACCGACCTTGGCATGTCTCCCTATCGGCTTGTGTACGAAAAAGCCTACCACCTACCTGTTGAAATAGAGCATCGCGCATTTTGGGCGATAAAAGAGTTGAATCTGTCTCTCGAAGATGCAGGCAGCCATCGGAAGCTACAGTTGAACGAACTGAGCGAGCTTAGGGATGAGGCTTACGATAACGCGGTTGTCGTTAAAAATCGAACTAAGGTGTTTCACGATAAACACCTTTTGCGCAAAACCTTCGTACCTGGTCAACAGGTACTGCTTTACGACACCCGACTTCACTTCCATCCAGGAAAGCTCAGATCTCGCTGGAAAGGGCTGTATTTTGTGCGGAATGTATATCCGCAGGGCGCTGTGGATTTGGAAAATCCGAAGGACGGTTCATTTTTCAAAGTGAATGGACACCGACTCAAACCGTACCTTAGCACCGAACCAATAGAGGAGCTCATGTTCTTACAGGAGCCGGTTTACCCTGTATAATCTTCCTCTGCCTACCTCCAAACTTCGGTTATCCAGCCAAGAACAGTGGACACTGTTCCAAATAAGTTTGGGGGTATGTATAAACCATTTTGTATATATTTGTGGATATTCTTTTTCTTTTTCTTTTCTTTAAAAACAAAAAAAATAAAAATAAAAATTTTGTGTATCGCTAACCGACAATTTTGACCCTTCAAATGATCTCTTCATGCAATGACAGTGAGGACACTGACCAGTTTAAGTTTGGGGGTACGCTCGGTACGCATTTCTAACCTTTGCATTCATATGTATATTTTGCATCTGCATATTAAAATCCATAAAAATCTGAAAATTTTCTAAAAACATAAAAACTTTTCTGTCAAGTTAGCTAGTGGGAGGACTCTGATTCAACATTTCGACGGTTTTGTTTGATAAAATAAGAATAACTAAATCTTATGTTTAGATTTTGAAAACCTGAAAGATAACTCTCCTTTGAAGTTAACTATAGCTGATATACGTCTTTACATCACACTCCACGTGTCGTGAGTTTTTGGAAATTAGATGACAAGTCTTTTATGTCGAAAAACTTTTAAATGGATCAATGATTTTCTGAGGATCAAATAGGTTTGTTCTGAAATAAGTAATATCAAGAATAGTTTATGAAGTGAGTGAATATGAAGGAATGTTATTGATGCCTTAATTGGAACTAAGTCTGAAAAATAACCCATCTGAAACTTGATTGGAATGATTACACATCGAACCCACTAAACACGTCTTTTATCCAAAAAAATAATTGAACTGCCGGTTATATCTCCGTTCGTATTAAATCATCATGATTTTCACGCCAAACTGTCTTTTGTTTGTGGACCTAGGTAACTTGAGTAATTAAGTCCGCTGGGGGTGTTTCTACACCTAATGCCCTAAAACCAACTGGTTTGGGTGCATTGGCCTAAAGCTCGCTAAGAAGCCTAGAAAGTCCAGATTAAAACAAAGTCAAGCAAGTGTTCTCTCCGAGTTAAAATTCCTAACGGTTCTTTGTGTGAGAATAATCTTGATAAAAGACAGGCTTTTATAAAAAAATTTAGCGGAGATATGAAGGTTTTACTCTATAATAAAGACTATTGCACGTTCACAGAGGTGTGTATGAAATGAAAATAAGAAAAAGGTGGAGTGAAGAATAAGACCTAGTTTCCTGTTAGGGAAGATAGAAATTCTAAAGTTGAAACTTTACTGGAAAACGAAACTTGAAAAATGCTTAACTCTTTATAAAACTTATGTGATCCTTTCAAAATTTTTATCTGGGCTTTATTGTGTGGCATGATGACGTAAATCGATCCTTCTGGAAACTTAACGACACTATTTGCACTGCACGTAAAGACATATAAAATCTATAGTTAAATAAGAAGCGAGGTGTGAAAAATAAAGGTTCGATAGTCTAGACTTAGGATAATAGAATTGTTATTTTCTGAAACAAAACTTTAGGGTTTGAATCTTAGTTATTTTACAAAACTAGCTTGACCGGATTTTGTAGGTAGTATCCGCTGAAAACCCTCAGGAGACAGCACTCCTCCTACTAGGGACACATAGAGGTTTAACGGCTTGTTGCACATGCTCAGTGCAATCGCGTTCCCTGCGAAAGTGAGGTTAGGAAATTTTTTGTGAATAAATTGGCTTTGCTCGGGACGAGCAAATGATAAGTTTGGGGGTATTTGTTCATATCAGATTTTTGCATTTTCATACCGCCCAATTTTTATCACATTGCATATCGGTAGGTACTCTTGAGCCGTGTTTGCTAGTCAATTGCAGGATATAGGTTCTCGGCTCTGAACGGTGAAATTCATGGAAAAACACGACAAAACCTGGGTTCCTGCCAACCACAGATAAAACACGGGTCTCCGCTCTTTATCCGTCTGTTGCCACACACCAGTTTAAGAGACAAAATGGCAAATCAATGTCATTTTCATGCACAAGGCTCCATGGCAACACAAGATCCAAGAAATCTATGCGGAGCTCGAGGAAATCATGACAAAAAGATCCACATCAAATCACCTTTTGCTCAACAGAAATTCTGGAAAAATCGTGAAGAAAATCGGAGAAAAAACATGTACCAGAATGAAGTACACAGCAGACCAGGGAAGCACCAAAAATCCCTTGCCCCAATTCCACTATATAGCTGCGGAACAGCGGCCAATGGGGGGTCTTGGCCGCGGTTCCGCGGCCGTACTGGCGCCTCAGCTGTCCAATCTTCAGGGGTAGTTTTGTCTTTTGATGTAGGGACAGATTTTTGCCCTAGGTTTTCATTTGCCTGCCTATAAATAGCCCAGAACCTTGTGAAGCCAAGGGTGCTTAATCTTGTATTTTTTAGGGTTTAGAATACTTGTTTCTTCTTCCTCTTCTCATCTCTTCTCCATTGAAAAACTTGTAGTGAGCTTTTGTGAGTGAAGAATGATGAATAAAGAAGTTCCTTTTGTTATTATATCTTGTCTTGTTCTTTAGTTAAATTATTATTGCTTGTAATTTTCATTTGTTAACTTAGTTGTTGTTATTTCTTGTTGTTTCTTTCTTTTCTCTTTTCCTTTATCCTTAAACAACCATGACGCTTACGCTTGATCCTTGCCATGGTGAGGTCGCAAATAGCTAGTTGTTATCTTCTAATCTCCTTCTTTCTATCTTCCTCTTTTGTTTTGTTTTCTTTTCATTATGATGTGTGAGTAGTTTCATACTTGTTAGGGTAGGATAAGGGAAGTTTGAGAGAAGGAAATCTCTCTCACTCTTTCCTTGCCCAACATCTTAAATCGACTCCCGTTAATTGAACCACAATCCGCTCCTTACGGCACCCTATCCTACATGATAGCGGTGATTCCGTAGTGAGACCGGTTGTGGTTGAATTAACCGGAGGTTATGGATAAGAGCCAAGAACGGACGGACAAGCACCAAAAGGAAGAACTTATGCGTTGGAAAGCCTAGCTTATACTCGCAAGTTCCTTCCTAGTCGTGCTAATCCCCGTTGTTGCCGATTACCGTAACACCGATATTAAGAGTGGCAACGAAAGAGGTGAGCGACTCCTAACTCAAACTAACCTAATCCTAACCCTAACAAGATCACTTTACATATCATTTTAACACTTAATTAATCACAACAAAATCTGGAAAACTGGACTTAACTCGTTAAAACACATAGAAAAAGATTCCCATCTCCCTGCGGACGACCCGTACTCAACTGGCTAGCTACAAGCGAAACCGTCTTGATTGCTGTAATTAACTAAACTTGAACATGCAGAATCGCTACCAATCACCAGCGTAGTAGTCGAGTCTTTAGAGTCCCAGAAAGAGATGTCCCTACTCCAGGCGAAACGATATAGAGGTCGTATGATTTTACGACAAAGGGTTCGGACAAATGCGTGTTTAAACGCACGTACGACATTCGGACAGTTTTTACTAGACGGCTTTAGTTTAAGACAGATTCTAGTATCAGGTTATTGGATTTATACGGTCTAAAGTTTTTCCGTGTTTTCACGGATAGGAGGGGCGTTCTCGTAATTTTACGGGAAGCTTCTAGAAGCATGGTGACTTGAGGGTTTAAGTGGCATTTTCATTAAATGCATTTGTGACTCATTTTGTGTGATTCATCATATCATTAATGCATCATTAAATGCTTAATGACTCATATAGTGAATCACTCATATTGAATTAATGTAGCATGATGATTAATCACATTTATTCATTTATTTGATTAAACATTATGTTTCATATAATTCAAGTGAGAAACAATTCCATGATCATTATTATGTTCACCTTCTCTCTCCTCAAGCTCACTTTTTCTTCAAACCCTAATCCTACCACTCATGTGTAGAGATCAAGGATTATAATAGACAAATTAATCCATAACCTCACTCTATATCACCTAGGTTTCTTTGATTAGCAACTAAAGAAACTTAGTTACCTCAGGATTAGAGGTGAAGCTTGGATTAGGGCTCTCGGGTAGATCATCTATCACTTAGAGAAGGCCGAGGAGGACGTAAAGAACACAAAGACGAAGGACAAGGTTTACTAGGTATAATCTCTTCCCATAATAGTTAAGAACTTCTATGTTATTGTTAGTTATCGTTTAGTAAAGATTCTTCGGTTAGTCGATGTTTGCATATAGAACAAGATTGTTTTTCATATTTCCGCCTTCCCACAACTCATGGGATGTTGTGCATTGACTTACAGAAGCGCCAGGGCCGCGTCGCTTCGACTCCGTCGGAGGAGGCTTAGTGACCGCCGCGTGGCAGCAACTCCTTGGACGAGAGTGGGTGACCATTGAGTTCTTCTGGGGCGCAGCAGGCTATATAAGGCTGAAGGAGCACTAGATCTCCCTTCCCTTGTAAACAGAGCATTGAGAATGCAGGACTTCCCATTTACCATCCCCGAGATCATCAATTTCGAAGACGTGTACCTGTATGACCAGAACTGTACCGAGGACACGGTGCAGCTGGTGTACATGAGCATCGAGGACACTTCGGCCGGTTGCTCCCCCGACGTTCTTCCCTCCTGCAACTGCTGATGTACTCCATCTGGAGGGCGTCTCCGGTGCTCTATAACCCCTTGTCCGAGCAGATCTATGACGAGGCCGTGGGCAAGCTGCGGTCCTTGAGGCACTTCGGCCTCATCTTCGCGAACCGGCTGGCTCGCTCGGAGGCGCTCGTCCGCGAGTGCTATGAGCTGAGGCTTGGGATCAACCTGCGTGGAGGGAACCGAGGGGAGAGGTTGGACCTTGCAAGGCCTCGGCTGGCGGAGATCTTCACCGAGTATCATGAGCAGTGCTCTCTGCATCCCCTTCCCCCGCTGTTGTAATATATATATATATATATATATATATTGCATGTACGGCTGAGGAGCCCACAGTACCTCCCTATTTTTTCAATAAATAAGATCTTTTCTAGTTTCTTCACAATGTTCTGCTGATCTTTATTAAATTGACAATAGGCCCTAGGGAGAGTTTACATTGCCTCAAAATAAAAGCACATGCTAATAGATGACCCTATTAGCATGGCCCGAGTTTCCTGGAAGTTTGCTGGTCTCCGTGCTCGGCACTGGGTACGGGGCTATCCGGGTGCCGGACTGGTCGTCTGAGGAGACAAGCATGATCTGGCCGATGGTCGGCTCGGAAGGAGGTGGACGCTGCTCCTGTTCGCGGTCGGTCTGTCGTTTATCCCTTAAGTAAGCGGCGAGGTGCCCCGATCGGATGAGCTCCTCGATGTAATCCCGGATTTTCTTGCAATCCTTGGTGGCGTGGCCCAGCGTCCGGTGGAAGGCGCAGTAAGGGCCCCGGGTCCGCTTTGAGGCCTGGCGCGGGATTGGAGGGAATTTGAAGAACCCCTCGCCTTGGGCCTCCTCCAGTAACACTGCGAGGGAAACGTTGAGCGGGGTGTACTCCTGGAACTTCGGGTGATAGGGCTGCTGACACTCCGGCCTCTCCTCCCGAGCCCTCTTTTTCTGGTCGGATCGCTCTACCCGGGAGAGGTTCGCGTTCACCTCGGACTCTAGATGAACCTCACGCTCGGTCCATGCCTTGACCTCGGCCATGTTCTTAGGCTGCGCCAACGCAAAGGAGCGCAACCACTCCTTGTGCCTCAGACCAGATCTGAACGCCGTGATGACGGTCTCATCCCGGTGCTCGGGAACCTCGAGGAGGGCGTTGTAAAAGTGAGTGATGTAAGCCTTGAACGTCTCCTTATCTCCACTCTTAATTGTGAAGAGGTAGTCGACAGTGCACTTCTGCCGACGGTTCCCATCGAAGTGGCCGAGGAACTTAGTAGCCAGCTCGTCGAAGGTCGAGATTGAGCGAGACTCGAGACATCGGAACCAGTCCCGGCCAGAACGAATGAGGGTGGTAGGGAAGGCCCGGCACTGGGCGGCGTCATAATGGTCCTGGAAGCTCATCCCCACGGTGAAAGCATCCAAATGGTCTTTGGGGTCGGTTTTCTCGTCGAACGGAGAGACCTTCGAGGGCTTGTTGCGTGAGGAGACATAGACAGCTAGAAGATCCTCGGTGAACGGTTTGGTGAGCGAGTCGGCGGCGTACTCGGCCCCGTCGGCCGAGAGGTGACCTTCCCGACGCATGCCCTCGATCATCTTCTCGAGGGCGTCGAGTCAGCCGCGGTACCCCGAGGACTCGGCGTCTCGGGATCCTTAGCCTCTGCTGTGGGAGACCTGTGTCTGGGCTCGGCTCCGGTTCCTCTCGATGAGGTTCCTCAGATCCCCGGGCGCGGTGGCTCTCGAGCCGTCGTAGCGAGCCCCTTCTGTGTGACCCCGTCAGGGTAGTGGGTGTCGGTCATGCCTGTGGGCAGGCGAGGTGACCGACATCCCCTCAGGGGGGCAAGGGTCGCGAAGAGGCTCGAGGCATGGTGCTCCGGCGGTAGGCTTGGGGGTGGAGCCGCTAGGCACCCAACAGGCCTCAGGGAGTACGGGTCCGTAGGATCCGTGGTCGGGAGTCGCAGCCCGCCGGTGGTCGGCCGTGCCGATGGGGGCAGAGAGTTTCGGAGCCGGAAGGGCGGCGATCTGGAGCTCAGGACCCGCCGTTTGGGAACGGACGAGCGCATCCACAAGGGACTGTAGCCAATCTATTCGGCTGGCGAGGGCATGGTTGATGGTCGCCGGAGGGGGTTCATCCGCGCCTCCGGTGAGGGGGAGGCGGCGACTGGTACCCGAATCTTCTGGATGGTCGCTTGCCATGTGGACGGAGATCGGAAGGCCAACTTTGTTTTTTGTGGATTTTGCGTTTCCCACAGACGGCGCCAACTGATGGATGTCCTTTTCAGATCTCCTTCAGATGTTGTCATCCGTCGATCTCCCAGTGGATTCTGGAGGGGATCCCCTATTGCGTGTGGGTCTCAATGGGTGTAGAGGAAGTTTGGTGATTAAAGGAATTGGATGCCAAGTACCTGCAAAGAAGCCCCGGGGTGGTTTGACGCCACCGAGGACCCTCCGACGATCAAGTTAGTACTAGATCCGAGCAGCATAATAGCTAAGTGAGTAAGAAAATGGCTTACTTGACCCCTCTGTAATGGGGGTTTATATAGCGGTGATGACACGCAGCAGCAGGCACGAGAATCTCGCCAGAAGTTACGCTCTCGACGTCCCGCCCGCGTAGAGAGCGGATTGCCCATTAATGGGGATCACGGAGGCATGGAACGTGGGATGATGCTGGCGGAAAACCCGCTTATGGCGAGATTCGCGGAGCGGCAGTTACTCCTGTGAGCGGTAGAGCTTGTCGGAAGGCCGAGGAAGACGGCCTCGGCCGGAGGGTCGGGGACGAGCGAGAAGGCCGAGGAGTCTCGGTCTTGTGGCAGCTCGGGGCGAGCTGAGGAGCCGAGGAGGCCAATCTGCGGGGAGCCCCGAGGGGGGCTAGCTCGTGATTGTAGATCAGGTATAGGGGAGACCTGGTCGGCTTCGGTGGGCCCTTTCTTCCGAGTGATGGGACATGCCATCCGCCACGTGTCCTGATCCTAGGCGTAGCCAATATTGAGCATCATCACTCTTTGACCGACCACGCAACTCCTATGCCCGCCTTACAAACAACTGTTGGCTCACCTCTGCATAATTGTCCTCCTCGGCCCCCTCAGCTCGTCTCCAGGCTTTAACAGAACCAGGACACCTCGGCCTCCCACTCATCCCCGAGCTACCCGCTGAGCTAATCCTCCTCGGTCTCATCCAGACCGACCCGCAGTGCTAATCACAGGCTCCTACGCCGCAGCTCCGCGAATCTCGCCATGCGCGAGATATCCGCTTCCCACGATCCCACGTTCCACGCCATCATGATCCCCCATTAACGAGCCTGTCTCTCTATTAATGGGGGATCCCGCTTATCACGCAAGCGTGACGTCGGGAGCGTAACGACCGGCGAGATTCTCGCGCCTGCCGGCCCATCGCTGCCGCTATATAAACCCCTCCCTCGGACGATCAAGGTACGTAATTCTCTTCCCGCTAGGCCGCTACTCTGCCCAAATTGCACCACTAACTTGATCGTCAGAGGGTCCTCGGTGGTACAACCACCCCGGGACTTCCTTGCAGGTAGCTCGGCCACTACAACCTAAAACCCATTGAGAATCCACACGCTTCAGGAGTCAACCTCCAAATCAATCTCAGCCGTCCATCGTCGCTCGACAGCAGATCTACGGAAGGTAACATCTTAACGTGATATGACGCACGTCAGCTGGCGCTGTCTATGAGAAATTCTTGATTCCACTGAACAAACTTCATCTTCCGATCTCCATTCAATGGCGAGCGATCACCGCAATGATCCGAGCACCAGCCGCCGCCTACCCCACAACGAAGGCGCAGACGAATCTCCTCCCCCGAACGCCATCAACATCCTAGCCGCCTGGATAGATCGACTAGCGTCCGTCGTGGATGCGCTCGTCCGTGTCCAAACAGCGGGACAGGCTCCCCAGGTCGCCGCTCTCCTATCTTGGGATCGAGACCCCTACAAAGGGAGAGAAGTCTCTTGTAACATTTTCAAAAATATAAAATATTAATTTTGGGAATTCTTATAATTTAATATTATTTTATTGATTATTTTAATATTAAATGCAAATAAATAGGAAAAATGTTAGAAAAATTATGAAAAATTATGGAAAATTCTAAAATAGGGTAAATTAGCGAATTATGACATTTTTAAGTTTTTGTGATTAGTTTGACACTAATTTAGTGCTAATCGCGATTAAAATCGCTAATTGGGTTTTTTGGCAATTTTGTGCAAAACTTGCACATATCACTTTTTCTACACTTGTGTATTTTTCTTGCCATGGTTTTCATTTGGGTTTACTATTCTTGTGAGAGGGTTGGGTTTTAAAAGAAAAGGAAAAAGAAAAGAAAAAGTAATGATGAGGGTAGGTGAAAAAGAGAAGTGGACTTTTGACTAGCACCCTTAGCCATTCTCCCATCATTTTCTTCCCTCTTCCTTCTCCTCTTGCTGCTGCTGCCCCTTCCTCCATCTCCCTCCCCTCCTCAAGCCATGAAACATCTCTAAAACTACACCAAAACCCCAATCTCCTTTCATTAAAAATGTCCAAAATCCCTAGATCTACACATGGAGCTAAAGAAGCATGGATTTGGCCACTAGAGGGCAACTCAAGAAAATTCTTGAGTTGCCAAATGAGGTAATTTCTGAACCATTTGCTTAATTATAGCCTTTCCTATAACCCCATGTCAAGATTTTATCGATATTGTGTGATATTATGGAATTGAGGAAAACCTAGTTAGGGTTTGAGTGGAATTGATGTTGCATTATGAAATTGAGCTCAGTTAAGATTATACCAACACCCTAGTGTTTGAATTGAGACCCTAACCTGAAGCTTGAACCCATAATATGGATTTTAGAAACCAATATCGGGGGAAAAACTGGAATCTGCCACTGTTATTTAGAATCTGCTAACACCCCGAGAACCCTAAAATAATTTTGAGTGGAAATTGAGATGTGCAGGCAACATAGAGGCAACACCCAAAACCCTAGCCCCTGATTCTTTTTCCCGGCCGCCAAAACCTCCTTTCTGGCCGCAATTTGCGGCCAGACCAGAGAGGAATCTCCTCGTTTTGCGTGCCTCGCCCCATTTCATCAATTCTTGGCCCTGGGTACTTCTAGTTTTGACAGATTCTTCCTAGGGTGAAATCTGGGACATATATCCTATGTTGTCGTTTTGGATTCGTATTTCCGTATTCCGTATTTTTGGATTCTGAAATGGTGGAATGTGTTTTGCCTCGACTATTGTCGTTTATACGACGATATAGAGGACTATGGATGGTTTTGAAGGCGTGCCATAGGTTCTCACCTATAGGCCCCCTTATCGTATCGTTTTGGATTTTATGCGCCGTTTTAGATTGGATTTGGTTTTAATGCGCATATACGATATTTTGATGTGTAGGTACCCATGAAGACTTCGGACGACAAGCAAATGCATGGTGATGTCCGCAAATGATGATGCAAGGTGAGTAGATTATATCTACGGGAGAAAGTCGGGTGGATGGCGTATAGCACCCCCGCAGTCCGTAGATAGCTTATTATATAGTATTGTGATTTTAGGTGTATTTTGGTTATGTAGGGTTAGAAGTGACTAGTGCAGTTCATAGTCGCGAATCCTAGGATAGAATTACACCTATACCTATACCCTTGCTTTTCACATGTACTTACACTGTGATTGATGATATGTGATGACTTTGGAGATGAGTTGATGATGTGGGCTTGGTGCCCGGAGATCGGTATTTTGATACGATTCATATGTGGGATATGACTTGTGATTCTTGCGGGCTTGGGATGTGTGTTTACCCCCGCATGCATACTTTACCGATATTACCGTTTGTACTAGACATAGAGTAGTACTCCAGACTATATGATCTGATGATGGTGATATTTGTTATGTGATGAGACAGTGAGATATTGACCTGTACCCAGCTTTTGGGAATGCCGTACGACGGTTTACCGTACGAGCTGATATTGATGATAGATCCGCACTCATAGCTAGAGGATATCTTACGATATGACATTGAGGCGGGATCACCGACTATATATCTACATATATACTTAGACTCAGTTTTAGGTGGTTTCCACACCTACCCCTCCTGATTTGACAGGATACTTAAATGTAGTTGCAAAGTAGATACTTCACTGTGCTGCTGATTACTAGATTTCCGCATATTCATGCTATTCGCATTGCTGGCATATGCTCATTACCATGTTATTATCATGTTGTTAGGACACCAGCACCATTATCGATGATGCGTATGTTTCACGTACACTATTTGCCGGCTCACACACTTCATCATCGATAATTGCCATGTCACTACACAGTAGTACTATTACATTCGTGATATGATGCTTCCTTCGACATATGCGCATTCCTATTCCATGTTGTATGATTACCTTTCCTTTTATGTCGCATACATCATGGATTGATTGCATAGCACATCGCATTGGATTTACTTCCTGATGTTGGATTTTCATGTGATTTCTAACTTTGAGGACCGTGGGATTATTTAAGAAAAGATGCTCTTTTATGAAAAACCCGGTTCCCTTGATATGATATTTGGGGCATCGCCCCGTGTTTTCTCGGTGCTAGAGGATGTATTGAGAGAGGGATGACCCGGACTGACGGATTCCCGATATATACTTTGAGATAGGGCATGATCCGGACTGACGGATGCCCGATGGATTGATAGAGGGCTGACCCGGACTGACGGATGCCCGATGGATTGATAGAGGGCTGACCCGGACTGACGGATGCCCGATGGATTGATAGAGGGCTGACCCGGACTGACGGATGCCCGATGGATTGATAGAGGGCTGACCCGGACTGACGGATGCCCGATGGATTGATAGAGGGCTGACCCGGACTGACGGATGCCCGATGGATTGAGAGCGGGATGACCCGGACTGACGGATTCCCGGTATATACTTTGAGAGAGGGCTGACCCGGATTGACGGAGCCCCATATGGATGAGGATTTACGTGTCGATGCTAGGCACGGGTTTTCATGATGTTTTTCCATGATATTGTTTATATTCTCATACTTGCATACATGATGCTTATCGTCAGTGGGTGACGAGTGGACGGGTTCCACATACATACAGACTTGGATCATACACAGACTGGTTTTACATTGATCATACTTTATTTGTATATATAACAGGGTATGAGGGCGCTGTTATATATACCCTTACACCAATATTAGTGGTATGGGACGCTAATATATGTGTATTGATTTCATTGATATTTCTTCATTGATACTTCATGCAGACATACCTTACATTGATGACATGTTGTTACCTGAGTACCTGGCACTATATACATGATTAGATGTTACCTTGCCACCTTATTACACTCAGACGTACTCTTGTGGATATTTTACTGATCGTTGACTTAGGATTATGTCTTGCATTCGATTTATCCTTGTAGATGTTTCTATTCACGAGTTGGCAACTCACCCCCGTTATGCCACAGTTCTTGCAGGTTATGCCGTACAGGTTCTATTGCGGCATTTCTGGCACACTACCTTCTTGCGGGTGATTTGCTTTTGGTAGGTGGATTCTTTTGCATCAAGAATCCCCATTTTGTACTTATTTATTTATTGTATCTAGAAATGTCCATCAACCAAAACTTGTATATTCTTTCAGACCTAGACTTCTGTGTTGTATATTTCGACCTTAGAGTCGCGCTTAGTTGTATTACGGTTTTCTTGCTACTTTTGAGCTTTCTTTTGGTTTTGATCCTCGCCACTTGGCGTTGTATATTATCATATCATTGTGTGGTTGTGACCGTCGATTGACGAAGAGCTAGCTCCCGCTTGGGGATGCCTTTATCATTGTATATGTATTGTTACCCTTATTGTACCCCATTCGGGGCCAGTTTTACAAAGGAAACTCTGCCGAAATTTTTAGAAAAGACTTATTGTTTTCAAAACGTACCTTCGGCTTAGTTATTTAAAAACCTTGATTTCAAACCTGTATTTCTTCACTTCTTTAAACCAGTTTTCTTTATTTATTCTTCAAAATGGTTTTAGATTTCTGGGCTTTTGGCTTACTTGGATCAGATGGAGTCCTATAGGCTTCATATGGTTCAAGTGCCAGTCACGTGCTCTTTCGGGTCGTGACAAAGTTGGTATCAGAGCGCTAGGTTGACCCTTGGTTGATGGATTAGGTGACTAAAGTAGAGTGACGTACCGTTGGTATGTTCCGCGGCATACTTACGACACGCCACTCCGCTTAAGGAACCTTAGGATGGACATTTGTTTTGAGATCAGTGATTCTTTTTATATCCGGGATTATACATCCATTTGAGATTCCCGATTCTATTAGTTTCATGATCATACCTTCATTGATGCTGTTCCTTCCTATGATCATGTATCCCCTTTGGATCTGTTGTTTCCTTTCTTGCCTTTGATGTGTTCTCTTTGATACTCGATTGAGATTCCTGTCACCATGTTTGAGCGCAGTTTGGGCTGCTGCTAGGGTTGCGGCCGGTGTGAGCTCGTTTGGTACGAGGGCCGATCCTTGTGTTTTCTGGTGACATGGGAACGTCTCGAGTTAGTGTTGGTGTTTGTGACCTCTAGTGGAGGCGGGTGCTTGGTTTGCACCGGATGATCGTGCCTTTGTTAGAGCTGCCAGTTGAGAGAGGACTGTTGATGTACAGTATACCTCAGGGATTGTGATGTCGCCTACCGTGCTGACAGATGGACCAGCTGTTGCTGAGATTGACAGGATGTCGCTTCCGAAGCTTACGAGCTGAGATTGCCGGAGCTTTCAGGCAGATATGAGACAGATGATAGCTAGTCTACCCAATTTGAGAGACGAAGGTGATTCGTCCGATTTTGCGCCAGAGCGGGCCCAGTTGAGTTGAAGATTTCCAGTGTGGAGAGTCTTACTCAGACCTAGAGCAGGCTGATTCAGAGATGACCGCTTATGTATTGCCTTTCCTGGAGGATTGAGGCATTGTTCGGCGTACAGGCGTATGAGCCAGTTGCTGCTGTGAATGACGAGATATCGCCCAGATGATTGGAGCTACTGCAGCATGAGCATGTTCTTAGAGAGATGATAGCGAGTTGCTAGTCACCGAGGGTGGATGACTAGGACGTTTGGTGAGTTCGCTTACCCCGATGCGAGGTCATCAGGTGGATTGATTCCAGATAGAGACGACTTCACGCAGGTTCGTTGAGAGTCGATTGAGACGATCGAATGTCAGGAGCCATTTTCCAAGTTTAAAGTATACGGAAAGACATGCAGGTGATTCTATGGACCCTCTAGAAGAATGAAACCCTAACTCGACTTAATGACCGTGTGACAGCCTTTGAACCTTAGGGTTTACGGCGGTTCCGCGGCGCCATTAGTGAGGCTTGGGTTTGCCCTTCTACGGCTGGACCACCGACGCTGTGGCATGTACTCGATACTATTAAACTGTACCCGAGATGTGAGTTCTTGGGGGATTATGAGGATCTGACGAGTCGATCGGATGGTTCGACATTTTTCGGACATTGTGATGGGACACTGCTTGGGAGACTCCAGATGTGAGGATAGCCGTCGGAGCGCAGTTCGTGCAGTCATGATGAGACGAGTCTGAATCAGTCGACATTGAGCAGAGTGAAGAAAAGAGTTCGTATGAGATTTCGACGAGATGATGTTCCACTCCGCTGATATTAGAGATGTGTTGCGCACACCCAGCAGGCCAGAGTTCGGCATTGTCGATGAGGTAGTTGACCAAGTTCGGATAGGGGAGCTTAACCAGATGCGTTGCGAATTGATCAAGGACGGGCGAGTGATGAGTATTCCTCCGATGGTTGAGACGTGTTTCCGAGGACCAGTCCGGCCTGACATCTGCTACAGAGTGATGAAGCTACAGGATACGCGATTTCGAGTCCGTGTGAGAGACTTCAGATTGACCGTGGCCGAGAACAGTGCAGTGCATAGTAGCTTGGCGTGACGTCATAGTGGACAACGATAGAGACAGTTGGAATAAGAGGTTCGCGTGAGACACTGACGCGCTGTCATTGCTTTCCGTCGAGACTAGAGACCTGATACTTACAGAGACGTTGGGATGTGACCAGTTTCTGAGGAAACATTGTGCTGAGGACACAGGTGTCTTTTGAGCAAGAAGAGGTTGTGCAGGAGAACCAGCCCCCGTTTGGTTCGGCATAGGCGAAATCGGAAGAGACCTTAAGCAGGATTCCTTCCAGGATATTGCTGCAACGATGTTTGCACCCAGGATCAGATGTGAGACGTGCTTTCAGAAGGCCAGAGGCCGACGCCAGCGATATGCTTCCTTACGAGTGGTCGTGAGGTTTGACCGAGAAGTGCCAGAACGGAATCGTCCCCGTTAGCACACCTGACAGGGCCGATGAGCCGATTGACCGCGTGATTGGTAACCCCCAGGGAGGATAAGGACCCAGAGAGTCAGAGGACGCCAGATCGTGAGCAAGAGGCAGGCAGATATCCTGCGCTGCTAGCAGTGGATTGCACCGACTCCTTCTCGACCTTGAAGGAGGAACTACTGACGGCGGTATTTATGATGTGTGATTTTGTGATTCGATTATCACGTATCCGTCATTTTGGATTTCGGTAGTTTGGGCGTTCTGTTTACATGATTTAGTTTTGGTGACTGAGTTTCATGATATTGGTTTCATGCACCCACTGGATATTTATATATTTTGGTCAGAGTTTTCATGCATTTAGTGTTATGTTTTCATTCGTGCACGATAGATGCACAGATTTGGATTTTCGCGCATGTTGGGCGCATGTTTTTAGATACGATTTTGGTGCGCACCCGATGCACTAAATCGAGATTTCTTCGTGCATGTTAGATGCACCGGACCTTGGCTGTCAGGCACATACGTTGCCCATGACAGAGGTTTCGTGCACACCCGTTGCACCTAGATGTTGTTTTGTGCACCTGTTTAGCACATATTGGGTTTTGATTTCCGTGCGCACCAGACGCACAGGATGGTGTTATGTACATTTTTGAGATTTATTCCTTTTGGAGCAGTACCTTTTATGATGTTTGGTTTTTGCTTTCATGCTGAGCAGGACTAGTCAGTAGACGGTACCTGGATATACTTTTGCATGTTTTTACATCAGCCTTTTACGTGTATAGATTGGATGTCTACATGTGTAGTTTCGATCCATATCATATCGGTTTTGTATTGGATTTGACATTGTGTTTTTACATCGACTCCGATGATTGCGGGATGCTTGACGGAGTTTTGTTTTTGAGTTATCTGCTCATTACCCTTGCGCATGCATTGCGCTGTGACGTTCTATGTGTTGATGATTTCGGAGCCCCGACGACTTTGGTTTATTACTGAGATGTTTTTGTATTTGGGGGTTTAAATTTAAATTCGGGGACCGAATTTCTTTAAGGGGGGTAGATTGTAACATTTTCAAAAATATAAAATATTAATTTTGGGAATTCTTATAATTTAATATTATTTTATTGATTATTTTAATATTAAATGCAAATAAATAGGAAAAATGTTAGAAAAATTATGAAAAATTATGGAAAATTCTAAAATAGGGTAAATTAGCGAATTATGACATTTTTAAGTTTTTGTGATTAGTTTGACACTAATTTAGTGCTAATCGCGATTAAAATCGCTAATTGGGTTTTTTGGCAATTTTGTGCAAAACTTGCACATATCACTTTTTCTACACTTGTGTATTTTTCTTGCCATGGTTTTCATTTGGGTTTACTATTCTTGTGAGAGGGTTGGGTTTTAAAAGAAAAGGAAAAAGAAAAGAAAAAGTAATGATGAGGGTAGGTGAAAAAGAGAAGTGGACTTTTGACTAGCACCCTTAGCCATTCTCCCATCATTTTCTTCCCTCTTCCTTCTCCTCTTGCTGCTGCTGCCCCTTCCTCCATCTCCCTCCCCTCCTCAAGCCATGAAACATCTCTAAAACTACACCAAAACCCCAATCTCCTTTCATTAAAAATGTCCAAAATCCCTAGATCTACACATGGAGCTAAAGAAGCATGGATTTGGCCACTAGAGGGCAACTCAAGAAAATTCTTGAGTTGCCAAATGAGGTAATTTCTGAACCATTTGCTTAATTATAGCCTTTCCTATAACCCCATGTCAAGATTTTATCGATATTGTGTGATATTATGGAATTGAGGAAAACCTAGTTAGGGTTTGAGTGGAATTGATGTTGCATTATGAAATTGAGCTCAGTTAAGATTATACCAACACCCTAGTGTTTGAATTGAGACCCTAACCTGAAGCTTGAACCCATAATATGGATTTTAGAAACCAATATCGGGGGAAAAACTGGAATCTGCCACTGTTATTTAGAATCTGCTAACACCCCGAGAACCCTAAAATAATTTTGAGTGGAAATTGAGATGTGCAGGCAACATAGAGGCAACACCCAAAACCCTAGCCCCTGATTCTTTTTCCCGGCCGCCAAAACCTCCTTTCTGGCCGCAATTTGCGGCCAGACCAGAGAGGAATCTCCTCGTTTTGCGTGCCTCGCCCCATTTCATCAATTCTTGGCCCTGGGTACTTCTAGTTTTGACAGATTCTTCCTAGGGTGAAATCTGGGACATATATCCTATGTTGTCGTTTTGGATTCGTGTTTCCGTATTCCGTATTTTTGGATTCTGAAATGGTGGAATGTGTTTTGCCTCGACTATTGTCGTTTATACGACGATATAGAGGACTATGGATGGTTTTGAAGGCGTGCCATAGGTTCTCACCTATAGGCCCCCTTATCGTATCGTTTTGGATTTTATGCGCCGTTTTAGATTGGATTTGGTTTTAATGCGCATATACGATATTTTGATGTGTAGGTACCCATGAAGACTTCGGACGACAAGCAAATGCATGGTGATGTCCGCAAATGATGATGCAAGGTGAGTAGATTATATCTACGGGGGAAAGTCGGGTGGATGGCGTATAGCACCCCCGCAGTCCGTAGATAGCTTATTATATAGTATTGTGATTTTAGGTGTATTTTGGTTATGTAGGGTTAGAAGTGACTAGTGCAGTTCATAGTCGCGAATCCTAGGATAGAATTACACCTATACCTATACCCTTGCTTTTCACATGTACTTACACTGTGATTGATGATATGTGATGACTTTGGAGATGAGTTGATGATGTGGGCTTGGTGCCCGGAGATCGGTATTTTGATACGATTCATATGTGGGATATGACTTGTGATTCTTGCGGGCTTGGGATGTGTGTTTACCCCCGCATGCATACTTTACCGATATTACCGTTTGTACTAGACATAGAGTAGTACTCCAGACTATATGATCTGATGATGGTGATATTTGTTATGTGATGAGACAGTGAGATATTGACCTGTACCCAGCTTTTGGGAATGCCGTACGACGGTTTACCGTACGAGCTGATATTGATGATAGATCCGCACTCATAGCTAGAGGATATCTTACGATATGACATTGAGGCGGGATCACCGACTATATATCTACATATATACTTAGACTCAGTTTTAGGTGGTTTCCACACCTACCCCTCCTGATTTGACAGGATACTTAAATGTAGTTGCAAAGTAGATACTTCACTGTGCTGCTGATTACTAGATTTCCGCATATTCATGCTATTCGCATTGCTGGCATATGCTCATTACCATGTTATTATCATGTTGTTAGGACACCAGCACCATTATCGATGATGCGTATGTTTCACGTACACTATTTGCCGGCTCACACACTTCATCATCGATAATTGCCATGTCACTACACAGTAGTACTATTACATTCGTGATATGATGCTTCCTTCGACATATGCGCATTCCTATTCCATGTTGTATGATTACCTTTCCTTTTATGTCGCATACATCATGGATTGATTGCATAGCACATCGCATTGGATTTACTTCCTGATGTTGGATTTTCATGTGATTTCTAACTTTGAGGACCGTGGGATTATTTAAGAAAAGATGCTCTTTTATGAAAAACCCGGTTCCCTTGATATGATATTTGGGGCATCGCCCCGTGTTTTCTCGGTGCTAGAGGATGTATTGAGAGAGGGATGACCCGGACTGACGGATTCCCGATATATACTTTGAGATAGGGCATGATCCGGACTGACGGATGCCCGATGGATTGATAGAGGGCTGACCCGGACTGACGGATGCCCGATGGATTGATAGAGGGCTGACCCGGACTGACGGATGCCCGATGGATTGATAGAGGGCTGACCCGGACTGACGGATGCCCGATGGATTGATAGAGGGCTGACCCGGACTGACGGATGCCCGATGGATTGAGAGCGGGATGACCCGGACTGACGGATTCCCGGTATATACTTTGAGAGAGGGCTGACCCGGATTGACGGAGCCCCATATGGATGAGGATTTACGTGTCGATGCTAGGCACGGGTTTTCATGATGTTTTTCCATGATATTGTTTATATTCTCATACTTGCATACATGATGCTTATCGTCAGTGGGTGACGAGTGGACGGGTTCCACATACATACAGACTTGGATCATACACAGACTGGTTTTACATTGATCATACTTTATTTGTATATATAACAGGGTATGAGGGCGCTGTTATATATACCCTTACACCAATATTAGTGGTATGGGACGCTAATATATGTGTATTGATTTCATTGATATTTCTTCATTGATACTTCATGCAGACATACCTTACATTGATGACATGTTGTTACCTGAGTACCTGGCACTATATACATGATTAGATGTTACCTTGCCACCTTATTACACTCAGACGTACTCTTGTGGATATTTTACTGATCGTTGACTTAGGATTATGTCTTGCATTCGATTTATCCTTGTAGATGTTTCTATTCACGAGTTGGCAACTCACCCCCGTTATGCCACAGTTCTTGCAGGTTATGCCGTACAGGTTCTATTGCGGCATTTCTGGCACACTACCTTCTTGCGGGTGATTTGCTTTTGGTAGGTGGATTCTTTTGCATCAAGAATCCCCATTTTGTACTTATTTATTTATTGTATCTAGAAATGTCCATCAACCAAAACTTGTATATTCTTTCAGACCTAGACTTCTGTGTTGTATATTTCGACCTTAGAGTCGCGCTTAGTTGTATTACGGTTTTCTTGCTACTTTTGAGCTTTCTTTTGGTTTTGATCCTCGCCACTTGGCGTTGTATATTATCATATCATTGTGTGGTTGTGACCGTCGATTGACGAAGAGCTAGCTCCCGCTTGGGGATGCCTTTATCATTGTATATGTATTGTTACCCTTATTGTACCCCATTCGGGGCCAGTTTTACAAAGGAAACTCTGCCGAAATTTTTAGAAAAGACTTATTGTTTTCAAAACGTACCTTCGGCTTAGTTATTTAAAAACCTTGATTTCAAACCTGTATTTCTTCACTTCTTTAAACCAGTTTTCTTTATTTATTCTTCAAAATGGTTTTAGATTTCTGGGCTTTTGGCTTACTTGGATCAGATGGAGTCCTATAGGCTTCATATGGTTCAAGTGCCAGTCACGTGCTCTTTCGGGTCGTGACATCTCTGCACTCGTCGGCACAGCCGACCACCGCCTCGATGCCTCCCATGGCCGCCAATCTCCCGGGCCAACATATTCTATGACCTGCTGGACACCCCACGAGTCCAACAGTCGCTCGTTTCACCCACAACTGTACCGCCACGTGGCAAGTATCGAGCCTTTCTCTTTGAAATCGAAACGACGCGTCTCCGGCGCTCCACCTCCCCCATGCGTTCCTGACACGTATCGCCCGCGATCGTCCCTCTTCCCCACACTCGCACCAGGAAGGTCGGAACGAACCTCACGAATCGACTAGACGGCTTCACTGCTTAGTCCGTCCTTAGCAGGCCTCTTACGGCCCTTCCAGCGCTAAGGATCGAAGCTCTCGCCAAGAGGCGGCCGAGCGGCTACCCTGCTCGGCTATCCCTGGTTGGTAGTTTCCTATCCCACGACGCCAGGGATCAAAGCCCTTACCAAGAGGCGGCCGAGCGGCTACCCTGCTCGGCTATCCCTGGTTGGTAGTTCCCTACCCCACGACGCCATGGATCAAAGCCCTCGCCAAGAGGCACCGGGAAGTAACCCTGCTAGGCTCGTCCTTAAGGATCAAAGCCCTCACCAAGAGGCACCGAGCAGTAACCCTGCTCGGCCCATCCTTAGTAGGCCGCTTACGGCCCCTCCCACGCTAAAGATCAAAAGCCCTCACCAAGAGGAACCGAGCCCGCCCTTTCTCGGTTATCCCTGGCTAGTAGTTTCCTACCCCACAACGCCAAAGATCAAATCCCTCGCCAAGAGGCACCGGGCAGTAACCCTGCTCGGCCCATCTTTAAGGATCAAAGCCCTCGCCAAGAGGCATCGGGCAGTAACCCTGCTCGGCCCGTCCTTAATAGGCCTCTTACGGCCCCTCCCGTGCTAAGGATCAAAAGCCCTCATCAAGAGGAAACCGGGCCCGCCCTTGCTCGGTTATCCCTGGCTGGTAGTTTCCTACCCCATAACGCCAGAGATCAAAGCTCTCGCCAAGAGGCACCGGGCAGTAACCCAGCTCGGCCCATCCTTAAGGATCAAAACCCTCGCCAAGAGGCACCGAGAAGTAACCCTGCTCGTTCCGTCCTTAGTAGGCCCATTACGGCCCCTCCCGCGCTAAGGATCAAAATCCCTCATCAAGAGGCAACCGGGCCCGCCCTTGCTCGGTTATCCCTGGCTGGTAGTTTCCTACCCCCACAACGCCAGAGATCAAAGCCCTCACCAAGAGGCACCGGGCAGTAACCCTGCTCGTCCCGTCCTTAGTAGGCCCCTTACGGCCCCTCCTGCGCTAAGAATCAAAAGCCCTCATCAAGAGGCAACTGAGCCCGCCCTTGCTCGGTTATCCCTGGCTGGTAGCTCCCTACCCTACAACGCCAGAGATCAAAGCCCTCGCCAAGAGGCACCGGGCAGTAACCCTGCTCGGCCCGTCCTTAAGGATCAAAGCCCTCACCAAGAGGCACGAGGCAGTAATCCTGCTCGGCCCGTCCTTAGCAGGCCCCTTACGGCCCCTCCCGCGCTAAGGATCAAAAGCCCTCATCAAGAGGCAACCGAGCAGCTACCATGCTCGGTTATGATGGATGCCGTTCACTACCCCCATGAAGCCAGATACCTAATCCCTCGCCAAGAGGAAACTAGCATCTACCATGCTCAGTCATCCGTAGCTGGTGTTACTATCCGCCGACGCCACGTTCCAAGCCCTCGCCATGAGGCCATCCACGTCTAAGTGATCCCAACCTCGACTTCGGAGCCATAGAGATACCGACCCTTCACCAGTCCTTGCACACTTGGCAAATAGTCGAATTCAACTCGACGTGCGATCGCTAGACGAAGAACCGACCTGACGTGAAAGCCGGACCGTGCAAATACAAATGTTTTCGTCAAACAAAAGGAAAATATGAATGCAAAGAAGAAGCAAAAACATTTTTTATTCATATAAATCGAAGTCTCTACAAAGGTATTATGGGCTCCCCAGCCTAACAAAAGTGCCCGGAGGCTTACAAATTTCAGAGCAAAAGAGAGAAATAAGGAGACGTGGGGCTTCAATCCTTAGGCGCGGGCACAACCTCGGTGGGCGGCGCCTCCCCTGCGACCACCGGGGCGGCATCTTCAGGGTCGGCACCTCCGGCGGGATCTTCGGCACCGGCAGCTGGGGCGACCGACTTACCCCTCGCACTCCCACCGGGGGCCGCTTTCCCTGCATCATGTCCGCGAGCGACCCCCTGCTCATCGTCGGAGAGAGGATACAAGGCTCGAAGCTCGGCGTCAGGGAAATCCGGCATCTGATCCTTGACAAAGACAAGGGCGTCATGCCAAATGACACCCCCGGCACTGGTAAGGTCGGCGTAGAACTGATCCGACTTTTTGTAGCTCTCCACCGCTTTTCGCGCTCGGTCCTTTGCCGTCTCGTTCTCCTTCCGGAGAGTGCTCACCGTCTTCTTCATGGTGGCGACGAGAACCCGGGAGTCCTCCAACTGGGACTCGGCGGCTCGGGCGACCTCTCGGTACCGAGCGACCTCCCTGTTCCCGGCCTCCACCCGGGCCTCAAGGGCAGCAGCCCTCTCCATCGCCGCCCCCAGCTCCTGCCTTAAGATCTCCTCCCGCAAGGAGGACTCGCCTACGGCCCGCATCGCCGGAACAATCTCCTCGTCCTCCATGTGGACGATGAGGGCGACGTGCTGGAGGACCTGAAGAAAAAAAGAGAGTCAAAAGGGAGAGGAAAGCACCGACCACAAAGTGCTGAATGGAAAACCAGGATAGGTGCGAACACTAATCTGCACGGCCTCTTGAGCTATCGCCGCCATTTGGGCCCGGAGAGTTCCTAGAAGGACCCTGCCTCCTTCCGACCTTTCCATATCCGAGAGCAGGCTATCGACGACAGAAAACCCCGAGGGCACCACGAAGCGAAGCTCCCCATCGTCCACAAGGATCGGGGAAGCCGGGGAGCAGGACGCCCTCCTATGAGACATCTTGAGGGACGGCGCGGGAGAAACCTCCTCGTCTCCTAGATCGGGGGCCCGAGGCTCTTGCGCTCGGGCACGCTTTCGAACCGGCGCACGGCTAGACTTGGGGGCCCGGGGCTCGATTGGCCGCCTGGGTGAAAGGTCCACCGGCGGAGCTGGTACAGACGGCGGGCGAGAAGGACCGGCACCTTTGGACTTCTTCCCCCTCTTCGCGTCAACCACCGCCGTGCGGAACTTGCTCATATCCATGGGTCCTACATAAGACAGAAATACGAGGAGTCAGCGATGCCAGGAAAAATGAAAGAATGGCACTAGTCCAAACAGGTCGCCTGAGAGCTCCTAAATTACCCGCGTACTCGGCAGGGCTGAGCCCGGCCCAACTGAGGGCCCGTTCAGACAGCAGCACGTCAACCCGAGGGAGGGGCTCCCACTTCGACACCACCACCGCATCGGGATCAATCGACCGCCTCACCCGCCGAAAGCTGGCCTTTTGCCACAGGGTGGGCACAGGCCAATCCTCGCCCTCGGGCGGCGCGATAAAGAAAAAATTCTTCTTCCATTCATGAATAGAAGAAGGCACTACGACAACCCCCGACCCGGGGGCGTCTCCCCGATGTCTTCTAAAGGAGAGGTATATCCAGCTCGGCTCGCCCCTACGAGCGCCGGGGTGGTTCTTTTAGTAAAGAGAAGAGAGGAGAAGGTTCAGGCTGAATGGGATCTGACACAATTTCAATCGGACCAGAACCCGAGGAGAATTCTCCAAGAGTTCGGCACTAGATGGCCCGGATGTCACGTCCCGCTTCCCAGAGTGCGCTAAGATCGGCACGTGACAGAGCCGAATATGCTACCTGTGGCTAGGAAACATCTTTCCACAGTCACATTGCGGCTGTCTATAAGATATCAAGAACAGTAAAATAAAAATAAACTATCTAGTACATGTCCATATGCCAGAATAAACGAGTTAAGAAATAATATGCGGAAGCAATAAATCCAATAAACAGTAACAATATGGAAAGCACATCCCAAATACGGGCTCACATCACGAAATGAAAATACAGAAATAAAACTAAACTAAACTAGATACTAACTGGATCCTCACTGCTCGGCCTGTCGGCTGAAATACCCCTGATCAGCCTGCGACAAAAATAAAGGATCTGGGTCATGCAAAACCCAGACGTCGGTGCGTCATAATATCAAACAATAAAATATAATCAGGAGGTAACAAGATACGCAGGCATGAGTATGAACAGTAATAAGGGTATAACAGTAACACGAATATAGAACAATGAAGTGTATAAGCATATGTGACGTGCAGTGAGTAATCTGAACTAAGTTACTGGGTTAATTACTCTCAAGTCTTTGAAATCAATTTAATGAATTGTCGATGTAACTCAATAATATCCCGTGCATACCCGGGACCACGGTCCAGATTCTCGGGCTGAAATCCGAGTCATGGCACCAGGCATTAAACAGGAAACATGTACATATGAATGATGTCAGCAGCAGCATCCCGGGGCTGACGTAGCCCGTAAAACTGATCCGTATAATCGTCGAACTGTTGAGTTACAAGTCAGGTTTCATCATTGATTTTCCCTTACCCCCAAGGTTATGTGTTCAAGTCAGGTATTGATAAATCTGGAGCTAATGCCAACACAGGATCAAGCAGGTACAGGTTTTGTCTGAATAGACAACATGATATGTCCGTCGGGACAACAGGTCAAGAGTGTCTGCAATAGTAACAAGATCAGGTATCAAGTCAAGCAGTGGTGCATCAGGTCATGTCAGGTGGTGCACAGTGTATCAAATGGGTGCCCAACAGTAAAACGTAGCAAGTATCGAATCATGGTAAAATACAGATGCTCAAGTGTTTATCAAGGTTCACTTCTACAACTCCATGACTACGAAGGATGCACATTATCAAGCATGGGGTGCTAAGGTAACAGTAATATGAAATAGTATGGAATACAACTAAACATATAATAAATTTTCCGGATGCACAGTAAAGCACGGATGCACAAATATCTATCTGGGGTTACATCTACAACTCCATGACAACGTAGGATGCACATTATCAAGTATGGAGTGTTAATATAACAGTAACATGAAATGATATGATCTGGCATGTAACTAGATATATAATATATGATACGGATGCACAGTAAACACGGATGCACAAATATCTATCAGGGATTACATTTACAACTCCATGACTACGGAGGATGCACATTATCAAGCATAGGGTGTTAATATAACAGTAACATGAAATGATATGACATGTCGTACAGCTAGATATATAATTAATGATACGGATGCGTGCGGGTATCCAAAAACTGTAAAACAGTAGCATGGATGTACAATGCAGTGAACATGTGATATTTTTATTCATATGAATGCAAAGTATATATTATAGCATGTAGCATGATAAACTTGCCTGATCGGATCTCACGACGGGGTGCGTACGCTGCGTCCGACGTCGTGTAAACGTCGCAATGCACACACGGCGCACAGAACAGAACTAAGCAAAGCAAGAACGCGACGACGCTGTCTGGGGATGTCCACTGGGTTGCTCGGATCGTCGGCGACGGCACAGCTCCGGCGATCACCGGAAACCAAGAATCAAGAAGAAGAAGATGAAGAGAAAGGAGTGGTCTGGGATTGGTGCTCTGGATTAAAGACGATGCGAGGGGGTGACGACGGCGATGAGTCATCGACGGCGAGGATGCAGGAGGGGGTTTTCCGGCGAGGCAGTAGGGTTGAGGTGTGCAACGTCGGGTTCTTGCTGCGAGGTCGGGGTTAGGTTGCAGTGGGTGTGCAGGGGAGAAGAAAGGTCGAGGAGAGAGAGAGGAGAGGGTGGCCGCGAGGACGAGGGATCGCCGGCGGCGAGGTGGTTGCTCGGGCGAGGGTGGGTGCGTGGGTTCTTAGGTCATGGTGATGGGAAGTGGAGGAAGAAGGGGAGAGAGAGGTAGTCGAGGTCTCGGAGAAGGTGAGGTTGAGAGTTAGGTGGCGACGGCGACGTGGGGATGAGGCGAGGGCAAGGCTCGGGAGTGGGTTAGGGTTCACGAGAAGAAGAAGAGAGGTGTGAAGAGAAAGAGAGAGGCTGGTTTTTTTTTAAATAGGGTAAAAATATTATATATATATATATATATATATATATATATAAGTAGATGAGAGAGAGATCAGTGAGTGATCGGTGAGAAAAATCTTTTTTTAAAAATATTTAAAACTAAATAAATATACGAATATTATTTTTAACTGTTAAAAATCTTAAGAATAAAATATTGATTGTAATTGAGATTTTTGGCTATTACAAAAATAGTCCAAAACTCGCCCGGGTCGGGTCTAAAATTATGGTTTAACAATACGGATAATATACGTATAAACCAAAACCAAAATAGAAAATCCAGGTAACGAAAATGCATACCCCTAAGAACGGATACACGTAGCGTGCACGTAGCTATCCAAGCGAGTCCGTTTCACTGAACAGGACGAGAACATGATATACGGATGCCACCACAGGGTCAGGGGTATGATATGGGCCATGCAAGATATTTTTAAAATATCTATTTGACTTTATTTGTTTTATTTAAAAATGCAGATGCCAGATATAATGCAGTTATACTACAAGAAAGTGCACGGATTCTCATAACTAGCTGGGATAAATCATAAACAGGAATCAAGACGGGTTTCCAGCATGCGGGTCGGGTCAGATGCAAAATACAGATACCAATTACACTATTCGCACCCAAAACAGCAATAAATCAAGGAATAGCCATAAATAAAGAAATACCCAAAAGAATTGATATAAATGAACTAGGGTGTTAAATTATACTCAACTACAAAAGAATTTCGTCCTCGAAATTCCCAAAACAAGAAAAGGCAAACAAACATGAAACTACGAGAAGAGGTGTGGAAACTTCTGTCGAATCTCGTCTTCTCGTTTCCAAGTCGATTCTCCGTGCGAGTGATTCCCCCATGAAACAAGTACGAGCAGGATAACCTTGTTCTTAAGGACCTTTGCTCTTCGACCGACAATCGACATCGGTCGTTCTTCATATGTTAAATCCTCCCTTACTGTCAGCTCCGAATGATCTAACACGTGTGTTTCATTTCGAACATACTTACGGAGTTGAGATACATGAAATACGTCATGAACTCTCGCCAAAGATGGTAGTAACTATAAACGATAAGCCACTTCTCCAACATGCTCAATAATCTCGAAAGGTCCCACGAATCGAGGACTAAGCTTGCCTTGACTCCCAAAACTAATCCCTCCTCTAATCGGTGATATCTTCAAGAATACAAGATCACCAACAGCGAACTCTAGAGATCTTCTCGATGTATCGGCCCAACTCTTCTGTCGATCCTGTGCTGCCTTCATGTGGTTTCGGATAGTATTAACCTTCTCTACTGTTTGAACGATCAAGTCCGGTCCTAACAATCTTCATTCTCCAACATCGTCCCAACAAACGGGTGAGCGACACTTGCGACCATACAATGCTTCGAATGGAGCCATCTGAATAGTTGCCTGAAAGCTGTTATTGTAAGAAAACTCCACCAAGTGTAGATGATCCTCCCATGAACCCTTGAAGTCCAACATGCAAGCTCTGAACATATCTTCAAGAGTTTGGATCGTTCTCTCCGACTGGCCATCTGTCTGAGGATGATAAGAGGTGCTAAACTTCAATCGCGTCCCCAAACTTTCCTGTAAACTCCTCCAAAAGTGTGATAAGAATCGGGTATCACAATCGGAAACGATACTCACAGGTAGTCCATGCAATCTCACAATCTCCTGCATGTACCGTTCTGCTAACGCTTCCATCGACTGACCCATTCAAAACGGAATGAAATGAGCTGCCTTGGTCAATCGATCAACAATCACCCAAACTGTATTGTTGGCCCTTTGGACTCTGCGGTAAAGCTGTCACGAAATCTATGGTTATATGTTCCCACTTCCAATGAGGAATTGGAAGCAGTTGCAATAAACCAGCTACCCTTTGATGTTCAGCCTTAACTTGCTAACACACTAACCACTTCGCTAAAAAGCGGGCAATCTCCCTTTTCATGCTTTCCCACCAGAAATGCTATCGTAGATCATGGCACATCTTCGTGCCTTCTGGATGTACGGAATATGCAGAACTGTGTGTCTCCTTCATAACTTCTTCGTGAATATCTCCTTTTGGTACACACAAACGACTACCATATCGCAACGAACCATCTTCATGAATCAATAAGTCCGTTCGAAGTCCCGCTTCAACCTGTTCTCGAAACTTCTACAATCTTAGATCGTGCGTCTGTAATACTTTAATATTATCGATCAATGACGACTGTACTTGTAGCTGCATCAACTATCCCGAAGAATGCGGTAGCACGATCTCAAACTCGAATCTCCGGAAATCTTCGATAAGCTTCGGAAATCAACTGTTCAGTCAACATCTGAAATGCTGGCAACCTACTAAGCGCATCCGGCACTACATTAACTTCCCCCGGATCGTACTTGAGATCAAGATCATAGTCAGCCATCAGCTCCAACCATCTACGCTGCCTCATATTGAGCACTTTCTGCGTGAACACATACTTTAAGGTTTTGTGATCGGTGAATACTTCGACCCTTTCGCCCAATAAGTAGTGTCTCCAAATCTTCAAAGCGAAAATCACTGCTGCAAGCTCCAAATCGTGAGTTAGGTAATTCTTCTCATGGGTGTTCAACTGTCTCGATGCGTAGGCTATAACCTTCCCATGCTACATCAAAACACATCCCAAACCTTTCTCAGATGCGTCGCTGTGAATCACCAATCCTCCGGAACCATCTGGTACGATCAAAATAGGAGCGGTTATCAACCTTTGCTTCAACGCCACAAAAGTTGACGCACAACTATCCGTCCATACGAACGGTACCTCCTTTCATGTAAGCTTGGTCAAAGGCTCAACCAATCGAGCAAAATTTTCCACGAATCTTCTGTAGTATCCTGCAAGTCCCAGTAAACTTTTGATCAACGCAACAGTCCTCGGAATCGGCCAATCTTGAACTGCTGCAGTCTTCTCTGGGTCAACGGCGATTCCATCTCCGGATACGACAAGCCCCAAAAACTTCACTTTTTCAAGCCAAAACTCGCACTTGCTCATCTTTGCATACAATTTTTCATGCCTCAATATATGTAGTGCGATCCTCAAGTGTTCCGCATGCTCTTCTAGGCTTCTCGAGTAGACCAGAATATCATCGATGAACGCCACTATAAACTGGTCCAAGAATGGTGAAAAGATTCGGTTCATCAAGTCCATAAATATCGCCGGTGGATTCGTGACTCCGAATGGCATCACTAAATACTCGTAATGTCAATATCGAGTTCGGAACGCAGTCTTGCAAATATCCTCTGACTTAACTCGAACTTGATGATATCTGGATTGCAAATCCAGCTTCGAGAATACTCTCGAGCCACTAATGTGCTCAAATAAATCGCCAATGCGAGGGATCGGGTACTTGTTCTTAATAGTCACCCGGTTTAATTTTCGATAGTCGATGCGCATCCTCCTTGTGCCATCTTTCTTCTTAACTAGAAGGACTGGAGCTCCCCAGGGTGAATTACTGCTGCGAATCCAACCTTTCTATAACAATTCAGTAACCTGCTTCTTTACTTCTTCCAACTCAACTGGTGCCATCGGATAGTACGCCTTTGAGATTGGCGCTGCACCAGGAACAAGATCGATCGTGAGCTACACATCTCGTTTTAGTGGTAAACCCGAGATGTCCTCGAACATGTCCATGAACTCTCGAACTACAGCTGGCGCTTCCTCCTTATCAACTTCCATCAACGAAAGAGCACTGTTTGTCGGCCTATCCCTAAACTCGACTGGCCCGACAGAACTGCTACCTCCAACAAAAACAAACTCCAGATGTCCGGGAATCTGGAAAATCACTTTCTTTGCCCTATAATCAATGTGAGCGTAGAAAATGCCAAGAAAGTTCATTCCCAAGACAACATCATAACTGCCGGTATTGATCACCAAGAAATCTGCAAATAACTCCCGTCCGCAGATAACAACCGAACAATTTTTGCATTCACTACAAGATATAATCTTCCCATTCCCAGTGTGTATGTCCCAACAACAAGACATAGCCGTGCAAGCAATCAAGTGTGCAGCAATAAACTTGGACGACATAAAATAATGGGATGCACCAGAATCGAATAATGCTAATGCGGGAAAATCATGGACAAGTATGATACCTGAAACGACTTCCTCTGAAGCCTTGGCCTCTTCAGCCGTCAGAGTAAAGGCTCGAGCTTGATTGGGCCCTTGAGTTATCTGTTTCTGCCCCTGAATCTGCTTCTTTGGTGGTCTCTGAGCATCCTCTTTCAATCGAAGCTTCGATAGGCAAGCATTGACAGTATGGTCAGCTGATCCGCAAACCAAAAAAAGTCCATGCATCCTTCGGCAATCTCTCTTTAGGTGTCCAGGTAGAAGGCCAAAGTCACAAATCACGCTCCTTCTCTGATTAGCTACGACGGGCTTCTTCATCGGCACCACTCCATGTCTGTCCACTGGGATACCTCTGCGTAAAGGAGCTCTGTTCAGCGTAAACATCGACTTCCGTAACACAACTGCCTGCTGCTGCGTACCCCATGTCTTCACTGATAAGCTCTGCTACTCTTTGTGGTCAATCCCAGAGATATAATATGCCTCTGGATTTCCACGTCCAAACTGCTCATAAACCTTCGTGCCCTATCAGCTTCTTTGGCCACCAAAGGTCCCGCGAATCGGCCGAGCCGTGTCCACTTAGCCGCATACACATCCACAGATCCGTCATTCTGCTTCAGACTGATAAATCTTTCTTCCATTTCCTCCCGTGCAGTTTGCGGAAAGAACTTCTTCAAGAAACTCTGCGAGAAAGTTGCCCAACTGATCGGCTTGGGTAAACGGGTCTCTTCCACAAGCCACCACTCACGGGCATAGTCAATCAATTGGATGCGTACAACATCCACTCTCTGGTCCTCCGGAATCTGTGCTGCAACGGGCAGATTCTCCGTATCGACTAGCCACTGCTCCGCTGGCAATGGATCCTCTAAACCAGTGAAAGTGGATGGACCAAGTCTCCTGAAATCCACCACGGTACCCACACGCTGTATTGGTTTGGCTGCAACAGTGTTTACGGACTGTTGGACGGTCCGCAAACCTTCCTAAAAAGTTTCGGCTTGCCGCTGATTCAGCTCGGTTTGCCGCTTCTGGTTTTCCAGCATCTCACGAATTACTCCAAGCAATGCGGCGTCATCAACACACCTCTGGTACAATCGCAACTCTCTATCCGCCATGATCCTGAAACCAAGACACCGAAGAGGATCAGCAAGATAAACAAGATTCAAATTTGCGATAAAACATAAACTGGCAAGCAATGAAACCGAGAAAAGTAAGGTAATATAATGACCATAAAACATGAAAATGAATCAAGACTAGGACTCCAAGTTACTTAAATAGAGTACCACATTGTAACCATGCTGCAGTTCAAAGTTTTACAATCACATAACTATGTTCAAGTCGCCCAAATCCTAGTATCAGAAGAAAAAGAAACAATAGGGGACCGGAAGGTTTCAAATCGAGATGCAAAGTTGTTTGCATATCATCAAGAAAAGAGTCAAGAGAAAGATATGATTCAAGAATCACGATAACAATGTAGCAGGACATGTTCCTAATTACGGGTTTTCTGATTCGTGTATTGGGTCCAATACCAAACTACAAAAGAATCAAACCCAATTAACCTAAATCCTATGGCTCCGATACCAAATAAACCTTGTCACACCCCGCTTCCCAGAGTGCGCTAATATCGGCACGTGAGCCAACCATGCTACCTGTAGCTAGGAAACATCCCTCCACAGTCACATTAGGGCTGTCTATAAGATATCAAGAACAGTAAAATAAAAATAAACTATCTAGTACATGTCCATATGCCAGAATAAACGAGTCAAGAAATAATATGCGGAAGCAATAAATCTAATAAACGGTAACAATCTGGAAAGTACGTCCCAAATACGGGCTCACATCAGGAAATGGAAATACGGAAATAAAACTAAACTAAACTAGATGCTAACTGGATCCTCACTGCTCGGCCTGTCGGCTGAAATACTCCTGATCAGCCTGAGACAAAAATAAAGGATCTGGGCCATGCAAAACCCAGACGTCAGTGCGTCATAATATCAAAAAATAAAATATAATCAGGAGGTAACAATATATGCAGGTATGAGTATGAACAGTAATAAGAGTATAACAGTAACACGAATATAGAACAGTGAAGTGTATAAGCACATGTGACGTGCGGTGAGTAATCTGAACTAAGCTACTGGGTTAATTACTCTCAAGTCTTTGAAATCAATTTAATGAATCGTCGATGTAACTAAATAGTATCCCGTGTATGCCCGGGACCACGGTCCAGATTCTCGGGCTGAAATCTGAGACATGCCGTTAGGCATTAAACAAGAAACATGTACAGATGAATGATGTCAGCAGCAGCATCCCGGGGCTGACGTAGCACGTAAAACTGTTCCGTATAATCGTTGAACTGTTGAGTTACAAGTCAGGTTTCATCATTGATTTCCTCTTACCCCCAAGGTTATGTGTTCAAGTCAGGTATTGATAAATCTGGAGCTAATGGCAACACAGGATCAAGCAGGTACAGGTTTTGTCTGAATAGACAACATGATATGTCCGTCGGGACAACAGGTCAAGATTGTCAGCATTAGTAACAAGATCAGGTATCAATTCAAGCAGTGGTGCATCAGGTCATATCAGGTGGTGCACAGTGTATCAAATGGGTGCCCAACAGTAAAACGTAGCAAGTATCGAATCATGGTAAAATACAGATGCTCAAGTGTTTATCAGGGTTCACATCTACAACTCCATGACTACGTAGGATGCACATTATCAAGCATGGGGTGCTAAGCTAACAGTAATATGAAATAGTATGGCATACAACTAAACATATAATAAATTGTCTGGATGCACAGTAAAGCACGGATGCATAAATATCTATCAAGAGTTACATCTACAACTCCATGACAATATAGGATGCACATTATCAAGCATTGGGTGTTAATATAACAGTAACATGAAATGATATGATCTGGCATGCAACTAGATATATAATAAATGATACGGATGCACAGTAAACACGGATGCATAAATATCTATCAGGGGTTACATCTACAACTCCATGACTACGTAGGATGCACATTATCAAGTATGGGGTGTTAATATAATAGTAACATGAAATGATATGACATGGCATGCAGCTAGATATATAATTAATGATATGGATGCGTACGGGTATCGAAAAACTGTAAAACAGTAACATGGATATACAATGCAGTGAACATGTGATATTTTTATTCATATGGATGCAAAATATATATTATAGCATGTAGCGAGATAAACTTGCCTAATCGGATCTCACGACGGGGTGCGTACGCTGTGTCCGACGTCGGGTAAACGTCGCAATGCACACACGGCGCACAGAACAGAACTAAGCAAAGCAAGAACGCGACCACGCTGTCTGGGGATGTCCACTGGGTTGCTCAGATCGTCGGCGACGGCACGGCTCCGGCGATCACCAGAAACCAAGAATCAAGAAGAAGAAAGAGAAGAAGAAAAAGAGAAAGGAGTGGTCTGGGATTGGTGCTTTGGATCAGAGACTATGCGAGGGGGTGACGACGGCGATGGGTCCTCGATGGAGAGGATGCAGGCGGGGTTTTTCCGGTGAGGCAGTGGGGTTGAGGTGTGCAGCATCGGGTTCTTGCAGCGAGGTCATGGTTAAGTTGCAGTGGGTGTGCAGGGGAGAAGAAAGGTTGAGGAGAGAGAGAGAGGAGAGGGTGGCCGCGAGGATGAGGGATCGCCGGCGGCGAGGTGGTTTCTCGGGCGAAGGTGGGTGCATGGGTTCTTGGGTCGTGGAGATGGGAAGTGGAGAAGGAAGGAGAGAGAGAGGAGGTCGAGGTCTCGGAGAAGGTGAGGTTGAGAGTTAGGTGGCGATGGCGACGTAGGGATGAGGTGACGGCAAGGCTCGGGAGTGGGTTAGGGTTCGCGAGAAGAAGAAGAGTGGTGGGGAGAGAAAGAGAGAGGCTGGTTTAGGGTAAAAATATAATATAATATATAAATATATATATAAGCAGAGGAGAGAGAGATCAGTGAGTGATCGGTGAGAAAAAAAAAAATTAAAAATATTTAAAACCAAATAAATATACGAATATTATTTTTAACTGTTAAAAATCTTAGGAATAAAATATTGATTGTAATTGAGATTTTTGGCTAATACAAAAATAGTCCAAAACTCGTCCGGGTCGGGTCTAAAATTATGGTTTAAAAATACGGATAATATACGTATAAACCAAAACCAAAATAGAAAATCCAGGTAACGAAAATGCGAGTAACGAAAATGCATACCCCCAAGAACGGATACACGTAGCGTGCACGTAGCTATCCAAGCGAGTCTGTTTCACTGAACGGGACGAGAACACGATATACGGATGCCACCACAGGGTCAGGGGTATGATACAGGCCATGCAAGATATTTTTAAAATATCAATTTGACTTTATTTGTTTTGTTAAAAAAATGCCGATGCCAGATATAATGCAGTTATACTACATGAAAGTGCACGGATTCTCATATCTAGCTAGGATAAATCATAAACAGGAATCAAGACGGGTTTCCAGAATGCGGGTCGGGTCGGATGCAAAATACAGATACCAATTACACTATTCTCACCCAAAACAACAATAAATCAAGAAATAGCCATAAATAAAGAAATACCCAAAAGAATTGGTATAAATGAACTAGGGTATTATACCGGAGCTAACCCGAAATAATTCAACGCTTCACTAACTTCAGGGGAGAAGGGCAGACGCACCCCGGCCCAAAAGGCCTCCAGATACAATGTAATCTCCTTGCCCTGTACCAGGTTCGCCCTCTCCCTCTTCTCGGCCAAACGAAGCGAATAGCCTGGAGGGCTCAAGAAATGGGTCTTGATGTTGGCGAGCTCCTCCGCGCGCCTCATCGAGGATCGCGCGACAAGAACACCCGCGGCCTGAACTCTGGGGGCAACCCTATCTTCTCGGGTGAACTCTAGCTCGGAGGGAGAAGAGGAAGAAGTAGAAGAAGAAGTTTCAGAGGACCCCCTAGACTCTACCCGCACTACATCTACAAACTCCTTAGAAGAAGACATCTAACCTGATTGAAGAAAGGTTTCCTCGGGAGATCAAAAGCGAGGAGTCCGAACTGAGGAGAAAAGCGCCGAGCTAACAAGACTCTGGATGAGGTAAGTGTGAAGAGATATGGGCCCTGATGAGGACCCTACCTCTATTTATAGCAACCGGCGCACGCATCCAACGGCGAGAGTCATTTCCCGCCAAAATAACTCATCGCATTCGACGGCCTCCATCGCTCCACCTGTCGCACGCGCGTTGATCGCACCCCATCGGACGCCAGAAATCTGCGGCCCGTCGCGCTGGCCAACCAGCGCCGGACACGTAGGCTGTCGCTTCGGTGAGCATACGCACGATCCGGCGCATCCTCTTTAATACAGGATCTGGCCCTGATCCACTGACGTTGTCAAGAGAATACAGCTTATTGCCTAGGAATGCACACTTACTCTATCTACGAAAAGGAGCGCACCTCGACCGACCCGGCAGGCCACTCTCGACTCGACCCGTGATCGGGTCGGGACGTGGTTGGGGGGCTAATGAAGATGCTCAATATCGGCGATCTCCCAGATCATAGCACGTGGCTGATGACGTGTCCCGAAACCAGCAAGGAAGGACCAAGAACAGCACGTCGGAAGAACACCCGGGTCTGCGACCCTTGGATGTGGCCGACCCTCTGTGACCAACCACGCAACTCCTGTGCCCGCCTTACAAACAATTATTGGCTCAACTCCGAGCCTCCGCACAATTGGACACCTCGGCCCCCTCAGCTCGTCTCCGGGCTTTAACAGAACAAGAACACCTCGGCCTCCCGCTCGTCCCCGAGTTACCCATCGATCTAATCCTCCTCGGTCTCATCCTGACCGACCCGCAGCGCTAATCACAAGCTCCCATGTCACGGCTCCGCGAATCTCGCCATGCGCGAGATATCAGCCGCCCACGATCCCATGTTCCATGTCATCACGATCCCCCATTAACGAGCCTGTCTCGCCATTAATGGGGGATCCCGCTTATCACGCGGGCGTGATGTCGGGAGCGTAACGGCGGGCGTGATTCTCGCGCCTGCCTGCCCAATGCTGCCGCTATATAAACCTCTTCCTCAAACGATCAAGATACGCAATTCTCTCCTTATTAGGCCGCTACTCTGCCCAAATTGCACCACTAACTTGATCGTCGGAGGGTCCTCGGTGGTACAACCACCCCGGGACTTTCTTACAGGTAGCTCGGCCACCACAACCCAAAACCCATTGAGCATCTACACGCTTCAGGAGTCAACCTCCAAATAAATCTCAGCCGTCCATCGTCGCTCGACAGCAGATCTACGGAAGGCAACATCTTGACGTGATACGACACACGTCAAAATCATTTTCATTATTTTGGTCAATTATCCGTTCGCTGATTTTTTCGACGACCGGCTCTGACTATATTGATCTCCCTGGAATATATGTACGTTAATTTTCATGTTATTTTGGATACCATTTGTATTTTTAATAAGACGATTGAAATTAATGGTTATCTGATAATACAACTTTTCATAACGACATTGGTTTCATGTATAACACGGTGGAAAACTTGTGCTATTGCATCTCCCGATTTGTCAGGCCTTGAGATAAAACACCATTGATTTCATTTATGACACTGATATATAGATGATGTGAGCCATGTATCTCTACGTACATGTGAGGATGTGATGGATAAGAATAAAAATAGATAGATAAGAATAAAAATAGATAGGTAAAGTATATACTGTTCTTGTTGTAATAGAAAATACATTTTTTTTCTTTTACCGATAAACAACTTTAAATAATTACTTGTTCATTTCCAACTGGAACATTTTTCTTCGAAAAAAGAAAATAAAACCAAAACATATCAAAATGCCGTATATATTGCATGAAGCATGAATAAGTAGACGAGGAGAAATTCCTGAAAGTGATAAAATCATATCCCTAAAATCGTAATATTTGTTGCAGCCAAATTAGCTGCACTAAGAAAGTGATGAAAAGTAAGGATAGTGAGCAAGTCAAAAGAAAATACTTTCAATGATAAGTACTTTCTTTTCACTTTCCACGTGAAAAATTGTGTGGTTTTGAATAAGAAAGCCCAAAGGATGTTGAGATTAAGAATGATCGTGGCACATTTTTTTTAATTAATAATAAAAATTTATCATAGACAAAAACTTAGGTTGGATACCAAAATTATTTTATTTTTAACTTTCGGTTGACTTTACACATCTTTGGATGGTGAAAAATAGTGAATGACAGAAGAAAAGTGAGTCCACTTTCCAGTTTTCAATTGCCAAACACCAAAATATGGTGGAAAAGTGAATAACTTTTTTTTACTTACCTGCTTTCTGCTTTCCACCGTAGTTTCTCATTGCCAAACAGGGCCTGAATGTTACAAAATTGTGATGTGATGTGCTGCCTGTTTTACAATTTCATCTTCAAAAAGTGTGGTTTTATATCTCAGCCAAAACTTTGGTTCGATAATTCACCCCAAACTCAGTATACTTTGATATCCCTATATTTCATCCCTAGAAAGTTTGTTTTCACATTTTTTACTCCCAAATATTTTAAGTTGCTGGGAATTTGTCCTTGTAAATTACAGAAATTCCTCCAATTTATTACCGAAGGAAGATTTTTAAACTAGTTAAATGTTTTGTTGGATAAAATGACCAAAAGATTATGGGATAAAAGATGGAAATATCAAAACATACAATGTTGAGAGCACCGAGATTACTGTACAACGATAGGAAATTTCTTGTCGTGGCATCGCTAATTCTCAACCATTCATAGATTTTTCGATGATTGGCGCTGATAATATTGATCTTCATATCCTTAAATATATGTATGTATGGTAATTTATTTGTCATTTGAATACTTCTTTGCCATTCATATAGTTTGCGAAAAACTATACCGTCGAAACCGTTCATTTTGATCAGTTACAAGGGAAAACGTTATCTGTCTTGAATGAAAATTGATGTGCACATATTTGAGAACATGATGATCAAGATGATATATTGGACTAATCTTCAGAAAAATTAGACAGATGATTGACTTTTAGAACCAACAATTTAGAAAATGCTGTACCATGTTATTTTGTACCCATTTTTCTCTAGGAATTTTTGGGCGCCTAAAATAGAAAATCAAATTTTTGGGAGGTAATATACAAAAAGCCGCTTAAAATATTGCTAGCCAAATGTAATAAATAAAAACAACTATAAGACAAATGGATTCATCTCACTGAATTCTAGTTGATTTTAAGAAAGAAAATTAAAGTTGATATATGCATCTTCAACTTCATAAATAAGGCAGTTCCAAAAAAAACTTCATAAATACGTGGATTTAATCATTTAAATGCAATAACCGTTATTAATAACAGCTTTATTAATTATTCACAAAATAGGATCTCATCTTTTTCCAATATATGATGATGTTCTTTCTTTCATAGAAATATATATATAGAAGAACTTCCTTTCACAATATTCGTTTTGATATGCTATTTTTATCTAATGAAATTAGTTTATGGCATATCTCTAGACTTAATACATGCCTTATATACTAGATTTTAAATTTTTGTATATCTAGAATGCACTATAATATACATATTCTTTCGGTTTTTCGGATCATCACCGGTTAGCAGCATATACATATAACCATGTATACCTTGCAATCATTCTGAGAAGAAAAATGGTCTATGCACATCTTTATTGCATGTAGGCTAAATGGCAGGAATACAATTGAATGTGCCTAACCAGGAGACTAAACGAGTTAGAACCACAACTACCACAAGGTAGGTTCTCTAACATTTACCCCAATAACAGGAAATATCTCCAAATTTCTAATGCCATCACTTTTCTCTCTTATCTTTAATTGATTCTCAAAATTCCTTTTATATAAATCTTTACTTCTTTCTCTTTCTTATATACCCTCGTTACTTTTGATATTACCCACACCTTTGAAAATTCTGTAAGTTATTTTTAACACCACCAAAAGTATTAAGTTACTGTTAAGTTTATTTTTTCGATTTAATTTAATTTTCAAATACCAATTTACTCTCATCACTATCGTCTTTTTCATCACAACCCGACAAAATCCTACCTTCCATCTTCTTGTTGGATTTCCTAACGCCTTGGTCATCTACTGCGGCCGTTGCGAAACAAAAATTTTGGTGTTTAAAATCCGACGCTAAAAAACCCGTCCTAGAATCTAACTATAAACCGAAACTAACTATCTACAAAGATGTTCTAGCTACTGTGATAGAATGTTTTACCAAAAGATCTGTGTCCTTTGGTCATCTACCCTCTTCCGTAGCTTCTTGAGATCTCCTTGATCGAGCTTGACCGCCGGTCTTCCTCCGTCGAAAATGATCCACCCGAGTGATGCGGTTCATGGCTCTAGCTCCATACTAAAAATCTAGTGGAGCAACTGGGGACTCTAGATTGCTAATCTAGAGTGCCTAGAAATGTAGTGAGTTGTTCTTAGTGTATTTCTATCTCTCATTCACCCTTGATTCTCAACACATGAGATGGTAGAGTAGATGATCAAGAAGAAGGAGGATGAGCTTAAGAAATGCCGGTGAAGAGAGATGAGGCAAAAATCGTGAGAAAGTTTTTCATCCAACCATGCAAGTATGCATTCAAGTGAGAGAATAAAATGAAGTATGGTTTTGTAAAAACCATTTTTCAAATAAAAATAAAGCAACCATACTTGAATAGTTTGCACAAATGAATTTTCAATTCATTTGTCAACATTATTCAAGCATGGTTCTCACCATTCTCACCTCACTACATTTACACTTCATTTCCATTTAAATTAATAAATAGATAAACCAAAATGAGGTGTCCACCTTCTAGAATGTTTTCCGTATAAATACGGAATACACTCAACTGTATATGCATACCCGTATTCGTATCAAAATACGAATACCCAAAGAGATAGAATAACACAAAGAACATAATACTAGAATATACTTATCGAAATATATATACGTAAATTATTAAATCAATATCTGATTTAATAATCCGGCTCAATCCTAAACCGGCTAGTATTATCAACCGTCCGATTGAAAGTCCGGGTAACTAGTACAATCATTTGATCAGAACACCGCACGTATCAAAATATGGCTACTACATCATTTCGCCTGAACCAGGGAAACCCTCTGAGTGGGACTTTAAAGACTTGACAGTACGCCGGCAGTGAGTTATTGGATAAATCTATAACCACAAGCAAGTCAGCGGTACTAGCTGTACGTAACGGCTACCTAGGTACCTGTCAAAAAGAAAGGCCGATGAGCAATCTCATCAGGATCCCTACTGAGCTTATCTGTGACAATCTCCGTACAGTCCGGTCTCTTCGTATAAGAGTATCGCATATCGGGTCTAGGGGATGGATAAAGTCAGACCCCTAATAACGTGTTATTTCGTTTCAGTGTGAAGCCCATCACCCACTGAGAAATATCGATTCCCAGTCTACTCCGGAATATCGATGCCCAGTCTCGATACTCTCTCGACTAGGGACATTTAAGGATGTGCTTATAGACCATCCAGCCACTACGTATATGATCTCCATCGTAACGCTGGTAGTCAAGCAAGAATCCTATAGGCTCTATCAACGTGAAATAGTGATCTGTAATACCACATAATGCATGTACATGATGATAAAGACAAACCAGATACCATACTATCATTTTGAATAAGACTGTTATACCCGTATAGGTCCTCCCTCAATCATCACAATCGTGTGTCTACGATTACGATAATTGACTTGAGGGCACTATATACAACAATCTCCCACTTGCACTTAAGGCTAATTATTGCGGTGTCGCATACTCACAGCGTATATGATACCAAACACCCAACTTCTCTACTAATCAGTCTCGCAAAGCACATTTTTGAAACTATTGCGTTCGAGAAATAGCCTCAGTGAGTGGATCCGCTCCAATGTTTCTATCTTCATCTCTCTATATCTCAACTTCGCGGAGAAAGACTATCTCCCGAAATGAGCGATACATGTCTTAGAATTTGTTTGGATATCTGATGGGAATTAATTCATTAATGAACTCCAAATCCAAAAAACTTCTTAAACCGTATCTGCCACTGAATTTAATCAGTATCCTACGCCATGCCTTCTTCAGTATCCTCTTGGACCACCTGTCTAACATAATGCCCCTCAAAAGAGAGAAACTATTAAGTCTGACAGCCACTCTATCATCCAGGTCATCTTGAAAACCTGAAATGATAACCGCCTTCCGAAGGAGGCTGTCGTTATCATATACCAAGAACATTCTCTTATGTTCATAGATGATCCCAATATTTCTCCAGGATCGGATTAATATATGCTTATTGCAGCCAGTGATTGACTCAATTGCCTAAGTAAGCGATATGTTAATCATGCAAATCTCTCTCCTCATCAGTCTAGAAGACATCTCTTTAGAGGGGTTGACTCCATCACCTCCGGGTACACCACCACGCCAGGAGTCTTCCATTCTAAAACACTTTAGAATAGTGTCAAAATACCCAATTTGGGACACTTCCCAAATCTAGATTTAAAACCATAGATCTAGTGACCATAATCCCTGATATTTTATCCAGATCCTATATGGAGAAATATCTTGTTACAACCATAATATAACCGATCATAGTACTGGAATATCACTTCCTATAAGGAGTATGTCATCCAAATAGCAGACAACACTCCATACTCCCTTCTTACCAGGTCCATCTATTGTTCTGATGAATTCAAACTCTATAACTGTTACATCAAAAATAAACGATCTATCTCTGCTATATTTGCTCTAATCTATAAATAAACATAAGCTACTGGCCTTTCACGCTTCCGCTGCTCCCACTTGTTGGGATCCGGCGCCCACACCGCGGAGGCCGCGGACAAGGCAGAAGAGAAAACAAAAACTTATTGCGGTGTAACGATCTAGAAATCGTTTTGTGTTTGTTTCTGTTTTTGGGAGGAATTCGTCGGTATTGTCAGTTTTATACCGATTGCGATCAAACGGCCATATCGACTTCCCAGCACCTAGTTTTGAGAAAATAAAGCTAGTGCGCACACTTTGAGAGTATATGGGACGTTTTGGTGCAATTTGAATTTTTCCCATTTTTAATGTTATTTTAATCCGGTTTGCACTTTTCGGGAAATCTTTTCTTTACGACTTTTCTTTAAAATTCTCTAAGTTAATCTAAACCCTCATCATTGTAGAATGTGTGGACAAGGATTAAAGGGAAAAAGAAAAGAAAAGAATTGAAAAGAAAAGAAAAGAAGATGCATGAATGTGTTGACCAAGGGTTGAATGCATTAAATGTTAGGAATTACCTAGGAAATTGCCTCTCTCTCTCTCCTTTCCTCACATGGCCGAGCTCCCCCTCTCTCATTTCTGCACTTGGCTATTTCTCATCTCATTCCATCACAATTCCTTCATAAATCCTCAAAATTCTTCACAAGTTATCACAAAATCCTATATTTGTGCATGTTTTCTCATTTTCTTCACTTGGAGCATGCTAGCTTGGGTTCTTGATGTTCTTTCAGTTAGGTATTATTCTCTTACTGTTATTTAAGTGCTTTTTAGTGTAACTTAGCAGTTTAGATTGATAAATTAGGTTTTTATGCGAAATATCGTATTTTGGTGTCGGATTGTGACTTTTAGAACCTGCTTTGATCCTGGATGTTACTGGGAAATTCAACATAGTGAGTGTGTTGTACTAGAGGACCTGGAGCACCACCAGAGAGACGGACCCCAGCCCACCGGCCTGGGCCGGCGACAGCAAGAGGAGGGGCCGGCGACGCCGGCCATCTTGTAGAGTTAGGGTTTGGGTTTTGTACTGTGGGTGTCTGCTAGGGTTTGGGTTCCTCTGGTCTTGTTGAAATTGTTTAGTTTTCACAGTAGGAAAATCTGGGATCATTTGTACAGTTTCTAGTGTTTCGTGTTCGTGCGATACGTGTTACGACACGCGTCGTGCCGTTTTAGTGGTTTCGCTCTTAAGTCGTTTTCGTCGTGTCGCTACTCTCGTTAGCCACGATACGAACCCTTAAGAGGTGGTTGTGTGTTGTTGTGTCGGTTAGATGTAGCTAGTTTGTATTTCGTAGCTATTATTGATATATATATTTGCTTGTTGTTTATCTGTTGCAGGTTCGCAGACGAGGACTACGGACACTGCCACAGGGGGATTTAGGTGGTAGATATCATCTAGCTTGGAGTGTGGGTGAGTAGATTTAACATCTACAGGGGAATCGCCCGCATGGCGTTATGCGTCTGGGCTAGAAACCTTTACCTTTGTCGCATATTCTATATCATGTTTAGAATTGCGCATATACCTTACTGCTTAGTGATAGTTGTGATTGGACTAGTATCCTTAGGACACTGCACTATTATTGACGGCTCAGATTGCGAGAGCACTGATTGGATGCCACACACACCGTCAATAATTGCCATGTCATACACGACCATATTTTAGAAATGCTATTGTATGGTTAGGAACATTGTGACTTTTGATACATATTTCTTATTGTTATATTTAGACTTGACATGCTAGTTCCTGTTTACTGATAGGGTTTTGTACCATTAGTATTAGGTACATATACACCTAGGGACATAGATACAGGTGTACTTGCATTTCATACCTATACCTGATAGGTATATTACATCATGACATAGATACAGGTGTACATGCTTTTCCATACCTTATTTATACCTGATAGGTATATCACATCAGCATACAGGCAGGTTTACATGTATTTCATACTTATACCTGATAGGTATATTACATCACCATATAGGTAGATACCTATATTTCTGCTATACTGTTCATGTATTCATTTATTATCTGGTGAATGCTATGCTTTACATTTATACGCTTTCATTACAGTTTCATATTGCGTATATTTATTCATGGATTATCGCATTTGTATATGGATTTTTCATGATGTTTTCTGGATTTGGGGACCGTGGTGGTTCATGAAATTATGCATACATGAAGACCCGGTTTCCTTGAGATGATATTATAGCATCCACCATGAGATTTATCGGTGCGGATATATATCCTATGCGAGGAGGCGTCGAGAGCCGCATGAGGATACATGGTGGGGCCCGGAGGTACCCCGAAGCAAGAATGTTGTCGGAGTGAGCCGATGTCGCATTGAGGCGATGAGGCCTAGGGGAGCCATACTTTCCGGTGACATTACCAGAGACTCGGCGGATATCAGGAGGATACCGTTGGGAGTCATGTGCGTATCGATACGTCGAGAGGCGAGGGGCAGAGCGAGGCACTCGAGCTCTCGTGATAGCGTATGATACGTACTTATCAGTTTTCTGTGTCGATGCTTGACACATTGGTTTTTATGATATTCCTAAATACTCTTGTATATATAACAGGGGATTGAGTCGCTGTTATATATGCCTTTACACCAATATTAGTGGAATGGGACGCTAATATATGTGTATTGCCCTCATCATATTATTATGTCATTATATTTAGGATGTTAGAACTGAAAAGGAGATTTGACTTGGGATTCATGAGATTCATTGGGATTGGATGATGATATCGTACACAATAGAGATGTGAGATCCACTTAGTGTTGTACATATGATATATGTGAGATAGACTGATATTGTACAGACGAGATTGTGGGATCCACTAGCTGTTGTACATGAGACATATGTGAGATATACCAGATATTATACATACGAGAGATGTGAGATTCGCTTGTGTTGTACATTTGATATATGGGAGATATACGGTTATTGTACATACTAGAGATGGGAGATCGACTTACTGTTGTACTTTTGATATGATAGATATATTGATGTTGTACATACTTGATGTGTATATACGACACTTATGTGGGATACATTTGATAGAGCGGATTTGAGGAGATGTGACACTTAGATGATATGAGAGCGGATTTGGTGACTGATTGAGGCATTGGGATTTGACTTGTCTTATTGGATTGTGATCCTACCACGATGTCAGCATTCCGTGGAAATGACATATTTCACTCCATACCTCATCTTTATATACTTGTGCACTATTTCCATGTATTAGGAGTACCTGTGAGAGTACCTTCATGAGAGTTGCACATTTACTTTCTCATATCCCCAGAGCATGATTATTGCATACTGTTGTCACATTATTATTGCAGGATATATTGGTGGTACTTGAGAGTGTACTTTCCATTATTACGTACTCATGACCTATTATTATTGAAATGGACATATATTAGATTCATGCTGTACGTTCATTCTCGCGATTACCTGCATATGTTATTTACTATTCACTAGTTGGCAACTCACCCCCGTTGTGCCACAGGTTTTGCTGGAGTTTCCCCAAAGTAGTCAAGGCAAGCTATCCAGCTTTTCAGCTACACACTCATCTATCATCTTTTGGGTTGCGGATACCACTTCGCCTGTTAGTGTGCAGTTTTGCCAGGTGGGTTTTTGTGGTTATCTGAGAGATTGCATTGTATATTCGTTGTATATTGTACTCTCCATCTATTACCAGTATGTTATGACTTAGAGACTTGGTGAGGACGAGATTTGTATATATATGGATTTGCGGATTTTATACAGTTTCCTTTCTTTTGTCTCTGATTTCTTCGCTACGGCGTCGTATATCTGTTGTGGTATTGTTTTCCGCCGTTGGGCGTGGATTTTGCTCCCGTTTGGGATGCTTTACTTTATATCTATGTTGTACCCTTTTTAGGGGCTTGTTTTATAAAGGAGGTGCTGCCAAAATTTTACAGAAAATGTGGACTATTTAAAAGAATTTGGGTTGTGATTTCAAATGTTTCCAAAACTTATTATTATCTTTTCCGTATTTTTATGGTTTAGATTTCTGGGTTTTGGCTTTCTCTTACTGCGTTACGTCTGGAGGCGTTGCGTAGTATTAGGGCCATCACGTACCATTTTTGGGTCGTGACATGCGGGCACCAGACGCTCACACCCGAGGATTCGAACCAAACACCTTAAAATAGTAAGCTAAAACAAGCAAGGTTGAGAAATACAACCTTTGTCGAGTGTCCACCCAATTGTGGAAGACCCCTCCAAGCTCATAGCCTCCGGAAACGTGCTTGAGCATCGATCACCCTTGCCGAAGACGATTCACCTGAGAGAACGCGGAGGAGGCTCAAACCGATGATCCAAAGTTGCTACGTTTGGATGGTCGGTGATGTAGAAATACTCCACTATATTTTTCTCTCTAAGATCTTGCTCAAAAATGGAAGTAAGAAGAAGAATAAGATGGAGAAGATGAAGCAACCATGGAGGAGATGAAGAAAATCTCATCAAGACCACAAGTGTAGAAAAGAATGGCTAAAAAACAACCATGATGCAATAGTGCATTTAAATCAAATAATCATTTAAAACACATAGCCATATCTCTCTACATTGTTTGCAACCCTGCTTCACTTTCTTCACTTGCCACCGCATTTCCTATTTAATTTTCCAAAAAGGAAAATCAAATTTGAGGTGTCCTTCTTCTAGAAGTATTCCCGTATAAATACGGAATACTTCACATGGTATATGTATCGCTATATATAAGCGTATCCGTATAAAAATACGGATATCACCAAAGAGAGAAAATGAATAGTTAACAATAATAATAAAATATATATATCAAAATACATATATAAATTATTAAATCAAAACCTGATTTAATAATCTGGCTTAATCCTAAGCCGATTAGTATTATCAACCGTATGATTAAAGTCCATGTACCACGTAAACATATTTAATCGGACCCCTGCACATACCAACGTACGGCTCCAACATCTGTCGCCTGAACCGGGAAAATTCTGTGTGTGTGACGCTAAAGACTCGACAATATGCTGGCAGTTGGTTTAACCATAAACACGTCAGCGGCACTTGCTGTACGTAACGGTTATCCAGGTACTTGTCGAAAGGGGGGTCGACAATCAAGTGCGTCCTTACCCTACTGAGCCTGAATGTGACAATCTCCGTACAATCCGGTCTCTTCGTCAAAGAGTAACGCATATCAGGTCTAGATGGTGGATAACGTCAAATCCCTACTAACCCGATAAGTCGTGTCTGAGTCTAACTCATCACCAACTGAGATACTACTGATCAACTATCTATAAATCTCCCCCACTGTGGTCACGAATTTCTGGTGATAGCTAACTGAACACAGAGCGACATCGACTCCTAATACTAGGAGAGACGAATCCCTGACAGTCGACATCTGCCTCTATATGGCTCAGGACTGTACCCAACTAAAACCTGTTTCCACGACTCCTTTGAGCCGTGGTAGGGTAGTAATCAAAATACAGTAGGAACTCACACGAGACAAATGACGACTTCAGGTCAAAGGACTAATCTGTTCTCATACCACCTGAGAACTTCCATCTGATGATAGGTATAATACCATCTAGAAGTTCTTGACGAGTCAGACCAGTGTACCCACCTTCAGTGAGCACCTGTATACTATCTTAGGTGACACAACACCAATGGCTTGTGAGACCGGCCACTGCCCCTCGTCGGGGTCTCGAAGCGTATACACTAGTCTACTCTGGAATATCGATGCCCAGTCTCGATACTCACACGACTAGGAATATTTATGGATATGCTTATAGGCTGCCCAGCTCTCACGTATATGATCACCATCATAATGCCGGTAATCAAGCAAGAATACTATGGGCTCTATCAACAAGTAATAGTGATCTGCAATATCACATAATGCATGTACACGATGATAAAGACAAACCAGATAGCATACTATCATTTTGAGTCAGACTGTCCTACCTGTATATGTCATCTCTCAATCATCACAATCACGTGCCTGCGATTACAATAATTGACTTGAGGGCACTATATCCAACAATCTACCACTTGCACTTAAGGCCAATTATTATGGTATCATGTATCCACAGCTCATGTACTACCGAATACCTAACTTCTCTACTAATTAGTTTCTCAAATCTCGTTTGAAGAACATCTGTGTTTGAGAAATAGCCTCAGTGAGTGGATCCGCTATAATGATTCAACTTCTTCTCTCTATATCCCAACTTTGCAGAGATCAACAATATCCCAATATGAGTGATACCCTACCACAAGATTTTGTCTGGATACCTGATGGGACCAAGTTCATCAATGAACAACTCCTATCCAACAAATTTCTTAGGCTGTATTCTCTATTGAGTTATAACCAGTATCCTACAACATGATTACCTCAGTATCTCTTTTGGAACACAATCCAATATACTGATCCTCAGAAGAGGCTAAACTCAAAACTTGACATCATCTCTATCATCCAGGTCACCTTGGAAGCCATAACCGATAGCCGCCTCCCGGAAGAGGTTGCCGTTACCGAATACCAAGAACATCCTCTTATATTCTTTACTTCTTCCCTTTGTTTCTCAAAGATTGGATTAATATCTTCTTATTGTATCTAGTGCAAAAGCAATATCTGGTGTTGTACAAGACTTTGCATGATTGACTCAATTGCCTAAGTAAATGATGTATTATTCATGCCTGCCCCTCTCTTCATAAGTCTAAAAGACATCCTTTTTAGAGAGGGTGACTCCATCACCTATGCGTACACTACCGCGCCAGGAGTCGTCCATTCTAAAATACTTTTAGAATGTTGTCCATGTACCTGATTGGGGAACTTCCCAAATCTAGATCTAAAACCATAGATCTAGTCACAAGAACTCCTGATATACTATCCATATCCAACATGGAGAAAACACCGTGTGACAACTAAAATCTGACCGATCTTAGTATAGGAACATCATTTCCTATCCGGAGTATATCATCTAAAATATGGACAGCACTCCCTACATCCTTTTTACTAGGTTCACCATTGTTTTGACGAAATCAATCACCTTGACTGTCACATCAATAACAGATGATCCGTTTCTGCTATCCTTGCTTTAGTCTACGAATAGACATAAGCATCTTGCACACCTTCCGCTGCTCCTACTAACTACGATAACCCTCTGGCAGAGTCATATACACGTGCACTTCCAAAATCCCATTCAGAAAGACGTTATAGTCACCCACTTGCCAGATATCATAGCCATGAACTGCATCAGTGCCAAAACATATCCATATGGACTTCAGCATAGATACTGAAGTAAAAGTCACATCACAATCCACAATGGGTATTTGATGAAAACTCTTTACATGAAGTCTAGTATTATTAGGTTAGCACCTTTCCACCTGCACAGATCTCGAAAGATCTACCTGATCCTAATGGGTTTTACCCTTAAGGAGCACCCAGCAAAATCCAAAATCCATAATTTGTTGAAGTCCTTGGAGTCCATCTTGGATATGAAATACCTGGTCACCTGGAAGTTACTACTTCCTATGACCTACTGATAACTAGCAGCACCATCATCTCCATGATGCTGACCTCCCTGTCACCGTCTACGAGAAAACTGAAGCATCTCTCGGGTGTCTGAGGTCATCTACTAAAATCTGCGGAGTGGCTAACGGTTTGTCAAGTCTAATTGAATTCTTAGGTTCTACTAAATTTTTGGTAACCATTTGTGGTCCTGGAATCACTTCCAATTCTACCATACTCCCACTAGTTTCTTTTGCAAAAAGATCCTTTTATAAAAATGTGGCGAGTCAAGAACAATATAACTATTGATCTTGAAAATGGTAGAAACAAAATCCTAGAGAATACTTGGGATAATCCACAAACTGCCATTACCGAAGCATGTCTTGAGTTTGTTCGGATTCTGCTTTTAGACAGAAACCGGATAACTCCATATCTTAACAACCTAAATTTATGCAACCATTCTATGTACATATAGAATCAAGGCACTAATTTAGATGGAACCAGATTCAAATGTCATGCAACTGTTTCCAGTGCATATTACCAAATGGAAAAGGGCCAATACAACATTATTTATCATGGAGCACGTCCACTGATGTGTAACCTATGAGAGAATCAAGTTCTCGATATTACTATAATGGAATACCCAGCATAAGTATCTACATCTTCGATCACCTCGAAAAATCCCGATACTTCCAACGTATGGTTCTCTACTTTATTCTTATACCTATAAACTTCTCAAAATCATTGACCTTGCTTTATTACGAATGCGTGTCTAAAACCAGAGAACTCATAGGTAATCCCGAATGAAGTAAGTGCACCAACCCCTTTGTCCAAAAGTATACTGGACAACATACATATTCATATATAAGTCCTAAGAGTATACCAACTTAAATTCCGTGTTTTGTAAATTGAAAACTGTATCTTGGTTAAGAATGTCTTACACCGTTATTCAATGCACCTTATCTTATCCTCAACTGATAAAGGTAAGTGTTTATAACATAATTTTCAAAATGTTTATATCAATTTATAAAAATAAAGGTACAGATATTTCATTTTAAAATCTGGTGCATAACAACGGTTATTCGAAACCAAATGTTTGCCGTCAGGCAAAAAACAGTCGATTTAATCCAATATCACCAATTACAACGAATTCCGATATTGAGGATCAAATAGACCATTTCCTAATATTCTACTACTACTCATCATCTGTAACACCGTACAGATGTGAGATCCAAAACTGGTAAATACATACCCTGGAGTCAGAATTGATTGGGAAAACAGTTCTCTATTACATGTACACAGAAAAACTGAAACATGAAAATGTTTCATAGGAGATGGTCAGGTATTTCTAGTAATGCCTTTTCCATTATCTAGATTCATGACAGTTTTTTCTTTGCCTTCACTTCAGTCCCTTTATATGTTTGTATTTCTTACCTTCTGCACACCGTTCCTACGCTAACTGGTTTTCTTCCTTCCCTACCTTTCGGCACCAGCCTAAGGTTTGGAAGAAGACTATCTAATAGGCGTAACAGGTGTACTCTCCTAATCAAGGAGCTCTCGCAACCTGAGAGAAAGTAAAGTGAAGAGACAACCGAATAATTCTATTAAATTTCATCAGTACTTGTGGCCATCCTCAACTGAAGTAACTTCTTCGAGTTCGTATGTAAATATACGATGGCCGTTCCAAGCAATATGGATCATCGTAGTGATATGACATGTTCTGAAGAAATGCAAAGGATAAAGTAGGAGTGGCAGGGATACATACGATTTTGTCGTGAATCAAGTCAAACCAAAGCCAAAGGGTATAAGAAGGTTCAGTCAAATTGGTTCATGAGCTTTTAAGGTAAGTCATGGGTCGCTATACCAGAGAGAGAGAGAGAGAAAAGAAACACTCAGCGTGCACTCTATCAAGATCAGATTGGTTATCGCTTTATCTGATCAGGATGGCTCCCACTGCTTCCTCGAATTCTCCTTCAAACCCTAAAAGGAGAACTAGTCGGGATCATTTAAATGAAAAATCTCCCGAGGAGTAATACGTGCTCTTCAGTGGGAATCGGGACCCAACTATCATCATGTGATAACTTGACGAAATGCACGGAAGTTACCACACTCTAGAAGGTATGCGCATGCATGAAAAGTTTCCTGTATGTTTGAACCTCCTGATATGGTTTTTTCCAATAGGATCCAAGTGGCTTTGACAAGGTCAACAAGTCAAAGGGTCCTAGTCAATTTCAACCCTTCATTATCCTGATTGCATTAGACCCACCCGCACAGACCCTTAACATAGTCAACAAGGTCGAACGATTGTTTTAACCAATGCACACATCTATGCAACAGAAAAGTATTACAGAGCTATGGCACACTACGCCTTGACAAGGTCAACAAACGCATCATAAATACTAAGCAATACTAATTTGAAATGACGGAGGGCTATGGCTGGTTGTTGGTGAAAAACCTTTAACGTAATGAATTTGATATCGTTGAAGAAACTCGAGTGGCTTGAAATGGAGTGGCTTAAACTCCGCGTTTTAAAACTAGTAACATACACTTTTTCATAAGAGCGAACTCCCAATAAAGGGATCAAGGCTCTTCCCTTATAGAATGAGGTACGGGATATTCCTAACCGAATAGCTCTATGTAAAGCAAAAGAATACGACCATGAGTTTTGAAGAAAACCGAGTAGTTTTAAAATTGGTCCCGACAACATCATTTAGGTTTATTTTTTCTTACATTATATAGAAAATGCGTTCCCATAATTTTATGTTTCCAAGCCACAAAAGAAACAACCAAAATAACATGCTTTTTATATGCCATCCGCATTCGTCATGGGGCCCTGTCATGCACCGTTAGGTTACTTAACTAATGGCAGAGCGGGGGCTGGACTAGTGCGGATGCAAAACATATAGAAGTATCCACTATATATATACACATATATATATATATACATACATATATATATATATACATACATATATATATATATATACATACATATATATACATACACACACACACACACACACACACACACACACACACACACATATATATATCAACATCGCAGGCAGATAATAGTCATCACAGCATATAAAATCATCACAGGCATGCGATCAGCAATATGGAATAGCAGATAATCTAGGAGCCCCCCCGCTTCATTTGAGCCATAAATGAAACGCGACGTTCCCCGGTCATATGGATAGCCAGTGCAATGAAGATCCTAGACCCCTACAAGTGCGACAAGTTACCCACCAATCCCCGAAGTGAGGCAACCCCAATCAACAAAGTGAGTGGGCCACTTAGCACTTCACGGAATCCGGTAATTTGAGCACTCCTCCGTGGGTCAACCTATACCCCCTACGAGTGTGGCGAATAGCCCGCCAATTCTAGATTAAGGCCCTCCCAGTCTCAACGGATGCGGGCCCGTTGCCCTCTAGAACCCGGCTATTCGAGCACTCTTCCGCGTGGTAATCCTAGTACAATAAAGAAAATATATATACAACGGCGACATCGACCTCAACCCGGTCGTGCCCCAATAAAAGAATATACAAACTGGCAGTGACGGCAGTCTACATGTAGGACGCTCACCCCACAATAAAGAATATATAAATGAATCTGAACTGTACATCTAAACTTGTACACAAGGCTATCCGTCATGAAAATCCATCCATAACCATATATATATATATATATATATAACCGCAGAACCAAGCAACACCAGAATGTATGCAACCCTGTCTAAATGAACATATAGCAATTAGACAACATTCACAACACATCCACGCACGCAAATGAAGTCACGACAATAGAATCCCAAAACACAATTAGCGCACATCTCAAATTTACCAAGGATAAAAAACCAAGTGCACTAAACATCCAAAAAGTCGAGTTTTGATCCAATTCGGAAGTCCTAATTAAAATGAAACACACCCAAACCTTCGCAGGGAGTTAGAGCAAGAAATTAACTTTGATTCTGGGGGCCTAGAGGGGGTACCCCATCCCCGAGGCCACCATGTGGTGGCCAGAGGGTGATGCAGACCCGAAATTGCCCATGGAGGGGCAGTTTCGGGTCCCCACCCCTAAGACACCCTTAAGGTGATCTTGGGGAGTGGACCCAGCCGTTTAGTCCCCCCAGGGTCTCCCCGGGGTGCCCACACACCACCCTGCGGCTTCTTGGTTCAAACCGAGAGCCTCTGGGGTGTGCAAACATCTCAAAACTCAAAAATTCGGGACTGTTCTTTCGACAGTTTTCCTGCACCTCATTCGACGGGGCAAGGGCCGATATCCCTTTACCGGGACCGACCCCTTGGACAGAAGTTTGCGTCAGGGTAATAACTTTACTATAGTCGATTACAAGTTGCTTTGCATAGCGGTATTCAGTGGAATATCCTGCACCTCATTCCATGAGGAAAGTGCCGAGATCCTTTTACCGGGAGTGACCTCTTTAGCAAAAGGTTTTCGCCACTATATTTTAAAAAGCTATCAGGTTCCTTCAGCGATATCAAGTTCACTACGCTAAGGGTTTTTCGCCAAAAACCAGTCGTAGCCCTCCGTCACTTCTTTTGGGTATTTAGTAGTATTCAAGCTATGCATTTTAGCCAAAGTTAAGGCATAGTGTTTGGTAGCTGCTGGGTATTCAATTGTTGCATAGATAGATGAGTTAGTTTGGGACAGTCGTTCTGCCGATTGGCCAAAGTCAGGGGCATGTGCGGGTGGGTTCAAATTGACAAGATAGTGACGGGTAGAACTTGGCATGTGACTTATGACACTTTGACCAAAGCCAAGGTTATAAGAGCATGGGGCAAAAATCATATCAGGAGTTTCTAAAGAAACTGAAACTTGCCGAGTATGCGCATACCTTCTGGAGTATGAGTAACGTGGATGCATTCCATCACGTTATCATGCGATGAGAGTTGGATCCTGATTCCCACTGATGAGTTGGTTTACTCTTCGGGTGATCCCGATTGATTCTTCTTTAGGTTTGGAGGAGAATTTGACAGGACAATGGGAGGTTTCCGGATTAGATAAAGTAATGACCATTCTGATCTAGGTTAGAGTGCACGCAGAGTGTTTCTTTTCTCTCTCTCTCTTTGGCAGCAACCTTTGACCGACCCTAGACTATGACTCAGTGACCAGGTTGACCGAACCTTCTTAAAATACTGGCTTTTGGATTGTCTAAGTTGCATAAGTCATTACCACTCCTTCTTTTACCCTTTGCATTTCTCAGAACACCCGTATTACTACGGATATCCACTTCCATTGGATAGATCCATCGTATGGTTATATACGAACTCGAAGGGACTTCTTCGAGGATGGATCCAGGTTCAGGAGAAATAGAATTGGTTTATTCAGTTGTCTTTTATTATCACCTTCTCTCAGGTTGCGAGAGCTCCTTGGTTTAGGAGAGTACACCTATTACGCCTATTGGATAGTCTTATTCCAAACCATAGGCTGGTGCCGAAAGGTAGGGAATGAAGAAAACCAATTAGCCTAAGTAGGGTGTGCAGAAGGTAATATGTAAAGACAAAATAAAGGGATTAGAAAGAGGGCAAAGTAAATTGCGACTGATATCATTCACGACCAAAACCGCGTACTTCATCGCCACTCCTATTTCACCTTTAAAAGAATAAGGTATTATTCAGTTGTCTTTTATCGTCACCTTCTCTCGAGATGCGAGTACTCCTTAGTTTAGGAGGGTACACCTATTATGCTTACTGGATAGTCTTCTTCCAAACCATAGGCTGGTGCCGAACGGTAGGGAAGGAAGAAAACCATTTAGCCTAACGATGGTGTACAGAAGGTAACGACTAAAGACAAATAAAGGGATATGGAGAGACGGCAATAAAATATACGGTTGAAGTCATGAATAGGATTATGGAAGAGGTATTGCTATGAATACCAGGATACCCCTACGAAACATTTTCATGTTTCAGTGCATTGTTAAAGGAAAAACTGTTTTCCCGATTAAACACTTACTCCAAGGGTATGTATTTACCAGGTTTCATTCTCATATCTGTATGGTTTTACAGATGATGAGTGGGAGTAAGATATTGGGAATTAGGTGATCATCCTCATTATATCGGAATTCGTTGTAATTGGTGATATTTGAGGAAATCGCCAGGGTACAGTTTTCCACCTACAACGCACAGGTTTTGAGTTGTTTAACTTAGCGGACTTATACAGAGTAATGTATGTTGTCCAGTGTCCATCAGGACAAAGGGGTAGGTCCTCGTACTATGTTCTGTTTACTTATAACTTCTCTAGTATTTAGACGAGTGTTTCGTAGAAATACATGGTCTAAGTTTTGAGAAGTTGTGGGTATAAGAATAAAGTAGAGAACCAGGTATCACAAGTATCGGGATTCTTCAAAGAGATCGAAGATGTAGATTCTTGTGATTGGTATTCAGATGATAGTGATGGTTTTGAGAAACGTGTTTCTCTTTCAGGTTACTCATAAGTGGATGGATTCCTAAGTTGAGTAATGCTGATTAGCCTCTTTCCATTAAGTTGATATGCACTGGAGACAGCTGCATGGATTGAACATGGTTCCAATTAAATTAGTGCCAAAGTTTCTATATTGGATATAGAATAGTTCGTACCTTAAAAGAAATTAAGGTACGGGGAGTTGTCCAGCTTATGATTAAAACCAGACACTGGATAACTCAGGGCACGTTTCTGGCTGTTTTGTGGGTTGACCCTGGCTATGACGAGGGTTGATATTCTACCATTTGGAAGATCAATAGTGATATTGTTCTTGACTCGCCACAGTTTTAGTAAAAATGGATCTTTTTCAGAAAACAATAGTGGGAGTATGGTAGAACTGGAAGTGATTCCAGAACCACGAACGATTACGGAAAATTTAATAGGACCTATATATTCGATCAGGTTTGACATTCCAATAGCCACTCCGCAGGTATGGTAGGAAACCTCAGACACCCGAGAGGTACTTCGGTAGCCTCAAGGACGGTGACAGGGAGGTTCTTATCTACACAGACTTGACACTACTGTTGTTCCAGGTTATGAGACCCGGTAGGAGGGTTGTCGTAGTCAGTGGGAGCATCGGAAGCATAGTGGGCAAGTAGCTTATATCTATTTATAGACTTGAGCAGTTATAGCGGAGATAGATCATCTAATTTTGATGTGACAGTCATGGGTTTGACTTCAATCAGAATAGGGGATGGATCAGTTAAGAAGGTAGTAGGGTGTGATGTCATGGTATCTGGATGACATACACAGAGTAAGAAGTAAAATTCCTATACTATGATCGGTTGTACTGTGGTCGTCACACAGTTGTTTCTCCAGACAGGATATGTATATAATATTTGACATTCTGGTTTCTAGATCTATGGTTTTAGATCTGGATTTGGGTAGTTTCCCAATGTGGGTACTTTGACAGATATTCTAATGGTTTTTGGAATAGTTGACTCCTAGCATGGTGGTGTACCTGCAGGTGACGGAGTCACCCTCTCTAAAGGTGTCTTACAGACTAAAGGGGAGAGGGATGTGCATGATTGGCAGATCACTTGCTTAGGCAATTGAGTCAATCATGAGATGTCAAGTACCACACCAAATGTTTGTTTTGCACTAGATGCAATAAGTTTGTATTAATCCAATCCTGGAGAAATATAAGGAAGCAGTTTTAGAACATAAGTATATGTTCTACGGATTTGATGACGGCAGCCTTCTTCGAGAGACGATTATCATTCCAGGCTTCAAAGGTGACGTGGATGACAGAGTGACTGTCAGAGTTTTAGTTTTTCCCTCTGACGAAGAGGGACAGTATTATGGACAGGTGGTCCAAGAGGATACTGTGGGAAGCAAGGTGCCCGATACTGATTAGGTTCAGTGATCGATTCAGTCTAAGAAGTTTGGATATAGAGTTCATTTATGAACTAAGGTCCCATCAGATATCCAGACATATTCTAAGACAGGTATTACTCAATTCGGGAGATGGTTTTCTCCGCGAACTTGAGATTAAGAGAGATATAGAAAGAAACTTCTAGGCGGATCCACTCACCGAGGCTATTTCTCGAACACAATAGTTTTACAAACGGGCTTTGTGAAACTGATTAGTAGAGGAGTTGGATGTTCGGTTTCACACGGGCTGTGAGTAGTCGACATCGCAATATTAGCCTTGAGTGCAAGTGGGAGATTGTTGGAGATAGTGCCCTCATAGTCAATTATTGGATCGCAGGTACGTGATTGCAATGATTGCGGAGGACCTATCCCGGTAGCACAGTCTTACTCGAGATGATAGTATGCTATCTGGTTTGCCTTTATCAGTCGTGTACATGTTCAGGTGACTGATTGCATGTTACACTTTGATAGAGCCCTTAGGATCTTGCTTTACTACCAACAGTATGATGGCGATCATATACGTGAGAGTTGGGTAGTTTATATGCATATCGTTAATTGTAGTCCCTAGTCGTGGGAGTTTCGAGACAGGGCATCGATACTCCGGAGTAGACTAGTGTGTACAGTCGAGACCCCGGCGAGGGGCGGTGGCCGGTCTCACAAGCCACTGGTGTCAGTTGGATCACCTAAGATGTATACAGGTGCTCATTGGGTTATGAGTACATCGGACATGACTCACCGGGAATCTGCTAGTTAGTATTATATCTACCGTCAGATAGCAGTTCCCTGGTGACATGTGTACAGGTTAGTTCATCGACCTGAGGTCGTCATTTGTCTCGTGTGAGTTCCCACTGTGCTTTGATTTCTACCCTACCACGGCTAAAAGGAGTCGTGCAAAAACTACCTGTTTGCACGACTCCTTTGAGCCGTGGTAGGGTAGAAATCAAAGCACAGTGGGAACTCACACGAGACAAATGACGACCTCAGGTCGATGAACTAACCTGTACACACGTCACCAGGGAACTGCTATCTGACGGTAGGTATAGTACTAACTAGCAGATTCCCGGCGAGTCCTGTCCGGTGTACTCATAACCCAATGAGCACCTGTATACATCTTAGGTGATCCAACTGACACCAGTGGCTTGTGAGACCGGCCACCGCCCCTCGTCGGGGTCTCGACTGTACACACTAGTCTACTCCGGAGTATCGATGCCCTGTCTCGAAACTCCCACGACTAGGGACAACAATTAAGGATATGCATATAAACTACCCAACTCTCACGTATATGATCGCCATCATACTGTTGGTAGTAAAGCAAGATCCTAAGGGCTCTATCAAAGTGTAACATGCAATCAGTCACCTGAACATGTACACGACTGATAAAGACAAACCAGATAGCATACTATCATCTCGAGTAAGACTGTGCTACCGGGATAGGTCCTCCGCAATCATTGCAATCACGTACCTGCGATCCAATAATTGACTATGAGGGCACTACCTCCGACATAGTTTGCACAAATGAATTTTCAATTCATTTATCAACATTATTCAAGTATGGTTCTCACCATTCTCACCTCATTTCCTTTACACCTCATTTCCATTTAAATTAATAAATGGATAAACCAAAATGAGATGTCCACCTTCTAGAATGTTTTCCTTATAAATACGGAATACACACAGCTGTATATACATACTCGTATTCGTATCAAAATACGAATATCCAAAGAGATAGAACACAAAGAACATAATACTAGAATATACATATCGAAATATATATATGTAAATTATTAAATCAATACTTGATTTAATAATCCGGCTCAATCCTAAGCCGGCTAGTATTATCAACCCTCAGATCGAAAGTCCGGGTAACTACTACAATCATTCGATCGGAACCCTACACGTATCAAAATACGGCTACTACATCATTTCGCCTGAACCAGAGACACCCTCTGTGTGGGACTCTAAAGACTCGACAGTACGCCAGTAGTGAGTTACTGGATAAATCCATAACCACAAGTACATCAGCGGCACTAGCTGTACGTAACGGCTACTCAGGTACCTATCGAAAAGGAAGGCCGACGAGCAATCTCATCTGGATCCCTACTGAGCCTATTTGTGACTATCTCCGTACAGTCCGGTCTCTTCATCTAAGAGTATCGCATATTGGGTCAAGCTGGTGGATAAAGTCAGACCCCTAATAACATGATATTTCGTGTTGGTGTGAAGCCCATCACCCACTGAGAAATTACTGATCCAAATCACTAATTCTCATCCACCTTGGCCAAGAATTTCTTGATGATGGCCACCCATGCATAGCGCGACATCAACCCCAATACCGGGAGAGACGAATCCCCGACGATCCGCTCACTGTCTCAATGTGGCTCGAGATTGTACAAAACTAAAACCTGTTTGCACGACTCCTTTGAGCCGTGGTAGGCTAGTAATCAAAGCACAATGGGAACTCACATGAGACAAATGACGAACTCAGGTCGATGGACTAACCTGTACGCATGCCACCGGAGAACTGTTGGATATGTATGCCCTCGAGGCCATTATTGTATATGTATACATATGGATGCTTGGACATATATATGTACAGGATAGTTTTGCTCGATATAATAGTATGCTATCTGGTTTGTCTTTATCTTAACATGTGCATGTTTTACTTGCTATTACATATCTTTTATACATGTTGATAAATGCCGTAGGATCATTTCTAGACTACCTGCGTTGTGATGGCGATCATACTTGTGGGAGCTGGGTAGTCGGTACGCACATCCCTAAATGGTCCTTAGTCGTGGGAGTATCGAGACCGGGTATCGATATTCCAAAGTAGACTAGTGTATACTTTTCCAGAGCCCGACGAGGGGCGATGGTTTGGTCCAGCAACCATTGGTCTTTAGACCTAAGATCGTATACAGGTGCTCACTGGGGGTGAGTACACCGGACAGACTCACCGAGAACTTCCAGATGGTACTATACCTATCGTCAGGTGGAAGTTCTCAGGTGACATGAGTACAGGTTACTCTTTAGACCTGAGATCGGCATTTTTATCGTGTGAGTTCTGAAAGGTTCCTAGGCACCCAATAGTGGTCTCACAAGGCATCAAACATGCCAATTTACCAAAATTATGGTGCCGAGAAACCCTAATACGGATCGTCGGCTAGAATCCTAGGCGAAAAACAAATCTAGTTAACACTTTAACTAAAGATCGGAAGTTACAACCTTTGTAGATCCGGATACCCACTTCCTTATCTCCACGTAGTCGTCCTCTCGCTGTCCTTCTCAAGTCCTAGACTCAATCGTCGGCTTCATCAGAAAGACGAGCGGGCAAGGTCGTCGGCTTCGTGCCGAAGATGATCTACGTCGAGGTTGCACAAGTTCAAGCTCCAACTTCACCAAGTGGTGAAACTTGTGAAGAAAACACCCAAAACAACTTGGCAAGAGGTAGAGGGTGAAGAAATAGGAGGTGGGTTCACTTTAGAATTGGATTTCTCACTTTGGAACTCAAGATGCCATTGATGGCATCAAGCTTTCTCTCTTGAATATGAAGAAGAAGAAGTAGATAGAATATGATAAGTCTTGTGAAAAAGAATAATAAAATCAAATACTTATCATGTTCTAACCTAGGTTAAGTGTAGAGAATAAACCATGGTCACTTGGATGGGTTAGGGTTAAGCATGATGACAAGAATGGTTACAAAAGTCAAAGCTTCATGAAGCTTCAACTTAAAACAAAGAAAGCCACCATTCTCATCATAATCCTTTTTAAATAAATAAATAAGTAAATGAAAATGCAAAACCCTAATCAACACTTAACCATGGTTTAATTCTTTATACTTAACAACAAGATCAAGTATCATCAAACATGATACAAATATGTGCACAAAAGTATATCACATATACTTCTTGCACATCAAGTGAGAAAATCCATATAAAGTGAACCAATACTAGTTAATGCAATGTAGTATATCAAATATATATAATTATACATTAAATCAACACTTGATTTAACGATCCGGTCATATCCCGACTAGTATCCAATGTATCGGCTTATCGAATCAATGATTCGATAACTAGGTCATATCGAATATAAACCAATCGAAACATTTATCGCGAGAATGAAATGCGGTATCACATACACGCATTATTCTCGGTCCCGCACATATCTCATATGCGCTCCTATTTCGTTTCGCTTGAGCCAGGAAACCTCTGTGTAGGACTCTAAAGACTCGTCAATACGCCGGTAGCAGATGATGATCATATCAAGCACCCACAAGCCGCAAGCGGTCTGCTAAACGTAACGGCCATCCGGGTATTGAGCGATCAGAAGATCGACGAGCTAGCCCGCTCATACTCCTGTGAATCCAACCAGTAACACTTACCGTACAGTCCGGTCTGTTCGTCTGATACGTCGTATATCAAGTCTAGGGGTGGTAAACGTCAGACCCCAATAACCGATAAGTCGTGCCGATGTGAGGCTCATAACGGGTCGAGAAACTACTGGTAACACTTACCAGCAAATCTCTGATCAGCCCTGGCCAGGGACTTCCCTGTTACGGCCAATCGAGCACAGCGCAACATCAACCCCCAATACCGGGAGAGACGAAACCCCTCCTATCGCTCATTGCCTCCATGTGACTCGGGAATGTACCCAAAGACCATCGTTTTGCATGCCCTCATGGACGTGGTAAGATGGAGATCAAAGCACAGTGGGAATCATACAAGACTCTATGACGATCTCGGGTCTACAGACTAACCTGCACAAGTGTCACCTGAGAACTGCCATCTGACGTGAGGTATAATACCATCTGGGAGTTCTCAGCGAGTCCGTCCAGTGTACCTAGTCTCCACTGAGCACCCGTATACCATCTCTGATGTCAAACACCAATGGATATGGGATCATCCATCGCCCATCCCATGGGTCGAGAAGCGTATACGCTAGTCTACTCTGGTATATCGATGCCCCGTCTCGATACACCCACGACTAGGGACCTTGAAGGATGTACTTATGGACTACCATGTCCCCACTAGTATGATCTGCATCATAGTCTAGTCAAGTACACATCCTAAGGGCTTTACCAACATGTAATCATAAGACAGTTTAAAGAGACTAGTGTACATGTTAAGATAAAGAGTAACCAGATAGCATACTATCATATCGAGCAAGAAAGTCATCTCTATATATGTCCAAGCATCCAATATAATATACATCATGTGTACAATACTGGCCTCTAGGGCATACATACAACTAACAATCTCCCACTTAGACTAGGGCCAGCTGCTGTAGTATCGCATACCGAGCATCCCGAAGAGTCTCTCAAACGTATCTGGGGAATGACCTTCGTGAGTGGATCCGCCGTGTTGTCCTTCGTGTCAAACCTCCTGACCTCGATCTCCCGGCGATCAACTATCTCCCGGATCAGGTGATACCGCCTCAGAATATGCCTGGATCGCTGATGGGACCTGGGTTCCTTGGCCAAAGCCACCGCTCCATTGTTATCGCAATACAAATGTATTGGATGCTCAATGGATGGAACCACTCCAAGTTCAGTAATGAACTTCTTGATCCAGACAGCCTCTTTGGCAGCATCGTTGGCAGCGATGTATTCAGCCTCCATCGTCGAGTCTGCCACGGTTTCCTGCTTGGAACTCTTCCAGCTAACCGCCCCTCCGTAAAGGGTAAAGACAAAGCCCGACTGCGACTTAGAGTCGTCCTTATCACTCTGGAAGCTCGAATCGGTAAAGGACTCTACTTGGAGCTCTCCGTTACTATACACCAAGAACATATCTCTAGTCCTTCGTAAGTACTTGAGAATGCTCTTCACAGCTGTCCAGTGATTCTCTCCAGGATCAGCTTGATACCTGCTCACTATACTTAGTGATTATGCTACATCGGGTCTGGTACATAGCATCGCATACATGATAGAGCCTACTGCCGAAGCATAGGGTATCCCTTGCATGCGAGCTCTCTCCAAATCAGTCTTGGGAGACATCTCTTTGGAGAGAGTGACTCCAGAGATCGTGGGCAAGTTCCCACGCTTGGACTCTTCCATACTAAACCTCTTTAGTATGGTGTCAATGTACCTGGATTGGGACAATCCCAAAATCCTTTTGGATCTATCTCTATAGATCCTAATTCCCAATATGCAGGAGGAATCACCAAGATCTTTCATTGAGAATCTTTGTGATAAGAAGAGCTTGACCGATTGCAGCATAGGAATATCATTTCCTATCAAGAGTATGTCGTCCACGTACAATACGAGGAAGACAACCTTACTCTCTGCCACCTTCTTGTAGATACAAGGTTCATCTGGATTTTTGACGAAATCAAACTCTTTGATAACGACGTCAAAGCAGATGTTCCAACTCCGCGATGCTTGCTTTAATCCATAAATGGATTTAAGCAGCTTGCACACCTTCCCGCTACTCCCACTGTCTACGAAGCCCTCTGGCTGAGTCATGTACACGCACTCTTCTAAATCACCATTTAGAAAGGCGGTCTTAACATCCATTTGCCAGATTTCGTAATCATGATAAGCAGCGATGGAAAGCTTGATCCGGATGGATTTAAGCATAGCCACTGGAGAAAAGGTCTCGTCATAGTCCACACCTGGTCTTTGACGAAAACCCTTTGCTACAAGTCTAGCTTTGAAAGTCTCCACTTTCCCATCTACACCAAGTTTCTTCTTGAAGATCCACTTGCTCCCAATGGGTTTTACCCCTTCAGGAGCAACGTCCAAAGTCCATACTTTGTTGGTGTACATGGATTCCATCTCGGACCGCATAGCATCCAGCCATTTCACTGAGTCCCCACTCGTGATGGCCTGCTCGAAGCTAGTTGGGTCATCATCCTCCATGATGCAATCCTCGCTCCCACCATCCATGAGAAAACCGTAGTATCTCTCAGGTGGGCGAGGAACCCTACTAGATCGGCGGAGAGGCTGAGGTTCGTCGGAAGCTACTGAATGCTCTGGTTCCACTAAATCTTCTGTTGTGTTTTGTTCAGCTGGAACCTCTTCCAGTTCTACCTCAGAGCCACTAATTTCTTTTGCAAGAAATTCCTTTTCTAAAAAGGTGGCATGTTGAGCAACAAATACTCTTTGTTCCTCACTGTGGTAGAAGATATACCCTCGCGAATGTTTGGGATATCCAACAAACTTACACAAAACAGATCTTGCCTCGAGTTTGTCCGGTTTTTGTCTTTTGACATAGGCCGGGCAACCCCATATCTTTATAAAATTAAGATATGGTCTCTTTCCTTCCCATATCTCATATGGTGTGGTAGGCACAGATTTGGTGGGAACCTTGTTCAGTAGGTATGCTGCCGTTTCCAGTGCATATCCCCAGAAGGAAACAGGTAACTCAGCTACACTCATCATAGAGCGCACCATATCTAATAGGGTGCGGTTTCTCCTCTCCGATACACCGTTGTGCTGTGGTGTATGTGGAGGAGTTAGCTGAGAGAGAATCCCATTCTCTTTTAGGAAGTCCAGGAATTCAATGCTCAAGTATTCTCCTCCTCGATCAGATCGTAGGATTTTAATACTTTTTCCGGTTTGGTTCTCAACTTCTTGTTTATATTCTCTAAATTTCTCAAAAGCTTCTGATTTGTGTTTCATCAGGAACACATATCCGAATCTAGAGAGATCGTCAGTGAATGTAATGAAGTACGAAGAACCATCCCTGGCATGTGTAGACATGGGACCGCATACATCACTATGTATAAGTCCCAAGAGTTCGGTAACTCTTTCTCCGTGTCCCGTAAACGGAGTTTTGGTCATCTTGCCTTTGAGACATGACTGGCAAGTGTCATAAAATGAAAATTCAAACGGATTTAAATATCCATCTTTATGCAACTTAGCTAGTCGTGTCGCATTGATGTGGCCCAGTCTACAATGCCACAAGAAGGATTCGTTGAGTTCAGAACTCTTCCTCTTGTGTGTGTTTGTTATGCTCAGAACTGTTGATTGATTTAGAACATAAATGCCATTGCACAACGTGCCTGATCCAACCAACTTTTGGTTACGGAAAATGTTCATAACATTGTCCTGTAATACAAAATTATATCCCTCTTTACTTAATAAAGAAACCGATATAATGTTGCATATCAGGTTCGGCATGTAATAGCATTCGTTCAGAACCAATGTATTACCAGTTGGTAATACAAGGTGATATTCTCCGACAGTCTTAGCTACAACAATTGCACCATTTCCAACTCTAATGTCTTTATCACCTTCTCCAAGTTCTCTTCCTTTTCTAAGCCCATGTAACTGATTACATATATGGGATCCTGACCCGGTATCTAATACCCAGGACGTAGAGCAAATGGAGAAACAGTTCTCAGTAACGAACACACCCGAAGAAAATGCATCAACATGTACTTTCTTCATTCGGGTGGCATGGGAATCCTGGTATTCCCCTATATCCTGTTCATTCCTATAACTCTTATAAGAAAGAACGGAACCAACGTTCCCCAGCACAGAATAACATGCGGGTTCGGTCAATACATCCTTATTATTATCTTCATTAGGGCATGAAATGGTCGCTACCTGGAGAGAGAGAGAGAAGAAAACACTTTAGCGTATGCTCGTGCAAGATCAGATTGGTTATTATCTTATCTAATCAGGATGGCTCCCACTGCTTTTTATCAAATCTTCCTTCAAACCCTAAAAGGAAAGACCAGCCGGGATTAATTACACACTACAAGTTCGCCAATCTTTCAGCCAGGCCAGTGTCGGTACTTTGAGGGAGGTCCCCCGTGCTTTCGCACGAACCTAATTAATGTAAACCTAGTTTTCCCAGAGGCGTAACCCCGTTGACACCTTTCTAGACACCTACTTGATCAGCTAATTGCAATGTGTAAAACTCTCCCAGGAGTAACTCTTACTCGCAGTGGGTATCGGGATCCAACTATCTCATAGAAGGTATGCAATCTCATTGCAAATTTCAACACTTGAAATTCCCGATAATATTTTGCCCCAAGCATCCTATGACCTTGACGGAGGTCAACAAACCACAGGGTGCAAGTCAAGTTCAACCCGTCATTTCTTGATTGAATCAAACCCACCCGCACGACCCTTGACGGAGGTCAACAAGGTCGTACGACTACCCTAATCCAATCTGCATCATATGCATAAGCAGACAAATACTAGTTAGCTACCGCACACTACGCCTTGACGGAGGTCAACAAACGTAGCACGAATACTAAGTAGGATTTATCTGAAATGACGGAGGGCTATGTCAGGTTTTTCTGAAAACCTATTGCGTAATGAACTTGATATCGTTGTAGAATCAAATGAAGTTTTAAAAATGGAGTGATTTTGAGGCTTTTCTAGTTTTGCTAAAGGGGTCACTCCCGGTGAAGGGATCGTCGGCCCTTTCCTCGTCGAATGAGGTGCGGGATATATCATATATATCACTGTGCAAAGCATAAACTATAGAAGCAATCAAAAGAAAACCGAGTGTGTAGCATCTGCCAGTTATTGCTAAAAGAGTCACTCCCGGTGAAGGGATCTCGGTCCTTTCCTCATCGAATAAGGTGCAGGATATATCACATATACCGCTGTGCAAAGCAAGAACTGTAGCTACCTGTTTTATTTTAAAATTCGATTCCACAACATCTTAGGTTTCTTATCTTTCATTAATCACATTAATGAAGTCCCATCATTTAAATACCTAAACATCACAGATAGATATGACGTACACTTATGCCATCCGCGTTCGCCTCGATGTCCCCTCGTGCACCGTTAGGTTAGGTAACTAACGACAGAGCAGGGCAGGGCTAGCGCGGGTGTAAAACATAAGTAACGTCTATATAATATATCATATATACTATATACTATATCCATCACAGAATCACATCACAGAAATCGCAGCAGAAGAAACATATGAAATATTGGATATACTAGGACGTCCGTGTTTTCAATACGAGCCAGTATAAAACACGGATTCCACGGTCGTGATGAATAGCCAATCCCACACCCCTAGACCCCTACGAGTGCGGCAAGCAACCCTGCCAATTCTAGGGTTAGGAGACCCGGACTCGACTCCTCGAGTTGGTCTCCCACTGGACCCCAGAACCCGGTTACTTGTGCTCCCCTCCTTGGGTCTATCCTAATGCGGAAAAGTAAATAATATACAAAGGGTGACAACTTCCGCTACCTGGAAGTGCCCCCAATAAAAGAATATTACATACAAGTTTTTACATGAATGAAAATGAAAAACACTCATCTCACATAAAAAAAACCCCGGCTATTCGAACACGACGATCCAATATAACATATCCAGCAACACATAACATCACATGTCATCAACGTAAGTAAATATGCGCATCCCAATTGTCGTTGACATATAGCAACGAAACCGGCGATATCACATATTACACTTACGGTCACAGAAAAGAAAGTGTAAAACTACAACAATTGGAATCCACAACTTCTTTAGACATCGCATGCCTAATCAAATGAAATACTTAGACATCACATGCCTAACAGATATAAATCCCGCATTTTAGTCTCATTATCGAAAACTCTTTTCATTATCATGTGGGACTAAACTGGTAGATTTATAACATTCATTCAGTTATCTTATAACTGTTTGTGAATTCCAATTATTGTATCACATTCCAGATAAACAGAAAATGTTAAACTTTCCGATCGAACAGTCGAATACCCAAGTTTTCCCGATACAGCTCAACACATGAAATAAGTCTAACAACATTCAGTTCGTGCCTCAGTACCAACGGTCTAGCCGTAGAAGGGTCAAGCCAACGCCTCACATGTGGCACGCCGTACTGCCCCAAACCCGAAGGTTCAAAGGGCAGTTCAAGACGGTCACATAATCGAGTTAAGGTTTGTTGTCTTCTAGAGGGTACATCGCGTTACTTGCACTACTTAGAACGTCGTTAAATTACGGAAAAATCCAACACTTGGAAATTTCCCGACAGGGGAAAAATTGGGTATTTATATTCGGTTGAACTTTTTAACATATTCTAAAAATTATCCGGAAATACACAAAGACGAAATTTGATAATCCGATCGAAACACCGAATCCCCAAAACAACCCCAGAAAATTCAACTCTTGAATAAATATTAAAAATTCCCAGAAAATCCAACACCAGAAAAGAGGAATTACTGTGCAAACAGGAATTGATGATGTCACCATATGGCCGCGGAACCGCCGCAGAAGCCAGGCTTCTGCCGCACTTTGGTGGATTCATGGGTACGGGCTTCACAGTAATTCTTACAATTCTCTGCTGATTTTTCTGCATATTTTTAATGTGGAAAAATGCCAGATTTTAGAAAAAGTCCAGAGAGCATGTTAGGTTTAGGGTTTCGGGTTCGTTCGGGCTTCAAATTGCGTCTACGCATCGCCTAAGGCTCTAGCTAGGCTCTGATACCAGTGAAAGGTTCCTAGGCACCCTATAGTGGTCTCACAAGGCATCAAACATGCCAATTTACAAAAATTATGGTGCCGAGAAACCCTAATACGGATCGTCGGCTAGAATCCTAGGCGAAAAACAAATCTAGTTAACACTTTAAATAAAGATCGGAAGTTACAACCTTTGTAGATCAGGATATCCACTTCCTTAGCTCCACGTAGTCGTCCTCTCACTGTCCTTCTCGAGTCCTAGACTCAATCGTCGGCTTCATCGGAAAGACGAGCGAGCAAGGTCGTCGGCTTCGTGCCGAAGATGATCTACGTCGAGGTTGCACAAGTTCAAGCTCCAACTTCACCAAGTGGTGAAACTTGTGAAGAAAACACCCAAAACAACTTGGCAAGAGGTAGAGGGTGAAGAAATAGGAGGTGGGTTCACTTTAGAATTGGATTTCTCACTTTGGAACTCAAGATGCCATTGATGGCATCAAGCTTTCTCTCTTGAAGATGAAGAAGAAGAAGTAGATAGAATATGATAAGTCTTGTGAAAAAGAATAATAAAATCAAATACTTATCATGTTCTAACCTAGGTTAAGTGTAGAGAATAAACCACGGTCACTTGGATGGGTTAGGGTTAAGCATGATGACAAGAATGGTTACAAAAGTCAAAGCTTCATGAAGCTTCAACTTAAAACAAAGAAAGCCACCATTCTCATCATAATCCTTTTTAAATAAATAAATAAATGAAAATGCAAAACCCTAATCAACACTTAACCATGGTTTAATTCTTTATAGTTAACAACAAGATCAAGTATCATCAAACATGATACAAATATGTGCACAAAAGTATATCACATATACTTCTTGCACATCAAGTGAGAAAATCCATATAAAGTGAACCAATACTAGTTAATGCAATGTAGTATATCAAATATAAATAATTATACATTAAATCATTAAATCAACACTTGATTTAACGATCCGGTCATATCGCATATAACCGACAAGTATCCAATGTATCGGCTTATCGAATCAATGATTCGATAACTAGGTCATATCGAATATAAACCAATCGAAACATTTATCGCGAGAATGAAATGCGGTATCACATACACGCATTATTCTCGGTCCCGCACATATCTCATATGCGCTCCTATTTCGTTTCGCTTAAGCCAGGAAACCTCTGTGTAGGACTCTAAAGACTCGTCAATACGCCGGTAGCAGATGATGATCATATCAAGCACCCACAAGCCGCAAGCGGTCTGCTAAACGTAACGGCCATCCGGGTATTGAGCGATCAGAAGATCGACGATCTAGCCCGCTCATACTCCTGTGAATCCAACCAGTAACACTTACCGTACAGTCCGGTCTGTTCGTCTGATACGTTGCATATCAAGTCTAGGGGTGGTAAACGTCAGACCCCAATAACCGATAAGTCGTGCCGATGTGAGGCTCATAACGGGTCGAGAAACTACTGGTAACACTTACCAGCAAATCTCTGATCAGCCCTGGCCAGGGACTTCCCTGTTACGGCCAATCGAGCACAGCGCAACATCAACCCCCAATACCGGGAGAGACGAAACCCCTCCTATCGCTCATTGCCTCCATGTGACTCGGGACTGTACCCAAAGACCACCGTTTTGCACGCCCTCATGGACGTGGTAAGGTGGAGATCAAAGCACAGTGGGAATCACACAAGACTCTATGACGATCTCGGGTCTACAGACTAACCTGCATAAGTGTCACCTGAGAACTGCCATCTGACGTGAGGTATAATACCATCTGGGAGTTCTCGGCGAGTCCGTCCAGTGTACCCAGTCTCCACTGAGCACCCGTATACCATCTCTGATGCCAAACACCAATGGATATGGGATCATCCATCGCCCATCCCATGGGTCGAGAAGCGTATACGCTAGTCTACTCTGGTATATCGATGCCCCATCTCGATACACCCACGACTAGGGACCTTGAAGGATGTACTTATGGACTACCATGTCCCCACTAGTATGATCTGCATCATTGTCCAGGTAGTCAAGTACACATCCTAAGGGCTTTACCAACATGTAATCATAAGATAGTTTAAAGAGACTAGTGTATATGTTAAGATAAAGAGTAACCAGATAGCATACTATCATATCGAGCAAGAAAGTCATCTCTATATATGTCCAAGCATCCAATATAATATACATCATGTGTACAATACTGGCCTCTAGAGCATACATACAACTAACAATCTCCCACTTGCACTAGGGCCAGCTGCTGTAGTATCGCATACCGAGCATCCCGAAGAGTCTCTCAAACGTATCTGGGGAATGGCCTTCGTGAGTGGATCCGCCGTGTTGTCCTTCGTGTCAACCCTCCTGACCTCGATCTCCCGGCGATCAACTATCTCCCGGATCAGGTGATACCGCCTCAGAATATGCCTGGATCGCTGATGGGACCTGAGTTCCGTGGCCAAAGCCACCGCTCCATTGTTATCGCAATACAAAGGTATTGGATGCTCAATGGATGGAACAACTCCAAGTTCAGTAATGAACTTCTTGATCCAGACAGCCTCTTTGGCAGCGATGTATTCAGCCTCCATCGTCGAGTCTGCCACGGTTTCCTGCTTGGAACTCTTCCAGCTAACCGCCCCTCCGTAAAGGGTAAAGACAAAGCCCGACTGCGACTTAGAGTCGTCCTTATCACTCTGGAAGCTCGAATCGGTAAAGGACTCCACTTGGAGCTCTCCGTTACCATAAACCAAGAACATATCTCTAGTCCTTCGTAAGTACTTGAGAATGCTCTTCACAGCTGTCCAGTGATTCTCTCCAGGATCAGCTTGATACCTGCTCACTATACTTAGTGATTATGCTACATCGGGTCTGGTACATAGCATCGCATACATGATAGAGCCTACTGCCGAAGCATAGGGTATCCCTTGCATGCGAGCTCTCTCCAAATCAGTCTTGGGAGACATCTCTTTGGAGAGAGTGACTCCAGAGATCGTGGGAAAGTTCCCACGCTTGGACTCTTCCATACTAAACCTCTTTAGTATGGTGTCAATGTACCTGGATTGGGACAATCCCAAAATCCTTTTGGATCTATCTCTATAGATTCTAATTCCCAATATGCAGGAGGCATCACCAAGATCTTTCATTGAGAATCTTTGTGATAAGAAGAGCTTGACCGATTGCAGCATAGGAATATCATTTCCTATCAAGAGTATGCGTCCACGTACAATACGAGGAAGACAACCTTACTCTCTGCCACCTTCTTGTAGATACAAGGTTCATCTGGATTTTTGACGAAATCAAACTCTTTGATAATGACGTCAAAGCAGATGTTCCAACTCCGCGATGCTTGCTTTAATCCATAAATGGATTTAAGCAGCTTGCACACCTTCCCGCTGCTCCCACTGTCTACGAAGCCCTCTGGCTGAGTCATGTACACGCACTCTTCTAAATCACCATTTAGAAAGGCGGTCTTAACATCCATTTTCCAGATTTCATAATCATGATAAGCAGCGATGGCAAGCATGATCCGGATGGATTTAAGCATAGCCACTGGAGAAAAGGTCTCGTCATAGTCCACACCTGGTCTTTGACGAAAACCCTTTGCTACAAGTCTAGCTTTGAAAGTCTCCACTTTCCCATCTACACCAAGTTTCTTCTTGAAGATCCACTTGCTCCCAATGGGTTTTACCCCTTCAGGAGCAACTTCCAAAGTCCATACTTTGTTGGTGTACATGGATTCCATCTCGGACCGCATAGCATCCAGCCATTTCACTGAGTCCCCACTCGTGATGGCCTGCTCGAAGCTAGTTAGGTCATCATCCTCCATGATGCAATCCTCGGTCCAAAGTTAGTTTAAGAACAATCCGGTCCAATTTAAAGACATCACAGTCTGTAAAGGTTAAGGACATCATAGTCCATAAGTTTAAGGACCCTACAGTCCGAGGTTAAGGACATCATAGTCCATGGGTTTAAGGACCCCACAGTCCAAGGTTAAGGACATCATAGTCTATGGGTTTAAGGACCCCACGGTACAGTTTAGAGACATCATAGTCTGTAAGATTTGCTGGTTGTCGGGACCCGTCACCTCTCTGAAGACGTTGAGGCTTTACAACGACAAATATCAGGGGAGTGAAGAGATGTACCCTTGAACCAATATTAGTTGGGGGATCTGTTGTATTGATTTAAGGATTGTTAATCTCGTTTGGGATTAAGACTAACTAAAACGTATGTTAAGGATACGTTAGTCTAATTTTAGACTAAGATCTACTTAACAGGATCATTTAGATCCAACAAAAGAGCATTTGGGCTCTGTTGTTTAGTTTAGGAACATTGCGGTCCAAGTTCAGATGCAAACATGGATTTCGAAATGCACCAGATAGTTATTGGCCATTGGGACCCACCACCTCTCTGAAGACATTGAAGAATTACAACGACATGCATCAGAGATGTGGAGAGATGTACCCTTGAACCAAAGTTGATTGAAAGGATCTGGGTTTTGCTTTGAATGTCATATGAGATGACTAATTTTGGAAGCCAAGAATGTATTTGAGGTTCAGTCAAAGGGGAGTCTTGCCTCTGGAAGACTTAGCCAATTTGGGCTAAGACTGGCTCGAATGTAGTGTTAAACACTAGAGTACAATCGGCTATCACATGCTCCCACATGATGCGCTTAAAATAGTGTTAAACACTAAGGATGAAACGCCGAAAATAGTGTTAAACACTAAAAAAAGAAGCGCTCACGTGGGGTTACGTGAGGCGCTTGAGTGTTGGGCCCAAACTCCCTTTATTTTGTTCTCAGAACATTCAAATAAGTGTTAAACACTTTTAGTCTTCGTGGCCATCACGATAAGTGTTAAACACTTTTAGTCTTCATGGCCATCACATGTGGGAGCGTGATGGGCATCCATGCACTGGATATTAACAGGATTTGTTAGGGGTCACGTGGGGACACGTGAGGGCGCCCATACGTCGGATATTTAATCCTTCAGCTTTACTCTATCTTTAAAATAGTGTTTGTCAGGGGTCACGTGGGAGAACGTGATGCGATCTCATTCATTCTTTTTTGACCATTGAGGGGAGGGTCACGTGTTGCCACGTGATCAGGTTGGGTACTTGATCTTTTTACGTGCATGAAAAGTCGCTTGTTTAAGAATTAAATTCTTTTGTAGGGTTAAACTTTAGTTTTATTTAGAGGAATTAAATTCCAATATATTTGGAAGAATTAAATTCTTTTATAGGGTTAAACCCTAATTTTATTAGAGGAATTAAATTCCTATGTGCCTTGTAGGAGAATATAATTCTCTGAACTTAGGTCTTCTCTTAGGTTTTAGATCTGCATGGTAGAATCTCTCCGATGATAATTAAATTCTCAACTTATGGAGAGATCTGCTTCTGCAGACCTTCAACCGAAGGAAGAACTGAGTTCTTATTCAGAAGAGTTAAACTCTTAGTTTGAGAATTAAATTCTCTTTTTATTTTGTGGGAGCTTATATGATGACCTCTTTCCCTCTCATACCTAGGATTTCTTTCTTTTCTGAAGAGACTTTCTTTTCTCTCTGGAGAATTAAATTCTCTTTTCTTTTTGTATTCTCTCTCTGTTGTTCTATCTCTCCTCTTCTTCTTCCCCCTTGGCTCCTATTTATAGGAGAAAGAAAAGAATCGGTTTGTTTAGTCAATCTTTCATTGAAAGATTTTGATTGATTCTGTTACCAACATGATCTTTTAGATCACTCGGTGAATTTTATTCCCCATTGGATTTTTAATCCAGAAGATATTTTATTTGTTGTTCCTGGCAGATTTTTAGGAAAATATTTCCTTGTATAGAATCTTTTTATAAATTGGTGATTTTTTAATCACCATTGGATTTTTAATCTAACGGTGCTCCACTTTACAGAGCGCAATCTTTTTGTTTGGTAAGATCTAGGTAAATATTAGGGTTTTTTTTTATTTTCCTCTTAATTAGAATTAGTTTAGACGGTTTAGGAGTTTATCACGTGTTGGCACGTGACCCCATTTGTTAAAGCATTCAAATTAGAATTTAATTCTATTGTTTAGAGTGTTTAAGCGTTTATCACGTGTTGGCATATGACCCCACTTGATAAGGCATTTAATCTAGAATTTAATTCTATTGTTTCAAAGGGTTTAAGAACCTATCACGCGTTGGCACGTGACCCCACTGATTAAGCATTTCATTTAGAATTTAATTCAGTGTCTACAGGCTTTGCCTGTAAATGGTCACATGTCTGTACGTAAGACCTGGTCATGTGTGGGCACGTGACCCCACTAACATAGCATTTCCAATTTGTTTATTTTGTTCTGTATCTACAGGCTTTGCCTGTAAATGGTCACGTGTCTGCACGTGAGACCTGGTCACGTGTGGGCACGTGACCCTACTAACACAGCATTTCCAATTTGTTTATTTTGTTCTGTGTCTACAAGCTTTGCCTGTACATGGTCACGTGTCTGCACGTGAGGCTTGGTCACGTGTGAGCACGTGATGCCTTTTTTTAGGATTCTCCCCCTTATTTGCAAGGGAACAAGTAGCTCTTGGCCGAAAATTTTGATGGGAACAAATGCCCCCCACTACTTTAACCACGTAAGCATGTACGTGGGTGAAGTAGTGCAAAGTTATGCATGGCCATAGAATTGAGGGCTTAGAAGACAAGTTTAGGGCCCTTGTAGCCTAAGACTTTTTCATCTTCATGAGCCGTAAGGGTCTCAAGAAGGTTTTTTCTCCCTACAAGTCGAGAGGATCTCATAGGTGCATATTCTCCCTAGAAATCGTGACGATTTCTAAATGTTCATTGCCTCCGTGAGTCGTAAGGATCTCACTCGGGTATTTTTCCTTACGAATCGAGAGGACCCGTAAGCAGCTTCTTTATTTCATTGGTGAATGTGGCTTTGGCAAATGTAGCCTGCAGATGGCCTATCTTAACCTCCTTGTATAACAGTAATAGCGTAGGAAACAGGTTCAGATCTGCCGCCTAAGACTTTTCAACTTTATGAGCCGTGAGGATCTCATAAATACTTTTCTCCCTGCGAGTCGAGAGGATCCCGTAGGTGTAATTTCTCCTTAGGAATCGTGAGAATTCCTAAGTGTGCTTTCTCTTGAGAGTCGTAAGGATCTCATAAGAGAATTTTCTTCCTTACACGTCGAGAGGACTCGTAAGTGATTGATGAGTTGACCTGCTCTCGAGTCAAATCATTGCTTCGACGGGGAGGTCGAGGGTTGACTTTGGCTATTTCCCACGGAGTCAGGATTGACTTTGTCCATGTTCTACGGAGCCAGGAGGGATTGACTTTATCTGCATTTCACAGAGTCAGGGGTTGAATTTATCCGCATTTCACGGAGTCAGTGGTTGACTTTATCCATAATTCATGGAGTCAGGAGTTGACGTTATCCGTATTTCACGGGGTCAGGGGGTTGATTTATCCGTATTTCATGGAGTCAGGATTTTCTTTCTCGGTTGTCTGTGAACCGTCGAGGTTTGGAACAGGGATTTTGCCATGGCTCCAAGGTTGATTGTCGCGTCTGAATCCTGCTGGAATGAGGAGGAACGCTGTTGTGGGTCCCCACGCTGTAGATGTGGCCGTCGAGACTCGGAACAAAGGACTCTGCTGTGGCTCCATTTGGCTGACGTCGTATATTCCTGCAGTGACATTGATTTCTCTGAGGGTCAGCGCGAATCGAGATGTTCTCGTCAAGGACACTGATTTCCCTGAGACGAGGTATTTTGCCAAGGACACTGATTTCCTCGGAGTTGAGATGAATCGAGGTATTCTTACAAAGACACTGATTTCCTTGCGGGTCGACGCGAATCGAGATGCTCTCGCCAAGGACGCTGATTTTCCTGAATCGAGGTTTTTGCCGAGGACACTGATTTCTTCGGGGGTTGAAGCGAATCGAGGTATTCCTGCAAAGACACTGATTTCTCTGCGAGTCGACGCGAATCTAGATGCTCTCATCAAGGACGTTGATTTCCCTGAATCGAGGTATTTTCCAAGGACACTGATTTCCTCGGAGTTGAGACAAATCGAGGTATTCCTGCAAAGACACTGATTTCCTAGCGGGTCGACGCGAATCGAGATGCTTTCGTCAAGGACGCTGATTTCCCTGAATCGAGGTATTTTGCTAAGGACATTGATTTCCCTAGAGTTGGTTGACTTGTTTTCGAGATGGAGCATTGATCCGGCGGGGAGGTCATTGGTTGACTCTAGGTTGTCTGTGGACCGTAGAGTCTTGGAACTAGGGACTTTACCGTGGCTCCGTTTGGTGATGTTGCGTCCGAATCCTATTGGAATGTGGAGGATCATCGTTGCTAATTTTTAGGCTGTAGATGTTGCCGTTAAGATTTGGAGCTAGGGACTTCGCCATGGCTCTGTTTCGTTGTGTCACTTCCGTGCCCTGCTGGCATAAGAAGGAACGCCATTGTTGATCTTCTAGGATGCAGATATTACTGTTGAGATCTGATTTTCCCTTTTGACAGGATCTGGTGGGGGACATGTGGTTCCCTTTTCTTTTATACCCATGGATTGTATACAGGGGTCAGTATGGACTGCCTGTAGGGAAAAAGTTTCATTCTTTCATTTTTTTATTTCTTTCCGCGATACTCTATCATTTCAGCTTTTATATCGCGAAAGTCGCGATTGCCCAATCATTTCGGCTATTTTTCGTGGTGCCCAATCATTTCGGCTATTTTTCTTTTTTACTCGCTGCTTTTTATTGCGAGTTTCCCAATCATTTCGGCTATTTTTGTATGCATATGTATTTTTACTTGCTGACTTTGTTGCAAGTTACCCCATCATTTCGTCTATTTTACATGCATTTTTTGTACGGAACTCAAGATCTGATACCAATGTTAGCATCAGCATCGCTGCGACTGGAATATTGCCAGGAGCGAATCATCATTTGCCGTGAAAGGACTTGTAACTTGATACTGATGTAGGCATCAACATCGCTACAACTGGGACATTGCCAGGAGCGAATCATCATTTGCCTTTGTCAGTTCGAACAAAGGTGGCTTAGCAAACAGGGTTAAGATCTTGTCGACTAAGGCTTTTTGAATTTACGAGCCGTAAGGGTCTCATAAAGGTATTTCTCCCTACGAGTCGTGAGGATCTCGCAGGTGCATTTTCTCCTTAAGAATCGTGAGGATTCTTAAGTGTGTGTTCTCTTATAAGTCATAAGGATCTTACAAGAGTGTTTTCTCCTTGCAAGTCGAGAGGACCTACAAGTGTTTGTTCACCGTGTGAGCATATCCCTAGTCGCTGGTAGGACTCCGTTAGGGAAATGTTTATTCATGCCCGTGGATTGTATACAAGGGTCAATATTGAACCGCTTGTAGGGAAAAATCGGGATGTATGGCGGCTTAAGAACAGGTTCAGATCCCTGTAGCTTAAGGCTTTTGAATCCTATGAGCCGTGAGGGTCTCAAAGGGGAATTCTCCTTACAAGTCGTGTGGATCTCGTAAGTGTGTTTTCTCCTTAGGAATCGTGAGGATTCCTAAGTGTGTTTCTCCCTTGTGAGTCGAAAGGATCTCACACAGGTATTTTCTCCTTATAGGGTCGAGTGGACCTTGCAAGTGTCTTTTAATGAGATTGCGCCCTTTCGGGTTTTCACAAACTCGCCGGTAGTCCTGCTGTTTTTACTCACGGAGCCCTTTCGGGTTTTCATCCGTGCCCATCTCGCTTATGGATGTACCTTTTTTTTACGAGTCTTCGCCCTTTCGGGTTTTCACAAACTTCGCCGGTAGTCCTGCTGTTTTTACTCACGACGCCCTTTCGGGTTTTCATCCATGCCCATTTTTCTTGTGGACATACCGTTTTTTTTGTCAGCCTTGGGATGCTGCGGTCCGTAGTAGTTTATAGACGTCTCGGTCAATTGCAAGTTTTAGGACATTGCAGTCCATTGTTGGTTTAGGGACATTTCGGTCCGTTGCAAGTTTTAAGACATTGCGGTCCATCGTTAGTTTAGGGACGTTTTCGGTCCGTTGTTTACCCTGTATGCACGTGCATTTGTCACGTGACGGGATACATGACGCTGATGTGGAATACACCCATTTAGGGTGTGATTTGATTTGGTTGGAGTGTTTTGTGACCCATCCCTATCACGGCTTCTCCAACTTGAAGCCGATGCCTGGCCCCATCGAATAGGGCCATTTGGCGTTCTCGATCAGCTTTGCTCTTCTGACGGGCTTCGTTCAGTAGCATGTCGATCATCTCGTCTGACGGTTCCAAGGATTTTGGCATTGATCCTTCCCCCATCTCTTCTTCATTATCTTCTAATGCCGAGTGAGCTTCTTTTTTTTTAGCAACGAATGAGAGATCATGTGGCAACTTGCCACATAATCTTCTGGTTCCTGTGACGAGTTGTCTCCCTCATCATCGTCGCTATCTCCGACCTCCAGGATATGGTTGAGAAATTCTTGGAGTGTGACTGGGGTTCGCGCCTTTTGGTTGTATTCTTCCAGCGCGTCAATATGCTTTTGTAAGTCCGTGCGCTTGTCATCAGGCTTCATGGGCTTCTTCTTCTTTTTTGAAGACTTTGACGGCCGGGCCTGAGTGTTTTGACCATCGCAACCAATTCTCGGCGTCGGGCGCGATTTTAGCATTCCCTCAATGATCTCAGGCGCTAGCGGGCTTTTCCACCTGATTGCCGGGCATGTGTGAAGATACATCAGCATTCATTTCGTCTTGACTGAAAGAGCGATCTCCTATGGCTTCTTCTATAAAAGAGCACGATGCCCCCAGTGTGTCCACCCTTTTAGGAGTGTGCTGTTATAGCGGATTCACCTTCCAGTTTTCAGATAGCGCGAACTTGCCCTGTTGGTATTGGTCTTCAATCCAGTTTTTGAAGACGTAGCAGTCTTCAATCGGATGGCCCAATACTCGGTGGTAGGGGCAATAATTAGGATTGTTGACGTCGTTCGGTTATGGTGGGTGTCTCGACTCCGGTAGAGTGATGAGCCCATTGCGCACTACCAGTTCAAACAGTTTCCTTGTTTTATCCCGGGGAAACGAGTAAGGACGTCTCAACTTCTCATCGAGAGATTGCCGCTTGTTGCTTTGGCGAACAACCGGTCTTGGGCCACTCGGTTGTTGTTGAGCATTAGCGACGAAGATAGCTTTCCCTTTACCCCTTTCGTTTCGAAGCTCCGTTTTCGACGAGGACGGCTTATGGCACATCCGGTCCATTTGGGACAACTTTTCAATCAAGTCCTGGAAAGTAGTTGGCTTGAAGAACATCATGAATTGCGAAATGGTCGCCTACGGATCGAGGGTTCCCACAAACATGCCTACTGCAGGAGCCTCTTCTATGCATTGCTCGCACTTCGACCATAGATTCCGCCACCGAATGGCGTATTGCACCCATGTTTCGCCTGGCTACACTCTGGCGTTAATTAATGCAGTGATCGGGGTGCGATCACTAGCGCTTGCGAATCTTTGTGTGAACAGTAACTCCATTTCTGCAAATGTCTTAACGGATTCGTTCGGGAGCTTGGAGTACCATTCAAACGCCGTCTCCGCCAAGCTGCCGACGAATTGCGAAGCAGTAGCTTATCATCCCCTCCAGTGTTGCCACAGAGAGCCCTAAACTGAGCGACATGTTGATGGGGATTTCCTGTCCCCTTGTACACATGGAATTTAGGAATTGTATATCCCGGCAGGTACTTTATTTGGTCATACCAACCCGAATAGGGTCGTCCAGTCTTAACAATTTGGCCGGCCGCTTCATTTTCCTGATGAACTCGTATCTGCTGAGCGATGTAATCATCCAGGGCGGCTTTTGAGATGGTATCCTCTTTGGCTGCTGAACAAGCCGAAAGAGGGTTTGACGTCTCCTCTTAGTCGTCTTCGAGGATAATTGGAGGATCTTCAGCTGGAGAATCCGACTGTAACATCATCCTGACCATGTCTTGGAATAAGAATGCCATTCTTTTTATGTTGGCAGCTTGTTATGCTGCCTCTTTGTCCTTCTTTTCGAGGATTCTGCGAAGGAACTCAGCATCAGTTTCTTGTTCTTGACTTTGCTCCGACAACATTTCCGGGCTTTCTTTTGGTCCTGTGAGTGCATCCATGGCTGTCAGCATTTCTTGGAGCTTTTGTTGTTGTTGCTCCTGAGCCTTAGTCACAGACCGTGTAAGTGGTTGGTGACCCGTAGAGATACGGCTATCCTCTTTTCCGGAAGCCATATAAACAGTATGCACCACCATGCCCTCAGACTTGGGGCGTTTAGATTTAGTGTCCTTACGATTTGCCAAAGACGCAGGGATCTTCTCCGGCCTCCTTCTTTTGTTGGCGGTCGAAGTTGAGGGAGCCGTTGCAGCGGGCACCCAAATAGATGACACATTCTGTAGCTTGACAGGGTGATCCCCTTCTCGCCGAACTTCCAACTTTTTCTGTCGGCAGGGGTAGGCTTGATCAATCACGGAGTCTTGGACCTGTCGCCAAACTTTATGAATTTTAGTGGACAACCGCTGAGGGGGCTGGTCTGGTTTCACCTTCGCAATGTTTTCCATAGGTGGAGGAGATCTTTTCAGCACGGCCGTCAGAGAGTTCATGCGCACCCTCCTGAGTGGTTCGAAGCTGTTCCCAGCTGGAACATCAGCATCAATTTCCACCATCGGAGCTGGCGGAGTCAGTCCAGAAGGGGAATTGCCCCCATCTTTCCTCACTTGGCGCCCGTGGCGATGTCGAGCATGTCGTGCGGCCGGGATCACCTCCGCTGTTGGATGAGCTTCCTCTTGCCTCTTACTTTGAGGAGAGGCTGTTATTGGTGCTAGCCTGTCGAAGACCGACACCCGTTAAGAGGGGGTAGTCAGTCTTGCGAAGGCCGACTTTCGAACAGGGGAAACAGCCTTCATGACTTCACGTGGAGTAGGAGCTGGAACAGTCATTCTTGTGAAGACCGACCTCTTAGCAGGAGAAGCCGCCTTGGGGACTTCAGGAGTAGGAATGGCTATCCGTTTTGGGATAACCTCTTCAGGAATTGTGGGCTTCTTCATGGACCCATCTGAGCTTCGTCCTAGTCTGTTGAAAACTGAAGCAGTGGATTTGGGCGACCCATTGAGAGGGGCCGCAGTAGTTGTAAGCCGATCAAAGACCGACTTCTTCGGAGTTTCTTGCGATGGTACGGGAGCGCTGAAGCTTATTGGTGGGATCATGGATCCGAAGAATACCCCAGTGGTGGCTTGGGTCACTTGTTCCACCGGCATTATGAAAACTGAGGCCGCTTGAGGCCCATAAGTCACTCCTCCTGCGAGGACAGAGCGGCAGTTGTTGCAATTGTTGCAGTTGGTGCAGTTAGAAGCCATTGATCTGCATGGGAGCAAGACACCAAATCTTAGTACCTCGAATCCAGGGGCAACCATAGCAAACTGCGATTCGTTCACGAAACACAACACACGAAGTGTGGAGTGGAAAGAGGAAAAGGTCCCACCAGGCGTGCCAGAATCTGTTCTCCGCCGGAAGACGCGACCGGGACGTTGGGACGTCCGGCCTGAACTTCGGGGGCAGATGCTAATTGGTGCTACCCATCCACCTCTCCAAAGATGCCAAGTTGATTTATGGCACCGTGTATCGATGGTTTAAACGGATGTGGCCGATGTAGCAGATTTCGTCAGATTTCCCCTCGTTGAAGGGTTTTTGATTGTGGGGACGCTCTTCCCTGAAGGCGCAATCCCCTGCAGTTAATTACGCTACCGCTTCCCGGTAACTACTTTCTCCTTCTCCAGCCGGTCACTTCGTGTCGTGTGTGTTTGTTTTATTTTTGGTTGCCCGTGGATTGTATACGGAGACTAATTTATGTTGTTGCCCGTAGAGCGTGAATTAGTCCAAATGCGTATTTTCTTAGATTTGGGTTTGGGGTTGAGTTTAAGGATACGTTAGTCTCATTTGAGACTAAGATCAATGTAAACATATGTTAATGTTACGTTAGTCTAATTTCAGACTAAGATCAATTTAACGGGATCGTTTAGATCCGACAAAAGAGCATTTGAGCTCTATTGTTTAGTTTAGGGACATTGCGGTCCAAGGTTAGTTTAAGGACATTACGGTCCAATTTAAAGACATCATAGTCTGTAAAGGTTAAGGACATCATAGTCCATAGGTTTAAGGACCCCACAGTCCGAGGTTAAGGACATCATAGTCCATGGGTTTAAGGAACCCACAGTCCAAGGTTGAGGACATCATAGTCTATGGGTTTAAGGACCCCACAGTCCAGTTTAGAGACATCATAGTCTGTAAGATTTGCTGGTTGTCGGGACCCGTCACCTCTCTGAAGACGTTGAGGGATTACAACGACAAATATCAGGGGAGTGAAGAGATGTACCCTTGAACCAATATTAGTTGGGGGATCTGTAGTCGGATTGATTTAAGGATCGTTAATCTCGTTTGGGATTAAGACCAACTTAAACGTATGTTAAGGATACGTTAGTCTAATTTAAGACTAAGATCTACTTAACAGGATCATTTAGATTCAACAAAAGAGCATTTAGGCTCTGTTGTTTAGTTTAGGGACATTGCGGTCCAAGTTCAGATACAAACATGGATTTAGAAATGCACCAGATAGTTATTGGCTATTGGGACCCACCACCTCTCTGAAGGCGTTGAAGAATTACAACGACATGCATCAGAGGTGTGGAGAGATGTACTCTTGAACTAAAGTTGATTGAAAGGCTCTGGTTTTTGCTTTGAATGTCATATGAGATGACTAATTTTGGAAGCCAAGAATGTATTTATGGTTCAGTCAAAGGGGAGTCTTGCCTCTGGAAGACTTAGCCAATTTGGGCTAAGACTAGCTCGAATGTAGTGTTAAACACTAGAGTACAATCGGCCATCACGTGCTCCCACGTGATGCGCTTAAAATAGTGTTAAACACTAAGGATGAAACGCCCAAAATAGTGTTAAACACTAAAAAAAGAAGCGCTCACGTGGGTTCACGTGAGGTGCTTGATTGTTGGGCCTAAACTCCCTTTATTTTGTTCTCAGAACATTCAAATAAGTGTTAAACACTTTTAGTCTTCATGACCATCACGATAAGTGTTAAACACTTTTAGTCTTCATAGCCATCACGTGTGGACGCGTGATGGGCATCCATGCACTGGATATTTACAGGATTTGTTAGGGGTCACGTAGGACACGTGAGGGCATCCATACGCCGGATATTTAACCCTTCAGCTTTACTCTATCTTTAAAATAGTGTTTGTCAGGGACCACGAGGGAGCACGTGATGCGATCTCATTCATTCTTTTTTGACCATTGAGGGGTGGGTCACGTGTTGCCACGTGATCAGGTTGGGTACTTGATCTTTTTACGTGCATGAAAAGTACCTTGTTTAAGAATTAAATTCTTTTATAGGGTTAAACCCTAGTTTTATTTAGAGGAATTAAATTCCTATATATTTGGAAGAATTAAATTCTTTTATAGGGTTAAACCCTAATTTTGTTAGAGAAATTAAATTCCTATGTGCCTTGTGGGAGAATATAATTCTCTGAACTTAGGTCTTCTCTTTGCTTTTAGATCTGCATGGCAGAATCTCCCCGATGAGAATTAATTTCTCAACTTATAGAGAGATCTGCTTTTGCAGACCTTCAACCAAAGGAAGAAATAAGTTCTTATTCAGAAGAGTTAAACTCTTAGTTTGAGAATTAAATTCTCTTTTTATTTCGTGGGAGCTTATAGGATGATCTCTTTCCCTCTCTTACCTAGGATTTCTTTCTTTTCTGAAGAGACTTTCTTTTCTCTCTGGAGAATTAAATTCTCTTTTCTTTTTGTATTCTCTCTCTGTTGTTCTATCTCTCCTCTTCTTCTTCCCCCTTAGCTCCTATTTATAGGAGAAAGAAAAGAATCAACTTGTTTAGTCAATCTTTCATTGAAAGATTTTGATTGATTTTATAACCAACATGATCTTTTAGATCACTCGGTGAATTTTATTCACCATTGGATTTTTAATCAAGAAGATATTTTATTTGTTGTTCCTGGCAGAATTTTATTCACCATTGGATTTTCACCACATGTCTACCTTATAACGGTTCGAGAAACTACTGATAACTTTTATCATTAAATCTCAGCAGCAGCCCTGGCCAGGGACTTCCAGTTATATCCAATCGAGCACAGCGCAACATCAACCCCCAATACCGGGAGAGACGAAACCCCTCCTATCGCTCATTGCGTCCATGTGACTCGGGACTGTACCCAAAATCCAGCTATTTGCACGACTCCTTTAAGCCGTGGTAGGGAGAAAATCAAAACACAGTGGGAGCCACACAAGACTCTATGACGATCTCGGGTCTACAGACTAACCTGTACCAGTATTACCAGAGGACTGCTATCTAACAATAGGTATACTACCACATAGGAGTCCTCGGCGAGTCCTGTTCGGTGTACCCATTCTCCAATAAGCACATGTATACAATCTTTGATGTCACACACCAATGGTTATGGGATCAACCATCGCCCTCTAAGGGACACACTAGTCTACACTGGAATATCGATGCCCTGGTCTCGATTTTCCCACTACTAGGAACTTATTAAAGCATGTACTTGTGGACTACCCTGGCCTCACCAGTATGATCTCATCATTGTCCTGATAGTCAAGTACATATCCTAAGGGCTTTATCAACATGTAAAAGACAAACAATATAAATACCTGTCTACATGTTAAGATAAAAGTAACCTGATAGCATACTATCATGTCGAGCAAGAAAGTCCTCTATATATATGTCCAAGCATCCACTATATCATCAATAATGGCCTCTAGGGCATACATATTACTAACAATCTCCCACTTGCACTAAGACCAGTTGTTGTAGTATCTCATGCCCAACGTCCCAAAAGTCTCTCGAATAGCATCTGGGGGATGGCCTCGGTGAGTGGATCAGCTGTGTTATCCTCTGTGTCAACTCTCCTGACCTCAATCTTCCAGAGATCAACTTTCTCCTTAATCAGGTGATACTATCTAAGAATATGTATGGATAGCTGACGGAACCGGGGTTCCTAAGCCAAAGCCACAACTCTTTTGTCATCACAATACACAGGTATTGGATGCCCAATGGTAGGAACCTAGTTTATCTCATGAACTTTATTCATCCAGACAACCTCTTTGGCAGCATCATTGGTAGCGATGTAATTAGCCTCTATCAACGAGTCTGCTGCGGTATATAGCTTGGAACCCTTCCAACATACCGTCCCTCCATTGAGGGTGAAGAAAAAACCCAAGATTGACTTTCAGTCATTCTTATCACTCTAGAAGTTTGAATCGGTAAAGGACTCCATCTGGAGTTCACCGTTACCATACACCAAGAACATCTCTTTAGTCCTTCTCAAGCACTTAAGAATGTTCTTCAGCTGTCCAGTGATTTTCCTAAAGATCTTTTCGATACTTATTCACTACACCTAGTGAGTAAACTATATCTAGTATGGGAGCCCTCTCCAAATCAGTCTCGAGAGACATCTCTTTGGAGAGAGTGATTCCAGAACAAGCGGGTACATTACCATGCTTAGAATCATCCATACTAAAACCCTTTTAGCATGGTGTCTATGTACCTGGATTGGGACAATCCCAAATCCATTCAGATCTATCTCTATAGATCTATAACCCCAGGATGTAGGAGACATCAGTTAGATCTTTCATGGAGAACCTTTGTGATAAGAGGTGCTTGACCGAGTGTAGCATAGGAATACGCTTTCCTATCAAGAGTATGTCATCCGCGTACAATACGAGGAAGACAACCATACTCTCTACAACCTTCTTATTTATACATGGTTCATCTGCCTTTTTGATGAACTCAAACTCTTTAACAACTTCATTAAAACAGATGTTACATCTCCGCGATGCCTGCTTTAACCCGTAGATGGATTTAAGTAGCTTGCACATGCTTCCGCTACTCCCACTATCTACTAAGCCCTCAAGCAGTGTCATATACACGCTCTCTTCTAAATCACCACTTAGAAAAGCGGTTTTGATGTGCAGTCTGCCAGATATCGTAGTCATGGTATGCAGCAATGGCAAGCAGGATCCTGATGGACTTAAGCTTAGAGACTAGCTTTGAAAGTCTCAACTTTTCCATCTACACCAAATTATCTTTCTCAAAGATCCCCTTGCTCCTAATGGGTTTTACCCCTTCAGGAGCAACATGCAAAGTCAACACTTTGCTGGTGTACATGGATTCCATCTCAGATCGCATAGCATCCAGCCATTTCAAAAAGTCTCCACTTGTGATATCCTGCTCGAAACTAGTTGGGTCATCATCTCCTTGATGCAATCATCGCTCCCACCGTTTAAGAAAAACCCGTAGTATCTCTTAGGTGGATAAGGAACCCTACTAAATCTGCGGAGTTGGCTGCGGTTCGTCGGGGACTATTGAATCCTCCGGTTTCAACAAATCGTCAGTTATAGTTTGTGTTTGCTGGAACTACTTCCAGTTCTACCTCATTGCTACTAATTTCTTCGACAAGAAATTCCTTTTTCTAAAAAGGTGGCATGTCTAGAAACAAAACATCTTTTGTTTCTCAGTGTGGTAGAAAATAAACCATCGCGAATGGTTGGGATATCCTACAAACTTGCACAGAACTTACCATGCCTTGAGCTTGTTCGGTTTTTTCTTTTCAACATAGGCCAGACAACCCCATATCTTAACTCGTTTAAGAGATGGTCTCTTCCCATTCCATATCTCATATGGAGTGGTAGGCAACAGATTTGATCGGAACTCTATTCAATAGGTATGTAGCTTCTCAAGTGCATGTCCGTGAAAGGAAATAGGCAACTCAGCAGTATTCATCATAGAGTGCACCATATCTCATAGGGTGTGATTGCTCCACCCTGATATACCGTTGTCATGTGGTGTATACGGAGGAGTAAACTGAGAGAGAATCTCATTCTCTTTTGAATAATCTCGGAATTACGTGCTCTGGTATTCTTCTCTCCGATCATATCGATGGATTTGAATACCTTTACCCATCTGGTTCTCTTCTTCGTACTTATATTCCTTGAAATTCTCAAAAGATTCAGTTGTTTTTCAACAAGAACACATGTCCGTATCTTGAGAGAACATCGGTGAATGTAATAAAGTACGCGAAACCATCCCTGGCATATGTAAACATAGGACCACATACATCACCATGTATCTGTCCAAGAGTTCCGTAGCTCTTTCTCCATTTCCAGTAAACGGAGATTTGGTCACCTAGTCTTTGAGACATGACTGACAAGTTTCATAAGATGCAAATTTGAACGGATTAAAAAATGCATCCTTATGGAACTTCAGCTAGTCTTGTGTTCATATCAAATTTTTGCATTTTTATACCGCCCAATTTTTATCACATTGCTTATGGGTAGGTACTCTTGAGCCGTGTTTGCTAGTCAATTGCAGGATACATGTTCTCGGATCTAAACGGTGAAATTCATGGAAAAGCACGACAAAATCCGGATTACTGCCAACCACAGATAAAACACGGGTCTCCGCTCTCTATCCGTATGTTTCTGCACACCAGTTTAAGAGACAAAATGGCAAATCAATGTCATTTTCATGCACAAGGCTCAATGGCAACACAAGATCCAACATATCTACGCGGAGCTCGAGGAAATCATGACAAAAAGATCCACATCAAATCACCTTTTGGTCTGCTGGAATTCTGGAAAAATTGTGAAGAGTTTCTGAGAAAAAATATATACCAAACAGCAGACAACATCAGACCAGGGAGCCCTACAAAATCCGAGGAGCCAACTCCTCTATTAGGCCGCGGAACCGCGGCATATGCATGCTTAGGCCGCGGAACCACGGCCGTACGGCCTTGTCGGCTGAAGACTTTTCAGGGGTAGTTTTGACTTTTCATGAAGAGGCAGAATTTTGCCCTGGGTTTCCAGTTTCCTGCCTATAAATAGTCCAGAACTTGCCAAAGCCAAGGGTCCATAATCTTGTATTTAGAATTTTAGAATATATGTGTTGTTCTTCTTCCTCTTCTCATCTATTCTCCATTAAAAACTTATAGTGAGCTTTTGTGAGTGAAGAATGAATAAAGAGTTCTCTTTGTTATCATGCATGTCTTGTTCTTTTTATAATTGCTTGTAATTCTCTTTTGCTAATCTAGTTGTTGTTATTCATTGTTTGTTTCTTTCTTGTTCTCTTTTCCTTTATCCTTAAACAACCATGATGCTTACGCTTGATCCTTGCCGAGGTGAGGTCGCAAATAGCTAGTTGTAATCTTCTAACCTCTTTCTTTCTATCTTCCTCCTTTGTTTTATTTTCATTTTTTCTTGTAATGGGTGAGTAGTTTCCATACTTGTTAGGGTAGGATAAGGAAAGTTTGAGAGAAGGAAATCTCTCTCACTCTTTCCTTGCCCAACATCTTAAATCGAACTCCCGTTAATTGAACCACAATCCGCTCCCTACGGCACCCTATCCTACATGATAGCGGTGATTCCGAAGTGAGATCGGTTGTGGTTGAATTAACCGGAGGTTAAGGCTAAGAGCCAAGAACGGACGGACAAGCACCAAAAGGAAGAACTTATGTGTTGGAAAGCCTAGCTTATACTCGCAAGTTCCTTTCTAGTCGTGCTAATCCCCATTGTTGCCGATTACCGTAACACCGACATTAAGAGTGGCAACGAAAGAAGTGAGCGACTCCTAACTCAAACTAACCTAATCCTAACCCTAACAAGCTCTCTATATATATCATTTTAGCATATAAGTAATCTAAAAACAAACCTGGAAAATTGGACTTAACTCGTTAAAGCACATAGAAAAAGATTCCCATCTCCCTGTGGACGACCCGTACTCAACCGGCTAGCTACAAGCGAAACCGTCTTGATTGCGGTAACAAACTTAGCACGCAAAAACCTTACCAATCAAATGACGCCGTTGCCGGGGAGACGGTTGTTTATTTCTTTGTGTAATTTCGGGTTAATTTGTGAATATAAATATAACCGAAAAACAAAACAAAAAATATACATTGTAAAAAATCATCTTGTTATTTTTGATTAGTTTTTGTGCAAGTGTGCAGGATAAAACGAAGTTCAAGTTCAGTGCCAAAGACGTGGGTAGTTAGATCCATATTTCGCGGCTACACCGCGACGGATCAAGACGGAGCCAACGGTCTATTATAAAATTCTGGAGCAGATCCAGTGAGCAAATCACAATTCGGGAGCTCCAAACAGGAAGAGGACACCCAACAGAGCACAACCCAGAAAACTGAAGGCCCAAGCCCACCATATCGCCGCGGAACCGCGGCATAAGCTAGCTTAGGCCGCGGAACCGCGGCCAGTTAGTGCCTTCAGGGTGCCAAAATTTCTGTAAGTCCTCCTTTTCTCTCCTCCACTCCTCTGAACTCCACTGAACTGTGTTTTCTGCAGCATTCTTTGCGCAAACTCTCTTCCCCCTTCCAATAAATTGTTTTTGTGCAGGATTCTTTGCGCCGCGCTAAAATAAAAATTGATTGCAGTTGATTTGTTACTGCTTTGCATTTATTAATACGGACTTTAAGGGGCTTGAAACCAATTCAGATTGGGTGGGGATTTCATCACCCTTCTCAGGACCCCAGAATTCACAAAAGCATATGCATTGACCATTGTTAATTAAAAAATACTAGACTCAGCCCTAAGGACTTCGCGCTCAATAGGACAGAGGACTAGTTACAGGCATCGGCCGTTTATCCTATCCTGACTTTTGCGGTGTCTAGGCAAGTGTATCCAAGGCAAGTGGTTACTTAATTAGGACCACTACTTACGTAGTGGGGAGCCTCCTACTTACCTGGCACTTACCTGGCCGCAATTGTTGGAGAAGAGGCGGTTTAAGGTCCTATTTCTAGCCCTTTGGAACAGTTAGGAGCTGTCTAGCTGACCTAGGTGACCCTAGATCTAGGTGTGATTGTGCATATCTTGTTTGTGATTGCTTGAAGCCGTAAGTCCGTACATATTTCTGTAAATCTCTTTCTAAAAAAAACAGAAAACCAAAAACTTTTATAAAAACTTGCCCTTTGTCGCCAGAATCCATTTTTTCACCCATCGCCCATCGTATTTCTCCATTGAAGTTTTCTTACCCTCACCTTCTCCGCTTTGACTATACTAAATTCGTTTAGTGTATGTCCGCTTGGACTTGGGACACTAGCGCCCGCCTAGTCCGCATTACGTTAGTCACTACCGACTACGCGATTGACTCAGACGTCGAAACTCCGACCATGCCTCTTTCACCCTTACCTTTGCCGGCCAACTCCGACGTTGACCGGAATTCTGTTCATACATCTTCACCTTCACCATCACCAACCTCTTCTTCCGCGATGTCAGGATTTAATCCAAACATCTCTTTGACTACCCCAGGATTGACTCCACCTCCTACGGAGGCAACTAACCCACCACCACCTCCTGTTGTAGCGCCGCAAAGAATCGCGCTCCAGGATCGTTTCTATCCCACCCGTTCTGCACTTCCCACCTGTCTTTCTCTTCCACCGGCCAATGGGGATAATTTTGAAATTAAGCCCCACTTCATTAACATGCTTCCGAAATTTCATGGGTTTGAATCTGAAGATGCCTATATCTTCATCAACAAGTTCCAAAATGTTTGTGCCATGATGAAAACCACCCAGCTGTCGGACGATGCTATACGGCTACGGGTCATTCCATTCACTTTATGCGATCTTGCTGAAAAATGGCTGTATAGCACCGCTTCCCACTCCATAACCAGTCGGGACGAGTTTGTGAAAGCGTTTCTCAAGAAATTTTATCCGAATCATAAAACCGCAAGGATCCGTAACGAAATCAACCAATTCTCTCAGCTTCCTACTGAACCCTTCTGGAAGTGCTTTGACCGGTATAAAGACCTTCTTGTTCAGTGCCCTCACCATGGTATCGAGAAATGGCAACTTTGCCAAACCTTATACGAGGGCTTGAACCCAGCAACCAAGCAGTTGTTGGAAACCATTTGTCAGGGCCACTTCCTATCGAAATCTGATGAGGAAGCGTGGCAATTCTTCGACGACCTTGCAGAACAAACGCTTCAATGGGAGAGCACCTGACCAACTTCTTCTTCTTCTTCGTCCACTTCTACTGGTCAGTCTAGGGTAGGAATTCTCCAATTCGATGTCTCTATTGCGATGAAAGCTGAAATCGCTGCAATAACAAGAAAACTTGAAGCGATAGAGAGCAAATTTTCATCTCCTGCTCCTGCCCCTATTCTTCCCCTTCGTACCATTTGTGCTTGTTTTTCCGATCCTTCTCACTTAACCGAAGAGTGTCCTTACAATCCACCATCTCAAGGACAAGATCAGGTTAATGCTGCATTTCAGCAAAGACCAAGGAATGATCCATACTCTTCCACCTACAATCCCGGTTGGAGGAACCACCCCAATTTCGCCTGGAATCAGAATCAGCAACAATTCCAAGGCAACAATTTCCAGAGGCCTGCTCCTCCGCAACAACAAGCACAACAACAAACTCAACAACAGTTTCAGCAGCCCTTCCAACCCCAACCTTTTCAAAATCAGACGAACAACTTTGCACCCAACAATTCTTTTCCACAAAACAACTTTGTTCTGTCAAACAACGATAAGGTTTCCTCGCTAGAACGAAGTCTGGAGGCATTCGTTAAACAATCGACACAATCCACCGCCAATATCCAATCGTCTATTCAGTCTTTGGTGCAACACACTGCTGCACACGGCCAAAGCATCAAGACCATCGAAGCCCAGATTGCACAGCTGAATGCGGCGTTAAGCGAGCGAGAAAAGGGGAAGCTTCCATCTCAACCACTCCCAAATCCCGGTCACCCACATACTGTACATGTTGCTCTTGAACAACAGAACCATAATGTGAGTGCCGTGACTACATTGAGATCGGTTAGGATGCTGCACAACAACATCGGCACATCAATTGAGGATAATGACACCCCGGCCGCTTCTTCTTCTTCTTCTTCGTCTTCTGAGCCTATTCTCCATTCATCAAAAGGCTCTTCTTCTTCTTCTGCTCTGAACGGACCCACTTCTCACTCCACGAAAACACCGGCTCTGGGATCCGTTCCAGCTCCACAATCTCCTCCAAAAGCATTGGACTCAACCAATTTTAAAAACGTTCCATTTCCAAACCGGTTGAGGTCCAATAAACAAAATCAACAAATGGAGAAGATTCTGGAGTTGTTTAAACAGGTTAACATTAACATTCCCCTTTTAAATGCTGTCCAACAAGTCCCGTCCTATGCGAAAATCTTAAAGGACTTGTGCACGAAAAAGAGGAAGTCTCAGGTACCCAAGAAAGTTTTTTTGGCTAGTGCTGTGAGTGATGCTCTTTCCCAATCTTTACCACAAAAACGGAAGGACCCTGGCTGTCCTACGATTTCTATTACCATTGGGGATAAGAACATCAACCAAGCACTATTAGATCTTGGTGCCAGCGTTAACCTGCTTCGTACTCAGTATATGAGCAATTAGGTGTAGGAGAGCTGAAACCCACACACTATACTCTCCAAATGGCCGACCGATCGATCACCCATCCTAGGGGTGAGCTAGAGGATGTGTTAATCAAGGTCAAGGACTTCATATTCCCCGTTAACTTCATTGTATTAAACACACAGCCTGTAGCTAACCCCCGGAATCAAATTCCGGTGATACTCGGTCGCCCATTCCTTGCAACCTCGAATGCTGTGATCAATTGTCGAAATGGTTCGATGAACCTATCTTTTGGAAACATGACAATTGAACTCAACATTTTTAGGTTGAGGAATCAGCCCACCGAACCTAATGCTCATATACTAGACGTTTGCTCAAACCAGGAGATCACCCCAGAAGAGTGTGAATTCGAGGAGTTTTTGTTCGATCACGATAACCTTAACGCCACTAGTGCGTTCCTCTTCGAACCTGCTGTTGTTTCTGCGCCCGATAATGACTACGAGTGTTTTACTTTCTCGAACGATCGTAACCCCTCACCTCCCGAGTTTGAATCCTTCGAATTTCTGGATGAGTTACCTGAACCATCCAACTCGGTCGCTTACACTCGTTTCGAACCTTTACTGGAATCCTTTGAGTTCGAGACCTTTTCACCAATCTTGCCTTCAATCGTTTCACCTCCAACGCTCGAACTCAAGCCTTTGCCGTCTCACCTTAAGTACGCTTACTTGGGTGAGAATGAGACCCTCCCTGTTATCATCTCGGCTTCTCTAGCTCCAAAGCAAGAGAAAGCCCTTCTTACGGTCTTGCACAGCAATAGGCAAGCTTTTGGCTGGTCCATGGCGGACATCAAGGGTATTAGTCCCCTGATCGTTGAACATCACATTCATCTGATGGATGATGCCAAACCAGCCAGAGATCCACAAAGGCGACTCAATCCAGTCATGAAGGAGGCTGTGAAAAAGGAAATCGTGAAGTGTCTGGATAGTGGTATCATTTAACCTATCTCTTATAGCCAGTGGGTTAGCCCCAATCATGTTGTCCCCATGAAATCAGGCATAACGGTCATTACTAACGAGGCAAATGAGTTAATCCCTACTCGCACCCAAACTGGGTGGCGAGTCTGCATCGATTACAGAAAACTCAATGCCACAATGCGGAATGACCACTTTCCGCTACCTTTCATTGACCAAATTCTTGAACGATTGGCCGGACACGAGTACTACTGCTTTCTTGATGGCTACTCCGGCTATAATCAAATTCCCATCGCCGAAAAAGACCAGGACAATACCGCATTCACTTGTCCTTTTGGCACGTTCGCATATCGTCGCATGCCCTTTGGGTTATGCAATGCGCCCGCTACCTTCCAGCGGTGTATGATGGGAATCTTCTCAGACATGGTGGAAAAATTCCTGGAAATCTTCATTGACGATTTCTCCATCTTCGGCGATTCCTTCAACGAGTGTTTGCTGCATCTTGACGCTGTCCTTACCCGATGTAAGGACAAGAACCTCACTTTGAATTGGGAGAAGTGCCACTTCATGGTGCGCGAAGGTATTGTCTTAGGACATATCATTTCGCAAAATGGCATAGAGGTTGACAAAGCGAAGATTGAGGTCATTTCCAATCTCCCTCCTCCCAGATGCGTCAGAGACATCCGAGCCTTCCTTGGCCATGCCGGTTTCTATAGACGGTTCATCAAGGACTTTAGCAAGATTGCTTGGCCCTTGACGCTTCTACTGGCCAAGGACACACCATTTTCACCATATGTCTAGCTTATAACGGTTCGAGAAACTACTGATAACTCTTATCATTAAATCTCAGCGGCAGCCCTGGCCAGGGACTTCCAGTTATATCCAATCGAGCACAGCGCAACATCAACCCCCAATACCGGGAGAGACGAAACCCCTCCTATCGCTCATTGCGTCCATGTGACTCGGGACTGTACCCAAAATCCAGCTGTTTGCACGACTCCTTTAAGCCGTGGTAGGGAGGAAATCAAAACACAGTGGGAGCCACACAAGACTCTATGACGATCTCGGGTCTACAGACTAACCTGTACCAGTATTACCAGAGGACTGCTATCTAACAATAGGTATACTGCCACATAGGAGTCCTCGGCGAGTCCTGTTCGGTGTACCCATTCTCCAATAAGCACATGTATACAATCTTTGATGTCACACACCAATGGTTATGGGATCAACCATCGCCCTCTAAGGGACACACTAGTCTACACTGGAATATCGATGCCCTGGTCTCGATTTTCCCACTACTAGGAACTTATTAAAGCATGTACTTATGGACTACCCTGGCCTCACCAGTATGATCTCATCATTGTCCTGGTAGTCAAGTACATATCCTAAGGGCTTTATCAACATGTAAAAGACATACAATATAAATACCTGTCTACAAGTTAAGATAAAAGTAACCTGATAGCATACTATCATGTCGAGCAAGAAAGTCCTCTATATATATGTCCAAGCATCCACTATATCATCAATAATGGTCCCTAGGGCATACATATTACTAACAATCTCCCACTTGCACTAAGACCAGTTGTTGTAGTATCTCATGCCCAACGTCCCAAAATTCTCTCGAATAGCATCTGGGGGATGGCCTCGGTGAGTGGATCAGCTGTGTTATCCTCTGTGTCAACTCTCCTGACCTCAATCTTCCAGAGATCAACTATCTCCTTAATCAGGTGATACTATCTAAGAATATGTATGGATAGCTGACGGAACCGGGGCTCCTAAGCCAAAGCCACAACTCTTTTGTCATCACAATACACAGGTATTGGATGCCCAATGGTAGGAACCTAGTTTATCTCATGAACTCTATTCATCCAGACAACCTCTTTGGCAGCATCATTGGTAGCGATGTAATTAGCCTCTATCAACGAGTCTGCTGCGGTATATAGCTTGGAACCCTTCCAACATACCGTCCCTCCATTGAGGGTGAAGAAAAAACCCAAGATTGACTTTCAGTCATTCTTATCACTCTAGAAGCTTGAATCGGTAAAGGACTCCATCTGGAGTTCATCGTTACTATACACCAAGAACATCTCTTTAGTCCTTCTCAAGCACTTAAGAATGTTCTTCAGCTGTCCAGTGATTTTCCCAAAGATCTTTTCGATACTTATTCACTACACCTAGTGAGTAAACTATATCTAGTATGGGAGCCCTCTCCAAATCAGTCTCGAGAGACATCTCTTTGGAGAGAGTGATTCCTGAACAAGCGGGTACATTACCATGCTTAGAATCATCCATACTAAAACCCTTTTATCATGGTGTCTATGTACCTGGATTGGGACAATCCCAAATCCATTCAGATCTATTTCTATTGATCTATAACCCCAGGATGTAGGAGACATCAGTTAGATCTTTCATGGAGAACCTTTGTGATAAGAGGTGCTTGACCGAGTGTAGCATAGGAATACCCTTTCCTATCAAGAGTATGTCATCCGCGTACAATACGAGGAAGACAACCATACTCTCTACAACCTTCTTATTTATACATAGTTCATCTGCCTTTTTGATGAACTCAAACTCTTTAACAGCTTCATTAAAACAGATGTTACATCTCCGCGATGCCTGCTTTAACTCGTAGATGGATTTAAGTAGCTTGCACATGCTTCCGCTACTCCCACTATCTACTGAGCCCTCAAGCAGTGTCATATACACGCTCTCTTCTAAATCACCACTTAGAAAAGCGGTTTTGATGTGCAGTCTGCCAGATATCGTAGTCATGGTATGCAGCAATGGAAAGCAGGATCCTGATGGACTTAAGCTTAGAGACTAGCTTTGAAAGTCTCAACTTTTCCATCTACACCAAATTATCTTTCTCAAAGATCCCCTTGCTCCTAATGGGTTTTACCCCTTCAGGAGCAACATGCAAAGTCAACACTTTGCTGGTGTACATGGATTCCATCTCAGATCGCATAGCATCCAGCCATTTCAAAAAGTCTCCACTTGTGATAGCCTGCTCGAAACTAGTTGGGTCATCATCTCCTTGATGCAATCATCACTCCCACCGTTTAAGAGAAACCCGTAGTATCTCTTAGGTGGATAAGGAACCCTACTAAATCTGCGGAGTTGGCTGCGGTTCGTCGGGGACTATTGAATCCTCCGGTTTCAACAAATCGTCAGTTATAGTTTGTGTTTGCTGGAACTACTTCCAGTTCTACCTCATTGCTACTAATTTCTTTGACAAGAAATTCCTTTTCTAAAAAGGTGGCATGTCTAGAAACAAAACATCTTTTGTTTCTCAGTGTGGTAGAAAATAAACCATCGCGAATGGTTGGGATATCCTACAAACTTGCACAGAACTTACCATGCCTTGAGCTTGTTCGGTTTTTTCTTTTCAACATAGGCCAGACAACCCCATATCTTAACTCGTTTAAGAGATGGTCTCTTCCCATTCCATATCTCATATGGAGTGGTAGGCAACAGATTTGATCGGAACTCTATTCAATAGGTATGTATCTTCTCAAGTGCATGTCCCTGAAAGGAAATAGGCAACTCAGCAGTACTCATCATAGAGTGCACCATATCTCATAGGGTGCGATTGCTCCACCCTGATATACCGTTGTCAAGTGGTGTATACGGAGGAGTAAACTGAGAGAGAATCTCATTCTCTTTTGAATAATCTCGGAATTACGTGCTCCGGTATTCTTCTCTTCGATCATATCGATGGATTTGAATACCTTTACCCATCTGGTTCTCTTCTTCGTACTTATATTCCTTGAAATTCTCAAAAGATTCAGTTGTGTTTCCACAAGAAGACATGTCCGTATCTTGAGAGAACATCGGTGAATGTAATAAAGTACGCGAAACCATCCCTGGCATATGTAGACATAGGACCACATACATCACCATGTATCTGTCCAAGAGTTCCGTAGCTCTTTCTCCATTTCCAGTAAACGGAGATTTGGTCACCTAGTCTTTGAGACATGACTGGCAAGTTTCATAAGATGCAAATTTGAACGGATTAAAAAATGCATCCTTATGGAACTTCAGCTAGTCTTGTGTTCATATCAGATTTTTGCATTTTTATACCGCCCAATTTTTATCACATTGGTTATCGGTAGGTACTCTTGAGCCGTGTTTGCTAGTCAATTGCAGGTTACATGTTCTCGGCTCTAAACGGTGAAATTCATGGAAAAGCACGACAAAATCCGGATTACTGCCAACCACAGATAAAACACGGGTCTCCGCTCTCTATCTGTATGTTGCCGCACACCGGTTTAAGAGAAAAAATGGCAAATCAATGTCATTTTCATGCACAAGGCTCAATGGCAACACAAGATCCAACATATCTATGCGGAGCTCGAGGAAATCATGACAAAAAGATCCACATCAAATCACCTTTTGGTCTGCTGGAATTCTGGAAAAATTGTGAAGAGTTTCTGAGAAAAAACATATACCAAACAGCAGACAACATCAGACCAGGGAGCCCTACAAAATCTGAGGAGCCAACTCCTCTATTAGGCCGCGGAACCGCGGCATAAGCATGCTTAGGCCGCGGAACCGCGGCCGTACGGCCTTGTCGGTTGAAGACTTTTCAGGGGTAGTTTTGACTTTTCATGAAGAGGCAGAATTTTGCCCTAGGTTTCCAGTTTCCTGCCTATAAATAGTCCAGAACTTTCCAAAGCCAAGGGTCCATAATCTTGTATTTAGAATTTTAGAATACATGTGTTGTTCTTCTTCCTCTTCTCATCTATTCTCCATTAAAAACTTATAGTGAGCTTTTGTGAGTGAAGAATGAATAAAGAGTTCTCTTTGTTATCATGCATGTCTTGTTCTTTTTATAATTGCTTGTTGTTGGAGATAGTGCCCTCAGAGTCAATTATTGGATCACAGGCACGTGATTGCAATGATTGAGGGAGGACCTATCCCGGTAGGACAGTCTTACTCGAGATGATAGTATGCTATCTGGTTTACCTTTATCATCGTGTACTGCTTTAGGTGACCTGGCATGTCGCTATTACACGTTGATAGAGCCCCTAGGATTCTTGCTTGACTGCCGGCAGTATGATGGCGATCATACACATGGGAGCTGGTAGTCTATAAGCACATCCTTAAAAGGTCCCTAGTCGTAGGAGTTTCGAGACAGGGCATCGATACTCCATTAGTAGACTAGTGTATACAGTCGAGACCCCGACGAGGGGCGGTGGCCGGTCTCACAAGCCACTGGTGTCAGTTGGTTCATCTAAGATGTATACAGGTGCTCATTGGGTTATGAGTACACCGGACAGGACTCGCTGGGAACCTGCTAGTTGGTCTTATACCAGACGTCAGATAGCAGTTCCCTGGTGACATGTGTACAGGTTAGTTCATTGACCTGGGGATCGTCATTTGTCTCGTGTGAGTTCCCACTGTGCTTTGATTACTACCATACCACGGCTCAAAGGAGTCGTGCAAACAGGTTTTAGTTGGGTACAGTCCCGAGCCACATGGAGGCAGTGAGCGGATCTTTAGGGGTTCGTCTCTCCCTGTATTGGGGGTGAGGTCGCGCTGTGTCTAGGAGAGCCATTACGCAAAGCCCTCGGCCGAGGCAGGAGATTTACTGGTAGGTATTCCAGTAGTATCTCAGGGCGTTCTGGGCTACACTCCGACACGACTTGTACCGCTTTTGGGGGTCTGACTTTTACCAACCCCCTAGGCCCGACATGTTATGCACATAGACGAACGGACCGGACTGTACGGATATTGTCACTGACTGGCTCAGTAGGGTGTCAGGATGAGTTCGCTCATCGACGTCCCTTTTGGTCAATAGCTGGTGGCCCGTCACGTATTGGCTGATACCTCTGACGTGCTAGTGGTTAAATCCACAGCCATAGTATTGATGAGTCTTTGGAGTCCACCACACTTACAGTTACTCAAGCTTTCGGGCGAAACGCTGTAGAGGCCGTATGGAGATATGGCAGGGTCCGATCAGATACGTGCGGTATTGCACGGATCAGGATCAGACAGTTTTTTACTAGTGGCCATATAGTTATATGGCAAGGTTCGATCAGATACGTGCGGTATTGCGCGAATCAGGATCGGACGGATATTACTAGCCGGCTTTGGCTTAAGCCGGTCCTAGTTTAGTACAGTGTAGATTTTGTCTCTTTGCATTTGTATCCAGACGGAATACAGATGCGGGTGTGTATGCACAGTATCGGGGTTTTCCTGTAATTTGTTATGGGACCAGTTTTCTGGAGTTGCCAGTTTGCATTCCGTTCCGGCCGGTTTTCCTTTGTTCTTTCCCGGCCGGACTTTTCTGATGGAGGGGGTAATTTGCAGTTTTGCAAATTACTTTTGGTGGAGGTTTTATTTGTAAGATGATTTATTATGATAACCTTTTTAGATACCATTCATTTCATGCTTTATTGTGATAAGAAGTGGATTAGAGTTGATGTGATTTTGTGATGATTATGTCTTGATGTGGTCACCACTTGCTTTACCCTACACTCACCTCCCTTCATGCTTCATATTACCTCCTCCACCATTCTCATTTAGATAATAAGTTTTTCATTAGAAAAGAGAGAAGAAGAAAAAGAAAAGAGAGAAGAAGAAGGAGAGAGTTCTTCATTCTTGAGAGTTTCATCTTCTTGATCTCATTCATGTTAGAAAAATGCAAGCACCATTTTTCTATTCTTGATTCCTCCATCACCATGGCAACAAACCCCAAAAGAGACATACCCTCTACACTACACATTCTACAGCATATCTTGAGCATGTCGAGTTGCCGGCTTCATGCACGAGTTGCCTCGGTATTGAGGCGGGAGCCCGTAAAAGAAGAAGGCGATGTGGTGCCCTTTCCGGCGAGGAGGCGACGATGTGGAGGCAAGACTTTCCGCGGGAGATCGGGACGATGACGAGAAGACCGGAGGACTCGGATCACTCGGTATACTTCTCTTCCCATCTCTTGATTGCTAGCATTAGGTTAATGGTAAACGATCCGGGTTTTCATTGTCCGCGGTAGCGCCGGTTTCCGAGTAAGGAAAATTTTTATTCCGTATTTTGGCCTCGAGTACGAGGCCGGGGCGCTGCCGTGGCGAAACATGGTATCAGAGCCACGCCATTAACCTTACCTAGCTTCGTCTAATGTGTTTTTCAGTTCCGATCGACCGAAATTCCAAAAACTGTATTTTTCCTTCACATCAGTTTCTGTCGAAATTTTTTGGAGTCTAAAAATTTTTCAGGTGGTCTCAGAATGATGTGCAGGCAGTTCTAAGAACACAGCAAAAATTTGGTGACACGACTCCTCCGTACGACCGCGGAAGGGCGGCCAAAACCCCCTTCTGGCCGCGCTTCCGCCGCAGGAGTGTTTGTTCGCGTGATTATTTTTTTTGCAGTGGGCTTATGGGCTGTAATTAGGGGTTTTGGAATATTAAAATTGGGCCCAGGTTTTCTGTGAGTGCTACAGTATTGATTGGGGGCCCACTTGTTAATTTTTGGTCAATCGGAAAATTTTAAACACATTTTTCACAGTATTTACATTATATCTGCGACCGTGAATGTCACTCGATCGGTAAATCCGGTCTAACTGCTATAGCCCGGTTAGACGGATTTGCGAACGTGACTTTCACGTTGATGTTCTATGTTTATGCTGTGATGTTGCGGATCGGTCGTGGGGGATAGCCTGGATGCAATTCTAGTACAGTTTTGTTGTATTATGTACATTTGATATTGCGGGGCGAGCGTCCGACATGTGGACTGCCGTCACTGCCTGTTTGTATTATTCTTTTGGGGGCACTCCCTGGTTGCGGTCGATGTACCCGGTATATGTATATTTTACTTTCTGTACTAGGATTACCCCGCGGAGGGGTGCACGGATAGCCGAGTTCTAGAGGGCAACAGGCCCGCATCTCATGGCATTGAGACGGAGGGGGCTTCACTCTAGGATTGGCGGGCTATTCGCCGCACTCGTAGGGGGTACAGGTTGACCCAGGAGGGGTGCCCAAGTTACCGGATTCCATGAAGTGCTGGGTGGTCCATTCACGGAGCTGAAGGGGGCTGCCTCGCTTCAGGTTTTGGCGGGTGACTTGCCGCGCCCGTAGGGGTCTAGGATTTCATTGCACAGGCTATCCACAAGACCAGGGGAACGTCGGGTTTCAGCAGCGGCTCTGTGAAACCCGGGGCTTCCAGATATCTGTATTGTTCTGTGATGCTGTACATTTCTGTGATGTTGCATTTTATCACGCCTTGAGCGAAATATAATATATTGGTATATATATTAGTAGATGTTGTATATGTTTTACATCCGCGCTAGTCCAGTCCCCGCTCTGTCGTTAGTTAGCTAACCTAACGAGTGATGACGGGACCCAGTGGCCAATGCGGATGGCATATACGTACATCAGTATATTTTCGTTCTTTGTGGTGTGATTAATTGATGGGACTGCGTTGATTCGGATCAATGAAAGATAAACAAACCTATTCTGATGTTGTTGGAACACTTTTCAAAAAGCTGTTATTGCAAGGACGTTCACTTTTGTTTTGCATCATGGTATTCATTTGGAATATCCTGCTCCTCAGTCGACGAGGCAAGTGCCGAGATCCCCTCACCGGGAGTGACCCCTTGGACAGAAGTTTGCGTCAGGGCATTAACTTCACTATAGCCGATTACTTTTGCTTTGCATCGTGGTATTCAGTTGGAATATCCTGCACCTCATTCTACGGGGAAAGAGCCGAGATCCCTTCACCGGGAGTGACCTCTTTAGTAAAGGTTTTCGTCACTATATTTTTATAAAAGGCTATGCAGTTCCTTCAACGATATCAAGTTCATTACGTTAAAGGTTTTTCGCCAAAAACCATTCGTAGCCCTCCGTCATTTCGGATTAGTATTGCATAGTATTCGCGCTACGTTTGTCGTTGCTATTCACCGAGGCGTAGTGTGCGGTAGCTCTGTAATGCTTTCTGTCACATGGATAAGTGGATTGGTTAGGACAGTCGTGCGACTTTTTTGATTATTCGTCAAGGGTCGTGCGGGTGGGTTTAACGCAATCAAGATAATGACGGGTTGAACTTGACTAGGACCTTTTGATTTGTTGATTATTCGTCAAGGTCACTTGGGTCCTAGGGGTAAAAACACACATCGGGAGTTTCAAAAGAACTGAAACTTGCCAGGCATGCGCATACCTTCTGGAGTGTGGTGACTTGAGTGGACTCCGTCAAGTTATCATGCGATGATAGTTGGATCCCGATTCCGACTGATGAGTTAGTTTACTCCTCGGGTGACCCCGACTAGTTCTTCTTTTAGGTTTGGAGGAGAATTTGAGGTACAGTGGGAGGTTTCCAGATTAGACAAAGTGATAACCATTCTGATCTAGGTTAGAGTGCACGCTGAGTGTTTCTTTTCTCTTTCTCTTTGGCAGCGACCATTGACCCGACCCTAGACTTTGACTCAGTGACCAAGTTGACCGAACCTTCTTAACACTGGCTTTTGGATTGTCAGAGTTGCAGACCTCTTTGCCACTCCTACTTTTACCCTTTTCTCCAGGACACCCCGTATTGCTACGAACGTCCACTTCCATTGGACAAAACCATCGTATGGTTAGATACGAACTCGAAGGACTTCAAGGATGGTTTCTGGTTCTGGAGAAAACGGATAGGACTATTCAGTTGTCTTTTCTTTTCACCTTCTCTCAGGTTGCGAGTACTCCTTGGTTTAGGAGTAGTACACCTATTACGCAAATTGGATAGTCTTCTTCCAAACCTTAGGCTGGTGCCGACCGGTAGGGAATGAAGAAAACCAATTAGCATAACGATGGTGTGCAGAAGGTATTAAGTTAAGACAAAGCAAGGGATTAGTAGGAGGGCACAGTAAATTGCGACTGATATTCACGACCAAACCAAGTATTTCTTCGCGAACACTAAATCACCTTTGTATTTCTCCAGGACACTCCGTATCACAACGAAGATCCCATTTCATTGGATAATCCATCGTATGGTTATATACGAACTCGAAAGGAACTTGTTCCAGTTCGGGGATGGATCCTGGTTCAGGAGAAATAGGAATAAAGTACATTCAGGTATCTTTTATCTTCACCTTCTCTCGCATTGCGAGTGCTCCTAGGATTAGGACAGTACACCCATTATGATTTTTGGATAGTCTTCTTCCAAACCATAGGCTGGTGTCGAACGGTAGGGAAGGAAGAAAACCATTTGGCTTAAAGGGGTGTACAGAAGGTAATGACTAAAGACATATAAAGGGATTTGGAGAGGTGGCAAAGAATTATACGGTTATAGTTGTGAATCTGGATAATGGAAGAGGCATTACTAGGAATACCAGGATACCCCGACGAAACATTTCAATGTTTCAGTTTCAACTGTGTACTGTTAAAAGAAAACTGATTTCCCGATTAGACGCTTGCTCCAGGGTATGTATTTACCAGGTTGGATTCTCACATCTGTATGGTATTACAGATGCTGAGTGGGAGTAAGTTATTGGGAATTAGGTGACCATCCTCTTTATATCGGGATTCGTTGTAATTGGTGATATTTGAGGAAGCCACCTGGGTTGTTTGCCGGTCGGCAAATATTTGGTTTTGAATATCCGCTGTTGTGCACCAATTTCAAATTGATATATCTGTACGTCTATTTTCATAGAGTGAGATATACCTTTTGATATTATGTCGATGACATTTACCTATATCAGTGGATGGTTAGGTAAGGAGCATTAAACAGCGGTGTAATTCTTCTTAACCATAAGTACAGTTTTTCAACCTACGACACACAGTGAAAGAGTTGTTAGACTCAGAGGACTTATACAGAGTATTGTATGTTGTCCAGTGTCCATCAGGACAGAGGGGTTGGTCCTCATACTATATTCTGTTTACTTTTAACTTCTTTGGTTCTTAGACATGTGTTTCGTGGAAACACAGGGTCTAAGTTTTGAGGAGTTATAGGTATTTGAATAGAGTAGAGAACCAGGTATAGCAAGTATCGAGATTCTTCAAAGTGATCGAAGATGTAGATACTTGTGTATGGTATTCAGTTGATAGTAATGATTAAGAGAACTTGCTTCTCTTTCAGGATACTCATAATTAGAAGCATTCCTAAGTTGAGTAACGCTGATCGGCCTCCTTCCATTTACTTTACATGCACTGGAGATAGCTGCATGATTTGAATCTGGTTCAATTAAATCAGTGCCTATGTTTCTATATTGGATATAGAACAATTCATATCTTGACATTGTTAAGGTACGGGGAGTTGTCCGGCTTATGCTTAAAACCAGACACTGGACAACTCAAGGCACGTTTCTGTAATGGCTGTTTGTGGGTTGACCCAGGCTATGACGAGGGTTGACTTTCTACCAACTGGATGAACAATAGCAATATTGTTCTAGACTCGCCACAGTTTTTATTAAAAATGGATTTTTTCAGAAAAAGTAGTGGGAGTATGGTAGAACTGGAAGTGATTCCAGAACCGCAAACGATTACTGAAGATTTAATAAGGAAACTAAAGATTCAATCTGATTGGACATTCCATTGGCCACTCCGCAGATACGGTGGGTAACTTCAGGCACCCGAGAGGTACTCCGGTAGCCTCAAGGACGGTGACAGGGAAGTTCTTGTTTACCCACACTTGCCATTGCTGTTGTTCCAGGCTGCGAGACCCGGCAGGAGGATGAGTATAGCGTCGTTCTAAACTAGCTTTGGAAGTGCACGTCTATATGACTCTGCCAGAGGGTTGTCGTAGTCAGTGGGAGCAGCGGAAGCATTGGTGGACATCAGGCTTATGACTATTTATAGACTAAAGCAGATGTAGCAGAGATAGATCATCTATTTCTGATGTGACAGTCATAGGTTTGACGTCATCAGAATAAAGGGGTGGATCTGTTGAGAAGGTAGTAGGAAGTGATATTCCTATACTAAGATCGGTTATACTTTGGTCGTCACACAGTGGTTTCTCCACAAGGGACTTGGATATTATATCAGACATACTGGTTACTAGATCTATGGTTTTAGATCTAGATTTGGGTGGTTTCCCAATCTGGGTACCTTGACAGCATTCTATGAGAATTTAGAATGGACGACTCCTGACACGGTAGTGCACCTGCAGTTGATGGAGTCACCCTCTCTAAAGGTGTCTTATAGACTAAAGGGGAGAGGGATACTCATGATTGGCAGATCACTTGCTTAGGCAATTGAGTCAATCATGAGATGTCAAGTACCACACCAGATGTTGTTCTTGCACTAGATGCAATAAGTTGATATTGATCCAATCCTGGAGAAACAGTCGGAAGCAGTCTTAGAACATAAGTGGATGTTCTAGGGATATGATAACGACAGCCTCATTTGGGAGACAGTTATCATTCCAGGCTTCCAAGGTGACATGGACGACAAGGAGGTTGTCAGAGTTATAGTTTTCCTTCTGACGAGGGGCAGTATTTTGGACTGGTGGTCCAAGGCAATACTGAGGGTGGCATGGCGCAGGATACTGATTAAGTTCAGTTGACGATACAGTCTAAGAAGTTTGGATTTGGAGTTCATTTATGAACTAGGTCCCATCAGACATCCAGACGTTCTAAGACAGGTATTTCTCATTTCGGGAGATGGCTTTCTCCGCGAACTTGAGATATAGAGAGACATAGAAAGAAACATCACAGCGGATCCACTCACTGAGGCTATTCCTCGAACGCAATAGTTTCGCAAACGAGCTTTGTGAGACTGACTAGTAGAGGAGTTGGGTGTTCGGTATCACACGGGCTGTGAGTATGCGGCATCGCAATAATTAGCCTTGAGTGCAAGTGGGAGATTGTTGGAGATAGTGCCCTCAGAGTCAATTATTGGATCACAGGCACGTGATTGCAATGATTGAGGGAGGACCTATCCCGGTAGGACAGTCTTACTCGAGATGATAGTATGCTATCTGGTTTACCTTTATCATCGTGTACTGCTTTAGGTGACCTGGCATGTCGCTATTACACGTTGATAGAGCCCCTAGGATTCTTGCTTGACTACCGACAGTATGATGGCGATCATACACGTGGGAGCTGGTAGTCTATAAGCACATCCTTAAAAGGTCCCTAGTCGTAGGAGTTTTGAGGCAGGGCATCGATACTCCATTAGTAGACTAGTGTATACAGTCGAGACCCCGACGAGGGGCGGTGGCCGGTCTCACAAGCCACTGGTGTCAGTTGGTTCACCTAAGATGTATACAGGTGCTCATTGGGTTATGAGTACACCGGACAGGACTCGCTGGGAACCTGCTAGTTGGTCTTATACCAGACGTCAGATAGCAGTTCCCTGGTGACATGTGTACAGGTTAGTTCATTGACCTGGGGATCGTCATTTGTCTCGTGTGAGTTCCCACTGTGCTTTGATTACTACCCTACCACGTCTCAAAGGAGTCGTGCAAATAGGTTTTAGTTGGGTACAGTCCCGAGCCACATAGAGACAGTGAGCGGATCTTTAGGGGTTCGTCTCTCCCGGTATTGGGGGTGAGGTCGCGCTGTGTCTAGGAGAGCCATTACGCAAAGCCCTCGGCCGAGGCAGGAGATTTACTGGTAGGTATTCCAATAGTATCTCAGGGCGTTCTGGGCTACACTCCGACACGACTTGTACCGCTTTTGGGGGTCTAACTTTTACCAACCCCCTAGGCCCGACATGCGATGCTCATAGACGAACGGACCGGACTGTACGGATATTGTCACTGACAGGCTCAGTAGGGTGTCAGGATGAGTTCGCTCATCGACGTCCCTTTTGGTCAATAGCTGGTGGCCCGTCACGTATTGGCTGATACCTCTGACGTGCTAGTGGTTAAATCCACAGCCATAGTATTGACGAGTCTTTAGAGTCCACCACACCTACAGTTACTCAAGCTTTCAGGAGAAACGCTGTAGAGGCCGTATGGAGATATGGCAGGGTCCGATCAGATACGTGCGGTATTGCACTGATCAGGATCGGACAGTTTTGTACTAGTGGCCATATAGTTATATGGCAAGGTTCGATCAGATACGTGCGGTATTGCACGAATCAGGATCGGACGGATATTACTAGCCGGCTTTGGCTTAAGCCGGTCCTAGTTTAGTACAGTGTAGATTTTGTCTCTTTGCATTTGTATCCAGACGGAATACAGATGCGGGTGTGTATGTACAGTATCGGGGTTTTCCTGTAATTTGTTATGGGACCAGTTTTCTGGAGTTGCCAGTTTGCATTCCGTTCCGGCCGGTTTTCCTTTGTTCTTTCCCGGCCGGACTTTTCTGATGGAGGGGGTAATTTGCAGTTTTGCAAATTACTTTTGGTGGAGGTTTTATTTGTAAGATGATTTATTATGATAACCTTTTTAGATACCATTCATTTCATGCTTTATTGTGATAAGAAGTGGATTAGAGTTGATGTGATTTTGTGATGATTATGTCTTGATGTGGTCACCACTTGCTTTACCCTACACTCACCTCCCTTCATGCTTCATATTACCTCCTCCACCATTCTCATTTAGATGATAAGTTTTTCATTAGAAAAGAGAGAAGAAGAAAAAGAAAAGAGAGAAGAAGAAGGAGAGAGTTCTTCATTCTTGAGAGTTTCATCTTCTTGATCTCATTCATGTTAGAAAAATGCAAGCACCATTTTTCTATTCTTGATTCCTCCATCACCATGGCAACAAACCCCAAAAGAGACATACCCTCTACACTACACATTCTACAGCATATCTTGAGCATGTCGAGTTGCCGGCTTCATGCGCGAGTTGCCTCGGTATTGAGGCGGGAGCCCGTAAAAGAAGAAGGCGATGTGGTGCCCTTTCCGGCGAGGAGGCGACGATGTGGAGGCAAGACTTTCCGCGGGAGATCGGGACGATGACGAGAAGACCGGAGGACTCGGATCACTCGGTATACTTCTCTTCCCATCTCTTGATTGCTAGCATTAGGTTAATGGTAAACGATCCGGGTTTTCATTGTCCGCGGTAGCGCCGGTTTCCGAGTAAGGAAAATTTTTATTCCGTATTTTGGCCTCGAGTACGAGGCCGGGGCGCTGCCGTGGCGAAACATGGTATCAGAGCCACGCCATTAACCTTACCTAGCTTCGTCTAATGTGTTTTTCAGTTCCGATCGACCGAAATTCCAAAAACTGTATTTTTCCTTCACATCAGTTTCTGTCGAAATTTTTTGGAGTCTAAAAATTTTTCAAGTGGTCTCAGAATGATGTGCAGGCAGTTCTAAGAACACAGCAAAAATTTGGTGACACGACTCCTCCGTACGACCGCAGAAGAGCGGCCAAAACCCCCTTCTGGCCGCGCTTCCGCCGCAGGAGTGTTTGTTCGCGTGATTATTTTTTTTGCAGTGGGCTTATGGGCTGTAATTAGGGGTTTTGGAATATTAAAATTGGGCCCAGGTTTTCTGTGAGTGCTACAGTATTGATTGGGGGCCCACTTGTTAATTTTTGGTCAATCGGAAAATTTTAAACACATTTTTCACAGTATTTACATTATATCTGCGACCGTGAATGTCACTCGATCGGTAAATCCAGTCTAACTGCTATAGCCCGGTTAGACGGATTTGCGAACGTGACTTTCACGTTGATGTTCTATGTTTATGCTGTGATGTTGCGGATCGGTCGTGGGGGATAGCCTGGATGCAATGCTAGTACAGTTTTGTTGTATTATGTACATTTGATATTGCGGGGCGAGCGTCCGACATGTGGACTGCCGTCACTGCCTGTTTGTATTATTCTTTTGGGGGCACGACCTGGTTGCGGTCGATGTACCCGGTATATGTATATTTTACTTTCTGTACTAGGATTACCCCGCGGAGGGGTGCACGGATAGCCGAGTTCTAGAGGGCAACGGGCCCGCATCTCATGGCATTGAGACGGAGGGGGCTTCACTCTAGGATTGGCGGGCTATTCGCCGCACTCGTAGGGGGTACAGGTTGACCCAGGAGGGGTGCACAAGTTACCGGATTCCATGAAGTGCTGGGTGGTCCATTCACGGAGCTGAAGGGGGCTGCCTCGCTTCAGGTTTTGGCGGGTGACTTGCCGCGCCCGTAGGGGTCTAGGATTTCATTGCACAGGCTATCCACACGACCAGGGGAACGTCGGGTTTCAGCAGCGGCTCTGTGAAACCCGGGGCTTCCAGATATCTGTATTGTTCTGTGATGCTGTACATTTCTGTGATGTTGCATTTTATCACGCCTTGAGCGAAATATAATATATTGGTATATATATTAGTAGATGTTGTATATGTTTTACATCCGCGCTAGTCCAGTCCCCGCTCTGTCGTTAGTTAGCTAACCTAACGAGTGATGACGGGACCCAGTGGCGAATGCGGATGGCATATACGTACATCAGTATATTTTCGTTCTTTGTGGTGTGATTAATTGATGGGACTGCGTTGATTCGGATCAATGCAAGATAAACAAACCTATTCTGATGTTGTTGGAACAATTTTCAAAAAGCTGTTATTGCAAGGACGTTCACTTTTGTTTTGCATCGTGGTATTCATTTGGAATATCCTGCTCCTCAGTCGACGAGGCAAGGGCCGAGATCCCCTCACCGGGAGTGACCCCTTGGACAGAAGTTTGCGTCAGGGCATTAACTTCACTATAGCCGATTACTTTTGCTTTGCATCGTGGTATTCAGTTGGAATATCCTGCACCTCATTCTACGGGGAAAGAGCCGAGATCCCTTCACCGGGAGTGACCTCTTTAGTAAAGGTTTTCGTCACTATATTTTTATAAAAGGCTATGCAGTTCCTTCAACGATATCAAGTTCATTACGTTAAAGGTTTTTCGCCAAAAACCATTCGTAGCCCTCCGTCATTTCGGATTAGTATTGCATAGTATTCGCGCTACGTTTGTCGTTGCTATTCGCCGAGGCGTAGTGTGCGGTAGCTCTGTAATGCTTTCTGTCACATGGATAAGTGGATTGGTTAGGACAGTCGTGCGACTTTTTTGATTATTCGTCAAGGGTCGTGCGGGTGGGTTTAACGCAATCAAGATAATGACGGGTTGAACTTGACTAGGACCTTTTGATTTGTTGATTATTCGTCAAGGTCACTTGGGTCCTAGGGGTAAAAACACACATCGGGAGTTTCAAAAGAACTGAAACTTGCCAGGCATGCGCATACCTTCTGGAGTGTGGTGACTTGAGTGGATTCCGTCAAGTTATCATGCGATGATAGTTGGATCCCGATTCCGACTGATGATTTAGTTTACTCCTCGGGTGACCCCGACTAGTTCTTCTTTCAGGTTTGGAGGAGAATTTGAGGTACAGTGGGAGGTTTCCAGATTAGACAAAGTGATAACCATTCTGATCTAGGATAGAGTGCACGCTGAGTGTTTCTTTTCTCTCTCTCTTTGGCAGCGACCATTGACCCGACCCTAGACTTTGACTCAGTGACCAAGTTGACCGAACCTTCTTAACACTGGCTTTTGGATTGTCAGAGTTGCAGACCTCTTTGCCACTCCTACTTTTACCCTTTTCTCCAGGACACCCCGTATTGCTACGAACGTCCACTTCCATTGGACAAAACCATCGTATGGTTAGATACGAACTCGAAGGACTTCGAGGATGGTTTCTGGTTCTGAAGAAAACGGATAGGACTATTCAGTTTTCTTTTCTTTTCACCTTCTCTCAGGTTGCGAGTACTCCTTGGTTTAGGAGTAGTACACCTATTACGCAAATTGGATAGTCTTCTTCCAAACCTTAGGCTGGTGCCGACCGGTAGGGAATGAAGAAAACCAATTAGCATAACGATGGTGTGCAGAAGGTATTAAGTTAAGACAAAGCAAGGGATTAGTAGGAGGGCAAAGTAAATTGCGACTGATATTCACGACCAAACCAAGTATTTCTTCGCCAACACTAAATCACCTTTGTATTTCTCCAGGACACTCCGTATCACTACGAAGATCCCATTTCATTGGATAATCCATCGTATGGTTATATACAAACTCGAAAGGAACTTGTTCCAGTTCGGGGATGGATCCTGGTTCAGGAGAAATAGGAATAAAGTACATTCAGGTATCTTTTATTTTCACCTTCTCTCGCATTGCGAGTGCTCCTAGGATTAGGACAGTACACCCTTTATGATTTTTGGATAGTCTTCTTCCAAACCATAGGCTGGTGCCGAACGGTAGGGAAGGAAGAAAACCATTTGGCTTAAAGGGGTGTACAGAAGGTAATGACTAAAGACATATAAAGGGATTTGGAGAGGTGGCAAAGAATTATACGGTTATAGTTGTGAATCTGGATAATGGAAGAGGCATTACTAGGAATACCAGGATACCCCGACGAAACATTTCAATGTTTCAGTTTCAACTGTGTACTGTTAAAAGAAAACTGATTTCCCGATTAGACGCTTGCTCCAGGGTATGTATTTACCAGGTTGGATTCTCACATCTGTATGGTATTACAGATACTGAGTGGGAGTAAGTTATTGGGAATTAGGTGACCATCCTCTTTATATCGGGATTCGTTGTAATTGGTGATATTTGAGGAAGCCACCTGGGTTGTTTGCCGGTCGGCAAATATTTGGTTTTGAATATCCGCTGTTGTGCACCAATTTCAAATTGATATATCTGTACGTCTATTTTCATAGAGTGAGATATACCTTTTGATATTATGTCGATGACATTTACCTATATCAGTGGATGGTTAGGTAAGGAGCATTAAACAGCGGTGTAATTCTTCTTAACCATAAGTACAGTTTTTCAACCTACGACACACAGTGAAAGAGTTGTTAGACTCAGAGGACTTATACAGAGTATTGTATGTTGTCCAGTGTCCATCAGGACAGAGGGGTTGGTCCTCATACTATATTCTGTTTACTTTTAACTTCTCTGGTTCTTAGACATGTGTTTCGTGGAAACACAGGGTCTAAGTTTTGAGGAGTTATAGGTATTTGAATAGAGTAGAGAACCAGGTATAGCAAGTATCGAGATTCTTCAAAGTGATCGAAGATGTAGATACTTGTGTATGGTATTCAGTTGATAGTAATGATTAAGAGAACTTGCTTCTCTTTCAGGATACTCATAATTGGAAGCATTCCTAAGTTGAGTAACGCTGATCGGCCTCCTTCCATTTACTTTACATGCACTGGAGATAGCTGCATGATTTGAATCTGGTTCAATTAAATCAGTGCCTCTGTTTCTATATTGGATATAGAACAGTTCATATCTTGACATTGTTAAGGTACCAGGAGTTGTCCGGCTTATGCTTAAAACCAGACACTGGACAACTCAAGGCACGTTTCTGTAATGGCTGTTTGTGGGTTGACCCAGGCTATGACGAGGGTTGACTTTCTACCATCTGGATGAACAATAGCAATATTGTTCTAGACTCGCCACAGTTTTTATTAAAAATGGATTTTTTCAGAAAAAGTAGTGGGAGTATGGTAGAACTGGAAGTGATTCCAGAACCGCAAACGATTACTGAAGATTTAATAAGGAACCTAAAGATTCAATCTGATTTGACATTCCATTGGCCACTCCGCAGATACGGTGGGTAACTTCAGGCACCCGAGAAGTACTCCGGTAGCCTCAAGGATGGTGACAGGGAAGTTCTTGTTTACCCAAACTTGCCATTGCTGTTGTTCCAGGCTGCGAGACCCGGCAGGAGGATGAGTATAGCGTCGTTCTAAACTAGCTTTGGAAGTGCACGTCTATATGACTCTGCCAGAGGGTTATCGTAGTCAGCGGGAGCAGCGGAAGCATTGGTGGACATCAGGCTTATGACTATTTATAGACTAAAGCAGATGTAGCGGAGATAGATCATCTATTTCTGATGTGACAGTCATAGGTTTGACGTCATCAGAATAAAGGGGTGGATCTGTTGAGAAGGTAGTAGGAAGTGATATTCCTATACTAAGATCGGTTATACTTTGGTCGTCACACAGTGGTTTCTCCACAAGGGACTTGGATATTATATCAGACATACTGGTTACTAGATCTATGGTTTTAGATCTAGATTTGGGTGGTTTCCCAATCTGGGTACCTTGACAGCATTCTATGAGTATTTAGAATGGACGACTCCTGACACGGTAGTGCACCTGCAGTTGATGGAGTCACCCTCTCTAAAGGTGTCTTATAGACTAAAGTGGAGAGGGATACTCATGATTGGCAGATCACTTGCTTAGGCAATTGAGTCAATCATGAGATGTCAAGTACCACACCAGATGTTGTTCTTGCACTAGATGCAATAAGTTGATATTGATCCAATCCTGGAGAAACAGTCGCAAGCAGTCTTAGAACATATGTGGATGTTCTAGGGATATGATAACGACAGCCTCATTTGGGAGACAGTTATCATTCCAGGCTTCCAAGGTGGCATGGATGACAAGGAGGTTGTCAGAGTTATAGTTTTCCTTCTGACGAGGGGCAGTATTTTGGAAAGGTGGTCCAAGGCAATACTGAGGGTGGCATGGCGCAGGATACTGATTAAGTTCAGTTGACGATACAGTCTAAGAAGTTTGGATTTGGAGTTCATTTATGAACTAGGTCCCATCAGACATCCAGACGTTCTAAGACAGGTATTGCTCATTTCGGGAGATGGCTTTCTCCGCGAGCTTGAGATATAGAGAGACATAGAAAGAAACATCACAGCGGATCCACTCACTGAGGCTATTCCTCGAACGCAATAGTTTCGCAAACGAGCTTTGTGAGACTGACTAGTAGAGGAGTTGGGTGTTCGGTATCACACGGGCTGTGAGTATGCGGCATCGCAATAATTAGCCTTGAGTGCAAGTGGGAGATTGTTGGAGATAGTGCCCTCATAGTCAATTATTGGATCACAGGCACGTGATTGCAATGATTGAGGGAGGACCTATCCCGGTAGGACAGTCTTACTCGAGATGATAGTATGCTATCTGGTTTACCTTTATCATCGTGTACTGCTTTAGGTGACCTGGCATGTCGCTATTACATGTTGATAGAGCCCCTAGGATTCTTGCTTGACTGCCGGCAGTATGATGGCGATCATACACGTGGGAGCTGGTAGTCTATAAGCACATCCTTAAAAGGTCCCTAGTCGTAGGAGTTTCGAGGCAGGGCATCGATACTCCATTAGTAGACTAGTGTATACAGTCGAGACCCCGACGAGGGGCGGTGGCCGGTCTCACAAGCCACTGGTGTCAGTTGGTTCACTTAAGATGTATACAGGTGCTCATTGGGTTATGAGTACACCGGACAGGACTCGCTGGGAACCTGCTAGTTGGTCTTATACTAGACGTCAGATAGCAGTTCCCTGGTGACATGTGTACAGGTTAGTTCATTGACCTGGGGATCGTCATTTGTCTCGTGTGAGTTCCCACTGTGCTTTGATTACTACCCTACCACGGCTCAAAGGAGTCGTGCAAACAGGTTTTAGTTGGGTACAGTCCCGAGCCACATAGAGGCAGTGAGCGGATCTTTAGGGGTTCGTCTCTCCCGGTATTGGGGGTGAGGTCGCGCTGTGTCCAGGAGAGCCATTACGCAAAGCCCTCGGCCGAGGCAGGAGATTTACTGGTAGGTATTCCAGTAGTATCTCAGGGCGTTCTGGGCTACACTCCGACACGACTTGTACCGCTTTTGGGGGTCTGACTTTTACCAACCCCCTAGGCCCGACATGCGATGCTCATAGACGAACGGACCGGACTGTACGGATATTGTCACTGACAGGCTCAGTAGGGTGTCAGGATGAGTTCGCTCATCGACGTCCCTTTTGGTCAATAGCTGGTGGCCCGTCACGTATTGGCTGATACCTCTGATGTGCTAGTGGTTAAATCCACAGCCATAGTATTGACGAGTCTTTAGAGTCCACCACACTTACAGTTACTCAAGCTTTCGGGCGAAACGCTGTAGAGGCCGTATGGAGATATGGCAGGGTCCGATCAGATACGTGCGGTATTGCACGGATCAGGATCGGACAGTTTTGTACTAGTGGCCATATAGTTATATGGCAAGGTTCGATCAGATACGTGCGGTATTGCACGAATCAGGATCGGACGGATATTACTAGCCGGCTTTGGCTTAAGCCGGTCCTAGTTTAGTACAGTGTAGATTTTGTCTCTTTGCATTTGTATCCAGACGGAATACAGATGCGGGTGTGTATGCACAGTATCGGGGTTTTCCTGTAATTTGTTATGGGAACAGTTTTCTGGAGTTGCCAGTTTGCATTCCGTTCCGGCCAGTTTTCCTTTGTTCTTTCCCGGCCGGACTTTTCTGATGGAGGGGGTAATTTGCAGTTTTGCAAATTACTTTTGGTGGAGGTTTTATTTGTAAGATGATTTATTATGATAACCTTTTTAGATACCATTCATTTCATGCTTTATTGTGATAAGAAGTGGATTAGAGTTGATGTGATTTTGTGATGATTATGTCTTGATGTGGTCACCACTTGCTTTACCCTACACTCACCTCCCTTCATGCTTCATATTACCTCCTCCACCATTCTCATTTAGATGATAAGTTTTTCATTAGAAAAGAGAGAAGAAGAAAAAGAAAAGAGAGAAGAAGAAGGAGAGAGTTCTTCATTCTTGAGAGTTTCATCTTCTTGATCTCATTCATGTTAGAAAAATGCAAGCACCATTTTTCTATTCTTGATTCCTCCATCACCATGGCAACAAACCCCAAAAGAGACATACCCTCTACACTACACATTCTACAGCATATCTTGAGCATGTCGAGTTGCCGGCTTCATGCGCGAGTTGCCTCGGTATTGAGGCGGGAGCCCGTAAAAGAAGAAGGCGATGTGGTGCCCTTTCCGGCGAGGAGGCGACGATGTGGAGGCAAGACTTTCCGCGGGAGATCAGGACGATGACGAGAAGACCGGAGGACTCGGATCACTCGGTATACTTCTCTTCCCATCTCTTGATTGCTAGCATTAGGTTAATGGTAAACGATCCGGGTTTTCATTGTCCGCGGTAGCGCCGGTTTCCGAGTAAGGAAAATTTTTATTCCGCATTTTGGCCTCGAGTACGAGGCCGGGGCGCTGCCGTGGCGCAACACTTGTAATTCTCTTTTGCTAATCTAGTTGTTGTTATTCATTGTTTGTTTCTTTCTTGTTCTCTTTTCTTTTATCCTTAAACAACCATGATGCTTACGCTTGATCCTTGCCGAGGTGAGGTCGCAAATAGCTAGTTGTAATCTTCTAACCTCTTTCTTTCTATCTTCCTCCTTTGTTTTATTTTCATTTTTTCTTGTAATGGGTGAGTAGTTCCATACTTGTTAGGGTAGGATAAGGAAAGTTTGAGAGAAGGAAATCTCTCTCACTCTTTCCTTGCCCAACATCTTAAATCGAACTCCCGTTAATTGAACCACAATCCGCTCCCTACGGCACCCTATCCTACATGATAGCGGTGATTCCGTAGTGAGACCGGTTGTGGTTGAATTAACCGGAGGTTAAGGCTAAGAGCCAAGAACGGACGGACAAGCACCAAAAGGAAGAACTTATGCGTTGGAAAGCCTAGCTTATACTCGCAAGTTCCTTTCTAGTCATGCTAATTCCCGTTGTTTCCGATTACCGTAACACAGACATTAAGAGTGGCAACGAAAGAAGTGAGCGACTCCTAACTCAAACTAACCTAATCCTAACCCTAACAAGCTCTATATATATATCATTTTAGCATATAAGTAAACTAAAAACAAACCTGGAAAATTGGACTTAACTCGTTAAAGCACATAGAAAAAGATTCCCATCTCCCTGCGGACGACCCGTACTCAACCGGCTAGCTACAAGAGAAACCGTCTTGATTGCGGTAACAAACTTAGCACACAAAAACCTTACCAATCAAATGGCGCCGTTGCCGGGGAGACGGTAGTTTATTTCTTTGTGTAATTTCGGGTTAATTTGTGAATATAAATATAACCGAAAAACAAAACAAAAAATATACATTGTAAAAAATCATCTTGTTATTTTTGATTAGTTTTTGTGCAAGTGTGCAGGATAAAACGAAGTTCAAGTTCAGTGCCAAAGACGTAGGTAGTTAGATCCATATTTCGCGGCTACACCGCGACGGATCAAGACGGAGCCAACGGTCTATTATAAAATTCTGGAGCAGATCCAGTGTGCAAATCACAATTCGGGAGCTCCAAACAGGAAGAGGACACCCAACAGAGCACAACCCAAAAAACTGAAGGCCCAAGCCCACCATATCGCCGCGGAACCGCGGCATAAGCTAGCTTAGGCCGCGGAACCGCGGCCAGTTAGTGCCTTCAGGGTGCCAAAATTTCTGTAAGTCCTCCTTTTCTCTCCTCCACTCCTCTGAACTCCACTGAACTGTGTTTTCTGCAGCATTCTTTGCGCAAACTCTCTTCCCCCTTCCAATAAATTGTTTTTGTGCAGGATTCTTTGCGCCGCGCTAAAATAAAAATTGATTGCAGTTGATTTGTTACTGCTTTGCATTTATTAATACGGACTTTAAGGGGCTTGAAACCAATTCAGATTGGGTGGGGATTTCATCACCCTTCCCAGGACCCCAGAATTCATAAAAGCATATGCATTGACCATTGTTAATTAAAAAAATACTAGACTCAGCCCTAAGGACTTCGCGCTCAATAGGACAGAGGACTAGTTACAGGCATCGGCCGTTTATCCTATCCTGACTTTTGCGGTGTCTAGGCAAGTGTGTCCAAGCCAAGTGGTTACTTAATTAGGACCACTACTTATGTAGTGGGGAGCCTCCCACTTACCTGGCACTTACCTGGCCGCAATTGTTGGAGAAGAGGCGGTTTGAGGTCCTATTTCTAGCCCTTTGGAACAGTTAGGAGCTGTCTAGCTGACCTAGGTGACCCTAGATCTAGGTGTGATTGTGCATATCTTGTTTGTGATTGCTTGAAGTCGTAACTCCGTACATATTTCTGTAAATCTCTTTCTAAAAAAAAACAGAAATCCAAAAACTTTTATAAAAACTTGCCCTTTGTCGCCAGAATCCATTTTTTCACCCACCACCCATCGTATTTCTCCATTGACGTTTTCTTACCCTCACCTTCTCCGCTTTGACTATACTAAACTCGTTTAGTGTATGTCCGCTTGGACTCAGGACACTAGCGCCCGCCTAGTCCGCGTTACGTTAGTCGCTACCAAATACGCGATCGACTCAGACGTCGAAACTCCGACCATGCCTCTTTCACCCTTACCTTTGCCGGCCAACTCCGACGTTGACGGGAATTCTGTTCATACATCTTCACCTTCACCATCACCAACTCTTCTTCCGCGATGTCAGGATTTAATCCAAACATCTCTTTGACTACACCAGGATTGACTCCACCTCCTACGGAGGCAACTAACCCACCACCACCTCCTGTTGTAGCGCCGCAAAGAATCGCGCTCCAGGATCGTTTCTATCCCACCCGTTCTGCACTTCACACCTGTCTTTCTCTTCCACCGGCCAATGGGGATAATTTTGAAATTAAGCCCCACTTCATTAACATGCTTCCGAAATTTCATGGGTTTGAATCTGAAGATGCCTATATCTTCATCAACAAGTTCCAAAATGTTTGTGCCATGATGAAAACCACCCAGCTGTCGGACGATGCTATACGGCTACGGGTCATTCCGTTCACTTTATGCGATCTTGCTGAAAAATGGCTGTATAGCACCGCTTCCCACTCCATAACCAATTGGGATGAGTTTGTGAAAGCGTTTCTCAAGAAATTTTATCCGAATCATAAAACCGCAAGGATCCGTAACGAAATCAACCAATTCTCTCAGCTTCCTACTGAACCCTTCTGGAAGTGCTTTGACCGGTATAAAGACCTTCTTGTTCAGTGCCCTCACCATGGTATCGAGAAATGGCAACTTTGCCAAACCTTATACGAGGGCCTCAACCCAGCAACCAAGCAGTTGTTGGAAACCATTTGTCAGGTCCACTTCCTATCGAAATCTGACGAGGAAGCGTGGCAATTCTTCGACGACCTTGCAGAACAAACGCTTCAATGGGAGAGCACCCGACCAACTTCTTCTTCTTCTTCGTCCACTTCTACTGGTCAGTCTAGGGTAGGAATTCACCAACTCGATGTCTCTATTGCGATGAAAGCTGAAATCGCTGCAATAACAAGAAAACTTGAAGCGATAGATAGCAAATTTTCATCTCCTGCTCCTGTTCTTCCCCTTCGTACCATTTGTGCTTGTTGTTCCGATCCTTCTCACTTAACCGAAGAGTGTCCTTACAATCCACCATCTCAAGGACAAGATCAGGTTAATGCTACATTTCAGCAAAGACCAAGGAATGATCCATACTCTTCCACCTACAATCCCGGTTGGAGGAACCACCCCAATTTCGCCTGGAATCAGAATCAGCAACAATTCCAAGGCAACAATTTCCAGAGGCCTCCTCCTCCGCAACAACAAGCACAACAACAAACTCAACAACAGTTTCAGCAGCCCTTCCAACCCCAACCTTTTCAAAATCAGACGAACAACTTTGCACCCAACAATTCTTTTCCACAAAACAACTTTGTTCCGTCAAACAACGATAAGGTTTCCTCGCTAGAACGAAGTCTGGAGGCGTTCGTTAAACAATCGACACAATCCACCGCCAATATCCAATCGTCTATTCAGTCTTTGGTGCAACACACTGCTGCACACGGGCAAAGCATCAAGACCATCGAAACCCAGATTGCACAGCTGAATGCGGCGTTAAGCGAGCGAGAAAAGGGGAAGCTTCCATCTCAACCACTCCCAAATCCCGGTCACCCACATAATGTACATGTTGCTCTTGAACAACAAAACCATAATGTGAGTGCCGTGACTACATTGAGATCGGTTAGGATGCTGCACAACAACATCGGCACAGCAATTGAGGATAATGACACTCCGGCCGCTTCTTCTTCTTCTTCTTCTTCGTCTTCTGAGCCTATTCTCCATTCATCAAAAGGCTCTTCTTCTTCTTCTGCTCTGAACGGACCCACTTCTCACTCCACAAAAACACCGGCTCTGGGATCCGTTCCATCTCCACAATCTCCTCCACAAGCATTGGACTCAACCAATTTTAAAAACGTTCCATTTCCAAACCGGTTGAGGTCCAATAAACAAAATCCATAAATGGAGAAGATTCTGGAGTTGTTTAAACAGATTAACATTAACATTCCCCTTTTAGATGTTGTCCAACTAGTCCCGTCCTACGCGAAAATCTTAAAGGACTTGTGCACGAAAAAGAGGAAGTCTCAGGTACCCAAGAAAGTTTTTTTGGCTAGTGTTGTGAGTGATGCTCTTACCAAATCTTTACCACAAAAATGGAAGGACCCTGGCTGTCCTACGATTTCTATTACCATTGGGGATAAGAACATCAACCACGCACTATTAGATCTTGGTGCCAGTGTTAACCTGCTTCCGTACTCAGTATATGAGCAATTAGGTGTAGGAGAGCTGAAACCCACACACTGTACTCTCCAAATGGCCGACCGATCGATCACCCATCCTAGGGGTGAGCTAGAGGATGTGTTAATCAAGGTCGGGGACTTCATATTCCCCGTTAACTTCATTGTATTAGAAACACAGCCTGTAGCTATCCCCCGAAATCAAATTCCGGTGATACTCGGTCGCCCATTCCTTGCAACCTCGAATGCTGTGATCAATTGTCGCAATGGTTCGATGAACCTATCTTTTGGAAACATGACAATTGAACTCAACATTTTTAGGTTGGGGAATCAGCCCACCGAACCTAATGCTCATATACTAGACGTTTGCTCAATCCAGGAGATCACCCCAGAAGAGTGTGAATTCGAGGAGTTTTTGTTCGATCACGATAACCTTAACGCCACTAGTGCGTTCCTCTTCGAACCTGCTGCTGTTTCTGCGCCCGATAATGACTACGAGTGTTTTACTTTCTCGAACAATCGTAGCCCCTCACCTCCTGAGTTTGAATCCTTCGAATTTCCGGATGAGTTACCTGAACCATCCAACTCGGTCGCTTACACTCGTTTCGAATCTTTGCTGGAATCCTTTGAGTTCGAGACCTTTTCACCAATCTTGCCTTCAATCGTTTCACCTCCAACGCTCGAACTCAAGCCTTTGCCGTCTCACCTTAAGTACGCTTACTTGGGTGAGAACGAGACCCTCCCTGTTATCATCTCGGCTTCTCTAGCTCCAGAGCAAGAGAAAGCCCTTCTTACGGTCTTGCACAGCAATAGGCAAGCTTTTGGCTGGTCTATGGCGGACATCAAGGGGATTGGTCCCCTGATCGTTGAACATCACATTCATCTGATGGATGATGCCAAACCAGCCAGAGATCCACAAAGGCGACTCAATCCAGTCATGAAGGAGGCTGTGAAAAAGGAAATCGTGAAGTGTCTGGATAGTGGTATCATTTACCCTATCTCTTATAGTCAGTGGGTTAGCCCCATTCACGTTGTCCCCAAGAAATCAGGCATAACGGTCATTACTAACGAGACAAATGAGTTAATCCCTACTCGCACCCAAACTGGGTGGCGAGTCTGCATCGATTACAGAAAAATCAATGCCGCAACGCGGAATGACCACTTTCCGCTACCTTTCATTGACCAAATGCTTGAACGATTGGCCGGACATGAGTACTACTGCTATCTTGATGGCTACTCCGGCTATAATCAAATTCCCATCGCCAAAAAAGACCAGAACAATACCACATTCACTTGTCCTTTTGGCACGTTCGCATATCGTCGCATGCCCTTTGGGTTATGCAATGCGCCCGCTACCTTCCAGCGGTGTATGATGGGAATCTTCTTAGACATGGTGGAAAAATTCCTGGAAATCTTCATGGACGATTTCTCCATCTTCGGCGATTCCTTCAATGAGTGTTTGCAGCATCTTGACGCTGTCCTTACCCGATGTAAGGACAAGAACCTCACTTTGAATTGGGAGAAGTGCCACTTCATGGTGCGCGAAGGTATTGTCTTAGGACATATCATTTCGCAAAATGGCATAGAGGTTGACAAAGCGAAGATTGAGGTCATTTCCAATCTCCCTCCTCCCAGATGCGTCAGAGACATCCGAGCCTTCCCTGGCCATGCCGGTTTCTATAGACGGTTCATCAAGGACTTTAGCAAGATTGCTAGGCCCTTGATGCTTCTACTTGCCAAGGACACACCATTCGACTTCAACTCGAGCTGTGTGACTGCGTTCGAGTCATTAAAAAGCTCACTCACTTCTGCTCCCGTTCTTTCTTCACCTGACTGGACGCACCCATTTGAGATTATGTGCGATGCATCCGACTTTACCATTGGTTCTGTCCTTGGACAACACATCAACAAGATGCCGCACGTAATCTATTATGCTAGCCGAACCCTGAACGACGCCGAACTTAATTATACAACAACTGAGAAGGAGTTCTTAGCTGTTGTATTTGCTTTAGAAAAGTATAGGCCCTACCTCATCGGCTCTCCAGTCATTGTCTACACAGACCATTCTGCTCTGCGCCATCTTTTTGCGAAGAAAGATGCAAAATCTCGGCTAATACGTTGTATCCTCTTGCTTCAAGAGTTTGACCTTGTTATTAAGGACAAAAGAGGATGTGAAAACGTAGTCGCCGACCATCTCTCACGACTTCCTTCTTCGCCGTCGCCTCAACTTCCGATTAACGACGTTTTTCCGGATGAACAACTCTTGACAGTATCTCGCGAACCCTGGTTCGCAGATATTGAGAACTATTTGGCCACAGGGCTACTGCCGACTGAATGGTCAAGTCAGGACAGACTTCGATTCTTATCCCAAGTAAAACACTTTTACTGGGACGAACCCTATCTGTTCAAGTACTGTCCCGACCAGATTATTCGTCGGTGTGTCCCTGACGAGGAATTCAAGAGTGTGCTGTTATTTTGCCACGATCAAGCATGTGGTAGGCATTTTGGCCCCAGAAAGACAGCTGAGAAGATCTTGCAATGTGGTTTCTACTGGCCACAACTCTTCAAAGACGCTCATGACTATTGCAAGACTTGCTCCCGGTGCCAACACTTGGGCCGGATATCCCGGAGGAACGAGATGCCGCTCCAACCAATCTTGGTTGTGGAGATTTTCGACGTTTGGGGGATAGATTTCATGGGGCCGTTTCCCAGCTCTTTCGGGAACTTATACATCCTTCTCGCTGTTGATTACGTCTATAAGTGGGTCGAGGCTGTGCCCAGCCGGACTAACGACAACAAGGTTGTCGTTAGGTTTCTTAAAGAAAACATTTTCTCCCGGTTTGGGCACCCCCGAGCGATCATTAGCGACAATGGAACTCATTTCTGCAATAAGACTTTCGAGGACTTGATGTGGAAATATTCCATTAATCATAAGTTATCTACGCCCTACCACCCCCAAACCTGTGGGCAAGCCGAAGTTTCAAATCGGCAAATCAAGCAGATACTGGAGAAGTCGGTTTCCAAGAACCGTAAGGATTGGTCGCTGAAACTCACTGATGCCCTTTGGGCATTTCGAACCGCTTATAAGACTGATCTTGGCATGTCTCCTTATCGGCTTGTGTACGGAAAGGCTTGCCACCTACCTGTCGAAATAGAGCATCGCGCATTTTGGGCGATAAAAGAACTGAATCTGTCTCTCGAAGATGCGGGCAGCCATCGGAAGCTGCAGTTGAACGAATTGAGCGAGTTTAGGGATGAGGCTTACGATAACGCGGTTGTCGTTAAAAACCGAACGAAGGTGTTTCACGATAAACACCTTTTGCGCAAAACCTTCGTACCTGGTCAGCAGGTACTGCTTTACGACACCCGGCTATACTTCCATCCAGGAAAGCTCAGATCTCGCTGGAAAGGGTCCTATTTTGTGCGGAATGTGTATCCGCAGGGCGCTGTAGATTTGGAGAATCCAAAGGACGGTTCATTTTTCAAAGTGAACGGACACCGACTAAAACCGTACCTTAGCGCCGAACCAACAGAGGAGCTCCTGGTCTTACAGGAGCCGGTTTACCCTGCATAATCTTCCTCTGCTTACCACCAAACTTCGGTTATCCAGCCAAGAACAGTGGACACTGTTCCAAATAAGTTTGGGGGTATGTATATACCTTTTTGTATTTATTTGTGGATATTCTTTTCCCTTTTTACTCTTTAAAAACATAAAAAAAATTTGTTTATCTAACCGACAATTTTGGCCCTTCAAATGATCTCTTCATGCAATGACTGTGAGGATACTGTCCAGTTTAAGTTTGGGGGTACGCTCGGTACGCATTTCTAACCTTCGCATTCATATGTATATTTTACATCTGCATATTAAAATCCATAAAATCCATAAAAATCAGAAAATTTTCTAAAAATATAAAAACTTTTCTGTCAAGTTAGCTAGTGGGAGAACTCTGATTCAACATTTCGACGGTTTTGTTTAATAAGATAAGAATAACTAAATTTTATTTTTAGATTTTGAAAACCTGAAAGATAACTCTCCTTTGAAGTTAACTATAGCTGATATACATCTTTACATCACACTACACGTGTCGTGAGTTTTTAGAAATTAGATGACAAGTCTTTTATGTATAAGAACTTTTAAATGGATAAATGATTTTCTGAGGATCAAATAGGTTTGTTCTGAAATAAGTAATATTAAGAATAGTTTATGAAATGAAGTGAATATGAAGGAATGTTATTGATGCCTTAATTGGAACTAAGTCTGAAAAATAACCCATCTGAAACTTGATTGGAATGATTACACACCTAACCCACTAAACACGTCTTTTATCCAAAAAATAACAGAACTGCCGGTTATATCTCCGTTCGCATTGAATCATCATGATTTTCACGCTAAATTGTCTTTTATTTTTGGGCCTAGGTAACTTGAGTAATTAAGTTCGCTGGGGTGTTTCTACACCTAATGCCCTAAAACCAACTGGTTTGGGTGCATTGGCCCAAAGCTCGCTAAGAAGCCTAGAAAGTCCAGATTAAAACAACGTCAAGCAAGTGTTCTCTCCGAGTTAAAATTCCTAACGGTTCTTTGTGTGAGAATAATCTTGACAAAAGACAGGCTTTTATAAAAAATATTTCTAGCGGAGATATGAAGGTTTTATTCTATGATAAAGACTATTGCACGTTCACAGAGGTGTGTATGAAATGAAAACAAGAAAAAGGTGGAGTGAAAAAAAAGACCTAGTTTCCTGTTAAGGAAGATAGAAATTCTGAAGTTGAAACCTTACTGGAAAACGAAACTTGAAAAATACTTAACTCTTTATAAAACTTATGTGATCCTTTTAAAATTGTTATCTGGGCTTTATTATGTGACATGATGACTTTAATCGATCCTTCTGGAACTTAACGACACTATTTACACTACACGTAAAGACATATAAAATCTTAAGTTAAATAAGAAGCGAGGTGTGAAAAATAAGGGTTCGATAGTCTAGACTTAGGATCATAGAATTGTTATTTTCTGAAACAAAACTTTAGGGGTTTGAATCATAGTAATTTTGCAAAACTAGCTTGACCGGATTTTGTGGGTAGTATCCGCTGAAAACCCTCATGAGACAACACTCCTACTACTAGGGACACCTAGAGGTTTAATGGCTTGTTGCACGTGCTCAGTGCAATCGCGTTCCCTGCGAAAGTGAGGTTAGGAAATTTTTGTGAATAAATTGGCTTTGCTCGGGACGAGCAAATGATAAATTTGGGGGTATTTGTTTATATCAGATTTTTGCATTTTTATACCGCCCAATTTTTATCACATTGCTTATCGGTAGGTACTCTTGAGCCGTGTTTGCTAGTCAATTGCAGGATACATGTTCTCGGCTCTAAACGGTGAAATTCATGGAAAAGCACGACAAAATCCGGATTACTGCCAACCACAGATAAAACACGGGTCTCCGCACTCTATCCGTATGTTGCCGCACACCAGTTTAAGAGACAAAATGGCAAATCAATGTCATTTTCATGCACAAGGCTCCATGGCAACACAAGATCCAACATATCTACGCGGAGCTCGAGAAAATCATGACAAAAAGATCCACATCAAATCACCTTTTGGTCTGCTGGAATTCTGGAAAAATTGTGAAGAGTTTCTGAGAAAAAACATATACCAAACAGCAGACAACATCAGACCAGGGGGCCCCACAAAATCCGAGGAGCCAACTCCTCTATTAGGCCGCGAAACCGCGGCATAAGCATGCTTAGGCCGCGGAACCGCTGCCGTAAGGCCTTGTCGGCTGAAGACTTTTCAGGGTAGTTTTGACTTTTCATAAAGAGGCAGAATTTTGCCCTAGGTTTCCAGTTTCCTGCCTATAAATAGTCCAGAACTTGCCAAAGCCAAGGGTCCATAATCTTGTATTTAGAATTTTAGAATACATGTGTTGTTCTTCTTCCTCTTCTCATCTTTTCTCCATTAAAAACTTGTAGTGAGCTTTTGTGAGTGAAGAATGAATAAAGAGTTCTCTTTGTTATCATGCATGTCTTGTTCTTTTTATAATTGCTTGTAATTCTCTTTTGCTAATCTAGTTGTTGTTATTCATTGTTTGTTTCTTTCTTGTTCTTTTTCCTTTATCCTTAAACAACCATGATGCTTACGCTTGATCCTTGCCGAGGTGAGGTCGCAAATAGCTAGTTGTAATCTTCTAACCTCTTTCTTTCTATCTTCCTCATTTGTTCTATTTTCATTTTTTCTTGTAATGGGTGAGTAGTTTCCATACTTGTTAGGGTAGGATAAGGAAAGTTTGAGAGAAGGAAATCTCTCTCACTCTTTCCTTGCCCAACATCTTAAATCGAACTCCCGTTAATTGAACCACAATCCGCTCCCTATGGCACCCTATCCTACATGATAGCGGTGATTCCGTAGTGAGACCGGTTGTGGTTGAATTAACCGGAGGTTAAGGCTAAGACCCAAGAACGGACGGACAAGCACCAAAAGGAAGAACTTATGCGTTGGAAAGCCTAGCTTATACTCGCAAGTTCCTTTCTAGTCATGCTAATCACCGTTGTTGACGATTACCGTAACACCGACATTAAGAGTGGCAACGAAAGAAGTGAGCGACTCCTAACTCAAACTAACCTAATCCTAACCCTAACAAGATCTCTATATATATCATTTTAGCACATAAGTAATCTAAAAACAAACCAGGAAAATTGGACTTAACTCGTTAAAGCACATATAAAAAGATTCCCATCTCCTTGCGGACGACCCGTACTCAACCGGCTAGCTACAAGCGAAACCGTCTTGATTGCGGTAACAAACTTAGCACGCAAAAACCTTACCAATCATCTTGTTTCGTCGAAATGACCCAGTCTACAATGCCACAAAAAGACTTCATTCATTTTTGAAATGTTCCTCTTGTGTGTGTTCTGAACGTTTAGAACTGTAGTTTGATTCAGAAAGTGTACAATATTATACAACATACCTTACCCAATTAACACTTGATTTAGGAAATGTAACACCCTAGAATGCGATTAGTGTTAATTAAGCGATAATGCGAGTTTTTTGTAAAAAGTTTACCAATTTGGGTTCCTCGCAATTTATAACAATTAATTAATATTTTATTATTATTTGTTTTGGCTTGCACACACGTGTGCACGTTAATGTGAAGGTGTGTTTGTGTTATCTAGTTTAGTGACCATGGCAACCTTAACCTAATCATATCCTTCCTTAAACATTAACCCTAACCCTCGATATTTGTGTGAGAAATTTGTTTTGGATGAGAGGAGGTGGCAAGGTGAATCATGGAGGGCATTAATGGGCATTAATGGAGGTGAGAGGGAGAGAGTGAGAATAATGACTCATTTCACCCTACACTCACCTCTCATCAGTTTCTTTCCCTCACCCTCTCATTTTCTCTCACTCTATCTCTTTCTCAATCTTTCCTCATTCCCTCAACCCCAAACTGAACCCTACACTACCCCTTCCATAATCCCTCACTAAACTTTATCAAATTTCACCCAAATCCCTTTTCAAGACTTGTTTTGCCTCTTAGATGCCTTGGAGCTTGGAAAGCTAGGATTTTTGAGCTTGTGAGGTTAGGTAAAGATCTCTTTCTGTTAGGTTAGTCTTTTTAATGTTGCAAAGCTTATTCATTTCAGTTTAGAATGCGTAAAGTTTAGTTTCGGGTAAATATCGTATTTTTAGTGTAGTTTTGGGTCTCGGATAATCTGCAATCAAACCAGGTATTTGTTGGAAAAGTTCTCATCATAGTGACCTTTTATAGTGGCCTAGAACCCACCATAAATATATGAGACCATTCCACAAAAACTGGGCCGCAAATAAATTGCTTCTGGCCGCAATTTGCGGCCAGACTGGGGTGTTTGGGTTTGGGTTTTGGTCTGGGGGTCTCTGGGGTTGTGTGTAGTCTCGTGGTACTTGCAACTTTCACTAATTGTCTGTGTAGCAAAATCTGGGACGACTTTGTCTTATTCTAGTGTTTTGAGTACGCGTGTTACATTATCCGACACGGTTCGTGATCTTGTGTGCTGCTGCACTTGGGCTGGTTTTGGTGTCTCGCTATACACGTTAGCCTTTAGACGAACACTTATGAGTTGGATTGGAGTTGGTGCGTCGGACAAACGTAGAGTGTACGTGATATGATCGATTTTTGAGTTTTGCACTTGTTATGTTTTGTGTTAATAGGATCGCAGGCGGGGACTTCGGACGCTGTGAAGAAAGGGAAGCGGGTGATTGGATTTACCTAGCCTGCGGTTGTCGGTGAATAGATTTAACATCTACGGGGAATTCGCCCGCATGGCGTTATGCGTCAGGGCTAGATACGATATGATATTAGCCGCATGTTTATATTGCACATATAGAGATTGTGCATAAACTTCATTGCATACCATTACTTGTTGTGCTTGGACTTCTACCCTTTGGACACTGCACAATTATTGATGGTTCATGTTGCATGAGCACTGATTGTATGCCACCCACACCATCGATAATTGCCATGACACGCACAACACACATACATATGAGATATTGTATGGTTAGAGACATTGAGACATTGATTCATAATTCATTGTGCATATGACTTATAGCATACCTGTATACCTACATGCTTACACATATGCCTTGCCATACCTACATGCTAGCTACCTGTATACCTATATGGTATTGTACCATTAGAGATATGTATATACACATATGAGACATAACTACATGTACATCTTGCATACATACTTACATGTTCACCCTTATATGATGTTGCGTTGGATTTCAGAGAAATTAGGAACCGCATGATATATATTTAATAACTGGTTGCAGTTAAATAGCGGTTTTCCTTTATATGCTCATATTACTGTTTATGTTGCATATGTTATATTCATGGATTTTCGCATTGAGATATGAATTTCACATGATGTTTTCTGGATGTTTTGCTCCTGACGATATATATATCCGTGGTATGGAACGCTGTTATATATGTATATATATCAGTGGTATGGGACACTGTTATATATATATATGTGTGTGTGTGTGTGTGTGTATCTCATCGTAATGATCTATGCAAGTATTCTTATTCTTTACTTGATATTTGGATACATCCACACTTAGACCTATGGATATTGAAAAACGATACGTGGATCACAAGTGTCGATCTTGGGCACTTAGGATTCGAGGAAACGTATGGATATTGAAAACTGATACGTGGATCACGAGTGTCGATCTTGGGCACTTAGGATTCAAGGAACGTATGGAAATGAGTATTTATGTGTCGATGTTGGGCACTAGTTTTCATGATATTTCCGGGTGTCGATGTTGGACACTCAGGTTCCATGAGACTTACAGGTTATGAGGGCCGATCTGAGGGCCGATTTGGGAAATTTGGGATTTGATTGTCTTGATGGACATTGGTCCTGCCACGATGAGGATTCCGTGAGGATGACATGTTTTACCCCATACCCCGCATTTATTCGATATGCATTGCTTCATGTATTAGCAATACCTGATAGAGTACCTTTCATGACTGTTGCATATATATATATATATATATATATATATATAGCCATACTTATGCTATCAGATTACATATGATAGATTATCGCTGTTAGTGCATACTTACGATTTCAGTATGATATTATTTACTATTCACGATTTGGCAACTCACCCCCGTTATGCCGCAGTGTTTTGCAGGTCTGATCCTCAGAGTAGTCGCGGCAGGGCACCTTATTATCTCTACTTTTACGGATGCCGCTACGGTTGGCTGTGAGGCCGTTTGCTTTAGGTGTGTTGCGGTTATCCGATGATGAACATTATATATTTTTGTATCTAGTACTCTCCATCTACCACCTTCATGTATTGACTTAGATACGAGTTGTGAGGATCGATATTGTTTATTCTTATGATTCTGGTTGCCGTGCTCGTGTAAGCCGGCCTTTATTTATGTGTGTTATCTAATTTCTTCGCTACAGCGTCGTATATCTGTTGTGGTGGTTGTTTCCTCCGTTGGGCAAGATTTGCTCCCGTTTGGAGATGATTTATTTATATCTTATGTTTGTACCAGTTTCGGGGCTATTTTTTTACAAAAGAGGTGCTGCCGGAATTTTTATAAAAACAAACTTAAGCTTAAAGTTTTGCGTCGAGATTTTTAAAGTGTTCCATCTTTTCCTTCTTGAAATGGTTTAGATTGCTGGGTTTGCGGCTATTTAAATTGCGTTACGCCTGTTGACGTTACGTAGTGTAAGTGCCGGTCATGTGCCTAAATTGGGTCGTGACAGGAAAATATTTACAATATTTATTGGTACGAAATAACAGTCGCTAAGAATCAATGTATTACCAGTTGGTAACACTAGGTGATATTTGCCAACTTCTTTGGCTGCAACAATTGCATCGTTCTCTACTACTAGAGACATATCACCTTTTCCCAGTTCTCCACATGTATATAGCCCATGTAACAAATTACATGTGTGGGATCCTGATCCGATATCCAATACCCAGGACGTAGAGGTAACTGACAAACAGTTATTGGTTATGAACACACCCGAAGACAATTCATCAACATGCTTTTTCTTCGTTTGGATGGCGTAGGAATCCGAATATTCTCCTATTCCTTTCTCAGACTTATGACAATCATAAATTAGAGCGGAACCTAGCCCAGTATAATAAGTAGGTTCGGTTAATATATCCATATTATTATCTTAATTAAGGCATTTCATTGGTCGCTACCAGGAGAGAGAGAGGATAATTATTTTCGCGCGCTCTTTGCAAGATTGGATTGGATTTTTATCTAATCAGAATGGCTCCCACTGTTTTTATCAAATCTTCCTTCAAATCCTAAAAAGTAAAATTAGCCAGGATTAATTACACCCTGCAAGTTCGCCAATTTTTTAGCCAGGCCAGTGTCGGTACTTTGAGGGAGGTTCCCCATGCTTTCGCACGGACCTAATTAAAATAAACCTCGTTTTCCCAGGGGCATAACCCCGTTAACACATTTCTAAACACCTACTTGATTGGCTAATTATGATGTTTAAAACTCTCCCAGGAGTAACTTTTACTCGCAGTGGGTATCGGGATCCAACTATCTCATAGAAGGTATGCAATCTCATACCAAATTTCAACACTTGAAATTCCCGATAATATTTTGCCTCTAGCATCTTATGACCTTGACGAAAGCTAACAAACCATATCCGCTAGTCAAGTTCAACCCGTACATTTCATGATTGAATTAAACCCACCCGCACGACCTTGACGAAAGCCAACAAAGTTGTATGAGTACCATAATCCAGTCGCATCATATGCAGCAGATAAGCAGTAAGTAACTACCGCACACTACGCCTTGACGAAAGCCAACAAACGTAGCACAAATACTAAATACTACATATCTGAAATGACGAAGGGCTACGACAGGTTTTTAGGAAAACCTTTTGCGTAATGAACTTGATATCGTTGCATAATCGAGTGATTTTGAAAAGGAGTGTTTTTGAGGCTTTTGCTAGTTTCGCTAAAGAGGTCACTCCCGGTGAAGAGATCTCGGCTCTTTCCTCATCGAATGAGGTGTTGGATATTCAGGAATACCACTATGCAAAGAAAGAACTAGAGAATCAATCAAAAACAAAACCGAGTGGGTTGTAGCATTTGCTAGTTTCGCTAAAAAGGTCACTCCCGGTGAAGGGATCTCGGCTCTTTCCTTATCGAATGAGGTGCTAGATATTCATCAAGGAATACCACTATGCAAAGCAAAAACTAGAGCTACCCTTTTTAAAAGTTTGATTCTACAATATCTTTTGGTTTCTTTCTTTTCATTAATCTCATTAATGAAGTCCCATCAATTAATGTTTCCTAAATATTACTGAAAAATGAAACGAAAATAGAATGTACGCTTATTCCATCCGCATTCACCATGGGGCCCCGTCATGCACCGTTAGGTTACTTAACAACCGGCAGAGTGGGGGCTGGACTAGCACGGGTGCAAAAGATAAGAAACGTTTATTATATATCATATATATAATATTACATTCGTCTCACGCAGTTATATGATCAACATCACAGAATCAAGCAGCAGAAGCAATATATGAAATATTGGATATAGTAGGATGTCCGTGTTTTAAATTTAGCCAGTAATGTAAAACACGGATTCCACGATCGTGATGAATAGCCAAACCCATATCCCTAGACCCCTACGAGAGCGGCAAGTAACCCTTCCAATTCTAGAGTTAGGAGACCCGGTCTCAACTCCTTGAGATGGTCTCCCACTGGACTTTAGAACCCGGTTACTTGTGCTCCCCGTCTTGGGTTTATCCTAATGCGGAAAAGTAAATAATATACAATAGTGGTGACATCATCCTCAACCCGGAAGTTCCCCAATAAAAGAATATTACATACAGATTTTACATGAATGAAAATAAAAACACCCATCTCACATAAAACCCCCTGGCTATTCTTTCACGACAATCCAATAAATTATATCAACAGCAACATATGATATCACATATCATCAACGTATGAAAATATGCGTATCTTTAAAACTCATTGACATATAGTAACGAGATTGGGATACCCCACATATTACACTTACGGTCGTAGAAAAAGAAATAGAAAACTACAATAATTAGAATCCGCAATTTCCTTAGACATCATAAACCCAGAATATCTTATATTCCGGATTTCATGCCTAACTTATAAAACTAGCATTTTGGTCTTAAATTGAAAACTCTTTTCAATTGGTTGTCGGATAATTCAACAAGATTCCCGACTTAGTGATCGCGTACAATACGCAATTGCGATGGAGTTTTGATTCGAATCAAAACTTCATGGAAATCGATCAATTGAGACAAAATGGCTAACTTTACAATGTACTAACTAGTTTTCACAAAACTAATTAATCCAGATTCTAATAATTGTATCACACACATTACAAAGCTTATAAAGTAACCGCGATATTAGAATTCCGCACGCAATTAGCAAACTAAACCAATTTTTCCAACACTTGAAAAATCCAGTGAGCTAAAGTTCCAAAACCAATCGTTTTAAGCCAATCCGGGAGTCGAAAAAAACTCGAAACCCGCCTGAATCTTCACGGGGGTGAAGACCCAAGATTAAGTATCGAATGGGGGGCCTAGAGGGGGTACCCCACCCCCGAGACCACCACGAGATGGCCAAAGGGTGAGGCAGACCCGAAACTGCCTATGGTGGGGCAGTTTCGGGTCCCCACCGCCAAGACCACCTTGTGGTGGCCTTGGGGAGTGGGCCCAGCCATTCGGTCCCCCCTAGGGTGTCCCCGGGATGCGCATGATCCACCCCACGGCTTCTCGGTTCAAATCGTGAGCCCGCGGGGTGTGCAAACAACTCAAAACATCAATTTCGAAACTGTTTTATTGGCAGTTTTTGCGCGACAAAAACGGCGGATTTCTAACGTCGCTATAAGTTACCCTAATGTTATAGTTTACTTTCATACCATGAAAGTCTACCTTAACACCACCATAAGATTCTAGAGGCATCAAGCATGCCAAATTTTAATTTTTATTAGGTGCTAAGTTAGGCTAACAAGATCATTACTAGATTATTAGGGTTTGCCTTTGTAATGTGATTAAACCAAGAGAAGAAAAGAGTATACAACCTTTGTAGTTTGAGTCCTTCTCTTCTAAAGCTCTGGGTTGAAATCCGCGCGACTCTACAAGGATCCTTTTCGAGTTAAACGACCCTCCTTCGTGATCTTCACGCCAAAGACGATCCACCCGAAGTTCCTCTAGCCCAAGCTAACTCTACACTAAACTCCTTTAGTGTAGCAAACACACCACACCAAATTACTATTTTGGTGTGGGATGGTGAAGTAGGGGTAGTTAAAAGCTCAAAATATTGTGTTCAAGCTTCATGATTCACATCTCATGTAAGAGTTGAAGCTTGAACTATGGCAATTGAGGAAGAAGATGAAGCTAGAGAGCAACCATTGAAGCAACTTAAGAAATTGCTAAGTGTTGAGAATGAGACTAGAATGTGTTGGGTTTCCCTTGCACCTAGTCTAAGGTTTGGTAGCATCACTCATGCCACTTTTAAAATTTAGAGAGGTGCAAAGCAAACAAACCATGAATCTTAACTAGAATATTTAGGGTAACAAGTTTTGTATCACATACAAAGAACAATCTATCACTAAGAGTAGAGATTACAACCATTGTAGTCTCTCTTTGGTGACTCCTTGGACCTTTGAGAGTTTGGAACGGATCGCTAGCAACCTTCCAAGTCCACGATGATCCACCCGAAGTCCCTTTGCCCAAATCTCCCTGCTTTACTTGATCCATGGAAGAAGTGTAGCAAACACCCTACACAAATGGGCTAGATGTGTGCAGAATGATGAGGTGGTTTGTATTCTCTAATCAAAACCCTTTCTTTTTCTCTAACCCACTCAAATGAAAACTCAAGAGAGGGAGGAAGAAGAAGATGATGGCAAAGCTCAAGCTCAAAAGCTTTTGTGATGAATAATTAAGTGAGAAAGAATAATCAATATTAATCCTTCTCACTTCAAACCATGGTGAACAAATATCTAGATATTATTGTGTTGAGTTAAAGTCCAAATGAAATTTAAACCATGGTTTGAATTAGGTCAAAGAATAGTGAAGTTTGGATAATTATCAACCATGATTTAATTTTCATTTCCTTTTCTTTTTTCTCAAAACAAATATATATCTATATATAAATGAACCATGTGAGTCTTGCATTGCCACCATCCATTGTATCAACAACCATGATACAATGCATGTATGTATGTGTCCATGCACATCATCATGTGCATACATGCATGCATACATCAATAAAGAAAATGGTTTAAATAAAGAATTAAACTAAAAGTCAAATGTTAAATCAACACTTGATTTACCAAATCGGACATATCACATACGACCCGACCAATAGAAAAACACCCGATTAATGTATGGTATCACATACTCGCATTCAATAGGGTCCCCACGTATATCTCATATGCACACCACATTGTTTCGCCAGAGCTAGGAAACTCCTGTGTGGGACTCTAAGACTCGTCAGTACGCCGGCAGTAGGTGATGATCATATCAAACACCCACAAGCCGCAAGCGGTCAGCTAAACGTAACGGCCACCCGGATATTGAGCGATCAGAAGAAAACCGGCGAAGCTGTCAAAACTCCCGTCGAGCCAATCAGTAACACTACCGTACAGTCCGGTCTCTTCGTCTCATATGCCGCATATTCAGTCTAGGGGTGGTAAACGTCAGACCCCAGTTACTGATAAGTCGTATCGATGTGAGGCTCATAACAGGTCGAGAAACTACTGATAACTCTTACCAGTAGCACTCCATATCAGCCCTGGACAGGGACATTCAGTTATAGCCAATAGAACACAGCGCAACATCAACTCCCAATACCGGGAGAGATGAAACACCTCCTATCGCTCATTGCCTCCATGTGATTTGTGACTGTACCCAAAAGCCACCGTTTTGCACGCCCTCTTGGACATGGTATGGTGGAAATCAAAGCACAGTGGGAATCACACAAGACTCTATGACGATCTCGGGTCTACAGACTAACCTATACCAGTGTCACCAGAGAACTACTATCTGACGATAGGTATAGTACCATCTAGGGGTTCTCGGCGAGTCCGTTCAGTGTACCCAGTCTCCACTGAGCACCCGTACACCATCTTTTATGTCAAACATCGATGGATATGGGATCATCCATCACCCATCATATGGGTCAAGATGCGTATACACTAGTCTACTCTGGTGTATCGATGCCCTGTCTCGATACACCCTCGACTAGGAACAGTCATAGGATGTACTCTTAGACTACCCTGGACCCACTACTATGATCTGCATCATAATCCCAGTAATCGAGTACATATCCTAAGGGCTTTATCAACATGTGAGAGCAAGACTGTAAACCAATACAAGTCAATATGTTAAGACAAAGTAAAACCAGATAGCATACTATCATATCGAGTAAGAAAGTCCTCTCTATATATATCCAAGCATCCTCTATAATATACATCATATGTACAACAATAGCCTCTAGGGCATATATATAACTAACAATCTCCCACTTGCACTAAGGCCAGCTGTTGTTGTTGGATATAGTACCCTCAAAGTCAATTATTGGATCGTAGGTACATGATTGCAATGATTGAGGCAGGACCTATACCGATATGACAGTCTTGCTCGAGATGATAGTATGCTATCTGGTTTGTCTTTATCTTCGTATACATGCTTTAGTTCGCTGTTGCATGTTGATAGAGCTTATATGATTCTTGCTTGACTGCCAGCAGTATGATGGCGATCATATACGTGGGAGCTGGGGTCTGTAAGCACATCCTTAAAGTGTCCCTAGTCATGGGAGTTTCGAGACAGGGCATCGATACTCCAGAGTTGACTAGTGTATACAGTCGAGACCCCGACGAGGGGCGGTGGCCGGTCTCACAAGCCATTGGTGTCAGTTGGTTCACCTAAGATGTATACAGGTGCTCATTGGGTTATGAGTACACCGGACAGGACTCGCCGGGAACCTGCTAGTTGGTATTATACCTAGCGTCAGATAGCAGTTCCCTGGTGACATGTGTACAGGTTAGTTCATCGACCTGAGGTCGTCATTTGTCTCGTGTGAGTTCCAACTGTGCTTTGATTTCTACCCAACCACGGCTCAAAGGAGTCGTGCAAACAGGTATTTTTTGGGTACAGTCCCGAGCCACATGGAGGCATGTGAGCGGATCGGCAGGGGATTCGTCTCTCCCGGTATTGGGGGTGAGATCGCACTGTGTCTAGGAGAGCCATTACACAAATCCCTTGGCCGAGGCAGGAGATTTACTGGTAGGTACTCCAGTAGTATCTCAGGGTGTTCTGGGCTACTCTCTGACACGACTTATACCGCTATTGGAGGTCTGACGTTACCAACCCCCTAGGCCGATATGCGATACTCATAGACGAACGGACCGGACTGTATGTATATTGTCACTGTTAGGCTCAGTAGGGTTTCTGGATGAGTTCGCTCGTCAGCTTCCCTTCCAATCAATACATAGGCAACCGTTACGTACAGCTAGTACCTCTGACGTGCTAGTGGTTACACCCAGTGCCAGTGTGTTGATGAGTCATTAGAGTCCCCCACAGACAGTTTCCCAAGTTCGGGCGAAACGTTGTAGAGGCCGTATGGTTTTATGGCAAGGTTCGGAAAATGCACGTGCGTTTACGCACGTGTCATATTTCGGGCAGATAATACCGGTGGGCTTTAGTTTATGCAGGATCCGAGTATTATACTGTGTAGATATAATATCTTTGTCTCAGTTGCATTTGTATTCGGTCGTAATACAAATGCAGGTATGTTTATACTGTTACGGGGTTATCCTGAAATTCGTTTTGGGATCGCTTTTGGAAGTTGCCAGTTTCCAGCTTTCTATGGCCGTATTAAACATTTGGTTTAATACGGATTTATCTTTTCTAGATGAGTGTGGAAGGTTCTAGAAGTTTCTAGATGGTGACTAGGATGATGAGGTGGCTAGTGTGTCATTAGTGCATTAATTGTTCAATTAATGTTTTGATGACTAGGTTTATGATTCATTGTTTGCAATTAATGTTTGTGCAAGGTGTCTTGTGACTCATTAGTTCATTATTGTTATGGTCACCCTCCTAGCTCCTACACTCACCTCCCGCCTCATTTTAAGTAGCCGGCCCCCTCATTGCTAGGATGATGGTTGCTTGAGAGAAAAAAGAGATTAAGGAATTAGCTTCATGAAAATTTCACAAGTTCATTTAACATTTCCGATTCAAAAGGCAACTTCATTAACCGTTCATCCATAGCTTTGGATATAACGAGACAAAGTGTTCTACTCATTCTCTACATCAATCTTAGTCATCTCTTTTAGCAAACTTGATGATCGAGTTGCCTCGGTTCAGAGGCGGGAGCCCGTTTAAAGATCCGTCGACGTGGTGCCACCTGGACGAGAAGACTGGAGATTCAAGAGATCGGAGCAGCCGCAACAAAGCGTAGGATGATGGTTGAAGACCGAAGGACTCGGATCATTCGGTATAACATTTCTACCCACTTTGTAGTTTGTTAGTTTAGCTTTAATGGAAGATCCGGGTGATAGTACGCGATAGCGCCTATTGTAAAAGTTTTTGTTCCGCATTTGGCGTCTGTTAGACGGCCGGGGCGCTACCGTGGACTTACAGTGGTATCAGAGCCTCGCCATTAAGCTTTACTAACTTGTGCTAACGCGTTTAAAATATCGATCGAACGGAATTTCGAAAACTATAATTTTCTGTACAAAAGTTTCTGTCGATTTTAAATCTGGCCTAAAAATTATTTTGAGCATCACAGAAAATTGTGCAGGTAATTTTAAGCAAACTGGTGAAATTTAGTCACGTGATCCCACAGAACGACCGCGGATCCGCGGCCCAAACCAGGGTTTGGTCGCTGATCCGCCGCGCTTTTGTGGGAACAGTGAGCCAAATTTCCACAGTTTGTTCTCCATGGAAAATTGTGGCTTTTGGAATATTTCTTTTAGGCCCATATTTTGTTACTATACAGCAGATGTACGTGGGGCCCACTTCGGGAAGTTTTGTTGATCGAAATTTTAAACTTGTTAGTATGCAGTACTTATATTATATCTCCGACCGGGAATGTCATTCGAGCGGTAAATTGCGTCTAATTGCTATTGTCCTTTTAGACGGATTTGCGAACGTATCATTCGCGTTGATGTTCTGTGTTGTGCTATGATATTGCGGATTTGTCGTGGTGGATAGCAGTGTGCAATGGTAGTGCAATTTGGATTTATTTGTACATTTGATATTGCGGGGCGAGCATCCAATATGTGGACTGCTGTCACTGCCTGTTTATATAATATTCTTTTTGGGGCACGACCGGGCTGAGGTCGATGTACCCGTTGTACATATTTTTATTTCTGTACTAGGTTTACCCCGCGACGGAGTGCACGGATAGCCGGGTTCTGGAGGGCAACGGGTCCGTATCTCATGGCTTTGAGAGGCAGAGGGGCCTCACTCTAGAATTGGTAGACTATTCGCCGCACTCGTAGGGGGTACAGGTTGACCCAAGGAGGGGTGCTCAAGTTACCGGATTCCGTGAAGTGCCGGGTGGTCCATTCACTTTGCTGTAGGGGGCTGCCTCGCTTCAGGTTTTGGCGGGTAACTTGTCGCACCCGTAGGGGTCTAGGTTTCATTGCACAGGCTATCCACACGACCAGGGGAACGTCGGGTTTCAGTAGCGGCTCTGTGAAACCCGGGGATCCCAGATTATATGTATTGTTCTGTGATGCTTATTACTTTTCTGTAATGTTGCATATTATCACGCCTGGAGCGATTATTGTATATTGGTATATATGCTATTAGATGTTGTATATGTTTTACACCCGCACTAGTCCAGTCCCCGCTCTGTTGTTAGTTAAGTAACCTAACGGGTGATGATGGGACCCAGTGGCGAATGCGGATGGAATATACGTACATTATATTTTCGTTCTTTTCTGGTGTGATTAATTGATGGGACTGTATTGATTCTTATCAATGCAAGGATATAACAAACCTATATTGGATGTTGTTGGAACGGTTTTTTTTAAAAGAGTTATTACAAAGACGTTTCCTTTTGTTTTGCATAGTGGTATTCAGTTGGAATATCCTGCACCTCATTCGACGAGGCAAGGGCAGATATCCCTTCACCGGGAGAGACCCCTTGGGAAGAAGTTTACGTCAGGGTAATAACTTCATTATAGTCAATTACAAGTTGCTATGCATCGCGGTATTCAGTTGGAATATCCTGCACCTCATTCCACGAGGAAAGAGCCGAGATCCCTTCACCGGGAGTGACCTCTTTAGCAAAGGTTTTCGCCACTATATTTTTATAAAAAGCTATCAGGTTCCTTCAACGAGATCAAGTTCATTACGTTAAAGGTTTTTCGCCAAAAACCAGCCGTAGCCCTCCGTCATTTCTTATGGATGGTCAGTAGTATTCAAGCTATGTTTGTTGGCCTTCGTCAAGGCATAGTGCTTGGTAGCTGCTGGGGTATTCATTTGTTGCATAGATAGATGCGTTGGTTTGGGACAGTCTTATAGCCTTGTTGGCCTTCGTCAAGGGCTTGTACGGGTGGGTTCAAATTGACCTGGACAATGACGGGTAGAACTTGACATGTGACTTATGATTAGTTGGCCTTCGTCAAGGTCATAAGAGCATGGGGTAAAAATCATATCGGGAGTTTCTAAAAGAAACTGAAACTTGCCAAGTATGCGCATACCTTCTGGAGTGTGATAACGTGAGTGGATTCCGTCACGTTATCATGCGATGAGAGTTGGATCCCGATTCTCACTGATGAGTTGGTTTACTCTTCGGGTGATCCCGACTAATTCTTCTTTCAGGTTTGGAGGAGAATTTGAGATTACAGTGGGAGGTTTCCTGATTAGATAAAGTGATAACCATTCTGATCTAGGTTAGAGTGCACGCAGAGTGTTTCTTTTCTCTCTCTCTTTGGCTACGACCTTTGACAGACCCTAGACTATGACTGAATGACCAAGTTAACCGAACCTTCTTAAAATACTGGCTTTTGGATTGTCTTTAGTTGCATAAGTCATTGCCGCTCCTTCTTTTACCCTTTGTATTTCTCAGAACACCCCGTATTGCTACGGACATCCACTTCCATTGGATAGATCCATCGTATGGTTATATACGAACTCGAAGAGACTTCTTCGAGGATGGATCCAGGTTCAGGAGAAATAGAATTGGTTTATTCAGTTGTCTTTTATTATCACCTTCTCTCAGGTTGCGAGGACTCCTTAGTTTAGGAGAGTACACCTATTACGCTTATTGGATAGTCTTATTCCAAACCATAGGCAGGTGCCGAATGGTAGGGAATGAAGAAAACCAATTAGCCTAAGTAGGGTGTGCAGAAGGTAATATGTAAAGACAAAATAAAGGGATTAGAAAGAGGGCAAAGTAAATTGCGACTGTTATCATTCACGACCAAACCGCGTACTTCATCGCCACTCCTATTTCACTTTTGCATTTTTCCCCAGTTCGGGAGAAATAGAATATGGTATTATTCAGTTATCTTTTATCATCACCTTCTCTCAAGTTGCGAGTACTCCTAGGATTAAGAGGGTACACCTATTATGCTTACTGGATAGTCTTCTTCCAAACCATAGGCCGGTGCCGAACGGTAGGGAAGGAAGAAAACCACTTAGCCTAACGATGGTGTACAGAAGGTAATGAATAAAGACAAATAAAGGGATTTGGAGAGATGGCAAAGAGATATACGGTTAAAGTCATGAATTGGATTATGGAAGAGGCATTACTAGGAATACCAGGATACCCCTACGAAACATTTTCATGTTTCAGTGCATTATTAAAGGAAAACTGTTTTCCCGATTAGATACTTACTCTAGGGTATGTATTTACCAGGTTTCATTCTCATATCTGTATGGTTTTACAGATATTGAGTGGGAGTAAGTTATTAGGAATTAAGTGATCATCCTCATTATATCGGAATTCGTTGTAATTGGTGATATTTGAGGAAATCGCCTCGGTACAGTTTTCAACCTACGATGTACATGTTTTGAGTTATTCGAATCAGTGGACTTATATAGAGTATTGTATGTTGTCCAGTGTCCGTCAGGACAAAGGGGTTGGTCCTCGTACTATGTTCTGTTTACTTGTGACTTCTCTAGTTTTTAGACAAGTATTTCATAGAAATACAATGTCTAAGTTTTGAGAAGTTGTGGGTATAAGAATAAAGTAGAGAAGCAAGTGTCGCAAGTATCGGGATTCTTCAAAGAAATCGAAGATGTAGATTCTTGTGATAGGTATTCAGATGATAGTAATGTTTTTGAGAAACTTGTTTCTCTTTCAGGTTACTCATAATTGGATATATTCCTAAGTTGAGTAATGCTGATTAGCCTCTCTCCATTAAGTTGATATGCACTGGAGACATCTACATGGTTTGAATCTGGTTCCAGTTAAATTTGTGCCTCTATTTATATATTGTATATAGAATGGTTCATATCTTAACGATGTTAAGATACGGGGAGTTGTCCGGCTTATGCTTAAAACCAGACTCTGGATAACTCAAGGCACGTTTCCGTAATGGCAGTTTGTGGGTTGACCCGGGCTATGTCGAGGGTTGATTTTCTACCATCTGGCAGATCAATAGTGATATTGTTCTTGACTTACCACAGTTTTAGTAAAATGGATTTTTTCAGAAAACAGTAATGGGAGTATGGTAGAACTGGAAGTGATTCCAGAACCGCAAACGATTACGGAAAATTTAATAGGACCTATATATTCAATCAGATTTGACATTCCAATAGCCACTCCGCAGATATTGTGGGTAACCTCAGACACCCAAGAGGTACTCCGGTAGCCTCAGGGATGGTGACAGGGAGGTTCTTGTTTACCCAGACTTGACACTACTGTTGTTCCAGACTATGAGACCCGGCAAGAGGATAAGTATAACGTCGTTCTAAACTAGCTTTAGAAGTGTACGTAGATATTATTCTGCCAGAGGGTTGTCGTAGTCAGTGGGAGCAGCGGAAGCATAGTGGGCAAGTAGCTCATGTCTATTTATAGACTAGAGCACATATAGTGGAGATAGATCATCTAATTTTTGATGTGACGGTCATGGGTTTGACTTCATCAAAATAGGGGGTGGATCTGTTAAGAAGGTAGTAGGATGTGATGTCCTGGTATTTGGATGACATACACAGAGTAGGAAGTAAAATTCCTATACTACGATCGGTTGTACTGTGGTCGTCACACAGTTGTTTCTCCACAAAGGACATGGATATAATATCTGACATTCTGATTACTAGATCTATGGTATTAGATCTAGATTTGGGTGGTTTCCCAATGTGGGTACTTTGACAGTATTCTAATAGTATTTTAGAATAGATGACTCCTGGCATGGTGGTGTACCTGCAGGTGATGGAGTCACCCTCTCTAAAGGTGTCTTACAGACTAAAGGGGAGAGGGATATGCATGATTGGAAGATCTCTTGCTTAGGCAAATGAGTCAATCGTAAGATGTCAAGTACCACCCCAGATGTTTTTTTTGCACTAGATGTGATAAGTTAATCCAATCCTGGAGAAATATAAGGAAGCAGTTTTAGAACATAAGTGCATGTTCTACGGATTTGATGACGGCAGCCTCCTTCAAAGGTGACATGGATGACAGAGTGATTGTCAGAGTTATAGTTTTCCCTCTGATGAGGGACTGTATTATGGACAGGTGGTCCAAGAGGATACTGTGGGAGGCATGGTGCTGGATACTGATTAGGTTCAGTTATCAATACAGTCTAAGAAGTTTGGATTTGAAGTTCATTTATGAACTAGGTCCCATCAGATATCCAGACATATTCTAAGACACCTATTACTCGATTCGGGAGATGGCTTTCAACGCGAACTTGAGATTAAGAGAGATATAGAAAGAAACATCAGGGCGGATCCACTCACTAAGGCTATTTCTCGAACACAATAGTCTTACAAACGGGATTTATGAAACTGATTAGTAGAGGAGTTGGATGTTCGGTATCACACGGGCTGTGAGTATGCGATATCGCAATAATTAGTCTTAAGTGCAAGTGGGAGATTGTTGGATATAGTGCCCTTAAATTCAATTATTGGATGGCAGGTACGTGATTGCAATGATTGAGGCAGGACCTATACCGATATGACAGTCTTGCTTGAGATGATAGTATGCTATCTGGTTTGTCTTTATCTTCATATACATGCTTTAGTTCGCTATTGCATGTTGATAGAGCCCATAGGATTCTTGCTTGACTGCCAGCAGTATGATGGCGATCATATACGTGGGAGCTGGGGTCTGTAAGCACATCCTTAAAGTGTCCCCAGTCGTGGGAGTTTCTAGACAGGGCATCGATACTCCAGAGTAGAATAGTGTATACAGTCGAGACCCCGATGAGGGGCGGTGGCCGGTCTTACAAGCCATTGGTGTCAGTTGGTACACTTAAGATGTATACAGGTGCTCATTGGGTTATGAGTACACCGGACAGGACTCGCCGGGAACCTGCTAGTTGGTATTATACCTAGCGTAAGATAGCAGTTCCCTGGCGACATGTGTACAAGTTAGTTCATCGACCTGAGGTCGTCATTTGTCTCGTGTGAGTTCCCACTGTGCTTTGATTTCTACCCAACCACGGCTCAAAGGAGTCGTGCAAACAGGTCTTTTTTGGGTACAGTCCTGAGCCACATGGAGGCAAGTGAGCGGATCGGCAGGGGATTCGTCTCTCCCGGTATTGGGGGTGAGATCGCGCTGTGTCTAGGAGAGCCATCACACAAAGCCCTCGGCCGAGGCAGGAGATTTACTAGTAGGTACTCCAGAGTATCTCAGGGTGTTCCGGGCTACTCTCTGACACGACTTATACCGCTATTGGGGGTCTGACGTTACCAGCCCCCTAGGCCGATATGCGATACTCATAGACGAACGGACCGGACTGTATGTATATTGTCACTGTTAGGCTCAGTAGGGTTTCTGGATGAGTTCGCTCGTCAGCTTCCTTTCCAATCAATACATAAGCAACCGTTACGTACAGCTAGTACCTCTGACGTGCTAGTGGTTATACCCAGTGCTAGTGTGTTGATGAGTCATTTGAGTCCCCCACAGACAGTTTCCCAAGTTCGGGCGAAACGTTGTAGAGGCCGTATGGTTTTAAGGCAAGGTTCGGAAAATGCACGTGCGTTTACGCACGTGTCATATTTCGGGCAGATAATACCGGTGGGCTTTGGTTTAAGCAGGATCCGAGTATTATACTGTGTAGATATAATAACTTTGTCTCAGTTGCATTTGTATTCGGTCGTAATACAAATGCGGGTATGTTTATACTGTTACGGGGTTATCCTGAAATTCGTTTCGGGATCGCTTTTGGAAGTTGCCAGTTTCCATTTTTCTATCGGCCGTATTAAACATTTGGTTTAATGCGGATTTATCTTTTCTAGATGAGTGTGGAAGGTTCTAGAAGTTTCTAGATGGTGACTAGGATGATAAGGTGGCTAGTGTGTCATTAGTGTATTAATTGTTCAATTAATGTTTTGATGACTAGGTTTATGATTCATTGTTTGCAATTAATGTTTGTGCAAGGTGTCTTGTGACTCATTAGTTCATTATTGTTATGGTCACCCTCCTAGCTCCTACACTCACCTCTTCCCTCATTTTAAGTGGCCGACCCCCTCATTGCTAGGATGATGGTTTCTTGAGAGAAAAAAGAGATTAAGGAATTAGCTTCATGAAAATTTCACAAGTTCATTTATCATTTCTGATTCAAAAGGCAACTTCATTAACCGTTCATCCATAGCTTTGGATGTAACGAGACAAAGTGTTCTACTCATTCTCTACATCAATCTTGGTCATCTCTTTTAGCAAACTTGATGATCGAGTTTCCTCGGTTCAGAGGCGGGAGCCCGTTTAAAGATCCGTCGACGTGGTGCCACCTGGACGAGAAGACTGGAGATTCAAGAGACTGGAGCAGCCGCAACAAAGCGTGGGATGATGGTTGAAGACCGAAGGACTCGGATCGTTCGGTATAACATTTCTACTCTCTTTGTAGTTTGTTAGATTAGCTTTAATGGCAGATTCGGGTGATAGTACACGATAGCGCCAGTTGTAAAAAATTTTGTTCCGCATTTGGCGTCTGTTAGACGGCCGGGGCGCTACCGTGGACTTACAGTTGTAGTATCCCATACCCAACATCCCGAAGAGTCTCTCAAACTATATCTGGGGTATGGCCTTCATGAGTGGATCCGCAGTGTTGTCCTTCGTGTCAACTCTCCTGACCTCGATCTCGCGGCGATCAACTATCTCCCGGATCAGGTGATACCGCCTTAGAATTTTTCTGGACTTCTGATGGGATTTGGGTTCCTTGGCCAAAGCCACAACTCCATTGTTATCACAATACAAAGGTATTGGATGCTCAATGGACGAAACCACACCAAGTTCATTGATGTACTTCTTCATCTAGACAGCCTCTTTAGCAGCATCGTTGGTAGCGAAGTATTCAGCCTCTATCGTCGAGTCTGCCACGGTTTCTTGCTTGGAACTCTTCCAACAAACCGCCCCTCCATTTAGAGTAAAGACAAATCCCGACTGCGACTTCGAGTCGTCCTTATCATTTTGGAGGATCGAATTAGTAGAGGACTCCACATGGAGTTCTCCGTTACCATACACCAAGAACATCTCCTTAGTCCTTCTCAAGTACTTGAGAATGTTCTTCACAACTGTCCAGTGACTCTCTCCCGGATCTGCTTGATACCGACTTACTACACTTAGTGAGTATGCTACATCGGGTCTGGTATATAGCATCGCGTACATGATAGAGCCTACTGCCGAAGCATAGGGTATCTCTTGCATGCGAGCTCTCTGCAAATCAGTCTTGGAAGACATCTCTTTGGAGAGAGTGAGTCCAGAGATCGTGGGTTGGTTCCCACGCTTGGATTCTTCCATACTAAACCTCATTAGTTTGGTGTCAATATACCTGAATTGGGACAATCCCAGTATCCGTTTAGATCTATCTCTATGGATCTTAATCCCTAAAATTTAGGAGGCATCACAAAGATCTTTCATTGAGAATCTATGTGATAAGAAGAGCTTGACTGAGTGCAGCATAGGAACATCATTTCCTATCAAGAGTATGTCATCCACGTACAATACGAGGAAGAAAACCTTACTCTCTGAAACCTTCTTGTAGATACAAGGTTCATCTACGTTTTTGATGAAGTCAAACTCTTTGACTACAACATCAAAACAGACGTTCCAACTCCACGATGTCTGCTTTAACCCGTAGATGGATTTAAGCAGCTTGCACACCTTTCCGCTGCTTCCACTGTCTACGAAGCCCTCTGGCTGAGTCATGTACACGCACTCCTCTAAATCACCATTTAAAAAGGCGGTCTTAACATCCATCTGCCAGATTTTGTAGTCATGGTATGCAGCAATGGCAAGTAAGATCCGGATGGACTTAAGCACAGCCACTGGAGAAAAGGTTTCGTCATAATCCACACATGGTCGTTGACGAAAACCCTTTGCAACAAGTCTAGCTTTGAAAGTCTCAACTTTTCCATCTACACCAAGTTTCTTCTTAAGGATCCATTTGCTCCCAATGGGTTTTACCCCTTCAGGAGCAACTTCCAAAGTCCATACTTTGTTGGTGTACATGGATTCCATCTCAGATCGCATTGCATCCGGCCACTTAATAGAGTCACCACTTGTGATAACCTGCTCGAAGCTAGTCGGGTCATCATCTTCCATGATGCAATCCTCGCTCCTACCGTCTATGAGAAAACCGTAGTATCACTCAGGTGGATGAGGAAACCTGCTAGATCGGCAGAGAGGCTGGGGTTCGTTGGCAACTATCGAATCCTCTGGTTCCACTAAATCTTCAGTTGCATTTTATGCTGCTGGAACTTCTTCCAGTTCTACCTCTTTGCCACTAATTTCTTTTGCAAGAAATTCCATTTCTAAAAAGGTGACATGTTGAGCAACAAACACCTTTTGTTCCTCACTGTGGTAGAAAAAATATCCATAAGAATTCTTTGGATATCCCACAAACTTGCAAAGAACCGATCGTACCTCGAGTTTGTCCGGATTTTGTCTTTTGACATAGGCCGGAAAACCCCAAATCTTAACTCGTTTAAGATATGGTCTCTTCCCACTCCATATCTCATATGGTGTGGTAGGTACAGATTTAGATGGAATTTGATTAAATAGGTATGCTGCTGTCTCAAGCGCATAACCCCAAAAGGATATAGGCAACTCAGCAGTGCTCATCATAGAGCGCACCATATCTAATAGGGTGTAATTCCTCCGCTCCGATACACCGTTGTGCTGTGGTGTATAGGGAGGAGTTAGCTGAGAGAGAATCCCATTCTCTTTTAGATAATCCAGGAACTCATTTCTCAAGTATTCTCCTCCTCAATCTGATCGAAGGATCTTAATACTTTTGCCCATTTGGTTCTTTACTTCATGCTTATATTCTCTGAATTTCTCAAAAGCTTCAGACTTGTGTTTCAACAGGAACACATGTCTGTATCTTGAGAGATTGTTAGTGAATGTAATGAAGTAGGAAGAACCGTTCCTGGCATGTGTAGATATGGGACCACATACATCACTATGTATCAGTCCCAAGAGTTCCGTAACTCTTTCTCCGTGTCCACTAAACAGAGTTTTGGTCATTTTACCTTTGAGACATGACTGGCAAGTGTCATAAGATGAAAGTTCGAACGGATTCAAATATCCATCCTTATGAAACTTAGCTAGCCGTGTCGCACTGATATGACCTAGTCTACAATGCCACAAGAAGGATTCTTTCATTTCTGAACTCTTCCTCTTGTGTGTGTTTTGTACATTAAGAACCATAGTTTGATTCAGAATGTATATGCCATTACTTAACGAGCCTGATCCAATCAACTTTTGATTCAGGAAGATGTTCATAACATTATCCTCCAGTACAAAATTATATCCTTCTTTACTCAACAAAGAAATGATATAATATTGCATATCATGGTCGGAATGTAACAGTATTCATTCAGAATCAATGTATTACCCTTTGGCAACACAAGGTGATATTCGCCAACTGCTTTGGCTGCAATATTTGCACCATTCCCTACTCTTACGGAATGATCACCCTCTCTCAGTTCCCTACCTTTACGTAACCCATGTAACATATTACATATATGGGATTCCGATCCGGTATCTAATACCCAGGACGTAGAGTGAACTGAGAAACAGTTCTCGATAACTAATACACCGGAAGAAGATGCATCATCATGCTTATTCTTCATTTGGGCGGCGTGAGAATCCAGATATTCTCCTATTCCCTACTCGGACTTATAAAAATTATAAGTTGGAGCGGGACCAACATTCTCCTGCTCAGTATAATAAGCGGGTTCGGTCAATACATCCATATTATTATCTTGATTAAGGCCTGACATAGTCGCTACCTGGAGAGAGAGAGAAGAAGAAAACACTTTAGCGTATGCTCTTGCAAGATTAGATTGGTTATTATCTTATCTAATCAGGATGGCTCCTACTGCTTTTTATCAAATCTTCCTTCAAACCCTAAAAGGTAAGACTAGCCGGGATTAATTACACTTTACAAGTTCGCCAATCTTTCGGTCAGGCCAGTGTTGATACTTTGAGGGAGGTTCCCCGTGCTTTTGCACGGACCTAATTAAAGTAAACCTCGTTTTTCCATATGCATAACCCCGTTAACACCTTTCTAGACACCTACTTGATCGGCTAATTGTTATATGTAAAACTCTCCCAGGAGCAACTCTTACTCGCAGTGGGTATCAGGATCCAACTATCTCATAGGAGGTATGCAATCTCATTGCAAATTTCAACACTTGAAATTCCCGATAATATTTTGCCCCTAACGATCTATGACCTTGACAAGGTCAACAAACCCTAAATCGTAAGTCAAGTTCAACCCGTCATTTCCTGATTGAATTAAACCCACCCGCATGACCCTTGACAAGGTCAACAAGGTCGTACGACTACCCTAATCCAATCACATCTCATGTTTTAACAGATAAACACTAATTAGCTACCATACACTGCGCCTTGACAAGGTCAACAAGCGCAGCACGAATACCAAGTAGGACTTATCTGAAATGACGGAGGGCTACGACAAGTTTTTCAGAAAACCTATTGCGTAATGAACTTAATATCGTTGTAGAATCGAGTGAATTTTGAAAAGGAGTGTTTTTGAGGCTTTCACCAGTTTTGCTAAAGAGGTCATTCCTGGTGAAGGGATCTCGGCTCTTTCCTCATCGAATAAGGTGCGGGATATATCACATATATCACTATGCAAAGAACGAAACTCTAAAAGCAATAAAAAACAAACCGAGTGTTGTAGCATCTGCCAGTTATTGCTAAAGAGGTCACTCCCGGTGAAAGGATCTCGGCTCTTTCCTTATCGAATAAGGTGCTGGATATATCACATATATCATTATGCAAAGCAACAATTGTAGCTACCCTTTTTGAAAATTTGATTTTACAACATCTTTTAGGTTTCTTTCTTTTCATTAATCATATTAATGAAGTCTCATCATTTAAGCTTCCTATGTATCACAGAAGAAACAAAATACAACGTACACTTATGCCATCCGCATTCGCCACAGTGTCCCGTTATGCACCGTTAGGTTACTAACTAACAGCATACCGGGACGGGACTAGCGCGGGTGTAAAATATAAGCAACGTCTACTATATATCACATATATAATAATAAAGCATTCGTCTCAGGCATATAGTATGATCACATCACAGTATATCAGCAGCAGAAGAAACATATGAAATATTGGATATACTAGGAGGTCCGTGTTTTATTTTGAGCCTGTATAAAACACGGATTCCACGGTCGCGATGAATAGCCAAACCCACAACCCTAGACCCCTACGAGAGCGGTAAGTAACCCTACCAATTCTAGGGTTAGGAGACCCGGTCTCGACTCCTCGAGATGGCCTCCCAGAGAACCCTAGAACCCGGTTACTTGTGCTCCCCTTCTTGGGTCTATCCTAATGCGGAAAAGTAAATAATATACAATGGTGACATCATCCTCAACCAGAAAGTGCCCCAATAAATGAATATTACATACAATGAATTTTACATGAATGAAAATAAAAACTCTCATCTCACATAAAACCCCCGGCTATTCGATCGCGACAATCCTGCACATCATATCTCAGCAACACATAATATCACATATTATCAATGTAAGTATGCGTACCCCGATTGTCGTTGATGTATAGCAATGAAGCCGACGATACACCACATACTACACTTATGGTCGCAAAAAAGAAAAGTGAAAAACTACAACATTTGGAATCCACAATCACCTTAGACATCGTAAACCTTAAATATCACATATTACGGATTTCATGCCTAACAATGTGAATTCCATATATTGTATCACATTCAGATATATCAAGACGATGTTTAATGTTTCGATCGAATCAACATACACACATAAATTACCCCAAGAGCTCAACACTAGAGCAAAGTTACAAATACTCAAAAACGCGCCACAGTGTCTATGGTCCAGCCGTAGAAGGGGTTAACCAACGCTTCACCTATGACACCATGGAAATACGGCAAACCTTAAGGTTCGATCGCGGTTCCATGGGCATAGAATCGAGTTAAGGTTATTATGTTCTTCTAGAGGGTCCATAGGATACTTGCGCGATTACTGAATATAAAAGTAACAAAGGAAAATTACAACACTTGGAAATTTCAGCGGGGTACAAAAATGTGGTGTTCAAAGTTCATTCGAACTGCTAAACATTGTCAAGGTTACCAATACAGTGTTAAATTATACGACTACGAAATACTATGAATTAGCCCCTGAACAAAATAATCATCACATGAAAATTTGGGCTAAGAAAACAATACCAGAAACCCCAAAATATACAGATAAGATCACAGTGTGAAAGCGAAGCGTAGGGGAGCACATGGGGCCGACGACGCCGGATCTAGGGGGAAGGGGCTCGGCCAAATTCCGAGCAGAGGGGTCCATCTTCACACTGTGTTCTAGTTACATCACATGCAAGCTTCTGCAGCTGTTTAAATAATTTTTCAACGACTTTCAAAAAAATTTCTACAGAGCAAAATTAGGGTTTCATGTTATCGTATTTCGGAGTCGATTTCGTTTTCGGAATTGTTTTAACACCGTATCTAAAATTCTAGCTAGGCTCTGATACCACTGTTGGGTTTCCCTTGCACCTAGTCTAGGGTTTGGTAGCATCACTCATGCCACTTTTAAAATTTAGAGAGGTGCAAAGCAAACAAACTATGAATCTTAATTAGAATATTTAGGGTAACAAGTTTTGTATCACATACAAAGAACAATCTATCACTAAGAGTAGAGATTACAACCTTTGTAGTCTCTCTTTGGTGACTCCTTGGACCTTTGAGAGTTTGGAACGGATCGCTAGCAACCTTCCAAGTCCACGATGATCCACCCGAAGTCCCTTTGCACAAAGCTCCTTGCTTTACTTGATCCATGGATGAAGTGTAGCAAACACCCTACACAAATGAGCTAGATGTGTGTAGAATGATGAGGTGGTTTGTATTGTCTAATCAAAACCCTTTTCTTTCTCTCTAACTCACTCAAATAAAAACTCAAGAGAGGGAGGAAGAAGAAGATGATGACAAAGGTCAAGCTCAAAAGCTTTTGTGATGAATAATTAAGTGAGAAAGAATAATCAATATTAATCCTTCTCACTTCAAACCATGGTTAACAAATATGTAGATATTATTGTGTTGAGTTAAAGTCCAAATGAATTTAAACCATGGTTTGAATTAGGTCAAAGAACAGTCAAGTTTGGATAATTATCAACCATGATTTAATTTTCATTTCCTTTTCTTTTTTCTCAAAACAAATATATATCTATATATAAATGAACCATGTGAGTCTTGCATTGCCACTATCCATTGTATCAACAACCATGATACAATGCATGTATGTATGTGTCCATGCACATCATCACGTGCATACATGCATGCATACACCAATAAAGAAAAAGGTTTAAATAAAGAATTAAACTAAAAGTCAAATGTTAAATCAACACTTGATTTAACAAACCGGTATCACATACGACCCGACCAATAGAAAAACACCCGATTAATGTACGGTATCACATACTCGCATTCAATCGGGTCCCCGCGCATATCTCATATGCACACCACATCGTTTCTCCTGAGTTATGAAACTCCTGTATGGGACTCTAAGACTCGTCAATATGCTGGCAGTAGGTGATGATCATATCAAACACCCACAAGCAGCAAGCGGTTAGCTAAACGTAACGGCCACCCGGGTATTGAGCGATTAGAATAAAACCAGCGAAGCTGTCAAAACTCCCGTCGAGCCAATCAGTAACACTACCGTACAGTCCGGTCTCTTCGTCTCATATGTCGCATATCCAATCTAGGGGTGGTAAACGTCAGACCCCAGTAACTGATAAGTCGTATCGATGTGAGGCTCATAACGGGTCGAGAAACTACTGATAACTCTTACCAGTAGCACTCCATATCAGCCCTGACCAGGGACTTTCAGTTATAGCCAATCGAACACAGCGCAACATCAACTCCCAATACCGGGAGAGAAGAAACCCCTCCTATCGCTCATTACCTCCATGTGATTCGGGGCTGTACCCAAAAGCCACCGTTTTGCACGCCCTCTTGGATGTGGTAAGGTTGAAATCAAAGCACAGTGGGAATCACACAAGACTCTATGAAGATCTCGGGTCTACAGACTAACCTGTACCAGTGTCACCAGAGAACTGCTATCTGACGATAGGTATAATACCATCTAGGAGTTCTCGGCGAGTTCGTTCAGTGTACCCAGTCTCCACTGAGCACCCGTACACCATCTTTGATGTCAAACATCGATGGAAATCGGATCATCCATCACCCATCATATGGGTCAAGATGCGTATACGCTAGTCTACTCTGGTGTATCGATGCCTTGTCTCGATACACCATCGACTAGGAATAGTCATAGGATATACTCTTGGAATACCCTGGCCCCACTAGTATGATTTGCATCATAATCCTAGTAATCGAGTACATATCCTGAGGGCTTTATCAACATGTGAGAGCAAGACTGTAAACCAATACAAGTCAACATGTTAAGACAAAGTAAAACCATATAGCATACTATCATATCGAGCAAGAAAGTCATCTCTCTATATATCCAACTATCCACTATAATATACATCATAGGTACAGCAATGGTCTCTAGGGCATATATATAACTAACAGAATGAATAGAAACTCTTGACCCCCACTCATTCAAGCAGCAATGGTCTCTAGGCCATATATATAACTAACAGAATGAATAGAAACTCTTGACCCCCACTCATTCAAGCATGGAATTTTGCAATATAAAATTGCAACCATGCTTGAATAGTGAGTCAAGATGAATAAACTATGAATAAAGCCCATGCTTGCAACCATGTTCTCATTTTCCACCTCTTTCTATTTTTCTCAAAAATAAAAATCATGTCATGCTTCATTAATATAAATATATATATATATATATCATATATATATATATAATGAAAAATAATTAGTGAGCTAATGATATTAGTTAAGATATAATTATATCACATATAACATATATCACATTATTAAATCAACACTTGATTTAATAATCCGGTTATATCACATATGACTGACTAATAGCATTCATCTATATATCACATTATCAAATCAACACTTGATTCGACAATCTGGTTATATCACTTATAACCGAACCGATAACAGATAACTGCTAGATTACAATACGGTATCACATACTCATATTTAATCAGGCCCATGCGCATATCAACATATGTGCCCTACTTCGTTTCGCTCGAACCAGGAAACTTTTGTGTGGGACTCTAAAGGCTCATCAATACGCTAGCAATAGGTGATGATCACATCAATCATCTACAAGACGTCAGTGGTTCTAGCTGGACGTAACAACTACCCGGATATTGAGCGATATGAAGATCAACAAGCAAGCTCATCCATACTCTCCATGAAGCAGTAACACTACCGTATAGTCCGGTCTCTTCGTCTGATATGTCGCATATCATGTCTAGGGGTAGTAAACGTCAGTCCCCAGTAACGTGATAAGTCATGCCGATGTCTGGCCTATAACGGTTTAAGAAACTACTAATAACTCTTATCAGAAAATCTCAGCAGCAGCCCTGGCAGGGACTTCCAGTTAAAGCCAATCGAGCACAGCGCAACATCAACCCCAATACCGGGAGAGACGAAACCCCTCCTATCGCTCATTGACTCTATGTGACTCGGGGCTGTACTCAAAATCCACCTGTTTGCACGACTCCTTTGAGCCGTATGTTGGGTTACGGCAGCGCCCCGGCCATTAAACCGTGGCCAAATGCGGAACAAAAATTTACTAAACTGGCGCTACCTTGACCCGATGCCCGGATCTACCCTAAACCCTTTAGTAGCAACATGTAAAACTAGAAGTTAGATGGTTATACCGAGTTGATCCGTGTCCTTCGGTTTTGAACCATCATCCCAAGCTCCTAGAGGCTCGTTGTTCGAATTTGGTTGCTGGTCATCCTCCATCTATGATGATTCACTTGAGAGAAACGATGCAAGTTTCAGCCTCGCCAAGCGAGGCAACCGACACTCCAAGGTTGCTAGTAATGGAGAGTGGAGGTGTAGGAATGTGTCACTATAATTTTTCTCTCATCACAATGTTCAAAGAGAAACTCAAGAAGATGAAGAGGATGTGAGGAAACATGTGGCATGAGCAAATCAAGAAATGTGCTAAAAAAATTTCCATGTGAGAAAAAATGAGTGATCAAGTGAAGAGAAAGAAGTGAGCAAGCAAGGAAAAACTAGTAGGCAAGGCAAGTAATGAAAGATGGCAACCCCCTCTATCTCAATCATGCACACACCCACAAAATATATCATTTTAATTTCATTAAACAAAACAATGCACATACCTCTCTACATGCCTCACCATGCTCATGCCAACTCACCTTCCACCTCATTTCCAAATTGATTTTCTAAAAAGAAAATCAATTAATGAGGTGGACATCTTTTAGAAACCATTCCATAAAAATACGGAATTTAACATGGTATACGTATCGAAATACATATACGCATATTCATACCAAAATACGAATAGCCAAGAGAGAAAATGAATAGTGAACAATAATACTAGAATACATATCTATATAAATTATTAAATCAAAACCTGATTTAATAATCCGGCTTAATCCTAAGCCGCTAGTATTATCAATCGTCCGATTAAAGTCTATGCAGCCTGTACACATATTTAATCGGACACATGTATGTACTAACATACGTCATCTACACCATATCTTCTGAACCGTGAAAACCCTATGTGTGGGACTCTAAAGACTCATCAATACGCTGGTAGTGGGTTTAACCACAAGCACATCAGCGACACTAGCTGTACGTAACGGCTACCCAGGTATTGAACGAAAGGGAGGCCGACGAGCAAACTCATCCTGAACCCCTACTGAGCCTGACAGTGACAATATCCGTACAGTCCGGTCTGTTTGTCTAAGAGCCGCATATCGAATCTAGGGAGGTGGATAAAGTCAGACCCCTACTGACGTGATAATTCGTGTCAGAATGTAACCCATCACCACCTGAGAAACTATCGATCCTGGATCGGTAATTCTCGTCTACCTCGACCGAGGATTTCTGGTGATGGCCATCCATGCACAACGTGCCATCAACCCCCAATACCGGGAGAGGCGAATCGCCGACGATCCGCTCACTGGTTCCATGTGGCTCGGGACTGTACCCAACTAAAACCTGTTTGCACGACTCGTTTGAGCCGTGGTAGGGTAGTAATCAAAGCACAGTGGGAACTCAAACGAGAAAAATGACGATCTCAGGTCGACTGACTAATCTGTACACATGTCACCTAGGAAATGCTATCTGACAATAGGTATAATACCAACTAGCAGGTTCCCGGCGAGTCCGTCCAGTGTACTCATAACCCAATGAGCACCTGTACACTATCTTAGGTGAACAAACTAACACCAATGGCTTGTGAGACCTGGCCATCGCTCCTCGTCGGGGTCTCGATCCGTATACACTAGTCTACACCGGAGTATCGATGCCCAGTCTCGAAACTCCCATGACTAGGGACATTTAAGGATTTTCTTATAGACCCTTAGCTCCCACATATATGATCGCCATCATAATGCTGGCAGTCAAGCAAGAATCCTATGGGCTCTATCAACATGTAATAGTGATCTGTAATACCACCTGAAGCATGTACATGATGATAAAGAGAAACCAGATAGCATACTATCATCTCGAGTAAGACTATTCTACCGTTATAGGTCCTCTCTCAATCATCGCAATCGCGTGCCTGCAATTCAATAATTGACTTGAGGGCACTATACCCAACAATCTCCCACTTGTACTTAAGGCTAATTATTGCGATGTCGCTGTAACACCTTAGAATGCGATTAGTGTTAATTAAGCGATAATGCGGATTTTTTAGTAAAAAGTTAACCAAAATAGTTTTCGCATATTTTATAAAAATTTATTGATATTTTATTATTATTTGTTTTGGCTTTCACACACTTGTGCATTAACTTAGGGTTAATTAGTGTTAACCATGCTTAGGTAGCCATGGCACCTTAACCCTCATTTCATTTAGTTGTATGTTTTAATTTAATTATTTAGTTTTTAAATTAAAGGGTTTGAATTGGGTTGACTTGAGAGAGAGGGGGAGAGAGAAGGTTGACATGGAAATGATGAGGAATGGGCAAGCATGGGGTGCATTTAATGAGAAGAGAGAAGGGAGCATGGCTCACTCTAAACTCACACTCCCATTTGTCTTCACCACTCTCACACTCCCCATTTCTTTTCCTCATCACTCACACTCTCACAATTGTGTTCTTCTCCTCATCCTCATCCTCATCCCTCAAACTGAAACCCTAACCAATTCATCACAAAACCAAGGAAATCACCACTAAACCTCACTAAAACCCTTCACAAGCCTAGCTAAACCCCATTAGATGACTTGGAGCATGGAAAGTTAGGGTTTTTGAGCAATTGTGGAAAGGTAATGATCTCTAACTGTTAACTAGGATGTTAAGATGTTGTGTTGCTTATTAGTTGCTGTTTAGAATACTGAAATTATAGTTTTTGTGCAAATGTCATATTTTGGTAAAGTATTGTGTCTCGGGTGAATCTGCTATCGAACCAGGAATTTGTTGGAGAAGTTGCGATCACAGACCCGGTTTAGAGACCTAGAAGCCACCCTGAAAACCTAAGACCATCCCCCCAAAGTTGGCCACAAATTTTTTGATTCTGGCCGCAATTTGCGGCCAGACTGGTGATTGGTGTCTCGAGCCTTGGTCGTGGGGTTTCTGTTAGTTATGTATATGCCCTAGAAGCCATTGTTGTACATTTTATGTATATTATAATGGATGCTTGGATATATACAGAGAGGACTTTCTTGCTCGTCATGATAGTATGCTATTTGGTTTCACTTTATCTTAACATGTTGACTTGTATTGGTTTACTGTCTTACTCTCACATGTTGATAAAGCCCTTAGGATCTGTACTCGACTACTAGGACTATGATGAGATCATACTAGTGGGGCCATAGTAGTCGATGAGTACATCCTATAACAGTTCCTAGTCGAGGGTATATCGAGACAGGGCATCGATACACCAGAGTAGACTAGCGTATACGCATCTTGACCCATATGATGGGCGATGGATGATCCCATATCCATCGGTGTTTGACATCAGAAATGGTGTACGGGTGCTCAGTGGAGACTGGGTACACTGGACGTACTCGCCGAGAACTCCCAGATGGTGATATACCACACGTCAGATGGCAGTTCTCCGGTGACACTGGTACAGGGTAGTCTGTAGACCCGAGATCGTCATAGAGTCTTGTGTGATTCCCACTGTGCTTTGATTTCACCTTACCACGTCCAAGAGGACGTGCAAAATGGTGGCTTTTAGGTACAGTCCCGAATCACATGGAGGCAATGAGCGATAGGAGGGGATTCGTCTCTCCCGGTATAGGGAGTTGATGTTGTGCTGTGTTCGATTGGCTATAACTGGAAGTCCCTGGCCAGGGCTGATATAGAGATATACTTGTAAGTGTTACTAGTAGTTTCTCGACCTGTTATGAGCCTCACATCGACACGACTTATCGGTTACTGGGGTCTGACGTATACCATCCATAGACTTGATATGCGACATATCAGACGAACAGACCGGACTGTACGGGAGTATTACTGATTGGATTCACAGGAGAACGGACAGGCTAGCTTGTTGATCTTCTGATCGCTCAATACTTCGGTGGCTGTTACGTTTAGCTGACCGCTTGCAGCTTGTGGGTGTTTGATATGATCATCACCTGCTACCGGCGTATTGACGATTCTTTAGAGTCCTACACAGAGGTTTCTTGGCTCAGGCTAAACGGAGTAAAGGCATATATGTGATATGTGCAGGACCGAGGATAATGCGATATGAGATACCGTATTATATTCTCGCGATATTTAGATATGAACCGGGACATCGAATCAAGTGTTGATTCGATGAATCGGTACATGATATATTAGTCGGTTATATTCGATATAGCCAGTGTAAGTGCACGGCGGCGCCCCGGCCGTCAATCCGACGCCGGAATGCGGAAACGGTGGTAAACTTAAAAATTTGCGGACTTGGCAAAACGGCACCACCGCGCACTAAACTCCGGATCGTGACCATTAAACTAGTCTAGCTAACTAACAAGATAGGTTAGAGATATACCGACGATCCAAGTCCTCCGGTCTTCATCTCCGCTCCGATCTTCTCGCGGGATCTCCGTCCGTCTCCTCCTCGTCGGAAAGGGCACCACGAAGCCGGGTACTTTTACGGGCTCCCACCTCGATACTGAGGCAACTCGAGCATGAAGCCGGCAACTCGACATGCTCAAGATTTGCTGTAGGAATATAGTGTAGAATCAAAGTCTCTCTTTTGGGGTTTGGTTTCCATTTGAGGATGATGGAGGAATCAAAGAATAGAAAAATGGTGCTTGCATTTTTCTTGCAAGAAAATGAGATCAAGAATGAACTCTCAAGATGAACCTCTCATTTTCTTTCTCTCTTTTCTTTTTCTTCTTCTCTCTTTCTTTTTCTTCTTCTCTCTTTCTTTTTGCAACCATGATAATAATCTATCTCTCTTTGAAAATGGTGGAGGAAAAACTAATATGAAGCAAGAAGGGAGGTGAGAGTAGTAAAAGGAGGAGGGTGACCACATCCAAGAACATAATCATCACTAAATCTCAAATCAACCTCAAATCCATTTCAAATCTCATAAAGCAAAGATGCTAACCATTATGAAGGAAAAAGAAAAGATGCTATCATAATGCATGAAACCCCTCCACAAAAGTAATTTGCAAAACTGCAAATTACCCCCTCCATCAGAAAAGTCCGGCCGGGAAAGAACAAAGAAAAACCGGCCGGAACGGAAAGCAAAATGGCAACTCAAGAAAACTGGTCCCGTAATAAATTACAGGAAAACCCCACACTGTGCATACACACCCGCATTTGTATTCCGTCCGGATATAAATGCAAAGAGACAAAATCTACACTGTACTAAACTAGGACCGGCTTAAACCAAAGCCGGCTAGTAACATCCGTCCGATCCTGATGCGTGCAATACCGCACGTATCTGATCGAACGCTGCCATATAACTATACGGCCACTAGTACATAACCGTCCGATCCTGATCCGTGCAATACCGCACGTATCTGATCGGACCCTGCCATATCTCCATACGGCCTCTACAGCGTTTCGCCCGAAAGCTTGAGTAACTGAAAGTGTGGTGGACTCTAAAGACTCGTCAATACTATGGCTGTGGATTTAACCACTAGCACGTCAGAGGTATAAGCCAATACGTGACGGGCCACCAGCTATTGACTAAAAGGGACGTCGATGAGGAAGCTCACCCCGACACCCAACTGAGCCTGTCAGTGACAATATCCGTACAGTCCGGTCCGTTCGTCTATGAGCATCGCATGGCGGGCCTAGGGGGTTGGTAAAAGTCAGACCCCCAAAAGCGGTACAAGTCGTGTCGGAGTGTAGCCCAGAACACCCTGAGATACTACTGGAATACCTACCAGCAAATCTCCTGCCTTGGCCAAGGACTTTTCATGTTCTGGCTCTCCTAGACACAGCACGACCTCACCCCCAAACCGGGAGAGACGAACCCCTGAAGATCCGCTCACTGCCTCCATGTGGCTCGGGACTGTACCCAACTAAAACCTGTTTGCACGACTCCTTTGAGCCGTGGTAGGGTAGTAATCAAAGTACAGTGGGAACTCACACGAGACAAATGACGATCTCAGGTCGATGAACTAACCTGTACACATGTCACCAGGGAACTGCTATCTGACGTCTGGTATAATCCCAACTAGCAGGTTCCCGGCGAGTCCTGTCCGGTGTACTCATAACCCAATGAGCACCTGTATACATCTTAGGTGAACCAACTGACACCAGTGGCTTGTGAGACCGGCCACCGCCCCTCGTCGGGGTCTCGACTGTATACACTAGTCTACTAATGGAGTATCGATGCCCAGTCTCGAAACTCCCACGACTAGGGACCTTTTAAGGATAAGCTTATAGACCCCCAGCTCCCACTTATATGATCGCCCTCATACTGCTGGTGGTCAAGCAAGAATCCTAGGGGCTCTATCAACGTGTAATAGCGACGTGTCAGGTCACCTAAAGCAGTACACGATGATAAAGGTAAACCAGATAGCATACTATCATCTCGAGTAAGACTGTCCTACTGGGACAGGTCCTCCCCTCAATCATTGCAATCACGTGCCTGTGATCCAATAATTGACTCCGAGGGCACTATCTCCAACAATCTCCCACTTGCACTCGAGGCTAATTATTGCGATGTCGCATACTCACAGCCCGTGTGATACCGAACACCCAACTCCTCTACTAGTCAGTCTCACAAAGCTCGTTTGCGAAACTATTTCGTTCGAGGAATAGCCTCAGTGAGTGGATCCGCTTTGATGTTTCTTTCTATGTCTCTCTATATCTCAAGTTCGCGGAGAAAGCCATCTCCCGAAATGAGCAATACCTGTCTCGGAATGTCTGGATGTCTGATGGGACCTAGCTCATAAGTGAACTCCAAATCCAAACTTCTTAGACTGTATTGTCAACTGAACTTAATCAGTATCCTGCGCCATGCCTTCCCTCAGTATCCACCTGGACCACCTGTCCAAAATACTGCCCCTCATCAGAGGGAAAACTATAACTTTGACAGCCACTCTGCCATCCAGGTCACCTTGGAAGCCTGGAATGATAACCGTCTCCTAAAGGAGGCTGCCGTTATCAATTCCTTAGAACATCAACTTATGTTCTAAAACTGCTTCCGTTTGTGACGACCAAAGTATAACCGATCGTAGTATAGGAATATCACTTCCTACTCTGTGTATGTCATCCAAATACCAGGACATCACACCCTACTACCTTCTTAACAGATCCATCCCCTATTCTGATGAAGTCAAACCTATGACTGTCACATCAGAAATAGATGATCTATCTCCGCTATATCTGCTTTAGTCTATGAATAGACATAAGCCTGATGTTCACCAATGCTTCCGCTGCTCCCACTGACTACGACAACCCTCTGGCAGAGTCATATACACGTACACTTCTAAAGCAAGTTTAGAACGACGCTATACTCATCCTCCCGCCGGGTCTCGCAGCCTGGAACAACAACAATGGCAAGTGTGGGTAAACAAGAACCTCCCTGCCACCGTCTTTGAGCATACCGAAGTACCTCTCGGGTGCCTGAGGTTACCCACCTTATCTGCGGAGTGGCCAATGGAAAGTCAAACTAGATTGAATCTTTAGGTTCTTATCAAATCTTCAGTAATCGTTTGTGGTTCTGGAATCACTTCCAGTTCTACCATACTCCCACTACTGTTTTCTGAAAAAGTCCATTTTTATTAAAACTGTGGCGAGTCAAGAACAATATCACTATTGATCTTCCAGATGGTAGAAAGTCAACCCTCGTCATAGCCCGGGTCAACCCACAAACAGTCATTACAGAAACGTGCCTTGAGTTATCCGGAGTCTGGTTTTAAGCATAAGCCGGACAACTCCCCGTATCTTAACAATGTCAAGATATGAACTGTTCTATATCCAAGAAACAGAGGCACTGATTTGATTGAACCAGATTCAAATCATGCAGCTGTCTCCAGTGCATGTCAACTAAATGGAGGAGAGGCCGATCAGCGTTACTCAACTTAGGAGTACTTCCAATTATGAGTAACCTGAAAGAGAAGTTAGTTCTCTTAATCATTACTATCAACTGAATACCATGTACAAGTATCTACATCTTCGATCACATTAAAGAATCCCGATACTTGCAACACATGGTTCTCTACTTTATTCTTATACCTATAACTTCTCAAAACTTCGACCCTGTGTTTCTACGAAACACCTGTCTAAGAACTAGAGAAGTCATAAGTAAACAGAATACAGTACGAGGACCAACCCCTCTGTCCTCATGGACACTGGACAATATACAATACTCTGTATAAGTCCCCTGAGTCTTGCGACTCAATCACTGTGTGTCGTAGGTTGAAAACTGTACTTTTGGTTAAGAAGAATTACACCGTTGTTCAATGCTCCTTACCTAACCATCCACTGATATAGGTAAATGTCATCGACATAATATCAAAAGGTATATCTCACTCTATGAAAATAGACGTACAGATATATCAATTTGAAATTGGTGCACAACAGCGGATATTCAAAACCAAATATTTGCCGACCGGCAAACAACCCAGGTGGCATCCTCAAATATCACCAATTACAACGAATCCCGATATAATGAGGATGATCACCCAATTCCCAATAACTTACTCCCACTCATCATCTGTAAAACCATACAGATGTGAGAATCAAACCTGGTAAATACATACCCTGGAGTAAGTATCTAATCGGGAAATCAGTTTTCTTTTAACATTACACAGTGAGACTGAAACATTGAAATGTTTCGATGGGGTATCCCGGTATTCCTAGTAATGCCTCTTCCATTATCCAGATTCACAACTATAACCGTATAATTCTTTGCCACCTCTCCAAATCCCTTTATATGTCTTTAGTCATTACCTTCTGTACACCCCTTTAGGCCAAATGGTTTTCTTCCTTCCCTACCGTTCGGCACCAGCCTATGGTTTGGAAGAAGACTATCCAAAAAGCATAAAGGGTGTACTGTCCTAATCCTAGGAGCACTCGCAACGCGAGAGAAGGTGAAGATAAAAGACACCTGAATGTACTTTATTCCTATTTCTCCTGAACCAGGATCCATCCCCGAACTGGAATGAGTTCCTTTCGAGTTCGTATATAACCATACGATGGATTATCCAATAAAATGGGATCTTCGTAATGATACGGAGTGTCCTGGAGAAATACAAAGGTGAATTAGGATTGGCGAAGGGATACATGGTTTGGTCGTGAATATCTGTTGCAATTTACTTTGCCCTCTTACTAATCCCTTACTTTGTCTTAACTTAATACCTTCTGTACACCGTTTAGGCTAATTGGCTTTCTTCCTTCCCTACCGGTCGGCACCAGCCTAAGGTTTGGAAGAAGACAATCCAATTTGCGTAATAGGTGTACTACCCCTAAACCAAGGAGTACTCGTAACCTGAGAGAGGGTAAAAGGAAAAGACAACTGAATAATCCTATCCGTTTTCTCCAGAACCGGAAACCATCCTCGAATAAATTCTTTCGAGTTCGTATCTAACCATACGATGGTTTTGTCCAATGGAAGTGGACGTTCGTAGTAATACGGGGTGTCCTGGAGAAAAGGGTAAAAGTAGGAGTGGCAATGAGGTCTGCAACTCTGACAATCCAAAAGCCAGTGTTAAGTAGGTTCGGTCAACTTGGTCACTGAGTCAAAGTCTTAGGGTCGGGTCAATGGTCGCTGCCAAAGAGAGAGAGAAAAGAAACACTCAGCGTGCACTCTATCCTAGATCAGAATGGTTACCAATTTATCTAATCTGCAATCCTCCCACTGTGCCTCAAATTCTCCTCCAAACCTGAAAGAAGAATTAGTCGGGGTCACCCGAGGAGTAAACCAACTCATCAGTGGGAATCGGGATCCAACTATCATCGCATGATAACGTGACGGAATCCGCTCATATCATCACACTCCAGAAGGTATGCGCATATCTGGCAAGTTTCAGTTCTTTTGAAACTCCCGATGTGATTTCTGCCCCATGCTCTTATGACCTTGACTAAGGCCAACAAATCATAAGTCACATGTCAAGTTCTACCCGTCATTGTCCAGGTTGATTTGAACCCACCCGTACAAGCCCTTGACTAAGGCCAACAAGGCTATACGACTGTCCCAAACCAACGCATCTATCTATGCAGCATATGAATACCCAATAGCTACCAAACACTGTGCCTTGACTAAGGCCAACAAACACAGCTTGAATACTATTGACTACCCATATGAAACGACGGAGGGCTACGAATGGTTTCTGGCGAAAACCTTTAACGTAGTGAACTTGATATCGTTGAAGGAACGGATAGCTTTTTAGAAAATATAGTGACGAAAACCTTTACTAAAGAGGTCACTCCCGGTGAAGGGATCTCGGCTCTTTCCCCGTAGAATGGGGTGCAGGATATTCCAACTGAATACCACGGTGCAAAGCAAAAGTAATCGGCTATAGTGAAGTTAATGCCCTGACGCAAACTTCTGTCCAAGGGGTCACTCCCGGTGAGGGGATCTCGGCCCTTGCCTCGTCGACTGAGGAGCAGGATATTCCAAATGAATACCACGATGCAAAACAAAAGTGAACGTCCTTGCAATAACAGCTTTTTGAAAAAGTGTTCCAACAACATCAGAATAGGTTTGTTTAACTTGCATTGATCCGAATCAACGCAGTCCCATCAATTGATCACACCAATAAAGAACGAAAATATACTGATGTACGTATATGCCATCCGCATTCGCCACTGGGTCCCGTCATCACCCGTTAGGTTAGCTAACTAACGGCAGAGCGGGGACTGGACTAGCGCGGATGAAAAACATATACAACATCTACTAGTATATATATAATATATAATTTTCGCTCAAGGCGTGATAAAAAATGCAGCAACACAGAAATGTATAGCAACACAGATCAATACAGATATCTGGGATCCCCGGGTTTCACAGAGCCGCTGAAACCCGACGTTCCCCTGGTCGTGTGGATAGCCTGTGCAATGAAAATCCTAGACCCCTACGGGCGCGGCAAGTCACCCGCCAAAACCTGAAGCGAGGCAGCCCCCTTCAGCAACGTGAATGGACCACCCAGCACTTCACGGAATCCGGTAACTTGGGCACCCCTCCTGGGTCAACCTGTACCCCCTACGAGTGCGGCGAATAGCCCGCCAATCCTAGAGTGAAGCCCCCTCCGTCTCAATGCCATGAGATGCGGGCTTGTTGCCCTCTAGAACCCGGCTACCCGTGCACCCCTCCGCGGGGTAATCCTAGTACAGAAAGTAAAATATACATACACCGGGTACATCGACCGCAACCAGGTCGTGCCCCAAAAGAATAATACAAACAGGCAGTGACGGCAGTCCACATGTCGGACGCTCGCCCCGCAAAATCAAATGTACATAATACAACAATACAGTACTAGCATTGCATCCAGGCTATCCCCCACGACCGATCCGCAATATCACAGCATAAACATAGAACATCAACGTGAAAGTCACGTTCGCAAATCCGTCTAACCGGGCTATAGCAGTTAGACCGGATTTACCGATCGAGTGACATTCACGGTCGCAGATATAATGTAAATACTGTGAAAAATGTGTTTAAAATTTTCCGATCGATCAAAAATTAACAAGTGGGCCCCCAAACAAAAACTGTAGCACTCACAGAAATAATTGGCCCAATTTTAATATTCCAGAAACCACATTTTCAACTCAGGAACATACTGGAAAAATTTGGGGGGGTGAACAGTAAATTCCGCGGCGGAAGGGCCGCACGAGGTGGGGTTTCGCGGCGCTTGCGCGGCGGAATAGTGAGATCATGGTACCAATTTTTTCCAGAATGGTTAAAATTCCCTGCACATCACTCTGAGACAACCAGAAAAATTTTTGGACTCCAAAAAATTTCGACAGAAACTGATGTGCTAGAAAAATACGGTTTTTGGAAATTTGTTCGATCGGAAACGTAAAACACATTACACCAAGCTAGACTATGTTAATGGCGAGGCTCTGATACCACTGTAAGTGCACGGCGGCGCCCCGGCCGTCAATCCGACGCCGGAATGCGGAAACGGTGGTAAACTTAAAAATTTGCGGACTTGGCAAAACGGCACCACCGCGCACTAAACTCCGGATCGTGACCATTAAACTAGTCTAGCTAACTAACAAGATAGGTTAGAGATATACCGACGATCCAAGTCCTCCGGTCTTCATCTCCGCTCCGATCTCCTCGCGGGATCTCCGTCCGTCTCCTCCTCGTCGGATAGGGCACCACGAAGCCGGGTACTTTTACGGGCTCCCACCTCGATACTGAGGCAACTCGAGCATGAAGCCGGCAACTCGACATGCTCAAGATTTGCTGTAGGAATATAGTGTAGAATCAAAGTCTCTCTTTTGGGGTTTGGTTGCCATTTGAGGATGATGGAGGAATCAAAGAATAGAAAAATGGTGCTTGCATTTTTCTTGCAAGAAAATGAGATCAAGAATGAACTCTCAAGATGAACCTCTCATTTTCTTTCTCTCTTTTCTTTTTCTTCTTCTCTCTTTCTTTTTCTTCTTCTCTCTTTCTTTTTGCAACCATGATAATAATCTATCTCTCTTTGAAAATGGTGGAGGAAAAACTAATATGAAGCAAGAAGGGAGGTGAGAGTAGTAAAAGGAGGAGGGTGACCACATCCAAGAACATAATCATCACTAAATCTCAAATCAACCTCAAATCCATTTCAAATCTCATAAAGCAAAGATGCTAACCATTATGAAGGAAAAAGAAAAGATGCTATCATAATGCATGAAACCCCTCCACAAAAGTAATTTGCAAAACTGCAAATTACCCCCTCTATCAGAAAAGTCCGGCCGGGAAAGAACAAAGAAAAACCGGCCGGAACGGAAAGCAAAATGGCAACTCAAGAAAACTGGTCCCGTAATAAATTACAGGAAAACCCCACACTGTGCATACACACCCGCATTTGTATTCCGTCCGGATATAAATGCAAAGAGACAAAATCTACACTGTACTAAACTAGGACCGGCTTAAACCAAAGCCGGCTAGTAACATCCGTCCGATCCTGATGCGTGCAATACCGCACGTATCTGATCGAACGCTGCCATATAACTATACGGCCACTAGTACATAACCGTCCGATCCTGATCCGTGCAATACCGCACGTATCTGATCGGACCCTGCCATATCTCCATACGGCCTCTACAGCGTTTCGCCCGAAAGCTTGAGTAACTGAAAGTGTGGTGGACTCTAAAGACTCGTCAATACTATGGCTGTGGATTTAACCACTAGCACGTCAGAGGTATAAGCCAATACGTGACGGGCCACCAGCTATTGACTAAAAGGGACGTCGATGAGGAAGCTCACTCCGACACCCAACTGAGCCTGTCAGTGACAATATCCGTACAGTCAGGTCCGTTCGTCTATGAGCATCGCATGGCGGGCCTAGGGGGTTGGTAAAAGTCAGACCCCCAAAAGCGGTACAAGTCGTGTCGGAGTGTAGCCCAGAACACCCTGAGATACTACTGGAATACCTACCAGCAAATCTCCTGCCTTGGCCAAGGACTTTTCATGTTCTGGCTCTCCTAGACACAGCACGACCTCACCCCCAAACCGGGAGAGACGAACCCCTGAAGATCCGCTCACTGCCTCCATGTGGCTCGGGACTGTACCCAACTAAAACCTGTTTGCACGACTCCTTTGAGCCGTGGTAGGGTAGTAATCAAAGTACAGTGGGAACTCACACGAGACAAATGACGATCTCAGGTCGATGAACTAACCTGTACACATGTCACCAGGGAACTGCTATCTGACGTCTGGTATAATCCCAACTAGCAGGTTCCCGGCGAGTCCTGTCCGGTGTACTCATAACCCAATGAGCACCTGTATACATCTTAGGTGAACCAACTGACACCAGTGGCTTGTGAGACCGGCCACCGCCCCTCGTCGGGGTCTCGACTGTATACACTAGTCTACTAATGGAGTATCGATGCCCAGTCTCGAAACTCCCACGACTAGGGACCTTTTAAGGATAAGCTTATAGACCCCCAGCTCCCACTTATATGATCGCCCTCATACTGCTGGTGGTCAAGCAAGAATCCTAGGGGCTCTATCAACGTGTAATAGCGACGTGTCAGGTCACCTAAAGCAGTACACGATGATAAAGGTAAACCAGATAGCATACTATCATCTCGAGTAAGACTGTCCTACTGGGACAGGTCCTCCCCTCAATCATTGCAATCACGTGCCTGTGATCCAATAATTGACTCCGAGGGCACTATCTCCAACAGCCAGATCGTCGGATCAAGTGTTGATTCGATGATTTAATGTATAATGATATATATGATATATTGTATTACATTATCTAATATTGGCTCGCTTTATTATTTCATTTTCTCACCAGATTAATACATTGATATATATGCGATATATGTTAATTGTATTATTTTCTTTTTTTGCAAATATATAATATATATGTGATATATATTATTGTGACATGATATGATTTATTATGAAACATGTTTAAGGATGATAAAAAGGGATTAGTGTTTGATTAGGGTTAGCTCCTTCTTGTTCATTCTAGAAGGATTCTCTTTTGTCTTGGTTAAGATATTATAGTTGATCCTTATCCTTAACCTAACCAAACCCTAACTCTAGTTTATTCTCTACAAAGTTTTAGCCTCTCATCCTTGACCATGGTTCAATAATCAATCATATACTCTAATCTACAATTCATCACAAAAGGATTTATTTCTTTTCATTCTTCATCTTCTTCTCTCTTGAGATTGAGAGAGAGTTCACATGAGTTTTCTTTTGTGATGAGTTATTGTGAGAAAATGATATAAAAAGAAAGCATAAATACTAATCCATCATCCTCATCTAATCTAGCCCATTAGATTATGGTGTTCACCTCATTAGAGTGAGAGAAAGCTTGAGCTATTGCAACTTCGACGTAGATCATCGGAGAAAAGGAATACGACAAGCTATCATGGATCGTTCGAGTCGTGGAGCCTCTCTTGAGTCCGGGAGATCATGGATCGCGGCGAAGGGACTTCTACTCGGAGCTTGTGAAGCGAAGGAGCGGACTACAAAGGTTGTAATCCCTCACACTTAGGTTTAAAGATGTTATCTTGCATGTTAAACCCTAATAATCTAGCAAAGATCCCGTCTTTGGGTTGTTCGGCACATCTAAAATTTTATTTGGGCATGTTTGATGCTTTATGAACCTTCACAAGAGTGCCTAGGAACCCTACAATGGTATCAGAGCCTAGCTAGAGCATTAGGCGACGTGTTTACGAAGTTAAAACTCCGATCGAACCCGAACCGACAAAATAAAACCCCTCTCTGGACTTTTTCTAAAAACTGGGATTTTTCTGAATTAAAAATACCTAAAAAAATCAGCAGGTAAATTTAAGAATATTTGTGAAAAACGATGACGTTATCTCTACAGAGCGCCGCGGAACCGCGGCCGTACCTTGCTTGGGTCGCGGATCCGCGACACAACTGTTTGAAAAGACACTTCTGTTTTCACAGTAATTCATTTTGGGTATTTTTTATTCTGACTGAAGTTTTGAATATTCTGGGGTTTATTCTGTAATTGTAGATTCGATCGGAAAATTTAAATTCGTTATTTTTTCCGGATATTTAGAATCTGTTAAAATGTTCGAACGGATATCATTAACTCAATTTTTCTCGGCACGAAAAACTTTCAAGTGTTGAATTTTTATCGGGTTTAAATCTTTCGGAAACGCGTGCAAGTTCTATGGTGGACCCTCTAGAAGACAACAAACCTTAACTCGATTATGTGACCGTCTTGAACTGCCTCTTGAACCTTCGGGTTTGGGGCAGTACGGCGTGCCACATGTGAGGCGTTGGCTTGACCCTTCTACGGCTGGACCGCTACTACTGTGACACATTCCGGATTATTTGAACTCCGCTCAAGTGTTGAGCAATTTGGGAAATTTTGGGTATTTGATCATTCGATCGGAAAGTTTAATACTGTCTATTTATCTGGAATGTGATACAATATGTGGAATTCATAGAGTTAGGCATGAAATGCGAAGTATGTGATATTTCGGATTTACGATGCCTAAAGTGATTGTGGATTCCAAATATTGTAGTTTTACAATTTCTTTTCTGTGACCGTAAGTGTAGTATGTAGTTGTATTGCCGGTTTTCGTTGCTATACGACAACGACGATCGGTGTATGCATACTTACTTACGTTGATGATATGTGATATTATATGTTGCTGAGATATTATGTGCATGATTGTCGCGATTGAATAGCCGGGGGTTTTATGTGAGATGAGAGTTTTATATTTTCATTCATGTAAATTCAAATGTAATGTAATATTCTTTTATTTCCGGGTTGAGATTGATGCCACCAGTGTTGTATATTATTTACTTTTCCGTATTAGGATGGACCCAAGGAGGGGAGCACAGGTGACCGGGTTCTGGGGTTCAGTGGGAGGCCATCTCGAGGAGTCGAGACCGGGTCTCCTAAACTCCAGAATTGGTAGGGTCGCTTGCCGCTCTCGTAGGGGTCCAGGGTGTGGGCTTGTCTATTCATCGCGACTGTGGAATCCGTATTTTCTATTGTTGGCTAAATACTAAATACGGACGTCCTAGTATATCCCACATTATATCTATGTTTCTGCTGCGATATCTATGATGTGATCATTTGATATGTTGTGATAGATACAGTATACAGTATATATGATATATTATATAGACGTTACTTATGTTTTACACCCGCACTATCCCTGCCCTGCTCTGTCGTTAGTTACCTAACCTAACGGTGCACGAGGGGACATCGAGGCGAATGCGAATGGCATAAGTGTACGTCGTATTTATCTGTGATGCTTAGGAAGCATAACCTGATGGGATTTTTTATTAATGAGATTAATAAAAAGAAAAGAAACCTAAAAGATGTTGTAGAATCAAAACTTTATAAAAAAGGGTAGCTACAGTTTTGCTTTGCATAGTGGTATATATGATATACCCTGCACCTTATTCGATGAGGAAAGAGCCGAGATCCCTTCACCGGGAGTGACCTCTTTAGCGAAACTGGCAGATGCTACAAAACTCAGTTTGTCTTTTGATTGCTTTTAGAGTTTTGCTTTGCACAGTGATATATATGATATGTCATGCACCTTATTCGATGAGGAAAGAGCCGAGATCCCTTCACCGGGAGTGACCTCATTAGCAAAACTAATGAAAGCCTCAAAAACACTCCATTTCAAAATTTCACATGATTCTACAACGATATCAAGTTCATTACGCTCATGGTTTTCTGAAAAACCTGCGTAGCCCTCCGTCATTTCAGATAAGTACTACTTAGTATTCGTGCTACGGTAGTTTGGCATTCGTCAAGGCGTAGTGTACGGTAGCTAACTAGTATTTATCTGCTTATGCATATGATGCATATTGGATTAGGGTATTCGTACGGCATTGTTTGGCATTCGTCAAGGGTCCTGCGGATGGGTTTAATTCAATCAAGAAATGTACAGGTTGAACTTGACTAATGGACTATGGGTTGTTTGGCATTCGTCAAGGTCATAGAACACTAGGGGTAAAATATTATTGGGAATTTCAAGTGTTGAAATTTGCAATGAGATTGCATACCTTCTATGAGATAGTTGGATCCCGATACCCGCTGTGAGTAAGAGTTACTCCTGGGAGAGTTTTACACAGGACAATTAGTCGATCAAGTAGGTGTCTAGAAAAGTGTTAACGGGGTTACGCCTCTTGGAAAATGAGGTTTACTTTAATTAGGTCCGTGCGAAAGCACGGGGAACCTCCCTCAAGTACCGACACTGATCTGGCTGAAAGATTGACGAAATTGTAGGGTGTAATTAATCCCGGCTAATCTTACCTTTTAGGGTTTGAAGGTAGATTTGATAAAAACAATGGGAGACATCCTGATTAGATAAGATAATAACCAATCTAATCTTGCAAGAGCATACGCTAAAATGTTTTCTTCTCTCTCTCTCCAGGTAGCGACCATGTTAGGCCATAATCAAGATAATAATATGGATGTATTGACTGAACCCGCTTATTATACTGAGCAGGGGAACGTTGGACCCGTTTTTTCTTATAAGAGTTATAAGACTGAACAGAAAATAGAAGAATATCTGGATTCTCACACCGCCCAAAAGAACATGCATGTTGATGCATCTTCTTTAGGTGTGTTAGTTATTGAGAACTGTTTTTCGGTTCACCCTACGTCCTGGGTATTAGATACCGGATCAGGATCCCACATATGTAAATTGTTACATGGGCTACGTAAAGGTAGAGAACTGGGAAAAAGTGATCTTTCCGTTCAAGTAGGGAACGGTGCAAATGTTGCAGCCAAAGTAGTTGGCGAATATCACCTAGTATTACCAAGTGGTGATACACTGATTCTGAATGAGTGCTATTATATACCGAACATGATGTGCAACATTATATCAGTTTATTTATTGAGTAAAGAAGGATATAATTTTGTAGTACAGGATAATGTTATGAACATATTCCTAGATCAAAAGTTGATTGCATCAGGCTCGTTACATAATGGCATATTCATTCTAAATCAAAATACAGTCCTCAATATACAAAACACGCACAAGAGGAAGAGTTCAGAAATGAATGAATCCTTCTTGTGGCATTATAGACTTGGTCATATCAATGCGACACGACTGGCTAAGTTACATATGGATGGTTATTTGAATCCGTTCGAATTATCATCTTATGATACTTTCCATTCATGTCTCAAATGAAAAATGACCAAAGCACCGTTTAGTGGACACGGAGAAAGAGTTACGGAACTCTTAGGACTGGTACATAGTGATGTATGCGGTCCCATGTCTACGCATGCCAGGAACGGTTCTTCCTACTTCATTACATTCACTGACGATCTCTCTAGATACGGGCATGTGTTCCTATTGAAACACAAGTCTGAAGTTTTTGAGAAATTCAGAGAATATAAGCACGAAGTAGAGAACCAAACGGGAAAAAGTATTAAGATCCTTCGATCTGATCGAGGAGGAGAATACTTGAGCAATGAGTTCCAAGATTATCTAAAAGAGAATGGGATTCTCTCTCAGCTTACTCCACCTTATACACCACAGCACAACGGTGTATCGGAATGAAGGAATCGCACCCTATTAGATATGGTGCGTTCAATGATGAGTACAGCTGAGTTACCTATTTCCTTCTGGGGGTATGCGCTTGAGACAGCCATATACCTATTGAATATGGTTCTTACCAAATCAGTGCCCACCACTCCATATGAGATATGGAAAGGGAAGAGACTATCTCTTAAGTATGTTAAGATATGGGGTTGTCCAGCCTATGTCAAAAGACAAAATCCGGACAAACTCGAGGTAAGATCTGTCTTATGTAAGTTTGTAGGATATCCCAAAAATTCACAAGGGTATATCTTCTACCACCCCGAGGAACAAAAGGTGTTTGTTTCTCGACATGCTACTTTCTTAGAAAAAGGTTTTCTTATGAAACAGATTAGTGGTATTGAGGTAGAACTGGAAGAGGTTCCAGCGACACAAACTATAACAGAAGACTTGGTAGAACTAGAGGATTCAGTAGTACCCGACGAACCCCAGCCTCTCCGCCGATCTAGTAGGTTTTCTCATCCGCCTGAGAGATACTACGGTTTTCTCATTGATGGTGGAAGCAAGGATTGCATCATGGAAGATGATGACCCGACTAGTTTCGAGCAGGCCATCACGAGTGGTGACTCTGTGAAATGGCTGGATGCAATGCGATCTGAGATGGAATCCATGTACACCAATAAAGTGTGGATTTTGGAAAATGCTCCTGAAGTGGTAAAACCCATTGGGAGCAAGTGGATTTTTAAAAAGAAATTTGGAGTAGATGGAAAAGTTGAGACTTTCAAAGCTAGACTTGTAGCAAAGGGTTTTCGTCAACGACCAGGTGTGGATTATGACGAAACATTTTCTCCAGTGGCTATGCTTAAGTCCATCCGGATCTTACTTGCCATTACTGCATACCATGACTACGAAATCTGCAAATGGATGTTAAGACCGCCTTTCTAAACGGTGATTTAGAAGAGTGCGTGTACATGACTCAGCCAGAGGGCTTCATAGATAGTGGGAGCAGCGGAAAGGTGTGCAAGCTGCTTAAATCCATTTATGGGTTAAAGCAAGCATCGCGGAGTTGGAACATCTGTTTTGATGTTGTAGTCAAAGAGTTTGACTTCATCAAAAACATAGATGAACCTTGTATCTATAAAAAGGTAGCAGAGAGTAAGGTTGTCTTCCTCGTATTATACGTAGATGACATACTCTTGATAGGAAATGATATTCCTATGCTGCAATCAGTCAAGCTCTTCTTATCATAAAGATTCTCAATGAAAGATCTAGGTGATGCCTCCTGCATATTGGGAATTAGGATCTATAGAGATAGATCCAAAAGGATACTGGGATTGTCCCAATCTAGGTACATTGACACCATACTAAAGAGGTTTAGTATGGAAGAATCCAAGCGTGGGAACCAACCTATGATCTCTGGACTCACTCTCTCCAAAGAGATGTCTCCCAAGACTGATTTGGAGAGAGCTCGCATGCAAGGGATACCCTATGCTTCGGCAGTAGGCTCTATCATGTATGCGATGCTATGTACCAGACCTGATGTTACATACTCACTAAGTGTAATGAGTCGGTATCAAGCAGATCCTGGAGAGAGTCACTGGACAGCTGTGAAGAACATTCTCAAGTACTTGCGAAGGACTAGAGACATGTTCTTGGTGTATGGTAACGGAGAACTCCGGGTGGAGTCCTTTACCGATTCCAGCTTCCAAATTGACAAGGACGACTCTAAGTCGCACTCGGGATTTGTCTTTACCCTCAATGGAGGGGCGGTATGTTGGAAGAGTTCCAAACAGGATACCGTTGCAGACTCGACGATGGAGGCTGAATACATCGCTGCCAAAGAGGCTGTCTGGATGAAGAAGTTCATTAGTGAACTTGGTGTGGTTCCATCCATTGAGCATCCAATACCTTTGTATTGCGATAATAATGGAGCTGTGGCTTTGGCCAAGGAACCCAGGTCCCATCAGAAGTCCAGACATATTCTGAGGCGGTATCACCTGATCAGGGAGATAGTTGATCGCCGGGAGATCGAGGTCAGGAGAGTAGATATGAAGGACAACACTGTGGATCCACTCACGAAGGCCATACCCCAGATACAGTTTGAGAGATTATTCGGGATGCTAGGTATGAGATACTACAGCAGCTGGCCTTAGTGCAAGTGGGAGATTGTTAGTTATGTATATGCCCTAGAGGCCATTGTTGTACATTTGATGTATATTATAATGGATGCTTGGATATATACAGAGAGGACTTTCTTGCTCGTCATGATAGTATGCTATTTGGATTCACTTTATCTTAACATGTTGACTTGTATTGGTTTACTGTCTTACTCTCACATGTTGATAAAGCCCTTAGGATCTGTACTCGACAACTGGGACTATGATGAGATCATACTAGTGGGGCCATAGTAGTCGATGAGTACATCCTATAACTGTTCCTAGTCGAGGGTATATCGAGACAGGGCATCGATACACCAGAGTAGACTAGCGTATACGCATCTTGACCCATATGATGAGCGATGGATGATCCCATATCCATCGGTGTTTGACATCAGAGATGGTGTACGGGTGCTCAGTGGAGACTGGGTACACTGGACGGACTCGTCGAGAACTCCCAGATGGTGATATACCACACGTCAGATGGCAGTTCTCCGGTGACACTGGTACAGGGTAGTCTGTAGACCCGAGATCGTCATAGAGTCTTGTGTGATTCCCACTGTGCTTTGATTTCCACCTTACCACGTCCAAGAGGGCATGCAAAACGGTGGCTTTTGGGTACAATCCCGAATCACATGGAGGCAATGAGCGATAGGAGGGGATTCGTCTCTCCCGGTATAGGGAGTTGATGTTATGCTGTGTTCGATTGGCTATAACTGGAAGTCCCTGGCCAGGGCTGATATAGAGATATACTGGTAAGTGTTACTAGTAGTTTCTCGACCTTTTATGAGCCTCACATCGACACGACTTATCGGTTACTGGGGTCTGACGTATACCACCCATAGACTTGATATGCGACATATCAGACGAACAGACCGGACTGTACGAGAGTGTTACTGATTGGATTCACAGGAGAACGACAGGCTAGCTTGTTGATCTTCTGATCGCTCAATACCTGGGTGGCTGTTACGTTTAGCTGACCGCTTGCAGCTTGTGGGTGTTTGATATGATCATCACCTGCTACCGGCGTATTGACGATTCTTTAGAGTCCTACATAGAGGTTTCTTGGCTCAGGCTAAATGGAGTAAAGGCATATACGTGATATGTGCAAGACCGAGGATAATGCGATATGAGATACCGTATTATATTCTCGCGATATTTAGATATGAACCGGGACATCGAATCAAGTGTTGATTCGATGAATCGGTACATGATATGTTAGTCGGTTATATTCGGTATAGCCGGATCGTCGGATCAAGTGTTGATTCGATGATTTAATGTATAATGATATATATGATATATTGTATTACATTATCTAATATTGGCTCACTTTATTATTTCATTTTCTCACCGGATTAATACATTGATATATATGCGATATATGTTAATTGTATTATTTTCTTTTGTTGCAAATATATAATATATATGTGATATATATTATTGTGACATGATATGATTTATTATGAAACATGTTTAAGGATGATAAAAAGGGATTAGGGTTTGATTAGGGTTAGCTCCTTCTTGTTCATTCTAGAAGGATTCTCTTTTGTCTTTGTTAAGATATTATGGTTGATCCTTATCCTTAACCCAACCAAACCCTAACTCTAGTTTATTCTATACAAAGTTTTAGTCTTTCATCCTTGACCATGGTTCAATAATCAATCATATACTATAATCTACTATTCATCACAAAAGGATTTATTTCTTTTCATTCTTCATCTTCTTCTCTCTTGAGATTGAGAGAGAGTTCACTTGAGTTTTCTTTTGTGATGAGTTATTGTGAGAAAATGATATAAAAAGAAAGCATAAATACTAATCCATCATCCTCATCTAATCTAGCCCATTAGATTATGGTGTTCACCTCATTAGAGTGAGAGAAAGCTTGAGCTATTGCAACTTCGGCGTAGATCATCGGAGAAAAGGAATACGACAAGCTATCATGGATCGTTCGAGTCGTGGAGCCTCTCTTGAGTCCGGGAGATCATGGATCGGGGCGAAGGGACTTCTACTCGGAGCTTGTGAAGCGAAGGAGCGGACTACAAAGGTTGTAATCCCTCACACTTAGGTTTAAAGATGTTATCTTGCATGTTAAACCCTAATAATCTAGCAAAGATCCCGGCTTTGGGTTGTTCGGCACACCTAAAATTTGATTTGGGCATGTTTGATGCTTTATGAACCTTCACAGGAGTGCCTAGGAAACCCTACAGTTTCTGGGGTTGTTTGTGGTCTCGTGGAACTTGCAACTTTCACTAATTGTCTGCGTAGCAAAATCTGGGACCGCTTAGCTAATTTTAGGTGTTTCGGCAAAATGTGATACGATTAATCCGACGTAGTTTAAGTGTTTCTGGTAGCTTGCAGTCGGGGATTTGTTTTGATGATGTCGCTACACACGTTAGCCGCTAAGCGAACCCTTTTCTAGCTTAAGGGAACCGATTCGTTATTTGGCGTCGTGTTCGTATTTTATTGGGTGGTTAGCTAATACACGCGTTATTGTGTTGTGTGTTAATAGGATCGCAGGCGGGGACTTCAGACGCCACGAAGAAGGGAAAACAGGTGGTTGGATTTACCTAGCTCGAGATCATCGGTGAGTAAATTTAAGATCTACGGGGAAATCGCCCGTATGGCGTTAAGCCTCAGGGCTAGATATGATATTATAGCCGCATGTTTATATGCATATATGTTGATTGTGCATGAGCATCATTGCATACTATTACTTGTTGTGCCTTGACTTAGTACATAGTGGACACTGCACCATTTCTGATGGTTCATATTGCACGAGTACTAAATTATATGCTACACCCACACCGTCGGTAATTGTCATGATATACACTATACACATATGTGGTATTGTATTCGTTATTGGCATTGAGACGTTGATTCTTTTTCTATTGCGCATATGAAATGCATCGTGCATACATAGCTACATGTATACCTTCATATGATGTTGCCTTTGATTTTGGAGGAATTAGGAACCGCATGATATATTTAAAAAATGGATTCATTTAAAAGAGCGGTTTTCCCTTGATATGCTCATATTATTGTTTTATGTTGCATATATCATATTTCATGGATTTACGCATTGAGATACGGATTTCATGTGATTTATGGATTTGAGAACCGCGATGATATGTCAAGAAAGTATGCAATCTTTTGAAAACGCGGTTTCTCTTGATATGATATTTCGATGCGTCCACCATAAGTTTTCTCGGTTCTGAGACTTGTGTTAGAAACCCGATTCGAGGAGCTGGATGATCTGTTTGCGGATTCATGGTGGACCCGGTATGGTACCCCTATGCAAGAAAGGGATGTTGTGCAGTAGACGATGAGCCTGGCAGAGGGACTACTACCAACCGGTGATTGGTTGGATCTGGAGGTTATCCACAGGATACCGACCGGAGTCGTGAGATGGATATGGACCGATCCGAACTGACGAAGCCCGTGGGCCGATCCGGAATGACGGAGCCTGAATTATATGGATTTACGTGTTGATGTTGGACACGGGTTTTCATGATGTTTCGAGTGTCAATATTGGGCACTCAGGTTCTATGAGATTTACGGATATGAAGGCCGACCAGAGTGACGGCACATGAGATATTGGGATTTTGGGTGTTGTTGATGGACACCGGGATTTTCCACGATGATGATTCATTGATGATGATATGTTTTATCCCATACTCAATATTTATTAGATATGCCTTGTTTCATGTAGTTGTAATACCCTGATGGAGTACCTTGATCATGATTGTTGCATATCTATATTGCCATACTTATGCTATCAGATTGCATGCGATAAATTATCGCTGTAAGTGCATACCCGCGATTATCTGTACGATGTTACTTACTATTCACGAGTTGGCAACTCACCCCCGCTGTGCCACAGTGTTTTGCAGGCTTGACCCTCAGAGTAGTCGTGGCAAGGCTTCTTATTGTATCTTTTCCAGCGGATGCCGTTACGGTTGGCTGTGAGACCTTTTTGCTATAGGTGGGTTAGTTGTTATCCGATTATATCCATTGTATATCTCATTGTATCTAGTACTCTCCATCCACCACTTTCATGTATTGACTTAGAGACGAGTTGTGAGGATCGATATTGTATATTTTGTGACTCTGGGTGTCGTGCTCGTGTGAGCCGGCCTTTATTATGTAGTTTTACCTCTTTATGTTGTTTTCATTTATATTGTCTATTTCTTCGCTACGGCGTCGTATATTAGCTTGTGGTGGTTTTTTCCGCCTTTAGGTGTGATTTGCTCCCATTTGGGGATACTTTATTTATATCATATATTTGTACCCGTTTCGGGGCTAATTTTTATAAAGGAGGTGCTGCCGAAATTTTTAAGAAAATAAACTTAAGCTTTAAGATTTTTACTTGAGATTTCCAAATGTTTTTAACAATGTTTTATCAATTACTTCTTTGATGGTTTAGATTTCTGGGTTTTCAGCTTACTTAAATTGCGTTACGCATGTTGACGTCACGTAGTTTAAGTGCCGGTCACGTGCCTAAATTTGGGTCGTGACAAAGTTGGTATCAGAGCGCTGGGTTTTACCTTTCGGAGTATAGGATGACCTTGGTATGATGGAGTAGGTAGCTTAAGCAGAGTGATGTAGCGTGTGTATATTCCACGACATACTTATGACACGGTACTCCGCCTAAGTGACCTTAGGACTTGTTGGTTGAAATTCTTTCCGTGATTATATACATCCTTTTGATTCGATTTCTATGTTCTTATCGAATCATATTTTCATTTCCAGCCATTATGCCGCCAAATACTACGAGGGCGCAGAGAGCGGCAGCGAGAGCCGAGGTCAGAGTTGGCTCGTCAGAGACGAGGACTGACCAGGGCGGTATGCCCGTTATACAGGAGCAGGTTGATCCACCTTCGCTAGATCGTATTACTAGACTAGATGCCGGTATACAGGATTTGCGCCAAATGATGGGGTCGTTGGTTGAGGACAGTCGAGCGCATAGACTGGAGGTTGTCTTACCTGTCATGGGGACCGCGATGGTGCCTACGGTTCAGGCAGTCGTACCTGCAGCTACGGAGGTTATCACCGTATCATTATCTGAGTTTATGAGGCTGAAGCCTCTGGTTTTTACCGGCACTGATGCAGCTGATGATCCCCAGTCATTTATCGATCGGATGGCCAGGATCTGTCGTTAGCTGAAATGCTCCGACGCGAGATGGGTAGAGTTTGCGAGTTTTCGTCTGGAGGGTCTTGCCCAGACTTGGTGCGATTATTTAGAGAAGGGCAGAGCCGCATGTCTTTCTCCTATGACCTGGGCAGAGTTCGTGACGGTTTTTCTTGCTCGTTTTCTTCCACAGAGCGTCAGGGATGCTCGAGCTCGCAGTTTCGAGTCGTTACGCCAGACTCCGGGTATGACAGTGGCAGGGTACGATGTTCAGTTTACCCAGCTATCTGTGTATGCTCTATATTTGGTGGACACTAAGGAGATGCGGATCAAAAGATTTGTGCGAGGCCTGCTTACCCAGTTCTTCCTCGCTATCAGCGCCCGGCATTGTGACACATATGCAGCCGCAGTGGACGCAGCCCTACTGGTTGAGGAGCGTTTTTCCGAGACTTCGGTCGTTCCGGAACCGAAGAGGGTTTATACTGTGTATTATCCCTTAGGCAGATGTTTAGACACCGCGACAGATTTCGTTCAGGTCATGGGAGTAGCAGAGGCTTGAGACGAGGCCAGTTATTTAGCTTTTATCCCCAGGAGGATCAACAGTCATTGTCTGGATGTTTCCGGTGAGGGAGTTTTTATCATCGCGTCAGAGATTGTACTGAGCCACGCGAGGACGAGGTGGCCGTATCACATGTTACCTTACCACCTTCTCCACCTCAGAGAGCGTTTCCTCATACGCTTGTTGTTGCTCCGCGTCAGACTTATGCTCAAAGAGGTCGTGGTCGCGAAGGGTTTTTTCATAGAGGATGGGGTGGCAGAGGCGGAGGGCAGCCAGTCGCCGGTAGAGAGCAGGCTCGAGTGTTTTCTTTGACTCATCAGGACGCGCATGAGTCTTATGCAGTGGTTTCAGGTACTCTTTCAGTATGTTCCTTCGATGCACACGTTTTGTTTGACCCAGGATCTATGCACTCGTATGTTTCTACACACTTCATGCCGAGGTTGGGCCAAGAGTCGTGTTTACTAGATCGGCCGCTTGTCGTGACTACTCCTGTTGGCGAGCTTTTTGTTGCGCGAAACGTGTTTCGGTCGTGTGATGTCCGTATTAGAGATAGAGATTCGTCCGTCGACTTGATCCTTCTTGAGATGTTGGACTTCGACGTTCTCCTTGGCATGGACTGGTTAGCTACTTGCTAAATGTCTGTGGACTGCCGTGAGAAGACAGTCAGGTTTTTTTTTCCGGGCGAGTCAGTTCTTGTGTGCAAGGGGACCATGGTGCCACACCTCACAGTTTGATTTCAGCCCTTTGCGCTAGTCGCATTTTGAGGAGGGGATATCGAGGATTTTTAGCTTTCGTTCGTGATACCGGAGCCACAGTAGATCCGTTAGACCAGGTTCCTATTGTGAGAGAGTTTCCCGACGTTTTTCCCGATGAGTTACCTGGATTGCCGCCAGAGTATGAGATTAAGTTTTGCATTGATTTGATCCCCAGCACCAGGCCTATTTCTATACTGCCTTACCGGATGGCCCCGGCGGAGCTTAAGGATCAACTACAAGAGTTGCTTGATAGAGGACTTATACGTCCGAGTGTTTCTCCTTGTGGAGCTCCTGTTCTGTTCATCATGAAGGACGATAGTTTGAGGTTGTGCATTGATTATCGTCAATTGAACCGAGTTACGGTGCGAAATAGGTATCCTTTACCTCGCATTAACGATTTGTTTGATCAGCTCCAGGGTGCGGGACATTTTTCTAAGATTGATATGAGATCGGGTTATCATCAGTTGCGGGTTCGGAATGATGAAATTCCGAAGACTGCTTTTCGTACGCGCTACGGGCATTATGAGTTTTTGGTGATTTCGTTCGGACTCACCAATGCCCCAGTAGCGTTCATTGATTTGATGAACTGGATTTTTAGGCCGTTCCTCGACCAGTTTATTATTGTGTTTATTGATGACATTCTGATTTATTCCAAGAGTCGAGAGGAGCATGAGCAGCAATTGAGGATTGCTTTGCAGACATTGAGAGAGCACCAGTTGTTTGCTGAATTCTTGAAGTGTGCCTTCTGGCTTGTAGTGTTGACTTCCTGAGTCATGTGGTTACAGAAGATGGTATTCGTGTGGACCTGAGGAAGATCGAGGCAGTACAGCTTTGGCCCAGACCCATATCAGTGACAGAGGTCCGCAGCTTTTTTGGCTTAGCCGGTTATTACCGCCATTTCGTGTAGGACTTCTCGAGTATCATTGCACTGCTGACCGGAATGACCAGGAAGGGAGTTCCTTTTCTTTGTACTAAGGCATGCGAGCAGAGTTTTCAGCAGTTGAACACTCGGTTGACGACTGCACCTGTTTTATCTTTTCCTTCTGGATCGGGCGGCTATGTCATTTACTGTGATGCTTTGCGAGTGGGGCTCGGTTGTGTATTGATGCAGCATAATAGAGTTATCGCTTACGCTTCTCGGCAGTTGAAGAAGCACGAACAAAATTATCCCACTCACGATCTTGCGATGGCCGCGGTGGTCGTTGTGCTTAAGATTTGGAGACACTACTTGTACGGGGAGTCATGTCAGATTTTCATAGACCACCATAGCTTAAAATACATCTTCCATCAGCGGGGTCTGAATTTGAGACAACGCCGTTGGATGGAGCTTTTGAAGGATTATGATTGTGAGATCCTGTATCACTCGGGCAAGGCGAATGTAGTACCTAATGCTTTGAGTTGTAGGCCCAGGGGTAGATTGTCCCAGTTGAACGCAGTTCAGAGATAGTCTTCTGCAGATTAGCAGATCTTGTGCGACAGTAGAGTACAGATTGAGTTCACTTCCACTAGGGGACAGCTTGCTCATGTCCGTGCCCATCCACTTCTACTTGATCTTATTCGTGAGGCACAGCCCGACGATGCCCGTTTTTCTGAGATTCTTGAGCATGATCGGCAGGGTAGAGATTCGTAGTTCTTGATTGATGACCAGGGTTTGGTACGTTTTGGGACTCGTTTGTGTGTACCTGATATCGATGGGTTGAGACGCGAGATCCTAGAGCAGGCACATCAGTCAGCTTATAGTGTTCACCCAGGTTCCACCAAGATGTATCGTGACTTAAGAGATATCTACCGGTGGGAAGGGATAAAGAGTGATGTTTCGGATTTCATTTCGAGGTGCCTGACTTGTCAGCAAGTCAAGGCTGAGCATCAGAGACTGGCAGGAAAGTTACAGCCTTTACCCGTTCCGGAGTGGAAATGGAAAAAAAATCTCCATGGATTTCGTTGTGGGTCTACCCAAGTCCAGTCGAGGGTATGACTCCATATGGGTGATTGTTGACCGGTTGACAAAAGCGGCTCACTTCCTTCCAGTGAAGACCACTTTCGATTATGCTCAGTATGCTCAGTTGTATATTGATGAGATTGTGTGTTTGCACAGCCTTCCTACATGCATCGTATCCGACAGGAGCACCCAGTTCTCTAGCTTTCTTTGGCAGAAGCTTCAGGAAGCTTTGGGTACCCGATTAAGTTTTAGCACCGCTTTCCATCCGCAAACCGATGGTTAGTCATAGTGGACTATACAAACTCTGAGGATATGCTTCGTGCGTGCGTGCTTGATTTTGGTGGCAGTTGGGATCTTCACTTTCCGAATAATAGTTATCAGGAGACGATTCAGATGGCACCTTTTGAGGCTTTGTATGGTAGAAATTGTCGATCGCCAGTCTGTTGGACCGAACTCAGCGAGAGCAGGATTTTGGGATCCCAGCTAGTTCAGGAGACTACGGAGAAAATTCAGTTGATTCAGGATAGGGTGAGAGCGGCCCAGTGCAGACAAAAGTCTTATGCCGACCGTCGTCATTGCAGGCTCGAGTTCACAGTGGGGGTCATGTATTCCTACGGATTTCTCCGATGAAGGGCGTGATGAGATTTGGGAAGAAAGGGAAGCTTAGTCCTAGATTTGTAGGTCCTTTTGAAATCTTTGAGCGAGTTAGTACCGTTTCCTATCGTTTAGCACATCCGCCCAGTTTTCCGGATCTTCACCCCGTATTCCATGTATCGATGCTTTGCAAGTACCTTCATGATCCTTCTCACATGATTCAGCATCAGACCGTTCAGCTAAAGCACGATCTTTCGTTCACCGAGCAGCCGGTAGTTATATTGGATCGGCAGGTGAAGAAAACTTCGGTCAAAGGTCCTTGCCATCTGTGAAGGTTCTTTCGCATGGCCCGAATAATGAAGAGGTCACTTGGGAGGCCGAGAGCGAGATGCGGAAGAAATTCGCTCTTCTCTTTAAAGGTACGCATAGTAAGATTTTTAAATTCGGGGACGAATTTCTTTAAGGGGGAAGATTGTAACACCTTAGAATGCGATTAGTGTTAATTAAGCGATAATGCGGATTTTTTAGTAAAAAGTTAACCAAAATAGTTTTCGCATTTTTTATAAAAATTTATTAATATTTTATTATTATTTATTTTGTTTTGCACACACTTGTGCATGTTAACCTAGGGTTAATTATTGTTAACCATGCTTAAGTAGCCATGGCACCTTAACCCTCATTTCATTTAGTTGTATGTTTTTATTTAATTATTTAGTTTTTAAATTAAAGGGTTTGAATTGGGTTGACTTGAGAGGGAGAGGGAGAGAGAGGGTTGACATGGAAATGATGAGGAATGGGCAAGCATGGGGTGCATTTAATGAGGAAAGAGAAGGGGGCAAGGCTCACTCTAAACTCACACCCCCATTTGTCTTCACCATTCTCACACTCCCCATTTCTTTTCCTCATCACTCACACTCTCACAATTGTGTTCTTCTCCTCATCCTCATCCCTCAAACTGAAACCCTAACCAATTCATCACAAAACCAAGCAAATCACCGCTAAACCTCGCTAAAACCCTTCACAAGCCTAGCTAAACCCCTTTAGATGACTTGGAATATAGAAACTAACTGGGTTTTTGAGCAAGTGTGGAAAGGTAATAATCTCTAACTGTTAACTAGGATGTTAAGATGTTGTGTTGCTTATTAGTTGCTGTTTGGAACACTAAAATTATAGTTTTTGTGCAAATGTCGTATTTTGGTAAAGTATTGTGTCTCGGGTGAATCTGCTATCGAACCAGGAATTTGTTGGAGAAGTTGCTATCACAGAGACCTACTTTATAGACCTAGAAGCCACCCTGAAAACCAGAGACCACCCCCCAAAGATGGCCCGCAATTTAAAGATTCTGGCCGCAATTTACAGCCAGACTGGTGATTGGTGTCTCGAGTCTTGGTCGTGGGGTCTCTGGATTGTTTGTTGTCTCATAGAACTTGCAATTTTCACTAATCGTTTGTATAGAAAAATCTGGGACCACTTTGCTAATTTTAGGTGTTTCGGCAATATGCGATACGATTAATCCGACGTAGTTTAAGTGTTTCCGGTAGCTTGCAGTCATGGATTTGTTTTCATGATGTCGCTACACACGTTAGCCGCTAAGCGAGCCCTTTTGTAGCTTAAGCGAACCGATTGGTTATTTTGGCGTCGTGTTCGTATTTTATTGGGTAGTTAGCTAATCCACGTGTTATTGTGTTGTGTGTTAATAGGATCGCATGCAGAGACTTCGGACGCTACGAAGAAGGGAAAGGAGTTGGTTGGATTTACCTAGCTCGAGATCATCGGGGAGTAGATTTAACATCTACGGGGAAATCGCCCGTATGACGTAAAGCTCCAGGGCTAGATATGATATTATAGCCGCATATTTATATGCATATATGTTGATTGTGCATGAGCATCATTGCATACCATTACTTGTTGTCCCTTGACTTAGTACCTAGTGGACACTGCACCATTACTGACGGTTAATGTTGCACGAGCACTAAATTGTAGGCTACACCCACACCGTCAGTAATTGCCATGACACGCACAACCTATACACATATGTGGTATTGTATTCATTATTGACATTGAGACGTTGATTCTTGTTCTATTGCGCATATGAAATGCATCGTGCATACATAGCTACATGTACACCTTTATATGATGTTGTCTTTGATTTTGGAGGAATTGGGAACCACATGATATATTTCAAAACTGGATTCATTTAAAAGAGCGGTTTTTCCCTTGATATGCTCATATTACTATTTTATGTTCCATATATCATATTTCATGGATTTACGCATTGAGATACGGATTTTATGTGATTTATGGATTTGAGAACCGTGGTGATATTTCAAGAAAGTATGCATTGTTTTGAAAACCCGGTTTCTCTTGATATGATATTTCGATACGTCCACCATGATTTTTCTCGGTTCTGAGACTTGTGTTAGAAAACCCGATTCGAGGAGCTTGATGATCCATTTGCGGGTTCATGGTGGACCCGGTATGGTACCCCGGGGAAAGAAAGGGATGTTGTGTAGTAGACGATGAGCCTGGCAGAGGGACTACTACCTACCAGTGATTGGTTGGACCTGGTGGTTATCCGGATGATACCGACCTGAGTCGTGAGATGGATATGGGCCGATCCGGGACTAACGGAGCCCGTTGGTCGATCCGGACTTACGGAGCCTGAGTTATGTGGATTTACGTGTCGATGTTGGACACGGGTTTTCATGATGTTTCGAGTGTCGATGTTGGGCACTCAGGCTCGATGAGATTTACGGATATGAGGGCCGATCAGAGTGACGACGCCTGAGGTATTGGGATTTAGGGTGTCGTTGATGGACACCGAGATTTTCCATGATGATAATTTATTGATGATGATATGTTTTATCCCATACTCAGTATTTATTAGATATGCATTGTTTCATGTAGTTGTAGTACCCTGATGGAGTACCTTGATCATGATTGTTGCATATCCATATTGCCATACTTATGATATCAGATTGCATGTGATTGATTATCGCTATACGTGCATACCTGCGATTATCTGTACGGTAATACTTACTATTCACGAGTTGGAAACTCACCCCCGTTGTGCGATAGTGTTTTTGCAGGCTTGACCCTCAGAGTAGTCGTGGCAGGGCTTCTTATTGTATCTTTTTCAGCGGATACCGCTACAGTTAGCTGTGAGGCTTTTTTGCTATAGGTGGGTTTGCGGTTATCCGATTATATCCACTGTATATCTCATTGTATCTATTACTCTCCATCTACCACTTTCATTTATTGACTTAGAGACGAGTTGTGAGGATCGATATTGTATATTTTGTGACTCTGGGTGTCGTGCTCGTGTGAGCCGGCCTTTATTATGTAGTTTTACCTCTTTATACTGTTTTTCATTTATATTGTCTATTTCTTCGCTATGGCGTCGTATATTTTCTTGTGGTGGTTGTTTCCGCCTTTAGGCGTGATTTGCTCCCATTTGGGATGCTTTATTTATATTCTATGTTTGTACCCGTTTCGGGGCTAGTTTTTACAAAGAAGGTGTTGCCCAAAATTTTTAAGAAAATAAACTTAAGCTTTAAGATTTTTACTTGAGGACCTCCAAATGTTTTAAACAATTTTTTATCAATTACTTCTTTGATAATTTAGATTTCTGGGTTTTCGGCTTACTTAAATTGCGTTACGCCTGTTGACGTCACGTGGTTTAAGTGCCGGTCACGTGCCTAAATTTGGGTCATGACAGTCGCATACTCACAGCCCGTGTGATACCTAACACCCAACTTCTCTACTAATCATTCTCACAAAGCCTCTTTGTGAAACTATTGTATTCGAGAAATAGCCTTAGTGAGTGGATCCGCTCCAGTGTTTCTTTCTGTATCTCTCTATATCTCATCTTTGCGGAGAAAGCTATCTCCCGAAATGAGCAATACTTGTCTTAGAATATGTCTGGATATCTGATAGGACCCAGTTCACAAATGAACTCCAAATCCAGCAAACTTCTTAGACTATATCGTCCACTGAAATTAATCAGTATACTGCGCCATGCCTTACTCAGTATTCGCTTGGACCACTTGTCCAACATACTATCCCTCAGAAGAGGGAAAAACTATAACTCAGATAGCCACTCTGTCATCCAGGTCACTTTGGAAGCCTGTAATGATAACCGTCTCCTTAAGAAGGCTGCTGTTACCATATCGCTAGAACATCCATTTATGTTCATAAACTGCTTCCCTACATTTCTCCAGAATTGGATAAATATATGTTTATTGCAGTTAGTGCAAAAAACAACATCTGGTGTGATACTTGACATTTTATGATTAACTCAATTGCCTAAGAAAGTGATATGCTAATCATGCAGATCTTTCTCCCCTTTAGTCCTGTAAGACACTTTTAGAGAGGGTGACTCCATCACCTGCAAGTACACCACCATGCCAGGAGTCGTTAATTCTAAAACACTTTAGAATAGTGTCAAGTACTCAAATTGGGACACTTCCCAAATCTAGATCTAGAACCATAGATCTAGTAAACCAGAAACTCTGATATTATATCCATATTCTATGTGGAGAAACAACAATGTGACAACCACCGTATAACCGATCGTAGTATAGGAATTTCACTTCCTATAAAGTGCATGTCATCCCAAATATCAAGACATCACATCCTACTACTTTCTTACCAGATCTATCTCCTGTTCTGATGAAGTCAAAGCCTATGACTGTCATATCAAAAATAAATGATATATTTCCGCTATACCTGCTATAGTCTATAAATAGACACAAGCTACTTGCCCACTATGCTTCCGCTGCTCCCACTGACTACAACAACCCTCTGGCAGAGTCATATACACATGCACTTCTAAAGCTAGTTTAGAATGACGCTATACTCATCATCCTGCCGAGTTTTATAGTCTAGAATAGCAGCAATGGCAAGTCTGGGTAAACAAGAACCTCCCTGTCACCGTCTCTGAGAAGACCGAAGTACCTCTCGGGTGCCTGAGGTTACCCATAAAATCTGCGGAGTGGCTAATGGAATGTAAAAATCCAATCGAATCCTCAGGTTCTATTAAATCTTCAGTGATCGTTTGTGGTTCTGGAATCACTTCCAGTTCTACCATACTCCCACTTTTGTTTACTGAAAAAATCTATTTTACTAAAACTGTCGCGAGTCAAGAACAATATCACTATTGATCTTCATGATGGTAGAAAGTTAACCCTCGTCAAACCCCGCGATAACCCACAAACTGCCATTACTGAAACGTGCCTCGAGTTTATCCAGATTCTGGTTTTAAGCATCAGCCGGACAACTCCTTATACCTTAACATCATTAAGATATAAATTGATTCTATATATATCCATTATAGAAACAAAAGCACTAATTTAATTGGAACCATATTCAAAATCATGCAGCTGTCTCCAGTGCATATCAACCAAATGGAAAGAGGCCAATTAGCATTACTCATTTAGGAGTGCATCCATATATAAGTAACCTGAAAGAGAAGTAAGTTCTCAAAACCATTACTATCAACGGAATACCAAACACAAGTATCTACATCTTCGACTTGTTAGAAGAATCCTGATATTTCTAACAAATGGTTCTATTCTTTATTCTTATACCTATAACTTCTCAAGATCTGGACCTTGTATTTCAACGAAATGCTTTGTCTAGAACTGGAGAAGTCATGAGTAAACAGAATATAGTACGAGTACCAACCCCATTGTCCTAATGGACACTGCACAACATACAATACTTTGTACAAGTCCCTTGAGTTCAATAACTCAAACCTTGTGCGTCGTACGTTGAAAATTGTACTATGGTTAAGAAGAATTACACCGCTGTTGAATGCACCTTACCTAACCATCAACTGATATAGGTAAATGTCATAGACATAATTTCAAAAAGTTATATCTCACTTTATAAAATAAACGTACAGATATATCGGTTTGAAATTGGTGCATAACAACGGATATTCAAAACCAAATATTTGCCGTCTGGCAAAAACCCAGGTGATTTCCTCAAATATCACCAATTACAACGAATTCCGATATAATGAGGATCTAATCACCCAATTTCCAATATCTTACTCCCACTCACCATCTGTAACACTATACAGATGTGACAAAATGATCTGGTAAATACATACCCTGAAGTTAAATTCCAATTGGGAAAATAGTTTTTAATTAACGTCGCACAGTCGGACTGAAACATGAAAATGTTTCGAAAGGGTTAACTTGGTATTCCTAGTAACGCCTCTTCCACTATCCTAATTCATTACAACAATCATATATTTCCTTGCCCTCACTCTAATCCCTTTATATGTCATGACTCGTTACCTTCTGTACACCACCTTTAGGCTAATTGGTTTTATTCCTTTCCTACCTTTCGGCACCAGCCTAAGGTTTGGAAGAAAACTATCCAATAAGCGTAATAGGTGTACACTCCTTATGCTAGGAGCCCTCATAACCTGAAATAAGGCAATGGGAAAAGATATCTGAATAATCCTATTTTATTTCTCCTGAACCGGAAACCATCCTCGAATCTGGAACAAATTCTTTCGAGTTCGTATGTAACTATACGATGGCATGTCCAAGCATTATGGACATTCGTAGTGATACGAAATGTTCTAGAGAAATCCAAAGTGGATGTAGGAGTGGCAGGGGTATACACGGTTTTGTCGTGAATGATAGCAGTCATAATTTTTTTTGTCGTTATTCTAATCCCTTTATATGTCTTTACTTATTATCTTCTGTACACGACACTTAGGCTAATTGGTTTTCTTCCTTCCCTACCGTTCGGCACCTGCCTATGGTCTTGAGGAAAACTATCCAATAAGCTCAATAGGTGTACCCTCTCCTAATCCTAGGAGCCCTCACAACCTGAGAAAAGGTAAAGAGAAAAGACAACCGAATAATCCTATTCAATCTCTCCAGAACTAGAATCCATCCTCAAATCTGGAACAAGTTCCTTCGAGTTCGTATGTAACTATACGATGGATTTATCCAATAGGAGTGGATGTTTGTAGTGATGCGGGGTGTTCTGGAGAAATGCAAAGGTGGTGTAGAAGTGGCAATGATATAGGCGACACCATGACATTTTAAAAGCCAAAGTGTTTTAAGAAGGTTCAGTTAACTAGGTTCATGAGTTTTAGTATGGGGTCAGGTCATGGTCGCATCCAGAGAGAGAGAAAAGAAACACTCAGCTTGCACTCTAACCTAGATCAGAATGGTTAATCACTTTATCTAATCAGGATGGCTCCCACTATTTCCTCTAATTCTCCTCCAAACTCAAAAGAAGAATTAGTTGGGATCATCTAAAATCACCCGAGAAGTAAACCTACTCATAAGTGGGAATCGGGATCCAACTATCATCGCATGATAACTTGATAGAAGCCACTCAAGTCACCACACTCCATAAGGTATGCGCATGCCTAGCAAGTTTCCTGTATGTTTGAAACTCCCGATATGTGTTTTTACCCCTAGAACCCAAGTGACCTTGACGGAGTCAACAAATCAAAAAGTCCTAATCAAGTTCAACCCGTCATTATCTTGATTACATTAAACCCACCCGCACGAGCCCTTGACGGAGTCAACAAGGCTGTACGACTGTCCTAACCAATCGCATATCCATGCTACAAACAAGCACCACTCAGCTACCGTACACTACGCCTTGATGGAGTCAATAAACGTAGCACGAATGCTAAGCAATACTAATCTGAAATGACGGAGGGCTACGGCTACTGAAGATGGTCAATTCTTGCATGCCCGAGCCCTATGGACGAACGAAAGAGATAGCTAACGTAATGAACTTGATATCGTTGAAGGAATCCAAGTGGTTTTACAAATATATAGTGGCGAAAACTTTTGCTAAAGAGGTCACTCCCGGTGAAGAGATCTCGGCTCTTTCCTCCTAGAATGAGGTGCAGGATATTACAAACTGAATATCATGATGCAAAGCAAAAGAATGGACTATAGTAAAGTTATTACGTTGACGAAAACTTTTACCCAATGGGTCACTCCCGATGAAGGGATCTCGGCCCTTGCCTCGTCGAATGAGGAGCAGGATATTCCCAATCGAATACCACTGTGCAAAGCAAAATAAAACGTATGTAATGTCTGTTTTTAAAAACTTGGTTCCAACAACATCATATAGGTTTGTTTTCTCATTGCATTGATAAGAATCAACGCAGTCCCATCAATTAATCACACCAGAAAACAACGAAAATATGATGTACGTATATGCCATTCGCATTCGCCACTGGTTCCCGTCATCACTCGTTAGGTTACTTAACTAACGACAGAGCGGGGACTGGACTAGCGCTGGTGCAAAACATATACAACATCTACTAGTGTATATATAAATATATATAACAATCGTCCCAGGCATGATATAAAGCAACATCACAGAAGCAACACAGAATTGTGGATAATCTTGGAGCCCCGGGTTTCACTTGAGCCGCAAATGAGACCCGACGTTCCCCTGTCGTGTGGATAGCCTGTGGAATAAAAACCTAGACCCCTACGAGCGCGGCAAGTTACCCGCCAAAACCAAAAGTGAAGCAACCCCCTTCATCAAAGTAAATGGGCCACCCGACATTTCACGGAATCCGGTAACTTGAGCGTCCCTCCATAGGTCATACCTATACCCCCTACGAGTGCGGCGAATAGCCCACCAATTCTAGAGTAAGGTCCCCTCCGTCTCAATGCCATGAGATGCGAACCCGTTGCCTTCTAGAATCCGGCTATTCGTTCACTCCACCGCGGGGTAATCCTAGTACAGAAAAGAAAATAATATGTACAAGGGTGACATCGATCTCAACCCGGTCGTGCCCCAAACAAATAATATACAAACGGGCAATGACGGCAGTCCATATGCCGGACGCTAGTGTAACACCTTAGGATATATTTAGTGACTAATTATATTTAAATATTGGGTTTTAACAAAAGGTTTACCAAATTGTGTTTTAAATATTTTTCCTAATTTAATAAATATTTTTCCAAAATTTTTCTAGGCTTGCACACACATGTGCATGTAAACTAGGGTTTTTAAAATGAGTTATTACCATAATTATTAACCATGGTAGGTTAATCATGGGGTTAAGCCTTTTGGTTTTTTTTTAAGTGGGTTAATTAAGTTAATTAGTTAATTAGTAGTTACTTTAATTTGAATTTGTTTAGGGGTTGACTTGTGAGAGAGAGGGGGGGCATCATGGCTCAAGCCATGCTTGCCATTAATGAAGAGAGAGAGGAGGAGGGTTGACTATTGGACCTTGAGTGTTTCCTCTCATTTCTTTGTATTTCTCTCAAACTCTTACACTCACACACACCCACACACTTACCTTCAGCTCCAGAACCAGCAGCAACAGCAAGCAGAGTAGCAGCAACAGCAGCAAGCACAGCAACAGCAACATCAGAGGCCAGAGGCAGCAGCAGGCAGAGGCAGTGAGCAGCAGCAGCACCAGCACTAGTGCAGCCCCTCCCCTTCCCTTCCTCATCTTCCTGCAGCTCCCTAGGGTTAAGTATGAGGTATACTTCCTAACTTGCTTCCCTAGTTTGCTTGGTTAGTGTAGATTTGCATCGGTTAATGGATTTTAGTGCGTTTTAGTGCGATATGAGGTGTTTAGTGAGAACCTTATGCTAGTGTGGTGTGAATTGGTTTCAGTAGGATAATTGAGGTTTGTTGAGACCATGTCAACTTAGTTTAACCCCGATTGCACTAAAATACCACCAGTTTCACTATTTGATGCAATTGGTCGTTTTTGGGTAAAAACTGAGTTTCTGGAAACTGCTTTTAACCCGTTGAGTTCTGATTGAAATTGAGGAGACTGCAGTATAGTGGAGATGTGCTGATACCCTAGCTTGAACCCGACCCCCTAATTGCTACAGTAGGCCGCCAATTTTCTCTTTCTGGCCGCAATTTGCGGCCAGATGGGTAGGGTTTGGGTTGGTGTTTGGTCCTGTAGGTGTCTGCTAGTGTGTAGGGTGTTGATATATATATATAGTTTTGTAAGTTTAGTTCTGTAGTAAAATCTGGTACTAAATACCTGTTTTGCCATTTTTCTAAACCTTCGCGACACGCGTGATACGTGAGTAGGTTTGGGGTTTCTGCGTATCGCGACGCGTCGGGGTAATTTCAGGCGCGTGATCACACGTTTTAGCGTATCGCGCACACGCGCGATTGGTTTGCGACACGGGTTTCTAGTTGGACTGTAATGTCGCGTTTCTGTGAAATTGAGCTTATGTGTGATATATGTTATGTGATTCTAGGTTCGCAGGCCAGTGAGGCGGATGCTGCAAAGAAGAGCAAGCAAGTCGTCGGCTACACATAGCGCGAGACGTCGGTGAGTAGATTTCACATCTACGGGGATATCGCCCGCATGGCGTTATGCGTCAGGGCTGATAGGACCTTATTATTATTATATATTGCATTTACCCATGGACTGTCACCGCATATTGCATTCCCTGCTGTATTTACGTACATATGCTTAGAACTGATAGAACACCGCACTATTACTAACGGTTTATGTTGCACGGGCACTATTTGCATGCTACACACACACCGTTAGTAATTGCCATGCCACACTCACTATAGAGCTGCCATGATTATATTACTGTAGTTCATCTTACATATGACTGGTTATGATTTTCTAGAAATTGGGAGCCGCATGACATCTTTAAGTACGAGGACTATTTTAAAAGCGGTTTTTCCCTTATACCCATACCATGGATTGATTTACATTGTACCACGCATTGGATTGACTTATTGGTGATGGATTTTCATGTGATTTTTGGTTTTGAGGACCGTGGAAATATTTAAGAAAAGATGCATTATTTTGAAAACCCGGTACCTCGTGATATGATATTTTGGTGTGTCCACCACGTGTTTTCTCGGTGCTGAGACGTGTGCTTAAAACCCGATTCAAGGAGTGGATGTTCCGTTTGCGGGTTCGTGGTGGGCCCGGTATGGTTCCCCTCGGCGAGATGATCGATGGGTTTTGCCGATTGAGCCTGGAGTTGGGCGAGTACCTACCGGTGATTGGTTGGACCTGGCAGTTGTCCGGAGGATACTGGCCAGAGTCGAGAGATGGATGCGGGATGACCCGTGCTGCCGGGGCCGAGGGCCGACACCGCAGACGGATCCCGTGGGCTGATCCGGACAGACGGAGCCCGATATTGAGGATTTGCGTGTCGATGTTGGACACGAGTATTTGATGATGTTTTGGGTGCCGATGTTGGGCACTCGTGATTTCTCAGAGATGTACAGGATTTGAGGGCCGATGGGTGTGCTGGCGCCTGAGTGTATTTGGGATTTGGGTGCAGCCTGAGGCACCGTCTAGTGTTTTCCATGTTGACATATTCCATGTAGATATTATTTATCCCATGCTCGGTATTGATTACTATATATCTCATCCTGTAGTATTTACCTGATAGAGCACTTGCATTACTATTGCATCCACTGTTTGGTATGCATCGATATCATCTGCTGGCATTAGTAGAGCCACGCTGTATGTGCATGCTCGCGATCACCTTTATATGTTATCTCTATTCACGAGTTGGCAACTCACCCCCGTTGTGCCACAGTATTTGCAGGTTGCCCTTGGAAGTAGTCGCGGCTGGCTATTTACCGCATCTTTTGGCACAAATACCGTTGCTGAGGCGAGTTAGCCTTTTGCTGTTAGGTGGGTTTTTGTACGGTATCTGTTATCTTTCAGTTGTATATTGATGTATCTAGTACTCTCCATCTACTTTTCTGTATTGACTTAGAGACAGTTGTGAGGACGATGTGTTTGATTTTATACTCTGGTGTCGAGCTCGCATGTGAGCCGGCTTTATATTTGCAGTCTTACCTTTTGTGATATTGTCCTTGCTTTATTGTGTATTCTTCGCTACGGCGTCGTATATCTTATTGTGATGCTCCCTTCATTTTACTTGTTATTTCTGCTACACTTTGCTTTTACCCGACTTGCGGAACAATTGTTTAAAAAGGAAATGTTACCAAAATTATAAAAGTTATAACTCTTGAACTTAAAAGGATTTCTACTAAATTAATAAGATGTTTTTCGGACATGCATGACTGTTTTTACGAAAATGCTTTAAATCACTCTATATTAATTGGATTTGATTTCTGGGTTCGGCTTACTTAGCCGCGTTACGCCTGTAGACGTTGCGTGGTTAAGTGCCGGTCACGAGTCGAAATTCTCGGGTCGTGACAAAGTTGGTATCAGAGCGTAGGTTTTACCTTCGGAGTGTAGGATGACCCTGGTATGATGGAGTAGGTAGCTGCAGCAGGGTAGCGTAGCGTGTGTATGTTCCGCGGCATACTCACGACACGGTACTCCGCCTACGCGACCTTAGGACTTATTGATTTGATCCCTCCTTATATTCTTGCGATTCGATTTCAGTGTTCTTATCGAATCCAAATTTTCTTTCAGCCATTATGCCGCCTAAGACTACGAGGGCACAGAGAGCGGCCGCGAGGGCCGAGATTCGTGTTGACTCGTCCGAGACGAGGACCGATCCGGAAAGTGCACCCGTTGTACCCGAGCAGACTGTTCCTCCTGTGACAGATCAGATCGCCGCGCTAGGGGCTGGTATGCAGGAGATGCGCCAGACGGTGGGATCTAGCATGCAGGAGATGCGCCAGATGATAGGATCGCTAGTTGAGACGCTTCGAGCCCAGCGACCAGAGGTAGCTCCACCTGTTCCAGAGACCGTGATGGTACCTACCGCACAGCCCGTTGCCCCTGCAGCTACGGAGGTGATTACAGTATCGCTATCAGAGTTCATGAGGCTGAAGCCTCCGGTCTTCACAGGCACCGATACAGCCGAGGACCCCCAGTCTTTCATAGACAGGATGGCCCGGATATGCCGTTCCCTCAGATGCGCAGATGTGAGATGGGTCGAGTTCGCGAGCTTTCGCCTAGAAGGTCTTGCGCAGAAGTGGTGTGACTCAGTTGAGAAGGGCAGAGCAGCAGGTCTTCCTCCTATGACCTGGACAGAGTTCGTGACAGTATTTCTAGCCCGTTTCCTTCCCCAGAGTGTTAGGGATGCCCGAGCACGTAGATTTGAGTCCTTGCGCCAGACGCCAGGGATGACAGTGGCAGAGTATGACGTGCTGTTTACCGAGCTAGCAGTTTATGCCCCATATTTGGTGGCTACTGAGGAGTTGCGAGTCAGGAGATTTGTTCGAGGCTTGCTTACACCACTGTTCCTCGCGATCAGCGCGCAGCACTACGAGACCTATGCAGCAGCTGTAGACGCAGCCCTAGTAGTCGAGGAGCACCTTGCTGAGACTTCGGCAGTTCTAGAGCCGAAGAGAGTTCGTACTGGCATATTCGTACGGAGACAGACATTCAGACGCCGCGACAGGTATCGTCCAGGTACGTGGAGTGGCAGAGATTCGGGACGGAGCCAGATGTTTAGTTCATATCCACGAGAGGGTCAGCAGTCGCCGCGGGGTTGCTTTAGATGCGGCAGCCTACTTCACCTTGTTAGAGATTGCCCTGAGACACACCGGAGGGAGGCAGCGGCACCGCATGTTACCTTACCACCTTCACCACCCCAGAGGGCGTTGCCTGTTGTACCTACCGTTGCTCCGCGCCAGACTCACGCACAGAGAGGTCGTGGGCGTGGAGGAGTTGCTCAGAGGGGGCGAGATGACCGAGGCAGAGGGCAGTCAGTCGCAGGCGGTGGACAGGCACGGGTTTTTGCTTTGACACATCAGGACGCGCTGGCGTCCAACGCAGTGGTTTCAGGTATCCTTCCTGTATGTTCAGTTGATGCACATGTACTGTTCGATCCCGGATCCACACACTCGTACGTATCCACGCACTTTGTGCCGAGTTTGGGTAGAGAGTCCGGTTTGCTTGATCAGCCGCTTGTTGTGACTACTCCTGTGGTAGAGTCGTTTGTAGCTAGGCACGTGTTCCGATCCTGTACCGTCTGTATTGACGAGAGAGAGTTGCCTGTCGACTTAATCCTTCTGGAGATGTTGGACTTCGACGTTCTTTTGGGCATGGATTGGTTAGCCACGTGCTATGCTTCTGTGGACTGCCGTGAGAAGACAATTAGATTCTGCTTTCCCGGCGAGTCGGTTTTTGTTGTGTTGGGGGACCGTGGTGCCGCCCCTCACAGTGTGATTTCTTCTTTTCGTGCTGGACAGCTTTTGAGGAAGGGATGTCAGGGATTTCTCGCCTATGTTTGCGATGCTCGCGCTACAGAGGTTCCATTGGACCAGGTTCCGGTTGTTAGCGAGTTTCCTGATGTGTTCCCTGACGAGCTTCCTGGGTTGCCGCCCGAGCGTGACATTTCCTTCTGTATTGATTTGGTTCCTGGCTCGGGGCCTATTTCCATACCGCCTTATCGGATGGCCCCGGCGGAACTTCGAGAGTTGAAGGGTCAGTTGCAAGATTTGTTGGATAAGGGACTTATTCGACCCAGTGTTTCTCCTTGGGGTGCTCCAGTCCTGTTTGTCAAGAAGAAGGACGGCAGTTTACGTCTGTGTATCGACTACCGTCAGCTGAACAGGGTGACAGTGCGGAACAGGTATCCTTTGCCGCGCATCGACGATTTGTTCAACCAACTTCAGGGGGCAGGGTACTTTTCGAGGATCGATTTACGATCGGGCTATCATCAGCTGCGGGTTCGACAGGAGGACATTTCCAGGACAGCTTTCCGTACGCGCTACGGCCATTACGAGTTTTTGGTGATGTCGTTCGGACCCACCAATGCGCCAGCAGCATTCATGGACTTGATGAACCGTATTTTCCGGCCTTACTTGGATCTGTTCATTATAGTCTTCATCGACGATATCTTGGTGTATTCCCGGAGCAGTGAGGAGCACGAGCAGCACTTGCGAATTACATTGCAGACCTTGAGGGAGCACCAGCTTTATGCGAAATTCTCCAAGTGTGCTTTTTGGCTGGACAGCGTAGACTTCTTGGGACACGTGATTTCACAAGATGGTATATGTGTAGACCCGAGGAAGATCGAGGCCATTCAGCGTTGGCCCAGACCCACATCGATGACGGAGATTCGCAGCTTTTTGGGATTGGCCGGTTACTACAGACGTTTTGTGCAGGACTTTTCCCGTATTGCTACACCGTTGACCGGGTTGACCCGGAAGGGGGTTCCTTTCGATTGGACGGAGGAGTGCGAGCACAGTTTCCAGCAGTTACGGACACGGCTGACGACGGCACCGGTGTTATCTTTACCTTCCGGACCGGGCGGGCTTGTGGTCTTTTGTGATGCTTCTCGAGTGGGGCTGGGATGCGTACTGATGCAGCATGACAGGGTGATCGTGTATGCCTCGCGACAATTGAAGAAGCATGAGCAAAACTACCCCACTCACGATTTGGAGATGGCAGCAGTGGTCTTTGCACTTAAGATCTGGCGACATTACCTATACGGCGAGTCGTGCCAGATATTTATGGATCACAAGAGTCTGAAATACATATTCCAGCAGTGGGACCTAAACCTTCGACAGCGCCGATGGATGGAGTTAGTGAAGGATTACGACTGCGAGATCTTGTATCACCCGGGCAAGGCAAATGTGGTGGCGGATGCTTTGAGCAGGAGGCCCGGGAGTAGTTTATCTTATTTGAGCGCGGCACGGGGACAGTCGTCAGCAGATTGGCAGATATTATGCGACAGCCGAGTACAGTTCGAGTTCACGCCGATTGGAGGACAGATAGCGCATGTCCGTGCACGCCCACAGTTGATCGATCGTATACGTGAGGCACAGCTCAGTGATGACCGATGTTCAGAGATCATGGCACAGATTGGACAGGGCAGATTTTCCGAGTTCGTGATCGATGATCAGGGGGTACTACGATTTGGAGTCAGACTGTGCGTACCAGATGCTGAGGGACTGAGGCGCGAGATTCTTGAGGAGGCACATCGATCGGTATATAGCGTCCATCCCGGTTCCACCAAGATGTATCATGATATGAGAGATGTTTATTGGTGGGACGGAATGAAGAGGGACATCGCAGATTTTGTGTCGAGATGCCTGACTTGTCAGCAAGTCAAGGCTGAGCACCAGAGGCCCACGGGAGAGCTACAGCCGTTACCCATTCCGGAGTGGAAATGGGAACAGATTTCGATGGATTTCGTGGTGGGTCTACCCGGGACTAGTCGGGGGTATGACTCTATCTGGGTGATCGTGGATCGTTTGACGAAAGCGGCTCACTTCCTACCGGTGAAGACGACTTTCGGATTTACTCAGTATGCCCAGATCTACATTGACGAGATAGTGCGACTGCACGGAGTCCCGACGTGTATTGTGTCCGACAGAGGCACCCAGTTTACCAGTAGGCTATGGCAGAGGCTTCAGGAGGCTTTGGGCACTCGCTTGAGTTTCAGCACGGCTTTTCATCCGCAGACCGACGGGCAGTCAGAGCGGACCATTCAGACTCTCGAGGACATGCTCAGAGCTTGTGTATTGGATTTCGGAGGTAGCTGGGATCATCACTTACCCTTAGTAGAGTTCTCCTACAATAACAGCTACCAGGAGACCATTCAGATGGCACCTTTTGAGGCTCTTTACGGGAGGAGATGCAGGTCGCCCACTTGTTGGATAGAGCTCAGTGAGGGCAGTATCTTAGGGCCACAGATTGTTGAGGAGACGACCGCGAAGATCCAGTTGATTCGCGATAGGATGAGAGCAGCTCAGAGTAGGCAGAGATCTTATGCAGACCGTCGACGACGCAGACTTGAGTTTTCTGTTGGTGATCATGTTTTCTTGAGGGTCTCCCTAATGAAAGGTGTGATGAGGTTTGGGAAGAAGGGGAAGCTCAGTCCCAGGTATGTGGGGCCCTTCGAGATCCTCGAGCGTGTTGGTGCAGTAGCCTACCGTTTAGCCCTTCCGCCCAGCTTTCTAGATGTGCATCCCGTATTTCATGTCTCGATGCTCCGCAGATATCTTCATGATCCTTCGCATGCGATTCAGCATCCGACGATCCAGCTTGAGCGCGACCTTTCCTATGCAGAGCAGCCGGTAATGATCTTTGACCGACAAGTGAAGAAGCTGAGATCGAAGGACATCCCTTCAGTCAAGGTACTTTGGCGTGGCCAGGACCGTGAGGAGGTCACTTGGGAGACCGAAAGCGAGATGATGAAGACGTATCCCCATCTTTTTCAAGGTACGTGTAGTTAGATTTTTGAAATTCGGGGACGAATTTCTTTTAAGGGGGAGAGATTGTAACACCTTAGGATATATTTAGTGACTAATTATATTTAAATATTGGGTTTTAACAAAAGGTTTACCAAATTGTGTTTTAAATATTTTTCCTAATTTAATAAATATTTTTCCAAAATTTTTCTAGGCTTGCACACACATGTGCATGTAAGCTAGGGTTTTTAAAATGAGTTGTTACCATAATTATTAACCATGGTAAGTTAATCATGGGGTTAAGCCTTTTGGTTTTTTTTAAGTGGGTTAATTAAGTTAATTAGTTAATTAGTAGTTACTTTAATTTGAATTTGTTTAGGGGTTGACTTGTGAGAGAGAGAGGGGGGCATCATGGCTCAAGCCATGCTTGCCATTAATGAAGAGAGAGAGAGGAGGGTTGACTATTGGACCTTGAGTGTTTCCTCTCATTTCTTTGTATTTCTCTCAAACTCTCACACTCACACACACCCACACACTTACCTTCAGCTCCAGAACCAGCAGCAACAGCAAGCATAGTAGCAGCAACAGCAGCAAGCACAGCAACAGCAACATCAGAGGCCAGAGGCAGCAGCAGGCAGAGGCAGTGAGCAGCACCAGCACTAGCACTAGTGCAGCCCCTCCCCTTCCCTTCCTCATCTTCCTGCAGCTCCCTAGGGTTAAGTATGAGGTATACTTCCTAACTTGCTTCCCTAGTTTGCTTGGTTAGTGTAGATTTGCATCGGTTAATGGATTTTAGTGCGTTTTAGTGTGATATGAGGTGTTTAGTGAGAACCTTGTGCTAATGTGGTGTGAATTGGTTTCAGTAGGATAATTGAGGTTTGTTGAGACCATGTCAACTTAGTTTAACCCCGATTGCACTAAAATACCACCAGTTTCACTATTTGATGCAATTGGTCGTTTTTGGGTAAAAACTGAGTTTCTGGAAACTGCTTTTGACCCGTTGAGTTCTGATTGAAATTGAGGAGACTGCAGTATAGTGGAGATATGCTGATACCCTAGCTTGAACCCGACCCCCTAATTGCTACAGTAGGCCGCCAATTTTCTCTTTCTGGCCCCAATTTGCGGCCAGATGGGTAGGGTTTGGGTTGGTGTTTGGTCCTGTAGGTGTCTGCTAGTGTGTAGGGTGTTGATATATATATAGTTTTGTAAGTTTAGTTCTGTAGTAAAATCTGGTACTAAATACTTGTTTTGCCGTTTTTCTAAACCTTCGCGACACGCGTGATACGTGAGTAGGTTTGGGGTTTCTGCGTATCGCGACGCGTCGGGGTAATTTCAGGCGCGTGATCACACGTTTTAGCGTATCGTGCACACGCGCGATTAGTTTGCGACACGGGTTTCTAGTTGGACTGTAATGTCGCGTTTCTGTGAAATTGAGCTTATGTGTGATATATGTTATGTGATTCTAGGTTCGCAGGCCAGTGAGGTGGACGCTGCAAAGAAGGGCAAGCAAGTCGTCGGCTACACTTAGCGCGAGACGTCGGTGAGTAGATTTCACATCTACGGGGATATCGCCCGCATGGCGTTATGCGTCAGGGCTGATAGGACCTTATTATTATTATATATTGCATTTACCCATGGACTGTCACCGCATATTGCATTCCCTGCTGTATTTACGTACATATGCTTAGAACTGATAGAACACCGCACTATTACTAACGGTTTATGTTGCACGGGCACTATTTGCATGCTACACACACACCCTTAGTAATTGCCATGCCACACTCACTATAGAGCTGCCATGATTATATTACTGTAGTTCATCTTACATATGACTGGTTATGATTTTCTAGAAATTGGGAGCCGCATGACATCTTTAAGTACGAGGACTATTTTAAAAGCGGTTTTTCCCTTATACCCATACCATGGATTGATTTACATTGTACCTCGCATTGGATTGACTTATTGGTGATGGATTTTCATGTGATTTTTGGTTTTGAGGACCGTGGAAATATTTAAGAAAAGATGCATTATTTTGAAAACCCGGTACCTCGTGATATGATATTTTGGTGTGTCCACCACGCGTTTTCTCAGTGCTGAGACGTGTGCTTGAAACCCGATTCGAGGAGTGGATGTTCCGTTTGTGGGTTCGTGGTGGGCCCGGTATGGTTCCCCTCGGCGAGATGATCGATGGGTTTTGCCGATTGAGCCTGGAGGTGGGCGAGTACCTACCGGTGATTGGTTGGACCTGGCAGTTGTCCGGAGGATACTGGCCAGAGTCGAGAGATGGATGCGGGATGACCCGTGCTGCCGGGGCCGAGGGCCGACACCGCAGACGGATCCCGTGGGCTGATCCGGACAGACGGAGCCCGATATTGAGGATTTGCGTGTCGATGTTGGACACGAGTATTTGATGATGTTTTGGGTGCCGATGTTGGGCACTCGTGATTTCTCAGAGATGTACAGGATTTGAGGGCCGATTGGTGTGCCGGCGCCTGAGTGTATTTGGGATTTGGGTGCAGCCTGAGGCACCGTCTAGTGTTTTCCATGTTGACATATTCCATGTAGATATTATTTATCCCATGCTCGGTATTGATTACTATATATCTCATCCTGTAGCATTTACCTGATAGAGCACTTGCATTACTATTGCATCCACTGTTTGGTATGCATCGATATCATCTGCTGGCATTAGTAGAGCCACGCTGTATGTGCATGCTCGCGATCACCTTTATATGTTATCTCTATTCACGAGTTGGAAACTCACCCCCGTTGTGCCACAATATTTGCAGGTTGCCCTTGGAAGTTGTCGCGGCTGGCTGTTTACCGCATCTTTTGGCACAGATACCGTTGCTGAGGCGAGTTAGCCTTTTGCTGTTAGGTGGGTTTTTGTACGGTATCTGTTATCTTTCAGTTGTATATTGATGTATCTAGTACTCTCTATCTACTTTTCTGTATTGACTTAGAGACAGTTGTGAGGACGATGTGTTTGATTTTATACTCTGGTGTCGAGCTCGCATGTGAGCCGGCTTTATATTTGCAGTCTTACCTTTTGTGATATTGTCCTTGCTTTACTGTGTATTCTTCGCTACGGCGTCGTATATCTTATTGTGATGCTCCCTTCATTTTACTTGATATTTCTGCTACACTTTGCTTTTACCCGACTTGCGGAACAATTGTTAAAAAAGGAAATGTTACCAAAATTATAAAAGTTATAACTCTTGAACTTAAAAGGATTTCTACTAAATTAATAAGATGTTTTTCGGACATGCATGACTGTTTTTACAAAAATGCTTTAAATCACTCTATATTAATTGGTTTTGATTTCTGGGTTCGGCTTACTTAGCCGCGTTACGCCTGTAGACGTTGCGTGGTTAAGTGCCGGTCACGAGTCGAAATTCTCGGGTCGTGACAGCTCGCCCCGCAATATCAAATGTACAAATGAAACTAAACTGTACTATCAATGCACCCAAGATATCCACCACGACGATCTAACCACAACACAACACAACACAGAACATCAACATGAATGTCACGTTCGCAAACTCGTCTAAAAGGACATATAACAATTAGACGAGTTGTACCGCTATAATGACATTCACAGTCGCAGATAGTAATGTATGTACTGATAAACATTTAAACAGTGTTAAATTATCGACCTTGAAACACCCTGAATTGCCCCTGAGCAGAAGATAACATAATATCCAAAATGGGAAAAACAAGCAATACCACTGCACCAATATTCCAGAGACCAGACCACAAACAAAATACGAAGTCCAAACTCAAGTTCAGGGCGGCCGGCTCGGAATTTTGCTTAATGTGGCCGGTCCAATATGGGTGGAATGGGTTCATATTTGGTGTGTGTTCTAGTAGTCATACAAGTAGTCTTCTGCAGTTGCTTAAAAAAAAATTTGAAGACTCTGAAAAAACGAAAGAGACTAGAATCTACAGGGTATCGTTTCAGAGTTGTTTCGGCTTCGATACTTAAAACATTGTTTAAACTGCTAGTAAGGGGTTTACGGGTTGGCTCTGATACCATGTTGGGTTACGGCTACGCCCCGGCCATCAAACCGTGGCCAAATGCGGAACAAAAATTTACTAAACTTGAGCTACCATGACCCGATGCCCGGATCTACCCTAAACCCTATACTAGCAATATGTAAAACTAGAAGTTAGATGGTTATACCGAGTTGATCTGTGTCCGTAGGTCTTGAACCATCATCCCAAGCTCCTAGAGGCTCCTTGATCGAATTTGGTTGCCGGTCTTCCTCCATCTATGATAATCCACCTGAGGGAAACGTCGCAAGCTTCAGCCTTGCCAAGCGAGGCAACCGACGCTCCAAGGTTGCTAGAAATGGAGAGTGGAGGTGTAGAAATGTGTCACTATAATTTTTCTCTCATCACAATGCTCAAAGAGCAACTCAAGAAGATGAAGAGGAGGTGATGAAACATGTGATATGAGAAACTCAAGAAATATGCTAAACTTTTTTCAAGTAAGAAAAAATGATTGATCAAGTGAAGAGAAAGAAGTGAGCAAGCAAGGAAAAACTAGTGGGCAAGGCAAGTAGTGAAAGATGGCAGCCCCCCTCTCTCTCTCAATCATACACACACCCATAAAATATCTCATTTTAATTTCATTAAACAAAACAATGCCCATACCTCTCTATATGCCTCACCATGCTCATGCCAACTCACTTTCCATCTCAATTCCAAATTGATTTTCTAAAAAGAAAATCAATTAATGGGGGTGGACATCTTCTAGAAACCATTCCGTATAAATATTCCGTATAAATACGGAATTCAACCAGGTATACGTATCAAAATACATATACACGTATTCGTACCAAAATACGAATAGCCAAGAGAGAAAATGAATAGTGAACAATAATACTAGAATACATATATATAAATACATATATATAAATTATTAAATAAAAACCTGATTTAATAATCCAGCTTAATCCTAAGCTGCTAGTATTATCAACCGTCCGATTAAAATCTATGCAACATGTACACATATTTAATCGGACACCTGTATGTACCAACATACGTCATCTACACCATATCGTCTGAACCGTGAAAACCCTCTGTGTGGGACTCTAAAGACTCTTCAATACGCTGGCAGTGGATTTAACCACAAGCACGTCAGCGGCACTAGCTGTACGTAACGGCTATCCAGGTATTGAGCGAAAGGGAGGCCGACGAGCAAACTCATCCTGAACCTCTACTGAGCCTGACAGTGACAATATCCGTACAGTCCGGTCTGTTCGTATAAGAGAATCACATATTGAGTCTAGGGGGTGGATAAATTCAAACCCCTACTGACGCGATAATTCGTGTCGGTATGTAACCCATCACCACCTGAGAAACTATCGATCCTGAATCGGTAATTTCGTCTACCCCGGCCGAGGATTTCTGGTGATGGCCATCTGTGCACAACGCGACGTCAAACCCCAATACCGGGAAAGGAGAATCCCTGACGATCCGCTCACTGCCTCCATGTGGCTCGAGACTGTACCCAACTAAAACCTGTTTGCACGACTCCTTTGAGCCGTGGTAGGGTAGTAATCAAAGCACAGTGGGAACTCACACAAGACAAATGATGATCTCAGGTCGGCATACTAACTTGTACACATGTCACCTGTGAACTGCTATTTGACAATAGTTATAATACCAACTAGCAGGTTCCCGGCGTGTCCGCCCAGTGTACTCATAACCCAATGAGCACCTGTGTACTATCTTAAGTGAACAAACTAACACCAATGGCTTGTAAGACCTGGCCACTGCCCCTCGTCGGGGTCTCAATCAGTATACACTAGTATACACTGGAGTATCGATGCCCAGTCTCGAAACTCCCACGACTAGGGATATTTAAGGATTTGCTTATAGACCCCCAGCTCCCACATATATGATCGCCATCATAATGCTGGTAGTCAAGCAAGAATTCTATGGGCTCTATCAACATGTAATAGTGATCTGTAATACCACCTGAAGCATGTACATGATGATAAATACAAACCAGATAGCATACTATCATCTCGAGTAAGAATGTTCCACCGGTATAGGTCCTCCCTCAATCATCGCAATCGCGTGCCTGCGATTCAATAATTGACTTGAGGGCACTATAGCCAACACCGTGGTAGGGAGGAATTCAAAGCACAGTGGGAACCACACAAGACTCTATAACGATCTCGGGACTACAGACTAACCTGTACCAGTGTCACCAGAGGACTACTATCTGATGAAAGGTATACTACCATATTGGAGTTCTCGGCGAGTCATGTTCGGTGTACCCATTCTCCAATGAGCACCTGTGTACAATCTTTGATATCATACACCAATGGTTGTGGGATCAACCATCGCCCTCTAAAGGACAAGAAACATACACACTAGTCTACACTGGAATATCGATGCCCTGGTCTTGATATTTCCACTACTAGGAACAGATTAAAGGATGTACTTGTGGACCACCCTGGCCCCACTAGTATGATATCATCATAGTCCTGGTAGTAAAGTACATATCCTAAGGGCTTTATCAACATGTAAGAGACAGACAATATAACTACCAGTTTAAATGTTAAGATAAAGATAATCTGATAGCATACTATCATGTCGAGCAAGAAAGTCTTCTCTATATATGTCCAAGCATCCACTATATTATCAATAATGGCCTCTAGGACATACATATTACTAACACTTTTAAAGTTGTATTATATTGTTAACGCTGTTGTTTGTAGCTTAGTACAGAAAATACCAGTGTATACGAGAGGAGTCCCACTATTCCGGAGACTAAGGTACACGGAGCATAAGGAACCATTCAGCCACGGTACAACGGAAATGGATATTCAGGTTAGGTGTATTATGGTTACAGTCTCGTGCCACTTTTTATACCTACTGTACCAATCTATCCCTTTAAAACCCCGCGATGTCTTGATTGTTTTGTTTGTATTGTATCATTTTGTATTGTAAATTGTATATGAATGACTTTCCGGAACCATGATATCAGTAATGGAACGAATATAATGGATGTACATATAGATGGAGAATATCTATGGTTCGGTTCAGTCAATATTGATTGATATAGATTGAATAGACGGATTCATATTGAATTGTAGTTTATACTTGAATCACATTCAAGTCAGATTGATTAGATTGAGTCTCAGTCTAAATCAGACACTTTAAAAATAACTTGAAATCCTGAATTAGTTTTGATGTTATCGGTAACTACTGCACATAGACGGCATGATTTGTGTCTTTTTCCAATACAATTACCGTGTTGATAACACCATTTGTTAGATTGTCTATCTTAGATAGGCAAGCACCCACATTCTCCGGCTCCCTGAGGCTCAAGAGAATTGGTCCCGCTTAAACCTATATTTACTAGGGCCCTTATTGTAATTTAGTATAACTTGAGGGGGTTTTAAGTAAAAATAGTTTGATATAATTTTCAAAATACACCTCAAATATTTAATTATCGTATTTAGGGTTTTCATAGATGTATATTTTATAAAAGTGAAATTTCTAGCGAGTAGAACCTAATTTTCATAGTATATGGTATTTTCTTGAAATATTGGAATTGTTTTGTATTTCGATGGTATTTTCATGTAATGGTGATTCCTTTGATTTGGAAAACTTGGAATATTTATGTAATATAATTAAAGTAGATATTTTTCTAAATATATATATATATATATATATATATATATATATATATATATATATTTAATGAAAATAATTTTATTTATTTTCTTATAGAAATCTCATTTTCTAAAGAAAAATGCATAAAAATTCTATCGAGATCGAATGCTCGTTGCGGAGGTCTACATCTCGCTCTACTAGGTCCGAGGATGTGCGATAACCCGCCCTATCCCGAACGAGGTCCCTAAAAGTGGGTTGTAGAAGCGCAATTGCATGGAAATGTTTAATACATTTTTTAATGAAAATGTTTTTTTAAGTTGATGGTATTTATTTGCAAAGTCGTTTTATCCCAGGAATAAATTCCCAAAACTTCATTGTGCTATGAAAGAGATGTGAGTTGTGATGAGGTAGGTCATCACCTCGTGAACTATCTAAAGGTAATATGTTTTTTATGTCGGAAACTAAAGTATGTGGTATTTTACTGAAAACCTGTGATAAAAATTGCAATATAAATTCTTTTGACGTGAAATTTGTTTATTATGTTTGTTAATGTTTATTGAACATGATATGGAAGTTTGGTATTTTCTTGTTTAAGAAAAATAGGATTTTTAAAGAAAAACCCAATGGGAAGTCGGATTAAATCTGCTTCTGTCGGGTTTTAGTATTTAGGATTTTTAGAATAGAGAAAGAGAGAGGAAGAGGGGACCTACTGGCTTCAAAGATAGGGAAAAGGTAGAAGAAGGTTTGGGAAGCGTCGAGACGTCGTTTCGTCGCCGGAATCTCTTCAGAATTTCGTCGGAGCTTCGCCCTTCGCTAACTCCACTTGTACACCAAAGAGGACTTGAAAGTTTTTGAAAGTTTTGGCAGGGAATTGTGAGTGAGGATGTGAGAAATGGGTTATGGAATTTATAGGAAAATTAGGGTTTTAAGGGGTGAATGAAATGAATAAAATTTTGCATTAAATTGGATTAAATGGGTGATTCAATGTTCTCTGTATGAATGCAGATAAAACAAGCAGTGTGAGAGGAGTGGGGTAGCTAAAAGGTTGCAGGGATGAAGAGATGGGGGCTTTACCTACGGGCAAGCCCGATTGTGCCGTCCAAAAAGGGCTTTTTCCCGGCCTATTCCCGACAGATGGGATTAGTCTTGGAGCCACGTGTCGGGGTCGTTTGGTATTCTTCAGTGCACGTATTTGATTAATCAGTGTCTTTTCAGTTTACGTGTAGTGCACGTGTAGACTTTTGGGCTTCTAAAAAATTAAAAGAAATTTTAATAAAAAGTTAATGTGGCTGATGGGATTTGAACTCAGATGCTATGTCTCAGCAGTGCAAAGCTTTACCGGTGAGCTACAAGCTCCTTCTTGCTGTTCTAAAGCAAATCAAATTCTTATAGCATTCACAGGAATTGTAAATACCCCAATTGCACATTAACTTTTAAACAATTTTATGTATATTGAAATTAGAGTTGTTACAGTCTACCCTCCTTACAAAAGTTTCGTCCTCGAAATTTATAATTTATTTTAAGGACTAGTTTACAAATAAATGAGGATATCATGCACGCATCTCATCTTCTCTTTCCCATATTGATTCTCATGGTGTGTCTTTTCTCCACATCACTCGAACCAAGTTGACTTCCTTGTTCCGAAGTGAGTTCACATTTCTTCCAAGATCTTAATAGGTTGTTGCTCACAAAATAAATCTGGATGTACAGTGAGCTTGGAATGATCAAGAATATGGCTGGGGTCACTACATACTTTCTGAGTTGGGATATGTGGAACACATTGTGTACTTCTTCCAATGAAGGTGGAAGTGCCAAGCGATAAGCCACTTCACCGACTCGTTCTAGTATATCGAACGGTCCAATGTACCTTGGAATAAGCTTACCCCGTCTTCCAAAATGAATCATTCCGCAGTTTGGAGATATCTTCAGAAATACATGTTCTCCCGGCTGGAATTCCAAGCGTCGGCGCTTTGCATCAGCCCAGTGCTTCTGTCGATCTTGGGCTATGCGCATTCTTCTCCTGATAATACGAACTACGTCAACAGTTGCTACTATCATCTCAGGTCTAAGGAGTTCTCTATCTCCTATGTCGTCCCAACTTAATGGCGATCGACACTTCCTTCTATAAAGCGCTGCAATGGATGACATTCCTATAATTTCTTGGTAGCTGTTGTTGTATGAAAACTCCAAAAGATGCAGGTGATCTTCCCACGATCCTCCGAAGTCTAACATATACGCTCTTAGCATATCTTCTAAGATCTGAATAGTTTCGCTCAGACTGACCATTTGTTTTTGGATGATAAGTCATGCTGAAATTCAGACTTGTTCCTAACCTCGCTTGCAGACTTTACCAAAATTGTTATCGAAACCTGGTGTCACTATCGGAGATAATGCAGACTGGTACCCCATGAAGTCTCATGATTTACTGTATGAGTTCATGGGTATTAGAGATAGTACATATTTTGAAGAGTTTAAAATCTTACTTAGATTCTTACCTCTATGTACTTCTTTGTTAGAGTTTCGGTAGACTGGCCAACTCGAAATGGGATGAAGTGAGCCGACTTTGTGAGTCGATCCACAATAACCCATACCGCATCGTTACCTTTCGTGCTGCGAGGAAGTGCAGTTATGAAATCCATCGTGATGTGTTGCCACTTCCATTCTTGGATAGGTAACGGTTGAAGTAATCCAGCAGTCCTGTGATGTTCAGCTTTTACTTGCTGACAAACCAAGCATTTAGCGATACTTCTGGCTACTTCACGCTTCATTCCATGCCACCAGTAGTTTTGACGTAGATCTTTGTACATCTTTGTACAAAACTGACCTGCATGTCCATACAGAGCTGTCCTGCATAGGCCACCAACAAAACCTGCCATGCCCCGCTTCCCGGTGTACGGGCAGAAGACGCGACGGGTCCGCTATGTATTTACTCAGAAGTAAACACGCTAAGCGTATCTAAGCAATATAAAATAAAGTACACAAGAGACAAGATGTAAATGAACAACAACTTTATTTATTAAACATGCTTTTTACAATTCCGCTGAAATGTAAATACATGGAATGAAAGCAATGCCTAAACAATGGCATAACAGAAATGAAAATATGTACAAGTAATTTACAGCTCTGGGTCGAAGGATATCTGATCCAAGTCCTCGCTGCTGGGCTCTATCTCTAGAAGGTCCGATCCACCTGACAACATTCCAAAGAAAGAAGAAAAGAATGTCGTCAGCGAACAATCGCTCGGTAAGTCCCAAAGAATAGGTATAGACATAATAGACATAAGGAGAATGTAACTTTTAAAGTTGTATTATATTGTTAACGCTGTTGTTTGTAGCTTGGTACAGAAAATGCCCGTGTATACGAGAGGAGTCCCACTATTCCATAGACTAAGGTATACGAAGCACAAGGAACCGTTCAGCCACGGTACAACGGCAATAGATATTCAGGTTAGTTGTATTATGGTTACAGTCTCGTGCCACTTTTAACACCTTCCGTACCAATCTACCCCTTTAATACCCCGTGATGTCTTGATTGTATTGTTTGAATTGTATTGTAAATTGTATATGGACGACTTGCCAGAACCATGATATCAGTAATGGAACGGATATAATGGATGTATATGAAGATGGAGAATATCCATGGTTCGGTTCAGTCAATATAGATTTATATAGATTGAATATACGGATTCATGTTGAATTGTAGTTTATACTTAAATCATATTCAAGTCATATTGATTAGATTGAGAATCATTCTGAGTCAGACACTTTAAAAATAACTTGAAATCCTGAATTAGTTTTGATGTTCTCGATAACTGCTGCACATGAACGGTAGGATTTGTGTCTTTTTCTAAGACAATTACCATGTTGATAACACCGTTTGTTAGATTGTCTACCTTAGATAGGCAATCACCCACATTCTCCGGCTCCCTGAGTCTCAAGAGAATTGGTCCCGCTTAAACTTATATTTACTAGGGTCCTTATTGTAATTTAGTATAACTTGAGGGGGGTTTTATGTAAAAATAGTTTGATATAATTTTCAAAATACATCTCAAGCATTTAATTATCGTCTTTAGGATTTTCATAGAAGTATATTTTATAAAAGTGAAATTTCTAGTGAGTAGAACCTAATTTTCATAGTATATGGTATTTTCTTGAAATATTGGAATTGTTTTATATTTAGATGGTATTTTCAAGTAATGGTGATCTCTTTGTTTTCGAAAACTTAGAATATTTATGTAATATAATTAAAATAGATATTTTACTAATATATATATATATATATTTAATGAAAATAATTTTATTTATTTTTTTGTAGAATTCTCATTTTCTTAAAGAAAAATGCATAAAAATTTCATCGAGATCGATGATTCTTGCGGAGGTCTGCATCTCGCTCTACTGGGCCTGAGAATGTGCGATAACCCGCACCATCCCGAACGGGGTCCCTAAAAGTGGGTCGTAGATACGCAATTGCATGGAAATGTTTAATACATTTTTTTAAAGAAAATATTTTTATAAGTTGATGGTATTTATTTGCAAAGTCGTGTTATCCCAGGAATAAATTCCCAAAACTTCATCATTCTATGATAGAAATGTGTGTTGTGATGAGGTTGTTAGTGTATATGCCCTAGAGGCCATTACTTATCATACTAGCTTGTATATTACTTAATGGATGCTTGGGATATTCACAGTTGTCTTGACAGTCTTGCTCAAAATGGTAGTATGCTACTTGGTTTGTTTCTACTTCAATATGTGCATGTGTTTCTTTTAGCATATTGCTTATACATATTAGTGGATCCCTTAGGATCTTTGCTTGATTACCAGAGTTGTGATGGCAGTCACACTAATGGGGGCTGGGTAATCCACAAGCACATCCTTATACAGGTCACTAGTCGTAGGATTATCGAGACGGGGTATCGATATTTCGGAGTAGACTAGTGTATACGCTTCTCATCCCAGCAGGGGAGATGGTCTGTCCTACAGCCATTAGTACGTCGTACTGGAGATAGTATGCAGGTGCTCGTTAGGTTACGAGTACACCGGGCAGGACTCGTCGGGAACTGTTGGTTGGTATTATACCTATTGTCAGATAACAGTTCCCAGGTGACATGACTACAGCTTAGTCCGTCGACTTGACACGGCTACTTCGCCTCGAGTGTGTTCCTATTGTACTTTGATTACTACCCAACCACGTCTCAAAGGATTCGTGCAAACAGGTTGTAGTTGGGTGCAGTCCCGAAGCACTGGGAGGCAGTGGAGGTTAGACAGGATTCGTCTCTCCCGGTATTGGTGGTTGATATCGCGCTGTGTCTAGGAGAGCCATTACACAAAGTCCCTGGCCAGGGTAAGCGAGATTTACTGGTAGTGTTTCCAGTAGTTTTCAGGGTGTTCTGGGCTACACTGCGACACGACTTGTACCGCTATTAGGGGTCTGACGTTTACCGCTCCCTAGGCCCGACATGCGATACTCTTAGACGAACAGACCGGACTGTACAGAGATTGTCACATTCAGGCTCAGTAGGAGTTCGGATAGGTTTTCCTCATCGGCCTTCTTATCGACATCTACCTAGGGACCGTTATGTATAGCTAGTGCCGCTTGTGGCCTGTGGTTAAACCCACTGCCAGCGTAGTGTCGGGTCTTTAGAGTCCCACACAGAGAGTTTCCCTGCACTGGGAAAAAGGTGTAGAGGCCATATGGTTTTACAGCAGGGCTACGATCACTTACGTGCACTTGTGCGTGTATGATGTTCGGGCGGACAATACTAGTGGGCTTTGGTTTAAGCCGGATCCTAATATTGTATAGATGGATCAGTTTTGTCTTCTAGTATTCGTGTTCTACGGAATGCGGATGCGGGTGTGTATGCACGGATGTGAGGAGCGAATAAGGAGTTGCCTCATTAGGGTTTTGACCATTGACTTGATCAAAACCATTATGAGGTGGAGGAAAATGTTTACTAATCTTTTTCATGATAATTGTGTCATGGCTAATTGGTTTGACCATTTGACCATGTTGACCATTTGACCTAGTTGACCATTGTTGACTTAGATATTTTGTTAAGCACTAGATATTTTGGCTTAGCATTTATTATGACATGATAATGGTCAAATCAACTTAGTCATCACAAATATTATGATAAATGATTGGTTTTCTTTTTTCTTATGGATCATTATCTCATTTACTTTCTCTTTCTTAAAAGAGAGCTCCCATACTTGCTCCTTCTTCTTCCTCACTAGAAAATCCTTTAGCTCTCATGTGTTGAGAAAATAAGGATTTAGATAGACAAACAAAACCATCTTCTTACTCTACATCACCTAGAACATCAAGCTTGGCAAACTTGTTGCCCTAGTTACCTCGGTTTGGAGGTGAAGCTCAGACTATAGACTCTCGGGTGGATCGTCTCGACTCAAGGAGGCCGTGGAGGTGACCAAGATCCGGATCGATCCTCGGAGATCGCGTAGACGAGGAAGACAGCGGAGAAGACCCGAAGGACCGGTATCATGAGGTATAATCTTTCTATCACAGTAGATTAAACCTCTAGTCTTTGTTAGCAATGGTTTGGCAAAGATCATTTAGCTTAGTCTATGTTGCCTTTGTGAGAAAATTTTGATTTTTACCTGTTCCGCCTCCCCGCTAGCTTGTGGGGTGAGCGACATAGATTTACAGTGGTATCAGAGGCTCGCTAAACCATAGCTAATAGTTTAAATGACAAGTTAAACTACGAAACCGAAACGACCCGAAAACAACGAACCCAAAACTTAAGTTTCTTGTCGAATTTTTATTGGACTTTGAAAACTATTTTAACAAGTACAGAGTGCTATATGAACAGTAAAAAGAATATAGAAAAAATTGGGTCACTTCCTCGAAAAACGGGTCGGCCACATTGATGTATTTTCCGGAGAGCTCGGCCTGGGCATTAAGGAATTGCTTCATTTTTTGTTTGTGGCCTTTTGACTTAGATCTTGGGTTTCAAGAGTTGTTTGTTTTTGCCAATTTTGATTTTACTGTTAAATATTCACTGTGGCACTGCGGGTGTTTCGAAGTCGTAATTTTAACGTCGTTTAATGTTTCTGTGTTTATGAAATGATATATGTACTGAACGTCTACTAATCACTATACACCGATTAGTGGGGGTTGTTTAGATCTGTGATGATTATATTGGTTTGTGGATATGAACTTGTTGGATCGTCGTGATGAATAGCCGGGGATGTGAGATGAGAGTTTTCATTTTTAATTCGATGTAAATTGTAAATTGATGTAATATTATTTTATGGTCGCACAACCGGGTTGAGGTTGTAGCCACTATTGTATATTATTTCTTTTACTGTTTTTGCTCCTAAGATAGACCCAAGGTGGGGTGCACAAACTACCAGGTACTTTGAAGTGCTGAGTGGCCTATTCACGTTGTTGAGGGAGGTTGCTTCGCTTCGGGTATTTGGCGGGTAGTTTGCCGCACCCGTAGGGGTCTGGGTGGGGTTTGTCTATTCATCGCGACCATGTAATCCGTCTTTTGTTGGAGGCTCAAACGAAACGCGGATTCCTAGCATATCCAATGTGTTCATCTATGATCTGGAATGGCTACCATTGCATCTGGCGAATGTATATATCTATATATGATATGTAGTAGGCGTTGCTTATGTTTTGCATCCGCGCTAGTCCAGCCCCCGCTCTGTCGTTAGTTAAGTAACCTAACGGGTGATGACGGGGCCCAGTGGCGAATGCGGATGGCATAAACGTACGTCATATTTTTGTTGTTTTGTGCAATGGTAGGATTAATTGATGGGACGTATTATATTCATGCAAAGAAAACAAACCAAAGCTGAATCGTTGGAACAATTTCAAAACCACTCGATTTTTGCAAAACAGCAAAACTTTTAAAATGCGAAGCTTAAACCACTCTTTTTAAAAGCTATCAGGTTCCTTCGATTATATCAAGTTCACTACGTTCACAGTTTCGCCAAAACCATTCGTAGCCCTCCGTCATTTCATATGAATATTCAGTAGTATTCAAGCTATGTTTGTTGACCTTCGTCAAGGCACGGTGATTGGTAGCTGCTGGGTATTCATATGTAGCATAGATAGATGCGTTGGTTTGCGGCAGTCGTATTACCTTGTGGACCTTCGTCAAGGGTATATACGGGTGGGTTCAAATTAACCTGGACAATGATGGGTAGAACTTGACATGTGATTTATGATTTGTTGACCTTAGTCAAGGCCATAAGAGCATGGGGCAAAAATCCACATCGGGAGTTTCCAAAGAAACTGAAACTTGCTAGTGCTGCATACCATTTGGAGTTTGATAATGTTGGTAGGATTCCTTCAGTATTATCACACAATGATATTTGGATCCCGATCCTACTGTGAGTATCCGCTACTCCTCGGGAGATTTTTTTCCACTTAACGATCAATGCTATAAACCAAGTAGGTGTCTAGAACAGTGTTAGAGGGGCCATGCCTCCAGGGAAAAGAGGTTATTTAATTAAGGAACTTCGCGAAAGTGTCGTAAAACCTCCCTCGAAGTACCGACACTCGCCTGGCTGAAAGGTTAAGCAAGTATTGTACGGTGAAATTAATCCTGACTAATTCTTCTTTTATGGTTTGAGGAAGGATTCGAGAAACAGTGGGAGCCATCCTGTTTAGATAAATTAAAAACCAATCTAAAATTGCAAGAGTATCATGCTAAGTGTTTTTTTCTCTCTCTCTTAATTGCAGTGACCCAGTGACCAGACATAGGTTACATCTAGATAATAAAATGACTGAATCTGACTATAATGACTGGCAAAGGTCTGTCCAGATGTCCATTGCCCATGACAAGTTGGGATACCTCTTTACTAATAAAACCCCTGCCGTCTCAGGTCCAGTTTCCACTGTCATGGATATTGATATCCAAAAGACATCGGAAAGGGATTGTACGAATGCCAAGTGCCTCGTGTTGGTCTCAGTTGATGGTGCAAGCCAGAGGAAGCATGAGAAGATGGACTTAGCTTCCATTTTCTTCCATAACAAAGATTTATATGGAGAGCAATCTCGTATCGCAAGATAAGAGACCTCGAAGGAATTGCTTCAAGCGAGCTTGGCTGTTGGGTCATCTGTAGGGGACAACATCCTTACAGTGACTAGCTGTATTGATCAGCTCACGGACCTGAAGACCACGATGGGAAACAGGTCACATGTTGACTTGTTTCTACAGTCTCTACCCTCTACTTGCACCCTGAAAGAAACCAGGGAGGTAGAAGGAAAGGGAAGGGCAAAAATTTCGGGACTAGATATAGGGAAGGAGGGACGTCTCTATTGTTACGGGAAAGGACATTGGCAGAGGGATTGCAAGGCTTGTAAAGCCAGTAGCCAGGATTCGAAGCATGCTGTGGTTTCGGCTTCGGGTGTGTTTGTAATAGAAAACTGTATGTCAATTAACCCTACTTCCTGGGTACTAGATACCGGATTAGGATCGCATATCTGTAATTCATTACAGGCTTTGAGAAACCGTAGAGTTATCAGGTTAGGTGATATAACTATCAGAGTTGCGAACGGAATGAGCGTGGACGCTGAATCCGTAGAGGACTATCATCTAGGATTGACAAGTGGGCAGATATTGATTCTACGCAACTGTTTGTATGTACCTAGTATGGCTTGTAATATCATATCTGTATCCTTACTTTTTAAGGAAGGATATGATTTTACATTTATAAGCGATGCGGTCCACATCCATCTTAATCATGTTCTGATTAGGTCAGGAACATTAGATAACGGTATATACATACTAAATCAAGCTCAGGTTTTCAGTTTCCAGAATACACTTAAAAGAAAATCTCCGTAATTAAATCAGGCTTTCTTATGGCATTGTAGACTGGGTCACATCAATGAAACACGATTGACGAAGTTACATAGAGAGGGATATTTGAATCCGTTCGAATATCAGTCTTATGCTACTTGTGAATCTTTTCTCATGGGAAATGTGACAAAGACTCCCTTTACTGGACACGGGGTGAGAGCGAGCAAGCTCTTGGGACTCATACACAGTGATGTGTGTAGTCCAATGTCTACACATGCGCGAGGTGGTTATTCCTATTTCATTACTTTTATGGATCATTTCTCTAGGTATGGACATGTCTTCTTGATGAAGCATAAATCCGAGACCTTTGAGAAATTCCGGGAATACAAGAATGAAGTGGAAAAACAAACAGGCAAAAGTATCAAGACACCGAGATCTGATCGAGGTGGTGAATACTTGAGTGCCGAGTTCCTGGGCTGCTTAAAAGAGAATGGAATTCTCTCTCAGCTTACTCCTCTATACACACCACAACACAATGGTGTATCGGAAAGGCGGAATCGAACCCTATTGGATATGGTTCGCTCCATGATGAGTAAGGCAGAGTTACCGCGATCTTTCTGGAGTTATGCACTAAAAACAGCTGCATATCTTTTGAACAAGGTTCCAACCAAGACTGTGCCTACCACACCATATCAGATGTGAAGTGGGAAGAAACCCTGTCTTAAGTATCTTAAGACATGGGGATGTCCAGCTTTTGTAAAAAAGCAGCATGCGGACAAGCTCGAGACACGCTCAGTACTGTGTAAGTTTGTGGGATACCCTAAGAACTCCAGAGGGTATCTTTTCTATTCCGCAGAGAAGCAAAAGGTTTTCCCAGCGCCACTCCTTGGAAACTGAATTTTTAGAAAATCAGAGCGGACATCCCAGCGCCACTCCGCAGGAGTAGCAGGCAATCTCATCCGCCCGAGAGAAACTACGGTTTTCTCATACACGGGGATCGAGAGGATTGCATTATTGAAAATGATGAGCCTACTAGCTTCCAGCAAGCCATTCAGAGCGGTGACTCGGTAAAATGGCTGGATGCAATGCGGATCGAAATGGAGTCCATGTACACCAACAAAGTATGGACTTTGGACATTGCTCCAGAAGGGGTAAAACCTATAGGGTGCAAATGGATCTTCAAAAAGAAGATTGGTGTAGATGGGCAGGTTGAAACCTATAAAACTAGACTTATTGCAAAGGATTTTCGTCAAAGACCTGGTTTGGACTATGACGAAACCTTTTCTCCAGTGGCTATGCTCAAATCCATTCGGATCCTTCTTGCCATTGCTTCCTTCCACGATTATGAGATCTGGCAGATGGACGTAAAGACGGCTTTTCTAAATGCTAATTTGGAAGAGTGCGTCTATATGGATCAGCCGGATGGTTTCATTCAGAGCGGGAGCAGCGGTAAAGTGTGCAAGTTGCTTAAGTCCATTTATGGACTAAAGCAGGCATCGCGGAGTTGGAACATCTGCTTTGATAATACTGTCAAAGAATACGATTTTATCAAAAATCCAGATGAACCATGCATTTACAGTAAGATTGTAGGGAGAACTGTAGTATTTCTCGTCTTGTACGTGGATGACATTCTCCTAATAGGAAATGGCATTCCTATGCTACAGTCAGTCAAAGGATTCTTATCACAGAGGTTCTCCATGAAGGACCTGGGTGATACCTCCTACATTCTGGGGATCCAGATCTATCGTGATAGATCTAAGAGGATATTGGGACTTTCACAGTCCAGGTACATCGACACCATACTGAAAAGATTCGGTATGGAAGATTCTAAGCGCGGTAATCTACCGGCTTGTCATGGAATCACCCTCTCCAAAGAGATGTCTCCTAAGACTGATTTGGAAAGGGCTCGCTTGTCATCTATACCCTACGCATTAAGCGTTGTAAGCCGGTATCAATCAGACCCAGGGGAGAAGAACTGGATAGCAGTAAAGAACATTCTCAAGTACCTGAGAAGGACTAAGGAGATGTTCTTGGTGTATGGCGAAAAAGACCTTCAGATCGAGGCCTTTGCTGACTCCAGCTTCCAGAGTGATAAGGATGACTCCAAGTCCATGTCGGGTTATGTCTTTACCCTCAACGGTGGGGCAATCTGTTGGAAGAGCTCCAAGCAGGAAACCGTTGCTGACTCGACGATGGAAGCGGAGTATATAGCTGCTTACGATGCCGCAAAAGAAGCTGTCTGAATGAAGAAGTTCCTCACAGAACTTCAGGTGATTCCAACCATTGTTGATCCAATACCGCTGTATTACGACAACAACGGCGCTATAACCTTAGCGAAGGAACCCAAGTCCCATCACAAGTCCATGCACATCTTGAGGCGGTACCACCTGATCAGGGAGATCGTAGATCGCCGGGAGATAGAGGTGAGGAGAGTAGATTCGGAGAATAACACTGCAGATCTACTCACGAATGCCACACCCTAGACTCAGTCCGAGTGGCTGATCGAGATGATAGGTCTTCGATACGCTAGTACATGGCCCTGCAAGTGGGAAATTGCTAGTTTATATGCCCTAGAGGCCATTACTGTATCATACTAGCTTGTATATTACTTAATGGATGCTTGGGATATTCACAGTTGTATTGACAGTCTTGCTCAAAATGGTAGTATGCTACTTGGTTTGTTTCTACTTCAATATGTGTATGTGTTTCTTTTAGCATATTGCTTATACATATTAGTGGAGCTCTTAGGATATTTGCTTGATTACCAGCGTTGTGATGGCAATCACACTAGTGGGGGCTGGGTAATCTACAAGCATATCCTTATACAGGTCCCTAGTCGTAGGATTATCAAGACGGGGCATCGATATTCCGGAGTAGACTAGTATATAGGCTTCTCATCCCAGCAGGGGAGATGGTCTGTCCCACAGCAATTAGTACGTCGTACTGGAGATTGTATGTAGGTGCTCGTTAAGTTATGAGTACATCGGGCAGGACTCGTCGGGAACTGTTGGTTGGTATTATACCTATCGTCAGATAACAGTTCCCAGGTGACATGAGTACAGCTTAGTCCGTCGACTTGACAGTGCTATTTCTCCTCGAGTGTGTTCCCACTGTACTTTGATTACTACCCTACCACGGCTCAAAGGAGTCGTGCAAACAGGTAGTAGTTGGGTGCAGTCCCGAAGTACTTGGAGGCGGTGGCAGTTAGACACGATTCGTCTTTCTCGGTATTGGGGGTTGATATCGTGCTGTGTCTAGGAGAGCCATTGCACAAAGTCCCTGGCCAGGGCAAGCGAGATTTACCGGTAGTGTTTCCAGTAGTTTCTCAGGGTGTTCTGGGCTACATTCCGACATGACTTGTACCGCTATTAGGGGTCTGACGTTTACCGTCCCCCTAGGCCCGACATGCGATGCCATTATACGAACAGACCGGACTGTACGGAGATTGTCACATTCAGGCTCAGTAGGAGTCGGATGGGTTTTCCTCATCGCCCTTCTTCTCGACATCTACTTGGGGACCGTTACGTACAGCTAGGACCGCTTGCGGCCTATGGTTAAATCCGCTGCCAGCGTAGTGTCTAGTCTTTAGAGTCCCATATAGAGAGTTTCCCTGCACTGGGCAAAAGGTTTAGAGGCCGTATGGTTTTACGGCAGGGCTACGATCACTTACGTACACTTGTGCGCGTATGATGTTCGGGCGGACAATACTAGTGAGCTTTGGTTGAAGCTGGATCCTAGTATTGTATAGATGGATCAGTTTTATCTTCTAGTATTCGTGTTCAATGGAATGCGGATGCGGGTGTGTATGCACGGATGTGAGGAGCGAAGATGCCTCATTAGGGTTTTGACCATTGACTTGATCAAAACCATTATGAGGTGGAGGAAAATGTTTACTAATATTTTTCATGATAATTGTGTTATGGCTAATTGGTTTGACCATTTGACCATGTTGACCATTTGACCTAGTTGACCATTGTTGACTTAGATATTTAGTTAAGCACTAGATATTTTGGCTTAGCATTTATTATGACATGATAATAGTCAAATCAACTTAGCCATCACAAATATTATGATAAAAGATTAGTTTTCTTTTTTTCTTATGGATCATTATCTCATTTACTTTCTCTTTCTTAAAAGAGTGGTCCCATGCTTGCTCCTTCTTCTTCCTCACTAGAAAATCCTTTAGCTCTCATGTGTTGAGAAAATAAGAATTTAGATAGATAAACAAAACCATCTTCTTACTCTACATCACCTAGGACATCAAGCTTGGCAAACTTGTTGCCCTAGTTACCTCGGTTTGGAGGTGGAGCTCGGACTATAGACTCTTGGGTGGATCGTCTTCGACTCAAGGAGGCCGTGGAGGTGACCAAGATCTGGATCGATTCTTGGAGCTCACGTTGACAAGGAGGAAAGCGAAGAAGACCCGAAGGACCGGTATCATGAGGTATAATCTTTCTATCACAGTAGATTAAACCTCTAGTCTTTGTTAGCAATGGTTCGGCAAAGATCTTTTAGCTTAGTCTTTGTCGCCTTTGTAAGAAAATTTTAATTTTTACCTGTTCCGCCTCCCTGCTAGCTTGCGGGCTGAGCGACATAGACTTACAGAGGTAGGTCATTACCTTTTGAACTATCTAAAGGTAATATGTTGTTTATGTCGGAAACTAAAGTATGTGGTATTTTACTGAAAAACCGCGATAAAAATTGCAACAAAAATTATTTTGAAGTGAAATTTGTTTAGTATGTTTCTTAATATTTATCGAACATGATATAAAAGTTTGGTATTTTCTTGTTTAAGAAAAATATGAGTTTTAAAGAAAAACCGAATCGGAAGTCGGATTAACTCCGCTTCCGTCGGATTTTAGTATTTAAGAATTTTAGAATAGAGAAAGAGAGAGGAAAATGTGACTTACTGGTTTCAAATAGAGGGAAGAGGTAGGAGAAGGATTGGGAAGCGTCGGGACGTCGTTTCGTCGCCGAAATCTCCTCGGAATTTCGTCGGAGCTTCGCCCTTCGCTAACTCCACTTGTACACCAAAGAGGACTTGAAAATTTTTGAGAGTTTTGGCAGAGAATTATGAGTGAGGAAGTGAGAAATGGGGTATGGTATTTATTGTAAAATTAGGGTTTTAGGGGGTGAAAGAAATGCATTAAAATTTGCAGTAAAATTGGATTAAATTGGTGATTCAATGTTCTCTGTATGGATGCAGAGAAAACAAACAATGTGAGAGGAGTGGGGTAGCTGAAAGGTTGCAGGGATGAAGAGATGGGGGCTTTACCTACGGGCAAGCCCGGTGGTACCGGACAAAATGGGCTTTTCGCAGGCCTATTCCCGACGGATGGGGTTGGTCTTGGAGCTACGTGTCGGGGTCGTTTGGTAATCTTCAGTACACGTGTTTGATTAATCAGTATCTTTTCAGTTTACGTGTAGTGCACGTGTAGACTCTTGGGCTTCTAAAAAATTAAAAGAACTTTTAATAAAAAGATAATTTGGCTGATGGAATGTGAACTCGGGTGCTATGTTTCAGCAGTGCAAGGCCTTATCAGTGAGCTACAAGATCTTTCTTGCTATTCTAAAGCAAATCAAATTCTTATAGTATTTACAGGAATTGTAAATACCCCAATTGTACATTAACTTTTAAACAATTTTATGTACATTGAAATTGGAGTTGTTACAATTTTGAGGAAGATTGTTCTACCCGTATAGTTCCTCCCTCAATCATCACAATCGCATGCTTGCGATTACAATAATTGACTTGAGGACTCTATATCGAACACTTCTTTCTTCTCATCCTTTTGTCTCATTTATTCTAATTCTCTTTTCTTCTCTTCATCTTTATTCTTATGGTCTATTTGTTTCTTCTTCTCTCCTCTTCTATGTGTATTTACTTCCCGATTAAGAAACCCTAATATTAAAGTACCCAAATTTTAGAAAATTCTAACCAAAAGATACCTAGAATTATGCAAATCTTAACATAAAAAACCAAATCAATCAACACTTACAAAATAGAACATTTAAATCAATCAAATCTTATTAGAAAATCTAACTCGATCAAGCAATTTTTTGTTAGGAATTTGTAAACATTAAGAAGGAATTGTGATGATATTTACATTATTTTTCGATTGCTGTTAAAATTAATCATCTTTTAATGATGTTGTATTGAAACAAAAAACTTAAAGAATTTTGGAAGGTGTACATAATATCAAGAGCGGGTACATCAAATTTGCATTGAAATTCATGGGGTATTTCAAAAAACTCTTGATATAAAATTTTTAATTAAATATTTAAATGAAGAGTATTTAAGGAATCAATTAAAGTTGAGCGGGACAAAATGCCGGTCTTAGAAATTCAAGAGTATTTCCTATTATTGTTGTAACTATTGGGAGTATTTTCTGTCATTTAACCTTATTTCTACCTATAAAAATAATGTTTTCTCAAACATGAATTGTAAACAATAATTCCGATTCATTATGCTGGTAAACACCCAAGCGGTTATTGTTTACCGCACATACCTACCATGAGAACCAGAATAAATCATTTCTTCTACTGGATTTTACTTGCTTTTATATATATATATCAAAACGTATCGTATCTATTAGTCCTTATAATGCTGAAGAGGATCCGAATCACAAGACATAAAATAGCATGGAAAATAGACTCGAGCCATTTTCAAACCCTAGGGCAAATCAATGGTGCCCTAAGTCCTATGATGTTGATTGATGGCTCCATGTTCCTTTTTTTGCCCTTCTTTTTTTGCCCTTTGTGGAGCTTGATGTGGATATGCCAAGGGGAAGAGGAGGAGGGATCTTTCTCTCTTTGCCGCCCACTTGTCCTCTCTCTTTACCCCCCAAAAACCCTTTTTCTATTCACAAAACCCCTCCTTGGTTTCTACGTTGCCCCCAATCCCTATCACAAAAATATTTAACAATATTACCTACTGTTTTCAATGTTTAGTCAATCCTCACCACATAAACAAATCTTTTTGCACTCTTTGTTTATGATGTGGATAGTGAAGTGCTTCATTGTTTATCATTTGGATCACTCTAAGCTTTCCTTGTCTTGTAGATTAAATTTTGTGTTTCTTTTGTGGTGTTGAATTCTCATGTTCAAGCCTTCTGTTATATGGTAATTTGTAAATCTCTCTTGTTGATTGTGAGCAAAGGTTTTATGTTATATGGTTCATATTGAAAATTTTTATGTTTTGGAAGATATTAATTTATCATGTTGAAACTCTAATTTTGGGATGATTTGGACTTTTGTGGATAAAGAAAATATCAAATTTTTTTTGAAAAGAACAGGAGGATACATGTACGTTTGAATTTGAGTTATAATAATATTGATGCCTAAATCGTTAAGATTCTATGCCTTTTCTGTACATGGAGAAATTATTTGGTGTGTCCGGTGTAATACATTCAGACAGGGGTGAGAGGGATGGGAGTTTCGGACCGTCTTATACGGCGTGTGTATTTTTTCTCACTCTTATCCTGGTATATACAGCCGGCACATGGAATAATTTTTCTAAATATCTTTCTTCTTTCTAAATAATACCCAAAATCTTAGGATTTCTAAACAAGACCTCCAAATCTATTCCGGTATTCAAAATATCTCCGGTCAATTTCTACTCCTATTTACATATTCAAGTAGATGAGTTAGTTGACTTTGGCTTTTATTTCGTGATGGCAGATAGCTCCTATACCATTTGACACCATGGAGGAGGTTGGTGATAGGCGAGCCGACACCGCCAAAACGAATGCCGATATGATAAGCGGTTGTTTATATTCACTGGACTTTCTCTAATGCACGAGGATATTCCAATCCATGAACGATAATCTTGATCCACCAAGTTGAAGAAAACTTCAACTTTATTAATTATCAACAGGATGAAATACAATAATACCAATCTCTTCTTTATAAATTATATTATAAAAGTTTAACTCTTACAAAAAAGACTAGGAAAAGAAATACTTGCATACTAAAAAATAACTAACTTATTCTCACTCTAAGCAGGAAATCCTTATTAGTAAGAAATAACAAAAAGAATACAAACAAATCTAATATTTTTAAATATTCTTTCCAAAAAGAAATAAATTAAGAGATGTGGGGTTATGTAGACACCAAGATGCGGAGGTCTTACTTAGAAAATGAACCATTTGGTGGTTGTATATAGAAAAAACCTTTTTTTCATTACATAAGCCCTATTAGCCTAAAATTAGAATGTGTTATGAATCATTCCATAAAAAGAAAATATATTCTATCCACAGGAGCAAATGACTAATTTGCCCCCAAGACTAGCTTGCTAATGACACCATCATATCACATTGATTGGTCTTGTTTGGGAAAAAGACTTGGCGGTGGATGCATGGTGAGTGGGGCTATGTGGGGAAATTTGGTTGGTTTAGGAGATAAAGAGTGATTTAGGCTTTATTTTTATACGATCATGATGATAGTGAGATGAACCTAAACATGTTCGTATTGTTATATTAAAATTTATGAATCAACCACTTTAAGATGCAAATATATATATACAAAGATGATGAGAATCGATAGAGGAAGATTGGGGGAAAAAGATGCAAAGATGAATCATGGGTTACCTCGTATTATATATGACTCGGCTCTATTAATGTGTTGTTTAGTTATCACTTGCTAGGATCAATGAAAAGGAAAAAAAATTAGTTTGGGAATGAGACAGGCAAAAATTAAATTAACTATGACAATGTGAAGGGGGGGGGGGGGGGGGGGGGAGGTTTGTTGAATTAGCCCAATCTGTTGAATTGGTCAAATTGAGAGATTGGAGGGGGACATTTATTATTGGTAAAAAAAATCCCAATATTGAAGCTACTTTTTTTTGGACATGTTTCAAAGTATGCCCACACTTGAAGGAAATTATTATGGTGCGGAGAAAAAATGGTTAACATACCGCGCTTGAAATCCTACCACAATCTATTCAAGAGACAAACTGAAGGAAATCATCAATATGAATAATAAAAGACATATCTTTATAGATCTGAATATATGTAAGCAAAATAATAATCTTTTGAAACTATCACAATTGCAGAAATCTCCAATCAAGTCCATCACCTTACGTAGGAGGCAAACAAAACCTAGACCGATCGGAACCCTTTTATTTTAAGAGGAAAAGTTTTAAATAATTCTTAATTATTTTTTTTCTTATCTTTTATGGTCTACTACAGCTATCTTTTTATAGAGTTGTGGTACAATACATTTTCCCTATTTTTTCAATGTGGGACTAAACTCCCAAACACAACATATTGTGTTATATTTCTTCTTTTCTTCTTTGTTTTTGTTTGCTCTTATACCTTAATACTTTGCGGTGGGGCCAATTGGATCTCATATCGAGAACCTGTTAGTGTTTATGCTCTAGAGGCCATTACTGAATCATACTAGTTTGTATATTACTTAATAGAAGCTTGGGATATTCACAGTTGTATTGACAGTCTTTCTAAAAATGGTAGTATACTACTTGGTTTGTGTCTACTTCAATATGTGCATATGTTTCATTTAACATATCGCTTATACATATTAGTAGAGCCCTTAGGATCTTTACTTGATTACCAGCGTTGTGATGGCAGTCACACTAGTAGGGGTTGGGTAGTCTATAAGCACATCATATACAGGTCCCTGGTCGTAGGATTATCGAGACGGGGTATCGATACTCCGGAGTAGACTGGTGTATACGATTCTCATCCCAGCATGGGGAGATGGTCTGTCCCACAGCCATTAGTACGTCGTACTGGAGATAGTATACAGGTGCTCGTTAGGTTACGGGAACACCGGACAGGACTCGCCGGGAACTGCAGGTTGGTACTATATCTATCGTCAGATAGCATTTCCCAGGTGATATGAGTACAGCTTAGTCCGTCGACTTGACACTGCTACTTCGTCTCGGGTGTGTTCCCACTGTACTTAGATTACTACCCTACCACGGCTCAAAGGAGTCGTGCAAACAGGTAGTAGTTGGGTGCAGTCCCGAAGCACTTGGAGGCAGTGGCGGTTAGACAAGATTCGTCTCTCCCGGTATTGGGGGTTGATATCGCGCTGTGTATGGAGAGCCATTACACAAAGTCCCTGGCCAGGGCAAGCGAGATTTACTGGTAGGTTCCAGTAGTTTCTCAAGGTGTAATGGGCTTCACTCCGACGCGACTTATACCGCTATTAGGGGTCTGACGTTTACCGCCCCTAGGCCCGATATGCGATAGTCCTAGACAAATAGACCGGACTGTACGGCGATTGTCTCATCAGGCTCAGTAGGAGTTCGGATGAGTTTCCTCATCGTCCTTCTTATCGACATCTACCTGGGGACCGTTACGTATAGCTAGTACCGCTTGCGGCCTGTGGTTAAACCCACTGCCAGCGTAGTGTCGAGTCTTTAGAGTCCCACACAGAGAGTTTCCCTGCACCGGGCAAAAGGTGAAGAGGCCGTATGGTTTTACGGCAGGGCCGCGATCACTTACGTACACTTATGCACGTACTATGATCGGGCAGATAATACTAGCGGGCTTTGGTTTAAATCAAATTCTAGTATTATACAGATGGATTTATTCAGTCAAAGATTATCCGTGTTTTTTGGAAATACGGATGGGAGGGGCAATCTCGTAATTTGTCGGGAAGCTTCTAGAAGGAGGTGACTCATTTGTGTTTATTTCTTATGTGATTTAAACTAAATGAGGTGGAGGATGAGGTGTAAGTTTCATTAAATGATCCATGACTCATTAGATGATTCATCTAGTGAATTAAATGAAGCATGATGAATATTAGCTAGATATTTATTTTGATGATATTATTATGCTTCATGATATTCACAAATTAAAATAGATCATTTCATTATCACAAAACACTTTTCTCTCCTCAAGTCTTCATCTTCTTCCTCAAACCCTAAAAGCTCTCATGTGTTGAGAATCCTAGGGTTTAAAGTGACTAAGTAATCCATCTAAATACTCTACACCCTCTAGGACTTCTAGATTAGCAAACTAGAAGCCGTAGTTATCTCAGATTCGAGATAGGAGCTCGGACTATAGACTCTCAGGTAGATCATTTTTGACTCGAGGAGGCCGTTGAGGTGCCCATGTTCCATAGAGCCTACGAGGTGTGGAGAACAACGATGAAGACCCGAAGGACTTGTAATGTGAGGTATAATTTCGAATCCGAGTAGTTAAATCTCAAATAGTTTGCTAGCTACGGTTTGTGTTCGATCAATGGTTTGAGTCGATGTTGCGAAACTCGTAAAAATCATTTTTTGCTAATTCCGCCTCCCCGCGGACACGTGGGGTGTGTGACATCGACTTACAGTGGTTTCAGAGCCTTTCACAAACCTTAGATAGCTTGTAACGATGTTAGAATTCCGCCGTTTTTGTCGCCGGAAAATTATCGACAAAAACAGTTTTGAAAAGTGAGGTTTTGAGTTGTTTGCACACCCCGCGGGCTCACGGTTTGAACCGAGAAGCCGCGGGGTAAAGCGGGTGTACCCCGGGGACACCCTGGGAGGGACCACCGGACGGGAACACCCCCCCAGACCACCAATTGGTGGCCTTGGGGGTTGCTGACCTGAGAGACCAGCAACTGGTCTCTCAGGTCTGTCCTCCTTTGGGGGGCCACCTCATGGTGGCCCCCAGGGGTGGGCACCATCCTGAGGCACCCCCACTTGACGTATTATCATGTATCTTTGCCTTCGTGAAGATTCGGGCGGGTTTCGAGTTCGTTTCGACTCCCGGATTGGCTCAAAACTTTCAGCTTTTAAAATTTAGCTCACTGGATTTTCGGGTTTTGGAAAATTGGATGTGTTTGCTAATTGCGTGCGGGATTCTAATGTCGTTGTTACTTTACAAGCTTGGTGATGTTTATATGTGTTCGTAAACCTCCGCTAATTGCTAGTATGTCGGTTAGTTGGGGGTTGCATATTTCTGTAATGGATTTATTGGTATGTGTATATGAACTTCATTGGATCGTCGTGGATGAATAGCCGGGAATGTGAGATGAGTGTTTTTATCTTTCATTCGATGTGAATTGTAATATGTTGTAATATTCTTTTGTGGGGCACATCCGGGTTGAGGTTGTAGCCACCGTTGTATTATTTCATTTACTGTTTTTTTCTCTTAGGATAGACCCAAGGTGGGGTGCACAAACTACTGGGTACTTTGAAGTGCTTAGTGGACTACTCACGTCGTTGAGGGAGACCGCTTCACTTCGGGTACTTGGCGGGTAGTTTGCTATACCCGTAGAGGTCTAGGGTGGGGTTTCGCTATTCATCACGACCGTGTAATCCGTCTTTTGTTGCAGGCTCAAACGAAACGCGGATTCTTAGTATATCTAATATGTTCATCTGTGATCTGGAATGCCTATTATTGCGTCTGACGAATGTACAATATCTATATATGATATCTAGTAGGCGTTGCTTATGTTTTGCATCCGCGCTAGCCCAGCCCCCGCTCTGTCATTAGTTAAGTAACCTAACGGGTGAATGACGGGACCCAGTGGCGAATGCGGATGGTATAAGCGGACGTTGTATTTTTGTTGTTTTCTGCAATGATAGGATAAATGATGGGACAAATTATATTAATGCAAAGAAAATAAACCAAAGTTGAATCGTTCGAACAAATTTAAAAGAAACCACTCGGTTATTTTAAAAGAGCATAATTTTTAATTGCGGAGCTTTAACCACTCCTTTTAAAAAGCTATCAGGTTCCTTCGATTATATTAAGTTCACTACGTTCACGGTTTCGCCAAAACCAGTCGTAGCCCTCCGTCATTTCATATGGATGGTCAGTAGTATTCAAGCTATGTTTGTTGGCCTTCGTCAAGGCATAGTGTTTGGTAGCTGCTGGGGTATTCATATGTTGCAAAGATAGATAAGTTGGTCTGGGACAGTCGTACTGCCATTTGGCCAACGTCAGGGGTATGTACGGGTGGGTTAAAATTAACAAGATAATGATGGGTATAACATGACATGTGACTTATGATTTGTTGGCCTTCGTTAAGGTCATAAGTGCATGGGGCAAAAATCCACATCGGGAGTTTCTAAAGAAACTGAAATTTGCTAATGTTGCATACCATTTGGAGTTTGATAATGTCGGTAGGATTCTTTCAGTATTATCACACGATGATATTTGGATCCCGATCCTATTGTGAGTATATGCTACTTATCAGGAGATTCGTCACTTAACGATCAATGCTATAAACTATGTAGGTGTCTAGAACAGTGTCAGCGGGGCTACGCCTCCAGAGAAAAGAGGTTATTTAATTAAGGAACTTCGCGAAAGCATCGTAAAACCTCCCTCGAGGTACCGACACTAGCCTGGCTGAACGGTTAAGCAAGTATTGTACGGTAAGATCAGTCCTGACTAATTCTTCTTTTATGGTTTGAGGAAGGATTCGAGAAACAGTGGGAGCCATCCAGTTTAGATAAACTAAAAACCAATCTAAACTTGCAAGAGCATCATGCTAAAGTGTTTTCTTCTCTCTCTCATCTGCAGCGACCATGTGACCATGACTAGATTACATCTAGATAACAAATTGACTGAATCTGACTTTTATGACTGGCAAAGGTCTGTCCAGATGTCCATTTCCTATGACACGCTAGACCACCCTATTACTACTCAAGCCCCCGCTGTCCCACGTCCAGTTTCCACCGTCGCGGCTATGGATATCCGTCAGACAAGGGAAAAGGACAGTGCGAATGCCAAGGGCCTCGTGTTGGCTTCAGAGAATGGTGTATACCAGAAGCAGCACGAGAAGATGGACTTAGTTTCCATCTTCCTACATAACAAAGATTTATATGGAGAGCAATTTCGTATCGCAAGATATGAGACCTCGAACGAATTGCTTCAAGCGAGGTTGGCTGTCGAGTTATCTGTAGGGGACGACGTCCTTACGATGGCTAGCTATATTGATGAGCTCACGGACCTGGAGACCACATTGGGAAACATGTCATGTGCTGACTTATTTCCACATTCCCTACACTCTACTTACACCCTGAAAGAAACCAGGGAGACACCCTCTCTGCTTAATGGGGGACCTTCTTCTTCTGCATCCAGGGCGAAAGCAAAGTGTGAAAATAAGAAGACCTCCACAAAGACGATATACGGTGTTAGTGAAGTAGAAGGAAAGGGAAGAGCAAAAGTTTCGGGACTTGGTGTAGGGAAGGAGGGATGTTCTTATTGTTATGGGAACGGGCATTGGCAGAAAGATTGCAGGGCTTTGGAAGCCAGTAGCCAGGATTCGAAGCATGTTGTGGCTTCGGCCTCGAGTGTGTTTGTCAATTAACTCTACTTCCTGGGTACTATATACCGGAGCAGGATCTCATATCTGTAATTCATTACATGATTTGATAAACCGTAGAGTTATCAGGGTAGGCGATTTGTCTCTCAGAGTTGCGAACGGAATGAGCGTGGACTCTGAATCCGTAGGAGAATATCGCCTAGGTTTGACAAGTGGGCAGATATTGATTCTACGTAACTGTTTGTATGTACCTAGTTTGACTTGTAATATCATATCAGTGTCCTCACTTTACATTCGTAAGCGATGTGGTTCACATCCACCTAAATCAAGTTCTGATTAGGTCTGGTACATTAGATGACGGTATATACGTATTGAATCAAGCTCAGGTTTTCAATGTCCAGAACACACTTAAAAGAAAGTCTCCGGAAATAAATCAGGCTTTCTTATGGCATTGTAGACTAGGTCACATCAATGAAACACGATTGACTAAGTTACATAGAGAAGGATATTTGAATCCGTTCGAATATCAATCTTATGCTACTTGTGAATCTTGTCTCATAGGAAAGATGACAAAGACTTCGTTTACTGGACACGGAGTAAGAGCGAGCGAGCTCTTGGGACTCATACACAGCGATGTGTGTGGTCCAATGTCTACACATGCGCGAGGTGGTTATTCCTACTTCATTACTTTTACGGATGATTTTTCTAGATATGGACATATCTTCTTGATGAAGTATAAATTTGAGGCCTTCGAGAAATTCCGGGAATACAAGAATGAAGTCGAAAACCAAACAGGCAAAAGTATCAAGACACTGGGATCTGATCGAGGTGGTGAATACTTAAGTGCTGAGTTCCTGGGTTACTTAAAAGAGAATGGAATTCTCTCCCAGCTTACTCCTCCATACACACCACAACACAACGGTGTATCGGAAAGGCGGAATCGAACCCTATTGGATATGGTTCGTTCTATCATGAGTAAGGCTGAGTTACCGCGATCTTTCTGGGGTTATGTACTAGAATCAGCTGCATATCTTTTGAACAAGGTTCCAACCAAGACTGTGCCTACCACACCATATCAGATGTGGAGTGGGAAGAAACCCTATCTTCAGTACCTGAAGACATGGGGATGTCCAGCTTTTATTAAAAAGCAGCATGCGGACAAGCTCGAGGTACGCTCAGTACAGTATAAGTTTGTGGGATATCCAAAGAACTCCAAGGGGTATTGTTTCTATTACGCAGACGAACAAAAGGTTTTTGTTTCTCGTCATGCCCACTTCTTGGAAGCTGAATTTTTAGAAAATCAGAAGAGTGGGAGCGCAATAGAACTGGAAGAAATTCCAGAACCACAAGTTGTTACTGAAAGTTTGGTAGAACAAGATGGTTTGGAAAAAAGGGACATCCCAGCGCCTATCCGCAGAAGTAGTAGGCAGTCTCATCCGCCCGAGAAATACTACGGTTTTCTCATAGACAGGGATCGAGAGGATTGCATCATTGACAATGATGACCCTACTAGCTTCCAGCAAGCCATTCAGAGCGGCGACTCAGTAAAATGTCTAGATGCAATGCAGACCGAAATGGGGTCCATGTACACTAACAAAGTATGTACTTTGGACATTGCTCCAGATGGGGAAACCTGTAGGATGCAAATGGATCTTCAGAAAGAAGATTGGTGTAGATGGACAGGTTGAAACCTATAAGGCTAGACTTGTTGCAAAGGGATTTCGTCAAAGACCTGGTTTGGACTATGACGAAACCTTTTCTCCAGTGGCTATGCTCAAATCCATTCGGGTCCTTCTTGCCATTGATGCCTTCCACGATTATGAGATCTGGCAGATGGACGTAAAGACGGCTTTTCTAAATGGTAATTTGGAAGAATGCGTCTATATGGATCAGCCAGAGGGATTCATTCAGAGTGGGAGCAGCGGTAAAGTGTGCAAGTTGCTTAAGTCCATTTATGAACTAAAGCAGGCATCGCGGAGTTGGAACATCTGTTTTGATGATACTGTCAAAGAATTCGACTTTATCAAGAATCCAAATGAACCATGCATATACAGTAAGATTGTAAGGAGAGCTGTAGTATTTCTCGTCTTATATGTGGATGACATTCTCCTAATAGGAAATGATATTCCTATGCTACAGTCAGTCAAAGGATTCTTGTCACAGAAGTTCTCCATGAAGGACCCGGGTGATGCCACCTACATTCTAGGGATCCAGATCTATCGTGATAGATCAAAGAGGATGTTGGGACTTTCGCAGTCCAGGTACATAGACACCATATTGAAAAGATTCAGTATGGAAGATTCTAAGCGCGGTAACCTACTGGCTTGTCACGGAATCACCCTCTCCAAAGAGATGTCTCCCAAGACTGATTTGGAAAGGGCTCGCATGTCGATTATACCCTACGCTTCTGCGGTAGGCTCTATTATGTATGTGATGTTATTTACCAGACCAGATGTAGCATACGCATTGAGCGTTGTAAGCCGGTATCAGGCAAACCCAGGGGAGAAGCACTGGATAGCAGTAAAGAACATTCTCAAGTACCTGAGGAGGACTAATGAGATGTTTCTGGTGTATGGCAGAAAAGACCTCCAGATCGAGGTCTTTTCCGACTCCAGCTTCCAGAGTGACAAGGATGACTCCAAGTCCATGTCGGGTTATGTCTTTACCCTCAATAGAGGGGCGGTATGTTGGAAGAGTTCCAAGCAGGACACCGTTGCTGACTCGACGATGGAAGTGGAGTACGTAGCTGCTCGCGATGCCGCAAAAGAAGCTGTCTGGATGAAGAAGTTCCTCACGGAACTTCAGGTGGTTCCTACCAGTGTTGATCCAATACCTCTGTATTGCGACAGCAACAGCGCTATAGCTTTAGCGAAGGAACCCAGGTCCCATCAGAAGTCCAGACACATCTTAAGGCGGTATCACCTGATCAGGGAGATCGTAGATCGCCGGGAGATCGAGGTGAAGAGAGTAGATACAGAGAATAACACTGCTGATCCATTCACAAAGGCCATTCTTCAGACGCAGTTCGAGAGGCTATTCGAGATGATAGGTCTGCGATATGCCAGTACATGGCCCTAGTGCAAGTGGGAGATTGTTAGTGTTTATGCCCTAGAGGTCATTACTGTATCATACTAGTTTATATATTACTTAATGGAAGCTTGGGATATTTACAGTTGTATTGACAGTCTTGCTAAAAATGGTAGTATGCTATTTGGTTTGTGTCTACTTTAATATGTGCATATGTTTCTTTTAACATATCGCTTATACATATTAGTAGAGCCCTTAGGATCTTTGCTTGATTACCAGCGTTGTGATGGTAGTCACACTAGTGGGGGCTAGGTAGTCTATAATCACATCCTATACAGGTCCTTGGTCGTAGGATTATTGAGACGGGACATCGATACTCCGGAGTAGACTGGTGTATACGCTTCTCATCCCAGCATGGGGAGATGGTCTTTCCCACAACCATTAGTACGTCGTACTGGAGATAGTATGCAGGTGCTCGTTAGGTTAAGGGTACACCGGACAGGAATCACCGGGAACTGCAGGTTAGTACTATACCTATCGTCAGATAGCAGTTCCCAGGTGACATGACTACAGCTTAGTCCATCGACTTGACACTGCTACTTCGCCTCGGGTGTGTTCCCACTGTAATTAGATTACTAACCTACCACGGCTCAAAGGAGTCGTGCAAACAGGTAGTAGTTGGGTGCAGTCCCGAAGCACTTAGAGGCAGTGGCGGTTAGACAGGATTCGTCTCTCCCGGTATTGGGGGTTGATATCGCGCTGTGTATGGAGAGCCATTACGTAAAGTCCCTGGCCAGGGCAAGCGAGATTTACTGGTAGGTTCCAGTAGTTTCTCATGGTGTAATGGGCTTCACTCCGACACGACTTATACCGCTATTAGGGGTCTGACGTTTACCGCCCCCTAGGCCCGATATGTGATAGTCTTAGACGAACAGACCGGACTGTACGGAGATTGTCACATCAGGCTCAGTAGGAGTTCGGATAGGTTTCCTCATCGTCCTTCTTATCGACATCTACCTGGGGACCGTTACGTACAGCTAGTATCGCTTGCGGCCTGTGGTTAAACCCACTGCCAGCGTAGTGTCGAGTCTTTAGAGTCCTACACAGAGAGTTTCCCTGCACCGGGGAAAAGGTGTAGAGGCCGTATGGTCTTACGGCAGGGCCGTGATCACTTACGTACACTTGTGCACGTACTATGATCGGGCAGATAATACTAGCGGGCTTTGGTGTAAGACAGATTCTAGTATTATACAGATGGATTTATTCAGTCAAAGATTATCCGTATTTTTCGGAAATACAGATGGGAGGGGCAGTCTCGTAATTTGTTGGGAATCTTCTAGAAGGAGGTGACTCATTTGTGTTTATTTCTTATGTGATTTAAACTAAATGAGATGGAGGATGAGGTGTAAGTTTCATTAAATGATCCATGACTCATTAAATGACTCATTAGATGATTCATCTAGTGAATTAAATGAAGCATGATGAATATTAGCTAGATATTTATTTTGATGATATTATTATGCTTCAAAATATTCACAAATGAGAATAGATCATTTCATTATCACAAAACACTTCTCTCTCCTCAAGTCTTCATCTCTTCCTCAAACCCTAAAAGCTCTCATGTGTTGAGAATCCTAGGGTTTAAAGTGACTAAGTAATCCATCTAAATACTCTACACCCTCTAGGACTTCTAGATTAGCAAACTAGAAGCCGTAGTTATCTCAGATTCGAGATAGGAGCTCGGACTATAGACTCTCAGGTGGATCGTCTTTGACTCGAGGAGGCCGTTGAGATGCATATGTTCCATAGAGCCTACGAGGTGTGGAGGACAGCGATGAAGACTCGAAGGACTTGTAATGTGAGGTATAATTTCGAATCCGAGTTGTTAAACCTCAAGTAGTTTGGTAGCTACGGTTTGTGTTCGATCTTTGGTTTGAGTCGATGTTGCGAAGCTCGTAAAAATCATTTTTTGCTAATTCCGCCTCCCTGCGGACACATGGGGTGCGTGACATCGACTTGCAGAACCAATTGTCAATCTCAATTAATTCTCAATTAATCAATCAATAATTTTAATTTAACAATCAAAATCCAATCACGCCAATTGTTCATAAAAGTTTATCTTAATGCGAGATAATAATTAACATTAATTTACATGCAACCCCTTCCAACATCAAAATAATTTTCTTTAAGTTTTTTAACCGAGCAGAATAAAATCATCTAATCGCTCAAACCCAAATCTTCATTTACGCATGAACATAATAAATTCATTTCAAAAATAAATATAATAATATTAATTTGAAAAACAATTTCCAAAATACATATACAGGATTTAACGTTTTCATAGGATTGAACAATAAATTTATTCTCATCAATATGAAAATATCGAATCCTATTTATACATTCATAGTTTTCCTAAATATATTCAAACAGCTCAATATTTCAGATTTCTTATTCCTGTCTAAACGACAAGATTAACCATCATATCAAAGCTTACTTGTCAACAAATCGAAAACTAAAACATTATCAAGTCAAATGGATTATGTAACAGTTTGAATTCTTTATTTCTATAGGTAACATATTCTAGAGAATTCAAACGAGGTCATATATTACATAAATCAATATATACGCTCATGACATACATCTGGGAAATCTCCATTCTCAATGATTGAGGCTCACCACTACATCTCATATATCAGTGTTGTAATATTTTGGAAAATTATAAATAGTAATTTATAATTTAAATATGGATATAACGAGTTTACAAAAATGATATCACATATGAATTTTAGTATCGGATTGATATCCGCAAAAATGTAATTATTTTGGGGAAAATGAAGAAAATGTGTGATATCATAAAAATGATATTTAAATTGTGTTAATATGACATGAGATTTTATTATAAGTTTATGGTATTTAAGTGTTATAATAAGTGTTTTAATTATTTTAAAATCAAGAATATAGATTTTGAGTAACATGAAGGTATTTATTTAAAAAGACTTTTATTTTGATAAGTGGATATGTATATGTTTAAGTTAGAATAAATCCTCAAAACCAACACACCCTCATACACACTGTTGGAGATAGTGCCCTCAGAGTCAATTATTAGGTCACAGGTACGTGATTGCAATGATTGATGGAGGATCTATCCTGGTAGGACAGTCTTACTCGAGATGATAGTATGCTATCTGGTTTACCTTTATCATCGTGTACTGTTTTAGGTGACCTGACAAGTTGCTATTACACGTTGGTAGAGCCCCTAGGATTCTTTCTTGACCACCAGCAGTATGAGGGCGATCATATAAGTGGGAGCTGGGGTCTATAAGCATATCCTTAAATGGTCCCTAGTCGTGTGAGTTTCGAGACAGGGCATCGATACTCCAGAGTAGACTAGTGTATACAGTCGAGACCCCGACGAGGGGCGGTGGCCGGTCTCACAAGCCACTGGTGTCAGTTGGATCACCTAAGATGTATACAGGTGCTCATTGGGTTATGAGTACACCGGACAGGACTCGCCGGGAACATGCTAGTTGGTCATATACCAGACGTCAGATGGCAGTTCCCTGGTGACATGTGTGCAGGTTAGTTCATCGACCTGGGGATCGTCATTTGTCTCGTGTGAGTTCCCACTGTACTTTGATTACTATCCTACCACGGCTCAAAGGAGTCGTGCAAACAGGTTTTAGTTGGGTACAGTCCCGAGCCACATGGAGGCAGTGAGCGTATCTTCAGGGGTTCGTCTCTCCCGGTATTGGGGGTGAGGTCGTGCTGTGTCTAGGAGAGCCATTACACGAAGCTCTCGGCTGAGGCAAGGAGATTTACTGGTAGGTATTCCAGTAGTATCTCAGGGTGTTCTGGGCTACACTCCGACACGACTTGTACGGCTTTTGGCGGTCTGACTTTTACCAACCCCCTAGGCCCGCCATGCGATACTCTTAGACGAACGGACCGGACTGTACGGATATTGTCACTGACAGGCTCAGTAGGGTTGTCGGGCTGAGTTCGCTAACAGACGTCCCTTTTAGTCAATACCTGGTAGCCCATTATGTATTGGCTTATACCTCTGACGTGCTAGTGGTTAAATCCACAACCAAGGTGTTGACGAGTCTTTAGAGTCCCCCACATTCAGTTACTCAGCTTTCGGGCGAAATGTTGTAGAAGCCGTATGGAGATATGGCAAGGTCGGATCAGATACGTGCGGTATTGCACGGATCAGGATCGGACAGTTTGTACTATAGGCCATATGGATATATGGCAGGGTTCGATCAGATACGTGCGGTATTGCATGGATCAGGATCGAACGGATCTTACTAGCCGGTTTTGGTATAAGCCGGATCCTAGTATAATACAGTGTAGATTTTGTCTCATTGCATTTGTATTTCGGTCGGAATACAAATGCGGGTGTGTATGCACAGTATCGGGGTTTTCCTGTAATTTATTACGGGACCAGTTTTCTGGAGTTGCCAGTTTGCTTTTCGTTTCGGCCAATTTCCTTTGTATCGTTCATTGGCCGAAGATTGGTGGAGGAGGGCTTATTTGCATTATTGCAAATAGGCATTTGTGGAGGGGGTCTTTTGCATATTTCCTTGTATCATGATGGTGCACCATTCTTTTGACCTTGACTTCTTCTATCATGATTGCTTGACTTTGTGAGCAATCATGGTTGTAGTAGGTAGGTTTTTAGAGTATGGGTTTGATTTTGTGATCATTGCTTTTCATGATAACTTTTTCCTCTCTCTGTCTTGCATGATATGAGTATGGCTCCACTCTCACACACCTCTATCCCTCCTCCTCCTCTAGTTATGGCCGGCCAAGCATGGAGGAGGGGTTGCCCATTTTTGTAGTGGGGATTTTTGCTCTCTTGATGTTAGAAAAATCCCCAAGTTCCTCCACAAAAGTTCATACCTCATTTCCTCCACCAAAATGCCACCTCCATAAACCCTAAATGAGACACTAGTTCTACCATATTCTACAGCACATCTTGGGCACGTCGACTAGCCAGCTTCGTGCCCGAGTTGCCTCGGCATTGAGGTGGGAGCCCGTAAAAGAAGTAGGCGATGTGGTGCACTTCCGGCAACGAGGTGGAGACCGGAGCTTCCGCAGGAGATCGGGACGACGACGAGAAGACCGGAGGACTTAGATCAGACGGTATATCTCTCTTCCCCATCTTGTAGTTAGCTAGGACTAATTAATGGTTAGATCCGGGTTTTAGTGCGCGGTGGTGCCGGTTTGCTAAGTTCGCAAAATTAAAGTTTATCACCGCTTCCGCATTCCGGCGTCGGATTGACGGCCGGGGCGCCGCCGTGCACTTACAGTGGTATCAAAGCCTCGCCATTAACTTAGTCTAGCTTGGTTTAATGTGTTTGCATTTCTGATCGATCAAAAAGTTCCAAAACCGTGTTTTTCCAATCGACAGTTTTCTGTTGAAATTTTTTGGTCTCCAAAAATTTTTCAGGTTGTATAAAATTGATGTACTGGAGATCACTAGGCTACTGTAGAAATTCGACAGGATGAATCGACAGTGGAGGCGCGGAACCGCGGCCAAAACCCCCTTTGGGCCGCTGTTCCGCCGCGCACTGTGGAGATCCCTGCACCAAATTTCTACAGTGTCTTTCTGAGGTTAAAATTGGGGTTTTGGAATATTAATATTGGGCCCAGAATTTCTTGATGTGCTACAGTAGTACTTGGGGGCCCACTTGTTAAAATTTGATTGATCGGATATTTTAAACACATTATTTCACAGTATTTACATTATATCTGCGACCGTGAATGTCACTCGATCGGTAAATCCGGTCTAACTGCTATAGCCCGGTTAGACGGATTTGCGAACGTGATTTTCACGTTGATGTTCTGTTTTTGCTGTGATGTTGCGGATCGGTCGTGGAGGATAGCCTGGATGCAATGCTAGTACAGTTGTGGTTGTATTATGTACATTTGATATTGCGGGGCGAGCGTCCGACATGTGGACTGCCGTCACTGCCTGTTTGTATTATTATTTTGGGGCACGGCCAGGTTGCGGTCGATATACCCGGTGTATGTATATTTTACTTTCTGTACTAGGATTACCCCGCGGAGGAGTGCACGGATAGCCGGGTTCTGGAAGGCAACAAGCCCGCATCTCATGGCATTGAGACGGAGGGGGCTTCACTCTGGGATTGGCGGGCTATTCGCCGCACTCGTAGGGGGTACAGGTTGACCCAGGAGGGGTGCCCAAGTTGCCGGATTCCGTGGAGTGCCGGGTGGTCCATTCACGTCGCTGAAGGGGGCTGCCTCGCTTCAGGTTTTGGCGGGTAACTTGCCGCGCCCGTAGGGGTCTAGGATTTTATTGCACAGGCTATCCACACGACCAGGGGAACGTCGGGTTTCAGTAGTGGCTCTGTGAAACCCGGGGATCCCAGATATCTGTATTGTTCTGTGATGCTGTACATTTCTGTGATGTTGCATTTTATCATGCCTTGAGCGAAATATAATATATTGGTATATATATTAGTAGATGTTGTATATGTTTTACATCCGCGCTAGTCCAGTCCCCGCTCTGTCGTTAGTTAGCTAACCTAACGGGTAATGACGGGACCCAGTGGCGAATGCGGATGGCATATACGTACATCAGTATATTTTCGTTCTTTGTGGTGTGATCTATTGATGGGACTGCGTTGATTCGGATCAATGCAAGTTAAAAACAAACCTAATCTGATGTTGTTGGAACACTTTTCAAAAAAGCTGTTATTGCAAGGACGTTCTCTTTTGTTTTGCATTGTGGTATTCAGTTGGAATATCCTGCTCCTCACTCGATGAGGCAAGGGCCGAGATCCCTTCACCGGGAGTGACCCCTTGGACAAAAAGTTTGCGTCAGGGCATTAACTTCACTATAGCCGATTACTTTTGCTTTGCACCGTGGTATTCAGCTGGAATATCCTGCACCTCATTCTACGGGGAAAGAGCCGAGATCCCTTCACCGGGAGTGACCTCTTTAGCAACGGTTTTCGTCACTATAATTTTAAAAAGGCTATCTGTTCCTTCAACGATATCAAGTTCTTTACGTTAAAGGTTTTCGCCAGAAACCATTCGTAGCCCTCCGTCATTTCAGTTAAATATTCGGTAGTATTCAAGCTATGTATTTTGACCTCACGCCAAGTCATAGTGATTGGTAGCTGCCGGGTATTTATCTGTTGCATAGATAGATGCGTTGGTTTGGGACAGTCGTACTACTATTTTGGCCTACGTCAAGGGTATGTACGGGTGGATTCAAATTAACCTGGATAATGACGGGCAGAACTTGACATGTGACTTATGATATTTTGACCTCACGCCAAGGTCATAAGAGCATGGGGCAGAAATCACATCGGGAGTTTCAAAAGAACTGAAACTTGCCAGATATGCGCATACCTTCTGGAGTGTGACACCGTGAGCGGATTCCGTCACGTTATCATGCGATGATAGTTGGATCCCGATTCACACTGATGAGTTGGTATACTCCTCGGGTGTTCCCGACTAATTCTTCTTTCAGGTTTGGAGGAGAATTTGACGGTACAGTGGGAGGTTTCCAGATTAGATAAATTGGTAACCATTCTGATCTAGGTTAGAGTGCACGCTGATTGTTTCTTTTCTCTCTCTCTTTGGCAGCGACCATTGACCCGACCCTAAGACTATGACTCAATGACCAAGTTGACCGAACCTTCTTAAACACTGGCTTTTGGATTGTCAGGGTTGCAAACCTCATTGCCACTCTTACTTTTACCCTTTTCTCCAGGACACCCCGTATTACTACGAACGTCCACTTCCATTGGACAAAACCATCGTATGGTTAGATACGAACTCGAAGGAATTTATTCGAGTATGGTTTCCGGTTCTGGAGGAAATGGATAGGATTATTCAGTTGTTTTTTCGTTTTACCTTCTCTCAAGTTGTGAGTACTCCTTGGTTTAGGGATAGTACACCTATTACGCAAATTGGATAGTCTTCTTCCAAACCTTAGGCTGGTGCCGACCGGTAGGGAATGAAGAAAACCAATTGGCCTAACGATGGTGTACAGAAGGTATTAAGTTCAGACAAAGCAAGGGATTAGTAAGAGGGCAAAGTAAATTGCAACAGATATTCACGACCAAACCAAGTATTTCTTCGCCAATCCTAAATCACCTTTGTATTTCTCCAGGACGCTCCATATCACTACGAAGATCCACAGTTTATTGGATACTCCATCGTATGGTTATATACGAACTCGAAAGGAACTTGTTCCAGTTCGGGGATGGATTCTGGTTCAGGAGAAATAGGAATAAGGTTTATTCGGTTGTCTTTTATCCTCACCCTCTCTCGCGTTGCGAGTGCTCCTAGGATTAGGACAGTACACCCATTATGCCTGTTGGATAGTCTTCTTCCAAACCATAGGCTGGTGCCGAACGGTAGGGAAGGAAGAAAACCATTTGGCCTAAAGGGGTGTACAGAAGGTAAAAACTAAAGACATATGAAGGGATTTGGAGAGGTGGCAAAGAACTATACGGTTACAGTCGTGAATCTGGAAGAGGCATTACTAGGAATACCGGGATACCCAATCGAAACATTTCAATGTTGCAGTTTCACTGTGTGCTGTTAATGGAAAACTGATTTCCCGATTAGATACTTACTCCAGGGTATGTATTTACCAAGTATGATTCTCACATCTGTATGGTTTTACAGATGATGAGTGGGAGTAGGTTATTGGGAATTGGGTGATCATCCTCATTATATCGGGATTCGTTGTAATCGGTGATATTTGAGGAAATCACCTGGGTTGTTTGCCGGTCGGCAAATATTTGGTTTTGAATATCCGCTTTTATGAACCAATTTCAAATTGATATATCTGTACGTCTATTTTCATAGAGTGAGATATACCTTTCTGAAATTATGTCTACGACATTTACCTATATCAGTGGATGGTTAGGTAAGGAGCATTAAACAGCGGTGTAATTCTTCTTAACCATAAGTACAGTTTTCAACCTACGACACACAGTGAATGAGTTATCAGACCCAAGGGACTTATACAGAGTATTGTATGTTGTCCAGGGTCCATCAGGACAGAGGGGTTGGTCCTCGTACTATATTCGGTTTACTTATGACTTCTCTAGTTTTTGGACAGGTGGTTCATGGAAACACAGTGTCCGAATTTTGAGAAGTTATAGGTATTTGAATAGAGTAGAGAACCAGGTATAGCAAGTATCGGGATTCTTCAAAGAGATCGAAGATGTAGATACTTGTGTATGGTGTTCAGTTGATAGTAATGATAAAGAGAACTTGTTTCTCTTTCAGATTACTCATAAGTGGAAGCATTCCTAAGTTGAGTAACGCTGATCGGCCTCCTTCCATTTAGTTGACATGCACTAGATATAGCTGCATGATTTGAATCTGGTTCAATTAAATCAGTACCTCTGGTTCTATATTGGATATAGAACAGTTCATATCTTAACGGTGTTAAGGTACGGGGAGTTGTCCGGTTTATGCTTAAAACCAGACACTGGACAACTCAAGGCATGTTTCTGTAATGGCTGTTTGTGGGTTGACCCAGGCTATGACGAGAGTTGACTTTCTACCATCTGGATGAACAATAGCAATATTGTTCTAGACTCGCCACAGTTTTATTAAAAATGGATTTTTTCAGAAAAACAGTAGTGGGAGTATGGTAGAACTGGAAGTGATTCCAGAACCACAAACGATTACTGAAGATTTTAAAAGGAACCTAAAGATTCAATCTGGATTGACATTCCATTGGCCACTCCGCAGATACGGTGGGTAACTTCAGGCACCCGAGAGGTACTCCGGTAGCCTCAAGGACGGTGATAGGGAAGTTCTTGTTTACCCACAATTACCATTGCTGTTGTTCCAGGCTGCGAGACCCGGCGGGAGGATGAGTATAGCGTCGTTCTAAACTTGCTTTAGAAGTGTGCGTGTATATGACTCTGCCAGAGGGTTGTCGTAGTCAGTGGGAGCAGCGGAAGCATTGGTGGACAGGTAGCTTATGTCTATTTATAGACTAAAGCAGATGTAGCGGAGATAGATCATCTATTTCTGACGTAACAGTCATGGGTTTGACTTCATTAGAATAGGGGATGGATCTGTTGAGAAGGTAGTAGGGTGTGATATCCTGGTATTTGGATGACATACACAGAGTAGGAAAAGAAACTCCTATACTACAATCGGTTATACTTTGGTCGTCACACAGTGGTTTCTCCACAAAGGAAATGGATTTTATATCAGACATACTGGTTACTAGATCTATGGCTTTAGATCTAGATTTGGGTAGTCTCCCAATTTGGGTACTTAGACCGCATTCTAAGGGTATTTAGAATAGACGACTCCTGGCACGGTAGTGTACCTGCAGGTAATGGAGTCACCCTCTCTAAAGGTGTCTTACAGACTAAAGGGGAGAGGGACATGCATGATTGGCAGATCACTTGCTCAGGCAATTGAGTCAATCATGGGATGTCAAGTACCACACAAGATGTTGTTCTTGCACTAGATGCAATAAGTTGATATTGACCTGATCCTGGAGAAACAGTCGGAAGCAGTCTTAGAACATAAGTGGATGTTCTAGGGATATGATAACGACAGCCTCATGTGGGAGACAGTTATCATTCCAGGCTTCCAAGGTGACATGGACGACAAGGAGGTTGTCAGAGCTATAGTTTTTCCTTCTGACGAGGGGCGGTATTTTGGACAGGTGGTCCAAGGTAATACTGAGGGAGGCATGGCGCAGGATACTGATTAAGTTCAGTTGACGATACAGTCTAAGAAGTTTGGATTTGGAGTTCATTTATGAGCTGTGTCCCATCAGAAATCCAGACACATTCTAAGACAGGTATTGCTCATTTCGGGAGATGGGTTTTCTCCGCGAACTTGAGATATAGAGAGACATAGAAAGAAACAACAAAGCGGATCCACTCACTTACGCTATTCCTCGAACGCAATAGTTTCGCAAACGAGCTTTGTGAGACTGACTAGTAGAGGAGTTGGGTGTTCGGTATCACACGGGCTGTGAGTATGCGACATCGCAATAATTAGCCTTGAGTGCAAGTGGGAGATTGTTGGAGATAGTGTCCTCAGAGTCAATTATTAGGTCACAGGTATGTGATTACAATGATTGATGGAGTACCTATCCCGGTAGGACAGTCTTACTCGAGATGATAGTATGCTATCTGGTTTACCTTTATCATCGTGTACTGTTTTAGGTGACCTGACAAGTTGCTATTACACGTTGGTAGAGCCCCTAGGATTCTTGCTTGACCACCAGCAGTATGAGTGGGAGCTAGGGTCTATAAGCATATCCTTAAATGGTCCCTAGTCGTGTGAGTTTCGAGATAGGGCATCGATACTCCAGAGTAGACTAGTGTATACAGTCGAGACCCCGACGAGGGGCGGTGGCCGGTCTTACAAGCCACTGGTGTCAATTAGATCACCTAAGATGTATACAGGTGCTCATTGGGTTATGAGTACACCGGACAGGACTCGCCGGGAACATGCTAGTTGGTCATATACCAGACGTCAGATGGAAGTTCCCTGGTGACATGTGTGCAGGTTAGTTCATCGACTTGGGGATCGTCATTTGTCTCGTGTGAGTTCCCACTGTACTTTGATTACTACCCTACCACGGCTCAAAGGAGTCGTGCAAACAGGTTTTAGTTGGGTACAGTCCCGAGCCACATGGAGGCAGTGAGCGTATCTTCAGGGGTTCGTCTCTCCCGGTATTGGGGGTGAGGTCGTGCTGTGTCTAGGAGAGCCATTACACGAAGCCCTCGGCCGAGGCAAGGAGATTTACTGGTAGGTATTCCAGTAGTATCTCAGGGTGTTCTGGGCTACACTCCGACACGACTTGTACCGCTTTTGGGGGTCTGACTTTTACCAACCCCCTAGGCCCGCCATGCGATACTCTTAGACGAACGGACCGGACTGTACGGATATTGTCACTGACAGGCTCAGTAGGGTTGTCGGGCTGAGTTCGCTCACAGACGTCCCTTTTAGTCAATACCTGGTAGCCCGTTATGTATTGGCTTATACCTCTGACATGCTAGTGGTTAAATCCACAACCAAGGTGTTGACGAGTCTTTAGAGTCCCCCACATTCAGTTACTCAGCTTTCGGGCGAAATGTTGTAGAAGCCGTATGGAGATATGGCAAGGTCGGATCAGATACGTGCGGTATTGCACGGATCAGGATCGGACAGTTTGTACTATAGGCCGTATGGATATATGGCAGGGTTCGATCAGATACGTGCGGTATTGCATGGATCAGGATCGAACGGATCTTACTAGCCGGTTTTGGTATAAGCCGGATCCTAGTATAATACAGTGTAGATTTTGTCTCATTGCATTTGTATTTCGGTCGGAATACAAATGCGGGTGTGTATGCACAGTATCGGGGTTTTCCTGTAATTTATTACGGGACCAGTTTTCTGGAGTTGCCAGTTTGCTTTTCGTTTCGGCCAATTTCCTTTGTATCGTTCATTGGCCGAAGATTGGTGGAGGAGGGCTTATTTGCATTATTGCAAATAGGCATTTGTGGAGGGGGTCTTTTGCATATTTCCTTGTATCATGATGGTGCACCATTCTTTTGACCTTGACTTCTTCTATCATGATTGCTTGATTTTGTGAGCAATCATGGTTGTAGTAGGTAGGTTTTTGGAGTATGGGTTTGATTTTGTGATCATTGCTTTTCATGATAACTTTTTCCTCTCTCTCTCTTGCATGATATGAGTATGGCTCCACTCTCACACACCTCTATCCCTCCTCCTCTAGTTATGGCCGGCCAAGCATGGAGAAGGGGTTGCCCATTTTTTGTAGTGGGGATTTTTTCTCTCTTGATGTTAGAAAAATCCCCAAGTTCCTCCACAAAAGTTCATACCTCATTTCCTCCACCAAAATGGCACCTCCATAAACCCCAAATGAAACACTAGTTCTACCATATTCTACAGCACATCTTGGGCACGTCGACTAGCCAGCTTCATGCCCGAGTTGCCTCGGCATTGAGGTGGGAGCCCGTAAAAGAAGTAGGCGATGTGGTGCACTTCCGGCAACGAGGTGGAGACCGGAGCTTCCGCAGGAGATCGGGACGACGACGAGAAGACCGGAGGACTTGGATCAGACGGTATATCTCTCTTCCCCATCTTGTAGTTAGCTAGGACTAATTAATGGTTCGATCCGGGTTTTAGTGCGCGGTGGTGCCGGTTTGCTAAGTTCGCAAAATTAAAGTTTATCACCGCTTCCGCATTCCGGCGTCGGATTGACGGCCGGGGCGCCGCCGTGCACTTACACACACTCCATCTCATCCTTCTCTGTTGACACCTCCTACTTACTCTACACAAACCCTTTACACCTCCTACTTGTTCACACCCTCCTACACTTTACCAACAATTGGTTGTGTTCTTTTACTCACTCTCAAACTGAACCAATGCTTTCCTTCAATCCCCAATACTATAATTTACAAGTATTCTTCAGACCAAAAGAAGAAAAGTTATGGTTCCTTCATCAAACTTGTATTTTTCATCAAAGTAGAGCCACTACAATCTCTAAGAGCCTCAACCAAGCATTTCTTAAGCTGGATTTTCTTGTGCACCATCTTTATAGGTAAATTTCCTCCCTCCTTACAAGTTTCAATTTGGACAAATATCAGTTTTTGTAGTCAAATTTCAAAAACTGGGATTTTTGTGATATTTACGATGATAAACTTGAATCTTGAACTACTAGGTTAATCCACTAGAAAAACTAACAATATTAGGATATGGTGAGACCAATAGGAGATAACCCCTATAGTTTAGGAATGAGACAGGCAAAAATTAAATTAACTATGACAATGTAAGGGGGGGAAAGGTTTGTTGAACTAGCCTAAGCTGTTGAATTGGTCAAATTGAGAGATTGGAGGGGGACATTTATAGTTGGTCAAAAAAATTCTCAATATTGAAGCTGCTTTTTTATGGACATATTTCAAAGTATGCGCACACTAAAAGGAAATTATTATGGTGCGGAGAAAAAATGGTTAACCTACCGGGCTTGAAATCTGTAACATTTTGGAAAATTTAGAATATTTAATTTTATTTTTATTTTTATAAAAATAATGAAATTGATAAGTTTACGACTTATGAATTTGGGTATCGGAATCATATCCGAAAAATGTAATTATTTTGATAAATATGAATAAAGTGGGTGATATCAAGAAAATGATATTTTAATTATTTTATCATGACATTGTATTTGTCATTAAGCTAATGATAGTTAAGTGATAAATTTATCATTTCATATCTTTTATGTTATATGAATTTGGATGTTTCAATATGAAGGTTTATCTTTATTTTTACATTCCTTTAAAATTTTGGTTGGTATTACATATGCTAGGATATACCCTCATAATACCTTACCCTCACCATACTCTCCTCCCTCCACCTCCTCCTTGCATGAAACCCCACCTCACTTTAAATGTGACACCTCCTCCTCCTTCCCTTTACACCACCACCTTGCACTTTCCACCTCCTCCTTTCTCTACAACAAACCCTCACTCTTTTCCTTATCTTAAGATCAGAAGTTTAAAGAAAAAGGGAAGATAAAGAAAACATTAAGAACTCACAAAAGAAACAAGAGTGAGTGAAAAGAAGAGCTAAGTGCTAAGGTTTCACTATCACCCTCAAGCTAGGAAATAGGAGCTTGTGCATCTTGTAGGAAGATCTTCCAGCAATCCTCTGTAGGTAATCTTTAAACACTGTATGATTCTAGTTCTGTACTGTTTTAGTTTAGAGATCGAATATCGGTAAATATCGTATTTTTACAAGTTTAGGCTCTGTCTGGAATGTGCTATAGTTTAGATGGAAATTAACCTAACCAAACAGTGTCATTATATTATATTCTGGACTTAGAATAACCCATAGGAAGACGGACCCCTCACCTCGGATTTTGGCCGGCGACATGTCCCCAATTTCCGAGCTCGCCGGTTTTCCTAGGGATTTGGGTGTTGGAAATTTTAAGGCAGCTCTATATATCTATATTAGGATATTTGATATTGTTAGTTTAAGTTATTTTATCAGTATGTGATATCTAGGAGCAAATATCAGTTTTGGGGTTAAGATTCTTAGATACGACACGGATATATCGTACCATGCATTCTGTTTTTATATGTCATGACCAGGAAAGGGTTAGATCAGATTAACTTAAGTTCTGTAACTCACGATATCATCACATAGCATGTTTTAGTTTGCGCAGTATCATAAACTAGGAGTTTGTGTTATCTAGTTCACTGTAATTGAATCTGGAACTAATACGTATAATCACTTGAAATACTAGTAAGACCAAAAGTATAATGAGCCAACAAGAAGACTACACTTAAAACCTAAGCCCTAAACTCCCCACAAAATCCGGCGAGGCAACCTTGAAATCCGGCGACGCCGGCCATCTTATGGATTTTAGGTGTTGATTCTTCTTCTGTAGCTTTGAGTTGGTATTTTACAAGTCTCTGTATTATTTGTGTTGTCTAGATATTTATACAGTAAAATCTGGGAATGTTTTAGAAATGGTTTGATAAAATTTCAGATATTTACGATACGGAGTTTTCGTATTTTGATGTTGCAGCTAAACCGTTAACGTTTATACGTTAACGACAGAATTATATTGTCGTTTTTGGGTTAAGTGTGCTGTAGGTTCTAACCTACGGGTGTTTAGCTTGTTGTTTTGGTTTTCGATATGATATTTACATCAATGCGATTTAAATGCGAATACAGGTACGATTCGAGGATTCCGAGACGAAGTTGGCGATGTAGGAGCGTGGATTCAGCAAGCTTTTAAGTTGGTGAGTAGATTTACATCTACTGGGGAAGTCGGGTGGATGGCTTATAGCACCCCCGCAACCTTACAAATAGTATTATGATATCTAGTTAGTTTAGTATTTATTCAAAATATTTATATAGTATCGCATCTAGTATGTCCTTCAAGTTCATATAGTTTCATGCATAGTTATAGATGAGATACAGTGATACGATATGGATATGGGTTGGTGGATTTGTACGAGGGATCATGCCATACTTATGATGATACAGATACAGTGATACGATATGGATATGGTTTGATGGATTTGTATGAGGGATCATGCTAGACTTGAGATGATACAGATACAGTGATATGATGAAATATAATACAAGGATTTATAAGTATTGGAAATGATGAAATTTGTATGTTGAATAACGGCCAATTTATCCTTTGACTCGTAGAGTTAGATTATATTCTGTTTTAGGATGTAATACTTGTGTGAGCTATATTCTTTTAAAATCTACGATTCATTATATTTTAAATAAAATACTAGGATGCAAGCCAGTTTCTAAAATGGATATATATTTTAAATCTAGGGCAACTTCCTTATTTTAAACTTAACGTTTCGATCATTTCTAAAGATAACGGTATTGCTCATATGCAAGTAATTACAATAGTTACGTTTAGATTACTTTATATGTTTGCATTATATTATCCATATTATACGTTTCTGCGTTACGCACACTCTGATAGAACACTGCACAAATACCAATGAGTACTATGTTGCACAAGCACGTAAATATATGTTACACTGCACCTCATTGGTGCTGCCATGTCACTGTAGAACCGTGTTGTAATATATGTACTAAAATAAATAGGTTATTACACCATAGAACACTTGCACAAATACTAATGATTGCCATGTTGCACGAACACAGACGCGTATGCTACACTACACATCATTAGTATTGCCATGACACAGTAGAATTGAGATCATTATGCCTGTATAATATAATTACGTAGTCTTTCTTTATTCCTGTTGTAAATTACGATTATTAGTAATATAAATGCTGTATTTTGATTCTTTGGATTTTCTGGTATTTTTCTTCTGATGATATATATCGGTGGTATGGGACACTGTTATATATGTATATATATAATATATCATCAATATAGTCTATGCAAGTATTCTTATTCCTTACTTGATATTTCTGATATTGATAAGTTAAACGTCCTCCATGAGTTTTGTGTTTTCTGATTTGATATCCAAACCGAGTTGGGGGTCATACGGTTGCGGATTTGTATATTATCCAGACTGAGTTGGTAGCCATACAGTTGGATACATGGTGGACCCGGTCGAGACCGAGGGGCAGGATAGCCGCAATATTGGCGGGGAGCCTAACGAGGAAACTCGATTCCGGATATAAAGATGAGCACGACAGATATTCAGGGAATACTGACCGGGGTTCAATGGGCACGGAGGATATCCAGGGGATACCGACTGGGCCAGGGATATCGGTGGCGATAATCTATTAAGATGATGTCAACGTATCTGCATTTACGTGTTGATGCTGGACACGAGAAATTTTGGATTTTCGGATGTCGATATTGGACATCCATTTATATTGATATGATTTCTACCATGAGGTACACAGTTAGATATTATTTAGTGGATTCAACAAGGACTCATCCGGGGGACAGTACCTGTAGATAATTGTACAGACATTCATATACAAAAAGGGATTCCAACACGAACTATAGATTCATGATTTTTGACTTATATGACATTGATATATTCCACTTGGTATTGTATGATAGTTAGCGTTGCATTATGATGCATACGCATATCATATAGTATATTGTACAGATTATGATAGTACTATACTTCTAACCTAGGTATCGTCGTGCATTTCGATTTGTACCTTTAAATGTACTTTTATTCACTGAGTTGGCAACTTATCCCCATTGCGCCACAGTTCTTGCTATAAGTCTACGGTAGCGCCCCGGCCGTCTGTCCGAGGCCAAAATGCGGAAACGATTTTCTAAACTTGAAACCGGCGCTATCGCAGACTTAAATTCCAGATCGAACTATTAACCTATAACTAGCAACTAGAGAAAGGGTTGGAAAAGCTATACCGATCGATCCGTGTCCTTAGGTCTTTGGCTACCATCCCAAGCTCTTCGCTGCATCCGAGCTCCGGTATCCTCGTCGGAAAGGGCACCACATCATCGAGTCTTTTTACGGGCTCCCGCTTCATCCGAAGCAACTCGGGCACAAAGTTCGCTAGCCGACGTGTCCAAGGTGAAGTAGAGAATGTGTGTGATCACTTTTTCTCTTGCATCCATTGATTCTCATCACATGAGAGTGTATGGATGGAGGTTGAAGATGATGCCATTGATGGAATTTGTGAGCTAGAGGAAGAAGAAGAAGAAGAGGCTCTCTTTTTCTTATGTGTTGAGAATGATAATGTGAGAGCAAGAATAATAATCCAAGAGCTAACCCTTGCTTCATGGCTGCCCTCTCTCTCTCTACATATTATTTCAACACATAAAATCAATACAAAATGTGACATATGCACAATAAAAGAGACCATGAGTCACTAGATTGCATGTGTCACAATAAATGCACCTCATGATGAAATCCACTCACAATTTCCACCATCCAAACATTAATCCAAATGTTTAGCCCAACAAAAAGATACAGCAACATCTAAAGTAAACTCGTGACGGATCACAAGGATACCCCTCACCTGTATATACATACCTGCATCCGCATTCCGACTGAATACGAATGCGATGAGACTAAACTAATCCAACAAATCTAATACTACGATCCGACTTAAACCAAAGCCCACTAGTATGATCCGCCCGATCATGATCCGTGCACTACTGCACGTATATGATCGGACCCTGCCATATATCATACGGCCTCTACAACGTTTCGCCCGAAACTTGAGAAACTGTCTGTGGGGGACTCTAAAGACTCGTCAATACTTTGGTTGTGGATTTAACCACTAGCACGTCAGAGGTACTAGCCGTACGTAACGGGCTACCAGGTATTGACCAAAAGGGAGGTCGATGAGCGAACTCATCCTGACACCCTACTGAGCCTGTCAGTGACAATAGCCGTACAGTCCGGTCCGTTCGTCTATGAGCATCGCATGTCGGGCTTAGGGGGTTGGTAAAAGTCAGACCCCCAAAAGCGGTACAAGTCGTGTCGAAGTGTAGCCTAGAACACCCTGAGATACTACTGGAATACCTACCAGTAAATCTCCTGCCTTGGCCAAGGACTTCGTGTAATGGCTCTCCTAGACACAGCGCGATCTCACCCCTAATACCGGGAGAGACGAAACCCCTGCCGATCCGCTCACTGCCTCCATGTGGCTCGGGACTATATCCAACTAAAAGCTGTTTGCACGACTCTTTTGAGCCGTGGTAGGGTAGTAATCAAAGCACAGTGGGAACTCACACGAGACAAATGACGATCTCAGGTCGATGAACTAACCTGTACACATGTCACCAGGGAACTGCTATCTGACGTCAGGTATAATACCAACTATCATTTTCCCGGCGAGTCCTGTCCGGTGTACTCATAACCCAATGAGCACCTGTATACATCTTAGGTGAACCAACTGACACCAATGGCTTGTGAGACCGGCCACCGCCCCTCGTCGGGGTCTCGACTGTATACACTAGTCTACTAACGGAGTATCGATGCCCGGTCTCGAAACTCCTACGACTTGGGACACTTTAAGGATGTGCTTATAGACCCGAGCTCCCACGTATATGATCGCCATCATACTGCTGGCCGTCAAACAAGAATCCTAAGGGCTCTACCAATGCGCAATAGTGACCTGTAATGCCACCTAAAGCATGTACACGATGATAAAGATAAACTAGATAGCATACTATCATTTCGAGTAAGACTGTCCTACCGGTATAGGTCCTCCCTCTATCATTGCAATCGCGTGCCTGTGATCTAATAATTGACTCTGAGGGCACTATATCTAACAATTGCAGGTTTTACCGCTTGGATTATCAGTGGCTTGGGCACACATTCTTTTCGGTTGTTGATTGGTAAGTGGGTTATTATTGTATCATATTCACTCTTGATTATGCATATATTCTTATATCTAGTAGAAACTCCATCAACTTAGAAGTGGTATATTATGGACTTAGAAGCAAGACCTAGAGTTTATATGTGGTGATGTCGCACTCTTTGGAGTCGATTTCTGATTTAGATTGTTGGTCACTCCATCGTTGGAAGTGAAGATTAGCTTACGTTGGGATGCTATTTTATTATGTTGTATTGGGTTTTACAAAAATGTAAAGGAGGTGACGTCAAGTTTCAAAACACCATATATGCTTTTCAACATACTTAGTTAAATTCAAATGTTATTTTAAAACTGATTTCATCGGATGACTATTTTAAAATCAACCTCCAATAATTTCAAAAAGGGTTTAGATTCCGGGTTTCGGCTTACTTGAATCGCGTCGACGTCTTCAGATGTCACGTGATTTAAGTGCCGGTCACGTGCCACATTCGGGTCTTGACAAAATCCTACCACGATCTATTCAAGAGACAAACTGAAGGAAATCATCAATATGAATGATAAAAGACATACCTTTGTAGATCTAAATATCTGTCAGCAAAATAATAATCTTTTGAAACTATCACAATTGCAGAAACCTCCAATCAATTCCATCATCTTATATAGGAGGCAAACCAAAACTAGGCCGATCAGAACTCTTTTATTTTAAGAGGAAAAGTTTTAAATAATTCTTAGTTATTTTTTTTCTTTCTTATCTTTTATGGTCTACTACGGCCATCTTTTTATAGGGTTGTGGTACAATTCCTTTTCCCTATTTTTTCAATGTGGGACTAAACTCCCAAACACAACATATTGTGTTATATTTCTTCTTTTCTTCTTTGTTTTTGTTTGCTCTTATACCTTAAGACTTTACGGTGGGACCAATTGGATCTCATATCGAGAACCAATTGTCAATCTCAATTAATTCGCAATTAATCAATTAACAATTTCAATTTAAGAATCAAAATCCAATCACGTCAATTTTTCATAAAAGTTTTTCCTAATGCGAGATAATAATTAACATTAGTTTACATGCAACCCTTTCCAACATCTAAATAATTTTCTTTAGGTCTCTTAACTGAGCACGATAAAATCATCGAATCGCTCAAACCTAAATCTTCATTTACCCATAAGCATAATAAATTAATTTCAAAAATAAGTATAATAATATAAATTTGAAAAACAATTTCCAAAATACCTGTACAGGATTTGGCGTTTTCATGCGATTGAACAATAAACTTATTCTCATCAATCCTATTTATACATTCATTGTTTTCCTAAATATATTCAAACAGCCCAATATTTCGGATTTCTTATTGCTGTCTAAACGAAAAAGATTAACCATCATATCAAAACTTACTTGTCAACAAATTGAAAACTACAATATTATCAAATCAAAGGGATTATGTAACAGTTTGAATTCTTCATTTCTATAGGTAACATATTCTAAAGAATTCAAACGAGATCATATACTATATATATCAGTATATACGCTCATGACATGCATCTGGGGAATCTCCATTCTTAATGATCGAGACTCACCACTACATCTCAAATATCAGTGTTGTAACATTTTGAAAAATTATAAATAGTTTCTATAATTTAAATGTGGATATAATGAGTTTACAAAAATGATATCACATATGCATTTTGGTATCGGATTGATATCCGCAAAAATGTAATTATTTTGGGAAAAATGAAGAAAATATAAGATATCATAAAAATGATATTTAAATTGTGTTAATATGACATGAGATTTTGCTATAAGTTTATGCTATTTAAGTGTTATAATAAGTGTTTTAATTCTTTGAAAATCAAGAATATAGATTTTGAGTAACATGAAGCTATTTATTTAAAAAGATTTTTATTTTGATAAGAGGGTGGGTATATGTTTAGGTTAGAATAAACCCTCGCAACCAACACATCCTCATACACACTTTCCTCACTCCATCTCATCCTTCTTTGTTGACACCTCCTACTTACTCTACACAAACACTTTATACCTCCTACTTGTTCACACCCTCCTACACTTTACCAAAAAATGGTTGTGTTCTTTTACTCACTCTCAAACTGAACCAATGCTTTCCTTCAAGACCTAATACTATAATTTACAAGTATTCTTCAAACCAAAAGAAGAAAAGTTATAGTTCTTTCATCAAATTTGTATTTTTCATCAAAGTAGAGCCATTACAATCTCTAAGAGCCTCAACCATGCATTTCTTGAGTTGGATTTTCTTGTGCACTGTCTCTGTAGGTAAATTTTCTCCCTCCTTACAAGTTTCAATTTGGACAATTATCAGTTCTTGTAGTCAAATATCATAAACAAGGATTTTTGTGATATTTTTGATGATAAACTTGAATCTGGAACTACTAAGTTAATCCACTAGAAAAACTAACAATACTGAGATATGGTGAGACCAATAGGAGATAACCCCTAAAGCCCGAGCTCCTAATTCCTATGTTCACCCGCCGGTTTTCCCCAAATTTCCGCCGCCGCCGGTTTTTGTGTACATATGTGTTTTGGGTTTTGGTCAGTAGCTTTATTTGGTGATAATTTAAGCTAATGTATTTTTTTGTTTTGTCCCAGATTTCATATAGAGAAATCTGGGAGTGTTCTCGTATTGTTTTAACAATATTTTCGATATTTATGATACGGTTTTTCGTATTTCTATATCTCTACTGAATTATTGACGATCGTACGTTAAAATCAGGGGTATTTGGTCGTATTTGGAATAAGTGAGCTATAGGTTCTAACCTATGTGCGCTTAACTCGTTGAATTGCTTTTTGATATGATTTTTACGCCGATGTGTTATAACTATGATTGTAGTTACGATCGCGGAGATTTCCGAGACGGCAAGGACGGAAAAAGCAATCGTGAATTTCGACTAGCTCGATAAGTTGGTGAGTAGATTTATATCTACGGGAGAAGTCGGGTGGATGTCGTATAGCACCCCCGCAACCACTTATATAGAATAGTTATGATATAACTAGTGTAAAGTGATATCTTAGCTAGTTTAGTTACATTATATTGGTGTATGGTAAGTACCTAGTAGAATTCATATGGTTATGGTTATACCTGAATATATGGTATTTGTAAGTCTACGGCAGTGCCTCGGCCATCAATCTGAGGCCAAATGTGGAAACAAATTTTTTTTAGGAAACCGGCGCTATCGTAGTCTTTCACCCGGATCGAACCATTAACACTAAACTAGCTAACTACTAAGAAGTGAGAGTGGCTATACCAATCGATCCGTGTCCTTCGGTCTTTGGCCACCATCCCAAGCTCATCGCGGCATCTCCGATCTCCGTTCTCCTCGTCGGAAGGTCACCGCATCAATGAGTCTTTTTACGGGCTCCCGCTTCATCCGAAGCAACTCGAACATGAAATTTGCTAGCCGACATGTCCAAGGCGATGTAGAGAATGTGTGTGATAACTTTGTCTCAAGCATCCATTGATTCTCAACACATGAGGGTGTATGGATGGAGGTTGAAGATGATGCCATTGGTGGAAGTTATGAGTTAGAGGAAGAAGAAGAAGAGGCTTTTTCTTTTCTTGAGTGAGATGAAAAATGAGAGAGCACATAATCATAATCACAAGAGCTAACCCATATACATGGCTGCCTTCTCTCTCTCTCCATCTTTCATTTCACACCCTTAATCAATAAAAATGGTGACATTTGCACAAATAAAACGACCATGAGTCATCACCCATGCACATGTCACAATTAATGCACCTCATCAAGAAATAAACTCATAATTTCCACCAAAATAAACATTAACCCAAATGCTTAATCCAACAAAAAGATACGACATCAACTAAAGTAAACTCGTGACGGATCACAAGAATACCCCTCACCTGTATATACATACCTGCATCTGCATTCCGACTGAATGCGAATGCAATGAGATGAAAGTAATCCAACAAATCTAATACTAGGATCCGGCTTAAACCAAAGCCCACTTGTATGATCCGTCCGATCATGATCCGTGCACGACTGCACGTATATGATCGAACCCTGCCATAATACCATATGGCCTCTACAACGTTTCGCCCGAAACTTGAGAAATTGTCTATGGGGGACTCTAAAGACTCGTCAATACACTGGCTGTGGATTTAACCACTAGCACGTCAGTGGTACTAGCTATGCGTAAGGGCCGCCGAAGTATTGATCAAAAGGGAGGCTGATAAGCGAACTCATCCAGACATTCTACTGAGCCTGTCAGTGAAAATATCCGTACAGTCCGGTCCATTCGTCTATGAGTATCGTATGTCGGGCCTAGGGGGTTGGTAAAAGTCAGACCCCCAAAAGCGGTACAAGTCGTGTCGGAGTGTAGCCCAGAACACCCTAAGATACTACTGGAATACCTACCAGTAAATCTCCCGCCTTGGCCAAGGACTTAGTGTAATGGCTCTTCTAGATACAGCGCGATCTCACCCCTAATACCGGGAGAGATGAAACCCCTGCCGATCCGCTCACTACCTCCATGTGGCTCGGGACTGTACTCAACTAAAACCTGTTTGCACGACTCCTTTGAGCCATGGTTGGGTAGTAATCAAAGCATAGTGGAAATTCACATGAGACAAATGACGATCTCAGGTCGATGAACTAACCAGTACACATGTCACCAAGGAACTGCTATCTGACGCTAGGTATACAGCCAACTAGCAAGTTCCCGGCGGGTGCGTCCGGTGTACTCATAACCCAATGAGCACCTGTATACGTCTTAGGTGAACTAACTGAAAACAATGGCTTGTGAGACCAGCCACCGCCCCTCGTTGGGGTCTCGATCCATATACACTAGACTACTCTGGAGTATCAACGCCCTGTCTCGAAACTCCCTCGACTAGGGACCTTTTAAGGATGTGCTATATAGACCCCAGCTCCCACATATATGATCGCCATCATACTGCTGGCAGTCAAGCAAGAATCCTCTGGGCTCTATCAACGTGTAATAGTGACCTGTAATGTCACCTAAAGCATGTACACGATGATAAAGACAAACCAGATAGCATACTATTCTCTATCAACGTGTAATAGTGAACTGCAATGTCATCTAAAGCATGTACACGATGATAAAGACAAACCGGATACTATACAATCCTCTCGAGTAAGACTGTCCTACCGGTATAGGTCCTCCCTCAACCATTGCAATCACGTGCCTGTGATCCAATAATTGACTTTGCGGGCACTATATCCAACAATCTCCCACTTGGACTCAAGGCTAATTATTGCGATGTCGCATACTCATAGCCCATGTGATACCGAACACCCAACTTCTCTACTGATCAGTTTCACAAAGCTTGTTTGTGAAACTATTGCGTTCGAGAAATAGCCTCAGCTAGTGGATCCGCTCTGATGTTCCTTTCTATGTCTCTCTTTATCTCAAGTTCGAGGAGAAAGCCATCTCCCAAAATGAGCAATACCTGTCTTAGAATATGTCTGGATATCTGATGGGACCTAGTTCACAAATGAACTTCAAATCCAGTTTACATCTTAGACTGTATCGTCAACTGAATTTAATCAGTATCCTGCGCCATGCCTCCTTCAGTATCCGCTTGGATCACCTGTCCAAACTACTGCCCCACATTAGACGGAGAACTATAACTTTGACAGTCACTCTGTCATCCATGTCACCTTGGAAGCCTGGAATGATAACTGTCTCCCGAAGGAGGCTGTCGTTATCAAATCCCTAGAACATCCACCTATGTTCTAAAACTGCTTCCGAACGTTTCTCCAGGATTGGATTAATATATCAACTGATTGCATCTGGTGCAAAAACAACATCTAGTGCGGTACTTGACATCTCATGATTGACTCAATTGCCTAAGCTGGTGATATGTCAATCATGCACATCCCTCTCCCCTTTAGTCTGTAAGACACCTTCAGAGAGGGTGACTCCATCACCTGCAGGTACACCACCATGTCAGGAGTCGTCCATTCTAAAAACACCTTTAGAATACTGTCTAAGTACCTAGATTGGGACATTTCCCAAATCTAGATCTAAAACCATAGATCTAGTAACCAGAATGTCTGATATAAATCCAAATACTTTGTGGAGAAAACACTGTGTGACAACCAAAGTATAACCGATCGCAGTATAGGAATTTTACTTCCCACTATGTGTATGTCATCCATATACCAGTACATCACACCCTACTACCTTCTTAACAGATCCATCTCCTATTCCGATGAAGTCAAAATCCAAGACTGTCACATCAAAAATAGATGATCTATCTCCGCTATATCTGTTTTAGTCTATAATTAGACATCAACTACTTGTCCACTATGCTTCCGCTGCTCCCACTGACTACGATAACCCTCTGGCAGAGTCATATACACGTGCACTTCTAAAGCTAGTTTAGAACGACGCTACATTCATCCTCCTGCCGGGTCTCATAGTCTGGAACAGCAGTAATGTCAAGTCTGGGTAAACAAGAACCTCCTTGTCACCGTCCTTGAGGCTACCGGAGTACCTCTCGGGTGCCTGAGGTTACCCACCATATCTGCGGAGTGGCTAATGGAATGTCAATCCTGATTGAATATTTAGGTCCTATTAAATTTTCAGTAATCATTTGCGGTTCTGGAATCATTCCCAGTTCTACCATACCCCCACTACTGTTTTATGAAAAAATCCAATTTACTAAAACTGTGGTGAGTCAAGAACAATATTACTATTGATCTTCTAGATGGTAGAAAGTCAACCCTCGTCAAAGCCCGGGTTAACCCACAAACTGCCATTACAGAAACGTGCCTTGAGTTATCCAGAGTTTGGTTTTAAGCATAAGCCAGACAACTCCCCGTGCTTTAACATCGTTAAGATATGAACCATTCTATATATAATATAGAAATAGAGGTACTGATTTAATTGGAACCAGATTCAAATCATGCAGCTGTCTTCAGTGCATGTCAACTAAATGGAGAGAGGCCGATCAACATTACTCAACTTAGGATTTCATCCAATTATGAGTAACCTTAAAGAGAAATAAGTTTCTCAAAACTATTGCTATCAACTGAACACCATACACAAGTATCTACATCTTCGATCACCTTGAAATATCCCGATACTTGCAACACCTGGTTCTCTACTTTATTCATATACCTATAACTTCTCAAAACTTGGACCTTGTATTTCTACAAAACACATGTCTAAGAACTAGAGAAGTTACAAGTAAACAGAATATAGTATGAGTACCAACCCCTCTGTCCTGATGGACACTGGACAACATACAAAACTTTGTATAAGTCCCCTGAGTTGAACAACTCAAACCCTATGCGTCATAGGTTGAAAACTGTACTATGGTTATGAAGAATTACACCGCTGTTTAATGCTCCTTACCTAACCATCCACTGATATAGGTAAATGTCATGGACATAATTTCAAAAAAAGTTATATCTCACTTTATAAAAATAAACGTACAGATATATCAATTTGAAATTGGTGCATAACAACGGATATTCAAAACCAAATATTTGCCATCCGGCAAACAACCCAGGCGATTTCCTCGAATATCATCAATTACAACGAATCCCGATATAATGAGGATGATCACCCAATTCCCAATAACTTACTCCCACTTATCATCTGTAAAACCATACAGATGTGAGAATCATACCTGGTAAATACATACCCTGGAGTAAGTACTAATTGGGAAATCAGTTTTCTATTAACAATATACGGTGAAACTGAAACATGAAAATGTTTCGAAAGGGTATCCGGGTATTCCTAGTAATGCCTCTTCCATTACCAGATTCATGACTATAGTATATTCCATTGCCATCTCTCCAAATCCCTTTATTTGTCTTTAATCGTTATCTTCTGTACACTACCTTTAGGCTAAATGGTTTTCTTCCTTCCCTACCGTTCGGCACCAGCCTATGGTTTGGAAGATGACTATCCAATATGCGTAATAGGTGTACTATCCTAATCCTAGGAGCACTCGCAACGCGAGAGAAGGTAAAGATAAAAGACAACTGAATGAACCTTATTCTATTTCTCCTGAACCAGAATCCATCCCCGAACTGGAACAAGTTTCTTCGAGTTCGTATATAACCATACGATGGATTATCCAAAAAATAGTGGATCTTCATAGTGATACGGGGTGTTCTGGAGAAATACAAAGGTGAAGTAGGAGTGTCGATGAAATATTCGGTTTGGTCGTGGATAGCAGTCGCAATTTACTTTGCCATCTTTCTAATCCCTTTATTTGTCTTTACTTATTACCTTCTGCACATCTTATTTAGGCTAATCGGTTTTCTTCATACCCTACCTTTCGGCACCTGCCTATGGTTTGGAAGAAGACTATACAATGAGCGTAATAGGTGTACTCTCCTAATCCTAGGAGTACTCATAACCTGAGAGAAGGTAAAAGGAAAAGAAAATTGAATAGTCCTATTCATTTTCTCCAGAACCGGAAACCATCCTCGAATCTGGAACAAGTTCCTTCGAGTTCGTATATAACCATACGATGGTTTTATCCAATGGAAGTGGATGTTCGTAGTGATATGAGGTGTTCTGCAGAAAAAGGGTAAAAGTAGGAGTGGCAATGAGGTGTGCAACTCTGACAATCCAAAAGCCAGTGTTTTAAGAAGGTTCGGTTAACTTGGTCACTGAGTCATAGTCTAGGGTCGGGCCATGGTCGCTGCCAAAGAGAGAGAGAAAAGAAACACTCTGCGTTCACTCTAACCTAGATCAGAATGGTTATCAATTTATCTAATCAGGAAACTTCCCACTGTATCCTCAAATTCTCTTCCAAACCTGAAAGAAGAATTAGTCGGGATCACCCGAGGAGTAAACTAACTCATCAGTGGGAATCGGGATCCAACTATCATCGCATGATAACGTGATGGAATCCACTAATGTTATCAAACTCCAGAAGGTATGCGCATATCTGGCAAGTTTCTTGTATGTTTGAAACTCCCGATGTGATTTTTACCCCATGCTCTTATGACCTTGACGAAGGTCAACAAATCATAAGTCACATGTCAAGTTCTACCCGTCATTGTCCAGGTTAATTTGAACCCATCCGTACAAGACTTGACGAAGGTCAACAAGGCTGTACGACTGTCCCAAACCAACGCATCTATCTATACAACAGAAAGGTAACAAGCAGCTACCATACACTATGCCTTGACGAAGGTCAACAAACATAGCATGAATACTAAGTGCTACCCGTCTGAAATGACGGAGGGCTACGAATAGTTTTTGGAGAAAAACCTTTAACGTAATGAACTTGATATCGTTGAAGCAACCGGATAGCTTTTTACAAATATATAGTGGCGAAAACCTTTGCTAAAGAGGTCACTCCCGGTGAAGGGATCTCGGCTCTTTGCTCGTAGAATGAGGTGCAGGATATTCCTAATCAATACCGCAATGCAAAGCTAAAAGTAATCGACTATAGTGGAGTTATTACCCTGACGCAAACTTCTGCCCAAGGGGTCACTCCCGATGAAGGGATCTCGGCCCTTGCCTCGTCGAATGGGGTGCAGGATATTCCAACTGAATACCATTGTGCAAAATAAAAGAAAACGTCCTTGTAATAACAGCTTTTTGAAAAATGTTCCAACAACATCGAATAGGTTTGTTTTCCTTGCATTGATCAAAATCAATGCAGTCCTATCAATTAATCACACCAGAAAAGAACGAAAATAAAATGTACGTATATGCCATCCGCATTCGCCACTGGGTCCCGTCATCACCCGTTAGGTTACTTAGCAACGGAGCGGGGACTGGACTAGCACGGGTGTAAAACATATACAACATCTACTAGTATATATATATCAATATACAATAATCGCTCCAGGCGTGATAAAATGAAACATCACAGAAAAGTAATAAGCATCACAGAACATATACAGATATCTGGGAGCCCCGGGTTTCTTTTGAGCTGCAACTGAAACCCGACGTTCCCCTGGTCGTGTGGATAGCCTGTGCAATGAAAACCTAGACCCCTACGGGTGCGGCAAGTTACCCGCCAAAACCAGAAGAGAGGCAGCCCCTTCAGCAAAGTGAATGGACCATCCAACACTTCACGGAATCCGGTAACTTAAGCACCCCACCTTGGGTCAACCTGTACCCCCTACGAGTGCGGCGAATAGCCCGCCAATTCTAGAGTGAAGCCCCCTCCGTCTCAAAGCCATTAGATGCGGGCCCGTTGCCCTCTAGAACCCGGCTATCCGTGCACTCCACCGCGAGGTAATCCTAGTACAGAAAAGAAAATATGTACAACGGGTACATCGACCTCAACCTGGTCGTGCCCCAAAAGAATAAATACAAACAGGCAGTGACGGCAGTCCACATGTCGGATGCTCGCCCCGCAATATCAAATGTACAAATAATACTAAACAGTACTAACATTGCACCAAGATATCCACCACGACAAATCCGCAACGTCACAGCACAACACAGAACATCAACGTGAATGTCACGTTCACAAACCCGTCTAAAATAGCTATAGCAATTAGACAAGATTTACCGCTCGAATGACATTCACGGTCGTAGATATAATGTAAGCACTGTGAACTAACATATTTAAAATTCCGATCGACAAAATTTCCCGAAGTGGGCCCCAAGCACAAATCCAGTACTATAATAAATCTGGGCACAAACAAAATATTCCAGAAACCACATTTCCACACAGAAGACCACCACAAGAAAAATTGTGCAATGAGCCCCAGAACTGCGGCGGAACCGCGGCCAAAATGTGGGTAAGGCCGTGGTTCCGCGGCGTTACTGTGAGATCATTCTACAACATTTCTACAGTGGTCTTAAAAAAGCCTGCCTGATTTTCTGAAACATTGAAAATAATTTTTAGACAACAAAAAAATTTCGACAGAAACTTTAACATTGAAAATGCGGTTTTGGAAATTTCGGCCGATCGATGTTTTAAAAAAGTTAGAACAAGCTAGTATAGGTTAATGGCGTGGCTCTGATTCCATGTAAGTCTACGGCAGCACCCCGGCCATCAATCCGAGGCCAAATGAGGAAACAAAAAACTTTTTAAGAAACCGGCGCTATCGTAGTCTTTCACCCGGATCGAACCATTAACGCTAAACTAGCTAACTACTAAGAAGTGAGAGTGGCTATACCGATCGATCCGTGTCCTTCGGTCTTTGGCCACCATCCCAAGCTCCTCGCGGCATCTCCGATCTCCTCGTCGGAAGGGCACCACATCAATGAGTCTTTTTACGGGCTCCCGCTTCATCCGAAGCAACTCGAACATGAAGTTTGCTAGCCGACATGTCTAAGGCGATGTAGAGAATGTGTATGATAACTTTGTCTCAAGCATCCATTGATTCTCAACACATGAGAGTGTATGGATGGAGCTTGAAGATGATGCCATTGGTAGAAGTTATGAGTTAGAGGAAGAAGAAGATGCTTTTTCTTTTCTTGTGTGAGATTAAAAATGAGAGAGCACATAATCATAATCATAAGAGCTAACCCATATACATGGCTGCTCTCTCTCTCTCTATTTTTCATTTCAAACCCTTAATCAATCAAAATGGTGACATTTGCACATATAAAACGACCATGAGTCATCACCCGTGCACATGTCACAATTAATGCACCTCATCAAGAAATAAGCTCATAATTTCCACTAAAATAAACATTAACCAAAATGCCTAATCCAACAAAAAGATACGGCATCAACTAAAGTAAACTCGTGACGGATTACAAGAATACCCCTCACCTGTATATACATACCTGCATCCGCATTCCGATTGAATGCGAATGAAATAAGATGAAAGTAATACAACAAATCCAATACTCGGATCCGGCTTAAACCAAAGCCCACTTTTATGATCCATCCGATCATGATCCGGGCACGACTGCACGTATATGATCGAACCCTGCCATAATACCATAAGACCTCTACAACGTTTCGTCCAAAACTTGAGAAACTGTCTATGGAGGACTTTAAAGACTCGTCAATACACTGGCTGTGGATTTAACCACTAGCACGTCAGTGGCACTAGCTGTACGTAACAGCCGCCGAGGTATTGACCAAAAGGGAGGCTAACAAGCGAACTCATCCAGACATCCTACTGAGCCTGTCAGTGACAATATCCGTACAGTCTGGTCCGTGTAAGTCCATGCTACCTCTCCCGGTACTTTCGGGCATGCGGAATTTGATAAAAAACGATTTTCTTAGAGGTGGTAACATGGACTTAAAACCCGGATCTTTGTTAAACATCTAACTAACAACCTAACTACGAGTTGCTAACTACTCGGTTAGGGGGTTATACCTTTCTATTTCTCGAACTCCTTCGTCTTCAAGCTTCGATGGTCGTCCGGATCGCCTTCACTCCGTCGTCTCCTTGCGCCGAAGATAGATCCACCTCGAAAGCTTCAACCTTTGGCTCCTTCTTCGAACTTTGAAGAAACTAGTTCACTCGGTTTGCTAAACCTTTTGAACTAGAGTGAGTAGAGAAGAGTTTGTATAGGATTTTATCTATGGTTCTTGGTTCTCAACTCATGAGACAAGTGAACCATAGAGTCAAGAGAGGGAGAGCAAGAGGAGGAAGATGAGAGCTCAAGAACAAGAGAGAGAATGAGCATGAAAGAATGAGAGAAGACTTTTCTCATTTGGCTCTCATAATCCAAAACAATCATAACACCTCATATCAATCAAGTATTATGTGATGGTTTAAGCAACCATAGCCATATCATTTCATGCATTCATTTTGCACAAAAGAGCAAGCAAGCAAAAGTCTTTGCCATGAAATGATAGCTATAGTTATCATGATGGTCAACTAGTCAAGCCTGGTCAACTAGTCAACCGGTCAACAAAGTCAACAAGTCAACAAAAGTCAACAAGTCAACAAAGTCAACAACTCAACAACCATGTCACCATAATACCTAATTAATATAATTGTTAATCACATATCATATTCTCATTAGGGTTGAGCAAAAAGTCAATAGTCAACGGTCAACGGTCAACAACCCTAATGAGAATTCTCTGCCTCTGTCTCTCCGTCAACTGTGCATACACACCCGCATCCGCGTTCTGAGGAACACGAATACATACTGGATAAATCCAATCCCAAAAGGTACACTAGGATCTGGCTTAAACCAAAGCCCGCTAGTGTAAACCGTCCGGACAATGTACGTGCACAAGTGCACGGATGTGACCGAACCCTGTCGCAAAACCATGCGACCTGCCGCAAAACCATGCAACCTCTACTCTTTTGCCTAAAGGTGAATAGCTTTCTGTGTGGGACTCTAAAGACTCGACACTACGCTGGCAGTCGGTTTAACCACAGACCGCAAGCGGCACTAGCTGTGCGTAACGGTCCCCAGGTAGATGCCGACAAGAAGACTGACGAGGTGAAACCCATCTGAACTCCTGCTGAGCCTGAATGTGACAATCTCCGTACAGTCCGGTCTGTTTGTCTGATACATCGCATGGCGGGCCTAGGGGGGTGGTAAACGTCAGTCCCCTAATAGCGGTACAAGTCGTGTTAGAGTGAAGCCCAAAACACCCTGAGATAACACTGGAAGCCTACCAGTATATCTCGATTGCCCTGGCCAGGGACTACTCGTGTAATGGCTCTCCTAGACACAGCGCGATGCCAACCCCCAATACCGGGAGAGACGAATCCTGTCTAACCGTCACTGCCTCCAAGTGCTTCAGGACTGCACCCAACTACCACCTGTTTACACGACTCCTTTGAGCCGTGGTAGGGTAGTAATCAAAGTACAGTGGGAACACACTCGAGACGAAGTGACAGTGTCAAGTCAGCGGACTAAGCTGTACTCATGTCACCTGGGAACTGATAACTGACGATAGGTATAATACCAACCGGTCAGTTCCCGATGAGTCCTGTCCAGTGTACTCGTAACCCAACGAGCACCCGCATACTATCTCCAGTACGACGTACTGACGGCTGTGGGACAGACCGTCTCCCACTCTGGGATGAGAAGCGCATGCGCCAGTCTACTCCGGAGTATCGATGCCCTGTCTCGATAGTCCTGCGATTAGGGACCTGCATAAGGATGTGCTTATAGATTACCCAGCCCCCACTAGTGTGACTGCCATCACAACGCTGGTAATCAAGCAAAGATCCTAAGGGCTCCACTAATGTGTATAGGTGATATACTAAAATAAACACAAGTACACATTGAAGTAGAAACAAACCAAGTAGCATACTACTATTTTGAGCAAGATTGTATATACAAGGTGAATATCCCAAGCTTCCATTAAGTAATATACAAACTAGTATGATACAGTAATGGCCTCTAGGGCATATACACTAACAATCTCCCACTTGCACTAAGGCCATGTACTGGCGTATCGAAGACCTATCATCTCGATCAGCCGCTCGAACTGAGTCTGGGGCAAGGCCTTGGTGAATGGATCTGCAGTGTTATCTTCTGAAGCGACTCTCCAAACCTCGATCTCCTGGCGATCCACGATCTCCCTGATCAGCTGATACCGTCTCAAGATGTGTCTGGATCTCTGATGGGACCTGGGTTCCTTCGCTAAAGCTATAGCCCCGTTGTTGTCGCAATACAGAGGTATTGGATCAACAATGGACGGAACCACCTGAAGTTCTTTCAAGAACTTCCTCATCCAGACAGCTTCTTTTGCGGCATCAGATGCAGCGATGTATTCCGCTTCCATCGTCGAGTCTGCAACGGTTTCCTGTTTGGAACTATTCCAACACACCGCCCCTCCATTGAGGGTAAAGACAAAACCCGACATGGACTTGGAATCATCCTTGTCACTCTGGAAGCTGGAGTCAGCAAAGGCCTCGATCTGGAGGTCTTTTCCGCCATACACCAAGAACATCTCCTTAGTCCTTCTCAGGTACTTGAGAATGTTCTTTACCGCTATCCAGTGTTTCTCCCCAGGGTTTGACTGATACCGGCTTACCACACTCAGTGCATAAGCTACATCCGGTCTGGTACACAACATCGCATACATTATAGAGCCTACCGCAGAAGCGTAGGGTATAATAGACATGCGATCCCTCTCCAAATCAGTCTTGGGAGACATCTCTTTAGGGAGGGTGATCCCGTGACAAGCCGGTAGGTTACCGCGCTTGGAATCTTCCATTCTGAATCTCTTCAGTATGGTGTCGATGTACATGGACTGTGAAAGTCCTAAAATCCTCTTGGATCTATCACGATGGATCCGGATCCCTAGGATGCATGAGGCATCACCCAGGTCTTTCATGGAGAACCTGTGTGACAAGAACCCCTTGACAGATTGTAGCATAGGAATGTCATTTCCTATTAAGAGAATGTCATCCACGTATAAAACGAGGAATACTACAGTTCTCGCTACAAATCTACTATAGATGCATGGTTCATCTAGATTTTTGATAAAGCCAAATTCCTTGACCGTCTCATCAAAACAGATGTTCCAACTCCGCGATGCCTGCTTTAGTCCGTAAATGGACTTAAGCAACTTGCACACCTTTCCGCTGCTCCCACTCTGAATGAAACCTTCTGGCTGGTCCATATAGACACACTCCTCTAAATTTCCATTTAGAAAAGCTGTCTTTACGTCCATCTGCTAAATCTCATAATCGTGGAAGGCAGCAATGGCAAGAAGGATCCGAATGGATTTCAGCATAGCTACAGGAGAAAAGGTCTCGTCATAGTCCAAACCAGGTCTTTGACGAAAACCCTTTGCAACCAGTTGTTCCCGCCAAAAATTTCTGCGCAGAAGAGTCCAAGGTATCAAATGGCAGCGATACGCTTAAGGAAATGCGAACCAATATCTTCCGGCCTGTATTTAGATAAGTTCCCGAAGGAGTAACTATTAAATTCTGATGGTATTGGAAGCATCTCGAAAAACCCTTCGATTCGATATATTATGGGCCTCATAATTCATCCGGGATCAAAAGTTATGAGGCATCACGTGTCCACATGTGATGGACCTTTAAGAACCCGCTGGAGGAGTTAAAAGATATAATAAAAACTCAGAAAAGACCCCAATGGGGCATCACGTGCTCACACATGACCATGGGTCACGTGCAGACACGTGATGGATTTTTAAAGTGTCACGTCCCGAAAGTACGGAACATGACCGGCACTTAAACTACGAAACGTCTCGAGGCATACGTAATCTAAGTAAACCGAAAACCCAGAAATCCAAACCAAGAAAAGAAGTAGAGTGAAGGAAAACCAATTTAAAACAAGTAGTTTTAATAGAATAAGCCGAATTATGCGGTTTTTAAGAACATCAAAATTTACTGAAAATTTCGGCAGAGTCTCCTTTGTAAATACTGGCCCCCAAACGGGATACAACATGAATAGTATACGAAATCAATAAAAGGCATCCCCAAGCGGGAGCTAGCTCTTCGTCAATCGACGGTCACAACCACACAAGCAATATAATATACAACGCCAACGGCGAGGATCAAAATCTCAAAAGGGAACTCAAAACCACCAGAAATAAAACGAGCAACTCTAAGGTCGAAAGAATAAACAACACTGGTCTCTATCTCAATAAATACATGTTTGGTTGATGGAACTTCTAGATACAACGGAATAATATTATACAAGGTAATATGATGGGTACGATACAAGAAAAACCCACCTACTAGCAAGTCACCCGAATGAAACTGAGCCCGCAAAGCCGTAATGAAACCTGTACGGCAAACCTGCAAGAAAACTGGGGCACAACGGGGGTGAGTTGCCAACTCGTGAATAGAAAACATCTACGCACAGAAATCGCATAAATAACGCAACCTGGGTCAATGATCATAATATATCCTCAAATATATATAACATGTAGCCTATAACAAGGCTAGGGTAAATATCTAACCCGAGTGTAATCTCATGTGCCCGTGTCTGTGCCTCAGGTAGCAATATATCATATGAATGAGGTATGCATGCATGAAACAGAATACATGTAAATGAAGAAACTGTTTTCATAAATTAGTGAGATTTCCTTCGTATTTTTAAACTGAGGTATCATAAATGAAATCAGTATCAACAGTGTCTAGCATCGACACAAAACATAAATCTCACTGTCTCGAAATATCAATGTCTCAATCTCAATATCTAGGGCGCCGTCAGTCCAGACCGGCCCCTACCATCCATCTCAAGACCACGACGGTATCCTCCAGATATCCGACGCGTCGGGTAATATCACCGGTAGGTAGTGCTCCCCAGCCAGGCTCAACGTCAACACCACATTCCTCTTGCCCTGGGATACCATACCGGGCCCACCATATACCCGAAACGGTTCCTCCACTCCTCGAATCGGGTCTCGAAATCCATCAGCAAACTCATGGTGGACGACTCATACATCATAGGAAAACCGCACTTTTTATTTAAAAAGAAAGAAAGCAGTTTATATATGTTTTGCGGTTTTCCTCCAAATCCATAAAATATCATGGGAATCCGAATCATCAATAGCATGTAAAACCATGAATATAAGCATGAGAATCCATGAATACGGCATAACAATGAATAACAGTATGCATGAAGTAGCAGGTAATAACTACAATGTCTAAACTATTAGTTAACATGCTATGTCAAGCAATAATATTTTCTAAGGTGTACGTGACATGGCAATTACCGATGAAGATGTATGTGAGCCGGCAAGTAAGTGTACGTGGTACATACGCATCATCGGTAATGGTGCTGGTGTCCTAACAGCATGATATCAATAATGGAGTATGAAACATATTATAAGCATGCGATGCGAAGCGAACCACAATAAGGAGCGGGAGCTGAAAACTAGACGTAACCATAACTAATCTGCATTAATCTAATATAAGTCCTACAAATGATGCCTTTTGAAATAACACGAATCATGGGGTTTTGAAAATAGGGGCTACGGTGTTTTTATGAAAAGATACGTCCTTTGAAATATCCGTAGGATCCCTTGACCTGTCTTTTAAAATACCCACGACCCGCTAGTTTGAAATAGGTGGGAGTCTAATCTAATCTAACAACTACACTAAACTATACGGCTGAACTACAGGTAAGGAAACCGCCTATCATCTGAGTCGATACATATACATACCTGTATATGTATAGTCGGTGATCCCACCTCAATAATATCATATCCGATACCATATCTATAATCAGGAATCCCAAGTCAAGAGTGCGGATCAATCATTAATATATAGCTCGTACGTAAATCCGTCGTACGGCATCCCAAATCTGGGTACGGGTCAATATCACATTCATTATACTATTCATCTGATATCCTCTCTATCAAATATCATGATCGGGGTACTGATCTACGTCTAGTACAATATTGATACCGCCTACGTATGCATGGACGTGTGTGAAACACTACGTCAAGGACCCGCTACAACGTTATGTCGTATCTCAAATACGAACCCTGCTATATCACCGATCTCACGGCCTCAAACAATTCTCATCGACTCAGCTCAATCCCAAGTATCATCCTAAAATCCGTATGTGAACACATAGTCCCATACCCATGTGAACACATAACTATAAAAAATCCCATGAGCACATATAAATAGGAATGTATGCAAGTATGTATGTGTGTATGTGTAGTGCAACACTACCCTAGGGTTCGCAACACTAAAGTAATCCAACACACCAATATCCATCCTAAGCATCGTTATTAATCCCAAATAACATATAATAATTGTTGGTGTGTATACGCATCCGTATACACCACCACGGACTGCGGGGGTGCTATACGCCATCCACCCGACTTCTCCCCATAGATATAAATCTACTCACCTGGTCCTCGCTAGCCGGTGCCGACGTCGCCACGCGCTTGCTTGTCATCTCGAAGTCTACATGGGGGTACCTACATATCATAACGCACCATATCACATTAAAACTAAATTCGAAATCGAAACGACATACGAAAATCAAATCGGCACGCGTATCACGCATAGGTCCAAACCTATCGCCTACGCATGCAAGAATAGTCAAACCAACCCTCGATGTCGATGTACAAACGTCAAACCATCGAGAAAAATCCAATCACACTCATTTGCACATTCACGAACACTAATTTTAATATAAACTAGGTTAAAACTCACAAAAACCCCAATTTCACTTAAAAAGTCATTTTTCCGAAAATCTAGCAAGCACAAATCACCGTTTTTGTACAAAACAAGATGTTTAAATGAATGTAGCGGCCAATATACTTATTAAATATCTTAAATAAGTCATAGAAACAATTTCCGGAATTTAATCTCATTAAATTCCAAAAACCCTAATATTCTAGTTTACAAAATACCCTTTTTAACAATTTCATAGCAAAAATGCACAAACTACAATTTAGGTTGGATTTCCATGAACTAAAGTGTTAAACTACACTTAATAAAGTTAATAATACGATAAAAATCCTAACCATATTTTTAATCTCATATTTCGAATTAAATCAAAAAACCTAGTTTGCAACAAAAAGCTTAATTTGGACATTTTTCAAGTAACAACTTGTAATTAGCAACTAGATTAGTTTTCTACAAAACTAAATATGTTAATTCACATCACTAAACTATGCACAATCAAACACAACTTATTTCCACAACAAACCCTAACTTGAAATCTTAAATCATGCAATTAAACTCACATAAACCAAATTAACACTTAACTAAATTAGCTTTAATAAATTAGTAACAAACTAAGCAAAAAGGTTTAGAATTATACCCAAAAACATTTGAAGATCCACAAGCATCCATGGCCCTCCAAAATGCTCTCTTCTCACAAAGATCCATGCTATACGGGCTAAGCTAAAATGGGTAGGAGTCGGATTTGGGTTTTGGGATTTGTTTTGATGGATTTTGGGCAATTTTTGATGAAGTTTTGAAGAGAAAAGAGAAGGGAAATTGGGGGGGGGGGGGCTGTTGCTGCTGTAGGAGGGAGGGGGGTCGGCTGAATGGGAGTGGGAGAGGAGAGAGAGGGAGGTAGAGAAAGTGGGGGTGAAAGTCAAGGTCAACCAAAGTCAAAAGTCCACCTCATTTATCCATTTTCTTTTCTTTTCTTTCATTTCTTTTCCTTTGAAAATCAAGTGGGGAAAAAGATGGGGGCTGCTGAATTCAGCCAAGGGGAGAAGTGAATGGGGGTGTGTGGGTGTGGGTACGGGTGTGGGGTGATGAAAAATGATAAATACAATACCCCAAACATCCATTTACGCTAAAAAAAAGCCTTTTTTTCTTCAATAATTTCTAAACCGTTTTAGCAAACGATTTCGTTCCAAAAACCACATGATAAAATTTTATTTAATGTTTTATGATGCACAAAATTTGTTTCAACTCATTCCAATTTGTAATTTTCCCTAATTAAATGTATTAGTGACGGCTTAAAATAATAATAAAATAATATTTTTTTTAGAAAATTTGAAATTTCACCAGCGGCTCAATAAACACCAAATAATAGAAATTACATAGATAGAATATGTATATTTAATTTTTATAATAAGATATTTGTATTTTGACTTTTTACAGAAAACCCCCTAATTTTACCGATTTTTCGAAATTTCACCGAAACGATTTTCAAAGCGTTACATAAAGCCTCTAAAATAATGAATAGAATTTAATTCTAAAAGTCAGAAAATACCTCAACGAGGTATCACGTGCTTACACGTGACCAATGGTCACGTGTTGATACGTGACCAATGGTCACGTGTTGACACGTGATGGTTAAAACAACAACATAAACAAGCGGCTGTTAAAGGAACCAATTTGGGGGTCACGTGCTCACACGTGATCAAGGGTCACGTGCCAGCACGTGATAGGCTTGAAAGCCTTACAGTTTAATAGAGTTAAAATTCTAAATTTCTCTAAAATCTTTCGAAATAGAATTAAAATTCTAAAAAGCTTCAAAATCTTTCCAAATGGAAAAGGATTATGGGGACCGTTGGATTAAAGATCCAATGGTGATTAAATATCACCAATTTATGGAAAGATCTTGGACTTGGAAAGATTTCCCCTCCTAAATCTGACCGAGATAACAAATGGATATTTTTGGATTTAAAATCCAATGGTGAATAAAATTCACTTAACAATCTAAAGGCCCAGATTAATGATGAATGCAAATCAAATCTCTCAACATACAAATCAAATCTCTCAATGAGAGATTTGCTAAAAAATTGATTTTCTTCCTTCTCCTATAAATAGGAGCCAAGAAGAGAAAAGGGGATCAACTTTTTTGAGAGAAAAACAGGAGAATTTAATTCTCAAGAGGGAAAAAAAGAAAGGAGAATTTAATTCTCAACAAAGAAAACCCTATGTGAGAAAAGAAAAGGAATCAAAACTTCAAACAGAGAATTTAATTCTCAAAATCCAAGAGTTTAACTCTTATACAAAAAAGAACTTAGTTCTTCTTCTGGTTGAAGATAGAGCACATCTCCCCATAACTTGAGAATTTAATTCTCATCGGGTCGAGATCCTGCCATGCAGATCCTAAACTTAGAAGGGGAATTGAGTTTTGAGAATTTAATTCTCCTAAAACAAAACTAGGGTTTAACCCTAATCAAGAATTTAATTCTTTTACATATCTGGGAATTTAATTCCTTTGAAAAGAAATCAGGGTTTCATCCTAAATAAGAATTTAATTCTTTCACGATAGGACTTTAATTCCTCCAAAATCATAATTAGGATTTAACCCTACAAAGAATTCAATTCTTAAAAGATCTCTGTTCAAGAAAAGAACTAGGGTCACGTGCCCCCACGTGACCCTTGAAAAGACCCCCTGCAAAGAACTTTGAAGCATCACCTCACGTGCTCCCACGTGACTCCCAAAACGCAGAAAGAAAAAGCAAAGGAAATGAAAGCAAAGGAAATGAAAGCTTTGGGCGCTCTCACGTGTTATCATGTGACCCCTCAGCAAATGCTTTAACAATTGGTGCACAGATCCCCATCACGTGCCAACACGTGATGCTCTAAAATAAAAATGAAAGTGTTTAACACTTAATGGCAAAACAAAAGAAAAGAAGCTTTGGGCGCTCTCACGTGTCCCCACGTGACCCCTCAGCAAGTGCTGTAATATTCGATGCACAAACCCCCATCACGTGCCAACACGTGATGCTCTAAAATAAAGATGAAAAGTGTTTAACACTTATTCGCTGATTTGAGGATAAAACAAAGGAGATCTGGCTTCACATTTAGGGCGCCCTTACGTGTCACCACGTGACCCCTAATGAGCATTCTAACAGACCAGAGCGGAGGCCTCCATCATGTGCTCACACGTGATGGCCTTCAGAATTAAAAGTGTTAAACACTTACCTGCAGAATAAAATAAGGGAAATCAGGGCGCTCTCACGTGTCCGCACGTGACCCCTCTTTCCTTAGTGTTTAACACTAATTGGAAAACTCTATCTGCAGTGTTTAACACTGATTTTCTTAGTGTTTAACACTAATTTGGAAAACTCTATTTGCAGTGTTTAACACTGATTTTCTTAGTGATTAACACTAATGTGAAAACTCTATTCCCGGTGTTTAACACTGATTTGCTTTGGTGTTTAACACTAATTTGAAATCTCTGATTACCAGTGTTTAACACTGATTTGCTTTAGTGTTTAACACTAATTTGAAAGCCCTGTTGCTAGTGTTTAACACTGGTTATCTTTTAGTGTTAAACACTAACTTGCTAATCTTAATTCCAGTGTTCAACACTGTTGGTCTTTAGTGTTTAACACTAGCTTTAGCCCAATTGGCTAAGTTTCTGGAGGCAAAGCCTCTCCTTCAATAAGCCAACAAAGGGCCAATATTTCAAACATAATTGGACTTAGCCCAAACTGGCCATAAGTCCTCAAATCATCTTGAACTGAGCACATCTGCTTTTTCAACCAACTCATTGGTTCAAGGGTACATCTATGAACTCCTCTGATATTTGTCGTTGTAATCCTTCAACGTCTTCAGAGAGGTGACGGGTCCCGACAACCGCACATTGATACGGACTGTGGGGTCCTTACACTCATGGACTAATGTGTCCTTAAAATAACATTTGTCCCCAAAACGGGAATGATGGACCACTATGTCCTTAAACTGGTATTGGACCACTATGTCCCTAAACAGGAAATGGACCACCATGTCCCTAAACTGTCAATGGACCACCATGTCCCTAAACTGGAACAATAGAGCCCAAACGCTCTTTTGTCGGATCTAAACGATCCCGTTAAGTTGATCTTAGTCTCAAAACTGGACTAACGTATCCTTAACAAATGTTTAAGTTGATCTTAGCCTCAAATACGGCTAACGAATCCTTAAACCCTCAAACAGACTTTAGTCCCAAATTGGACTACAGGTCTCCCAACCAACTTTGGTTCAAGGGTACATCTTTGAACTCCTCTGACACCTGTCGTTGTAATCCTTCAACGTCGTCAGAGAGGTGACGGGTCCCGACGGCCATATATTCAATGGACCACTATGTCCCTAAACTGGAGATGGACCACTATGTCCCTAAACTGGAGATGGACCACCATGTCCTTAAACTGGTAATGGACCACTATGTCCCTAAACTGGAACAATAAAGCCTAAATGCTCTTTTGTCGGATCTAAACGATCCCGTTAAGTAGATCTTAGTCTCAAATTGGACTAACGTATCCTTAACAAACGTTTAAGTTGATCATAGCCTCAAATATGGCTAACGTGTCCTTAAATCAAACCTTCAAACAGACTTTAGTCCCAAATTGGACTATAGATCTCTCAATCAACTTTGGTTCAAGGGTACATCTCTGAACTCCTATGATATTTGTCGTTGTAATACTTCAACGTCGTCAGAGGGGTGACGGGTCCCGATAACCAATCATTAATACGGACTGTGGGGTCCTTAAACTCATGGACTTATGCGTCCTTAAACCAACATTCGTCCCAAAATGGGAATGTTGGACCACTACGTCCCTAAACTGGAACAATCGAGCCCTAATGCTCTTTTGTCGGATCTAAACGATCCCGTTAAGTTGATCTTAGTCTCAAATTGGACTAACGTATCCTTAACAAACGTTTAAGTTGATCTTAGTCTCAAATAAGACTAACGTATCCTTAAACCAAAACCCTAAACCCAAATCTAAGAAAATACGGATTTGGACTAGTCCACGCCCTACGGGCGACGACATAACTCAGTCTCCGTATACAATCCACGGGCAACCAAAAACAAAATAAATACCCATGACACGAAGTGACCAGCTGGAGAAGCAGAAAGTTGTTACCGCGACGCGGTAGCGTAATTAACTGCAGGGGCTTGCGCCTGCAGGGAAGAGCGTCCCCACAATCAAAAACCCCTCAAACGAGGGGGAATCTGACGAAGTCTGCTACATCGGCCGCATCCGTTTAAACCTCCGATACATGGTGCCATAAATCAACTTGGCATCTTCGGAGAGGTGGACGGATAAAACCAAATAGCATCTGCCCCGAATCTCTGGCTAGACAGTCCATGTCTTGGCCGCCATTCGGAGGGGAACAGATTCTGGCACGCCCGGTGGGACCTTTTCCACTTTCCACTCCACACTTCGTGTGTCGTGTTCGTGAACGAATCGCGGTTTACTGTGGTTGTCTGTCGATTCGAGGTACTAAGATTTGGTGTCTTGCTCCGTGCAGAAAACAGAAGATCAATGGCTTCAACCTGCACTGCCTGCAACTGCAACTCTCGCTCGGTCCTTGCTGGAGGAGTGACTTATGGGCCCCAAGCGGCCTCCCTTTTCAAGATGCCAGTAGAGCAGGTAACTCAGGCCACCACTGGATTATTCTTCGGGACCATGCTCCCACCGTTGAGCTTCAATGCCACAATGACGTTGCAAGAAGCCCCAAAGAAGTCGGTCTTTGATCGGCTTACCACTGCCGCGACCCCTCTCAACGGGTCGCCCAGCTTCAATACCTCAGTTTTCAACCGACTGGGCCAGAACGTCTGCAAACCCGCGATACCCGAAGCAGCCATCCCAAAGCGGATAGCTATCCCGGCTCAAGCGGACGAAATCATTGGAAAGGCTCCTCCTTCCAAGAAGTCAGTTTTTACAAGGATGGCCATTCCGTCTTCTGCTCCAGACGAGGTCCTCAAAGCTGCTTCCTCTGCCCAGAGGTCTGTCTTTGATAGATTAGACATTGCTTCTCAACGGGTGCCAGTCTTCGACAAGCCAGCACCAATAACGGTCTCTCCTCAAAGCAGGGGGCATGAGGAGGTCACCCCTATGGCTGAGACAACTCCATCCACACGACACGCTCGACGTCGCCATTGGCGCCGAGTGAGGAAGGCTGGGGGCAACTCCCCATCTGGGATAACTCCGCCAACTCCAACGGTGGAAATCAATGCTGCTGTTCCAACTGGGAACAGTTTTGAACTGCTCAACAAGGTGCGCAGAAACTCTCCTACTGCAGTGCTAAGGAGAATTCCTTCACCTGTGAAGAATGCTACAAAGAAGAAGCCAGAGCAACATCCTCAACGGCTATCCTCTGAAATTTACAAGGTCTGGCAACAGGTCCAGGAGTCGGTGATTGATCAAGACTATCTCCGCCGACAGAAAAAGATGAAGATTCGACAGAAGAAGGATTACTCCGTCAGGCCAGAAAAAGCAACAACTACTCGGGGGCCCACTGCGACGGCTCCCTCAACTTCAACCACTCAAAAGAAAAGGAGGCCGCAAAAAGCCCCTGTGAACATGGCGAACCGTAAACGCGCTGAGTACAAACACCCCAAGTCTGGGGGTATGGTGATGCACACTGTTTATATGGCTTCTGGAAAGGAGGAAAGCCGTGCTTCGACGGGTCACCGACCGCTCACCCGATCCGTGACGAAAGCCCAGGAGCAGCAACAGAAGCTTCAAGAGATGCTGACTACAATGGCCGCACTTACCGAGCCAAAAGAAAGCCCCGAAGCGTCCTCGGATCAGCGACAGGAGCAAGAAACTGACGCTGACTACCTACGCAGAGTCCTCGAAAAGAAGGACAAAGAAGCCGCAGAGCAAGCGGCTAACATAAAACAAATGGCACTCCTCTTCCAAGATATGGTAGGGATGATGATCCAGCAAGATCCTCCTGCTGAAGATTCTCCGATTGTCCTTGAAGATGACAAAGGAGAGACATCGAATCCTCCTCCGGCTCTTTCAGCAGCCAAGGAAGAAACCATTTCCAAGGCCGCACTGGATGACCATATAGCTCAGCAAATACGAGCTCACCAGGCAAATGAAGCGGCTGGGCAAATTGCTAGAACCGGACGACCCTACCCGGGCTGGTATGACCAAATTAGTTACCCGCCGGGATATACGATCCCTAAGTTCCACGTATATAAGGGGACGGTAAATCCGCATCAGCACGTCGATCAATTTAGAGCCATGTGCGGCAACACTGGAGGTGATGATAAATTGCTGCTCCGCCAGTTTGTTGGCAGCCTGTCGGAAACGGCATTTGAGTGGTACTCTGAACTCCCAAATGACTCTATCAAGATATTTACGGAGATAGAGCTGCTGTTTACACAGAGATTCGCGAGTGCTAGTGGACGCACCCCGATAACAACACTGATTAATTGCAGGATAAGGCCAGGCGAAACGTGGGTCCAATACGCAACACGATGGCGGAACCTATGGTCGAAATGCGAACAACGCATAGAAGAGGCTTCTGCAGTAGGCATGTTTGTGGGTACCCTTTATCCGCAAGCGACCATCTCACAGTTCATGATGTTCTTCAAGCCGACCACCTTCCAGGCCTTGATTGACAAGCTGGCCCAAATGGACCAGATGGGCCATAGGCCTTCCTCTTTAAAGACGGAGCCTTGGAATGAAAAGGGTAAAGGGAAAGCAACCTTCGCCGCCAACGCTCAACAACAACCGAGCAACTTAAAGCCGGTTGTTCGCCAAAACAACGTGCGTCCACGCCCATCCCTCGATGAGAGTCTGGGACGTCCTTGCTCGTTTCCCCAGGATAAAACGAGGAAACTGTTCGAACTGGCAGTGCGCAACAGACTAATCAATCTGCCGGATCCAAAACGTCCGTTACAGCCAGGCGATGTCAACAATCCCAATTATTGCCCTTACCACCAAACGGTAAGCCACCCGATCGAGGATTGCTTCGTTTTTAAGGGATGGATCGAGGATCAGTACCTACAAGGCAAGTTTGCGCTATCTGAAAAGTGGAAAGTAAACCCACCACAACCGCACACTCCTAAGAAGACAGACACACCGGGGGCAACTTGTTCTTTTGTTGAAGAAGCCCCATGGGAGGTCGTGCTTTCATCCAAAACCTAAAGGATGGTGAGTGATCTTCATACGCGCCCGGCGGTCAGATGGAAGAACCCGCTCGAACCTCAAATCATCGAGGGGATACTGAAACCGCGCCCAATTCCAAAGATTGGTGATGATAGCCAAAGCGCTCACACTCAGCCGTCAAAGTCGTCGAAGAAGAAGACCAAAAAGCCCGTGAAGCCTGGTGACAAGCGCACGGACCTGCAAAAACAGATTGACGCGTTGGAAGAATATAATCAGAAGGCGCGGACACCAGTCACACTCCAAGAATTTCTCAGCCACGTCCTTGAGGACGGAGATGATGACAATGGAGAAGACTCGTTGGATAAATCTAAAGATTATGTGGAAGGCTGCCATGTGATCTCTCACTCGTCAATAAATGACGAAGAAGCTCCTTACACAGAGAAGCTGGGGGCAGATCCTGAGCCAGAACTTCTAGGACCATCAGACGAAATGATTGATGCATTCCTGAACGAAGCCCGTCTTAAAAGCAAAGCTGATCGAGAGCGCGAGATGGCCATATTCGAGAAAGCCAAACGCCGGCGACTCGATGAAAGGGTCGAAACACTCCCACCGAATCAAAGTACATCCGACGCAAATGAAAGCAGGATCAATACAAGGAAACAATTCGCCAAAGCCATATCGATGGGGATGAAGATTCCCTCTTTCAGAGAAAATTCTCCTGGCGGTATACATCTTGATGAAGCGGACGTACATCCTAACTTCTGCTTATATCATCAGAAGATCGCACATCCTACTGAAGACTGCAACTCCTTTAAGTGTTGGTGGCAAGGGTATGTCGCTCACAGGCAACACTTCAACAGGACAAAGTGTGAAGCTCGTAGACAGCGGAAAAATGCGACGGATGAGCGTACAAGAATTGCCGGCAATTGTCATAGGGTTGATCCCGAGGGATCGCGAGTTCTCACCTTCGGGAGCGACTCTGACGAAAAAGTAGCCCACGGTCCTCTTTTGAAGGAATCCATCTCTGAAACGAAAGAAAAGAAGAGCTGGGAGAACGTTCAGCTGCGCAGTCGTACGCTACCCGAAAAGAGTCTCGGACCCGCAAACAAGGGATCGAACAAAAGGGATAAGGGGAATGGAAAAGCGACCTTCGTCGCTAACGCTCAACAACAGCCGAGTAACCCGAGACCGTTTTTTCGTCAAAACAACAAGCCGCGATACCTCAATGAGAAGTTGAAACGTCCTTCCTCGTTTCCCAGAGATAAAACAAAGAGACTGTTCGAGCTAGCGGTGCGCAGCGGGCTCATTACTCTACCGGATCCAAAACGTCCGTTGCAGCCGGGTGACGTTGAAAATCCTAACTATTGTCCCTACCACAGAGTAATGGGTCACCCACTCGAAAATTGCTATGTCTTCAAAGGCTGGATTGAGGATGAATACCAATAGGGCAAATTCGCGTTGTCTGACAACTGGAAGGTGAGCCCGCCACAACCACATGCTCTGAAAAAGATGGACATGCCTGGGGCATCGTGCTCTTTCATAGAGAAAGCCCTATAGACCGAAAAGTCAGTAAACTAGAAATTCGCCTCAAATACGGCGACGGTAGACCGAAACGTCGTTAAACTAACGATGGACCACTATGTCCTAAAACTGGCGTCGGACCGAAACGTCCCTAAACTAACGACGGACCGCAATGTCCTAAAACTTGCAAATGACCGAAACGTCGTTAAACTACTATCAACCCGCGGCATCCTCAGGCAGGCGTGGTAAAAAAAAAACGGTATGTCCATAAGCAAAATGGGCACGGATGAAAACCCGAAAGGGCTCCGTGAGTAAAAACAGCAGGGCTACCGGCGAGTCTTGTGAAAATCCGAAAGGGCGCAAACTCGTTATAATAATAATAATAAAAAAGAATAATAAAAAAAACGGTATGTCCATAAGCAAAATGGGCACGGAAGAAAACCCGAAAGGGCTCCGTGAGTAAAAACAGCAGGGCTACCGGCGAGTGTTTGTGAAAACCCGAAAGGGCGAAAGCTCGTTAAAAGACACTTACAGGGTCCCCTCGACCTTGCAAGGAGAAATCACCCGCGTGAGATCCTTACGACTCACAAGGGAGCAACACACTTAGGAGTCCTCTCGATTCCTAAGGAGAAATTACACTTACGAGATCCTCACGACTCGTAAGGAGAACTCCCTTATGGGACCCTCACGGCTCATAAGATTTGAAAGTCTTAAGTTACAGAGACCTGAACCTGTTCTTAAGCAACTCCCACAACCTTCGATATTGCCCTACAAGCGGCTCATATTGACCCTTGTATACAATCCACGGGCACGAATAAACATTTCCCTAACAAAGTCCCACCCGTGACCAGGGATATGTCCATATGGTGAACAACCCTTGTAAGTCCTCTCGACTTATAAGGAGAAAACCCTTTTGTAATATCCTTACGACTTACAGGGGAACGTACACTTAGGGATCCTCACGATCCCTAAGGAGAAAACACACCTACGAGATCCTCACGACTTGTAGGGAGAAATACCTTTGTGAGACCCTTACGGCTCATGAAGTCAAAAGCCTTAGCCGACAGGACCCTTAACCCTGTTTACTAAGCCACCTTTGTTCAACATCGACAGAGGCAAATGATGATTCGCTCCTGGCAATATCCCAGTTGTAGCGATGCTGATGCCTAAACCGGTATCAAATTCCTAGTCCTTTCACGGCAAATGATGATTCGCTCCTGGTAATATTCCAATCGCAGCGATGCTGATGCCAAGATTGGTATCAGATCCCAAATCCCCTACTCGCGAGAAAAAATCAGCGAACCCTCTAAAAATGCATATGAAATAGCCGAAATGATGGGGTAACTTGCAACAAAATCAGCAAGTAAAAATATATGCATAAAAAAACAGCCGAAATGATTGGGCAACTCGCAATAAAAAGCAGCGAGTGAAGATAAAATAAATAGCCGAAATGATTGGGCACCGCGAAAAATAGCCGAAATGATTGGGCAATCGCGACCTTTGCGATATAAAAGCTGAAATGATATAGCATCGCGGAAAGAATAAAAAATGATGAAAGAATGAAAATTTTTGCCCTACAGGTGAGATCACATCGATCCCTGTATACAATCCAGGGGCACAAATAAAGAGGGAACCATACCTTCCCAACAGGCTCCGCCAGAAAGCGAAGTCAAATCTCGACGGTTCATAGACAACCCAGAGACAACCTCGACATATGTCGCAATATCGCAGACATAATGTCAACAGACGAAGCAAAAGGAAGATCCCGAGCTTCAGGGTCTCGACGTCAACATCGACAACCTAGAGATCACCAACGGCGTTTCTCCTCACTCCAGCCAGATGCAGACGTGACGTCAACAATCGACCTCAGAGTCGCAACGAAACGGAACCATGGCAAAGTCCCTAGTTCCAAATCTCAATGGCCACATCTACAGCCTGAAGACCAACAACGGCGTGCTTCCTCATTCCAGCAGGACACAGATGTTACGCCATCAAGCGAAGCGATGGCAAAATCCCAGCTTCACCTCAGCATTCGTCTCGTTACAGCAGACGCAATGTCAACAACGGCGTTCCTTCGCAGTCCAGCAGGATGTAGATGCAACGTCAACCAAAGACCCCATGATCAGTAAAGCGGAGTGACGGCAAAATCCCAGCTCCACCTCGACGTTCGTCTTGATACAGCAGACGAGATGTCACTACAGCGTCCTTCCTCCAACAGGATCCGGACACACCAAAGCAGATGAAGCAAATGCCAAATTCCTAGCTTCAGGGTCTTAACGGCAACTCATGTAAAGCCTAAAAAACAATCGGAGATCATCTCGCACCACATGGAGTGGTCACCACCTCGACGTTCATCTCGATACAGCAGATGAAATGTCACCCCAGCGTTCTTCCCCCAGCAGGACTCGGACGCGCCAAAGCAAACGAAGCGAAGGCCAAATTCCTAGCTTCATGCGTCTTAACGGCAAGTCATATAAAGCCTGAAAGACAATCGGAGATCATCTCGCACCAGTGCGGAGTGGTCACCACCTCGGCATTCGTCTTGTTACAGCAGACGCAATGTCAACAGCAGCGTTCCTTCGCAGTCCAGCAAGATGCAGACGCAGCGTCAACAAAAGACCTTACGGTTAAAGCAGATGAAGCAAAGGCCAAATTCCTAGCTTCAGGGTCTTGACGGCAAGTCATATAAAGCCTGAAAGACAATCGGAGATCATCTCCACCAGCGCGGAGTGGTCACCACCTCGACGATCATCTCGATACAGCAGATGAAATGTCACCCCAGCGTTCTTCCCCCAGCAGGATTCGGATGCGCCAAAGCAAATGAAGAAAAAGGCCAAGTTCCTAGCTTCAACGTCTTGACGGTAACTCATATAATACCGGAAAGACAATCAGAGATCATCTCACACCAGTATAGAGTGATCACCACTTCGACGTTCGTCTCGATACAGCAGACGAGATGTCACTACAGCGTCCTTCCTCCAGCAAGATTCGGACGCGCCAAAGCAAATGAAGCAAAGGCCAAATTCCTAGCTTCAGGGTCTTGACGGCAAGTCATATAAAGCCTGAAAGACCACCGGAGATCATCCCACATGGAGTGGTCACCACCTCGACGTTCGTCTCGATACAGCAGACGAGATGTCACCCCAGCGTTCTTCCTCCAGCAGGGTTCAGACGCGACACTCAAACAAACGGAGCCACGGCAAAATTCCCAGTTCCATGCCTCGACGGTTCACCAACAACCTAGAGACAACCGCGACATTCGTCTTGATACAGCAGACGCAATGCCAGCAAACGAAGCGAAGGCTAAATTCCTAGCTTCAAGGTCTTAACGGCAAGTCATATAAAGCCTGAAAGACCACCGGAGATCATCCCAGCGCGGAGTGGTCACCACCTCGACGATCGTCTCGATACAGCAGACGAGATGTCACCACAGCGTCCTTCCTCCTACAGGATCCGGACACGCCAAAGCAAACGAAGCGAAGGCCAAATTCCTAGCTTCATGCGTCTTAATGGCAAGTCATATAAAGCCTGAAAGACAATCGGAGATTATCTCGCACCAGTGCGGAGTGGTCACCACCCCGACGTTCGTCTCGATACAGCAGACACAACATCACCAAAAGGAGCCACGGCAAAATACCTAGTTCCAAACCTTGACGGTTCAGCTGCAACCTAGAGAAAACCATGGCATTCGTCTCGATACAGAGGACGCGATGCCAGCGAACGAAGCGAAGGCCAAATTCCTAGCTTCATGCGTCTTAACGGCAAGTCATATAAAGCCTGAAAGACAATCGGAGATTATCTCGCACCAGCGCGGAATGGTCACCACCTCGACGTTCGTCTCGACACAGCAGACGCGACATCACCAAAAGGAGCCACGGTAAAATCCCTAGTTCCAAACCTCGACGGTTCACCAGCAACCTAGAGACAACCATGACATTCGTCTCGATACAGAGGACGCGATGCCAGCAAACGAAGCGAAGGCCAAATTCCTAGCTTCATGCGTCTTGACGGCAAGTCATATAAAGCCTGAAAGACAATCGGAGATTATCTCGCACCAGTGCGGAGTGGTCACCACCTCGACGTTCGTCTCGACACAGCAGACGCAACATCACCAAAAGGAGCCACGGCAAAATCCCTAGTTCCAAACCTCGACGGTTCACCAGCAACCTAGAGATAACCACAACATTCGTCTCGATACAGAGGACGCAATGCCAGCAAACGAAGCAAATGCCAAATTCCTAGCTTCAGGGTCTTAATGGCAAGTCATATAAAGCCTGAAAGACTATCGGAGATCATCCCACACCAGCGCGGAGTGGTTATGACTCATCGGGGCTCTCCAAAATGAGCCTAACCTCAAGTAAAAAGCGGCATGGTAAATTCCTAACGCTTGCTCTTCCGACGGTCAAACTGCCAAGGAGGATTGCTTGAAGACGTCTTGTCCAGTCCCCGAAGGGATCAGAGACACGGCAGTCGCAGGGCTACTCGAACAGCACGATTGCCTATCGAGGAATATATCAGCTGATGCGACGGTACGACGGCCAAAACCCTAAGTACCACAGACCCTAACGGACTTCTGTCGTAAAGAGCAGAGGTTAACTGTGACATTAGGATATTCTTGTGAGATCTGCATGATCCGTTTCGACTCGTGAGGAAATTGATGTCTTTGCGAGAACTTCTCGATTCGTCTCGACTCGTGAGATAAAGCCTTAGGCAGTAGGGATTAAAAAACCTGTTTCCTAAGCACTGGGACCCTGCAAGTCGGCCCAAAACGGTCTCTTGCATACTATCCACGGGTCACACTCTCCAAAGTCGAATCTCGACAAGGAGGGAAACAACCGCTTACGGGTCCTCTCGACTCGTAAGAGGGAAAATTCTCTTGTGAGATCCTTACGACTTTCAAGAGAAAACACACTTAGGAGTCCTCACGACCCCTAAGGAGAAAATACACCTGCGGGATCCTCTCGACTCGTAGGGAGAAAAGTCTTTATGAGACCCTCACGGCTCATAAAGTTGAAAAGTCTTAGGTGGCAGATCCTAACCCTGTCTCCTAAGCCATCACCGCCCTGCAAAGAGGTCAAGATGGACCATCTATGAGCCACACTCGCCAAAGCTACATGGCGCTGAAATGGAAAAGCTACTCATGAGCATATAAACTACTTCATGCCAGAGTAAGCTATAAAGAGATAGAAGGGTGCGGCTCATGGAGTTAAGAGTTTGGAACTATATCTCTTAAGAGTCGAGATTTGAGTCAATGATAAATGACGACGCTTGTGTCCGCTCGTTATCTTCTCAGATCAAGATTCTGAAAGTAATATACCAACCCGAAACTGGTCATACGCTATGCATTACTTTGCACTACTTCACCCACGTATATACTTACGTGGGCAAAGTAGTGGGGGGCATTTGTTCCCGCCAAAAATTTCTGCGCAGAAGAGTCCAAGGTATCAAATGGCAGCGACACGCTTAAGAAAATGCGAACCAATATCTTTCGGCCTGTATTTTGATAAGTTCCCGAAGGAGGAACTATTAAATTCTGATGGTATTGGAAGCATCTCGAAAAACCCTTCGATTCGATATATTATGGGCCTCATAATTCATCCGGGATCAAAAGTTATGATGCATCACGTGTCCACATGTGATGGACCTTTAAGAACCCGCTGGAGGAGTTAAAAGATATAATAAAAACTCAGAAAAGACCCCAATGGGGCATCACGTGCTCACACGTGACCATGGGTCACGTGCAGACACGTTATGGATTTTTAAAGCCTCTAAAATAATGAATAGAATTTAATTCTAAAAGTCAGAAAATACCTCAACGAGGTATCACGTGCTTACACGTCACCAATGGTCACGTGTTGACACGTGATGGTTAAAACAACAACATAAACAAGCGGCTGTTAAAGGAACCAATTTGGGGGTCACGTGCTCACACGTGATCAAGGGTCACGTGCCAGCACGTGATAGGCTTGAAAGCCTTACAGTTTAATAGAGTTAAAATTCTAAATTTCTCTAAAATCTTTCGAAATAGAATTAAAATTCTAAAAAGCTTCTAAATCTTTCCAAATGGAAAAGGATTATGGGGACCGTTGGATTAAAGATCTAAGGGTGATTAAATATCACCAATTTATGGAAAGATCTTGGACTTGGAAAGATTTCCCCCCTAAATCTGACCGAGATAACAAATGGATATTTTTGGATTTAAAATCCAATGGTGAATAAAATTACTTAACAATCTAAAAGCCCAGATTAATGATGAATGCAAATCAAATCTCTCAACATACAAATCAAATCTCTCTATGAGAGATTTGCTAAACAAATTGATTTTCTTCCTTCTCCTATAAATAGGAGCCAAGAAGAGAAGAGGGGGATCTACTTTTTTGAGAGAAAAACATGAGAATTTAATTCTCAATAGGGAAGAAAAGAAAGGAGAATTTAATTCTCAACAAAGAAAACCCTATGTGAGAAAAGAAAGGGAATCAAAACTTCAAACAGAGAATTTAATTCTCAAAATCCAAGAGTTTAACTCTTATACAAAAAAGAACTTAGTTCTTCTTCTGGTTGAAGATCTGCACAGAGCACATCTCCCCATAACTTGAGAATTTAATTCTCATCGGGTAGAGATCCTGCCATGCAGATCCTAAACTTAGAAGGGGAATTGAGTTTTTAGAATTTAATTCTCCTAAAACAAAACTAGGGTTTAACCCTAATCAAGAATTTAATTCTTTTACATATCTGGGAATTTAATTCCTTTGAAAAGAAATCAGGGTTTCATCCTAAATAAGAATTTAATTCTTTCACGATAGGAATTTAATTCCTCCAAAATCATAATTAGGATTTAACCCTACAAAGAATTCAATTCTTAAAAGATCTCTGTTCATGAAAAGAACTAGGGTCACGTGCCCCCACGTGACCCTTGAAAAGACCCCCTGCAAAGAACTTTGAAGCATCACCTCACGTGCTCCCACGTGACTCCCAAAACGCAGAAAGCAAAAGCAAAGGAAATGAAAGCTTTGGGCGCTCTCACGTGTTATCACGTGACCCCTCAGCAAATGCTTTAACAATTTGTGCACAGATCACCATCACGTGCCAACACGTGATGCTCTAAAATAAAAATGAAAGTGTTTAACACTTAATGGCAAAACAAAAGAAAAGAAGCTTTGGGCGCTCTCACGTGTCCCCACGTGACCCCTCAGCAAGTGCTGTAATATTCAATGCACAAACCCCCATCACGTGCCAACACGTGATGCTCTAAAATAAAGATGAAAAGTGTTTAACACTTATTCGCAGATTTGAGGATAAAACAAAGGAGATCTGGCTTCACATTTAGGGCGCCCTCACGTGTCACCACGTGACCCCTAATGAGCATTCTAACAGACCAGAGCGGAGGCCTCCATCACGTGCTCACACGTGATGGCCGTCAGAATTAAAAGTGTTAAACACTTACCTGCAGAATAAAATAAGGGAAATCAGGGCGCTCTCAAGTGTCCGCACGTGACCCCTCTTTACTTAGTGTTTAACACTAATTGGAAAACTCTATCTGCAGTGTTTAACACTGATTTTCTTAGTGTTTAACACTAATTTGGAAAACTCTATTTGCAGTGTTTAACACTGATTTTCTTAGTGATTAGCACTAATGTGAAAACTCTGTTCCCGGTGTTTAACACTGATTTGCTTTGGTGTTTAACACTAATTTGAAATCTCTGATTACCAGTGTTTAACACTGATTTGCTTTAGTGTTTAACACTAATTTGAAAGCCCTGTTGCTAGTGTTTAACACTGGTTTTCTTTTAGTGTTAAACACTAACTTGCTAATCTTAATTCCAGTGTTCAACACTGTTGGTCTTTAGTGTTTAACACTAGCTTTAGCCCAATTGGCTAAGTTTCTGGAGGCAAAGCCTCTCCTTCAATGAGCCAACAAAGGGCCAATATTTCAAACATAATTGGACTTAGCCCAAACTGGCCATAAGTCCTCAAATCATCTTGAACTGAGCACATTTGCTTTTTCAACCAACTCATTGGTTCAAGGGTACATCTCTGAACTCCTCTGATATTTGTCGTTGTAATCCTTCAACGTCTTCAGAGAGGTGACGGGTCCCGACAACCGCACATTGATACGGACTGTGGGGTCCTTAAACTCATGGACTAATGCGTCCTTAAACTAACATTTGTCTCCAAAACGGGAATGATGGACAACTATGTCCTTAAACTGGTATTGGACCACCATGTCCCTAAACTGGAAATGGACCACCATGTCCCTAAACTGGAACAATAGAGCCCAAACGCTCTTTTGTCGGATCTAAACGATCCCGTTAAGTTGATCTTAGTCTCAAAACTGGACTAACGTATCCTTAACAAATGTTTAAGTTGATCTTAGCCTCAAATACGGCTAACGTATCCTTAAACCCTCAAACAGACTTTAGTCCCAAATTGGACTACAGGTCTCCCAACCAACTTTGGTTCAAGGGTACATCTTCGAACTCCTCTGACCCCTGTCATTGTAATCCTTCAACGTCGTCAGAGAGGTGACGGGTCCCGACGGCCATATATTCAATGGACCACTATGTCCCTAAACTGGAGATGGACCACTATGTCCCTAAACTGGAGATGGACCACCATGTCCTTAAACTGGTCATGGACCACTATGTCCCTAAACTGAAACAATAGAGCCCAAACGCTGTTTTGTCGGATCTAAACGATCCCGTTAAGTAGATCTTAGTCTCAAATTGGACTAACGTATTCTTAACAAACGTTTAAGTTGATCTTAGCCTCAAATATGGCTAACGTGTCCTTAAATCAAACCTTCAATCAGACTTTAGTCCCAAATTGGACTATAGATCTCTCAATCAACTTTGGTTCAAGGGTACATCTCTGAACTCCTCTGATATTTGTCGTTGTAATCCTTCAACGTCGTCAGAGGGGTGACGGGTCCCGACAACCACACATTAATACGGACTGTGGGGTCCTTAAACTCATGGACTTATGCGTCCTTAAACCAACATTCGTCCAAAAATGGGAATGTTGGACCATTACGTCCCTAAACTGGAACAATAGAGCCCAAATGCTCTTTTGTCTGATCTAAACGATCCCGTTAAGTTGATCTTAGTCTCAAATTGGACTAACGTATCCTTAACAAACGTTTAAGTTGATCTTAGTCTCAAATAAGACTAACGTATCCTTAAACCAAAACCCCAAACCCAAATCTAAGAAAATACGGATTTGGACTAGTCCACGCCCTACGGGCGACGACATAACTCAGTCTCCGTATACAATCCACGGGCAACCAAAAACAAAATAAATACCCATGACACGAAGTGACCAGCTGGAGAAGGAGAAAGTTGTTACCGCGATGCGGTAGCGTAATTAACTGCAGGGGCTTGCGCCTGCAGGGAAGAGCGTCCCCACAATCAAAAACCCCTCAAACGAGGGGGAATCTGACGAAGTCTGCTACATCGGCCGCATCCGTTTAAACCTCCGATACATGGTGCCATAAATCAACTTGGCATCTTCGGAGAGGTGGACGGATAAAACCAAATAGCATCTGCCCCGAATCTCTGGCTAGACAGTCCATGTCTTGGCCGCCATTCGGAGGGGAACACCAGTCTAGCTTTATAGGTCTCAACCTGTCCATCTACACCAATCTTCCTTTTGAAGATCCACTTGCATCCTACGGGTTTTACCCCGTCTGGAGCAATGTCCAACGTCCATACTTTGTTGGTGTACATGGACTCCATTTCGGTCCGCATTGCATCTAGCCATTTTACCGAGTCGACGCTCTGAACGGCTTGCTGGAAGCTAGTAGGCTCATCATAATCTATGATGCAATCCTCTCTATCCCCGTCTATGAGAAAACCGTAGTATCTCTCGGGCGGATGAGACTGCCTACTACTTCTGCGGAGCGGCGTAGGAATGTCTTGTTCTTTTGAACCCTCTGGTTCCACTAAGCTTTCAGTAATAGCTCGTGGTTCTGGAATTTCTTCCAGTTCTACTGTGCTCCCACTTATCTGGGTTTCCAAAAACTCAGTTTCCAAGAAGTAGGCATGACGAGAAACAAGAACTTTTTGTTCCTCTTCGCAGTAGAAGAAATATCCCTTGGAGTTCTTTAGATATCCCACGAACTTACACTGTACTGAGCGTGCCTCGAGCTTGTCCGCATGCTGCTTTTTAACAAAAGCTGGACATCCCCATGTCTTAATGTGCTTAAGATAGGGTCTCTTCCTACACCACATCTCATATGGTGTAGTCGACACAGTTTTAGTCGGAACTCGGTTCAAAAGGTATGCAGCTGATTCTAGCGCATACCCCCAGAATGATCGCGGTAACTCAGCGTTACTCATCATGGACCGTATCATATCCAATAGGGTTCGGTTCCGTCTCTCCGATACACCGTTATGTTGCGGAGTGTATAGAGGAGTAAGCTGAGAGAGAATTCCGTTCTCTTTTAAATAATCCAGGAACTCGACACTCAAGTATTCTCCACCTCGATCCGATCTTAGAATCTTAATACTTTTGCCGGTTTGTTTTTCTACTTCATTCTTATATTCCTGGAACTTTCCAAAGGCTTCGGACTTATGTTTCATTAAGAAGACATAACCGTACCTTGAAAAATCATCCGTAGAAGTAATGAAGTAAGAATAACCGCTTCGCGCATGTGTAGACATTGGACCGCACACGTCGCTGTGTACGAGTCCCAAGAGCTCGCTTGCTCTTACTCCGTGTCCAGTGAACGGAGTCTTTGTCATCTTTCCTTTGAGACAGGATTGACAAGTGGCATACGATTGATATTCGAACGGATTCAAATATCCTTTTGTATGTAACTTCGTCAACCTTCTCTCATTGATGTGACCCAGTCTACAATGCCATAAGAAAGTCTGATTTATTTCCGGAGACTTTCTTTTGTGTGTATTCTGGACGTTGAAAATCTGTGGTTGGTTTAACACGTATATACCATTGCTCAATGTACCTGACCCAATCAAAACTTGATTAAGGTGAATGTTTACAACATTACTTACAAACGCAAATTCATAACCTTCTTTAGAAACTAAAGATACAGAAATGATATTACAAGTTGCGTTAGGTACAAAAAAGCAATTACGTAAAACCAAAACATGTCCATCTGACATTCCCAGGTGATAGTCCCCTACGGCCTTAGCATCCATGCTAGCTCCGTTCGCAACTCTGAGGGTCATGTCACCTGCCTTCAAAACCCTACGGTTTCTCAATGCCTGCAAAGAATTACAGATATGAGATCCTGATCCGGTATACAATACCCAGGAAGTAGAGTTTATTGAAAGACAGTTTTCAATAACATACACACCTGAAGCTGAAGCCGCAACCTGCTTCAATTCCTGTGTCCTGGCTTTCCAAGCCCTGCAATCATTCTTCCAGTGACCTTTCTTATGACAATAGAAGCATTCTTCCTTATCCACAAGCTTCCCCGCTTTCTTTGTTGCTTTTGCTTTTCCCTTCGTATCCACTTTACTAACACCGCCCCTTGGTTTGGCGAAGGCTTTCTTCTTCTTTCCCTTGGCTTTCGCCTTGGACCTAGAAGAGGAAGATCCTCCTACAAACAAAGTGGATGTTTCCCTACCTTTCTGTAGGGTGCCCTCTGCACCCCTCAGCATGTTGAGGAGTTCTGAAAGTTCAACTTCTTTTTCTTGTAAGTTGAAGTTCAGTATAAACTGGGCGTAAGTGGAAGGAAGGGACTGGAGAATCAAGTCCGTATAGAGCTCGTTCTCTAACGTGGTTCCAAGTTCCGCGAGCTCCTCAATGAAGCCAATCATCTTAAGCACGTGTTCCGCTACCGATGATCCGATGGCCAACCTTGCCGAAAATAACTTTTTCGACACTTCGTATCTTGCGATACGAGATTGCTCTCCATACAGTTTTTTTGTATGGAGAAATATGGATTCAAGGTCCATATTCTCGTGCCTCCTCTGATGTTCGTTGTCCATCGAGGCAAGTACGAGGCACTTGACCTTCGCGCTATCAATCTCCCAGGTCTTACGGATTTCCTTATCCGCGACGCTGGAGGTGGGACTTGGGATAGGGGGAGCTTTGGTGGTAAGAAGATACCCCAGCTTGTCGTAAGTGATTGCCATTTTGACATTCCTGAGCCAATCTTTGTAGTTTGGCCCTGTCAGTATGTTTTTATTTAGGAGTAACTTAAGTCCAGTCATGTCGATTGGTCGCTGCAATTAGGAGAGAGAAGAAGAAACACTCAGCATGATGCTCTTGCAAGTTTAGAGTGGTTTTTAGTTTGTCTAAACAGGATGGCTCCCACTGTTTCTCGAATCCCTTCTCAAACCAAAAAGGAAGAATTAGTCAGGATCAATCTCACCGTACAATACTTGCTTAACCGTTCGGCCAGGCCAGTGTCGGTACTTCGAGGGAGGTTTTCCAACGCTTTCGCGAAGTTCCTTAATTAAATAACCTCTTTTCCCTGAGGGCGTAGCCCCGCTAACACCTTTCTAGACACCTACTAGGTTTATAGCATTGATCGTTAAGTGAGAAATTTCCCGAGGAGTAGCATATACTCACAGTAGGATCGGGATCCAAATATCATCGCGTGACGAAACTGAAGGAATCCTACCAGAATCATCACACTCCAAATGGTATGCAACACTAGCAAGTTTCAGTTCTTTTGAAACTCCCGATGTGGATTTTTGCCCCATGCTCTTATGACCTTGACTTTGGCCAACAAATCATAAGTCACATGTCAAGTTCTACCCGTCGTTCTCCAGGTTAATTTGAATCCACCCGTACCTACCCTTGACTTTGGCCAACAAGGCAGTACGACTGTTCCAAACCAACGCATCTATCTATGCTGCACATGAATACCCAATAGCTACCAATCACTATGCCTTGACTTTGGCCAACAAACACAGCTTGAATACTATTGACTATTCATGTGAAACGACGGAGGGCTAAGAATGGTTTTGGCGAAACCGTGAACGTAGAGAACTTGATATAGTCGATAGAACGAGATAGCTTCTAAAAGGAGTGGCTCAAACTCCGCATTTAAAAGTTAGTTTTGAAAAGAACCGAGTGGTTTTTCAAAAGTTTTACTTGGTTTATTTTCTTGCATTAGTTCTTTTAATGCGTGATATTCTTGCATTAGTTCTTTTAATGCGTCCCATCATTTAATCCTACCATTGCAGAAAACAACCAAAAATGACGTACGCTTATGCCATTCGCATTCGCCACTAGGCCCCGTCATTACCCGTTAGGTTACTTAACTAACGACAGAGCGGGGGCTGGGCTAGCGCAGCTGTAAAACATAAGCAACGCCTAAATAATATCATATATAGATATAATGCAATGATAGACATTTCAGATCACAGATGAATACATTGGATATACTAGGAACCTGCAATTCGTACGAGCCTGTAACGAAAAGAAGATTACACGGTCGCGGTGAATAGCCAATACCCCACCCAAGACCCCTACGGGTGCGGCAAACTACCCGCCAAGTACCCGAAGCGAAGCAGCCTCCCTCATCCCCATGAGTAGGCCACTCGGCACTTCGGCATACCCGGTAGTTTGTGCACCCCCTCCATGGGTCTATCCTAGGAGCAAAAACAGTAAAAAGAAATTATACAATGACGGCTACAACCCCGACCCGGTTGTGCGGCCATACAAATAATTATTACATCAATTTACAAATTTACATGAATTGAAAGAAAAGAAAACTCTCGTCTCACAACCCCCGGCTATTCACCCGCGACAATCCAATGAATTCATATACACATTCCAATAACATTACAGATCACAGATTTGTATAACCCCCACTAATCGACATATAGCGATTAGTAGACGTTCAATACAAATATCACATTACAGAAAAACCCGTCAGCTAAAGTCTTTTAGAAGTTCGATCAAAAATACGGATTTATAGGCCCCAAAAATAAAATTTTCGTTCTGGAAAATCTGGGCAGAAAATATATATTCCAAAAATCCAAAAACAACCCCAGAATAACTCTGCACCAAACTTGGACCTCGGCCGAGTCAACTCGGCCGCGGATCCGCGGCGGAAGCGTGCTCCCGCCGCGTTTCCGCGGCGCTTTGACTCGATCGTTGGACCAAATTTGGTGGGTGATCACACAAAAGCCTGAGCCGATTTTTATGATAAAATTTATCAACTTTTGAACAGAATAAAAATCGGCAGAATCTGGACATTTTTGGGTTCGTTTTGCGACTTTTCTTTGATCGATCTTCTAGCTACTTTGCTAACATGTTTGATAGAGTTTAACTAGGCTCTGATACCACTGTAAGTCCATGCTACCTCTCCCGGTACTTTCGGGCTTGCGGAATTTGATAAAAAACGATTTTCTTAGAGGTGGTAACATGGACTTAAAACCCGGATTTTTGTTAAACATCTAACTAACAACCTAACTACGAGTTGCTAACTACTCGGTTAGGGGGTTATACCTTTCTATTTCTCGAACTCCTTCGTCTTCAAGCTTCGATGGTCGTCCGGATCGCCTTCACTCCGTCGTCTCCTTGCGCCGAAGATAGATCCACCTCGAAAGCTTCAACCTTTGGCTCCTTCTTCGAACTTTGAAGAAACTAATTCACTCGGTTTGCTAAACCTTGTGAACTAGAGTGAGTAGAGAAGAGTTTGTATGAGATTTTATCTATGGTTCTTGGTTCTCAACTCATGAGACAAGTGAACCATAGAGTCAAGAGAGGGAGAGCAAGAGGAGGAAGATGAGAGCTCAAGAACAAGAGAGAAAATGAGCATGAAAGAATGAGAGAAGACTTTTCTCATTTGGCTCTCATAATCCAAAACAATCATAACACCTCATATCAATCAAGTATTATGTGATGGTTTAAGCAACCATAGCCATATCATTTCATGCACTCATTTTGCACAAAAGAGCAAGCAAGCAAATGTCTTTGCCATGAAATGATAACTATAGTTATCATGATGGTCAACTAGTCAAGCCTAGTCAACCGGTCAACAAAGTCAACAAGTCAACAAGTCAACAAAGTCAACAACTCAACAACAATGTCACCATAATACCTAATTAATATAATTGTTAATCACATATCATATTCTCATTAGGGTTGAGCAAAAAGTCAATAGTCAACGGTCAACGGTCAACAACCCTAATGAGAATCCTCTGCCTCTGTCTCTCCGTCAACTGTGCATACACACCCGCATCCGCGTTCTGAGGAACACGAATACATACTGGATAAATCCAATCCCAAAACGTACACTAGGATCTGGCTTAAACCAAAGCCCACTAGTGTAAACTGTCCGGACACTGTACGTGCACAAGTGCACGGATGTGACCGAACCCTGTCGCAAAACCATGCGACCTGCCGCAAAACCATGCGACCTCTACTCTTTTGCCTAAAGGAGAATAGCTTTCTGTGTGGGACTCTAAAGACTCGACACTACACTGGCAGTGGGTTTAACCACAGACCGCAAGCGGCACTAGCTGTGCGTAACGGTCCCCAGGTAGATGCCGACAAGAAGACTGACGAGGTGAAACCCATCTAAACTCCTGCTGAGCCTGAATGTGACAATCTCCGTACAGTCCGGTCTGTTCGTCTGATACATCGCATGGCGGGCCTAGGGGGGCGGTAAACGTCAGTCCCCTAATAGCGGTACAAGTCGTGTCGGAGTGAAGCCCAAAACACCCTGAGATAACACTGGAAGCCTACCAGTATATCTCGATTGCCCTGGCCAGTGACTACTCGTGTAATGGCTCTCCTAGACACAGCACGATGTCAACCCCCAATACCGAGAGAGACGAATCCTGTCTAACCGTCACTGCCTCCAAGTGCTTCGGGACTGCACCTAACTACCACCTGTTTGCACGACTCCTTTGAGCCGTGGTAGGGTAGTAATCAATGTACAGTGGGAACACACTCGAGACGAAGTGACAGTGTCAAGTCAGCGGACTAAGCTGTACTCATGTCACCTGGGAACTGATAACTGACGATAGGTATAATACCAACCGGTCAGTTCCCGACGAGTCCTGTCCAGTGTACTCGTAGCCCAACGAGCACCCGCATACTATCTCCAGTACGACGTACTGACGGCTGTGGGACAGACCGTCTCCCACTCTGGGATGAGAAGCGCATGCGCTAGTCTACTCCGGAGTATCGATGCCCTGTCTCGATAGTCCTGCGACTAGGGACCTGCATAAGGATGTGCTTATAGATTACCCAGCCCCCACTAGTGTGACTGCCATCACAACGCTGGTAATCAAGCAAAGATCCTAAGGGCTCCACTAATGTGTATAGGTGATATACTAAAATAAACACAAGTACACATTGAAGTAGAAACAAACCAAGTAGCATACTACTATTTTGAGCAAGATTGTATATACAAGGTGAATATCCCAAGCTTCCATTAAGTAATATACAAACTAGTATGATACAGTAATGGCCTCTAGGGCATATACACTAACAGTCCGTTCGTCTATGTGTATCGCATGTCGGGCCTAGGGGGTTGGTAAAAGTCAGACCCCCAAAAGCGGTACAAGTCGTGTCGGAGTATAGCCTAGAACACCCTGAGATACTACTGGAATACCTACCAGTAAATCTCCTGCCTTGGCCAAGGACTTCGTGTAATGGCTCTTCTAGACACAACACGATCTCACCCCCAATACCGGGAGAGACGAAACCCCTGTCGATCCACTCACTGCCTCCATGTGGCTTGGGACTGTACCCAACTAAAACCTGTTTGCACGACTCCTTTGAGCCATGGTAGGGTAGTAATCAAAGCACAGTGGGAACTCATACGAGACAAATGACGATCTCAGGTCGATGAACTAACCAGCACACATGTCACCAGGGAACTGCTATCTGACGCTAGGTATAAAACCAACTAGCAAGTTCCCGGCGAGTCCGTCCGGTGTACTCATAACCCAATCAGCAACTGTATACGTCTTAGGTAAACCAACTGACGCCAATGGCTTGTGAGACCAATCACCACACCTCGTCAGGGTCTCGATCCGTATACACTAGTCTACTCTGGAGTATCGATGCCCTGTCTCGAAACTCCCTCAACTAGGGACCTTTTAAGGATGTGCTTATAGACCTCAGCTCCCACATATATGATCTCCATTATACTGCTGGCAGTCAAGGAAGAATCCTCTGGGCTCTATCAACGTGTAATATTGACCTGTAATGTCACCTAAAGCATGTACACGATGATAAAGACAAACCAGATAGCATACTATTCTCAATCAACGTGTAATACTGAACTGCAATGTCACCTAAAGCATGTACACGATGATAAAGACAAACCAGATAGTATACAATCCTTTCGAGTAAGACTGTTCTACCGGTATAGGTCCTCCCTCAATCATTGCAATCACGTGCTTGCGATCCAATAATTGACTTTGAGGGCATTATATCCAACAGTATTGCGGATAGACGTACGTGACGATAGATCCGTACGATATGCATATGATATTTGATGGATATGGTATAAAGAAATCATACCATACTTGTGATAACAAGGATAGTGTGCCGAATACAGCCAAGTTTCATTTGGACTCGTGGAGTCATGAGTTATCCCGACTTGGGACGTTACGATTGATTGAGATATACTCTTTTAAAAACTAACGATTCATTTTCACTTTTAAATGATAAATGACAAGGATGCGATGCTATTTCTAAAACGAATATCTATTTTAAATTAATGCATCTTTTTTATTTCAAAATAACGTTTCGTTCCATTTTCAATGATAATGGTTTAGCTCATAGCAATTAGTTACATTTAATAATTACACGATACACTTAGATTTCCTTTATATGTTCGCGATACGTTTACCGATTATATACGTTAATTACATTCTCTTTTATATGAACACACTGATAGAACACTGCACAACTACCAATGAGTACTATGTTGCACGAGCACAGATGGATATATTACACTACACCACATTGGTACTGCCATGACACTGTACGGCCGCTATACCGTGTGATATCTATATAAATGCCGATACGATGCGTTATGAATTCCCTATATCCGGAGAATTGGGTTGTATTTATATGTTATGGATATGGGTAGAATTACATTCTGCTTTAAACACTTATAGAATACTTGCACAAATACTAATGATTGTCATACTACACGACCACAGACGTGTAAGCTAAACTATACATCATTAGTATTGCCATGACACAGTAGAACCATTGCGTTTGTTTGTATGACTGACTATATTTATGTATGATGCTTTTATTACCTGTTGAGTAATTATGAATATCATTACCATGGGTATTCGTATTTGATTGTTGAGTTTTTATGATGATTTTACCTTCGATGATATATATGAGTGGTATGGGACACTGATATATATATATATTGATTATATCATCAGAAAGATATATGCAATTATTATTCTTCTTTACTTGATATTTTCTGGATACGATGAGTTGACATCCACCATAAGCGTGATATTTTCTGATTTGATTTTATTCCGAACCGAGTGGGGAGCTATACGTTTACGGACATGCCACATATCCGGACTGAGTGTGTTAGAAATATGTATGCCCTAAAGGCCATTATTGTATGATATAGTGGATGCTTGGACATATATATAGAGGACTTTCTTGCTCGACATAATAGTATGCTATTTGGTTGCTCTTTATCTTAATATGTACACCTGTATTATTATAATGTCTCTATGATACATGTTGATAAAGCTCTTAGGATGTTAGCTTAACTACCAGGACTATGATGCAGATAATACTAGTAGGGCTTGTGTAGTCCGCAAGCACATCCTTTAACCGTTCCTAGTCGAGAGAGTATCGAGACAGGGCATCGATATTTCAGAGTAGACTAATGTGTACGTTTCTTGACCCTGTATGGGGCGATAGTTGATCCCACAACCATTGGTGTTTGACATCAAAGATTGTACACATGTGCTCATTAGAGAATGTGTATACCGAACAGGACTAGCCGAGAACTCCTAGATGGTGCTATACCTATCGTCAGATAGCAGTTCTTTGATGACACTTTTACGGGTTAGTCTGTAGACTCGAGATCGTTATAGTGTCTTGTGTGGTTCCCAATGTGCTTTGATTTCCTCCCTACCACGACTCAAAAGATTCATGCAAACAGGTGGATTTTGGGTACAGTCCCGAGTCACATGGAGGCAGTGAGCGATAGGAGGGGTTTCGTCTCTCCCGGTATAGGGAGTTGATGTTGCGCTATGCTCGATTGGCTATAACAAAAAGTACTTGGCCAGGGCTGATGAGATTTACTGATAAGTGTTATTAGTAGTTTCTCGAATGGTTATAGGCCACATATCGGCATGACTTATCAAGTTACTGGGGTCTGACGATTCCACCCCTAGACTTGATATGCGATATATCAGACGAAGAGACCGGACTGTACGGTAAGTGTTGCTTATATGCTTTGCGGGAGTTTGGAAAAACTTGCTTGTTGATCGTCTATTAGCTCAATAGCTGAGTGGCCGTTACGTCCAGCTAGTACTGCCGACGGCTTATGGGTGACTGATATGATCATTACCTACCGCTGGCGTATTGACGAGTCTTTAGAGTCCCACACAGAGGTTTCCTAGCTCAAGCGAAATGAAGTAGGGCACATATAGTGATATGTGCAGGAGCTTGATTAAATACGAGTATGTGATACCGTATTCTAATCTCGCGGTATTTGATATCGGTTAGGTTATATGAGATATAACCGGATTATTGAATCACGTGTTGATTCAATGGTATATGTATATATGGTTAATATATATTTGTATATTTGATATTAGCCGGATTATATTTGATATTAGCCGGATTATATTTGATATACCCAGATTATTGAATCAAGTGTTGATTTAATAATTTAATATATATATATATATATATATTAACTAGTATTGAATATTAGACGGTTATATATGATATAACCAGATTATTGAATCAAGTGTTGATTTAATAATATGATATACATATAAATAAGATATTAGTCGGTTATATATGATATGACCGGATTATTGAATCAAGTGTTGATTTAATAATTTGATATATGTTTTTATATTTGATATATTAATATATATTAACTAATATAATGCCCACTAAAGATTTTATTCTTTTCTAATACATTTAATATATATGTGATATATATTAATATATGTATTTAATTTTTGTATCATGCTTGATGATACATTGAACATGGGTGTATGGGACTTTCACTAGAGCCAAGGATAATATTGGGTGATTTATTTTAAAGTGAAATAAAATTTAGTGGATAATGAGCATGGCTTAGATGCTTGTAGAAGCATGTAGAAGCATGTAGAAGCTATGACTCATTCCACTACTCTAGATATTTTCTCACCCAACCATATATCTTTAGCCCATGGTTAACTATCACTATGAGCACTTGAGATTTTTCTTCACCCAAGTTCATCTTCTTCCTCTCTAGATTTTCTTGAGTTGAAAAATAAGAAGAGAAAATAATTTCTAAAGTGAGCAAAATTCCTACTTTATCAACCTACTCTCATCTAGCCCATTAGATTAGGTTGTTTGCTTCACTAATTCTTTGATTAGTGAAGATGTACCTTGAGTTAGAGAAACTTCAAGGTAGATCATATTCGGCATCGAAGATCCATTAGAAAGCTCGTTCATTTCACCAAGTGAAACCTAAGAAGAGTTCTAGGGACTACTACTTTGAGCTTTAGAAGTGAAGGACCGGTCTACAATGGTTGTATTCTCTATTCACTTAGTGTAAAACTTGTTTACTTGCTTACAAACTCTAATTGTTTTGTTCGATTCTAGATTAGTGTAGCTTAGACCTCTAGATTTTTTAAAATTGCATACTTGATGCATGTGGAAACCTAGTAGAGGTGCTAAGACATACTTTCATTGTACCAGAGCCAAGCTAGAGCATTAGGCAAGATTTAAACGACGTTAAAGTGTTCGATCGAACTTCAAAACCCGAAAATTTCCAAGTTTCTGTCCATTTTTTCAAAAGTTGATATTTTACAGATTAAAAATATGCAGAAATTCTTGCAGGGTATTTAATGGAGCCCCTAGAAATACGAGGGCTCAACTCGACCAAATGGCCACGGAACCAGGACATAACCTGGGGTTTAGCCGCGGTTCCGCCGCACTTTTGATGTGTTAGAGACTTATGTTTCTTGTGCTGCACCATGTTGATATTTGGCTCTTTCTGGGTGTTTTTATTGAGACTCAACTTGTTTAGGTCTCTATGATTTGTGGGTGTTTGATATATGTAAGTGCACGGCGGCGCCCCGGCCGTCGATCCGACGCCGGAAACGCGGAAACGAAAAACTTTGCGAAACTTGCAAACCGGCACCACCGCGCACTTTTAACCCGGATCGGGCCATTAACCTAGCTACTAGCAAACAACAAGATGGGTAGAGAGATATACCAAGCGATCCGTATCCTTCGGTCTTCGTCTCCACTCCGATCTCCCGCGGAATCTCCGTCCGTCACCTCCTCGTCGAAAAGGGCACCACGTAGACATATACTTTTACGGGCTCCCACCTCTGGACCGAGGCAACTCGGGCGCGAAGTTGGCTAGCCGACGCGTCCAAGATGTGCTGTAGACTAGTATAGAAACTTTGTCTCTTGGGGTTTATGGAAGATTCCATGATGGAGCTGGAGTAGAGAATGAGCAATGGAGAGAGGTGCATGGGAATTTTGGTAGTAAGCTAAAAAGGGAGATGAATGATAATTTTCCTACACCAAAAAATGAATTCCCTCACTCTCTCCCTCCTAAAGTGGCCGGCCCCCTCTCCAAAGAATGGTGGTTGATCAATTAACAAAAAAGGGAGAGATTATCAAGAGAAGAAAGGCATCATCATGAGAAGAAATTGGTCACACTCATTTCTAATCTCAACCCCACTCAATCTCATCACAATAAATACAATGGATGAGACAGAAAAAGAATCTCATGATTATGAAGGCACAAAAGCAAGAAACCCCTCCACAAATAAGTTATTTGCAAACTGCAAATAACCCCCTCCATCGATAAAGTCCGGCCGCGAAGGAACAAAAGATAACTGGCCGGAACGGAATGCAAACTGGCAACGGCAGAAAACTGATCCCGTAATAAATTACAGGAAAACCCCGCGACTGTATATACATACCCGCATTTGTATTCCAACTGAATACAAAAGCAAAGAGACAAAATCTACACTATCTAATACTAGGATCCGGCTTAAGCCAAAGCCGGCTAGTAAAATCCGTCCGATCACGATCCGTGCAATACCGCACGTATCTGATCGAACCCAGCCATATCTCCATACGGCCTCTGCAGCGTTTCGCCCGAAACCTGAGTAACTGTGTGTGGTGGACTCGAAAGACTCATCAATACTATGGCTGTGGATTTAACCACTAGCACGTCAGAGGTATTAGCCATACATGACGGGCTACCAGCTATTGACCAAAAGGGACATCGATGAGCGAACTCATCCTGACACCCTACTGAGCCTGTCAGTGACAATATCCGTACAGTCCGGTCCGTTCGTCTATGAGCATCGCATGGCGGGCCTAGGGGGGTGGTAAAAGTCAGACCCCTAAAAGCGGTACAAGTCGTGTCGGAGTGTAGCCCAGAACACCCTGAGATACTACTGGAATACCTACCAGCAAATCTCCTGCCTTGGCCAAGGACTTTTCATGTACTGGCTCTCCTAGACACAGCGCGATCTCACCCCCAATACCGGGAGAGACGAACCCCTGCAGATCCGCTCACTGTCTCCATGTGGCTCGGGACTGTACCCAACTAAAACCTGTTTGCACGTCTCCTTTGAGCGTGGTAGGGTAGTAATCAAAGCACAGTGGGAACTCACACGAGACAAATGACGATCTCAGGTCGATGAACTAACCTGTACACATGTCACTAGGGAACTGCTATCTGACATCTGGTATAATCCCAACTAGCAGGTTCCCGGCGAGTCCTGTCCGGTGTACTCATAACCCAATGAGCACCTGTATGCATCTTAAGTGAACCAACTGACACCAGTGGCTTGTGAGACCGGCCACCTCCCCTCGTCGGGGTCTCGACTGTATACACTAGTCTACTCTGGAGTATCGATGCCCTGTCTCGAAACTCCCACGACTAGGGACCTTTTAAGGATGTGCTTATAGACCCCAGCTCCCACGTATATGATGAAGGGTTCCTCGGCACCCCAAGGAGGTCTCACAAGGCATCAACCATGCCAATTTGAAATTTTAACGGTGCCGAGAAACCCTAATACGGACCGTTGGCTAGAAGTTTAGGCGAAACAAGCAACTAGTTAACAAATTTACTAAGTGAACGGAAATACAACCTTTGTAGATCCGGTTCTCCACCTCCATAGCTCCGTGATGGAGTCCTCTCCGCTGTCCAAATTAAATCCCGGGCTCAAGCGTCGGCTTTATCGGAGAAATGGGCGGGCAAGGTCGTCGGCTTCGTGCCGAAGATGATCTACGTCGAGGCATCACTAGATCAAGCTCCCACTTCACCAAGTCATGAAACTTGTGAAGAAAACACTCTACTACTTGGCAAGAGGTAGAGGATGAAGAAATAGGAAGTGGGTTCACTTTAGATTTGGATTTCTCACACTTTTTCATCAATCACCATTGATGAAGCAAGCTTTTCTTCTTATGAAGAAGAAGAAGAAGATGATATTATTATGATAATATTCCAAATAGAAAATAAAAGGAATCCTTATCATAATCTAACCATGGTGAAGTGTAGAGAATCAACTAGGGTTAAGTGGAGTGGTTAGGGTTAAGCATGAGACAAAATGGTGACTTAGTCAAAGCTTCATGAAGCTTCAACATGCAAGTCCAAAATGAGGCACCATTTCATTTCTTTATGCCATTTATTTTCCAAAACAAATAAACAAATAAATAAATGAATAAATAAATAATGGAAAAAACAAAACCCTAATTTCCAACTTAACCATGGTTTAATTCTTTACACTTAACCAAAAAGCATGTATTATCAAACATGATACAATCATGTGCACAAAAGTATATCACATATACAATGTGCACATCAAGTGAGAAAATCCATTTAAAGTGAACCAATACTAGTTAATGCTAAGTAATATATCAAATATATAATTATACATTAAATCATTAAATCAACACTTGATTTAACTATCCGGTCATATCGCATATAATCGACTAGTATCCTATGTATCGGCTTACCGAATCAATCCTTGATTCGATAACTAGGTTATATCGCATACAACCATTCGATACATTCATCGCGAGAATGAAATACGGTATCACATACACGCAATATTCTCGGTCCCGCACATATCTCATATGCGCTCCTATTTCGTTTCGCTTGAGCCAGGAAACCTCTGTGTAGGACTCTAAAGACTCGTCAATACGCCGGCAGCAGGTGATGATCATATCAAACACCTACAAGCCGCAAGCGGTCTGCTAAACGTAACGGCCACCCGGGTATTGAGCGATCAGAAGATCGACGAGCAAGCCCGCTCACACTCCAGTGAATCCATCCAGTAACACTACCGTACAGTCCGGTCTCGTCGTCTGATATGTCGCATATCTCGCCTAGGGTTGGTAAACGTCAGACCCCAATAGCTCGATAAGTCGTGTCGATATGAGGTCTATAAAAATTCGAGAAACTACTGGTAACACTTACCAGTAAATCTCAGCAACCCTGGTCAGGGATTTCCGGTTATAGCCAATCGAACACAGTGCAACATCAACTCTCTATACCGGGAGAGACGAATCCCCTCCTATCGCTCATTGCCTCCATGTGACTCGGGACCGTACCCAAAAACCACCATTTTGCACGCCCTATTGGACGTGTTAAGATGGAAATCAAAGCACAGTGGGAACCACACAAGACTCTATGACGATCTCGGGTCAACAGACTACTCTGTACCAGTGTCACCAGAGAACTGCCATCTGACGTAAGGTATAATACCATCTGGGAGTTCTCGGTGAGTCCGTCCAGTGTACCCAGTCTCTACTGAGCACCCATATATCATCTCCGATGTCAAACACCAGTGGATATGGGATCATCCATCGCCCATCTGTATGGGTCGAGAAGGTACACGCTAGTCTACTCTGGTATATCGATGCCCCATCTCGATACACCCACGACTAGGGACTTTCAAGGATGTACTTATGGACTACCATGTCCCCACTAGTATGATCCGCATCATAGTCCAGGTAGTCAAGTACACATCCTAAGGGCTTTACCAACATGTAATAGAGAGACAATCTGTGTACACGTTAAGGTAAAGAGCAACCAGATAGCATATTATCATGTCGAGCAAGAAAGTCCTCCCTATATATGTCCCAGCATCCACTACAATATACATCCAATGTACAGTAATGGCCTCTAGGGCATATATATAACTAACAATCTCCCACTTGCACTAGGGCTATCTGTAGCAGTGGTTGTAGTATCTCAAACTCAACCATCCCATAAAAGTCTCTCTCTGGGAATAGGCCTTCGTGAGTGGATCCGCCGTGTTGTCCTCTGAGTCTACTCTCCTAACCTCGATCCCTTAGAGATCAACCATCTCCATGATCAGATGGTACTACCTTAGAATATGTCTGGATCACTGATGGGACGGACGTTCCTTGGCATAAGCCACAACTCCATTGTCACACAATGGGAGGAACATAGTTCATCTCATGAACCAGTATACACCCAAACAACCTCTTTGGTAGCATCTTAAGTAGCGATGTATCCTGGCTTTATCGTCTAGTATGTCACGGTATCTAGCTTGGAACTTTTCCAATATACCGTCCCTTTACTGAGGGTAAAGACAATGCCTGCGACTGACATTCAGTCGTCTTTATCACCCTGGAACCCTTCCAGTGATTCTCCCCAGGATCGATTGATACCATCTCACTACAGCTAGTGAGTATTCTAACATCCATTTAGATCTATCTCATAGATCCAAAACCCAGGATTTAGTAGGTATCACTTTGATCCTATGTGGAGAATCATTGTGATAAGCGGAGATTGATCGAGCGTAGCATAGGAAACTCTTTCCCTATCAAGAGTATGTCATCCACGTACTATACGAGGATCGTCACCATACTCCCTACTACCTTTTTGTTTATACAAGGTTCATCTACCATTTTGATGATGTCAAACTCTTTGACTAATTCATCAAAACAGATATTCCAACTCCGCGATGCCTGCTTTATCCTATAAAGCATTTTGCACACGTTTCCGCTGCTCCCACTGTTTACGAAGCCCTCTGGCTGTGTACTTATAGACACACTCTTCTAAAACATCATTTAGAACAGCAGTCATGACACCCAACCGCCAGATATCGTAGTCATGGAATGTAGCCGTGGCAAGTAGGATCTGGATGGACTTAAGCATAGCTTCTTGAAAAGGTTTCATCATTATCCACACCTGGTCAATGATGCAAACTTTTAACAAGTCTAGTTTTGAAAGTCTCAACTTTTCCATCTACACCAAGTAATCTTCTCAAGATATACTTGCTCCTGATGGGGATTTAACCCTCCAGATATAGCAACTAAAGTCCATACTTTGTTGGTGTATAAGGATTCCATCTCAGATCGATAAGCATCCAGCCATTCTTACACAGTCACACTCCTGATGGCCAGCTCTAAACTAGTTGGGTCATCATCTCATGATGCAATCCTCGCTCCCACTGTCATAGAGAAACCGAAGTATCTCTCAGGTGGGTGAGGAACCTTACTAGATCGGCGGAGAGGCTGAGGTTCGTTGGAATCTATTGAATCCTTTGGTTCTATCAAATCATCAGCTGCAGTTTGTATAGCTGGAACCTTTCCAGTTCTACTTAACAGACCTTGCCTCGAGCGTGTCCGGATTTTGCTTTTAGACATAGGCCGGACAACCCCAAATCTTAACTAACTTAAGACATGGGCTCTTCCCATTCCATATCACATATGAAGCGGTAGGCAACTGATTTGATTGGAACCCTATTCAATAGGTATGCAACTTCTCAAGTGCATAACTCCCAAAAGGAAATAGGTAACTCAGTAGTACTCATCATAGAGCACACCTTATCATATAGGGTGTGATTGCTCCGCCCCGATATACCATCGTGCTATGGTGTATACAGAGGAGTAATGCTGAGAGAGAATCTTATTCTCCTTTAGAATAGTCCAGGATTTCCGTGCTCAAGTATTCTCCTCCTTGATCACATCATAGGACATAATACCTATACCCGTATTTTGGTTCTCTACTTCTAACTTATATTCTGTGAATATCTCAAAAGGTTCGGACTTGTGTTTCAACAGGAACATATGTCTGAATCATGAGAGATCATCAGAGAACGTAATGAAGTATAAAGAACCAGTCTTGGCATGTGTAGACAGGGGACCTATCATACATCAACATGTATCATCCCAAGAGTTCAACTAACTCTTTCTCTGTTTCCAGTAAACGGAGCTATGGTCATCTTATCTTTGTGACATGACTGGCAAGTTTCACAAGATGTAAATTCAAACTGATTTAAATATGCATCTACATGTAACTTCAGCTAGTCGGGTCGCATTGATATGACCTAGTCTACAATGCCTCAAGAAGAATTCGTTCATTTCTGAACTCTTCCTCTTGTGTGTGTTCCATATACTAAGAACTGTAGTTTGATTTAGAACATTAATGCTTTTAGATAACGTGCCTGAACCGATCAACTTTTGATATAGGAAATGTTCAAAACATTATCCAACAATACAGAATTTTACCATTTCTTTACTAATAAAGAGACTGATATGATTTTGTATATCAGGTTCGGTATCTAATAACATTCGTTCAGAATCAATGTATTGGTAATACAGGGTGACGGTGACCGACAGACTTGGCTGCAACTCTTGCCCCGTTTTCTGCCTCATGAAACTTATCACCCGTTCTCAGTTTTTCTACCCTTTTGTAGCCCTATGTAACATATTACATATCTGGGATCCTGATCCGGTATCATATACCCAGGATACGGAGGATACTGAGAAACAGTTCTTTGTAATGAACACACCCGAAGATGATGCATCAACATGCACTCTCTTCGTTTGGGCGGCACGGGAAATCTGGTATTCCCCAATTTCCTGCTCTGTCTTATAACAATTATAAGTTGGAGCGGGACCAACGTTCCCTAGCTCAGTATAACAAGCAGGTTCGGTCAATATATCCGTTTTATTATCTTGATTAAGGCGTGATATGGTCGCTACCTGGAGAGAGAGAGAAGAAAACACTCAGCGTGCGCTCTTGCAAGAATAGATTGGTTTTATTTTATCTAATCAGGATGGCTCCCACTGCTTTTTATCAAATCTTCCTTCAAACCCTAAAAGGAAAGACTAGCCGGGATTAATTACACACTACAAGTTCGCCAATCTTTCAGCCAGGCCAGTGTCGGTACTTTGAGGGAGGTCCCCCATGCTTTCGCACGAACCTAATTAATGTAAACCTCGTTTTCCCAGAGGCGTAACCTCGTTAACACCTTTCTAGACACCTACTTGATCGGCTAATTGTAATGTGTAAAACTCTCCCAGGAGTAACAATTACTCACAGCGGGTATCGGGATCCAACTATCTCATAGAAGGTATGCAATCGCATTGCAAATTTCAACACTTGAAATTCCCGATAATATTTTGCCCCTAGCGTCTTATGACCTTGACAGAGGTCAACAAACCATAGGCTGCTAGTCAAGTTCAACCCGTCATTTCTTGATTGAAGTAAACCCACCCGCACGACCCTTGACAGAGGTCAACAAGATCGCACGACTACCCTAAATCAATCACATCATATGCTTATGCAGATAAGCACTAATCAGCTAACGCACACTACGCCTTGACAGAGGTCAACAAACGCAGCACGAATACTAACTAGTACATATCTGAAATGACGGAGGGCTACGACAGGTTTTTCTGAAAACCTATTGCGTAATGAACTTGATATCGTTGTAGGATCGAATGATTTTAAAATGGAGTGCTTTTGAGGCTTTTCTAGTTTTGCTAAAGGAGTCACTCCCGGTGAAGGGATCGTCGGTCCTTTCCTCGTCGAATGAGGTGCGGGATATATCATATATATCACTGTGCAAAGCAAAAACTCTTAAAAGCAATCAAAAGAAAAACCGAGTGTGTAGCATCTGCCAGTTATTGCTAAAGGAGTCACTCCCGGTGAAGGGATCTCGGTCCTTTCCCTATCGAATAAGGTGCAGGATATATCATATATACTTCTGTGCAAAGCAAGAACTTTAGCTACCTGTTTTATTTTTGAAATTCGATTCTACAACATCTTTGGTTTCTTTTATTTCATTAATCTCATTAATGAAGTCCCATCATTTAAGTACCTAAACATCACAGATAAATACGACGTACACTTATGCCATCCGCATTCGCCTCGATGTCCCCTCGTGCACCGTTAGGTTAGGTAACTAACGACAGAGCAGGGCAGGGCTAGCGCGGGTGTAAAACATAAGTAACATCTATATAATATATCATATATACTATATACTGTATCTATCACAGAACATCACATGATCACATCACAGATATCGCAGCAGAAGAAACATATGAAATATTGGATATACTAGGACGTCCGTGTTTTCAATAAGAGCCAGTATAAAACACGAATTCCACGGTCACGATGAATAGCCAAACCCACACCCCTAGACCCCTACGAGAGCGGCAAGCAACCCTACCAATTCTAGAGTTAGGAGACCCGGACTCGACTCCTCGAGTTGGTCTCCCACTGGACTCCAGAACCCGGTTACTTGTGCCCTCCTCCTTGGGTCTATCCTAGTGCGGAAAAGTAAATAATATACAAACGGTGACATCTTCCGCAATCTGGAAGTGCCCCAATAAAAAGAATATTACATATAAGTTTTTACATGAATGAAAATGAAAAACACTCATCTCACATAAAAAACCCCGGCTATTCAAACATGACGATCCAATATAACATATCCAGCAACACATAACATCACATGTCATCAATGTAAGTAAAAATGTCCATCCCAATTGTCGTTGACATATAGCAACGAAACCGGCGATATCACATATTACACTTACGGTCAAAGAAAAGAAAGTGTAAAACTACAACAGTTGGAATCCGCAAACACCTCAGACATCGCATGCCTGACCAAATGAATTTCTTAGACATCGCATGCCTAACAATTATAAACCCCGCATTTTAGTCTCAAAATCGAAAACTCTTTTCAATATCAAGTCGGGCAATTCAACAGGATTCCCGACATTTTGATCGAATGCTCGTCGCAAACTTCAGTAGACGGCCGCACCCCCGACGCCGTCGACAAAGTGCACCAAGGCGGAACACCGTTACCGGGAGCACCCGAACGGATGCTTTCGGCGACGGGGTTTTCCTACAGTCACTTGGTCGGGGCTATGGAGTGAGGCTGTCTATTAAGTTTACCCGGCGAGTATCCGCGTACGCTACGTGATTGCGATGGACTTTTGATCACATCAAAATTCCGTGGCAACCGATCAAGTGAGACTAAACTGCTATGTTTATAACATTCATTCAGTTATCTCATAACTTCTTATGAATTCCAATTATTGTATCCCATTTCGGATAAATAGAAAATGTCAAACTTTCCGATCGAACAATCGAACACCCAAGTTTTCCCGATACAGATCAACACATGAAACAAGTCTAAAAACATTCAGTTCGTGCCTCAGTACCAACGGTCCAGCCGTAGAAGGGTCAAGCCAACGCCTCACATGTGGCACGCCGTACTGCCCCAAACCCGAAGGTTCAAAGGGCAGTTCAAGACGGTCACATAATCGAGTTAAGGTTTGTTGTCTTCTAGAGGGTCCATCGAGTTACTTGCACAACTTAGAACGTCTTTAAACTACGGAAAGATCCAACACTTGGAAATTTCCCGGCAGGGGAAAAATTGGGTATTTATATCCGGTCGAACTTTTTAACATATTCAAAAAATATCCGGAAAGCCAAATAGACAAAGTTTAAATAATCCGATCGATTCATCGAATCCCCAAAACAACCCCAGAAAATTCAACTCTTGAATAAATATTAAAAACTCCCAGAAAATCCAACACCAGAAATGAGGAATTACTGTGCAAAAATTATGGGGCAGTGTGACAATACGGCCGCGGAACCGCCGCAGAAGCCTTGCTTCTGCCGCGGTTCCGCCGCACTTTAGAGGAATCTTTGGGTAATTTTTGCGCCGTAATTCTTAGAATTCCCTGCTGAATTTTTTAAGAATTTTTAATCTGGAAAAAACCACTTTTTCAGAAAAAGTCCAGAGAGCATGAAATTTTAGGGTTTCGGGTTCGATCGGGTTTCAAACTTCGTCTACGCATCGCCTAAGGCTCTAGCTAGGCTCTGATACCAATGAAGGGTTCCTAGGCACCCCAAGGAGGTCTCACAAGGCATCAACCATGCCAATTTGAAATTTTAACGGTGCCGAGAAACCCTAATACGGACCGTTGGCTAGAAGTTTAGGCGAAACAAGCAACTAGTTAACAAATTAACTAAGTGAACGGAAATACAACCTTTGTAGATCCGGTTCTCCACCTCCATAGCTCCATGATGAAGTCCTCTCCGCTGTCCAAATGAAATCTCGGGCTCAAGCGTCGGCTTCATCGGAGAAATGGGCGGGCAAGGTCGTCGACTTCGTGCCGAAGATGATCTACGTCGAGGCATCACTAGATCAAGCTCCCACTTCACCAAGTCATGAAACTTGTGAAGAAAACACACTCTACTACTTGGCAAGAGGTAGAGGATGAAGAAATAGGAAGTGGGTTCACTTTAGATTTGGATTTCTCACACTTTTTCATCAATCACCATTGATGAAGCAAGCTTTTCTTCTTATGAAGAAGAAGAAGAAGATGATATTTGTCACGACCCGAAAGTACGGAACATGACCGGCACTTAAACTACGAACGTCTCGAGGCGTACGTAATCTAAGTAAACCGAAAACCCAGAAATCCAAACCAAGAAAAGTAGTAGAGTGCAGGAAAAACCAACTTAAAGCAAGTAGTTTCAGTAGCATAAGCCGAATTATGCGGTTTTTTAAAACATCAAAAATTTACTGAAAATTTCGGCAGAGTCTCCTTTGTAAATACTGGCCCCCAAACGGGATACAACATGAATAGTATACGAAATCAAGAAAAAGGCATCCCCAAGCGGGAGCTAGCTCTTCGTCAATCGACGGTCACAACCACACAAGCAATATAATATACAACGCCAACGGCGAGGACCAAAACTCAAAAGGAAACTCAAAACCACCAGAAATATAACGAGCGACTCTACGGTCGAAAGAATAAACAACACTAGTCTCTATCTCAATAAATACATGTTTGGTTGATGGAATTTACTAGATACAACGGAATAATATTATACAAGATATAATGATGGGTAAGATACAAATAACCCACCTACTAGCAAGCCACCCGGAAATGGAAATAGTGTCAGCAAAGCCGTAATGAAACCTGTACGGCAAACCTGCAAGAAACTGGGGCACAACGGGGGTGAGTTGCCAACTCATGAATAGAAAAACATCCACGCACAGAAATCGCATAAATAACGCAATCCTAGGTCAATGATCATAATATATCCTCAAAAAATGTATAACAGGCAGCCTATAACAATGGCTAGGGTAATATCTAACCCGAGTGTAATCTCATGTGCCCGTGTCAGTGCCTCAGGAAGCAATATATCGTATGAATGAGGTATGAAGGCATGAAGACAGAATACATGCAAATGAAGAAACTGTTTTCATAAATTAGTGAGATTTCCTTTGTATATTTTCAAAACGAGGTATCATAATGAAATCAGCATAAAAGAGTGCCTAGCATCGGCACAAAACGTAATCCTAATATCTCGATATCTCGGTATCACAGTCTCTGTACCTCAATCACAATATCTAGGGCGCCGTCAGTCCAGACCGGCCCCTACCATCCATCTCAAGACCACGACGGTATCCTCCGGATATCTGACGCGTCGGGTAAAATCACCGGTAGGTAGTGCTCCCCTGCCAGGCTCACATCGTCATCATCACGCGCTTCTTGCCCCGGGATACCTTACCGGGTCCACCATGTACCCGAAACGGTTCATCCGTCTCCTCGAATCGGGTCTCGAAATCCATCAGCAAACTCATGGTGGACGACTCATACATCATGGGAAAAACTGCACTTTTATTTAAAAAGAGAGAAATCAGTTTATATATGTTTTGCGGTTTTCCTCCAAATCCAGAAAATATCATGGATATCCGAATCATCAATAGCATGTAGAACCATGAATATAAGCATGAGAATGAATAACAGTATGCATGAAGCGACAAGTAATAACTACAATATCTAAGCTGGCATATAAGGTATGTACACTAATATTATGTCAAACTACTGGCTATCAAGCTAAGTTAAGCAACAATATTTTCTAAGGTGTACGTGACATGGCAATTACCGATGAAGATGTGTGTGAGCCGGCAAGTAAGTGTATGTGGTACATACGCATCATCGGTAATGGTGTTGGTGTCCTAACAGCATAATGTCAACAATGCAATATGAAATAACAATGTAAATATGCGATGCGGAGCGAGTAACCAAAATGAGCGGGAGCTAAAAACTAGACGCAACTATAACTAATCTGCATTAATCTAATATAAGTCCTACAAATGGTGCCATTTGAAATAACACGAACCGCGGGGTTTTGAAAATAGGGCTACGGTGGTTTTTAAGAAAGGATATGTCTTTTGAAATATCCGTAGATCCCTTGACCTGTCTTTTAAAATACCCACGATCCGCTAGTTTTGAAATAGGTAGGAGTCTAATCTAATCTAACAACTACACTAAACTATACGGCTGAACTAACAAGCTGAACTACTGGTAAGGAAACCGCCTATCATCTGAGTCGATACATATACATACCTGTATATATACAGTCGGTGATCCCGCCTCAATAATATTATATCCATAACCAGACATCCCAAGTCAAGAGTGCGGATCAATCATCAAAATATAGCTCGTACGTACATCCGTCGTACGGCATCCCCAAATCATGATACGGGTCAATATCATAATCATCACACTATTCATCCGGTATCCTCTTTATCAAAGATCATAGTCTAAGGTACTGACCTATGTCTAGTACAATACTAATATCATCAATATAGTCATGATCTGGCTACTGATCGACCGTCTTGTACAAACTGATATCATCAGCACATATCATCATCAAGGGGTATACATCGCCCAATACGGCCTAGGATCAATATCCTAGCATACCATATCTCATATCACGATCATATGTCGACCATTTAATTAATAACACTATTCACCCGTATCGTCGTCCCAAGATCCGCTCTAACACCAGGACGTACCTCAAGTACGAATCATGCCATATCACCGATATCACAATCTCAACACAAAACTCATCGACTCATCTCAATCCCAAGTATCATCCTCAAATCCGTATGTGAACACATAGTCCCATACCCATGTGAACACATAACAAAATATTCCCGTAAGCACAAATGAAAGAAGAAAGTATGCAAGTATGGGTGGGTGTGTGCAAGTATGGTGCGACCACTACTCTAGGGTTTCGGGACACTAAATCATCCAAGAACACCAAATATCCATATTATCATCAATATACTGAAACAATATATATATATATATATATATGTGTGTGTGTGTGTGTGTGTGCATACGTATTCGTATACATCACCACGAACTGCGGGGGTGCTATACGCCATCCACCCGACTTCTCACCGTAGATATAAATCTACTCACCTGGTCCTCGCCCGCCGGTGCCGACGTCGCCACGCGCTTGCTTGTCGTCTCGAAGTCCACATGGGGTTACCTACATATCATAACGCACCATATCGCATTAAAACTAAATTCGAAATCGAAACGACATACGAAAATCAAATCGGCACGCGTATCACGCATAGGTCCAAACCTATCGCCTACGCATGCAAGAATAGTCAAACCAACTCTCGATGTCGATGTACAAACGTCAAACCATCGAGAAAAATCCAATCACACTCATTTTCACATTCACGAACCCTAATTTTAATATAAACTAGGTTAAAACTCACAAAAACCCCAATTTCACTTAAAAAGTCATTTTTCCGAAAATCTAGCAAGCACAATTCGCCGTTTTTGTACAAAACATGACGTTTAAATGAATGTAGCGGCCAATATACTTATTAAATATCTTAAATAAGTCATATAAACAATTCCCGGAATTTAATCTCATTAAATTCCAAATACCCTAATATTCTAGTTTACAAAATACCTAAAATTTAACAATTTCAAAGCAAAAATGCACAAACTACAATCCAGCTTAGATTTGCATGATCTAAAGCATTAAACCACACTTAATAAAGTTGATGAAGTCATGAAAAACCTAAACACATTTTTAATCCCAAGTATTTAACCAATTTCAAAAACCTAGTAAGCAAATTAGCAAATTAACACAATTTTTAAACTAACCATTAGCACAAGCTACTAATCTTGTATTAACATGACAAAAATCCTAAATATAACACAACCATACACCAATTTTATAAAACCCTAACTTGCATTCAAATTCCTAACTTGAATTCCAAAACTTGCTACTTAAGCCTAATTAACACTTAAGTAGTTTTGTTTTAAGAAATTTGTAACAAATTAACCAAAAATGTTTTAGAATTATACCCCAAAAATATTTGAAGATCCACAAGCATCCATGGCCTCCCAAAATGCTCTCTTTTCACAAAGATCCATGTTATACGGGTTAGGCTAAAATGGGTAGGAGTCGGATTTGGGTTTTGGGATTTTTTTTGATGGATTTGAGGCAATTTTTGATGAAGTTTGAAGAGAAAAGAGAAGGGAAATGGGGGGGGTGTTGCTGCTGTAGGAGGGGGGGCTGCTGGAATGGGAGTGGAAGAGGAGAGAGAGGGAGGTAGAGAAAGTGGGGGGGGGGGAGAAGTCAAAGTCAATTCAAGGTCAAAGGTCCACCTCATTTCTCCATTTTCTTTTCTTTTCTTTCATTTATTTTCCTTTGAAATTCAAGTGGGGAAAAAGATGGTGGCTGCTGAATTCAGCCAAGGGGAGAAGTAAATGGGGGTGTGTGGGTGTGGGTACGGGTGTGGGGTGATGAAAAATGATAAATAAAATACCCCAAACATCCATTTACGCTAAAAAAATGCCTTTTTTGTTCAATAATTTCTAAACCGTTTTGGCAAATAATTTCGTTCCAAAAACCACATGATAAAATTTTATTTAATGTTTTATGATGCACAAAATTTCTTTCAACTCATTCCAATTTGTAATTTTCCCTAATTAAATGTATTAGTGACGGCTTAAAATAATATTAAAATAATATTTTTTTCAGAAAATTTGAAATTTCACCAGTGGCTCAATAAACACCAAATAATAGCAATTACATAGCTAGAATATGTATATTTAATTTTTATAATAAGATATTTGTATTTTGACTTTTTACAGAAAACCCTCTTATTTTACCGATTTTTTCGAAATTTCACCGAAACGATTTTCAAAACGTTACAATATTCCCCCCTTAAAGAAATTCGGTCCCCGAATTAAAATTCAAACTCCCCCAAATACTAAAACATCTAAGAAAACCATCAAGTTGTCGGGGCTCCGAAATTGTAAATACATAAAACAAATCGTAGCGCAGCGCATGCGCTTGAAAAATGAGCATATAACTCAAATCAAAACTCCGTCAAGCATCCCGCAATCATCGGAGTCATGGAGAAGACATCAATGCTAAATCCAAATCAAACCAATATGATATAACTCGAAACTATACATGTAAACATCGAATCTATATCTGTAAGTATCTGAAGGAAATGCATGCCAAATCTCTTTAAGTCGCTGTGTAACGCGTATAACACTGCACAGTGGCGGACGTCTATCATAAGAAAATAACTATATACATATATACCTTTGTTTGAAATGTTCGTCCCGCCGTTTTGGAAACAATTTAGAAGGGTCTCCTTGTTTTAAACATTTCGTGTCATATCAGACACGTAGGTAAATACTGAGGCTATAGCCCGCTTTTTGGAAATCCCTTCAATAACCATCAATGCATGCAAAAATATATTCAGGTATTGTCCTCTGACTAGTCCTGCTCAGTACGAAAACGCATATCAATATCATAAAAACTTATTGCTCTATATGAAATCAATCCCAAAATATGCACATGAATGCTACGTGCGTCTGGTGCGCACGGAAATAAAAATCCATGAATGTGCCATACATGCGCACAGAAACAACATCTAAGTGCATCGGGTGTGCACAAGCATCTGTCGTAGGCAACGTGTGTGCCTGACAGCAAGGACAGGTGCGTCTGACACGCACGAAGAATCTCGATTTAGTGCATCTGGTGTGCACCAAAATCGTATCTCATAACATGCGCCCAACATGCGCGAAAACCCCAAATCAGGTGCATCCATCATGCACGAAATCACGAAATCCAATATCAAGCACCGAACATGCGCAAAATCCAATCAAGTGCACACGGTGCATAAAACAAATATCGAACATCACAATCGAAATCGAAGTCCAGTGCATCTAAGTGCACAAAAGGCGTATCACTGCACTGCAAGCATATATAAACTATATAGAGTGCAGGAACAAAATCGCGTGCATGCATACGCATAAAACCAACTCAACTGTTTAAAACCGTAAAATCACAAACATGTGAAACTAAAGCACGAAAATGATATCAAGTGCAACACTGTGCAAAGATCGTAAATCCTCAATCATCAAAATCAAATCATACGAATAAATCACCTAAAACATCGTAATCAATAATGGCGGAACAGTACCGCTCAACCGCATCCTCTAAGAATCTCGGCCAACTGTCGCGGTCACTAGTGGGACGTCTCGTCGATGATCATGAACTCTGTCCTGCTGGTGTGCGTAACCATGACCACTCCTGGGTCAAGGTCTTCACTGTGAATTACCAATCTTTCGGTCCATCGGCTCATCGGCCCTGTCAGGTGTGCTAACGGGGATGATCCCGTTCTGGCACGTCTCTTGTCATCTCCCGGTCAATCATTGCGACCACTCGTAAGACAGCATATCACTGGCGTCGGCCTCTGGTTCTCTGAATGTACGTGACACCTCTGGTCCTGGGTGCAAGTATCATTGCAGCAGTGTCCTGGAAGGAATCCTGCTCACGGTCTCTTCCATGTTTCGTCTCTGCCAACTGTCCGGAAGTCATCGTCCTTTACTATATCTGCGTCTTGCTCTGGAACGACTGCATTCTCATCACGACTCTTCTGGAAGGTATATCCAAGTACCATGCCTCGGCATGCGCATCGCATCTCTGATGTCAGCGGAGTGGAACGTCATCTCATCTAGATCTGGTACGAACCTCCGACTTCACTTTTCTCTAATGTCGTCTTCTTTGGACTCGTCTCGTCGTGGCTGCATGGATTGAGCTCCAACGACTATCCTCGTATCTGGAGTCTCCCAAGAATGCATCTTACCACCTAGCATCCGAATTAAGTCGATCCATCCGATCGAGTCGTCAAAACCTCATAATCCCCCAAGAGCTCAACATCTTGTGCACAGTTTAATAGTATCGAGTACATACCACAGCATCGGTGGTCCAGCCGTAGAAGGGCAAACCCAAGCCTCACTAATGGCGCCGTAGAACTGACGCAAACCCGAAGGTTCAAAGGCTTTCACACGGTCATTAAGTCGAGTTACGGTTTCATTCTTCTAGAGGGACCATAGAATTGCCTGCATGTCTTTCCGACTACTTTAAACTTAGAATAATAGGTTTCTGACATTCGATCGTCTCTGTCGACTCCCAACGTCTCCGCATGAAGTCATCTCTAGCTGGAATCAATCTATCTGATGACCTTGCATCGGGGTAGGCGAACGATCCACATGTCCTAGTCATTCATCCTCGATGACGAGCGACCTTCTATCATTGGCTGAATCCTCCGGTGCTGATCTGCCCGTCCGAGTAATCTCACACAGCGATCCATCAACCCTCGTGGCGCGAAAACACAATAAAAAGACACATCTCTGCAATCGTGTGTCGCCGGAATCACGCCCTGGTCAGTCCTCGTTCGTAACGAGCTCATGCTGACCGCAACTCTAGCCGTAGCTCTCCCTGCCGTAACCGTAGCAGCAAAACCAAACTGGTACCGATGAGGCTAGATCAGGAAGGAATATAATACTGAACAAGGAAATGTACATCCTAAGGCTTCATAAGTGGAGTGGCGTGTCGTAAATATGCCGCGGAACATATCAACGGTACGTCACTCTACTTTAGTCACCTATTCCATCAACCAAGGGTCATCCTACGCTCCGAAGGTTAAAACCTAACGCTCTGATACCAACTTTGTCACGATCCGAAAGTACAGAACATGACCGACACTAAAACTACGAACGTCTCGAGGCGTACGTAATCTAAGTAAACCGAAAACCCAGAAATCCAAACCAAGAAAAGTAGTAGAGTGCAGGAAAAACCAACTTAAAGCAAGTAGTTTCAGTAGCATAAGCCGAATTATGCGGTTTTTTAAAACATCAAAAATTTACTGAAAATTTCGGCAGAGTCTCCTTTGTAAATACTGGCCCCCAAACGGGATACAACATGAATAGTATACGAAATCAAGAAAAAGGCATCCCCAAGCGGGAGCTAGCTCTTCGTCAATCGACGGTCACAACCACACAAGCAATATAATATACAACGCCAACGGCGAGGATCAAAACTCAAAAGGAAACTCAAAACCACCAGAAATATAACGAGCGACTCTACGGTCGAAAGAATAAACAACACTAGTCTCTATCTCAATAAATACATGTTTGGTTGATGGAATTTACTAGATACAACGGAATAATATTATACAAGATATAATGATGGGTAAGATACAAATAACCCACCTACTAGCAAGCCACCCGGAAATGGAAATAGTGCCAGCAAAGCCGTAATGAAACCTGTACGGCAAACCTGCAAGAAACTGGGGTACAACGGGGGTGAGTTGCCAACTCGTGAATAGAAAAACATCCACGCACAAAATCGCATAAATAACGCAATCCTAGGTCAATGATCATAATATATCCTCAAAAAATGTATAACAGGCAGCCTATAATAATGGCTAGGGTAATATCTAACCCGAGTGTAATCTCATGTGCCCGTGTCAGTGCCTCAGGCAGCAATATATCGTATGAATGAGGTATGAAGGCATGAAGACAGAATACATGCAAATGAAGAAACTGTTTTCATAAATTAGTGAGATTTCCTTTGTATATTTTCAAAATGAGGTATCATAATGAAATCATCATAAAACAGTGCCTAGCATCGGCACAAAACGTAATCCCAATATCTCGATATCTCGGTATCACAGTCTCTGTACCTCAATCACAATATCTAGGGCGCCGTCAGTCCAGACCGGCCCCTACCATCCATCTCAAGACCACGACGGTATCCTCCGGATATCCGACGCGTCGGGTAAAATCACCGGTAGGTAGTGCTCCCCTGCCCGGCTCACATCGTCATCATCACGCGCTTCTTGCCCCGGGGTACCTTACCGGGTCCACCATGTACCCGAAACGGTTCATCCGTCTCCTCGAATCGGGTCTCGAAATCCATCAGCAAACTCATGGTGGACGACTCATACATCATGGGAAAAACCGCACTTTTATTTAAAAAGAGAGAAATCAGTTTATATATGTTTTGCGGTTTTCCTCCAAATCCAGAAAATATCATGGAAATCCGAATCATCAATAGCATGTAGAACCATGAATATAAGCATGAGATTGAATAACAGTATGCATGAAGCGACAAGTAATAACTACAATATCTAAGCTGGCATATAAGGTATGTACACCAATATTATGTCAAACTACTGGCTATCAAGCTAAGTTAAGCAACAATATTTTCTAAGGTGTACGTGACATGGCAATTACCGATGAAGATGTGTGTGAGCCGGCAAGTAAGTGTATGTGGTACATACGCATCATCGGTAATGGTGCTGGTGTCCTAACAGCATAATGTCAACAATGTAATATGAAATAACAATGTAAATATACGATGCGGAGCGAGTAACCAAAATGAGCGGGAGCTAAAAACTAGACGCAACTATAACTAATCTGCATTAATCTAATATAAGTCCTACAAATGGTGCCATTTGAAATAACACGAACCGCGGGGTTTTGAAAATAGGGCTACGGTGGTTTTTAAGAAAGGATACGTCTTTTGAAATATCCGTAGATCCCTTGACCTGTCTTTTAAAATACCCACGATCCGCTAGTTTTGAAATAGGTAGGAGTCTAATCTAATCTAACAACTACACTAAACTATACGGCTCAACTAACAAGCTGAACTACTGGTAAGGAAACCGTCTATCATCTGAGTCGATACATATACATACCTGTATATATACAGTCGGTGATCCCGCCTCAATAATATCATATCCATAACCAGACATCCCAAGTCAAGAGTGCGGATCAATCATCAAAATATAGCTTGTACGTACATCCGTCGTACGGCATCCCCAAATCTGGGTACGGGTCAATATCATAATCATCACATTATTCATCCGGTATCCTCTTTATCAAAGATCATAGTCTAAGGTACTGACCTATGTCTAGTACAATACTAATATCATCAATATAGTCATGATCTGGCTACTGATCGACCGTCTTGTACAAACTGATATCATCAGCACATATCATCATCAAGGGGTATATATCGCCCAATACGGCCTAGGATCAATATCCTAGCATACCATATCTCATATCACGATCATATGTCGACCATTTAATTAATAACACTATTCACCCGTATCGTCGTCCCAAGATCCTCTCTAACACCAGGACGTACCTCAAGTACGAATCATGCCATATCACCGATATCACAATCTCAACACAAAACTCATCGACTCATCTCAATCCCAAGTATCATCCTCAAATCCGTATGTGAACACATAGTCCCATACCCATGTGAACACATAACAATATATTCCCGTAAGCACAAATGAAAGAAGAAAGTATGCAAGTATGGGTGGGTGTGTGCAAGTATGGTGCGACCACTACTCTAGGGTTTCGGGACACTAAATCATCCAAGAACACCAAATATCCATATTATCATCAATATACTGAAACAATATATATATATATATATATATATATATATATATATATATGTGTGTGTGTGTGTGTGTGTGTGTGTGTGCATACGTATTCGTATACATTACCACGAACTGCGGGGGTGCTATACGCCATCCACCCGACTTCTCCCCGTAGATATAAATCTACTCACCTGGTCCTCGCCCGCCGGTGCCGACGTCGCCACACGCTTGCTTATCGTCTCGAAGTCCACATGGGGTTACCTATATATCATAACACACCATATCGCATTAAAACTAAATTCGAAATCGAAACGGCATACGAAAATCAAATCGGCACGCGTATCACGCATAGGTCCAAACCTATCGCCTACGCATGCAAGAATAGTCAAACCAACCCTCGATGTCGATGTACAAACGTCAAACCATCGAGGAATATCCAATCACACTCATTTTCACATTCACGAACCCTAATTTTAATATAAACTAGGTTAAAACTCACAAAAACCCCAATTTCACTTAAAAAGTCATTTTTCCGAAAATCTAGCAAGCACAATTCGCCGTTTTTGTACAAAACATGACGTTTAAATGAATGTAGCGGCCAATATACTTATTAAATATCTTAAATAAGTCATATAAACAATTCCCGGAATTTAATCTCATTAAATTCCAAAAACCCTAATATTCTAGTTTACAAAATACCTAAAATTTAACAATTTCAAAGCAAAAATGCACAAACTACAATCTAGCTTAGATTTGCATGATCTAAAGCATTAAACCACACTTAATAAAGTTGATGAAGTCATGAAAAACCTAAACACATTTTTAATCCCAAGTATTTAACCAATTTCAAAAACCTAGTAAGCAAATTAGCAAATTAACATAATTTTTAAACTAACCATTAGCACAAGCTACTAATCTTGTATTAACATGACAAAAAGCCTAAATATAACACACAACCATACACCAATTTTATAAAACCCTAACTTGCATTCAAATTCCTAACTTGAATTCCAAAACTTGCAACTTAAGCCTAATTAACACTTAAGTAGTTTAGCTTTAAGAAATTTGTAACAAATTAACCAAAAATGTTTTAGAATTATACCCCAAAAACATTTGAAGATCCACAAGCATCCATGGCCTCCCAAAATGCTCTCTTTTCACAAAGATCCATGTTATACGGGCTAGGCTAAAATGGGTAGGAGTCGGATTTGGGTTTTGGGATTTTTTTTGATGGATTTGAGGCAATTTTTGATGAAGTTTGAAGAGAAAAGAGAAGGGAAATTGGGGGGGGGGGGGTGGGTTGTTGCTGCTGTAGGAGGGGGGGGCTGTTGGAATGGGAGTGGAAGAGGAGAGAGAGGGAGGTAGAGAAAGTGGGGGGGGGGGGAGAAGTCAAAGTCAATTCAAGGTCAAAGGTCCACCTCATTTCTCCATTTTCTTTTCTTTTCTTTCATTTCTTTTCCTTTGAAATTCAAGTGGGGAAAAAGATGGTGGCTGCTGAATTCAGCCAAGGGGAGAAGTAAATGGTGGTGTGTGGGTGTGGGTACGGGTGTGGGGTGATGAAAAATGATAAATAAAATACCCCAAACATCCATTTACGCTAAAAAGCCTTTTTTCTTCAATAATTTCTAAACCGTTTTGGCAAATAGTTTCGTTCCAAAAACCACATGATAAAATTTTATTAATGTTTTATGATGCACAAAATTTGTTTCAACTCATTCCAATTTGTAATTTTCCCTAATTAAATGTATTAGTGACGGCTTAAAATAATATTAAAATAATATTTTTTTCAGAAAATTTGAAATTTCACCAGTGGCTCAATAACACCAAATAATAGCAATTACATAGCTAGAATATGTATATTTAATTTTTATAATAAGATATTTGTATTTTGACTTTTTACAGAAAACCCTCTTATTTTACCGATTTTTTCGAAATTTCACCGAAACGATTTTCAAAACGTTACAATATTATTATGATAATATTCCAAATAGAAAATAAAAGGAATCCTTATCATAATCTAACCATGGTGAAGTGTAGAGAATCAACTAGGGTTAAGTGGAGTGGTTAGGGTTAAGCATGAGACAAAATGGTGACTTAGTCAAAGCTTCATGAAGCTTCAACATGCAAGTCCAAAATGAGCCACCATTTCATTTCTTTATGCCATTTATTTTCCAAAACAAATAAATAAATGAATAAATAAATAATGGAAAAAACAAAACCCTAATTTCCAACTTAACCATGGTTTAATTCTTTACACTTAACCAAAAAGCATGTATTATCTGTTAGTGTATATGCCCTAGAGGCCATTACTGTATCATACTAGTTTGTATATTACTTGATGGAAGCTTGGGATATTCACCTTGTATAAACAATCTTGCTCAATATAGTAGTATGCTACTTGGTTTGTTTCTACTTCAATGTGTACTTGTGTTTATTTCAGTATATCACTTATACGCATTAGTGGAGCCCTTAGGATCTTTGCTTGATTACCAGCGTTGTGATGGCAGTCACACTAGTGGGGGCTGGGTAATCTATAGGCACATCCTTATACAGGTCCCTAGTCGTAGGACTATCGAGACAGGGCATCGATACTCCGGAGTAGACTAGCGTATGCGCTTCTCATCCCAGTGTGGGAGATGGTCTTGTCCCACAGCCATCAGTACGTCGTACTGGAGATAGTATACGGGTGCTCGTTGGGTTACGAGTACACTGGACAGGACTCGTCGGGAACTGACAGGTTGGTATTATACCTATCGTCAGTTATCAGTTCCCAGGTAACATGAGTACAGCTTAGTCCGCTGACTTGACACTGACACTTCGCCTCGAGTGTGTTCCCACTGCACTTTGATCACTACCCTACCACGGCTCAAAGGAGTCGTGCAAACAGGTGGTGGTTGGGTGCAGTCCCGAAGCACTTGGAGGCAGTGACGGTTAGACAGGATTCGTCTCTCCCGGTATTGGGGTTGACATCGCGCTGTGTCTAGGAGAGCCATTACACGAGTAGTCCCTGGCCAGGGCAAGCGAGATATACTGGTAGGTTTCCAGTGTTATCTCAGGGTGTTTTGGGCTTCACTCCGACACGACTTGTACCGCTATTGGGGGACTGACGTTTTACCGCCCCCTAGGCCCGCCATGCGATGTATCAGACGAACAGACCGGACTGTACGGAGAATGTCACATTCAGACTCAGTAGGAGTTCAGATGGGGTTTCACCTCGTCAGCCTTCTTGTCGGCATCTACCTGGGGACCGTTACGCACAGCTAGTGCCGCTTGCGGTCTGTGGTTAAACCCACTGCAGCGTAGTGTCGAGTCTTTAGAGTCCCACACAGAGGGTATTCGCCTCTGGGCAAAACAGAGTAGAGGTCGCATGGTTTTGCGACAGGGTTCGTTCTCATCCGCGCACTTGTGCACGTTTGGAGTCCGGACGGATTATACTGGCAGGCTCTGGTTTGAGCCAGATACTGGTATATGTTTTGGGGGTTGCTTTTATATCTTGGTATTCTTGTTTTTCGGAACGAGAATGCAGGTGTGTATGCACAGTTGCTTGAGGCGGAGAATGAGGTTTTCATTAGGGTTTCGGAACGGGTGCGTATGCACAATTGACAGTCTTCATTTTCCAAACCCTAATGGATTTATATATTATCTATTAATAATAATAATTAAATGAGAATTATGTTATGGTTGTTTTGTTGACTTGTTGACCTTGGTTGACTTGTTGACCATTGACCACTTTCATGCCTTGAAAGTCTTCCTTGATTCATGCTTACTTTTTATAATGAAGCATGGTTGTGGTCATTCAAAATACTACCATCAACTATTCTCATTTTCAATTATTATCATTTAGATAATTCATTTCTTTTGCAATATGGTTGCAAGAAAGAAATAATTGAGCTCATTCTATCATAACCTCTCTCTCTCCTCATTTCCTCTTCTTCTTCCTCTTGAAAAGAGAAACCTTCTCATGTGTTGAGATTCATTCTCTTTAGAAACAAAAGCAAACCCTAATCACTCTCTACTCATTCTAGGATGAAGGTTTAGCAAGCCGGAAACCCTAGTTCACTCAAAGATCGAGGAAGAGCCAAAGTCGAACCTTCGAGGTGGATCCATCTTCGACGGGAGAAGGCGACGAAAAGAGAACCATCAACCTCTACAAGGTTTGAAGAAGAAGGAGTTCAAGTTTAGGTATAACCATCTTCCATAGTAGCTAACTCTCTTTAGCTAGAATACTAGTTTTAGTTTAGACAACGATCCCGACATAGTTTAGTCCATGTTGCCTCTTGCGATAAAAATTCGTTTTTTATACCGTTTCCGCCTCCCCGTAAGTACCGGGGATCGCAATATGGACTTACAGTGGTATCAGAGCCTAACTAAACTTAAACTAGCTTGGTAGTGAAGTGTAACGAAGTTCGGAACCGTAAAAAAACCCAAAAACCGTATTTTCAAAACCTGAGTTTCTGTTGAAATTTTTTGGGCTCAAAATGAAAAAATTTATATTTGTAAAATCATCTCAGGGTTTTCTAAAAACACCCATGAAAAACGATCCAGTGTTGAGCTCAAAGCGCCGCGCATTCCGCGGCACGAGGTAGGCTCGTGCCGCGGAACCGCCGCGCTTTGTCGTCTTCTGCGCGTCGTTTTTCGTGCAGTGTCTGTAGGTGTTGGTTTTGGGATTTTTGAGATATATTATATGTACCCAGATTTTCCAGAAAAGAAATTTCCTTTTGGGGTCCTATAATTCCGTATTTTTTCCGAACTTCACTGCACTTTGACTATGTTGGTTATATCTGTAATGTTTGCATGTATTGAACGTCGGCTAATCGCTATAAGTCGATTAGTCGGGGTTATACATGATCTGTAATGTGCTGGAATGTGTATATGAATGTGTTGGACTGTCGCGGGTGAATAGCCGGGATGGATGTGAGATGAGCTTTTGTTTTTCTTTCATTCATTTGTAAATGTAAATTGATGTAATTATATTATTTGTTTGGCCGCACAACCGGGTCGGGGTTGTAGCCGTCATTGTATATTTCTTTTTACTGTTTTTGCTCCTAGGATAGACCCATGGTGGGGTGCACAAACTACCGGGAACTTGGCGGGTAGTTTGCCGCACCCGTAGGGGTCTTGGGTGGGGTATTTGCTATTCACCGCGACCGTGTTATCCGCTTTTCGTTTCAGGCTCGAAAGAAATGCGGATTGCTAGTATATCCAATGTATTCATCTGTGATCTGTAATGTCTATCATTGCTTTCTATTTAGGCGTTGCTTATGTTTTACAGCCGCGCTAGCCCAGCCCCCGCTCTGTCGTTAGTTAAGTAACCTAACGAGTGATGACGGGACCCCGTGGCGAATGCGAATGGCATAAGCGTACGTCATATTTTGGTTGTTTTCTGCAATGGTAGGAATTAAATGATGGGACGCATTAAAAGTACTAATGCAAGAATATCACGCATTAAAAGAACTAATGCAAGATAATAAACCAAGTTAAAGTCGTTGGAACACTTTCGAAAAACCACTCGGTTCTTTTCAAAACTAACTTTTAAATGCGGAGCTTGAGCCACTCCTTCTAAAAGCTATCTCGTTCCATCGATTATATCAAGTTCACTACGTTCACGGTTTCGCCAAAACCATTCGTAGCCCTCCGTCGTTTCACATAAATAGTCAATAGTATTCAAGCTGTGTTTGTTGGCCAAAGTCAAGGCATAGTGATTGGTAGCTATTGGATATTCATGTGCAGCATAGATAGATGCGTTGATTTGGAACAGTCGTACTGCCTTGTTGGCCAAAGTCAAGGGTATGTACGGGTGGATTCAAATTAACCTGGATAACGACGGGAAGAACTTGACATGTGACTTATGATTTGTTGGCCAAAGTCAAGGTCATAAGAGCATGGGGCAAAAAAAAAAAAAAAATCCACATCGGGAGTTTCATAAGTACTGAAACTTGCTAGATTTGCATACCATTTGGAGTGTGATGATTATGGTAGGATTCCTTCATTTTCGTCACGCGATGATATTTGGATCCCGATCCTACTGTGAGTATATGCTACTCCTCGGGAAATTTCTCACTAAACGATCAATGCTATAAACCTAGTAGGTGCCTAGAAAGGTGTTAGCGGGGCTACGCCCCCAGGGAAAAGAGGTTCTTAAATTAAGGAACTTCGCGAAAGCGTTGGAAAACCTCCCTCGAAGTACCGACACTGGCCTGGCTGAACGGTTAAGCAAGTATTGTACGGTGGGATTGATCCCGGCTAATTCTTCCTTTGTGGTTTGAGGAGGGATTCGAGAGACAGTGGGAGCCATCCTGTTTAGACAAATTAAAAACCATTCTAAACTTGCAAGAGCATCGTGCTAAGTGTTTCTTCTCTCCCCCTGCAGCGACCAAATCGAAATGACTGGACTTAAGTTACTTCTAGATAAAAACATACTGACAGGGCCAAACTACAAAGATTGGCTCAGGAATGTCAAATTGGCAATCTCTTACGACAAGCTGGGGTATCTTCTTACCACCAAAGCTCCCCCCGTCCCAGGTCCCACCTCCAGCGTCGCGGATAAGGAAATCCGTAAGACTTGGGAGATTGACAGCGCGAAGGCCAGATGCCTCGTACTTGCCTCGATGGACAATGACCATCAGAGGAGGCACGAGAATATGGATTTGGAATCCATATTTCTTCATACAAAAGAACTGTATAGAGAGCAGTCTCGTATCGCAAGATACGAAGTGTCGAAGAAGTTATTTTCGACTAAGTTGGCCGTCGGATCATCGGTAGCGGACCACGTGCTTAAGATGATTGGCTACACTGAGGAGCTCGCGGAACTTGGGACCACGTTGGATAGTGAACTCTACACAGATATAATTCTCCAGTCCCTTCCATCCACTTACGCCCAGTTCATACTGAATTTCAACTTGCAAGAAAAGGAAGTTGAACTTTCAGAACTCCTCAACCTGCTGAGGAGCGCAGAGGGCACCCTACAGAAGGGTAGGGATACATCCACTTTGTTTGTAGGAGGATCTTCTTCTTCTAGGTCCAAGGCGAAAGCCAAGGGAAAGAAGAGGAAAGCCCCCGCCAAACCAAGGGGCGGTGTTAGTAAAGTGGGTGCGAAGGGAAAGGAAAAGGCAACAAAGATAGCGGGGAAGCTTGTTGGTAAAGAGGAATGCTTCTATTGTCATAAGAGTGGACACTGGAAGAAAGATTGCAGGGCTTGGAAAGCCAGGACACAGGAACTGAAGCAGGTTGCGGCTTCAGCTTCAGGTGTGTATGTTATTGAAAACTGTCTTTCTATAAACTCTACTTCCTGGGTATTGGATACCGGATCAGGATCTCATATCTGTAATTCTTTGCAGGCGTTGAGAAACCGTAGGTTTTTGAAGGAAGGTGACATGACCCTCAGAGTTGCGAACGGAGCTAGCATGGATGCTAAAGCCGTGGGGGACTATCACCTAGGAATGTCAGATGGACATGTTTTGGTTTTGCGTAATTGCTTTTTTGTACCCAACGCAACTTGTAATATCATTTCTGTATCTTTGGTTTCTAAAGAAGGTTATGAATTTGCGTTTGTAAGTAATGTTGTTAACATTCACCTTAATCAAGTTCTGATTGGGTCAGGTACATTGAGCAATGGTATATACGTATTAAACCAACCACAGATTTTCAATATCCAGAATACACACAAAAGAAAGTCACCAGATATTAATCAGACTTTCTTATGGCATTATAGACTGGGTCACATCAATGAGAGAAGGTTGACTAAGTTACATACAGAAGGATATTTGGATCCGTTCGAATATCAATCATATGCCACTTGTCAATCCTGTCTCAAAGGAAAGATGACAAAGACTCCGTTCACTGGACACGGAGTAAGAGCGAGCGAGCTCTTGGGACTCGTACACAGCGACGTGTGCGGTCCAATGTCTACACATGCGCGAAGCGGTTATTCTTACTTCATTACTTTTACGGATGATTTTTCAAGATACGGTTATGTCTTCTTAATGAAACATAAGTCCGAAGCTTTTGAAAAATTCCAGGAATTTAAGAATGAAGTAGAAAAACAGACCGGCAAAAGTATCAAGATTCTAAGATCGGATCGAGGTGGAGAATACTTAAGTGCCGAGTTCCTGAATTATTTAAAAGAGAATGGGATTCTCTCTCAGCTTACTCCTCCATACACCCCGCAACATAACGGTGTATCGGAGAGACGGAACCGGACCCTATTGGATATGGTACGGTCCATGATGAGTAACGCTGAGTTACCGCGATCATTCTGGGGGTATGCACTAGAATCAGCTGCGTACCTTTTAAACCGAGTTCCTACTAAGACTGTGCCTACTACACCATATGAGATGTGGTGTGGGAAGAGACCCCATCTCAGTCACATCAAGACTTGGGGATGTCCAGCTTTTGTTAAAAAGCAGCATGCGGACAAGCTCGAGGCGCGTTCAGTACAGTGTAAGTTCGTGGGATATCCAAAGAGCTCCAAGGGATATTTCTTCTACTGTGAAGAGGAACAAAAAGTCATTGTTTCTCGTCATGCCTACTTCTTGGAAACTGAGTTTTTGGAAAACCAGATAAGTGGGAACACAGTAGAACTGGAAGAAATTCCAGAACCACGGACTATTACTGAAAGCTTAGTGGAACCAGAAGGTTCAAATGAACAGGACATTCCTATGCCGCTCCGCAGAAGTAGTAGGCAGTCTCATCCGCCCGAGAGATACTACGGTTTTCTCATAGACGGGGATATAGAGGATTGCATCATAGACTATGATGAGCCTACTAGCTTCCAGCAGGCCGTTCAGAGCATTGACTCGGTAAAATGGCTGGATGCAATGCGGACCGAAATGGAGTCCATGTACACCAACAAAGTATGGACGTTGGACATTGCTCCAGACGGGGTAAAACCCATAGGATGCAAGTGGATCTTCAAAAGGAAGATTGGTGTAGATGGACAGGTTGAGACCTATAAAGCTAGACTTGTAGCAAAGGGTTTCCGTCAAAGACCTGGCTTGGACTACGACGAAACCTTTTCTCCAGTGGCTATGCTGAAATCCATTCGGATCCTTCTTGCCATTGCTGCCTTCCACGATTATGAGATTTGGCAGATGGACGTAAAAACCGCTTTTCTAAATGGAAATTTAGAGGAGTGTGTCTATATGGATCAGCCAGAGGGTTTCATTCAGAGTGGGAGCAGCGGAAAGGTGTGCAAGTTGCTTAAGTCCATCTATGGACTAAAGCAGGCATCGCGGAGTTGGAACATCTGTTTTGATGAGACGGTCAAGGAATTTGACTTTATCAAAAATCCAGATGAACCATGCATCTATAGTAGATTTGTAGCGAGAACTGTAGTATTCCTTGTTTTATACGTGGATGACATTCTCTTAATAGGAAATGACATTCCTATGCTACAATCTGTCAAGGGTTTCTTGTCACAAAGGTTCTCCATGAAAGACCTGGGTGATGCCTCTTACATCCTGGGGATCCGGATCCATCGTGATAGATCCAAGAGGATATTAGGACTTTCACAGTCCAGGTACATCGACACCGTACTGAAAAGATTCAGTATGGAAGATTCCAAGCGCGGTAACTTACCGGCTTGTCACGGGATCACCCTCTCTAAAGAGATGTCTCCCAAGACTGATTTGGAGAGGGATCGCATGTCTATTATACCCTACGCTTCTGCGGTAGGCTCTATAATGTATGCGATGTTGTGTACCAGACCGGATGTAGCTTATGCACTGAGTGTAGTAAGCCGGTATCAGTCAAACCCTGGGGAGAAACATTGGATAGCGGTAAAGAACATTCTCAAGTACCTGAGGAGGACTAAGGAGATGTTCTTGGTGTATGGCGGAAAAGACCTCCAGATTGAGGCCTTTGCTGACTCCAGCTTCCAGAGTGACAAGGATGATTCCAAGTCCATGTCGGGTTTTGTCTTTACCCTCAATGGAGGGGCGGTGTGTTGGAAGAGTTCCAAACAGGAAACCGTTGCAGACTCGACTATGGAAGCGGAATACATCGCTGCATCTGATGCCGCAAAAGAAGCTGTCTGGATAAGGAAGTTCTTAAAAGAACTTCAGGTGGTTCCGTCCATTGTTGACCCAGTACCTCTGTATTGCGACAACAACGGGGCTATAGCTTTAGCAAAGGAACCCAGGTCCCATCAGAGATCCAGGCACATCTTGAGGCGGTATCACCTGATCAGGGAGATCGTGGATCGCAAGGAGATCGAGGTTCGGAGGGTTGCTTCAGAAGAGAACACTGCAGATCCATTCACCAAGGCCCTACCCCAGACTCAGTTCGAGCGGCTGATCGAGATGATAGGTCTTCGATACGCCAGTACATGGCCTTAGTGCAAGTGGGAGATTGTTAGTGTATATGCCCTAGAGGCCATTACTGTATCATACTAGTTTGTATATTACTTGATGGAAGCTTGGGATATTCACCTTGTATAAACAATCTTGCTCAATATAGTAGTATGCTACTTGGTTTGTTTCTACTTCAATGTGTACTTGTGTTTATTTCAGTATATCACTTATACGCATTAGTGGAGCCCTTAGGATCTTTGCTTGATTACCAGCGTTGTGATGGCAGTCACACTAGTGGGGGCTGGGTAATCTATAGGCACATCCTTATACAGGTCCCTAGTCGTAGGACTATCGAGACAGGGCATCGATACTCCGGAGTAGACTAGCGTATGCGCTTCTCATCCCAGTGTGGGAGATGGTCTGTCCCACAGCCATCAGTACGTCGTACTGGAGATAGTATACGGGTGCTCGTTGGGTTACGAGTACACTGGACTGGACTCGTCGGGAACTGACAGGTTGGTATTATACCTATCGTCAGTTATCAGTTCCCAGGTGACATGAGTACAGCTTAGTCCGCTGACTTGACACTGACACTTCGCCTCGAGTGTGTTCCCACTGCACTTTGATCACTACCCTACCACGGCTCAAAGGAGTCGTGCAAACAGGTGGTGGTTGGGTGCAGTCCCGAAGCACTTGGAGGCAGTGACGGTTAGACAGGATTCGTCTCTCCCGGTATTGGGGGTTGACATCGCGCTGTGTCTAGGAGAGCCATTACACGAGTAGTCCCTGGCCAGGGCAAGCGAGATATACTGGTAGGTTTCCAGTGTTATCTCAGGGTGTTTTGGGCTTCACTCCGACACGACTTGTACCGCTATTGGGGGACTGACGTTTTACCGCCCCCTAGGCCCGCCATGCGATGTATCAGACGAACAGACCGGACTGTACGGAGAATGTCACATTCAGACTCAGTAGGAGTTCAGATGGGGTTTCACCTCGTCAGCCTTCTTGTCGGCATCTACCTGGGGACCGTTACGCACAGCTAGTGCCGCTTGCGGTCTGTGGTTAAACCCACTGCCAGCGTAGTGTCGAGTCTTTAGAGTCCCACACAGAGGGTATTCGCCTCTGGGCAAAACAGAGTAGAGGTCGCATGGTTTTGCGACAGGGTTCGTTCTCATCCGCGCACTTGTGCACGTTTGGAGTCCGGACGGATTATACTGGCAGGCTCTGGTTTGAGCCAGATACTGGTATATGTTTTGGGGGTTGCTTTTATATCTTGGTATTCTTGTTTTTCGGAACGAGAATGCAGGTGTGTATGCACAGTTGCTTGAGACGGAGAATGAGGTTTTTCATTAGGGTTTCGGAACGGGTGCGTATGCACAATTGACAGTCTTCATTTTCCAAACCCTAATGGATTTATATATTATCTATTAATAATAATAATTAAATGAGAATTATGTTATGGTTGTTTTTGTTGACTTGTTGACCTTGGTTGACTTGTTGACCATTGACCACTTTCATGCCTTGAAAGTCTTCCTTGATTCATGCTTACTTTTTATTAAATGAAGCATGGTTGTGGTCATTCAAAATACTACCATCAACTATTCTCATTTTCAATTATTATCATTTAGATAATTCATTTCTTTTGCAATATGGTTGCAAGAAAGAAATAATTGAGCTCATTCTATCATAACCTCTCTCTCTCCTCATTTCCTCTTCTTCTTCCTCTTGAAAAGAGAAACCTTCTCATGTGTTGAGATTCATTCTCTTTAGAAACAAAAGCAAACCCTAATCACTCTCTACTCATTCTAGGATGAAGGTTTAGCAAGCCGGAAACCTTAGTTCACTCAAAGATCGAGGAAGAGCCCAAAGTCGAACCTTCGAGGTGGATCCATCTTCGACGGGAGAAGGCGACGAAAAGAGAACCATCAACCTCTACAAGGTTTGAAGAAGAAGGAGTTCAAGTTTAGGTATAACCATCTTCCATAGTAGCTAACTCTCTTTAGCTAGAATACTAGTTTTAGTTTAGACAACGATCCCGACATAGTTTAGTCCATGTTGCCTCTTGCGATAAAAATTCATTTTTTATACCGTTTCCGCCTCCCCGTAAGTACCGGGGGTCGCAATATGGACTTACATTATCAAACATGATACAATCATGTGCACAAAAGTATATCACATATACAATGTGCACATCAAGTGAGAAAATCCATTTAAAGTGAACCAATACTAGTTAATGCTAAGTAATATATCAAATATATAATTATACATTAAATCATTAAATCAACACTTGATTTAACGATCCGGTCATATCGCATATAACCGACTAGTATCCTATGTATCGGCTTACCGAATCAATCCTTGATTCGATAACTAGGTTATATCGCATACAACCATTCGATACATTCATCGCGAGAATGAAATACGGTATCACATACACGCAATATTCTCGGTCCCGCACATATCTCATATGCGCTCCTATTTCGTTTCGCTTGAGCCAGGAAACCTCTGTGTAGGACTCTAAAGACTCGTCAATACGCCGGCAGCAGGTGATGATCATATCAAACACCCACAAGCCGCAAGCGGTCTGCTAAACGTAACGGCCACCCGGGTATTGAGCGATCAGAAGATCGACGAGCAAGCCCGCTCACACTCCAGTGAATCCATCCAGTAACACTACCGTACAGTCCGGTCTCGTCGTCTGATATGTCGCATATCTCGCCTAGGGGTGGTAAACGTCAGACCCTAATAGCTCGATAAGTCGTGTCGATATGAGGTCTATAACAATTCGAGAAACTACTGGTAACACTTACCAGTAAATCTCAGCTACCCTGGCCAGGGATTTCCGGTTATAGCCAATCGAATACAGTGCAACATCAACTCCCTATACCGGGAGAGACGAATCCCCTCCTATCGCTCATTGCCTCCATGTGACTCGGGACCGTACCCAAAAACCACCGTTTTGCACGCCCTCTTGGACGTGGTAAGATGGAAATCAAAGCATAGTGGGAACCACACAATACTCTATGACGATCTCGGGTCAACAGACTACTCTGTACCAGTGTCACCAGAGAACTGCCATCTGACGTAAGCTATAATACCATCTGGGAGTTCTCGGCGAGTCCGTCCAGTGTACCCAGTCTCTACTGAGCACCCGTATATCATCTCCGATGTCAAACACCAATGGATATGGGATCATCCATCGCCCATCTGTATGGGTCGAGAAGGTACACGCTAGTCTACTCGGGTATATCGATGCCCCATCTCGATACACCCACGACTAGGGACTTTCAAGGATGTACTTATGGACTACCATGTCCCCACTAGTATGATCCGCATCATAGTCCAGGTAGTCAAGTACACATCCTAAGGGCTTTACCAACATGTAATAGAGAGACAATCTGTGTACACGTTAAGGTAAAGAGCAACCAGATAGCATACTATCATGTCGAGCAAGAAAGTCCTCCCTATATATGTCCCAGCATCCACTACAATATACATCCAATGTACAGTAATGGCCTCTAGGGCATACATATAACTAACATATGATCGCCCTCATACTGCTGGTAGTCAAGCAAGAATCCTAAGGGCTCTATCAACTTGTAATAGCGACTCGTAAGGTCACCTAAAGCAGTACACGATGATAAAGATAAACCAGATAGCATACTATCATCTTGAGTAAGACTGTCCTACCGGGATAGGTCCTCCCTCAATCATTGCAATCACGTGCCTGTGATCCAATAATTGACTCTGAGGGCACTATCTCCAACAATCTCCCACTTGCACTCAAGGCTAATTATTGCGATGTCGCATACTCACAGCCCGTGTGATACCGAACACCCAACTCCTCTACTAGTCAGTCTCAAAAAGCTCGTTTGCGAAACTATTGCGTTCGAGAAATAGCCTCAGTGAGTGGATCCGCTCTGATGTTTCTTTCTATGTCTCTCTTTATCTCAAGTTCGCGGAGAAAGCCATCTCCCGAAATGAGCAATACCTGTCTTAGAATATGTCTGGATGTCTGATGGGACCTAGCTCATAAGTGAACTCCAAATCCAAACTTCTTAGACTGTACGTCAACTGAACTTAATCAGTATCCTGCGCCATGCCTTCCTTCAGTATCCACCTGGACCACCTGTCCAAAATACTGCCCCTCGTCAGAGGGAAAACTATAACTCTGACAGCCACTCTGCCATCCAGGTCACCTTGGAAGCCTGGAATGATAACTGTCTCCCGAAGGAGAATGCTGTTATCATATCCCTAGAACATTAACTTATGTTCTAAAACTGCTTCCGACTGTTTCTCCAGGATTGGATCAATATCAACTTATTGCACCTACTGCAAAGACAACATCTGGTGTGGTACTTGACATCTCATGATTGACTCAATTGCCTAAGCAAGTGATCTGCCAATCATGCGCATCCCTCTCCCTTTTAGTCTGTAAGACACATTTAGAGAAGGTGACTCCATTACCTGCAGGTACACCACCATGCCAGGAGTCGTCCATTCTAAATACTCTTAGAATGCTGTCTAAGTACCCTGATTGGGAAACCACCCAAATCTAGATCTAAAACCATATATCTAGTAACCAGAATGTACGATATAAGATCCAATTCCTATGTGGAGAAACCACTGTGTGACGACCAAAGTATAACCGATCGTAGTATAGGAATATCACTTCCTACTCTGTGTATGTCATCCATATACCAGGACATCACACCCTACTACCTTCTTAACAGATCCATCCCCTATTCTGATGAAGTCAAACCTATTACTGTCATATCAGAAATAGATGATCTATCTCCGCTACATCTGCTTTAGTCTATAAATAGACATAAGCCACTTTTCCACCAATGCTTCCGCTGCTCCCACTGACTACGACAACCTTCTGGCAGAGTCATATACACGTACACTTCCAAAGCTAGTTTAGAACGACGCTATACTCATCCTCCTTTCGGGTCTCGCAGTCTCGAACAATAGCAATGGCAAGTCTGGGTAAACAAGAACCTCCCTGTCACCGTCCTTGAGCATACCGAAGTACCTCTCGAGTGCCTGAGGTTACCCACCATATCTGCGGAGTGGCCAATGGAATGTCAAACCAGATTGAATCTTTAGGTTCTTATCAAATCTTCAGTAATTGTTTGCGGTTCTGGAATCACTTCCTGTTCTACCATACTCCCACTACTGTTTTCTGAAAAAAAAAATCCATTTTTATTAAAACTGTGGCGAGTCAAGAACAATATCACTATTGATCTTCCAGATGGTAGAAAGTCAACCCTCGTCATAGCCCGGGTCAACCCACAAACAGCCATTACAGAAACGTGCCTTGGGTTATCCAGAGTCTGGTTTTAAGCATAAGCCGGACAACTCCCCGTACCTTAACATTGTTAAGATATGAACTGTTCTATATCCAATACAGAAACAAAGGCACTGATTTAATTGAACCAGATTCAAATCATGCAGCTGTCTCCAGTGCATGTCAACTAAATGGAAGGAGGCCGATCAGCGTTACTCAACTTAGGAGTACTTCCAATTATGAGTAACATGAAAGAGAAGCAAGTTCTCTTAATCATTACTATCATCTGAATACCATTCACAAGTATCTACATCTTCGATCACCTTGAAGAATCCCGATACTTGCAACACCTGGTTCTCTACTTTAATCTTATACTTATAACTTCTCAAAACTTGGACCCTGTGTTTCTACGAAACACCTGTCTAAGAACTAGAGAAGTCACAAGTAAACAGAATATAGTACGAGGACCAACCCCTCTGTCCAAATGGACACTGGACAATATACAATACTCTGTACAAGTCCCCTGAGTCTAATAACTCATTCACTGTGTGTCGTAGGTTGAAAACTGTACTTATAGTTAAGAAGAATTACACCGCTGTTCAATGCTCCTTACCTAACCATCCACTGGTATAGGTAAATGTCATAGACATAATTTCAAAAAGGTATATCTCACTCTATAAAATTAGACGTACAGATATATCAATTTGAAATTGGTGCACAACAACGGATATTCAAAACCAAATATTTGCCGACCGGCAAACAACCCAGGTGACTTCCTCAAATATCACCAATTATAACGAATCCTGATATAATGAGGATGGTCACCTAATTCCCAATAACTTACTCCCACTCATCATCTGTAAAACCATACAGATGTGAGAATCAAACCTGGTAAATACATACCCTGGAGTAAGTGTCTAATTGGGAAATCAGTTTTCTTTTAACAGTACACAGTGAAACTGAAACATTGAAATGTTTCGATGGGGTATCCGGGTATTCTCAGTAATGCCCTTTCCATTATCCAGATTCACAACTATAACCGTATAATTCTTTTCCATCTCTCCAAATCCCTTTATATGTCTTTAGTCATTACCTTCTGTACACCCCTTTAGGCCAAATGGCTTTCTTCCTTCCCTACCGTTCGGCACCAGCCTATGGTTTGGAAGAAGACTATCCAATAAGCATAATGGATGTACTGTCCTAATCCTAGGAGCACTCGCAATGCGAGAGAAGGTGAAGATAAAAGACAACCGAATAAACCTTATTCCTATTTCTCCTGAACGAGAATCCATCCCCGAACTGGAACAAGTTCCTTTCGAGTTCGTATATAACCATACGATGGAGTATCCAAATAAACTGTGGATCTTCGTAGTGATATGGAGTGTCCTGGAGAAATACAAAGGTGATTTAGGATTGGCGAAGAAATACTTGGTTTGGTCGTGAATAGCAGTCGCAATTTACTTTGCCCTCTTACTAATCTCTTTCTTTGTCTTAACTTAGTACTTTCTGTACACCGTTTAGGCTAATTGGTTTTCTTCATTCCTTACCGGTCGGCACCTGCCTATGGTTCGAAAGAAGACTATCCAATTTGCGTAATAGGTGTACTATCTCCTAAACCAAGGAGTACTCGCAACCTGAGAGAAGGTAAAAGGAAAAGACAACTGAATAGTCCTATTCGTTTTCTCCAGAACCAGAAACCATCCTCGAATTCCTTCGAGTTCGTATATAACCATACGATGGTTTTGTCCAATGGAAGTGGACGTTCGTAGTAATACGGGGTGTCCTGGAGAAAAGGGTAAAAGTAGGAGTGGCAATGAGGTTTTCAACTCTGACAATCCGAAAGCCAATGTTAAGAAGGTTCGGTCAACTTGGTCACTGAGTCATAGTCTAGGGTCGGGTCAATGGTCGCTGCCAGAGAGAGAAAAGAAACACTCAGCGTGCACTCTAACCTAGATCAGAATGGTTATCACTTTATCTAATCTGGAAACTTCCCACTGTAACGTCAAATTCTTCCCCAAACCTGAAAGAAGAATTAGTCGGGATCACCCGAGGAGTAAACCAACTCATCAGTGGGAATTGGGATCCAACTATCATCGCATGATAACGTGACGGAATCCGCTCACGTTATCATACTCCAGAAGGTATGCGCATATCTGGCAAGTTTCAGTTTCTTTAGAAACTCCCGATGTGATTTTTACCCCATGCTCTTATGACCTTGACGAAGGTCAACAAATCATAAGTCACATATCAAGTTCTACCCGTCATTGTCCAGGTTAATTTGAACCCACCCATACAAGCCCTTGACGAAGGTCAACAAGGCTATTCGACTGTCCCAAACCAACGCATCTATCTATGCAGCAGAAAGGTAACAAGCAGCTACCATACACTATGCCTTGACGAAGGCTAACAAACATAGCATGAATACTATGTGCTACCCGTCTGAAACGACGGAGGGCTACGAATGGTTTCTGGCGGAAACCTTTAACGTAATGAACTTGATATCGTTGAAGGAACCGGATAGCTTTTAAAAATATAGTAACGAAAACCTTTGCTAAAGAGGTCACTCCCAGTGAAGGGATCTCGGCTCTTTCCCCGTAGAATGAGGTGCAGGATATTCCAACTGAATACCACGATGCAAAGTAAAAGTAATCGGCTATAGTGAAGTTATTGCCCTGACGCAAACTTCTGTCCAAGGGGTCACTCCCGGTGAAGGAATCTCGGCCCTTGCCTCGTCGACTGAGGAGCAGGATATTCCAACTGAATACCACGATGCCAAACAAAAGAGAACGTCCTTGCAATAACAGCTTTTTGAAAAGTGTTCCAACAACATCAGAATAGGTTTGTTTAGCTTGCATTGATCCGAATCAACGCAGTCCCATCAATTGATCACACCACAAAAGAACGAAAATAATGATGTACGTATATGCCATCCGCATTTGCCACTGGGTCCCGTCATCACCCGTTATGTTACTTAACTAACGACAGAGCGGGGACTGGACTAGCGCGGATGCAAAACATATACAACATCTACTAGTATATATATATCAATATATAATATTTCTCTCAAGGCGTGATAAAATGCAACATCACATAAATGTACAGCATCACAGAACAATACAGATATCTGGGATCCCCGGGTTTCATAGAGCCGCTACTGAAACCCGACGTTCCCCTGGTCGTGTGGATAGCCTGTGCAATGAAAACCTAGACCCCTACGGGCGCGGAAAGTTACCCGCCAAAACCTGAAGCGAGGCAGCCCCCTTCAGCAACGTGAATGAACCACCCAACACTTCACAGAATCCGGTAACTTGGGCACCCCTCCTGGATCAACCTGTATCCCCTACGAGTGCGGCGAATAGCCCGCCAATTCTAGAGTGAAGCCCCCTCCGTCTCAAAGCCATGAGATGCGGGATCGTTGCCCTCTAGAACCCGACTATCCGTGCACCCCTCCACGGGGTAATCCTAGTACAGAAAGTAAAATATACATACAACGGGTACATCGACCTCGACCCGATCGTTCCCCAAAAGAACAATACAAACAGCCAGTGACGGCAGTCCACATGTCGGACGCTCGCCCCGCAATATCAAATGTACATATAAAACAAAACTGTACGACCATTGCATCCAGGCTATCCCCTACGACCGATCCGCAACATCACAGCACAACACAGAACATCAACGTGAATGTCACGTTCGCAAATCCGTCTAAAAGGGCTATAGCAGATAGACTGGATTTACCGATCGAGTGACATTCACGGTCGCAGATATAATGTAAATACTGTGAACTAACATGTTTAAAATATCCGATCGAACAAATTTAGCGAAGTGGGCCCCTAGCAGTACTGTAGCACTTACAGAAAATCTGGGCCCAAACAGAATATCCCAAAACCCCCATTTCCAAGTAAAAAGCCCTCTAGAAAAATTTCACACAGCAAGGAGTTGTTTCCACTGCGGAACCGCGGCCAAACCAGGGCTTTGGCCGCGTTTCCGCGGTCATACTGAAGCATCACAAGACCAAATTTTTCCAGAGTTCTTAGAATTCCCTACACATATTTCTGCAACACCTTGAAAATTTTTGGAGCAGAAAATATTTCGACAGAAATACGATGCACTAAAAATACGGTTTTTGGGATTTTTGTTCGATCGAGTTCTAAACATACTAGAGGAAGCTAGACTAGGTTAACGGCATGGCTCTGATACCAATGTAAGTGCACGGCGGCGCCCCGGCCGTCGATCCGACGCCGGAAACGCGGAAACGAAAAACTTTGCGAAACTTGCAAACCGGCACCACCGCGCACTTTTAACCCGGATCGGGCCATTAACCTAGCTACTAGCAAACAACAAGATGGGTAGAGAGATATACCAAGCGATCCGTGTCCTTCGGTCTTCGTCTCCACTCCGATCTCCCGCGGAATCTCCGTCCGTCACCTCCTCGTCGAAAAGGGCACCACGTAGCCATATACTTTTACGGGCTCCCACCTCTGTACCGAGGCAACTCGGGCGCGAAGTTGGCTAGCCGACGCGTCCAAGATGTGCTGTAGAATAGTGTAGAAACTTTGTCTCTTGGGGTTTATGGAAGTTGCCATGATGGAGGTGGAGTAGAGAATGAGCAATGGAGAGAGGTGCATGGGAATTTTGGTAGTAAGCTAAAAAGGGAGATGAATGATAATTTTCCTACACCAAAAAATGAATTCCCTCACTCTCTCCCTCCTAAAGTGGTCGGCCCCCTCTCCAAAGAATGGTGGTTGATCAATTAACAAAAAGGGAGAGATTATCAAGAGAAGAAAAGGCATCATCATGAGAAGAAATTGGTCACACTCATTTCTAATCTCAACCCCACTCAATCTCATCACAATAAATACAATGGATGAGATAGAAAAAGAATCTCATGATTATGAAGGCACAAAAGAAAGAAACCCCTCCACAAATAAGTTATTTGCAAACTGCAAATAACCCCCTCCATCGATAAAGTCCGGCCGCGAAGGAACAAAAGATAACTGGCCGGAACGGAATGCAAACTGGCAACTGCAGAAAACTGATCCCGTAATAAATTACAGGAAAACCCCGCGACTGTATATACATACCCGCATTTGTATTCCCACTGAATACAAAAGCAAAGAGACAAAATCTACACTATCTAATACTAGGATCCGGCTTAAGCCAAAGCCGGCTAGTAAAATCCGTCCGATCACGATCCGTGCAATACCGCACGTATCTGATCGAACCCTGCCATATCTCCATACGGTCTCTACAGCGTTTCGCCCGAAACCTGAGTAACTGTGTGTGGTGGACTCTAAAGACTCGTCAATACTATGGCTGTGGATTTAACCACTAACACGTCAGAGGTATTAGCCATACGTGACGGGCTACCAGCTATTGACCAAAAGGGACGTCGATGAGCGAACTCATCCTGACACCCTACTGAGCGTGTCAGTGACAATATCCGTACAGTGCGGTCCGTTCGTCTATGAGCATGGCATGGCGGGCCTAGGGGGTTGGTAAAAGTCAGACCCCCAAAAGCGGTACAAGTCGTGTCGGAGTGTAGCCCAGAACACCCTGAGATACTACTGGAATACCTACCAGCAAATCTCCTGCTTTGGCCAAGGACTTTTCATGTATTGGCTCTCCTAGACACAGCGCGACCTTACCCCCAATACCGGGAGACGAACCCCTGCAGATCCGCTCATTGTCTCCATGTTGCTCGGGACTGTACCCAACTAAAACCTGTTTGCACGTCTCCTTTGAGTGTGGTAGGGTAGTAATCAAAGCACAGTGGGAAGTCACACGAGACAAATGACGATCTCAGGTTGATGAACTAACCTGTTCACATGTCACCAGGGAACTTCTATCTGACATCTGGTATAATCCCAATTAGCAGGTTCCCGGCGAGTCCTGTCCGGTGTACTCATAACCCAATGAGCACCTGTATACATCTTAGGTGAACCAACTTACAGCAGTGGCTTGTGAGACCGTCCACCGCCCCTCGTCGGGGTCTCGACTGTATACATTAGTCTACTCTGGAGTATCGATGCCCTGTCTCGAAACTCCCACGACTAGGGACCTTTTAAGGATGTGCTTATAGACCCCAGCTCCCACGTATATGATCGCCCTCATACTGCTGGTAGTCAAGCAAGAATCTTAGGGGCTCTATCAACGTGTAATAGCGACTCGTAAGGTCACCTATAGCAGTACACGATGATAAAGATGAACCAGATAGCATACTATCATCTTGAGTAAGACTGTCCTACCGGGATAGGTCCTCCCTCAATCATTACAATCACGTGCCTGTGATCCAATAATTGACTCTGAGGGCACTATCTCCAACAATATATCGATCGAAATATTTAACATCGTAGAGATATTAATGATATGTGAAACAATTTTTGGAATCCACATTAATTAGTTTTGTGAAAACTAGTTTTAGTTTTGTGAAAACTAGTTTGTGTTTTGCGAATCTAGCATTTTAGTCTCATTTGATTGATTGCCACGGAGTTTCGATTCGGATCAAAACTTCGTCGCAATCTCGTATTGTAAGCGAATAGTCGCCGCGAAACACCGCTAGATACCCACGCCCCATAGCCCCGACCAAGTGACTATAGAAGAACACCGTAACCAAAAGCATCAATATCATGGTGCTCACGGCCGCGGTGTTCCGCCCAAGTGCACTTCGTTAACGACATCGGGGGTGCGGCAATCTACTAAAGTTCCCAACGAGCATTCGATCATTTTATTGGGAATCTTGTTGAATTACTCGACTTGTTATTGAAAAGTGTTTTCAATTCGAGACATAAATGCAAGGTTTATAGGGTTAAGGATGAAATCCGAGATATGAGATATTCCGAGTTTTTGATGTCTTAGGCTAGATGCGGATTCTAATTATTGTATTTTTCATTTCTTTTCTGCGACCGTAGGTGTAATATGTGGTGTATCCCCGATCTCGTTGCTATATGTTAACGATATTCGGGATACGCATATTTACTTACGTTGATAACATGTGATGTTATGCGTTGCTGTGATATGTCATATTGGATTGTCGTGATTGAATAGCCGGGGTTTTTTGCGTGAGATGAGAGTTTTTCAATTTTCATTCATGTAAAAGATGTATGTAATATTTTTTTATTGGGACACTTCCGGGTTGAGGATGATGTCACCAATGATGTATATTATTTACTTTTCCGCATTAGGATAGACCCAAGACGGGGAGCACACGTAACCGGGTTCTAGAGTTCAGTGGGAGGCCATCTCGAGGAGTCGAGGCCGGGTCTCCTAACTCTAGAATTGACAAGGTTGCTTGCCGCTCTCATAGGGGTCTAGGGATGTGGGTTTGGCTATTCATCACGACCGTGGAATCTGTGTTTTTCATTACTAGCTAAATTTAAAACACGGACCTCCTAGTATATCCAATATTTCATATATTTGCTTATGCTGCTTGTGTTCTGTGATGTGATCATATAACTGCATGAGACGAATTCTATATATATATATGATATATAATAAACGTTACTTATGTTTTGCACACGCGCTAGTCCAGCCCCCGCTCTGCCGTTAGTTAAGTAACCTAACGGTGTATGACGGGGCCCCGTGGCGAATGCGGATGGCATAAGCGTACGTTCTATTTTCGTTTCTTCTGTGATGTTTAGGAAACATAAATGATGGGACGACATTAATGAGATTAATGAAAAGAAAAGAAATCTAAAGATGTTGTAGAATAATTTTTTTTCAAAAAGGTAGCTCTAGTTCTTGCTTTGCATAGTGGTATTCCTTGTTGGATATCCAGCACCTTATTCGATGAGGAAAGAGCCGAAATCCCTTCGCTGGGAATGACCTCTTTAGCAAAAGCTAGAAAATACTACAATCCACTCGGTTTGTTTTGAAAACAACTCGATTTTTAAAAGCGGAGCTTAAACTATTCCATTTCAAATCATTATATTCTATAATGATATCAAGTTCATTACGCTAAAGGTTTTTCTCAAAACCAGACGTAGCCCTCCGTCATTTTAGATAAGTGCTATTTAGTATTCGTGCTGCGTTTGTTGACCATAACCAATGCGTAGTGTACGGTAGATGATTAGTGCTTATCTGCAGCATATGATACGATTGGATTAGGGTAGTCGTACGGTTTTGTTGACCATAACCAAGGGTCGCACGGGTTGGTTTAATTCAATCACGAAATGACGGGTTGAACTTGGATAGCGCTTATGATTTGTTGACCATAGCCAAGGTCATAAGTTGCTAGGGGTAAAAACAGATATTGGGAATTTCAAGTATTGAAATTTGCACTGAGATTGTATACCTTCTATGAGATAGTTGGATCCCGATACCCACTGCGAGTAAGAGTTACTTCTGGGAGAGTTTTCCACTTTACAATTAGCCGATCCAGTAGGTGTCTAAGAAAGACGTTAACGGGGTTATGCCCCTGCGAAAACGAGGTTATTTAATTAGTTCCATGAGAAAGCACGGGGAGACTCCCTCAGAGTACCAATACCTACTTGGCTGACCGATTGGCGAACTTGTAGGGTGTAATTAATTTCGGCTAATCTTACCTTTCAGGGTTTGAAGAAAGATTTGATAAAAACAGTGGGAGCCATCCTGATTAGATAAGATAATAACCAATCTAATCTTGCAAGAGCACACGCTAAAGTGTTTTCTTCTCTCTCTCTAGGTAGCGACCATGACACGCTTTAATCAAGATAATAATATAGATGTATTGACCGAACCCTTTTATTATACTGAGCTGGGAAACGTTGGTTCCGCTCTATCTTATGACTGTCATAAGTCTGAGAAAGGAATAGGGGAATGCCAGGATTCCCATGACACCAGAACGAAGAATGAGCATGCTGATGCATCTTCTTCGGGTTTATTCATTGTTGAGAACTGTTTCTTAGTTTGTTCTGCGTCCTGGTTATTAGATACCGGATCAGGATCCCATATTTGTAATCAGTTACAAGGGTTAAGAAGAAGTATAGAACTGGGAAAGGGTGATATGTCCCTCAAAGTAGGGAACGGAGCAATTGTTGCTGCCAAAGCTGTCGGCGAATATCACCTTATATTGCCAAATGGCAATACATTGATTTTGAACGACTGTTAATACGTACCGTCGATGATGTGCAACATCATATCCGTTTCTTTACTAGATAAAGATGGATATAATTTTGCACTAGAGAAAAATGTTATGAACATTTTCCTGAATCATGTGTTGATTGGGTTTGGTACGTTGTATAACGATATATACGTTCTGAATCAAAACACAGTTCTAAATATACACAACACATAAGAGGAAAAGTTCAGAAATGAACGAAGCCTTCTTGTGGCATTGTAGACTTGTTCATATCAATGCGACCAGACAAGCGAAGTTGCATAAAGATGGATATTTGAATCCGTTCGAATTTACATCTTATGAAACTTTCCAATCATGTCTCAAAGGAAAGATGACCAAAACTCCATTTACTGGACACGGAGAAAGAGTTACCGAACTCTTGGAACTAATACATAGTGATGTATGCGGTCCTATGTCTACACATGCCAGAAATGGTTCCTCGTACTTTATTACATTCACCGATGATCTCTCAAGATTTGGACATGTGTTCTTGTTGAAACGCAAATTTGAAACTTTTGAGAAATTCAAGGAATATAAGTACGAAGTTGAGAACTAGACGGGTAAAAGTATTAAAGTCCTTCGATCTGATCGAGGAGGAGAATACTTGAGCATGGAATTCCGAGACTATTTAAAAGAAAATGAGATTCTCTCTCAGCTTACTCCTTCGTATACACCACATCACAATGGAGTTTCGGAGCGGAGAAACCGCACCCTATTAGATATGGTACGCTCTGTGATGAGTATTGCTGAATTACCTATTTCCTTTTGGGGTTATGCACTTGAGACAGCTGCATACCTATTAAATAGGGTTCCGACTAATTCCGTGCCTACCACCCCATATGAGATATGGAATGGGAAGAGACCATATCTTAAACGAGTTAAGATATGGGGTTGTCCGGCCTATGTTAAAAGGAAAAATCCCAACAAGCTCGAGGAAAGGTCTATTTTTTGCAAGTTTGTGGGATATCCAAAGGATTCATATGGATATATATTCTACCATACCGAGGAACAAAATGTGTTTGCTTCTCAACATGCCACCTTTTTAGAAAAGGAATTTCTCATGAAAGAAATTAGTGGCAATGAGGTAAAACTGGAAGAAGTTCCAGCCACACAAACTACAACTGATGATTTGGTAGAACCAGAGGATTCGATAGTCCGCGACGAACCTCAACCAATCCACAGATCTAGTAAGGTTCCTCATCCACCTGAGAGATACTACGGTTTTCTCATAGACGGTGGGAGTGAGGATTGCATCATGGAAGATGATGACCCAACTAGTTTCGAGCATACCATCACAAGTGGGGACTCTATGAAATGGCTGGATGCTATGCGATCTGAGATGGAATCCATGTACACTAATAAAGTATGGACTTTGGAAGTTTCTCCTGAAGGGGTAAAACCCATTGGGAGCAAATGGATCTTTAGGAAGAAAATTGGTGTAGATGGAAAGGTTAAGACCTTCAAAGCTAGACTTGTAGCAAAAGGTTTTCGTCAATGACCAGGTGTCGACGATGATGAAACCTTTTCTCCAGTGGCTATGCTTAAGTCCATCAGGATCCTACCTGCCATTGCTGCATACCATGACTACGAAATCTGGCAAATGGACGTCAAGACCACTTTTCTAAATGGTGATTTAGAAGAGAGCGTGTACATGACACAGCCAGTGGCTTCATAAACAGTGAGAGCAGCGGAAAGGTGTGCAAGCTGCTTAAATCAATCTGCGGATTAAAGCAGGCATCGCGGAACTGGAACATCTGTTTTGATGTAGCAGTCAAAGAGTTTGAGTTCATTAAAAACGTAGATGAACCTTGTATATACAAGAAGGTAGTAGAGAGTAAGGTTGTTTTCCTCGTATTGTACGTGGATGGCATACTCTTGATATGAAATTATGTTCCTATGCTACACTCGGTCAAGTTCTTCTTATCACAAAAGTTCTCCATGAAAGATCTGGGTGATATCTCCTACATCTGGGGGATAAAGATCTATAGAGATAGATCTAAAAGGATGTTGGGATTGCCCCAATCCAGGTACATTGACACCATACTAAAGAGGTTTAGTATGGAAGATTCTAAGCGTGGTAATTTATCCACTTGTTTAGGAATTACTCTCTTCAAAGAGATTTCTCCCAAGACTGATTTAGAGCGGGCTCGCATGCAAGGGATACCCTATGCTTCTGCAGTTGGGTCAATCATGTATGCAATGTTATGCACCAGGCTGGATGTAGCTTACACACTTAGTGTGGTAAGTAGGTATCAATCAGATCCTGGGGAGATGCACTGGACAACTGTGAAGAACATTCTTAAGTACTTGAGAAGGACTAAAGAGATGTTCATGGTGTATGGTAACGGAGAATTCCAGGTGGAGTCTTTTACCGATTCAAGCTTCCAGAGTGATAAGGACGACAGTAAGTCGGTCTGGGGTTTTGTCTTTGCCCTCAATAGAGGGGCGATATATTGGAAGAGTTCCAAGCAATATACCATAGCAGACTCGACGATGGAGGTTGAATACATCGCTGCCAACGATAATTCCAAAGAGGCTGTCTTGATGAAGAAGTTCATTGCTGAACTTGGTGTGGTTCCATCCATTGACCATCCAATACCTTTGTATTGTGATAACAATGGAGCTGTGGCTTTGGCCAAGGAACCCCGGTCCCATCAGCGATCCAGGCATATTCTAATCTCACGATATTTGATATCGGTTAGGTTATATGAGATATAACCGGATTGTTGAATTAAGTGTTGATTCAATGGTATATCTATATGTGGTTAAAATATATTTGTCTATTTGATATTAGCCGGATTATCTTTGATATACCCGGATTATTGAATCAAGTGTTGATTTAATAATTTAATATATATATATATATATTAACTAGTATTGAATATTAGACGGTTATATGTGATATAATCGGATTATTGAATCAAGTGTTGATTTAATAATGTGATTTACATATAAATAAGATATTAGTCGGTTATATATGATATGACCGGATTATTGAATCAAGTGTTGATTTAATAATTTTATATATGTTTTAATATTTGATATATTAATATATATTAACTAATATAATGCTCACTAAAGATTTTATTCTCTCCTAATACATTTAATATATATGTGATATATATTATGTATTTAATTTTTGTATCATGCTTGATGATACATTGAACATGGATGCATGAGACTTACACTAGAGCCAAGGATAATATTGGGTGATTTATTTTAAAGTGAAATAAAAATTAGTGGATAATGAGCATGGCTTAGATGCTTGTAGAAGCATGTAGAAGCCATGACTCATTCCACTAATATTGTTTTACTCTAGATATTTTCTCACCCAACCATATATCTTTAGCCCATGGTTAACTCTCACTATGATCACTTTGTTGGGTTACCTAGCACGACAACAAGGTTTCGGGAGAGATCGTCCAAGCCATTTAAAAAAAATGCCATGCCAAACAACCCTAACCATAGAATCTTAACTAGAGATTTAGACGAAACAACAATGTAAACAACTTTACATACAAAGTGAACAAGGAATACAATCTTTGTAGATGTCACGACCCAAGTTAGGCACATGACCGTCACTTAGACTACGTAACGTCAACAGGCGTAACGTAATTTTAGTAAGCCGAAACCCAGCAATCTAAACCATTACAAGAAGGAAAAGATAGAACATTTTTAAAATCCCAAGCAAAAACTTAAAGCTTAAATTTGTTTTCATAAAAATTTCGGCAGCACCTCATTTGTAAAAGCTAGCCCCAAAACGGGTACAAACATAAGATATAAGTAAAGCATCCCCAACGGGAGAAAATCTTGCCCAAAAGCGGAAACAACCACCACAACAGATATACGACGCCGTAGCGAAGGAAAAGACAATAATTAACATAAATAAAGGCCGGCTCACACGAGCACGACAACCAAAGTCATAAGAATATACAACATTGATCCTTACAACTCGCCTCTAAGTCAAAACATGAAGGTGATAGATGGAGAGTACTAGATACAAAGATATACAATGAACATCATCGGATAACCGCAACCCACCTATAGCGAAAGGCCTCATAGCCAACCATAGCGGTATCCGCAAAAGTAGAGATAATAAGGCGCCCTGCTGCGACTACCCTGAGGTTCAGACCTGCAAAACACCGTGGCACAATGGGGGTGAGTTTCCAACTCGTGAATAGTAAATAACATCATACTGTAATCGCAAGTATGCACGAACAACGATAAATATATCACATGTAATCTGATAGCATAAGTATGACAATATTGATATGCAACAATCATGATCAAGGTACACCACCAGGGTACTACATCAACATGAATCAAATGCATATCAAATAAATCCTGAGTGTGGGATAAATAATAAACCTCATGCACAAATCATCAGCAAGGAAAAACCCTGGTGTCTATCAACGACACCCCAAATCCCAAAATCCTCAGGCGTCGTCACCAGGACTGGCTGTCATGACCCGAAATATTAGCTCGTGACGAGCACTTGAATTACGCAACGTCTAAAGGCGTAACGGAATTCAAGTAAGCTGAAACCCAGAAATCTAACCTTTTAAGAAAAATAAAGGAGGTGAAGTTTTGAAATAAGGTATAATGAAATCAAGTTTTCTTAATGCATAGACAAGGAACATGAATGATGAAAGTGAAATTTACTAGTTTGAAAACATGTTTCGTCTTTTAAAAATTTTGGCAGTACGTCCTTTTGTATATTTTGATCCAAAACCACAAATACATAATAATGATAATGGCATCCCCAAGCGGGAGCTAGCTCTTTGCCAAACGGCGGATCACAACCACGCAAGACAATATATAAAAGTATACGACGCCCAACGACGAAGTTCACCACAAAAGATAAAGAAAAGCAAGACATATAACTCACAAGTAGCGGAAAACCCCTCGCTCTAAGTCTCGCAACCACAATCCCACTAAGTCTCATTACTTATACAATTTACAAGTTTTGATTGATGGAGTTAACTAGATACAATATGAAATGTAGATAAAAAAGTGGGAATGATACAAATGTCCCACATAACAATGCAAAACACCCGAATGCGACTGTGTGCCAGCGAAGCGGCTACTGATCCAAGTGGTCAACCTGCAAGAACTGTGGCACAACGGGGGTGAGTTGCCAAATCGTGAGTAGAAAAATATCAACAGATAGAAATCGAATAAACAACGACTCATAAGTCAACTATATCATAAAAGTAATACTATGATATCTAGGGTGACTGGGTCTGTATATGTGCCAACAAGATAGTCAATGCCTATAAGCATGTGTATAACATCCAACAATATAGTCAATGCATGTATGCAAGTGGGTCTCGTCCGCCCATATAATCAAAGTATGTATGCATGTGGATCTCGTCCACTCATATAATCAATGTATGTATGCATGTGGATCTCGTCCACTCATATAATTAATGTATGTATGCATGTGGATCTCTTCCAATCATATAATCAAAGTATGTATGCATGTGGATCTCGTCCACTCATATAATCAATGTATGTATGCATGTGAATCTCGTCCACGTGTCAACCACTGACACAACAACATCATGCATGTAAATATCATAAAAGCATATGCATGAAAATATGAGGATATAAATCAACATGTGTCCCTTGCGACACCTCAAAATCATGGAAACTGAGTGTCCAGCATCGACACTCGAAACATCATGAAAACCGTGCCCAGCATCGACACGTAAATCCTCATATATCTCAGGCGCCGCATCCTCAGATCGGCCCTCAGGCGCCGCACACCCTGGTCGGCCCTCATATCCGTCTCGCTACTCAGGTCGGTATCCTCCGGATAACCGCTGGGTCTAAATACTATCACCAGTAGGTAGTGCTCCCCTGCCGTGCTCACCGTCTAACATACACGAGTCTTATTTCCTCGGGGTATCTCACCGGGTCCACCATGTACCCGCATACGGTGCCTACCGCTCTTCGAATCGGGTTTCACATGCCACTCTCATAACCGAGAAAACACATGGTGGACACACCGAAATATCATATCAAGAGAAACCGGGTTTTTAAAACAATGCATGCTTTCTTTTGAAATAGCCACGGTTCTCAAATCCAGAAATCTTATGAAAACAGCATATCTCAATGCGTAAAAGCGTAAAGCATGATGTATGCGACATATAACAGAAATGTAAGCATATCAATATATCATGCAACCTGGAAAAGTGATATGCCATATTAAGGGAAAACCGCTCTTTTAAATGACTCCAGTTTTTAAAATATATCCTGCGGTTCCCAATCTCCCAATAAAACCAGTGATCTATGTAGGTACAATATGTATATGCACAAGTATAGATGTACCAATGTATGTGTGCACCAATATGGATATACAAATGTATATATATATGTGCAAGTATGAATATATCAATGTATATGTGCACCAATGTGGATATACAATGTGTATGTGCGCAAGTATGAATATATCAATGTATATGTGCACCAATGTGGATATACAATGTGTATGTGCGCAAGTATGAATATATCAATGTATATGTGCACCAATGTGGATATACAATATGTATGTGCGCAAGTATGAATATATCAATGTATATGTGCACCAATGTGTATATACAATGTGTATATGCGCAAGTATGAATATATCAATGTATATGTGCACCAATGTGGATATACAATGTGTATGTGCGCAAGAATGAATATATCAATGTATATACGCGAGCAGGTTATGCGAAGAATCGTATCATGATGCAGCAATCCTACTGTGTAGTGACATGGCAATTATCGATGATGAAGTGTGTGAGCCTATAGTCTGTATGCGTGTAACATACGCATCATCGATAATGGTGCAGGTGTACTATGACAGGTACATTCAATGCAATGATAATATCATGAATGCAGCATAAGGCAAATCATCAGCTTAAAGCTATATGGTATACGTAACTATCATATGTCTGATTCGGTGAATCTATCAGTCGGCATCTAGCCTCACAGCATCACATACGGTATAATCCATCGTACGGAATCCTCTAGTCAAGGGTATGGATCAACATCAAGTCAAACTCATCACGCACGGAAAATCATCGTGCAGCGGCATTAAACCAATAGGGATCCTATCATCCTATACGACAAATGAGGGTACATCTTAATATCACGTATGGCCTATCATCCATGATTCACAACATTCTATATATGTATATATATCTATGTACCTATGTCCCGGTTCACATCCGCAATAATCTCATATCAGGGGACCGGCAGGGTATAAATCATCTCGATCGACTCGCATCCGTATACCATCATATCATCAATCATCATATCATCATACCATCATATCATCATATCCGTCTTATATCCTTTCGTCACATTAATATCTCACATCATGTCAAGTTTACATAACATTCTATCTCTACTATAAATATAGGTATCTAATCAAGCATACACACATCCGAGCCATACAATCAGGTTTTTAAAGAAGCGAATCATAGTTTTGAAAATAGGGGCTACGGTGTTTTTAAGGAAAATATATCATTTGAAATTCCGTAACGTCCCTAAAGGTATCTGTTTAAAAGATGCATACGATTCTTTAGTTTAGAAAATATGTATCGTTCGGATGACACATCTACGTCGACTATCTAGTCCTATAATATCCTAAACGGCAATATCGACAAACGTCATCCTCGATTTCCGTCAACCTATAATAGTCATAACATATCTCTTCTAACTATCCTCTAGTTTCTAATATGGTTTCATAGCTATCTTCATTCTAACCCTAGTTTCCTAGTCTAGATTTCCTAATCATATTCTATAAATCAGTTTTCCATCAAAACATTGCGGGGGTGCTATACGCCATCCACCCGACTTTCCCCGTGGATATAGATACACTCACCTTGCTTCTTTCTTGCCGAAGTCGATGACGCCATGCTCCGTCGCCTCGGAATCCACGTGAAGGTACCTACAATAATCAACAGTCATAATGTGTATTAAAATCGAATCCGGAAAACCGATATGGCGCACGGTGCGCTCATAGGTTAGAACCTATGGCCTACACGTGCAAAACAATCAAACAACCCTTGTTGTCGAAGTAAAAACATCCAACAACCCAATACAATTCCAAATATCAAGAATTAACATTCAAAATACGGAAATCATAGCCAAAAACACCCCAATGTGCTCCCAGATTTTACCCTAAGCCAAATTGGTCAATTTTGCATATATGGAGGGTCAAATTTACATCTAAAGGTTCCCCAGACCAATACGAAGCAATTCTAACCTAGTTTGGCCGCAATTTGCAGCCAGATTGAATATATCTACGGCCTGGGTGCAGGGGATGGGGCTCAGGTCTTGGTGGTAGCTTCCTAGGTGCCTGCATGACTCCCAGTAATTGCAAAATCATTTCTAGTGTCCCCGGGTTGCTCCAGATTCAAAAATTCCCTCACTATTCACACATTTATCCGATGTCGGGGTTTCTAAATCTATGTTTTGTGGTTTCTAAGCTCTAGTCCAGGTCATTAAACAGCCCCCCAGTCTAGTTAACAGCCACAACATCACCAATTTCAAACAACACTCAAACCCTTTACTAGGGTTTCCCAAAATTCACTAAACTTCACAATTTCACATCTAAACACATATGAATACTAAAGTAAATGAAAAACTACCCAATTGGTGAAGGGATTATCTCATATAGCACCCATGAATCACTAAGATCATCGAAATCTGAATTTTCTTGGTCCCATGTGTAGAGGTTGAAGAGGGGATTAATTTTTGTGAAGAGTGTATAGGGTTTTGGGGCTTATTAGGAGATAGATCTAGGGATGGAAGGGGAGGGTTGTGAGCTTGAGGAGATGAAGGAGAGAAGATGAAAAAAAGATGGGGAAGGAAGTGGCAGCAGCAGCCCCCCCTCTCTCACAAATTCACACACACACTCTCTCACATAATCTACCTAACCTAATCATTTTGTCCCCTTTGACATTTACTTTTCCTTTTTCTTTTCTCTCCACCACTAACCCAAATGAAATGAAACATGTAATAAAATGAAACATGTCATGGTGCACTAACCACGAAAAACTGTAAAAATGCGGATTTGGCTTAATCGCGATTAGCAGTGCACTAATCGGGTTTTTATCAAAATTGCATATAATAAATTTTAAAAATGTCAAATCCTTTAAATATATTTTTAAATGAATAAATCATTTTAATTTCTATTTATTTTAAAATTATTATTTATACCCTTTTTCGAAAACCCCAATTTCACAAATCGGGCAGTTTTCGGAAAATATATTATTTTAATATTAAATTCCCAAAAATAATATTTTATATTTTCTGAAATGTTACAGTCTTCCCCCCTTAAATAAATTTGGTCCCTGAATTTAAATTTAAACCCCCAAAATCTAAAACATTTCAATAATCGGCTCAAAACTATAGGGCTCCGAAATCATGGAAAACGCAGAAATAACACAGCACATCGCGTCAAGTGCTCATGAAAACGAGTAAAAACTCAAAATCGAACTCCGTCAAGCGTTACGCAAATCATCTGATTTGCACACATATCCTCGGAGTTACATGGAGATGCAGATCTCGAAATCCACTACTGAAATCCAATATACACTAGTCAAATACTATAATACGTATATAGTACGCATCTTTGAAAACTCCAAAATCTGAATAAAATACATGCAAAATCTTTTCTAAATCGCCGCGGGAATGCGTAACTCACGGCATAACTGACGGACGCTCATTTTAAAATAATAATATATGTCCATATATATTTTGCTAAATATATGTTCCGTCGTTTTGAAAATATCCCAAAAGGTTTTCCTTTATAAACGTTCGTGTCGTTCACGGACACGTAGGAAATAGCGAGACTATAGCTCATTTTGAAAACCCTTTTAGGTAAACTTTTAATGCATGCAAAGTACTCAGGTACTGTCCTTATATCAGTCATGTTTGGCTACTACAATATAGTGCCCAATATGAAAACAAGGTGCTCAAAAGCAAAATCAGCCTCAAAGGCGTATCCAATAATCACATGCGTCTGGTGCGCATGGAAATCAAATCCCAAATACAGGTGCCACAATACGCACAAAGCAAAACTAAGTGCAACGGGTGTGCACAAAAGTATCTGTCCACTGCAACGGGTGTGCACGACAACAAAATCTGGTGCATCTATTGTACACAAAATCTCAACCCTATGCATCCAATGTGCACGAAATCCAATATCATGCGCAAGAATCCAATCAGGTGCATAAGGTGCACAAACAAATATCGAGTATCAAAATCGAAATCGGCGGTATACAACATATTTCGATCCAAATCCAAATCAGGTATACCGTGGTATATAATCTCATAACCATGTGCATCAGCGTGCACAAAAGCAAATCAAATACTAAAAGTGTATGAAAACTATGCCGAAAGCATAAATCAAATCATATGCATGCCCTGGGCATGAAATCACAATAAATATCTCAAATGACATCAAAACGAAGTCAGGTGTAACTGTGGTGCACAAAATACGTATCAATGCACTACAAGCACATATAAGCTATACCGAGTGCAAAAATTAAATCATCCGTATGAAATCCACGAAATCGTAAACACATGATACGTAGGTACAAAATCAACATCGAAAGCAATAGATATGCACAAATCGCAAGTCAGCACAACGGTGTATAAATATATATATCTGGTGAGAAACTATGCGCAAATATGCAAATACCCAGTAGGTGCAGCCATGGTGCACGAAATCAATATCAGGAAACTCGTCATCAAAACTCAAATCCAAGCGATGTAAGCGTGATACTTAGATCACAAACGCCAATCGCAACAAAGGACATCGAGGTACACCTTCTACAATGTCGAAAAATAAATCGGTGCGCCTAATAACCGGCAGAACAAGAACATCCGCTTGCTTCCTGCTCACGGTCTGGCATCCTCGGCCTCTGGGTCCTTATCTTCTCTGTGGATTTACCAATATCGCAATCCATCGGCTCATCGTCTCTGTCAGGTGTGCTAACAGGGACGATTCCGTTCTGGCAGTTCTCTGGTCATCTCTCGGTTAATCATCACGACCACTAGTAAAGCAGCACGTTGCTGGCGTCGGCCTCTGGTCCTCTGAATACACGTGACACATCTGATCCTGGGTGCAAATCTCACTGCAGCAGTGTCCTGGAAGGAATCCTGCTCAGGGTCTCTTCCGCTCTTGCCTATGCCGAACTGTACGGAGGCTGGTACTCTTACATAATCCTTTCTCGTTTTCTGGACATCTGCGTTCTCAGCACACATTGCCTCGGAAACTGGACGTATCCCAACGCCTCTATAAGCATATCAGGTCTCTAGTCTCGACGGGGAGTAATGACAGATCGTCGGCGTCTCGCACGAACTTCTGGTTCCACTTGTCTTTATCGTCGTCCACTATGACATCACGCTATGCTATCTGCGCACTGCAACAGTTCTTGGTCACGGTCAATCCAAAGTCTCTCACACGGACTCGAAGTCATAAACTCGGTATCTTCATCACTCTATAGAAGGTATCTGGCCGAACACGTCCTCGGGAACTCGTCCCAACCATCGGAGGAATACTCAATACTCGTCCATCCTTGATCAACTCACAACGCATCAGGGCGAGGTCTTCTATCCGAAGCTAGTCAGCTTGCTGATCTCTTATCACATGGTATCCGGGCGACATCAAACTTTTCGATCGAGTCTTCAAGGTCCCAAACTTTCCCGAAGGCTCAGCACCTGAGCACAGTCTAAAAATATCTGGTACATACCACAGTACCTCTGGACCAACCGTAGAAGGGCAAACCGAAGCCTCACTGATGGCACCGCTAAACTGCCACAAACCCGAAGGTTCAAAGCGGTTCCATGGCCATCATATCAAGTTAGGGTTTCATTCTTCTAGAGGGTCCACAGAATTACCTGCATGTTCCTCCGACCACTTTAAACTTGGGAAAAATGGGTTTCTGACACTCGTTCGAACTTTTTAGCTTTGCCTATACAACATGCGAATATTCTTCGTCCGCACGCTAAACAACACCTCAATCCTCCAGGAAAGGCGATACATCGGCGGTCATCTCTGGCTCGGTCTGCTCTAGGTCTGAGTAAGATTCTTTCCACACTAGAAATCTTCAACTCAACTGGGCCTGCGTCAACGCATCAATCTGACGAATCACCTTCGTCTCTCAACTCGAGATAGACTAGCTATCATCTATCGCATTTCTTCCTGGAAGCTCCGGTGATCTTAGCTCGTAAGCTCTAGAAGCGACATCCTGTCATCTCAGCAACAGCTGGGTCACCTTTTTGCACAGTAGGCGTCATCAAAATCTCTGAGGTATGTTGTACATCAACAGTCCTCTCGCAACTGGTAGCTCTAGCAATGGCCCGATCATCCGGCGTAAAACCAAGCACTCGCCTCCACAAGAGGTCACAACACCACACTACATCGAGACGTTCCCATGTCACCAGAAAACACAATGGTCAGCCCTTGTACCAAACGAGCTCGCCCTGACCGTAACACTAGCAGCAGCTCAAACTGCGTTCAACCCAAGGTGACAGGAACCTCAATCGAGTATCGAAGAAAGCAGATCAACAGCATGAAAGGAAACGACAGATCCAGAATGGATACATGATTATAAGAAGGAACAACATCAATGAAAGTATGATCATGGAACTAATAGAATCGAGGATCTCCAATGGATGTATAATCATAGATACTAAGAGAATCATTGGTCTCAAAAAAATGTACATCCTAAGGTTTCTTAAGTGGAGTATCGTATCGTAAATATGCCGCGGAACATACGTACGGTACGTCACTCTACTCAAGCTACCTACTCCATCAATCAGGGTCAGCCTATGAAACGAAAGTTCGGGTCTAATACCCCCCGTTCAAGTCTAAGTTCCGTAAGGTCAAGCCTAGGTTCCGAAATACATAACCGCCCTAGACTCCGCATAGTCAAACATAGACTCGAACAAAGGTTAAACCTAGCGCTCTGATACCAACTTTGTCACGACCCGAAATATTAGCTCGTGACCAGCACTTGAATCACGCAACATCTAAAGGCGTAACGGAATTCAAGTAAGCTGAAACCCAGAAATCTAAACCTTTTAAGAAAAATAAAGGAAGTGAAGTTTTGAAATAAAGGTATAATGAAATCAGGTTTTCTTAATGCATAGACAAGGAACATGAATGATGCAAGTGAAATTTACTAGTTTGAAAACATGTTTCGTCTTTTAAAAAATTTGGCAGCACCTTCTTTGTATATTTTGATCCAAAACCATAAATACATAATAATGATAATGGTATCCCCAAGCGGGAGCTAGCTCTTTTCCAAACGGCGGATCACAACCACGCAAGACAATATATAAAAGTATACGACGCCCAACGGCGAAGTTCACCACAAAAGATAAAGAAAAGCAAGACATATAACTCACAAGTAGCAGAAAACCCCTCGCTCTAAGTCTCGCAACCACAATCCCACTAAGTCTCATTACTTATACAATTTACAAGTTTTGATTGATGGAGTTAATTAGATACAATATGAAATCTAGACACAAAAGTGGGAATGATACAAATGTCCCACCTACCAATGCAAAACACCCGAATGCGACTGTGTGCCAGCGAAGCCGCTACTGATCCAAGCGGCCAACCTACAAGAACTGTGGCATAACGGGGGTGAGTTGCCAACTCGTGAGTAGAAAAATATCAACAGATAGAAATCGAATAAACAACGACTCCTAGGTCAACTATATCATAAAGGTAATACTATGATATCTAGGGTGACCGGGTCTGTATATGTGCCAACAAGATAGTCAATGCCCATAAGCATATGTATAACATCCAACAGTATAGTCAATGCATGTATGCAAGTGGGTCTCGTTCGCCCATATAATCAAAGTATGTATGCATATGGATCTCGTCCACTCATATAATCAATGTATGTATGCATGTGGATCTCGTTCACTCATATAATCAATGTATGCATGCATGTGGATCTCGTCCACTCATATAATCAAAGTATGTATGCAAGTGGATCTCGTCCACTCATATAATCAATGTATGTATGCATGTGGATCTTGTCCACATGTCAACCACTGACACAACAACATCATGCATGTAAATATTCTAAAAGAATATGCATGAAAATGTGAGGATATAAATCAACATGTGTCCCTCGCGATACCTTAAAATCATGGAACCTGAGTGTCCAGCATCGACACTCGAAACATCATGAAAACCGTGCCCAGGATCGACACGTAAATCCTCATATATCTCAGGCGCCGCATCCTCAGATCGGCCCTTAGGCGCCGTACACCCTGGTCGGCCCACATATCCGTCTCGCTACTCCGGTCGGTATCTTCCGGATAACCGCCGGGTCTAAATACTATCACCGGTAGGTAGTGCTCCCCTGCCGGGCTCACCGTCTAACATATACGAGTCTTCTTGCCCCGGAGTACCTCACCGGGTTTACTATGTACCCACAGACGGTGCCTACCACTCCTCGATTCGGGTTTCACATGCCACTCTCAGAACCCGAGAAAACACATGGTGGACACACTGAAATATAATATCAAGAGAACCGGGTTTTTAAAACAGTACATACTTTTTTTTGAAATAGCCACGGTTTACAAATCCAGAAATCTAATGAAAACATCATATCTCAATGCGTAAAAGCGTAAAGCATGATGTATGCAACAAATAACAGAAATGTAAGCATATCAATATATCATGCAACCTGGAACAGTGATATGACATATTAAGGGAAAACCGCTCTTTTAAATGACTCCAGTTTTTAAAATATATCCTGCGGTTCCCAATCTCCCAATAAAACCAGTGATCTATATAGGTACAATATGTATATGCGCAAGTATAGATGTATCAATGTATGTGTGCACCAATATGGATATACAAATGTATATATATATGCGCAAGTATGAATATATCAATATATATGTGCACCAATATGGATATACAATGTGTATGTGCGCAAGTATTAATATATCAATGTATATGTGCACCAATATGGATATACAATGTGTATGTGCGCAAGTATGAATATATCAATGTATATGTGTACCAATGTGGATATACAATGTGTATGTGCGCAAGTATGAATATATCAATGTATATATGCACCAATGTGTATGTGCACAAGTATGAATATATCAATGTATATGTGCACCAATGTGGATATACAATGTGTATGTGCGCAAGTATGAATATATCAATATATATGTGCACCAATGTGGATATACAATGTGTATGTGCGCAAGTATGAATATATCAATGTATATACGTAAGCAGGTTATGCGAAGAATCATATCATGATGCAGCAATCCTACTGTGTAGGGACATGGTAATTATCGATGATGAAGTGTCTGAGCCTACAGTCTGTGTGCGTGTAACATACGCATCATCGATAATAGTGCAGGTGTACTATCACAGGTACATGCAATGCAATGATAATATCATGAATGCAGCACAAGGCAAATCATCAGCTAAAAGCTATAAGGTATACATAACAATCATATGTCTGAGTTGGTGAATCTATCAGTCGGCATCTAGCCTCACAGCATCACGTACGGTATAATCCATCGTACGACATCCTCTAGTCAAGCGTATGGATCAACATCAAGTCAAACTCATCGCGCACGGAAAATCTTCCTGCGGCGGCTTTATCCAATAGGGATCCTATCATCCTATACGACAACTGAGGGTACGGCCTAATATCACGTACGGCCTATCATCCATGATTCACAACATTCTATATATGTATATATATCTATGTACCTATGTCCCGGTTCACATCCGCAATAATCTCATATCAGGGGACCGGCAGGGTATAAATCATCTCGATCGACTCGCATCCGTATACCATCATACCATCAATCATCATATCATCATATCATCATACCATCATATTCGTCTTATATCCTTTCGTCACATTAATATCTCACATCATGTTGAGTTTACATAACATTCTATCTCTACTATAAATATAGGTATCTAATCTTGCATACACACATCCGAGCCATACAATCAGGTTTTTAATGAAGCGAATCGTAGTTTTGAAAATAGGGCTACGGTGTTTTTAAGGAAAAGATATCATTTGAAATTCCGTAACGTCCCTAAAGGTATCTGTTTAAAAGATGCATATGATTCTTTAGTTTAGAAAATATGTATCGTTCGGATGACACATCTACGTCGACTATCTAGTCCTATAATATCCTAAACGGCAATATCAACAAACGTCATCCTCGATTTCCGTCATCCTATAATTATCGTAACATATATCTTCTAACTATCATCTAGTTTCTAATATGGTTTCATAGCTATCTTCATTCTAACACTAGTTTCCTAATCTAGGTTTCCTAACCATATTCTATAAATCAGTTTTCCATCAAAACATTGCGGGGGTGCTATACGCCTTCCACCCGACTTCCCCCGTGGATATAGATCCTCCCACCTTGCTTCTTTCTTGCCTAAGTCGATGACGCCATGCTCCGTCGCCTCGGAATCCACGCGAAGGTACCTACAATAATCAACAGTCACAATGCGTATTAAAATCGAATCCAGAAAACCGATATGGCGCACGGTACGCTCATAGGTTAGAACATATGGCCTACACGTGCAAAACAATCAAACAACCCTTGTTGTCGATGTACAAACATCAAAAAACCAAATACAAATCGAAATATCTAGAATTAACATTCAAAATACGGAAATCATAGCCAAAAACACCCCAATGTGCTCCTAGATTTTACCCTAAGCCAAATTGGTCAATTCTGCATATATGGTGGGTCAAATTTACATCTAAAGGGACCCCAGAACCAATACGAAGAAATTCTAACCTATTCTGGCGGCAATTTGCGGCCAGATTGAATTTATCTGCGGCCTGGGTGCGGGGGATGGGGCTCAGGTCTTGGTGGTAGCTTCCTAGGTGCCTGCACGACTCCCAGTAATTGCAAAATCATTTCTAGTGTCCCCGGGTTGCTCCAGATTCCAAAATACCTTCACAATTCACACATTTATCCGATGTCGGGGTTTCTAAATCCGTGTTTTGGGGTTTCTAAGCTTTGGTCCAGGTCATTAAACACCCCTCCCCCCCGTCTAGTTAACAGCCACAACATCACCAATTTCAAACAACACTCAAACCCTTTACTAGGGTTTCCCAAAGTTCACTAAACTTCACAATTTCACATATAAACACATACGAATACTAAAGTAAATGAAAAACTACCCAATTGGTGAAGGGATTACCTTATAAAGCACCCATGAATCCCTAAGGTCATCGAAATCTGAATTTTCTTGGTCCCATGTGTAGAGGTTAAAGAGGGGATTAATTTTTGTGAAGAGTGTGTAGGGTTTTGGGGCTTATTAGGAGATAGATCTAGGGATGGAAGGGGAGGGTTGTGAGCTTGAGGAGATGAAGGAGAGAAGATGAAAAAAAGATGGGGAAGGAAGTGGCAGCAGCAGCAGCCCTCTCTCTCTCACAAATTCACACACACTCTCTCTCACATAATCTACCTAACCAAATCATTTTGTCCCCTTTGACTTTTTCTTTTTCTTTTCTTTTTTCTTTTCCCTCCACCAATAACCTAAATGAAATGAAACATGTAACAAAATGAAACACGTCATGGTGCACTAACCACGAAAAACTGTAGAAATGCTGATTTGGCTTAATCGCGATTAGCAGTGCACTAATCGGGTTTTTATCAAAATTGCATATAATAAATTTTAAAAATGCCAAATCCTTTAAATATAATTTTAAATGAATAAATCATTTTAATTTCTATTTATTTTATAATTATTGGTATATATTTATACCCTTTTTCGAAAACCCCAATTTCACAAATCGGGCAGTTTTCGGGAAATATATTATTTTAATATTAAATTCCCAAAAATAATATTTTATATTTTCTGAAAAGTTACACCGGCCCACATATCTGTACATCTAATAGAACCTGAGTGTCCAATATCGACACTCGAAACATCATGAAATACTCGTGTCCAGCATCGACACGTAAATCCACATACCATGGGCTTCGTCTGCCCGGATCGGCCGGCGGGCTCCGGCAGTACGAATTGGCCCATATCCATCTCATAACGCCGGTCGGTATCCTCCAGATCACCGCCGAGTCCAAATACTATCACCGGTAGGTAGTAGCCCTCTTTCCAGGCCCATCGGCTGATCCATCGACATACCTTTCTTGCCCCGGGGTACCATACCGAGTCCACCACGAACTCGCAACACAGTCTCATCCACTCCTCACATCGGGTTTCTAACACAAGTCTCAGAACCGAGAATACTCATGGTGGACGCACTGAAATATCATATCAAGAGAAACCGGGTTTTCAAAGCAATACACATTTCTTGAAATATCCCCGCGGTTCTCAAACCCAGAAAATCACATGAAATCCATATCTCAATGCGTAAATCCATGCAATATGATGTATGCAACATAGAAAAGTAATATGAGCATATCAAAGGAAAATCCACTATTTAACTGCATCAAGTTATTAAATATATCGTGCGGTTCCCAATTATCCAAATCCACCGCAACATCATATAAAGGTGAACATGTAGCTATAGCAATGTATATGTGTAAGCATGTAGGTATGTATGTATGCTATATTTCATATGCGCAATCGCACAAGAATCAATGCCTTAATAATACAGATTATAGGTGTTTGCTCAGTAATACAGATTACAGGTGTCCGTGACAAAATACTAGAAATACATTCAGAATCACGGATATATCATTTGTGAGCCAACACTGCAGCCAGAACTGGAAACCGACCGATATCCCAAGAGTTATTTTGCAAACTAGTATGTGCACAATATTTTGGTCCAACACATTACATGTGTGTGCACACAACTCTTGGAACATGGACCATGGACCTAGGGGGCAGCCATGGCATGTGGGCTAGTGCTAGCTATATGGTGTGATGCGCATTTATTGCAATAAAGTAGTGATGTGATGCATAGCTACTTATTTCCCTCCAAGAACTGGATGAATACCAAGTCAAATTTGAGAAAACTAGCAACACCAAAGTCATATTGGAGACAACCCCTGCACACCATAGGAGCACGAGACCCTGTGCTCGGAATTGACCCGAGCACTTCCCTCCCAGATCCGGCCTGACCGGCCCCACTGCCTCCTCTGGCCTCCAGTTTGCTGTGGGCCCCCTTGCTTCCACCTCATCATAATTTTATTGTTTATTTTATTTTCTTTTGTGCCTATATATGGCAGGCATTGGGCAAGGGTCCATGGTCTCACATTGTAATTCATTTTCCAAGTTTTAAACTTTTGTTCTTGTTTTCTTTTTAGTTCTTGTACATAGCTTAGTCCCCTTGAGCTCCTTGCCTTCACTTGATATTGCAACCTCTTCATTGAGCTTGCAAGTTTAAGTGTTGGCTATTGATCTCAAGGGTTTGTATCTTCATTTTGGAATCAATAAATCTCTATTTTGTGCCTTCATTCACCATGAGTTCTTTGCCATCACTTGATCTTGCAACCTCTTCATTGAGCTTGCAAGTTTAAGTGTAGGTTATTGAATCCATGTCTTGTGTTTTGTTCCATGGTTCTTAGTAGTTTCTTTCTTGCACTTTTCTTTCTTGCTCTTTTACATTCATGCAATTTATTACCTTGCTTTACTTTCTTGCACTTTAAATTCCATGCACTTACTTGTAATCTTTTCTTTTCATTGTTCTTTTGTTCTCTCTTTTTGGTTAGTTTTGTGAATGGTTGTTAATATGTGTTGTTAGGAAAAGAGAAAGATATTGTAAGTTAACGTTTCTTTCCTCATTTCCTTTTCCCGTCTTTTCCATTTGAAACTCCGTCCAAACCGTACGCAAGCGCTCCGTTAGGCACCCTACCCTACCAAGGTATCGGTGATTCCTAACCGCAACCTGTTGCGTTCGGATTGGCTGGAGGCGAAAGCAAGAGACAAGAATGGACGGACAAGGGTCAATAAGCCGGATTCCATGAATACCGTACTTAAATACCCTAATCCACGTTGTTGCCGATTGCTCTAGCTTCATTGGTTGAGTTCAGCTCAAAGTACTTGAATACGGAATCCATTAACTTACATTATCCTATCGTTTCCTAACAAGCTTTTTACTTGCATATAACACATAGGATAGATATGAACAATTCCGCCCATGCGCGTTAACTCATAAGAACAAGAACTTAAAACGCTCCGTCTCCCTATGGATCGACCCATGCTCATCGCGGCTAGCTGCAAAGCGACACCGTCTTGATTGCGGTAAACTAAAAATTCTTTCAATCAGTCACTAATCAATACAATATCACATATGTATATATGTTGTGCATGTCATGGCAATTACGGACGGTGTGTGTATAGCATACAATCAGTGCTCGTGCGACTTGAACCATCAATAATAGTGCAGTGTCCAATAGGTACAAGTCCAAGCACAACAGGTAATAATATGAGATGAACCTCATGCACAATCTCTATATGTGCATATAAACATGCAGCTAATATCATATCATATCTAGCATTGACGCTTAACGCCATACGGGCGATTTCCCCATAGATGTTAAATCTACTCACCGACAATCTCGAGCTAGGTAAATCCAGTCACCTTCTTCCTTTTTTTCGCAGTGTTCGAAGTCCCCGCCTGCGATCCTATTAACACAAAACATAACAAGTGCAAATCTCAGAAATCGACCAATATCACGTACAAACTACGTTTGACCGATGCACCAACTCCAATCCAACTCTCAAGTGTCCGTCTAGTAGCTAACGTGTGTAGCGACATCCCAAAACCAACCCAGGTGCAGCAGCTACACAAGTCCATTAACCGTGTCGGATAACGTAACACGCGTAGTCAAAACACTAGATTAAAGCAAAGTGATCCCAGATTTTGATACACAAATAATTTGTGAAAGTTGCTAGTTCCATGAGACCACATACAACCCCAGAGACCCCACGACGAAGAGTCGACCCATCATTCCCCAGTCTGGCAGCAAATTGTGGCCATAAGCAAAATACTTGCGGCCAAGTTAGAAGGAAATGGCCTCAGGTTTTTATGGTCGGTTCTAGGTCACAACACTTGGTCACCGTGATGGCAACTTTTCCAACAAACACCTGGTTTGATAGCAGATTCACTCGAGACACAACACTTTACCAAAAATACGATATATTCACAAAACTCGAACTTTAGTGTTCTAAACCACAACTACAAGGCAACACAAGAATATAAACACCTAATTATCAGTTAGAGATCATTACCTAACCACACTTGCTTAAAAAATCCGAGCTTTCCAAGCTCCATGTCAAGTTAGTGGCTAAATCAAGACTTGAGAAGGGTTTTCATGGTGTTTAATGAAGTTTTTGCAAGGCTTAAGTGATTAAGTGGTGAGGGTTCAGTTGAGGGTTAAGGAGATGAAGAAATAATTGAGAAGAGATAAGAATGAGAGAGTCAGGGAAGATAATGATGAGAGGGTGAGTGTAGGGTGAGTATTAGCCTTACACTTACTCTATCCCTCTCCTCATTAATGCTTGCATTAATGCCTCCATGACTCACCTAGCCACCTCCCTCAAGCCAAAACAAGGATATATCTCTCACACAAAATATCTAACGGCAAGGTTAAATCAAGGCATGGATTAGCTTAAGGTGTCATGGCTACTTAACAAGATTAACACTAACTAACCCTCACATTAACATGCACAAATGTGTGCAAGCCATAACAAATAATAATAAAATATTAATTAATTGTTATAAAATGGGAGGAAACCAATTTGGTAAACTTTTCCTTAAAAACCCGCATTATCGCTTAATTAACACTAATCGCATTCTAAGGTGTTACAATCTCCCTCTTTAAAGAAATTCGTCCCCGAATTTAAAATTCTTACTATGTGTACCTTCAAAGAGATGAGGGAATTTCTGTTAGTTATATGTATGCCCTAGAGGCCATTACTATACATAGGATGTATATTGTAGTGGATGCTTGGACATATATAGGGATGACTTTCTTGCTCGATATGATAGTATGCTATCTGGTTACACTTTACCTTAACGTGTATACTGATTGTCTCTCTGTTACAAGTTGGTAAAGCCTTTAGGATGTGTACTTAACTACCTGGACTATGATGCGGATCATACTAGTGGGGACGTGGTAGTCCATAAGTACATCCTTCAAAGTCCCTAGTCGTGGGTGTATCGAGACGGGGCATCGATATACCAGAGTAGACTAGCGTGTAGCTTCTTGACCCATATAGATAGGCGATGGATGATCCCATATCCATTGGTGTTTGACATCAGAGATGATATACGGGTGCTCAGTAGAGACTGGGTACACTGGACGGACTCGCCGAGAACTCCCGGATGGTATTATACCTTACGTCAGATGGCAGTTCTCAGGTGACACTAGTACATGTTAGTCTGTATACCCGAGATCATCATAGAGTCTTGTGTGATTCCCACTGTGCTTTGATTTCCATCTTACCACGTCCAAGAGGGCATGCAAAACGGTGGCTTTTGGGTACAGTCCCGAATCACATGGAGGCAATGAGCGATAGGAGGGGTTTCGTCTCTCCCGGTATAGGGAGTTGATGTTGCGCAGTGTTCGATTGGCTATAACAGGAAGTCCTTGGCCAAGGCTGCTTTAGGGATTTACTGGTAAGTGTTACCAGTAGTTTCTCGACCCGTTATGAGCCTCATATCGACACGACTTATCGAGTTATTGGGGTCTGACGTTTACCACCCCTAGGCGAGATATGCGACATATCAGACGAACAGACCGGACTGTACAGTAGTGTTACTGGTTGGATTCACTGGAGTGTGAGTGGGCTTGCTCGTTGATCTTCTGATCGCTCAATACCCAGGTGGCCGTTACGTTTAGCAGACCGCTTGCGGCTTGTGGGTGTTTGATATGATCATCACCTGCTGCCGGCGTATTGACGAGTCTTTAGAGTCCTACACAGGGGTTTCCTGGCTCAAACGAAACGAAATAGGAGCGCATATGAGATATGTGCGGGACCGAGAATAATACCAGTATGTGATACTGTATTCAATTCTCGCGATTTGTATCATCGCTCGGTTATATGTGATATAGCCGGGTTACCGAATCAAGTGTTGATTCGATACATTGATACACTTGATATTAGTCGGTTATATGCGATATGACTGGATCGTTAAATCAAGTGTTGATTTAATGATTTAATGTATAATTATATATTTGATATATTACTTTACATTAACTAGTATTGGTTCACTTAAGATTTGTTTTCTCACTAGTTTGTGCATAAGTGTATATATGATATATATTTGTGTACATATGTTTGTATCATGTTTGATGATACATACAAGATTTGTGTATGAGATTCATACCAAGATTAAGGTAAAGATTAGGGTTATTGTTTCATCTTAAGATTTAACAAAAGGGTTTAACTTAGTCAAAGTTATCAAGCTTGAAGAAGCTTGGAGAAGTTTTGACAAAGTCCACTCTTTTGTCATTTCTTTTGATATTCTTTTACATAACCTTTAACCTAATGGTTTGGTTAAATCTCTACATGAGTTAAGCATGAGGGCTTAACTCAACCATGGTGCCATTATTCATTTGGATAATAATTCATATGATTCTTTCTTCTTCTTCATCTTCATCAAGCTCACAAAAGCTTGAGAGCTCCAATGGTGCCATGGGAAAAAGAGTGAGAAATCCAATTCTAAAGTGAATCTACTTCCTATTTCTTCATTCTCTACCACTTGCCATGTAGTATAGGGTGTTCTCTTCACAAAGTTTTTGACCAAGTGAAGGAATAGCTTGAGTTTGAGTCTCCCCGACGTAGATCATCTTCGGCCTCGAAGTCAACGACCTAGCCTGCTCATTTCTCCGACGAAACCATCGCAAGAGTCCAGGATTCCGATGATCGCAGCGGAGGGACGTCAACACGGAGCTAAAGAAATGGTGGAGCGGATCTACAAAGGTTGTAGTTCCTTTCACTTAGCAATAAAGTTGTTTACTTGCTTGTAGTTTCGCCTTTACTTCTAGTTAACGATCTAGTTTAGGGTTTCTCGGCACCGGAAATTTTTTGTTTGGCATGGTTGATGCCTTGTGGAACCTCTTGAGTGTGCCTAAGAACCCTACAATGGTATCAGAGCCTAGCTAGAGCTTTAGGCTAAATGTAGACGATGTTAGAAACCCGATCGAACCCCGAAACCCTAAATTTCACCCCTTTATGTACATTTTTTGAAACTGTGCATTTTTCCTAATTAAAAATACCCAAACACTAGTAAAATAGAGGGTTGCCCCTACGGATGAAAATATCCGTAGGGACAGATTTTACTTGGCCCTACGGATTAATCCGTAGGGCTAAAAGGTTGCCCCTACGGGCACCGACCTCCAAGAATAAAAATATTAATTCTTAATTTGGTGTTTGCCCCTACGGAGCCGCAAACAAAGGACCTACGGTTATATCCGTAGGGGCAAGTAAATATCTATTTACCAATACCCCAGATCGATCGCCTACGCTCACTTTCTCTCTCTCTCTCAATCGCGCGCGAGAAAAAACCCCAAATCGCCTCCGTCGTCGCCACCATCGCCTCTGTCGTCGCCACCGCCGGTTTCGTCACCACCGTCGTCGCCACCGTCGCCTCCGTCGTCGCCACCGCCGGTTTCATCGCCACCGTCGTCGCCAGCGCCTGTTTCGTCGCCACCGTTGTCGCCACCGTCGTCGCCACCGCCGGTTTCGTCACCAAATCGCCACCGTCGTCGCTCCAGCCCACCAGCAGCCGTTCAGGTATAAATCTCGAGGTAAATTAAAGCATTTTTGGATTATTTTGGGCTTAGGTTTCATGGCTGGGTCTGGGTTGCGCGCGCGAGAGTTGGGGTTGGGCAGGGGTCGCGGTGGCGGTCGGGGTCGGGGTCGGGGTAGGGTTAGGGTTGGGGTTCGGCTGCTGCTGGGGTGGGGCTGGGGTTAGGGTTGGGCAGGGGTCGCGGTGGCGGTCGGGGTCGGGGTAGGGTTAGGGTTGGGGTTCGGCTGCTGCTGGGGTGGGGCTGGGGTTAGGGTTACGGTGGGGCTGGGGTTAGGGTTACGGTAGTGGGGCTGGGGTTAGGGTTACGGTAGGGCTGGTTGAATGGCTCTTCTGATTAGTTGCCAAATACAATGTTAATCATAATTTACTCGACACAGATGGTAGAAAATCAGAAAAAGATCAAGAAAAAAATAATCGATTTTGATTTTAACATGCAGGGTGTTGATGCAAGATGTAATATCTAGTAGCAGATGGTAGGTATATAGACTAAAGAATAGTTGTAAATGAACCGCTAGCAAGAAAATCCTATAATTATACGTACACATCGCTTGACTCATGAAGCCTGAAGCTCTTTCTTTTGGGGGATAAAACTAGTTATATTCCTGCATTGCCTAGAAATAGCAGTGAGTTGGTTAAAACTTTTCAATCACAACCCCCACCCCCCCAAAAAAAGAAAGAAAGAAAGGACAAGGAAAAAAAAGAATAGCAACAAGCAATACAAGCTAGCAACCGTAAATAACTGCTGAGATTATGTCTACCTTGGCAATTTGAACAATGATGGTCTTGTCTGGATTGTTAAGATCCACTTTATGGGGGTGAGGAACACATTTTGCAACTGTATTTATGAATTTCATTCTGTCAAGTGTTGAAATAAAAATAAACACTTGACAATCAATCCAAGATGCTCAATAACTTGCTTCAAAACCATAATCTAATCTTGATGATGCTCAATATTAGCGATTTCCATGATCACGACACGTGGCAGATGACGTGTCTCATAACGCTTTATGATATCAGTATCCTATATTTGTAGTTTTAATTGTTGATTGTTATAGATGTATACCATTCCAATAATAGTTTTTGGTTGATGAATGCTATTGTAATCTAGGATGATCAGTTCTATCAATCTTGATCTCAATGGTTTAAAATCATGTTACACATACAACACGAATGCACAACAAACGCATAATTAGAGAGCGACTCGAGATATTCAGGTTAAAACCAATATATGATACTCGATGATAATATGAAACCTTCATATTCCCATAGATACCCATATATGAAACTAAAAGCGCCACTTAGTTCCCGTCTATCGGTTAACATACGTGCGATGCTCGTCGTGACCTAGAACTATACGAAGGTTGTTAAATATTGGACAGTATAGCTCGATACTAACAACCGTCGTATAGTCTACGCGACGAGAAAATTCAATCGTATGGTAACCCATAGATTTGTCCCGTGTGGACAAGTTAAGAATGTATAAAGCAAACGCCTTCATTCACTTGTGTTTTCATCCGTTTCGAGATATTTCGTCGGTATCTTTCCGCTGGTTCTCCGTGTACAAAGATAGATTAGATGTTCATTTCAACGTTGTTTCACAACTTTGAAATGATTATCTATTCTATTACAGTGTACTCGGAGAACAGCGGGGAGGTGCTACCGAAATTTACTCGAAACGGTTCAAAGCACAAGTGATGGGCGTTCGCTCTATACATTCTTAATGGGATAGAAGCCTAACCCCGACAGCCGGAACACATACATACAAACGCATAATTAGAGAGCGATTCGAGATGTTCGAGTTAAAACCAATATATGATACTCGATGATAATATGAAACCTTCATATTCCCATCGATACCCATATATGAAACTAAAAGCGCCACTTAGTCCCCGTCTATCGGTTAACATACGTGCGATGCTCGTCGTGACCTAGAACTATACGAAGGTTGTTAAATATCGGACAGTATAGCTCGATACTAACAACCGTCGTATAGTCTACGCGACGAGAAAATTCAATCGTATGGTAACCCATAGATTTGTCCCGTGTGGACAAGTTAAGAATGTATAAAGCAAACGCATTCATTCACATGTGTTTTCATCCGTTTCGAGATATTTCGTCGGTATCTTTCCGCTGGTTCTCCGTGTACAAAGATAGATTAGATGTTCATTTCAACGTTGTTTCACAGCTTTGAAATAATTATCTATTCTATTACAGTGTACTCGGAGAACAGCGGGGAGGTGTTGCCGAAATTTACTCGAAACGGTTGAAAGCACAAGTGATGGGCGTTCGCTCTATACATTCTTAATGGGATAGAAGCCTACCCCCGACAGCCGGAACACATACATACAAACGCATAATCAGAGAGCGATTCGAGATGTTCGGGTTAAAACCAATATATGATAATATGAAACCTTCATATTCCCATCGATACCCATATATGAAACTAAAAGCGCCACTTAGTCCCCGTCTATCGGTCAACATAACGTGCGATAATTTATTCTTTTCAACGACAAACGCACACACAAAGCATATACATGGATTTTCTCCTTTGTCAGTATACTACTCACAGTGTTTGAAGCATCCGGGGTGGAGTGTTGTATGCCGATGGAAACCTAGAGATGTCTACGATGTCCCAGAATACGAGGACAGCGATGAGGACGAAGAAGAGAGAAGGCTTAAAGTGCTCCGACCGTCTGTTTCGAAGGACGGGTTGTTTTCGACCGATCATGAAGTTACGTGGGTTAGAAATGACATCGACGATGAAATCCAAGTAGATATGTATGATGCGCCCACGAAACGAAAAAGGTTATCAGTAATGTTATATTATTACTTCACATTTTACGCTCTAGATCATATATAGTCAATACTTTTATTGATTGTCTAATGCGTCCACGAACCGTTTATCTAGATTTGATGACGATGTCGGGAGCAGCGAGGGGCGGCAGGAGCTCCAGCCGCGGCAGAGGCAGAGGCAGAGGCAGAGCGGTTCTGCCGCCCGGAGAGCTCCGTAGGGAGCTTCAGAGGGCTGGTCTTGCACCCAGATCGGAGACCCCTTCAGATGCCTCCTTCCGTGTTGATTTGGCCACACCTCCAGGTATACTGCACGCATATCCATTTTGAATGTAATATTACAGATATTCATGCATGTTTATATCAAAATTACTTATATTGTCAATGTTTGATTGTCTAGTTGTTGGTGATGCGTCCACATCTGGGACAGAGGCCACCCCCGCTCCTCCAGGTATGTTTATATATCATATAGTGTATGTATATTGATTTAGAATGCTATATCATAAATATACACATTCCTTTTGCTCTTACTTAGCAATTTTTATTATTGTCTAGCTATAGGTGGTGACACCACCGCACCTGCGGGTATGTTTATATGTCCTATAGTGCATGCATATTGATTTAGAACGTTATATTATTGATCTACACATTCTTTTTGCAATTACTTATAAAATCTATTTTTAATTGTCTAGTTGTTGGTCCTGCGTCCACATCTGGGACAGAGGCCACCCCCGCTCCTCCAGGTATGTTTATATATCATATAGTGTAAGTATATTGATTTAGAATGCTATATCATAAATTTACACATTCCTTTTGCTCTTACTTAGCAATTTTTATTATTGTCTAGCTGTAGGTGGTGACACCACCTCACCTGCGGGTATGTTTATATGTCCTATAGTGCATGCATATTGATTTAGAACGTTATATTATTGATCTACACATTCTTTTTGCAATTACTTATAAAATCTATTTTTAATTGTCTAATTATAGGTGGTGCGTCCACACCTTCCACAGGGGCCACTCCTGCCGCTTCCATACCCTCCGCATCGTCTGCAGGTTAGTATGAATAAATTTAAAATATTTATTTATTTTACATATGCTCTATAGAATAAATATGAACTTCATGGAGATTTAGCGTCGATGTTTATTTTATAGTTGGAGGGGATGCGTCCGGGTCCAGGACCTCGGTTGTTCCTCACCGGAGGAACTATCATCCCGCTCGTGCTGCTGCTCGGGCCCAGGCTCGTGCGCTATTCACGGGAGGTATATATCACACTTGAATTTTTGTTTAACCTTGATTTCTTAATACAACTTTGTCTTATTATTGATTGTCTTGATATTTCGTGCAGACGCAGGGCCTCTCCATCCCCAGAGGGGGACTCGAGGCCCGAATCTGTCCCATAGGCTGAGGCCTGATAGAGCTAGGGGGGAGGCAGCATTCCCCCTATTTTTTACCCTTGACTATCGCTATACCAGTCCTCATACCGAGAGGTTCGGCCGGTATTTAGGGGACGAAAGCCGGATCGTGAAGAACTATCCACTTCACGTTGAGTGGGGCGAGCAGCACCAGCGCTCATTCGCCCTCTTCTTTGAACAGGCTCGGGTATGTATTAATATATATTTTCATTTGATCTATCCAATATATTTATTATTAACACTTGCAATCTAATAACAATGTTTTTTTTTGTATTTTCAGTTGGATTACGATTTTCAGCCTGTAGCCGACCCTGATAACCCGGGGAGGGTGCTCGACCTTCATGCTCTGTACAATGGCCTGATGAAGAACATGCAGGCCAAGGTCCGATACAACAGGAATGAGCTGAAGGCCGATTGCTACTCCCTGTGGATAGCGACCCCCGAGGCAGAGAGAGCGGCCCTCCTATCTACTCCGGCGTTTGCGAGAGTCGACGTAGAGACATGGCCTATATTGTGCGCTTATTTCGACTCCGAACGCAAACAAGTATGTATTTTAAATTTAATTCATTATTTATGATATAATTTATTTCTTTGTGTTTCTTAATTAGAAAACTAAATGTTAATGCGTTGTGCAGAAACAGGCCGCTCAGAATACGGAGAACAGGAAGTCGGCGAAGAGGGGTCGCCCCACTTACACAGGTGGCTCGAGGAACATTACTCGAGCCATGGAGTTATCGGTAAATTAAGAGTTATTCTCTAATATTCTGCAATATTAAGAGTTATTCTCTAATATTTCTAATATTAAGAGTTACTTTCTAATATTGCAGACATCTCGGACCGTGGCGTCAGGTGGTACACCGAGCGTGCTGTCCGCATATCTTGCCGTCCACGGCACCTCGACAGATCCCGCCACGGGCGAGCTTCGATGTCCCGACGTCGCTACCCAGGAGTACTGCGTAAGTGTTAATATTTTTTCTACCCAAATTTGAAATTTTAGTTTTGGAAGGTTCAAGTTTAAATTTTATACTTATACTTTACTGCTTAATGTGGGTGTAGGAGCGGGTGGTTGAGCAGGCCCAGGCCTCGGGGATCGATTTTACCGGACAGAACGATCCGAGGCTGCTGACCCCAGTTCTGGACGCCGCACACGGAGGGCACCACGGAGGTTGGGAGAGAGGCCGGGGATTGGGCCCTAGCAGGGCCCATATGAGGTTGGACTCCACCCCGGCGGTTACTTCCTCCGTCTCCAGTGACCGGCATGTCCATCAGGAACTGGATAGCTTGAGGGCCACCGTTTAGGAGTTGAAGGAGATGCTGGTATGTATACTACTTTATAGTAAAATATCATTTCATATTATATACATATCAACATATCCATAATTAGTACGTAGCTTGAGCTTATTTGGTTTTAGACTTAAGTTTGATTAATCATACATACATATGTAATTAAAATAAACAACGCTTTTCCAAACTAGATATCCAAACAGGGTTTCGAAATAACTTAATAATGAAACGAATTCGAATAATACACAGTTCTTACACGCTTCTTACACACGTTATGTCCAGACGCGACAGGGTAGATCGGCCGAGCCTCCACATGCATCTCCTTCGGCTGCGGCTCCGCAAGCTACTACATCGGCTGCGGTTCCGCAGACAGCTCCTGTAGCTCCACCGCCCACTCAGACTCCCGCAGCCGCGGCTCCGCAAGCGACTACCTCGATGGCGGCTGCGCAGACCACATCGCCAGCTCCACATGCCGCTCAGACTCCCTTATATGTAGCATTGCAGAGTGTATTGACCGAGGAGCAGGCGCGCGTTATTCTAACGTTATTCGGAGGTGGAGCTGGACCGAACTAGGGTAGCTTTTTGGTTCTTATTTTTTGAAACGTGTATTTATATCACATTGTACTACATTTTGAAACAATATTGATATTGGTTTGTATTTATATCATATTCAGTTTTTGGGTTTCTTTTGTATATTATATATATGCGTGAGATGTGATTATGAATACTGCAATATATGATTTGATTGATGTATATAGTATTGTGCACAGGGCGGGAAAAAATCTAGCAGCCCATTTTTTAAAAAAAAATACAGACAATATGTACCTACGGATTAAGCCGTAGGTACATACGTTGCCCCTACGACGTTATCCGTAGGGGCAAACTATCAAGAAACCTGATATTTTCCCACCTGATATCAGTGCAGGGTGTTGGGGGTGCCCCTACGGATATGTCCGTAGGGGCCACTGTTTATCCCCTACGGATAAATTCGTAGGGACAAAATATCAGGTTTCCTGATATTTTCCCCCCGATCTCAGTGCAGGGTGTTGGGAGTGGCCCCTACGGACTTATCCGTAGGGGCTAATTTATATCCCCTACGGAGGTATCCGTAGGGATATAAAAAGGACCTACGGATATATCCGTAGGTATATACAATATATTCAAAAAAAAAATTACATATATGATTTTATTACCCCTACGGGGTACTCCGTAGGGGCTATAACACCTACCGATATACCCGTAGGGGCTTGAATTTGTCCGTAGGGGCATGTTCAGGGCCTCAACTTGCACCTGCGGCCTTTGCACCTACGGGGTGTTTTTTCGCTCCTACGTACATATCCGTAGGGGCAGTGCGTTGCCCCTACCGATAAATCCGTAGGGGCAACCCTTATTTGTAGTAGTGAAAAAATTCAGCAGGGTTTTCTAGGAATTACTGTGAAACACGTGGGCCTAACTCCTTTAAACCGCCGCGAAACCGCGGCCGTACCCTAGCTTGGGCGGCGGTTCCGCGGCAATACAATGGCTTTTGCCTACTCTGTTTTGCACAGTAATCTCTATTTGTAGTTGCTGTAATTTATGGGAATTTTTAATCTATACTCAACAGTTGAGTTTTCTGGGGTGTTTTGGGGACTCGGTGATTCGATCGGGTTGTTTAACTTTGTCTATGTGTTTTTCCGGATAATTTTTGAATATGTTAAAAAGTTCGACCGGATATAAATACCCACTTTTTCCCCTGCCGGAAAATTTCCAAGTGTTGGATTTTTTCAGTAGTTTGAGAACGTTCGAAGTAGTGCAAGTAACGCGATGGACCCTGTAGAAGACAACAAACCTTAACTCGATTATGTGACCGTCTTGAACTGCCCTTTGAACCTTAGGGTTTGGGGCAGTACGGCGTGCCACATGTGAGGCGTTGGCTTGACCCTTCTACGGCTGGACCGTTAGTACTGTGGCATGAACTGGATGTTTTTAAACTTATTTCATGTGTTGAGCTGTTTCGGGAAAACTTGGGTGTTTGATTGTTCGATCGGAAAGTTTAACATTTTCTATTTATCTGGAATGTGATACAATATTTTGAATCCACAAGTAGTTATGAGATAACTGATTTGAATGTTATAAACACAGCACTTTAGTCTCGATTGATCGGTTGCCATGGGATTTTGATGTGATCAAAAGTCCGTCGCAATCACGTAGCGTACCCGGATACTCGCCGGGTAAACTTAATAGACAGCCATACCCCATATCCCTGACCAAGTGACTGTAGGAGAACCCCATCGCCGAAAGCATCCGTCCGGGTGCTCACGGCAGCGGTGTTCCGCCTTGGTGCACTTCGTCGACGGCATAGAGGGTGCGGCCGTCTACTAAAGTTTGCGACGAGCATTCGATCAGTTTATCGGGAATCTTGTTGAATTGCCCGATTTGATATTGAAAAGTGTTTTCGATATAGAGACTAAAATGCGGGGTTTATAACTGTTAGGCATGCGATGTCTAAAAATTTTGTGGATTCCAACTGTTGTAGTTTTACACTTTCTTTTCTGGGACCGTAAGTGTAATATGTGATATCGCCGGTTTCGTTGCTAAATGTCAACGACAATTGGGATGCGCACATTTACTTACGTTGATGACATGTGATGTTATGTGTTGCTGGATATGTTATATTGGATCGTCGCGTTTTGAATAGCCGGGGGTTCTATGTGAGATGAGAGTTTTTCATTTTCATTCATGTAAAATTTGTTGTATGTAATATTCTTTTATTGGGGCACTTCCAGGTTGCGGAAGATGTCACCCATTGTATATTATTTACTTTTCCGCACTAGGATAGACCCAAGGAGGAGGGCACAAGTAACCGGGTTCTGAAGTCCAGTGGGAGACCAACTCGAGGAGTCGAGTCCGGGTCTCCTAACTCTAGAATTGGTAGGGTTGCTTGCCGCTCTCGTAGGGGTCTAGGGGTGTGGGTTTGGCTATTCATCGCGACCGTGGAATCCGTGTTTTATACAGGCTCGTATTGAAAACACGGACGTCCTAGTATATCCAATGTTTCATATGATTATTCTGCTGCGATATCTGTGATGTGATCATTTGATGTTCTGTGATAAATATTGTATATAGTATATATGATATATTATATAGGCGTTACTTATGTTTTACACCCACGCTAGCCCTGCCCCGCTCTACCGTTAGTTACCTAACCTAACGGTGCACGAGGGGACATCGAGGCGAATGCGGATGGCATAAGTGTACGTCGTATTTATCTGTGATGTTTAGGTGACTTAAATGATGGGACTTCGTTAATGAGATTAATGAAATAAAAGAAACCTAAAGATGTTGTGGAATCGAATTTTCAAAAACAGGTAGCTACAGTTCTTGCTTTGCATCGCGGTGTTCCTTGTAGAACATCCTGCACCTTATTCGATAAGGAAAGGGCCGAGATCCCTTCACCGGGAGTGACCCCTTTAGCAATAACTGGCAGATGCTACACCCCTCGGTTTGTCTTTTGATTGCTCCTATAGCTCTTGCTTTGCACAGCGGTATATGTGATATATCCTGCACCTTATTCGATGAGGAAAGGGCCGACGATCCCTTCACCGGGAGTAACCTCTTTAGCAAAACTAGAAAAGCCTAAAAAACACTCCATTTTAAAATTATTTGATTCTACAACGATATCAAGTTCATTACGCAAAGGGTTTTTCATAAAAACCTGTCGTAGCCCTCCGTCATTTCAGATAAGTACTAGTTAGTATTCGTGCTGCGGTAGTTTGGCCTCCGTCAAGGCGTACTGTACGGTAGCTAACTAATGCTTATCTGTCAGCATATGATGCGATTGGATTAGGGTATTCGTACGGCGTTGTTTGGCCTTCGTCAAGGGTCGTGCGGGTGGGTTTAATTCAATCAGGATATGACGGGTTGAACTTGACTAGCGGACTATGGGTAGTTTGGCCTCCATCAAGGTCATAGGACGCTAGGGGTAAAATATTATTGGGAATTTCAAGTGTTGAAATTTGCAATAAGATTGCATACCTTCTATGAGATAGTTGGATCCCGATACCCACTGCGAATAATTGTTACTCCTGGGAGAGTTTTACACATTACAATTAGCCGATCAAGTAGGTGTCTAGAAAGGTGTCAACGGGGTTACGCCTCTGGGAAAACGAGGTTTACTTTAATTAGGTCCGTGCGAAAGCACGGGGAACCTCCCTCAAAGTACCGACACTGGCCTGGCTGAAAGATTGGCGAACTTGTAGCGTGTAATTAATCCCGGCTAGTCTTTCCTTTTAGGGTTTGAAGGAAGATTTGATAAAAACAGTGGGAGCCATCCTGATTAGATAAAATAATAACCAATCTGATCTTGCAAGAGCGCACGCAGAGTGTTTTCTTCTCTCTCTCTCCAGGTAGAGACCATGTCACGCCTTATTCAAGATAATAAAACGAATATATTGACCGAACCCGCTTGTTATACTGAGCTGGGGAACGTGGGTCCCGCTCCAACTTATAATTGTTATAAGACAGAGCAGGAAATTGGGGAATACCAGATTTCCCATGCCGCCCAAACAAAGAAAGTGCATGTTGATGCATCATCTTCGGGTGTGTTCGTTACACAGAACTGTTTCTCAGTATCCTTTACGTCCTGGGTATGTGATACCAGATCAGGATCCCGCATATGTAATCTGTTACATGGGCTACAGAAAGGTAGAGAACTGAGAACGGGCGATAAGTTTCATGAGACAGAAAACAGTGCAAGTGTTGCAGCCAAGTCTGTTGGTCACTGTTACCCTGTATTACTAGAATACATTGATTCTGAACAAATGTTATTAGATACCGAACCTGATATACAAAATCATATCAGTCTCTTTATTTAGATAATGAAGGATATAATTTTGTATTGATTGGATAATGTTTTGAACATTTCCTATATCAAGAGTTGATCGGTTCAGGCACGTTATCTAAAAGCATTGACGTTCTAAATCAAACTATAGTTCTTAGTATACAGAACACACACAAGAGGAAGAGTTCAGAAATGAACGGATCCTTCTTGAGGTATTGTTGACTAGATTATATCAATGCGACCCGACTAGCTAAGTTACATTAAGATGCATATTTAAATTAGTTTGAATTTACATCTTGTGAAACTTGCCAGTCATATCACAGAGATAAGATGACCATAGCTCTGTTTATTGGAAACAGAGAAAGAGTTAGTGAACTCTTGGGATTAATACATGCTGATGTACGAAGGTCCCCTGTCTACACATGCCAAGACCGGTTCTTTGTACTTCATTACATTCTCTGATAATCTCTCAAGATTCAGACATATGTTCCTGTTGAAACACAAGTCCGAAATTTTTGAGATATTCACAGAATATAAGATAGAAGTAGAGAACCAAAATACGGGTAAAAGTATTATGTCCTTTGATGTGATCAAGGAGGAGAATACTTGAGCATGAAATTCCGGGATTATTCTAAAGGAGAATGAGATTCTCTCTCAGCATTACTCCTCCGTATACACCATAGCACGATGGTATATCGGGGCGGAGCAATAACACCCTATGTGATATGGTGTGCTCTATGATGAGTACTACTGAGTTTCCTATTTCCTTTTAGGGAGTTATGCACTTATGAAGTTGCATACCTATTGAATAGGGTTCCGATCAAATCAGATGCCTACCATTTCATCTGAGATATTGAAAGGGAAGAGCCCATATCTTAAGTCAGTTAAGATTTGGGGTTGTCCAGCCTATGTCTAAAAGCAAAATCCGGACAAGCTCGAGGCAAAGTCAGATCTGTGGAAGTTTGTTGGATATCCCAAGCATTCGCAAGGGAATATCTTCTACCTAACCGAGGAAAAAAAATGTTTTATTTCTCAGAATGCCATCTTTGTGAAAGGGAATTTCTTGTGAAGAAATTATCGGTTATGAGGTAGAACTGGAAACAGTTCCAGCTATACAAACTGCAGCTGATGATTTGGTAGAACCAAAGGATTCAATAGCAACCAACGAACCTCAGCCTCTCCACCGATCTAGTAGGGTTCCTCACCCATCTGAGAGATACTTCGGTTTCTCTATGACAGTAGGAGCGAGGATTGCATCATGAGATGATGACCCAACTAGTTTCGAGCTGGCCATCAGGAGTGGGACTCTATAAGAATGGCTGGATGCTTAGCGATCTGAGATGGAATCCTTATACACCAACAAAGTATGGACTTTGGTTGCTTTATCTGAAGGGTTAAATCCCCATCAGGAGCAAGTATATCTTGAGAAGATTACTTGGTGTACATGGAAAAGTTGAGACTTTCAAATCTAGACTTGTTAAAAGTTTACATCATTGACCAGGTATGGATTATGATGAAATCTTTTCTAAGTACCTATGCTTAAGTCCATCCAGATCCTACTTGTCGCGGCTACATACCATGACTACGATATCTGGCGGTTGGGTGTCATGACTGCTTTTCTAAATAAAGATTTAGAAGAGAAAGTCTGTAAGTACACAGTCAAAGGGCTTCGTAGACAGTGGGAGCAGCGGAAACGTATGCAAGATGTTTTATGTGATAAAGCAGGCATCACGGAGTTGGAACATCTATTTTGATGTGGTAGTCAAAGAGTTTGACATCATCAAAATGGTAGATGAACCTTGTATATACAAAAAGGTAGTAGGGAGTATGGAGGTGATCCTCGTAGAGTACGTGGATGACATACTCTTGATAAGGAAGAAGTTTCCTATGCTACGCTCGGTCAATCTCCGCTTATCATAAGGATTCTCCATATAGGATCAAAGTGATACCTACTAAATCCTAGGTTTTGGATCTATGAGATAGATCTAATTGGATGTAAGGATACTCACTAGTTGTAGTGAGATGGTATCAATTGATCCTGGGGAGAATCACTGGAAAAGTTCCAGAGTGATAAGGATGACTGAATGTCAGTCACAGGCATTGTCTTTACCCTCGGTAAAGGGACGGTATGTTGGAAGAGTTCCAAGCTAGATACCGTGGCATACTAGACGATAAAGGCTAGATACATCGTTACCAAAGATGCTACCAAAGAGGAAGTCTGGGTGTATATTAGTTCATGAGATGAACTTCGTTCCTCCCATTGTGTGACAATGGAGTTGTGGCTTATGGCAAGGAACGCCCGTCCCATCAGTGATCCAGACATATTCTTAGGCAGTATCACCTGATCGTGGAGATGGTTGATCTCCAGGGGATCGAGGTTAGGAGAGTAGACTCAGAGGACAACACGGCGGATCCACTCACAAAGGACTTTTTCCCAGAGAGAGACTTTTATGGGATGGTTGAGTAAGAGATACTACAACCACTGCTATCGGATGGCCTTAGTGCAAGTGGGAGATTGTTAGTTATATATATGCCCTAGAGGCCATTACTATACATAGGATGTATATTGTAGTGGATGCTTGGACATATATAGGGATGACTTTCTGGCTCGATATGATAGTATGCTATCTGGTTACACTTTACCTTAACGTGTATACTGATTGTCTCTCTGTTACATGTTGGTAAAGCCCTTAGGATGTGTACTTGACTACGTGGACTATGATGCGGATCATACTAGTGGGGACGCGGTAGTCCATAAGTACATCCTTCAAAGTCCCTAGTCGTGGGTGTATCGAGACGGGGCATCGATATACCAGAGTAGACTAGCGTGTAGCTTCTCGACCCATATAGATGGGCGATGGATGATCCCATATCCATTGGTGTTTGACATCAGAGATGATATACGGGTGCTCAGTGGAGACTGAGTACACTGGACGGACTCGCCGAGAACTCCCAGATGGTATTATACCTTACGTCAGATAGCAGTTCTCAGGTGACACTGGTACAGGTTAGTCTGTATACCCGAGATCGTCATAGAGTCTTATGTGATTCCCACTGTGCTTTGATTTCCACCGTACCACGTCCAAGAGGGCGTGCAAAACGGTGGCTTTTTGGTACAGTCCCGAATTATATGGAGGCAATGAGCGATAGGAGGGATTTCGTCTCTCCCGGTATAGGGAGTTGATGTTGCGCAGTGTTCGATTGGCTATAACAGGAAATCCTTGGCCAAGGCTGCTTTAGGGATTTACTGGTAAGTGTTACCAGTAGTTTCTCGACCCGTTATGAGCCTCATATCAACACGACTTATCGAGTTATTGGGGTCTGACGTTTACCACCTAGGCGAGATACGCGACATATCAGACGAACAGACCGGACTGTACGGTAGTGTTACTGGTTGGATTCACTGGAGTGTGAGCGGGCTTGCTCGTTGATCTTATGATCACTCAATACCCGGGTGGCCGTTACGTTTAGCAAACCGCTTGCGGCTTGTGGGTGTTTGATATGATCATCACCTGCTGCCGGTGTATTGACGAGTCTTTAGAGTCCTACACAGGGGTTTCCTGGCTCAAGCGAAACGAAATAGGAGCGCATATGAGATATGTGCGGGACCGAGAATAATACCAGTATGTGATACTGTATTCTATTCTCGCGATTTGTATCATCGCTCGGTTATATGTGATATAGCCGGGTTACCGAATCAAGTGTTGATTCGATACATTGATACACTTGATATTAGTCGGTTATATGAGATATAACCGGATCGTTAAATCAAGTGTTGATTTAATGATTTAATGTATAATTATATATTTGATATATTACTTTACATTAACTAGTATTGGTTCACTTAAGATTTGTTTTCTCACTAGTTTGTGCATAAGTGTATATATGATATATATTTGTGTACATATGTTTGTATCATGTTTGATGATACATACAAGATGTGTGTATGAGATTCATACCAAGATTAGGGTTATTGTTTCATCTTAAAATTTAACAAAAGGGTTTAACTTAGTCAAAGTTATCAAGCTTGAAGAAGCTTGGAGAAGCTTTGACAAAGTCCACTCTTTTGTCATTTCTTTTGATATTCTTTAACCTAACCTTTAACCTAATGGTTTGGTTAAATCTCTACATGAGTTAAGCATGAGGGCTTAACTCAACCATGGTGCCATTATTCATTTGGATAATAATTCATATGATTCTTTCTTCTTCTTCATCAAGCTCACAAAAGCTTGAGAGCTCCAATGGTGCCATGGGAAAAAGAGTGAGAAATCCAATTCTAAAGTGAACCCACTTCCTATTTCTTCATCCTCTACCACTTGCCATGTAGTATAGGGTGTTCTCTTCACAAAGTTTTTGAATAAGTGAAGGAATAGCTTGAGTTTGAGTCTCCCCGACGTAGATCATCTTCGGCCTCGAACTCAACGACCTAGCCCGCTCATTTCTCCGACGAAACCATCGCTAGAGTCCGGGATTCCGATGATCGCAGCGGAGGGACGTCAACACGGAGTTAAAGAAATGGTGGAGTGGATCTACAAAGGTTGTAGTTCCTTTCACTTAGCAATAAAGTTGTTTACTTGCTTGTAGTTTCGTCTTTACTTCTAGTTAACGATCAAGTTTAGGGTTTCTCGGCACCGGAAAATTTTTGTTTGGCATGGTTGATGCCTTGTGGAACCTCTTGAGTGTGCCTAGGAACCCTACAATTTCTTCCGCGTCTCTCTCTCGGCCTCCCAAGTGATCTTCTCACCAGTTGGGCTACACCAAAGAACCTTCACAGATGGCAAGACCTTTGATCGAAGTTTCTTCACCTGCTGATCCAATATAACTACCGGCTGCTCGGTGAACGAATGATCGCTCTCAAGCTGAACGGTCTGGTGCTGAATTATATGAGAAGGATCATGAAGGTATCTACGAAGTATCGACATATGAAATACTGGGTGAACATCCGGAAAACTGGGCGGGAGTGCCAAACGATAGGCAACGGTACCAACTCGCTCAAGGATCTAGAAAGGACCTACAAATCTGGGACTGAGCTTCCCCTTTTTCCCAAATCTCATAATGCCCTTCATCGGAGAAATTCGCAGGAATACATGATCCCCCACTGCGAACTTAAGTCTGCGACGACGATGGTCGGCGTAAGACTTATGTTTGCACTGGGCTGCTCTCATCCTGTCCTGAATCAGCTGGATCTTCTCCGTAGTCTCCCGAACTAGCTTGGGTCCCCAAAACCCTACTCTCGCTGAGTTCAGTCCAACAGACTGGCGATCGACACTTCCTACCATACAAAGACTCAAAAGGTGCCATCTGAATAGTCTCCTGAAAGCTGTTGTTGTAAGAGAACTCAATCAACGGCAAGTGACGATTCCAATTGCCACCAAAATCAAGAACACACGCACGAAGCATATCCTCCAGAGTCTGTATAGTCCGCTCTGACTGAACATCGGTCCGCGGATGGAAAGCTGTGCTAAATCTCAATCGGGTACCCAAATCTTCCTGAAGCTTCTGTCAAAGACGGCTAGTAAACTGGATGCCTCTGTCGAATACGATGCATGTGGGAACGCCGTGCAAACCCACAATCTCATCTATATACAACTGAGCATACTGAGCATAACCGAAAGTGGTCTTTACTTGAAGGAAGTGATCCGCTTTCGTCAACCGGTCAACAATCACCCAAATGGAGTCATACCCCCGACTGGCCCTAGGAAGACCCACAACAAAGTCCATGGAAATCTGCTCCCATTTCCACTCAGGAACGGGTAAAGGTTGCAACTCTCCAGCCAGTCTCTGATGCTCAGCCTTGACTTGCTGACAAGTCAGGCACCTCGAAACAAAGTCCGAAACATCGCGCTTCATCCCTTCCCACCAGTAAATGTCTCTCAAATCACGGTACATCTTGGTGGAACCTGGATGAACGCTAAAGGCTGGCTGATGTGCCTGCTCTAGGATCTCGCATCTCAACCCATCGGTATTTGGTACACAAAAGCGAGTCCCATAACGTAGCACACCCTGGTCATCAATCAAGAACTCCGAATCTGTACCCTGCTGAACAAGCTCAAGAATCTCAGACAAACGGGCATCACTGGGCTGTGCCTCAAGGATACGATCCAGTAGAAGTGGACGGGCGTGGACATGAGCAAGCTGTCCCCCAGTGGATGTGAACTCAAACTGTACTCTACCATCACACAAGATCTGCCAATCTGCCAATCTGCAGAAGTCTGTCTTTGAACTACGCTCAACTGGGACAAGCTATCCCCGGGCCTACGACTCAAAGCATCATCTACCACATTCTCCTTGCCCGGGTGATAAAGGATCTCACAATCATAATCCTTCACAAGATCCATCCACCGGCGTTGTCTCAGATTCAGATCCCACTGCTGGAAGATGTACATCAAGCTCTTGTGGTCCATGAAAATCTGACATGACTCCCCGTACAAGTAGTGTCTCCAAATCTTCAGCGCAAAGACCACCGTGGCCATCTCAAGATCGTGAGTGTGATAATTCTGCTCGTGCTTCTTCAGCTGCCTAGAAGCATAAGCAATCACTCTATCATGCTACATTAGTACACAACCGAGCCCCACTCGAGAAGCATCATAGTAAACAACAAAGCCATCCGATCCAGAAGGCAAAGATAAAACTGTTGTAGTCGTCAACCGAGTCTTCAACTGCTGAAAACTTTGCTCGCATGCCTCAGTCCAAAGAAAAGGAACCCCCTTCCGGGTCAATCCGGTCAGCGGTGCTGCGATACTCGAGAAATCCTGCACGAAGCGGCGGTAATAACCAGCTAAGCCCAAAAAAAACCGTGGACCTCTTTCACAGATATAGGTCTGGGCCAAAGCTGTACAGCCTCGATCTTCCTCGGGTCCACACGGATACCGTATCCCGTCACCATATGACCCAGGAAGTCAACTCTATCAAGCCAAAATATGCACTTTGAGAATTTAGCATACAACTGGTGCTCTCTCAATGTCTGCAAAGCAATCCTCAAGTGCTGCTCATGCTCCTGTCGACTCCTAGAGTAGACCAGAATGTCATCAATAAACACAATAATAAACTGGTCGAGGAATGGCCTGAAAATCAGGTTCATCAGATCCATGAACGCTGCTGGTGCATTGGTGAGTCCGAACGACATCACCAAAAACTCATAATGCCCGTAGTGTGTACGGAAAGCAGTTTTCGGAATGTCATCATTTCGAACCCGCAACTGATGATAACCCGAATGCAAATCATTCTTAGAAAAATATTTCGCAACCTGGAGCTAATCAAACAAATCGTCAATGCGAGGTAAAGGATACATATTCCGCACCGTAACTCGGTTCAATTGACGATAATCAATATACAACCTCAAACTGCTGTCCTTCTTCTTGACGAACAGAACTGGAGCTCCCCAAGGAGAAACACTCGGATGCACAAGTCCCCTATCAAGCAATTCTTGCAATTGATCTTTAAGCTCTCTAAGCTCTGCTGGGGCCATCCGGTTAGGCGGTATAGAAATAGGTCCTACGCCGAGAATCAGATCAATGCAAAATTCAATATCGTGCTCTGGCGGCAAAGCAGGTAACTCATCGGGAAAAACGTCGGGAAACTCTCGCACAATAGGAACCCGGTCCAACGACTCTACTGTGGCTCCAGTATCTCGAATGAAAGCCAAGAATCCCCGACATCCTCTCCTCAAAAGACGACTAGCGCAAAGGGCTGAAATCAAACTGTGAGGGGCGGAACCATGGTCCCCCTGCACAACCCGAACAGACTCGCCCGGAAAACTAAAACTGACTGTCTTCTCACGGCAGTCCACAGATGCATAGCAAGCAGCTAACCAGTCCATGCCAAGGAGAACGTCAGAGTCCAACATATCTAGAAGGATCAAGTCGACGGACGAATCTCTATCTCCTATCTGAATGGCACACGACCGAAACACATGCCGTGCAACGAAAGAGTCGCCAACAGGAGTAATCACAACAAGCGGATGATCTAGCAAACACGACTCTCGGCCAAACCTCGGGACGAAGTGTGTAGAAACATACGAGTGCGTATATCCCGGATCAAATAAAACATGTGCATCAAAAGAACATACAGAAATAGTACCTGAAACCAATGCATTAGACGCCTGCGCGTCCTGATGAGTCAAGGAAAACACCTGAGCTTGCCCTCTATCTGCGACTGGCTGACCTCCTCCTCTACCACCTCGTCCTCTCGGAACAACACCACCGCGACCACGACCTCTCTGAGCATGGGTTTGACGCGGAACAACAACAGGCATAAGAGGCAACGCTCTCTGAGGTGGAGAAGGTGGTAAGGTAACATGTGGTAAAACTGCCTCGCCCTCAAGTGCCTCGGTACAATCTCTGACTCGATGATACAAACTCCCACACCGGAAACATTCAGATGAAAACTGCTGACCCTCCTGGGGATAAGAGCTAAATAACTGGCCTCGTCCTGAGCCTCCACTACCCCCAGTACCTGAACGGAATCTGTAACGGCGTCTAAATGTCTGTCTTCATGCTGATACACCAGTACGAACCCTCTTCGTTTCCGGAACAACCGACGTCGCGGAAAGGTGCTCCTCAACCAATATGGCTGCGTCCTCTGCTGCTGCATTCGTGTCACAATGCTGTACGCTGATAGCGAGGAACAACTGGGTAAGCAGGCCTCAAACAAACCTCTTGACCAGGATCTCCTCAGTAGCTACCAAATACGGAGCATACACAGACAGCTCGGTAAACTGCACATCGTACTCAGCCACCGTCATACCCTGAGTCTGGTGTAACGACTCGAAACTGCACGCTCGAGCATCCCTGACGCTCTGCGGAAGAAAACGGGCAAGAAACACCGTCACGAATTCAGCCCAGGTCATAGGAGAAAGACCTGCGGCTTTGCCCTTCTCTAAAGACTGACACCACTTCTGAGCTAGACCCTCCAGACGAAAACTGGCGAACTCTACCCATCTCGCGTCGGAGCATCTCAGCAAACGACATATCCTGGCTATCTGATCGATAAACGACTGCGGATGCTCAGCTGCATCGGTGCATATGAAAACCGGAGGCCTCAGCCTCATGAAATTCGATAATGATACGGTGATCACCTCTGTAGCTGTCGGTACAACTGCCTGAACAGTAGGCACCATCGTGGTTCCCGCAACAGGTGGAATAACCTCCTGTCTCTGCGCTCTACTGGCCTCGACCAACGTCCCCATCATCTGGCGCATATCCTGCATACCGGCCTCAAGCCTAGTAATACGGTCCATCAAAGGTGGATCAATCTTCTCCTGCACAATGGGCGTACCGCCCGGGTCAGTCCTCGTCTCAGACGAGTCAACTCTGATCTCGGCTCTCATGGCCGCTCTCTGCGCCCTCGTAGTCTTCGGCGGCATAAATGCTGGAAATGGAAACAGGATTCGATAAGAACACAGAAATCGAATCACAATGATGTATAATCACGGAAGGAATTTCAAGCAATAAGTCCTAAGGTCACTTAGGCGGAGTACCGTGTCGTAAGTATGTCGTGGAACATACACACGCTACGTAACTTTGCTTAAGTTACCTACTCCATCATACCAAGGTCATGCTACACTCCGAATGGTAAAACCTAGCGCTCTGATACCAACTTTGTCATGACCCAAGTTAGGCACATGACCGACACATAGACTACGTAACGTCAACAGGAGTAACGCAATTTAAGTAAGCCGAAACCCAGCAATCTAAACCATTACAAGAAGGAAAAGATAGAACATTTTTAAAATCCCAAGCAAAAACTTAAAGCTTAATTTTTTTTTCATAAAATTTCGGCAGTACCTCCTTTGTAAAAGCTAGCCCCGAAATGGGTACAAACATAAGATATAAGTAAAACATCCCCAACGTGAGCAAATCTCGCCCAAAGGCGGAAACAACCACCACAACAAATATACGACGCCGTAGCGAAGGAAAAGACAATAATCAACATAAATAAAGGCCGGCTCACACGAGCACGACAACTAGAGTCATAAGAATATACAACATTGATCCTCACAACTCATCTCTAAGTCAAAACATGAAGGTGATAGATGGAGAGTACTAGATACAAAGATATACAATGAACATCATCGGATAACCGCAACCCGCCTATAGCAAAAGGCCTTACAGCCAACCGTAGCGGTATCCGCAAAAGTAGAGATAATAAGGCGCCCTGCTGTGACTACCCTGAGGGTCAAACCTGCAAAACACTATGGCACAACGGGGGTGAGTTGCCAACTCGTGAATAGTAAATAACATCATACTGCAATCGCAAGTATGCACGAACAATGATAAATCTATCACATGTAATCTGATAGCATAAGTATAGCAATATGGATATGCAACAATCATGATCAAGGTACACCACCAGGGTATTACATCTACATGAATCAAATGCATATCAAATAAATCCTGAGTGTGGGATAAATAATAAACCTCATGCACAAATTATCAGCATGGAAAAACCCTGGTGTTTATCAACGACACCCCAAACCCCAAAATCCTCAGGCGCCGTCACCAGGACCGACCCTCATATCTATACATCTCATGGAACCTGAGTGTAAGTCGATGCTATGCACCCCGCGGAATCGCGGAGAGGCGGAAGGTGTAAAAAATGATAATTTTAGCATCATAACATCGACTGTAAGCCTAGATCGTAATCTAAACCGTATCTAGCAAAAGCAAAAGAAGTATAAACAAAGTACAGAAATTATACCTCAAGAAACCTGGATCTTCTTCTCCTTATCTCCCTATCCTCCTCACCTGCACGAACTCTTCGAAGTGGTATGGATGTCATCTCCTCGTCGGCTTGCTCGAATCCTAGATGATCCACCCGAACGTTTGTGCACCAAGCCTTTTCCACTAAACTAAAGAAACTAGATCAAGTAGTTTGCTAATCTAAATGATATAGGTTGTGTAGATGGTGTAGATATATTGAGGAGTCTAATTAAGCTTAAGTTTACTCAACACATGAGTGTTCTTGAGCTTGAGGGAATAATGGAGATGAAAAAGAAATGGTGCGAACTAAGTGTTGAATAAGGATATGGTTTTCTCTCACTTGTTCTAAACTGAAATCTACACTATTATCAATTAGAAAAACTAATTCAATAATAGATAATAGGTTCAATGGTCAAACAAATGACTCATGGGTCAATTGACCAACATGTGTCCATAAAACCCAAGTCCTTATTCATGCATAATACACAGCATTTCTTAATTACCTAAAATGTATTAATTATTTAAAACTAAATGATTAATACAATTAGGTCATGCCATCTACAAATACATTTTGTACAAATTACGAAAACGCCCCTTGTCCGTACATACATACCTGTATTCGTATTCCGAAAAATAATACCGAAGACGACAATCCATCAGTACAATACTAGGATCCGGCTTAAACCAAAGCCCACTAGTATTGTCCGTCCGACTTATCGTGCGTGTACGAGTGTACGCACGTGATCGAACCCTTTCGTAAAACCATACGATATTTACACATTTTTCCCGATGCAGGGAAACGCTTTGTGTGGGACTCTAAAGACTCGACTCTACGCTGGCAGTGGGTTTAACCACAGGACGCAAGCGGTACTAGCTGTACGTAACGGTCAACAGGTATTGTCGATAAGAAAGCCGATGAGCATAACTCTTCCGAACTTCTACTGAGTCTGTATGTGACTGTAACACCCGAGCCCAATGCTACTAATTTCAATTATCGTATGAGCGTAGTATGGCACTTATTTCATTTATCTTGCTTGATTGTTACTTACTGTAAATGTTTACCCGGCAAATTCATTTCTGCATATAACAATTTTGGCACCTAAAATAAAATTAAAAATATTCATCTTGGCCTACTTGACACCCCTAACCATGCTGTAGCGTCCGTGCAACGTGTTCTCGTCCCGTTCAGTGAAACGGGCGAGTTTGGACGGCTACGCGCACGCACGTGTGTCCGTTTTGGGGGTATGCTTTTTGATTGTAAAACACTTCATTTTCACGTTTGGATCCCGCTTAAAATTCTATAATTTCAATTTCAATTTTTTGGACCCGACCCAGGCACGATTTGGAAATGTTTTATTTTGCGCCAAAATCCCAATTTTAATATATTTAAACCGGCATATATTTTTACTTAACCATCTAATATATTTCCTATTCAAAATCTTTTATAAATCTTTCTAATCCTTCAGCCAATCGCAACCTTTGTTCCCGTAGGCCCCACCTCTTATCACACACACTCTCTCTCTCCCCTATATCCCTCTCTCTCTCTCCCACGTATATATTCTCTTTCTCTTCCTCCTTATTCATTTTCTTTCACGAGAACCCAACCCATCGAACCCTAGCCGCCGTGTCCCTCGCCGCCGCAGCACCAACGCCGGCACCACCGTCGCCAGCATCCTCGCCTCCTCAACTTTGTCTCATCCACATCCTCCTTCATCAACCCCCGTGCACCCTGCACCTTCACCGCGGCCTCCTGCACCCTCATAAACTCTTCGCCGGTGGTCTCTCTTCGTCGCCATCCGCACCACTATCACCGGACCCCTCGACTCCTTGCCCTCGACCGATCCACCGCACCTCCTTCCTCCTCTCCCCTCATTCCCGAGCCCTCACTTGCACACAAAAGAATGCCGGAACCCTCTCCCGTCGCCGTTCCTTCACCTCCGACGACCCTAACCTTACACCGCCATCATCGCCATCTCCTTTCTCTCCCTAGCTCCTCAGTCCTTACTCCTACCACCTAGCAACATCCCTGCACTCAACACAAACCCTAGCATAACTCCACTGAACCCTAACAGCAAGATCCCATCGCTGGAGTTCCGTTCCCCGGCGTTGACCTCTTCACATCCCCTCACTGCACACACAGGAAACCTCTACGGTAATCCTTCTCTCGTACTTCTCTTCATCATTCTTTCTCTTGTTGCTTCAAGTCTTGTTTCTCAATTTTTAACTGTTCTTTTGTTGCCGGAATTTCGTCGTGCCGATGACGCTTCACGACGTTCCAGCGAGGTACCCCGACCCGCGTGGTTCCATTGTTTGTCGTTTGGGTTCATTCCGTGAACCGTGCGCCCGTCGCGAGTTTCCCCGCCGACGTTTTACGTTCCGTTTTTCCCGGTTCGCGACCCGTCGAGGCAAGTACCCCTTGTTACATGCTAAACAATATTTACTTATAATTAATGACACCCTAAAACCCGCAATTTAACTTTGGTATTATAATTTCCCATTTTCCATGTTCAATATTGTTAAATATCAGTTATCTTTCAAACTTGGAACCTACCTGTTGCAATTACTGTTTGGAACCTAATAATCACATTTACATGATTTAATTGCACTTTCACTGATAATGTAGCCTATGGCACATTTTCTACCGTTTTACTTCATTCGGACACTCGTATACATTTAACCTGCTTAAACTGTGATTTCATCCGTGGAACCTATATACACGTACATATAACATTGCACCTATGAAGTCTTAAACTTGTTAACATGATTAAATGGCTATAATTGTCTTACTGCATTCTTATATGGTTAAAATCATCTCTGTGACACAACTGATAACGGTACAGCTAATTGAATGAATCTGCCTATTGATTAATTCATTGCTTATATCATGTTGATGATAACCATGCTTGATTGTATAACTGATTGTGAGCACACCCATGATATTGTTTACATCTTGACCTAACTTGCTACATATATATTGATCTACCTGACATGGTACCGTATACTGCTTGACTTGACCTGATGTACCATGACCTGACCCGTTACCTGATCTTGTGTCTAATGCCAACAAACCTGACATGTAGTCCTCATGGACCGTTCCTGTTGTCTATCCAGACAAACCTGTTTACCTGATCCTGTGTTGGCATTAGTTTCTTGATTTCGGGATACCTGACTTGACTTACACATGTAACTTAGGGGTATGGGGAAATCAAAGGTGAAACCTGACTTGTAACTCAACAGTTCACTACTTGTACTGATCAGTTTTAGAGGCCAGGCCCGCCTCATGACGATGCTGCTTCCATCGTTGGTCTTTATCCTTTCCCTGTTAGTACCTAGCGGCACGTCTCGGTTTCAGCATGAGAGTCTTAGACCGTGGTCCCGGGCATGCACGGGATACTATTGAGTTACATCGATGATTCATCAATTTGGTTTCAAAGACTTTAGAACAGAAAACTTGATAGAACAGTTTAGTTTACCCACTGCACATTATCCTGCACTGCTCTGACTTATATTATTGTTACCCTTGCTTTATTCATGTTTATATTCGCGCTGCATGTTTATTATGTTATTACTTGATGACTTGACGCACTGACGTCTGGGTTTTGCATGGCCCAGATTCTTCTACCCTGTTGCAGACTGATTAGGAGTTTTGCCGCTGTTAGACGAGCGGTGAGGTTCCTGTCGGTATGTATTTTCACTCCAGGTGTTTCATTTATTGTATCTTTTGGCTTCCGCATATTGTTATCTCTTGACTCTTTTAATCTGGCTTATGGACATGTACTAGATAGTTAGTTTACTTTCCTGTTCTTGATATCTCCACAGCCGTAATGTGACTGTGGAAGGATTTTTCCTATCCACAGGTAGCATGGTTGGCTATGTCACGTGCCCACTTTAGCGTACTTTGGGAAGCGGGGCGTGAGATGGTTCTTTTGTTATCAGAGCCATAGGATAGTCGGGTTGATTCTTTTTGTAGTTGGGTATTGTACCCAATACGCGAATCAGAATACCCGTGTTTAGGAAACATGTCCTGCCACTTTGCCGTTTACCGTTCTTTTCTTCCTGATTATATCTTTTACGATGTGCAAACTTCCTTTGCATATCGACTCGAAACCTGATTCCTTGTTATCTCTAGGACTTAAGTGACTTGGGTGGAGTTATGTAATTGTGGCAATGATACCACGGCATAGTTACAATGCGGCACTCTATTTAAGTATCTTGGAGTTCTAGCATTGATCTATATTCAGAATCTATCATCATGCTAATGTTGGGTGTTTTGATTTCAGGAATATGGCCGGTAAGAATTTGAAGACGTACCAAAGGCGTGTGGATGAAGCCGCCATGCTTGTAGTGATAAGAGGAATGCTGGAAAATCAAAAGAAACAGACCGAGTTGATCCAGCAACAAGCGGACTCGTTTCAGGAAGGTTTGCAGATCGTTCAGCAGTCTGTGAACAATGCTGGAGCTAAACCAGTTGACCGAGTAGGGACAGTAGCAGATTTTAGGCGTTTGGGTCCGTCTACATTTACTGGTCTGGAGGAGCCGTTGCCAGCGGAGCAGTGGCTAGTTGACACAGAGAACTTGCTGGTTGCGGCACAGATTCCAGATGAGAAAGGAGTTGATGTGGTACGCATTCAGTTAGTGGATTACGCCCGAGAGTGGTAGCTTGTGGAGGAGAACCGTTTGCCCAAGCCGATCAAGTAGGCGGATTTTCCAAAGAGTTCCTGGAGAAGTTCTTCCCGCGGACCGCACAGGAGGAAATGGAAGAGAAATTCATCAGGCTAAAGCAGAAGGGAACACCCATAGATGTGCATGCAGCAGAATGGACAAGACTCAGCAGATTCGCTGGACCTTTGGTTGCCAACGATGCAAACGGGGCACGGAGGTTCATGCGCAGTTTGGACGTGGACATCCAGAGGCAGATTGTCTCCCTGGGTTTGACCACTTTCTCATAAGTACTTGCGGCAGCCGAGAGCAGCAGAGTTTATCTGGGATGAAGGGAAGTTTGCAGCAGACAGCAGTTGCGGTAAGGAAGCAGTTCTGTCGGGCCAGTCGAGTTTAGGTCTAGGCCGACAAATAACATTCTTGCATCTATGGAAGTTGATAAAGGTGAAGGACCGGCTGTTGTTCGCGATTTGATGGACGTGTTTGAAGATATATCAGGTTTACAGTCGAAGCGAGACGTGGAGTTCGCAATTGATCTTATTCCTGGGGCAGCGCCAGTATCCAAAGCATATTATCCAATGGCACCAGTAGAGTTGGAAGAAGTAAAGAAACAGGTTGCTGAATTGCTTGAAAAGGGTTGGATTTGAAGCAGTAACTCGCCTTGGGGGGCTCCAGTTCTTCTAGTAAAGAAGAAGGATGGCACAAGAAGGATGTGCATCGACTATCGAGAATTAAACCGGATGACTATTAAGAACAAGTACCCGATCCCTCGCATTGGCGAACTTTTCGAGCAGCTTAGTGGCGCGAGGGTATTCTCGAAGCTGGATTTGCGATCCGGATATCATTAGGTCCGAGTGAAAGCAGAAGATATTTGCAAGACGGCATTCCGAACTCGGTATGGACATTACGAGTACTTAGTGATGCCCTTCGGAGTAACAAATGCGCCGGCAGTATTCATGGACTTGATGAACCGAATCTTTTCACCGTTCTTGGACCAGTTTATTGTGGTATTCATTGACGATATTCTGGTTTACTCGAAGAGTTTTGAAGAGCATACTGAGCATTTGAAGATCCACTGCAAACATTGAGACAAGAGAAGTTATATGCGAAGATGAGTAAGTGCGAGTTTTGGCTGGAAGAAGTAAAGTTTTTGGGGCATGTTGTGTCTGGCGATGGAATTGCCGTCGATCCAGAAAAGATTGCAGCAGTTCGAAATTGGCCGATTCCAAAGAATGTTGTGGACATAAGAAGTTTTCTTGGACTCGCCGGGTATTACAGGAGATTTGTAGAGAACTTTGCTCGTCTGGCAGAGCCGTTGACCAAGCTTACGCGCAAGGAGGTACCTTTTGTGTGGACGGATAAATGTGCATTAGCTTTCGAGACGTTGAAGCAGAAATTGATAACCGCCCCTATTCTGACCGTACCAGACAATTCTGGAGGATTGGTGATTCACAGTGACGCATCTGGTAAAGGATTGGGATGTGTTTTGATGCAGCATGGGAAGGTTGTAGCGTATGCATCGAGACAGTTGAAGACCCATGAGAAGAATTATCCAACTCATGACTTGGAACTTGCGGCCTTGATTTTCGCTTTGAAGATTTGGAGACACTATCTTTTGGACGAAAAGGTAGAAGTTTTTACTGATCATAAGAGCTTGAAGTATGTGTTCACACAGAAGGAGCTTAATATGAGGCAGCGTAGATGGTTGGAGCTGATGGCTGACTACGATCTTGATCTTAAGTACCATCCGGGGAAGGTTAACGTCGTGCCGGATGCGCTTAGTCGGTTACCAGCAATTCAGGTGTTAACTACGCAGAAAGAGATCGTTGCAGATTTTCGAAGATTTGACTTGGAGGTTGTGCTACCACATTCTACGGGACAGTTGATGCAGCTGCAAGTACATTCATCGTTGATCGAGAATATTAAAGCAGCACAATCGCAGGATCCTAGACTGCAAAAGTTTCGAGAACAGGTTGAAGCCGGACTACGGACAGATTTAATGATCCATGAAGATGGTTCGTCGAGGTATGGTAGCCGTTTGTGTGTGCTAAAGGGAGATATTCGTGAAGAGCTGATGAGGGGGGCGCACAGTTCAGCTTATTCTTTACATCCAGGAGGTACAAAGATGTACCGAGATATTCGACAGCATTTCTGGTGGGAAGGCATGAAACGAGAGATTGCTAGCTTTGTGGCAAAGTGCTTGGTGTGTCAGCAAGTTAAGGCTGAACATCAAAGGGTTGCTGGTCTATTGCAACCACTTCCGATTCCTCGGTGGAAGTGGGAACATATAACCATGGATTTCGTGATGGCTTTACCGCGGAGTGCAAAAGGCAACAATGCAGTATGGGTGATTGTGGATCGATTGACCAAGGCAGCTCACTTTATTCCTTTTCGGGTTGGTCAATCAACAGAGACCTTGGCAGAGCGGTACATGCAGGAGATTGTAAGATTGCATAGAGTACCGGTGAGCATCGTGTCCGATCGGGACACTCGGTTCTTATCACACTTTTGGCGGAGTTTACAGGAAAGTTTGGGGACTCGATTGAAGTTTGGCACAGCTTATTATCTTCAAATTGATGGTCAGTCGGAGAGAACGATCCAAACTCTTGAGGATATGTTGAGAGCATGCATGTTGGACTTCAAGGGTTCTTGGGAGGATCATCTACATTTGGTGGAGTTTTCTTACAATAACAGCTTTCAGGCAACTATCTAGATGGCTCCATTTGAACCTTTGTATGGTCGTAAATGTCGTTCACCTGTTTGTTGGGACAATGTCGGTGAACGAAGATTATTGGTACCAGATTTGGTTGTGCAGACAGTTGAGAAGGTTAACACTATCAGAAATCATATGAAGGCAGCACAAGACCGACAGAAGAGTTTGGCAGACACGTCAAGAAGACCTCTAGAGTTCGCCGTGGGTGATTTGGTGTTCTTGAAGATATCACCGACTAGAGGGGTGATTCGTTTTGGAAGTCGAGGAAAGCTTAGTCCTCGATTCGTTGGACCCTTTGAGATCTTGGAGCGTGTTGGTGAGGTAGCGTATCGTTTGGCGTTACCGCAGTCCTTGGCGAATATGCACGATGTGTTTCACGTATCTCAACTCCGTAGGTATGTTCAAGATGAAACACACGTATTGGATCATTCGGAGCTAACAGTACGAGAAGACTTTACTTTTGAGGAGCGACCGATTGAAATTGTGGATCGAAGGGAAAAGGTTCTTAAGAACAAGGTGATCCCTCTTGTGCTTGTTTCTTGGGGTAATCGCTCGCACGGAAAGTCCACTTGGGAACGAGAAGATGAAATCCGGCAGAAGTTTCCTCACCTTTTCTTGTAGTTATCTATCATTGTATTCTTGGAATTTCGAGGACGAAATTCTTTTTGTAGTTGGGTATAATGTAACACCCGAGCCCAATGCTACTAATTTCAGTTATCGTATGAGCGTACTATGACACTTATTTCATTTATCTTGCTTGATTGTTACTTACTGTAAATGTTTACCCGGCAAATTCATTTCTGCATATAACAATTTTGGCACCTAAAATAAAATTAAAAATATTCATCTTGGCCTACTTGACACCCCTAACCCTGCTGTAGCGTTTGTGCATCATGTTCTCGTCCCGTTCAGTGAAACGGGCGAGTTTGGACGGCTACGCGCACGCACGTGTGTCCGTTTTGGGGGTATGCTTTTTGATTGTAAAACACTTCATTTTCACTTTTGGATCCTGCTTAAAATTCTATTATTTCAATTTCAAATTTTTGGACCCGACCCGGGCGCGATTTGGAAATGTTTTACTTTGCGCCAAAATCCCAATTTTAATATATTTAAACCGGCATATATTTTTACTTAACCATCTAATATATTTCCTATTCAAAATCTTTTATAAATCTTTCTAATCCTTCAGCCAATCGCAACCTTTGTTCCCGTGGGCCCCACCTCTTATCACACACACACTCTCTCTCTCCCCAATATCCCTCTCTCCCTCCCACGTATATATTCTCTTTCTCTTCCTCCTTATTCATTTTCTTTCACGAAAACCCAACCCATCGAACCCTAGCCGCCGTTTCCCTCGCAGCGGCAGCCCCAACGCCGGCACCACCGTCGCCAGCATCCTTGCCTCCTCAATCTCGTCTCATCCACATCCTCCTTCATCAACCCCCGTGCACCGTGCACCTTCACCGCGGCCGCCTGCACGCTCATAAACTCTTCGCCGGCGGTCTCTTGTCGTCGATATCCGCACCACTATCATCGGACCCCTCGACTCCTCGCCCTCGACCGATCCACCGCACCTCCTTCCTCCTCTCCCCTCATTCCCGAGCCCTCACCTGCACACACAAGAATGCCGGAACCCTCTCCCGTCACCGTTCCTTCACCTCCGACGACCCTAACCTTACACCACCATCATCGCCATCTCCTTTCTCTCCCTAGCTCCTCAGTCCTTACTCATACCACCTAGCAACATCCCTGCACTCAACACAAACCATAACATAACTCCACCGAACCCTAATAGCAAGATCCCATCGTCGGAGTTCCGTTCGCTGGCGTTGACCCCTTCACATCCCCTCTCTGCACACACAGGAAACCTCTACGGTAATCCCTCTCTCGTACTTCTCTTCATCATTCTTTCTCTTCTTACTTCATGTCTTGTTTCTCAATTTTTAACTGTTCTTTTGTTGCCGGAATTCCGTCGTGCCGATGACGCTTCACGACGTTCCAGCGAGGTACCCCGACCCGCGTGGTTCCATTGTTCGTCGTTTGGGTTCATTCCGTGAACCGTGCGCCCGTCGCGAGTTTCCCCGCCGACGTTTTACTTTCCGTTTTTCCCGGTTCGTGACCCATCGAGGCAAGTACCCCTTGCTACATGCTAAACAATATTTACTTATAATTAATGACACCCTAAAACCCGTAATTTAACTTTGGTATTATAATTTCCCATTTTCCATGTTCAATATTGTTAAATATCAGTTATCTTTCAAACTTGGAACCTACCTGTTGCAATTACTGTTTGGAACCTAATAATCACATTTACATGATTTAATTGCACTTTCACTGATAATGTAGCCTATGGCACCTTTTCTACCGTTTTACTTCATTCGGACACTCGTATACAATTAACCTGCTTAAACTGTGATTTCATCCGTGGAACTTATATACACATATAACATTGCACCTATGAAGTCTTAAACTTGTTAACATGATTAAATGGCTATAATTGTCTTACTGCATTCTTATATGGTTGAAATCATCTCTGTGACACAACTGATAACGGTACTGCTAATTGAATGAATCTGCCTATTGCTTAATTCATTGCTTATATCATGTTGATGATAACCATGCTTGATTGTATAACTGATTGTGAGCACACCCATGATATTGTTTACATCTTGACCTGACTTGCTAAATATATATTGATCTACCTGACATGGTACCGTATACTGCTTGACTTGACCTGATGTACCATGACCTGACCCGTTACCTGATCTTGTTTCTAATGCCAACAAACCTGACATGTAGTCCTCATGGACCGTTCCTGTTGTCTATCCAGACAAACCTGTTTACCTGATCCTGTGTTGGCATTAGTTTCTTGATTTCGGGATACCTGACTTGACTTACACATGTAACTTGGGGGTAAGGGGAAATCAAAGGTGAAACCTGACTTGTAACTCAACAGTTCACTACTTATACCGATCAGTTTTAGAGGCCAGGCCCGGCTCGTGACGATGCTGCTGACATCGTTGGTCTTTATCCTTTCCCTGTTAGTGCCTAGCGGCACGTCTCGGTTTCAGCCCGAGAGTCTTAGACCGTGGTCCCGGGCATGCACGGGATACTATTGAGTTACATCGATGATTCATCAATTTGGTTTCGAAGACTTTAGAACATAAAACCTGATAGAACAGTTTAGTTTACCCACTGCACATTACCCTGCACTGCTCTGACTTATATTATTGTTACCCTTGCTTTATTCATGTTTATATTCGCGTTGCCTGTTTATTATGTTATTACTTGATGACTTGACGCGCTGACGTCTGGGTTTTGCATGGCCCAGATTCTTCTACCCTGTTGCAGACTGATTAGGAGTTTTGCCGCTGTTAGACGAGCGGTGAGGTTCCTGTCGGTATGTATTTTCACTCCAGGTGTTTCATTTATTGTATCTTTTGGCTTCCGCATATTGTTATCTCTTGACTCTTTTAATCTGACTTATGAACATGTACTATATAGTTAGTTTACTTTCCTGTTCTTGATATCTCCACAGCCGTAATATGACTGTGGAAGGATTTTTCCTATCCACAGGTAGCATGGTTGGCTATGTCACGTGCCCACTTTAGCGTACTTTGGGAAGCCGGGCGTGACAGTGACAATCTCCGTACAGTCAGGTCTGTCCGTCTAAGAGTATCGCATATCGGGCCTAGAGGGGCGGTAAACGTCAGACCCCTAACAACGGTATAAGTCGTGTCGGAGTACGGTCCAATAGAAACTACTGGAGTACCTACCAGTAAATCTCGCTTGCCCTGGCCAGGGACTATGTGTAATGGCGTTCCGAACACAACACGATATCAACCCCAATACCGGGAGAGACGAATCCTATCTATCCGCCACTGCCTCCAAGTGCTTCGGGACTGCACCCAAATACTACCTGTTTGCACGACTCAGCAGAGCCGTGGTAGGGTAGTAATCTAAGAACAGTGGGAACACACTTGAGGTGAAGCAGCAGTGTCAAGTCAACAGACTAAGCTTTACTCATGTCACCTTGGTACTGCTATCTGACGATAGGTATATAACCAACCGGCAGTTCCTAATGAGTCCGTACAGTGTAACTTACAACCTAAGGAGCACCTGCATACTATCTCCAGTACGACGTACCGATGGCTATGGGACAGACCATCTCCCAGGCTGGGAAGGGAAGCATATACACTAGTCTACTCTGGAGTATCGATGCCCTGTATCGATAATCCCGCGACTAGGGACCTGTATAAGGATGTGCTTGTAGATTACCCAGCCCCCACTAGTGTGACTGCCATCACAACGCTGGTGACCAAGCATAGATCCTAAGGGCTCTACTAATATGTATAGGCGATATGTTAAAAGAAACATATGTACATATTGAAGTAGAAACAAACCAACTAGCATACAACTATTTTGAGCAAGAATGTTATTACAACTGTGAATATCCCAAGCTTCGATTAAGTAATATACAAACTAGTATGATACAGTAATGGGCTCTAGGGCATATACACTAACAATCTCCCACTTGCACTAGGGCCATGTACTGGCATATCGCAGACCTATCATCTCGAATAGCCTCTCAAACTGTGTCTGAGAAATAGCCTTTGTGAATGGATCTGCAGTGTTGTCCTCTGTAGTAACTCTCCGAATCTCGATCTCCCGACAATCCACGATCTCCCTGATCAGGTGATACCTCCTCAAGATGTGTCTGGACTTTTGGTGGGACCTGGGTTCCTTTGCTAAAGCTATAGCCCCGTTGTTGTCACAATACAGAGGTATTGGACCAACAATGGACGGAACCACCTGAAGATCTGTCAAGAACTTCCTGATACAGATTGCTATTTTAGCGGCGTCAAAAGCAGCAATATACTCCGCTTCCATAGTTGAGTCAGCAACGGTATCCTGTTTGGAACTCTTCCAACATACTACCCCTCCGTTGAGGGTGAAGACATAACCCGACATGGACTTGGAATCATCCTTATCGCTCTGGAAGCTGAAGTCAGCAAAAGCCTCGATCTGGAGGTCTTTTCCGCCATACACAAAGAACATATCCTTAGTCCTTCTCAGGTACTTGAGAATGTTCTTTACCGCTATCCAGTGGTTCTCTACTGGGTCTGACTGATACCGGCTTACCCCGCTTAGTGCTTAGGCTACATCTGGTCTGGTACACAATATTGCATACATTATAGAGCCTACTACAGAAGCGTAGGGTATAATAGACAAGCGATCCCTTTCCAAATCAGTCTTGGGAGACATCTCTTTGGAAAGGGTAACTCCGTGACAAACCGGTAGGTTACCGCATTTGGAATCTTCCATACTGAATCTTTTCAGTATGGTGTCGATATACCCGGACTATGAAAGTCCCAACATCCTCTTTGATCTATCACGATAGATCCGGATCCCCAGTATGTAAGAGGCATCACCCAGGTCTTTCATAGAGAACCTTTGTGATAAGAATCTTTTGACAGATTGTAGGGTAGGAATGTCATTTCCTATCAAGAGAATGCTGTCTACGTATAATACGAAGAACACAACAGTTCTCCCTACAATCTTACTATATAAGCATGGCTCATCTGGATATTTTATAAAGTCGAAATATTTGACTGTTTCCTCAAAACAGATGTTCCAACTCCGCGATGCCTGCTTTATTCCATAAATGGACTTAAACAGCTTGCACACTTTCTCTCTGCTCCCATTCTGATCAAAATCTTCTGGCTGATCCATATAGACGCACTCATCCAAATGTCCATTTAGGAAAGCCGTCTTTACGTCCATTTGCCAGATTTCATAATCGTAGAAGGCAGCAATGGCAAGAATAATCCGAATGGATTTGAGCATAACCACTGGAGAAAAGGTTTCATCATAGTCCAAACCAGGTCTTTGACGAAAACCTTTTGCAACAAGTCTAGCTTTATAGGTTTCAACCTGTCCATCTACACCAATCTTCTTTTTAAAGATCCATTTGCAGTGAACGGGTTTTACCCCTTCTGGAGCAAAGTCCAAAGTCCATACTTTGTTAGTGTACATGGACTCCATCTCGGTCCGCATTGCATCGAGCCATTTTACCGAGTCTCTGCTCTGAATGGCTTGCTGGAAGCTAGTTGGCTCATCATTGTCAATGATACAATCCTCTCTATCCCCGTCAATGAGAAATCCGTAGTATCTCTTGGGCGGATGAGAAATCCTACTACTCCTGCGGAGTGGTGCGGGAATGTCCCGTTCTTTTGAATTTCTGGTTTCACTATGCTTTCAGTAATAGCTTGTGGTTTTGGAATTTCTTCCAGTTCTATTGCACTCCCACTTATCAGATTTTCTAAAAATTCAGTTTTCAAGAAGCAGGCATGACGAGAAACAAAAACCTTTTGTTCCTCTGCGTAATAGAAAAAATACCCCTTAGAGTTCTTTGGATATCCTACAAACTTGCACTATACTGAGCGTGCCTCGAGTTTGTCCGTATGCTGCTTTTTAACAAAAGCTGGACATCCTCATGTCTTAAAGTTTTTAAGATAGGGTTTCTTCCCACTCCACATCTGATATGGTGTGGTAGGCACTGTCTTAGTAGGAACCCGGTTCAAAAGATATGCAGCTGATTCTAGTGCATAACCCCAAAAAGATCGCGGTAACACAGCATTACTCATCATGGAACGAACCATATCCAATAGGGTTCTATTCCTCCTCTCCGATACACCATTGTGTTGTGGAGTGTATGGAGGAGTAAGCTGAGAGAGAATTCCATTCTCTTTTAGTTAATCCAGGAACTCGGCACTCAAGTATTCACCACCTCGATCAGATCTCAGTATCTTGATACTTTTGCCGGTTTGGTTTTCCACTTCATTCTTATATTCTCGGAATTTCTCAAAAGCGTCGAATTTATGCTTCATCAGGAAGACATGTCCGTACCTTGAGAAATCATCCGTAAAAGTAATGATGTAAGAATAACCGCTTTGTGCATGTGTAGACATTGGACCACATACATCGCTGTGTATGAGTCCCAAGAGCTCGCTTGCTCTTACTCCTTGTCCAGTGAATGGAGTCTTTGTCATCTTTCCTATGAGAAAAGATTGACAAGTTGCATAAGATTGATATTCGAACGGATCCAAATATCCTTCTTTATGCAACTTAGTCAACCGTGTTTCATTGATGTGACCCAGTCTACAATGCCATAAGAAAGCATGATTAATTTCTGGAGACTTTCTTTTATGTGTATTCTGGACATTGAAAATCTGCGGTTGGTTTAATACGTATATACCGTTGCTTAATGTACCCGACCCAATCAAGTTATGATCAAGATGGATGTTTACAAAATCGCTTACAAATGCAAAACCATAACCTTCTTTAGACATTAAAGATACTGATATGATATTACAAGTCAAGCTAGGTACATAATAACAGCTGCACAAAACCAAAACATGTCCATTAGTCAATCCTAAGTGATATTCCCCCACAGACACAGCATCCATACTTTCTCCGTTTGCAACTCCGAGGGTCATATCACCCGCCTTCAAAACTTTACGGTTTCTCAGTGCCTGCAAAGAATTACAGATATGAGATCCTGAACCGGAATCGAATACCCAGGAAGTAGAGTTGATTGACAAACAGTTTTCAATAACATACACACCTGAAGCTGAAGCCACAACCTGCTTCGTTCCCTGGTTCTGTCCTTTTCAGGCCCTACAATCCTTCTTCCAATGGCCCTTCCTGTGACAGAAAAAGCATTCTTCCTTCCCTACAGTCTGCCCCCCAACTTTTTCTTTTCCCTTTGCTTCCACCTTACCAACACCGCCTCTCGCTTTGGTGGGGCCCTTCTTCTTCTTTCCTTTAGCTTTCGCCTAGGACTTGGAAGAAGAAGTACCACCAACAAACAGAGCGGGTGTTTCCCTTTCTTTCTGCAGGGTGCCCTCGGCACTCCTCAACATGTTGAGAAGTTCCGGAAGTTCAACTTCTTTACTTTGAATATTAAAATTCAAAATAAATTGGGCGTAGGTGGAAGGAAGGGATTGGAGAATCAAGTCTGTATACAGCTCATTCTCTAACGTGGTCCAGAGGTCTGCGAGCTCCTCAATGTAGCCAATCATCTTAAGGACGTATTCCCCGACAGATGATCCGACGGCCAACCTCGCTTGAAATAGTTTCTTCGAGGTCTCGTATCTTGCGATACGAGATTTCTCTCCATATAATTCCTTTGTATGGAGTAATATGGATTCTAGATCCATATTCTCGTGCCTCCTCTGATGTTCATTGTCCATAGAGGCAAGCACGAGGCACTTGGCCTTCTCGCAGTCAATCTCCTAGGTCTTACGGATTTCCCTGTCCTCGACACTGGAGTCTGGGCCAAGACGGCGGGGGCTTTTGTAGTAAGGACATAGCCCAACTTGTCATAAGTAATAGCCATCTTGACATTACTGAACCAATCTTTATAGTTTGGCCCTATCAACATGTTTTTATCTAAAAGCAACTTAAGGCCCATCATGTTTTGTCGCTGCAATTAGGAGAGAGAGAAGAAACACTTTAGCATGATGCTCTTGCAAGTTTAGATTGGTTTTTAGTTTATCTAAACAGGATGGCTCCCACTGTTTCTCGAATCCCTCCTCAAACCATAAAAGAGGAATTAGTCAGGATTATCTCACCGTACAATTCTTGCTTAACCGTTCAACCAGGCTAGTGTTGGTACTTCGAAGGAGGTTTTCCAACGCTTTCGCGAAGTTCCTTAATTACAAAACCCCTTTTCACTGGAGACGTAGCCCCGTTAACACCGTTCTAAACACCTACTTGGTTTATAGCATTGATCATTTAGTGAAAAAATCTCCTGAGAAGTAGCATATACTCACAGTAGGATCGGGATCCAAATATCATTGTGTGATAAAGCTGAAGGAATCCTACCAAAATTATCACACTCCAAATGGTATGCAACACTAGCAAGTTTCAGTTTCTTTAGAAACTCCCGTGTGGATTTTTTTCCCATGCTCTTATGACCTTGACTTTGGCCAACAAATCATAAGTCACATGTCAAGTTCTACCCGTCATTCTCCAGGTTAATTTTAACCCACCCGTACATACCCTTGACTTTTGCCAACAAAGCAGTACGACTGTCCCAAACCAACGCATCTATCTATGCTTCATATGAATATCCAACAGCTACCAATCACTATACCTTGACTTTGGCCAACAAACATAGCTTGAATACTATTGACTATTCATATGAAATGACGGAGGGCTATGAATGGTTTTGGTAAAACCGTGAACGTAATGCACTTGATATAATCGAAGGAACTTGATAGCTTTAAAAAAAAGGAGTGGTTTAAGCTCCGCATTTAAAAGTTTGTTGTTTTGAAAAACCCGAGTAGTTTTCAAATTTGTTCCAACGATTTAACTTTGGTTTATTTGCTTTGCATTAATCTAATGCAGTCCCATCATTTACTCCTATCATTATAGAGAGAATTGGAAAAAAAAATATCACGTCCTCTTATGCCATCTGCATTCGCTACGGGGCCTCGTCGTCACCCGTTAGGTTACTTAACTAACGACAGAGCGGGGGCTGCGCTAGCGCCGATGTAAATCATAAGTGACGCCTACTATATACCATATATAGATATTTTACAATCATCTCATGCAATAATAATCATTCCAGTCACAGATAAACATTTCAGATATGCTAGGAATGCAGCGTTTCATTTAAGCCTGCAACGAAAGACGGATCCTACGGTCGTGATGAATAGCCAAACCCCACCCCAGACTCTTACGGGATGGCAAACTACCCGTCAAATTCCAGAAGTGAAGTAGTCTCTCTCAATAAAGTGAGTAGGCCACTCGACACTTCAAAGAACCCGGTAGTTTGTGTACCCCACCTTGGGTCTATCCTAGGAGCAGAAAACAGTAAGAAGAAAATAATACAACGGTGGCTACAACCTCAACCCGGATGTGCCCCGCGAAATAATATTACATCAATTTTACAATTTACATGAATGAAAGATAAAAATGCTCATCTCACATCCCCGACTATTCATCATCGATAATCAGAAAATGTTTATATACACAAACCAACAGATATGTGCAACCTCGACTAACCGTCGTATAGCAATTAGTCGAAGTTTAAAACACATATAACAATACAGAAGAACCAATTAGCTAAGTACAATAGGAATTCGATCGAAACATATTTTCCGTATCTACCCCAAATGCAAACAAGCACTCAGAAACTTACTAGGTAGAAACCAAATATTCCAGAAATCATAATACAAAAATTAAGATAAAACAGAATAAATCCGAGTTGAATCGGCCACGACTCGGCCGCGGTTCCGCCGCAGAAAGACGATTCTGCCGCGGATCCGCGGCTGTCTTGGAGATTCAGAGGCTCGAATTTCTTGTGTCATCTTTGAAAACCCTGCATGTATTTTTCATGATACTGAAATAATTTTACAGACAGTTTTGAAAATCGACAGAATGTAGGGTTTTCGGTATTTAGTTTTCCGGTTTTTCCGACAATCGAAGTTCTACTACTTGCTAACATGCTAGATTAGGTTTAGTTGGCTCTGATACCACTGTAAGTCGATGCTATGCACCCCGCGGAATCGCGGAGAGGCGAAAGGTGTAAACAACGATAATTTTAGCATCATATCGACTGTAAGCCTAGATCGTAATCTAAACCGTATCTAACCAAAGAAAAAGAAGTATAAACAAAGTACAGAAATTATACCTCAAGAAATCTGGTACTTCTTCTCCTTATCTCGCTGTCCTCCTCACCTGCACGAACTCCTCGAAGTGGTACGGATGTCGTCTCCTCGTTGGCTTGCTCGAATCCTAGATGATCCACCCGAACGTTTGTGCACCAAGCTTTTTCCTCTAAACTAAAGAAACTAGATCAAGCAGTTTGCTAATCTAAATGATCTAGGTTGTGTAGATGGTGTAGACCGATTGAGGAGTCTAATTTAGCTCAAGGTTACTCAACACATGAGTGTTCTTGAGCTTGAGGGAATAATGGAGATGGAAAAAGAAATGGTGTGAACTAAGTGTTGAATAAGGATATGGTTTTCTCTCTCTTGTTCTAAAATGAACTCTACATTATTATCAATTATAAAAACTAGTTCAATAATAGATAATAGGTTCAATGGTCAAACAAATAACTCATGGGTCAATTGACCGACATGTGTCCATAAAACCCAAGTCCTTATTTATGCATAATACACATCATTTCTTAATTACCTAAAATGTATTAATTATTTAAAACTAAATGATTAATACAATTAGGTCATGCCATCTACAAATACATTTTGTAAAAATTACGAAAACGCCCCTCGTCCGTACATACATACCTGTATTCGTATTCCGAAAAATACGAATACCGAAGACGACAATCCATCAGTACAATACTAGAATCCGGCTTAAACCAATGCTCACTAGTATTGTCCGTCTGACTCATCGTGCGTGCATGAGTGTACGCACGTGATCGAACCCTTTCGTAAAACCATACGATATCTACACGTTTTCCCCGATGCAGGGAAACACTTTGTGTGGGACTCTAAAAACTCGACTCTACGCTGGCAGTGGGTTTAACCACAGGACTCAAGCGGTACTGGCTGTACGTAACGGTCCCCAGGTATTTCCGATAAGAAAGCCGATGAGCATAACTCATCCGAACTCCTACCGAGTCTGTATGTGACAATCTCCGTACAGTCCGGTCTGTCCATCTAAGAGTATCGCATATCGGGCCTAGGGGGGGCGGTAAACGTCAGACCTCTAACAGCGGTATAAGTCGTGTCGGAGTACGGTCCAATACTCCCTGAGAAATTATTGGAGTACCTACCAGTAATTCTCGCTTTCCCTGGCAAGGGACTATGTGTAATGGCGTTCCGAACACAACGCGATATCAACCCCCAATACCGGGAAAGACGAATCCTATCTAACCGCCACTGCCTCTAAGTGCTTCGGGACTGCACCCAACTACTACCTATTTGCACGACTCAGTAGAGCCGTGGTAGGGTAGTAATGTAAGAACAATGGGAACACACTTGAGGCGAAGCAGCAGTATCAAGTCAACGGACTAAGCTGTACTCATGTCACCTGGATACTGCTATCTGACGATAGGTATATAACCAACCGACAGTTCCCAATGAGTCCGTCCAGTGTAACTCACAATCTAATGAGCACCTGCATACTATCTCCAGTACGTCGTACCGATGGCTGTGGGATAGACCATCTCCCAGGCTGGGAAGGGAAGCGTATACACTACTCTACTGTGGAGTATCGATGCCCTGTATCGATAATCCCACGACTAGGGACCTGTATAAGGATGTGCTTGTAGATTACCCAGCCCCACTAGTGTGACTGGCATCACAACGCTGGTAATCAAGCATAGATCCTAAGGGCTCTACTAATATGTATAGGCGATATGATAAAAGAAACATATGTACATATTGAAGTAGAAACAAACCATGTAGCATACTACTATTTTGAGCAAGAATGTTATTACAACTGTGAATATCCCAAGCTTCCATTAAGTAATATACAAACTAGTATGATACAGTAATGGCCTCTAGGGCATATACACTAATATTGAGTGTCCAACATCGACACTCGAAACATCATGAAATACTCGTGTCCAGCATCGACACATAAATCCACGTACCATGGGCTCCGTCTGCCCGGATCGGCCCGCGGGCTCCGGCAGTACGAATCGGCCCATATCCATCTCATAACTCCGGTCGATATCCTCCAGATCACCGCCGAGTCTAAATACTATCACCGGTAGGTAGTAGCACTCCTGCCAGGCTCATCGGCTAATCCATCGACATACCTTTCTTGCCTCGGGGTACCATACCGGGTCCGCCATGAACCCGCAACACGGCCTCATCCACTCCTCGCATCGGGTCTCTAACACAAGTTTCAGAATCGAGAACATTCATGGTGGACGCACTAAAATATCATATCAAGAGAAACCGGGTTTTCAAAACAATACACATTTCTTGAAATATCCCCGCGGTTCTCAAATCCAGAAAATCATATGAAATCCATATCTCAATGCGTAAATCCATTTAATATGATGTATGCAACATAGAACAGTAATATGAGCATATCAAAGGAAAATCCGCTATTTAACTGCATCAAGTTATTAAATATATCGTGCGGTTCCTAATTATCCAAATCCACCGGAACATCATATAAAGGTGAATAATTGTCGCAGATTTTGTATGCGTTTTAAATTTAAGAATACCGCAATCAAGACGGTGTCTCTTGGTAGCTAGCCGGTTGAGTACGAGTCGATCCACAGGGAAATGGTGTTCTTTTCTTTAAGTTCTAACGAGTTAAGTCCTATCTTTGGTAGGTTTTGTTTTAAGATCTAAGAATGAGAAAAGATTGATTTAAAGGTTTGCTAGGGTTAGAATTAGGTTAGATCGAAATAGGGATCCTTCTCACTTCTTTTAATGCCCTAGTTAAGAATATAGGTGTTAGGGTAATAGTCAACAAAGGGGATTAGCACGACTAGGAAGAAACTTAGTTTCTTCCTTTTGGTCCTTGTCCGTCCTTTCTTGGCTCTTAGCCCTAACCTCCGGTTAATTCAACCACAACCGGTCTAACTAGGGAATCACCGCTATCATGTAGGATAGGGTGCCGTAATGAGCGGATTATGGTTGATTTAAAGAGAGCCCTTTAAATAAAATTATATGGGCAAAGAAAGGAGTGAGAGAGATTTCCTTCTCTCAAACATTCCCAATCCTAACCCTAACAAGTAAAGAATTACTCACTCATTAGGATGGTGACAGTAAAATTCATTTTTATATTTTTATATTAGACAAATTAAATTGCATATAATAAAGAAAAAATAAAAATTTCAGGAATTAAAATTCAGATAAAAAAGAATGCAAGATAGAATGAAAACTTACTTTATTGATACCTCTCAACAATGCATTACAACTGAATTAAAATTTTAATCTAAGAATTAAAAAGAGGCATGCATTCATTTGGCTTTCAACTCTCCTATTTATAGATAGGAAAAAACCCTAGGTTACATTCTGATCCGTACACGAATTTACAAAACTACCTTAAGAAAGCCGGGTCAAAGCACCGATACCCACCGACACATGTACAGACACGTGCATCATATGGTCGCGGAACCGCGGCAGAAAGGCTTGTTTGGCCGCGGTTCCGCAGCTATTTGGTGGGCTCTTGGGCTCAGTTCCTCAGGGTTGCTTCATGTTGCTTTTTCCTTCTGTTTTCTCCACTTGGTTCCTCAGAATCTTTTCTACTTTCTTCCAGATTTCCAACAGTGCAGAATGATGTGGACTTTTGCCTTGCTTCATGTTGAAGTCTTGAATCTTGTGCTGCCCTTGTACTTTATGCATTGAACTGTCTAATGATTTTCATTTGTTCCTTTAACTGGTAGGCGAAATCATACAGATTCTTCTATTATTGGTCGTAGTCTCACATTTGTAGCGACTTTTCACGAATTTCACTGTAACGATCTGATAACTTGTAACCTGCAACTATTTAGCAGACATGGATCAAAAGCACTTATTTATATGTAATGTGATTAAGAATGGGCGATATAATAATGCAAAATTCTGATATGAACAAATACCCCCAAACTTATCTTTTGCTCGTCCCGAGCAAAGCTAATTTTATTCTCGAAAAATACTAACCTCGCTTTCGCAGGGAACGCGATTGCACTGAGCTCTTGCATCAAGCCGTTAAACCTCTAGGTGTCCCTAGTAGGAGGAGTGTTGTCTCCTGAGTGTTTTCAGCGGATACTACCCACAAAATCCGATCAATTTGGCCTATTGACTCTTATTCTTCAATTCAGTATTCTAGCAAGAAATTCTATCATCTTTAACTTAGAAATCATCAACCCGTATTTTTCACACTCCTTCTTCATTTAACTTAAGATCGTATATGTTTCGCAAATCTTTAAAGTTTTTAGCATCTTTTGAATTTTCCTTCTAAGGTGCAATCTCAACTCAAGAATTTTTATCATCTTTATTGAAGATATAAGGCCTATCTTTCATTCCTATCTCTCATCCAAACCCCAATCATATACCGCTACGTGTGTGTAATTTTTACCCCTACACTTGGAAATTCAATTCAAGCTATCATAATCTTGTCCATGTCCAAAGTACTTTTAGTTGGTGAATTTTTAGATGAAATTTGCTAACACATCCTTCATGCGACCGTTAATACTTCTTAAGATACTAAACGACCGATTACAAAATGTGCTTGCGCATTTAGGTGCAATTCCTCGTCTTTTAATTCCTAAGGCTTAGCAGTGACTCCCAAACCAGTTGGTCTAAGACACTAGGTGATAAAGCACTCTCACTATATTTTTTTTATTTATGCTGCCTTAAGCAATTACAAAACCAGTGTTATTTTTTTTTTTATTCACCATTTATACTTTATTTTATTTTCCTTCATACTAAGGATTTTAGACAAGGGCATTTCAATGTATCCTCTACTATCCCAAGTTTCAAGATATGTGTAAGTGCAAGTTGTAGGGTGTCTATTTTCAGAATTTAGACTAAACGTTGAAAATTTATTTTTCACAGTTACACTTCAAATAAAAAATTCAATACTCTTCCCTTATATTGACTTAGCCCAAGAACTGAACTCAAAATTTGCCTATTTCTAAATAAACTGCGAGGACATATATTTTCTATAATTAAATTTTAAGAAAGGTTATTTTTAGGGTTTTTAATTTACCAAGTTTTGGATCTAGTTTTTCCTAACCAGTCAACCGTCATGTTTACCTTAAGTCAAATATGGCCAAAATTAAAATTTTCATATTTTATAATTTTTTTAATTTTTTTTAATTTTATTTTTTTCAATTTTTTTTTTTTAATTTTTAATTTTTATAATTTTTTTTATAAAGAAGCAATGCGAAATTAAAAATGCAAAGAAAGAAAAAACAAATATGTACAAAAAATAAAAAAATATGCAAATGCAATGCAAAGATAACTATTTACAAACCACCTCCATCCCCAAACTTATCGAAAGCAGTGTCCTCACTGCTCACAGCCTCGTCGTCCCCTCGATCGTGAACGGGAACGCTCCTCTCTTGCCAGCAGGGTGTTCATGCCCTGCTCCAAACCTGTCACTCGCTGACCAAGGTTGGTCACCATACCTATCAATCTTTCTACCCCTATTGGTTCTTCGTATTAAGCGCGCTTGCACAGCGGGGGTAAGCTCTTCATCGCTCTCGGTCGAGCTCAAGCTGGGTGTCTTGGCGGGCACGTCCTCGGTCGGCTCGGTGCGCGACCATACATCATGTAAGCGAGAATAGGACGTGGATACGCCCTCAAGAAGAGGTCTAATGGGGATCCCTCCATGCATATAAAAATTGAATTCCTCAACGGGGAGGAAATGGCGACACAGTTGTGTCACCAACATAGGGTATGGATAGTTGGCAGCCCTCTTGCCCGCACCAATTGAATGAAGTAATACATTGCACATATCATAACTGGGGTTCCTAGTCATCAAAGTGTGTACTATATGAAGTGATGGTGTGAAAAATGTCGTATTGTGCGAACTACCAAAAATATTATTTTGTGCCCAACGGGCACACAGTTAAGACATTCGCAAAGAGGGTTCTAGACTGGATGCCTTTTCGTGGCTTCCTCGAACAATCATTACCCATCAAAGGTAAGTAATCCTCAAATTGGAGGGGTTGGTCATGAATAGGTAGTCTAGGAATTAAGGTGACTTCATGGATGAAGTCCCTATCGATTATTATTTCCCTATCCCCCCAAATTAACCTAATATAGCCGTGTTGTGAGAGGCACCCATCCTCCATTCACTCATAAAAACGGGTGACAAGATCCGAAAGCGCGAAGGCATTCAGATGGTTAAAAAGTAAGAAGTTCCATCCGCGCTTTCGGATCTCATCACCAAAGTAACTACCATAGATAGTGTGTTCGAACATTTGGGAAAAGTCCCTTTCAAATTGCAGGATTGGTGCCATCACAGAGAATTGCAGAATATTTCTAAAAATTTTAACAGAGAGGATCAGAGAATGCAAACCTCCTCTAAATTTTTCAGAGGGAGAAAAGGCTGGAAAGCGGCGGAAGCGCGACAGATGTGGCGTTGGGCGACGGTTCCGCGGCGGCGTGAGAAGATCTTGCTGCAGAAATCGAAGCGGCGGCTAGGGTTTTGAAGAAATGAGAAATTAGGGTTATGAAAGTTCAGAGGAGGGGTCGGGTTCTATTTATAGGGGGTATTTTTGTTTATTTGCAAAAAGGACCTCTTAGAAAGAGGAATTTATTTGTAAATAAATTTTTTATTTTTTATTATATATTTTTTTAGTTTTTTATTAAAACTGAAAATTTACAAAATACCCCCCAAAACTTTTTTTTTTAAATTTTTATTTGTATTTTTATATAATTACAAGTGTGATATACCCCCAAATTTATTTAAAACAGTGTTTCCACTGTTTATGGCTGGATAACCGAAATTTGGGGGTAGATGGAGGAAGATCAATCAATGTAAATCGGCTCCTGCAACAGCAGGAGCTCTTCCGAAGGTCCGTGGTGAGGAATGGTTTAAGCCTATGTCCGTTCACTATTTATGTCCGCTCATTTTAAATAGTGAACCGTCCTCCGGATTCTCTAAGTCGATAGCACCGTGCGGATATACAGTGCGTACCAAAAATGGCCCTTTCCATCGAGATCTGAGCTTGCCGGGATGGAAATGCAGCCGGGTGTCGTAAAGTAAAACCTGTTGACCAGGTTTGAATGTTTTGCACATAAGTGTTTATCGTGAAATACCTTCGTTCGGTTTTTGATGACAACCGCATTCTCGTAAGCTTCATCCCGAAGCTCGTTTAAATCATTTAACTGCAGCTTTCTATGGCTCCCCGCATCTTCGATAGAAAGATTCAGCTGTTTTATCACCCAAAATGCGCGATGCTCAATTTCAACTGGAAGGTGGCGAGCCTTTCCATAAACAAGCCTATAAGGAGACATGCCAAGATCGGTCTTATAGGCAGTTCGAAATGCCCAAAGGGCATCAGTAAGTTTTGAAGACAAATCCTTACGGTTTTTGGAAACCGCCTTCTCTAATATTTTCTTAATTTGCCGATTTGAAATCCTGGCTTGTCCACATGTTTGGGGATGATAGGGCGTTGATAGCTTGTGATTAATGGAATATTTCCGCATTAAGGAATCGAAAGTCCTATTACATAAATGAGTTCCATTATCGCTGATGATTGCGTGAGGTTGTCCAAACCGGGAGAAAATGTTTTCTTTGAGGAATCTAACGACAACCTTGTTGTCATTAGTCCGGCTTGGCACAGCCTCGACCTATTTAGATACATAATCAACAGCAAAAAGAATATACAAGTTCCCAAAAGAATTGGGAAACGACCCCATAAAATCAATCCCCCAAATATCAAAAATTTCCACAACCAATATTGGTTGGAGCGGCATTTCGTTTCTCCTAGATATCCGGCCTAAGTGTTGGCACCGGGAGCATGTATTGCAGTAATCATGTGCGTCTTTAAAACGTTGTGGCCAGTAGAAGCCACACTGCAAGATCTTTTCGGCTGTCTTTTTAGGGCCAAAATGCCCGCCACACGCTTGATCGTGGCAGAATGACAGCACGCTCTTAAATTCATTGTTGGGGACACACCAACGAATAATTTGGTCGGGACAGTATTTGAATAGATAAGGTTCATCCCAGTAAAAATGTTTTACCTGGAATAGGAATCGGAGTCTGTCCTGATTCGACCATTCATTTGGTATAAGTCCGGTGGCCAAATAATTCACAATATCTGCGAACCAAGGTTCGCATGATACAGTCAAAAGCTGCTCATCTGGAAAAACGTCTTTTATAGGAAATTGAAGCATCAGCGAGGAAGGGAGGCGTGAAAGATGGTCGGCGACTACGTTTTCACACCCTCTTTTGTCTTTGATGACAATGTCAAACTCTTGTAGTAAGAGGATCCAACGTATCAGCCGAGATTTAGCGTCCTTCTTCGCAAAAAGATGGCGAAGAGCTGAATGGTCAGTGTAAACGATGACTGGAGAGCCGATTAAGTAGGGCATGAAATTCTCTAATGCAAACACAACAACTAAGAATTCCTTCTCGGTTGTTGTGTAATTTAATTGGGCCTCGTTCAAGGTTCGGCTAGCGTAATAAATTACATGTGGCATCTTATCGATGTGTTATCCAAGGACAACATCGACGGCAAAATCAGATGCATCGCACATAATTTCAAATGGATGCGTCCAGTCAGGAGACGAATGAATTGGGGAAGAAGTAAGTAAGTTTTTCAATGACTCAAACACCTTCATACAGCTCGAGTCAAAATCAAATGTGGTGTCCTTGTCCAACAAAAGAGTCAAGGGTCTAGCAATCTTGCTAAAATCCTTGATGAATCGTCTATAGAAACCGGCATGGCCAAGGAAGGCTCGAATGTCTCGGACGCATTTGGGAGGAGGGAGATTGGAAATGACTTCAATCTTCTCTTTATCTACCTCAATGCCAATTTTCGAGATGATATGTTCTAAGACAATACCTTCTCGTACCATAAAGTGACACTTTTCCCAATTTAAAGTAAGGTTCTTATCCTTACACCGGGTAAGGAATGTGTCGAGATGTAGCAAACACTCAAAGGAGTCGCCGAAAATGGAGAAATCATCCATGAAGATCTCCAAGAATTTTTCCACCATGTCCGAAAAAATTCCCATCATACACCGCTGGAAAGTAGCGGGTGCATTGCATAACCCAAAGGGCATGCGACGGCAAGCAAACGTATCGAAGGGACAAGTGAATATGGTCTTGTCTTGGTCCTTTTCGGCGATGGGAATTTTATTATAACCGGAGTAGCCATCCAAAAAGAAATAGTATTCATGCCCAGCTAATCGTTCTAGCATTTGGTCAATGAAAGGTAATGGAAAGTGGTCTTTCCGTGTCGCGGCGTTGAGTTTCCTATAATCGATGCATACTCGCCACCCAGTTTGGGTGTGAGTAGGTATTAACTCATTCGCATCATTAGTTATGACCGTTATGCCCGATTTCTTGGGGACAACATGAATGGGGCTAACACACTGGCTATTAAAGATAGGGTAAATGATACCACTATCAAGACATTTTACGATCTCCTTTTTAATAGCCTCCTTCATGACTGGGTTGAGGCGTCTCTGTGGATCCTTGGCTGGATTGGCATCATCCATCATATGAATATGATGTTCAACAATTAGGGGACTAATCCCCTTGATGTCTGCCATAGTCCAGCCAAAAGTTTGCCAATTTCTTTACAAGACCGTCAAAAGGGCTTTCTCTTGCTCTGGGGCTAGAGAAGCCGAGATGATAACAGGAAGGGTCTCATTCTCACCTAAGTAAGCATATTTAAGGTTAGACAGCAATAGCTTGAGTTCGAGTGTTGGAGGTGAAACAATTGAAGGTAAAATCGGTGAAATTGTCTCAAACTCAAAGGATTCCAACAGAGGTTTCAAACGAGTGTAAGCAACCGAGTCGGATGGTTCAGCTAACTCATCCGAAAAGTCAAAGGATTCAAACTCGGGTGGTGATCGGTCGAGTTCGTTCGAGAAAGTGAAACACTCATAGTCATTATTGGGAGCAAAAATAGTATCAGGTTCAAGGAAGAACGCACTAGTGGCGTTAAGATTGCTGTGATCGAACAAAAATTTCTCGAGCTCACAGTCCTCCTGGGTGATCTGTTGGATCAAGCAAACATCAAGTATATTGGCATTAGGTTCAGAGGGATGATTCCCTAACTTAAAAATGTTGAGTTCAATTTTCATGTTTCCAAAAGATAGGTTCATCGAACCATTGCGACAATGGATCACAGCATTCGAAGTTGCAAGGAATGGTCGACCAAGTATCACCGGAATTTGATTCCGGGGGTTAGCTACAGGCTGTGTAACGAGCACAATAAAATCAACGGGGAATATGAAGTCCCCTACTTTTATTAACACATCCTCTAGTTCACCCCTAGGATGGGTGATAGATCGGTCAGCCATTTGGAGAGTACAATGCGTAGGTTTCAGCTCTCCTACACCTAATTGTTCATATACCGAATAAGGAAGTAGGTTAACACTGGGACCAAGATCCAAAAGTGCGCGGTTGATGTTCTTATCCCCAATAGTTATTGAAATAGTAGGACAGCCAGGGTCCTTTCGTTTTTGGGGTAAAGGTTAGGTAAGAGCATCACTCACGGAACTTGCTAAGAAAACTTTCTTAGGCACCTGAGATTTCCTCTTCTTGGTGCACAAGTCCTTCAAGATTTTGGCGAAAGAAGGGACTTGTTGGATTGCTTCCAAGAGAGGAATATTAATGTTAACCTGCTTAAATAACTCCACAATCTTCTTCATTTGTGGATTATTTTTATTGGATCTCAACCGGTTTGGAAATGGAACATTTTGAAAATTGGTTGAGTCCAATGTCTGTGGAAGAGATTGTGGAGCAGGAACGGATCCCAGTGCTGGTGTTTTCGTGGAGTGAGATGTGGGTCCGTTCGGAGCAGCAGAAGAAGTAGAGCCTTCTGAAGAATGGAGAACATGCTCTGAAGATGAAGAAGAAGAAGGAGAAGAAGAAGAAGCGGCGGCCGGGGTGTCATCATCAGTGCCAACATTGTTGTGCAACATCCTTCCAGATCTCAATGTAGTCACGGTACTCACATTATGGTTTTGTTGTTCAAGAGCAACATATGCATTTTATGGGTGACCAGGATTTGGGAGTGGTTGAAATGGAAGTTTCCCCTTTTCTCGTTCTCTTAAAGCTGCATTTAGTTGTGCAATCTGCGCTTCAATGGTTCTAATACTTTGCCCGTGTGAAGAAGTGTGTTGCGCCAAAGACTGAATGGAAGACTGGATGTTGGCGGAGGATTGAGTTGATTGTTTTAAAAACGCATCCAGACTTCATTCTAACGAGGTAACCTTATTGTTATTTTGGGGAACAAAATTGTTTTGAGGAAAAGAATTGTTTGGTGCAAAATTGTTCGTTTGATTTTGGTAAGGTTGGGGTTGGAAAGGTTGCTGATATTGAGTTTGTTGAGGAGCTTGTTGTTGAGGAGGAGGCCTTTGGAAATTGTTGTTGTCTTGGAATTGTTGTTGATTTTAATTCCAGGTGAAATTGGGGTGGTTCCTCCAACCAGGATTGTAAGTGGAAGAGTATGGATCATTTCTTTGTCTCTGCTGAAAGACAGCATTGACTTGATCCTGTCCTTGAGAAGGTGGATTCTAAGGACACTCTTCGGTCAAATGGGATGGATCCGAACAACAAGCACATATAGTGCGAGGGGGTAAAGCAGGGGCAGGAGAAGGCAATGAGATTTTGCTCTCAATTGCTTCAAGTTTTCGTGTAATTGCTGCCATTTCGGCCTTTGATTGATCATCTTCGTGTGTATGGAAAAGTTTTATCACAACCAAAGAAATTTATAACCCAATCAATTAACAGTGTCGATGTAGCGCGTTAATGAATACGGATCGTCCACTGAGATGTGTGTTTTGATCGATCTTGTTTTAGATGAATTGAAATGAAAAGATAAAAGAAAATTGCAAGAAAATTGATTCAAGATTTGTAATATTTGATTTCAAGAAACATCAAGAAAATAGATCCAGAATCAAGAAATGCTAAAGATCAAGAAGATGTCCAAATCGAATAAATTATCAAGATTTGTAAAGAGGCTTGTAGGAATCGATCCAATCGATAGTGACGATGAAGAATAATGATTACAGATCCATATCTATTGAAGATTTGTTACTAGATCGATGATGATCAACGAGATTAAGAGATCTTTTGAAGAAACTAGGGTTTCTCCATCCTCATCCCTTATCCTTTCGTTGATTAGCATTCAAATTCTAGCCTCTAGCAAATTCAATTATCGATCGTTGATCTCTAATTCGGAGTGAAAACATTCAAGTAAGAATCTCGCTCAAAACTAGATCGTCGATGGTTCAATTTTCTAGAGTTTACAAAACTCATAAGACTTAAGAATCGTTCAAGAATTTAATCATCATCATCTATCTATTTTATCGATTCTTCCACAAGCGGAGTTTTCACTCAAACATCATGAAAAAGAAAACAATCAAGAATTGATAAATCTTCATAATGCTCAAATGTAAAGAATAGCAAGATCAAGAATTTTCACCTTTTATTAATCAACGTTTCGTTACAATTCACTCAAAGATTATAAGATTTTGAGGAGAGAACTCAATCGTCGAAACTAGCTTCACATCGTCTTCTTGAGTAGCGGATCGTCGTGGATCTCTTGCTCGGATGAAGATCGGCGTTGCTTCAAAAGGCTCGTTGAAAGCTTGCTTTGGCTCGGTACTCGATGATCTTGACTTGGATCAAATTGTGTCACTCAATTTGATCTAGAAATGATTTGGATCTCACTAGAATTTTTACCACTCAAATGATGAACCCTAATTAATTTCCCTCTAAATTCAACAACCTTTTATGAACAACCCTAGCTCCTCTTTTATAATAATTCAAATTTGAAACTTCCCTCCAAAGCTAGGTTGTTAGAGAGAGCCTTTAGGGAATATTCTAGAATAAGGAATATTCTAGGATAAGGTTGTTAGGAATAGCCTTCTGGATAAAGCCACGTGCTCTTTGGGAGTCTTCTAGAAGCTGAGACCGTTATGAGAAGCCAAGTGGGGAAATATGAGACGCTGATGAGCTGACCAAACCGCGGATCCACGGTGGATCGTCCTGACTCGGCCGCGGATCCGCGGCCATATAGTGGAGTTGCTTTATGCAAATTCTAGTGCTATTTCATGTTGGATTCAGGGCTGTTTCGTGATGTTTGGCATATTTTTATACTTTCTTGTTTACTGCCAGATCACAAGTCTTAGACTTGATGTATTTTATCAGCACCTTTAGCATTTCCGGCTCTTTTTACCTCGAGAATTTCCTGCACATAATCTCGAGACAAGGTTTGATATATACAGATCAATGCAAGTAGTAATAAACACTTAATTTCCCTTTAGAATGTCGATTATAACTATAACACAGTGTATTTGGTATTTTCCAGATGAATTCGTAATCTGTGTTATAATTACAATAAACACCTATATATGAATGATAAGAGTAGGGAAATTAACGTGTTGAGAATACACTATTTTCGAATAATCAAATTCCCCCAAACTTAATTTGGTCATCTCGAGCAAACGTATTATTTTAAAAAGAAGGAGAAAATAAAGAAAGAGAAAAACTATCTAGCACACTTTCGTAGGCAACACGATTGCACTGAGCACGTGCAACAAGCCTTTAAGCCTCTAGGTGTCCCTAGTAGGAGGAGTGTTGTCTCCTGAGGGTTTTCAGCTGATCGCACCTACAAAATCCTATAATAAAAGGAAGACCGTGAAAGTTACATATAAAGATAAGAACTGTAAAAGAAAGACTTTGAAAATTAGAGTTTCCAACTAATACTAGCTTTTCGGTTGTCATGAGCCCTATCTTAATAGTCATGAAAACATGTTAGAAATCACGTCATCCTTCAATAAAACATCGTCTTTATTCTTCATTCCTACCTTTCTTCCAAACAATGATCATATACCCCTACGTGTGCGAACTGGACATCCCTACACTCGGAGAATTCAATTCAAGCTATCATACTCTTGTCCATCTGCCTCAGTACTTTTTAATCGATGAATATTTAAGTGGAATTGCTCACACATTTTTCATGCGACCGTTAATACTTCTTGAGGTACTAACCGACCGATTACTCATGTGATCGCTTATACGGTGTATTTAGTATTTTTCTCGTCTTGCACCACCTGAGGCTTAGCAGCGACTCTCAAACCAGTTGGTCTAAGGCACTAGGTGATGAAGCACCCTCGCTATATTTTTTTTATTGCTGCCTTGGTGATAACAAAAACAGTGTTCATTTTTCTTCACCATTTTATCTTTTATTTTCCATTTATTATTTCCTTCATACTTTGGCTTTTAAACAAGAGCATTTCAAGGTATCCTCTACTATCCCGAGTTTCAAGACGTGTGTAAGTGCGTATAGTAGGGTATCAATATTCAAATGTTTGGCTTCCAGAATAGGAACTATTTTTCAGACTTATTTTTATCCTCAGATTAGTGACTTCTTTCATCTTACTAACCCTTGGGACAACGGCTCATAACTACTTATTACTAGTTTTATTTAAGAAAACTTCTAACTTTCTTAGTTTTCTTAAATTATTCTAATCTTTTGGATGTAATTTTTCACTTTCCAATCTTTTATTATCTTATTTATATACAATTTTTTTTATGTTTTGTGCTTAGGCAAAGTATGATGCAAAGTGATGCGTAAATAAGCACAAACCTCCCCCAAAGTTGTTTTCAACAGTGTCCTCACTGTTGTCATCTGTTAAATCTCGAAAACCTTTAAGCTTGGGAGGACATTATTAATGGGGGCAAGAATAAGTGAAAGTGAAAATCATCCCCCAAACTTATTTTTGGCTCATAATTTTGAGGACAAAAGTTATGTTCAAGAGACAAAAATATACCCTCCCAAACTTGAGTTAGACAATGTTAAGCATTCTTAAAAATCACAAGAGGGGGGTAAAGTAAATGGTCAATGCCAAGCCTTGCAAAGACCGAAGGTCAATACCAACCATTCGAAGATTTTATCAGTGTAGTGCACCAGTTGGTGGAAGAACATGTTGTATAGAGTCAGGAAGAAGTGGGGAAGAGATAAGTAGTATGATGGAATGGATTTGCGTCTCGTTCTGGAGAGACGACATGGTGATAGTGATGGATAACTCGCATTCTTGTGAATGTCAAAAAGTAGGGTGGAGGTTCAATTTCTTTGTTTTGAAGATGATTCATCTCAACACCCATGTTTTCTAAAAATGCGAGCTCATCAGCGAACATTTCCTCAAAGCTTTCATCGATATCCTGAAGAATATTCTCATTCGAAAGAACAGGATGATACTCAGACTCCATAAAAATTTCATCATCAACGTTAGATGTTGACCGGACATATCTGGGTCAAACAACAACGTATAAAGAAAGTCTGGATCTGTATCGTGAAGCTGATCAAATTCGCTGCTGTCGACATCCATTAATTCGACAGAACATACTCGAGCATGAGGATCGGAGGGTTGACTTCCCAACTTGTAAATGTTTAGCTCAATTGACCTATTCCCGAAAGATAGGTTCATAGAGCCATTTCTACAGTTGATTACAGCGTTGGAAGTAGCCAAAAAGGGACGACCAAGAATCACAGGAATTTGGTTCTGTGGGTTCACTATAGGCTGTGTATCAAGAACAATAAAGTCCACAGGGAATACAAATTCCCCGATTTTTATCAACACATCCTCAAGTTCACCCCTAGGTTTGGTGATTGATCGGTCTGCCATCTATAGAGTTATGTTCGAGGGCTTTAACTCTCCGATACCTAATTGCTCATAGACTGAGTAAGGAAGCAAGTTAACACTAGCGCCTAAGTCGAGTAAACCACGGTTAATGTATTTATCCCCAATAGAAATAGAAATAGTAATACAGCCAGGGTCCTTACGTTTCCTTGGTAATTGTCGGGGAAAAGCTGTGTCTGCAGTACTCGACATGAACACTTTTTTAGGCACTTGAGTCTTCCTCTTCCTAGTGTACAAGTTCATTAGAATTTTCGCATTTGAAGGAACTTGTTGTATAGCATCTAGGAGAGGGATGTTGATGTTAACTTGCTTAAACATTTCCACAAGCTTCTCTATTTGGGCATTGGGTTTGTTGGGCCTCAACCTATCTGGAAATGGAGCTTTATCGATAAGTGTTGGGTCCAACATTTGTGGAGAAGTTTGTGGGGGTGGAAAGGATGAAGTGGGCGAAGGGTTCGAGCCTTTGGGAAAACGGAGAATAGGCTCGGAAGAAGAAGGTAAATTAGACGAAATAGGGTAAGCAGTAGTGGGAGTGGAAGTGAAAGTGGAAGCCGGGAGTTCAATTGATTTCTCAACATCAATCTTTTTACCCACATGATTGTCTATCACTCTTCCAGATCTCAACGTGGTCATAGAATTCACATCATTACAATGCGAAGGTCCAGGATCAGGTAGAGGTTGAGCTAGAAGTTTCCCTTTCTCTCTAGCACTCGGCTGTTAACTGTACAATTTGTGCTTCCATCGATTTAATAATCTCACCTTGGGAAGCAGAGTTTTTCTTTATATCATCGATAGAAGACTGAAAACTAGCCGTCATTTGAATGGACTATGTCATAAACAAACTCATGGTTTGTACAAGTGCAGAGGTGTTATCGGTACCGGCAGAAAATGGATCAAAGTTGTTGGCCGGGTTTTGAAAATTTTGTGGTTGAAAAGGGGGCTGACTCAGTTGTGGTGGTTGCTATTGCTGTGGAGGGACCCATTGAAAGTTATTCTGGTTTGGATCCGTGTATTGAGTTTGGTGTTGGATCCAAGAAAGATCTGGGTGATTCCTCCAATCCTGATTATATGAGGAGGAAGAAGAAGGATCGTTTCTAGGTTGTTGCTGAAATGCAGCATTAGTGTGACCTTGAAACGGTACATTCAAAGGGCATTCTTCTGTCAAATGTGATGGGTTGGAACAGCAACTACGCACGGTTTTGGGAAGTGTGTATTGGTTTAGGGAGGCTGAAGAAATTCTGTTTTCTATAGCGTCGAGTTTCCTTTGTATTGCGGCCATTTCGGCTCTCATTGTGACGGAAACATCGAGCTGATTGATATCTTCCATAGACGATGGTGGTCTAACACTTTCCCATTGTAAAGTTTTTTGAGCTAAATCTTCTAGGTATTTCCAAGCTTCACCATCATCTTTAGACATGAATTGGCAATGACACATGGTTTCAAGCATCTGTTTAGTCGTGAGATCAATACCCTCATAGATAATTCGACACAGATCCCATCTAGGGATTCCGTGATGAGGACATTGGATAAGAAGATCCTTGAACCGTTCAAAGCATTTTCAGAATGGTTCATTGGGAAGTTGGGTAAATTTGAAGATTTCGCTCCGAACACGGCTGGTCTTGTGATTGGGATAAAATTTCTTAAGGAATGCTGCAACAAATTCATCCCATTTTGAAATAGAATGTGCGGTTGTATTATAAAGCCACTTCTCGGCTAAATCGCACAAAGTAAACGGGAGAAGACGTAAACGCAGAGCATCCGAAGACAGTTGTGACGTTCCAATCATTGCGCATACGTTTTCGAATTTGGAGATAAAAACGTATGCGTCTTTAGAGTCAAGACCGTGAAATTTGGGTAACAGTTTGATAAATTGGGGGTTGATTTCAAAATTTTCCCCGTTGGCAGGTGGAATAGAAAGACGGGTGGGAAGTGGAACACGTGTAGGATAGCATCTCTCTTGGAGAGAAATGTGTGGAGGGTTCTGCACACCTGCGGGCGGTCGCAGAGTGGTGTTAAAGTGTGATGGAAATCTGTCCGTCGCGGTAGTGGTGGGTGGTGGGAAAAAGAAAATGTAGAAATACCGACTTTAGGGTCGATAGGAGGAACGCGGACAAGACGGGCACTGGAATCTCGTGTCCAGCCTAGCTTGCACTAAAGGGTTTAGCACAAGTGGCAGCGTTGTGATAATTAGGGGAAAGTTGGTTTGGTGTTTGGTTTTGAAAAATACGGATTTTGAAAAATTAAATCACAAGAAATGCACAATCACCACCCTAGATCTAATAGTCACCTAGGTCAAGTCACTAGACCGCTCCTAGACTTCCAGAAGACAAATCGCAGAATAAATCCTCTACTGCCTCTTTATCCCTTCTGTGGCCAGGTAAGTGGGAGGTTCTCCGCTACGTAAGTAGCGGGCCTAATTAAGTACCACTTGCTTTAGACACCACAAAAGAAACGCTGATAAAAAATAGATTACCCACGACCTCCTTCTGTCCTAATTGAGCGCGACGGTTCTTAGAGTCTTGTTTAGATATTTTTTAATTAATGAGGGTGATGCAGATGCAAGTTTTGTGATTTTCGGGGCTTGGGAAAGGTAATGAAATCCCTACCTAATCTGAATTTGGTCTTTGGCCCTTAATTTCTGTATTAAAAATATGCACAAAACAACCAATTTCAAGAATCACAACAAATTTATTTTTTAGCGGCGCTGAATTTTGCAAAGAATCCTGCAGGAAATTGATATTGGACAAGATCAGAGAGAAGAGGAGAAAACAGAGAGCAGACCTGAGAAATTTGGCATAGTGCAAACCCTAAACGGCGGCGGTTCCGCCGCAAAAAACACCTCTCTGGCCGCGGTTCCGCGGCTTGATGGGGGAATTAGGGTTTGAAAATTTTTCCTCAGCTGTCTGTGCTTCTCTGGACTTTTTAAAACTTCTCTGAATCTTGAGATCCCTTCTACAGTGATGCAAGATTCCCTCGCAAAAATTCAAACACTATCGTTAAGCCCTTGTTGCGATTTTGATTTAAAAATTCTGATGGAATAATAATTTTTCAACTCAAATAACAAAAACGAACAAAATAGCACACATCCCCGGCAACGACGCCATTTGATTGATCATCTTCATGTGTATGGAAAAGTTTTATCAGAACTAAAGAAATTTATACCGCAATCAATTAACAGTGTCAATGTAGCGCGTTAATAAATACGGATCGTTCACTGAGATATGTGTTTTGATCGATCTTGTTTTAGATGAGTTGAAATGAAAAGATAAAAGAAATTTGCAAGAAAATTGATTGAAGATTTGTAATATTTGATTTCAAGAAACATCAAGAAAATAGATCTAGAATCAAGAAATGCTAAAGATCAAGAAGATGTCCAAATCGAATGAATCATCAAGATTTGTAAAGAGGCTTGTAGGAATCAATCCAATCGATAGTGATGATGAAGAATAATGATTACAAATCCTTATCTATTGAAGATTTGTTACTAGATCGATGATGATCAATGAGGTTTAGGGATCTATTGAAGAAACTAGGGTTTCTCCATCCTCATCCCTTATCCTTTCGTTGATTAGCATTCAAATTCTAGCCTCTAGCAAATTCAATCATCGATCGTTGATCTCTAATTCGGAGCGAAAACATTCAAGAAAGCATCTCGCTCAAAACTAGATCGTCGATGATTCAATTTTCTAGAGTTTACAAAACTCATAAGACTTAAGAATCGTTCAAGAATTTAATCATCATCATCTATCTATTTTCTCGATTCCTCCACAAGCGGAGTTTTCACTCAAATATCATGAAAAAGAAAACAATCAAGAATTGATAAATCTTCATAATGCTCAAATGTAAAGAAAAGCAAGATCAAGAATTTTCACCTTTTATTAATCAACGTTTCGTTACAATTCACTCAAAGATTATAAGATTTTGAGGAGAGAACTCAATCGTCGAAACTAGCTTCGCATCGTCTTCTTGAATCGCGGATCGTCATGGATCTCTTGCTCGGATGAAGATCGGCGTTGCTTCAAAAGGCTCGTTGAAAGCTTGCTTTGGCTCGGTACTAGATGATCTTGACTTGGGTCAAATTGTGTCACTCAATTTGATCTAGAAATGATTTGGATCTCACTAGAATTTTTACCACTCAAATGATGAAACCTAATTAATTTCCCTCCAAATTCAACAACCTTTTATGAACAACCCTAGCTCCTCTTTTATAATAATTCAAATTTGAAACTTCCCTCCAAAGCTAGGTTGTTAGAGAGAACCTTCTAGAATGAGGTTGTTAGGGAATATTCTAGAATAAGGAATATTCTAGGATAAGGTTGTTAGGCAGAGCCTTCTGGATAAAGCCAAGTGCTCTTTGGGAGTCTTCTAGAAGCTGAGACCGTTATGAGAAGCCACTTAGGGAAATATGAGACGCTGATGAGCTGACCAAGCCGCGGATCCGCGGTGGATCGGCCTGACTCGGCCGTGGATCCGCGGCCATATAGTGGAGTGCTTTATGTAAATTCCAGTGCTGTTTCATGTTGGATTTAGGGTTGTTTCCTGATGTCTGGAATATTTTTATACTTTATTGTTTACTGCCAGATCACAAGTCTTGGACTTGATTTATTTTATCAGCACCTTTAGCATTTACGGCTCTTTTTACCTGGAGAATTTCCTGCACATAATCTCGAGACAAGGGTTGATATATACATATCAATGCAAGTAGTAAAAAACACTTAATTTCCCTTTAGAATGTCGATTATAACTATAACACAGTGTATTTGGTATTTTCCAGATGAATTCGTAATCTGTGTTATAATTACAATAAATACCTATATATGAATGATAAGAGTAGGGAAATTAACGTGTTGAGAATACACTATTTTCGACTGATCAGCCTTCATTGCAATTGACATATCAAGTTGATGAACACCTGCCCTAGACTGACCAGAAGAAGTAGATGAAGTGGACGAAGTGGTCGGTCTAGTGCTTTCCCACTGAAACGTTTGTTCAGCAAGATCGTCGAGAAATTGCGAAGCTTCCTCATCAGATTTAGATAAGAAGTGACCTTGACAAATGGTTTCCAACAACTGGTTAGTTGCTGGGTTCAGTCCTTCGTATAAGGTATCGCGAAGTTGCCATCTCTCAATACCATGATGAGGGCACTGCACAAGAAGGTCTTTGTATCGTTCGAAACACTTCCAAAAAGGTTCGGAAGCAAGCTGTGAAAATTGATTAATTTCATTGCGTATTCTCGCGGTCTTGTGATTTGGGTAAAACATTTTAAGAAACGCTTTAACAAACTCTTCCCAATTGTTTATAGAATGTGATGCGGTGCTATACAGCCACTTTTCAGCTAGGTCACACAAAGTGAAAGGACTGACTCGTAGCCGTATAGCATCGTCGGATAATTGGGTGGTCTTCATCATTGCACAAACATTCTAGAGTTTGTTAATGAAGATATAGGCATCTTCAGATTCCACCCCGTTAAATTTGGGCAACATATTGATGAAGTGGGGCTTAATTTCGAAATTATCCCTATTTGCCGGCGGAAGTGAAAGACAGGTAGGAAGTGCGGAGCGGGTAGGATAGAAACGATCCTGGAGCGCGATTAGCTGTGGTGCTTCAACAGGAGGTGGTTGCGGGTTATTCGCACCCAGTTGAGGTGGAATCAGTCCCGAGGTAGGTAAAGGGTTGTTAGGATTGAATCCTGACATCTCTTTAGAAGATGATGAATGTGAAGATGAAGGTGAATGGACAGAATTTCGGTCAACGTCGGAGTTGGCCGGTAATGGTAAGGATGAAAAAGAAATAGAGGGAGTTTCGACTTCGTGGTTGATCGCGTAGTTGGTAGCGACTAACGAAACACGGACTAAGCGGGCGCTAGTGTCCCGAGTCCAACCGAACATACACTAAACGAGTTTTAGTGTAGTTAAAACGCAGAGTCTGAGGGTAAGAAAACGTCAATGGGGAAATGTGATGAAAGGTGGGTGAAATGGGATTTTGCGACAAAGGTCAAAAATTTTTTTTATATAATTTTTTTTTGTTTTGTGTTTTTTGTATGAAGAGTTTTGCAAAAATTTGTACGGATCTACGACACTTTTTCAAACAATCACAATTTTTAACATGCACAATCAAACCTAGAGTCAGGGTCTCCTAAGTCAACTAGACTGCTCCTAACTGTTCCAAAGTGACAAGCTGTGAGATATCCCTCAAATCGCCTCTTCACCGCCAATTGTGGCCAGATAAGCACAAATGAAGAAAGGAGGGTTCCGCTCACGAATCACCGTGAGACGGGCCTTTTAAAGTTACCTTTCTCACTTATCTAGCCTAGGCACCATAAAGTCAGGTTTAGATAAACGACTGAATACCCACAACCTTCCTTTGTCCTAATGAGCGCGACAGTCCTTAATTGGCTGAGTCTGGATATTTTTTAATTAGCTCAAGGGTGATGCATATGCTTTTTGTGATTTCTGGGGTCTTAGGAAGGGTAATGAAATCCCCATCCAATCTTGATTGGTGTTATAGCCCCTTAGATTCCATTTTAAATATGCAAAGCAGTAACACACAAAATCTAAAACACTTGCCAAATTTTTTTTTCCTTTTATTTGCGGCATAAAGAATCCTGCATAAAATGATTTATTGGAGAGGGAGAAGAGGTTGCTGTGCAAAGAATACCTGCAGGAAAAAAATTTCAGTGGAGCTTAGGGGGTGGAAAAGGAGAAAAAATACTCACAGAAAAAAAAAATGGGGTGCTGACGTCACAGGTTGACCGCGAATCCGCGGTCAAATGCTTGAATCTGCTGCGGTTCCACGGTGGATCAGTCGGTTCAGAGCTTCAAAAATTTTCTCTCTGCTGATTTTGTTCTCCTCTGTCTGTTCGGATCCTCTGTTTCTGGATTTGTTCACTGAGTTTGCTCCAGATCTGAATCAGTCCGTCTTCCTTTTCTGCACAATTCGTACAAAAACCAATCAAAAATAACAAGATGATTTTTTTTATGTTTTAAATTTTTTTAATTATTATAATTTTTTTATTTAATTAACCCGAAATTACAAAAAGAATTAAACTACCGTTTTCCCGGCAACGACGCCATTTGATTGTCGCAGATTTTGTATGCGTTTTAAATTTAAGAATACCGCAATCAAGACGGTGTCGCTTGGTACCTAGCCGGTTGAGTACGAGTCGATCCACATGGAAATTGTGTTCTTTTCTTTAAGTTCTAACGAGTTAAGTCTTATCTTTGGTAGGTTATGTTTTAAGATCTAAGAATGAGAAAAGATTGATTTAAAAGCTTTCTAGGGTTAGGATTAGGTTAGATTGAAATAGGGATCCTTCTCACTTCTTTTAATGCCCTAGTTAAGAATATAGGTTTTAGGGTAATAGTCAACAAAGGGGATTAGCACGACTAGGAAGAAACTTAGTTTCTTACTTTTGGTCCTTGTCCGTCCTTTCTTGGCTCTTAGCCCTAACCTCCGGTTAATTCAACCACAACCTGTCTAACTAGGGAATCACTGCTATCATGTAGGATAGGGTGTCGTAGTGAGCGGATTGTGGTTGATTTAAAGAGAGTCCTTTAAATAAAATTATATGGGCAAAGAAAGGAGTGAGAGAGATTTCCTTCTCTCAAACCATCCCAATCCTAACCCTAACAAGTGAGGAATTACTCACTCATTAGGAAGGTGACAGTAAAATTCATTTTTATATTTTTTATATTAGGCAAATTAAATTGCAGATAATAAAGAACAAATAAAAATTTCAGGAATTTAAATTCAGATATAAAAGAATGCAAGATAGAATGAAAACTTACTTTATTGATACCTCTCAACAATGCATTACAACTGAATTAAAATTTTAATCTAAGAATTAAAAAGAGGCATGCCTTCATTTGTCTTTCAACTCTCCTATTTATAGATAGGAAAAAATCCTAGGTTACATTCTGATCCGTACACGAATTTACAAAACTACCCTAAGAAAGCCGGGTCAAAGCACCGACACCCACCGACAAGTGCATCATATGGCCCCGGAACCACGGCAGAAAGGCTTGTTTGGCCGCGGTTCCACGGCCATTTGGTGGGCTCTTGGGCTCAGTTTCTCAAGGTTTCTTCATGTTGCTTTTTTCCTTCTGTTTTCTTCACTTGGTTCCTCAGAATTTTTTCTACTTTCTTCCAGATTTCCAATAATGCAGAATGATGTGGACTTTTTCCTTGCTTCGAGTTGAAGTCTTGAATCTTGTGCTGCCCTTGTACTTTGTGCATTGAACTGTCTAATGATTTTCATTTGTTCCTTTAACTGGTAGGCGGCATCATACGGATTCATCTATTGTTGGTCGTAGTCTCACATTTGTAGCGACTTTTCATGAATTTCACTGTAACGATCTAAGAACCTGTAACCTCCAACTATTTAGCAGACATGGATCAAAAGCACCTATTTATATGTAATGTGATTAAGAATGGGCGATATAATAATGCAAAATTCTTATATGAACAGTGAACATGTAGCTATAGCAAGGTATATGTGTAAGCATGTAGGCATGCATGTATGCTATATTTCATATGCGCAATCGCACAAGAATCAATGCCTCAATGTCACTAATCAATACAATATCACATATGTATATGTGTTGTGCGTGTCATGGCAATTACCGACGGTGTATGTGTAGCATACAATCAGTGCTCATGCGACATGAACCGTTAATAATAGTGCAGTTTCCAATGGGTACAAGTCCAAGCACAACAATTAATAATATGCGAAGAAGCTCATGCACAATCTCTATATGTGCATATAAACATGTAGCTAATATCATATAATATCTAGCCCTGATGCTTAACGCCATACGGGCGATTTTCCAGTAGATGTTAAATATATTCATCGACAATCTCGAGCTAGGTAAATCCAGTCACCTGCTTCCCTTTCTTCGCAGCGTTCGAAGTCCCCGCCTGCAATCCTATTAACACAAAACATAACAAGTGCAAATCTCAGAAATCGACCAATATCACATACAAACTAATTTTGACCAACGCACCAACTCCAATCTAACTCTCAAGTGTTCGTCTAGTGGCTATCGTGTGTAGTGACATCCCAAAACCAACCCAGGTGCAGCAGCTACACAACTCCACGAACCGTGTCGGATAACGTAACACGCGTAGTCAAAACACTAGATTAAAGCAAAGTGATCCCAGATTTTGATACACAGATAATTTGTGAAAGTTTCAAGTTCCACGAGACCACATACAACCCTAGAGACCCCACGACCAAGACTCGACCCATCAATCCCCAGTCTGGCCGCAAATTGCGGCCAGAAGCAATATATTTGCGGCCAAGTTAGAAGGAAATGGTCTCAGGTTTTTATGGTGGGTTCTAGGTCACAACACTAGGTCACTGTGATGGCAACATTTCCAACAAACACCTGGTTTGATAGCAGATTCACTCGAGACACAACACTTTACCAAAAATACGATATATTCACAAAACTCCAACTTTAGTGTTCTAAACCACAACTATAAGGCAACACAACAATATAAACACCTAATTATCAGTTAGAGATCATTACCTAACCACACTTGCTCAAAAATCCTTGCTTTCCAAGCTCCAAGTCAACTTAGTGGCTAAATCAAGACTTGAGAAGGGTTTTCATGGTGTTTAATGAAGTTTTTGCAAGGTTTAAGTGATGAAGTGGTGAGGGTTCAGTTGAGGGTTAAGAAGATGAAGAAATAATTGAGAAGAGATAAGAATGGGAATGTGTGGGAAGATAATGATGAGAGGGTGAGTGTAGGGTGAGTATTAGACTTACACTTACTCTCTACCTCTCTTCATCAATGCTTGCATTAATGCCTCCATGACTCACCTAGCCACCTCCCTCAATCCAAAACAAGGATATCTCTCTCACACAAAATATCTAAGGGCAAGGTTAAATCAAGGCATGGATTAGCTTAAGGTGTCGTGGCTACTTAACAAGATTAACACTAACTAGCCCTCACATTAACATGCATAAGTGTGTGCAAGCCATAATAAATAGTAATAAAATATTAATTAATTGTTTTAAAATGTGAGGAAACCAATTTGGTAAACTTTTCCTTAAAAACCCGCATTATCGCTTAATTAACACTAATCGCATTCTAAGGTGTTAAAGTAGACCAGTCCTTCACTTCAATAGCTCCGTGTAGTAGTCCCTTCGCTCCAAGTAGTGAACTCCCAGACTCTAGAAAGGCTTCACAAGATGAACGAAACAAGCTTACTTGAAGTCTTCGAGGCCGAAGATGATCTACGTCGAGGAGACACCAACTCAAGCTACCTCTTCACTAATATGGAATTAATGAAGCAAACTATTCATATCAGATTTTTGCATTTTTATATCGCCCATTCTTAATCACATTGCATATAAGTAGGTACTTTTGATCCATGTCTGCTAAATAGTTGCAGGTTACAGGTTCTCAGCTCTTTACAGTGAAATTAATGAAAAGTCGCAACAAATGCGGAACTACGACCAACAACAGATGAATACTGATCTCCGCTAACCATCCGTATGATGCCACCTATCAGTTCAAGGGACAAATGGAAAATCATTAGGCACTTCAATGCACAAAGCACAAGGGCAGCACCAGATCCAAGACTTCAACGCGGAGCTCAAGGCAAAAGTCCACATCATTCTGCCCTGTTGGAAATCTGGAAGGAAATTGAAGAGATTCTGAGAAACCAAGTGAATAAAATAAAAGATAAAAGAAACATGGAGAAGCCCTGAAAAAATGGCCCTACGATTCCACCAAATGGCCGCGGAACCGCGGCCAATCAGGCACTTCTGCCACGGAACCGTGACCGCGTCTGCGCATGTCGGTGGCAGTGTCGGTGCTTTGACTCGGCTCTCTTGGGGTAGTTTTGTAATTTCGTGTATGGATCAGAATGTAAACCTAGGATTTTTCTATCTATAAATAGGAAAGCTCAAAGCCAAATTAGTATGCCTCTTATTATTTTTAGATCTAGAATTTAAAATTCTCTATGAAAAATTATAGTGAGTTTTTGAGAGGTTATCAATAAAAGTAAGTTCTTTTTATTTTTCTCGCATTTCTTTATCGCATTTTATTATCTGCGATTTTCATTTGTTAACTTAGTCGTAGAATTAAATCAGTGTTTTTTTTGTTATCTCATTTTCTATTTTTTTACAACGATGATGCTTGAGTAAGATCCTTGCCTAGGTGAGGTCTCGAATAGCTAGTTGTACAATTCTTCTTAACCTAAATTCTTTCTACCTTCACTCTTGTTTTATCTTTTTTAATGGGTTGGTAATTTCTCACTTGTTAGGGAAGGAGAAGGAAGGTTTGAGAGAAGGAAATTTCTCTCACTCCTTTCTTTGCCCAACACTTTAAATTCGGACACCCTTTAATTGACCCACAATCCGCTCACTACGGCACCCTATTCTACATGATAGCGGTGATTCCCTAGTTAGACCGGTTATGGTTGAATTAACCGGAGGTTAGGGCTAAGAGCCAAGAACGGACGGACAAGGACCAAAAGGAAGAAATTAAGCATGGAAAACCTAGCTTATACTTGTAAGTCTCTTCCTAGTCATGCTAATCCCCGTTGTTGCCGATTACCTTAACACCAATATTAATAACTAAGGCATTGAAAGAAGTGAGGAATTCTTAAAACTCGAACTAACATAATCCTAACCCTAGCAAGCTTTTTATCATCTTTTATCTCATTAGTAGAACTTAAAACAAATCACCAATATTTTGGATTTAACTCGTTAAAACATAAAGAAAAAGATTCCATCTCCCTATGGATCGACCCGTACTCAACCGGCTAGCTACCAAGCGAAAATGTCATGATTGCGGTAATTAAAAATACGCAAAAACGTAACAACCAAATGGCGCCGTTGCCGGGGAGACGGTAGTTTATTTCTTTGTGTAATTTCGGGTTAATTAAAAAAATATAAAAATATAAAAATTGAAAATATAAAAACAGAAAACCAAAACAAAAAAAAATTCATCTTGTTATTTTTGATTACTTTTTGTGAAAGTGTGCAGGCTTGGAGCAAATTCTGTTTCAGTTCTGGAGCAAACTCAGTGAACAAATCAAAATTCAGGGGTTCTAAACAGAAAAAGGAGAACCAACTAAGCACAGGGACCAAATTTGAAGATCCAAACCAATTGTTCAGCCGCGGAACCGCGGCAGAAGCAAGGGTTTGACCGCGGAACCGCGGTTAACGGGTGACGTCAGCAGTTAAAAATTCTCTGTGAGTATCTCTTTTCTCCTCTCCTATCCTCTACACTCCACTGAAAAAAAATTCCTACAGGATTCTTTGCACAGATTCTCTTCTCTTATCTAATAAATTGATTTTTGTGCAAGATTCTTTGCGCCGTAGCTAAAATAAATTTTTTTGAAAGTGTTTTAGATTTTTGGTTGTTCCTGCTTTGCATTATTAATACGGAATTTAAGGGGCTATAACACCAATTCAGATTCGATGGGGATTTCATTACCCTTCCAAAGACCCCAAAAATCACTAAAAGCATATGCATCACCCTTGAATTTAATTAAAAAATATCTAGACTCAGCCAACTAAGGACTGTCGTGCTTATTAGGACAGAGTAAGGTTGTGGGCATTCAATTGTTTATCTAAACTTGACTTTGTGGTGCCTAGGCTAGACAAGTGAGAAAAGTAATTTTAAAAGGTCCGTCTCACGGTGATTCGTGAGCGGAACCCTCCTTTCTTCATTTGTGCTTACCTTGCCACAATTGGCAGTGAAGAGACGATTTGAGGGTTATCTCACAACGTATCACTTTGGAACAGTTAGGAGCAGTCTAGTGGACTTAGAAGACCGTAGCTCTAGATTTGATTGTGCATGTTTTAATCTGTGATTGTTTGAAGTAAGTCCGTAATCATTTTTGCAAAATTCTTTCTAAAGAAAACACACACACACACACACACAAAACAAAAACTTTTATAAAAACTTACCCTTTGTCGCGAGAATCACATTTCACCCACCTTTTATCCGCACTTCTCCATTGACATTTTCTTACCCTCACATACTACGTTTTAGCTATACTAAACTTGTTTAGTGTATGTCCAGTTGGACTCAGGACAATAGTGCCCGACTAGTCCGTGTTTCATTAGTCGCTACCGACTACGCGATCGACTCCGACATCGAAACTCCTTCTACACCTCTTTCACTTTTACCTTTGCCGGCCAACTCCGACGTTGACCGGAATTCTGTTCATACATCTTCATCTTCACTTTCATCACCACCAAATTCTTCTGAGATGTCAGGATTTCCTCCTAACATCCCTTTACCTCCCTCGGGACAGATTCCACCTCATCTTGGTGCGAATAACCCGCAACCACCTCCTGTTGAAGCGCCTCAGCGAATCGCGCTCCAGGATCATTTCTATCCTACCCGCTCCGCACTTCCTACCTGTCTTTCACTTCCGCCGGCTAATGGGGATAATTTCAAAATTAAGCCACACTTCATCAACATGTTGCCCAAATTTCACGGGCTGGAATCCGAAGATACCTATATCTTCATTAACAAGTTACAGAATGTTTGTGCAATGATGAAGACCACCCAACTGTCCAACGATGCTATACGGCTATGAGTCATTCCTTTCACCTTGTGTGACCTAACTAAAAAGTGGCTGTATAGCACCGCATCGCATTCCATAAACAGTTGGGAAGAGTTTGTAAAAGCGTTTCTAAAAAAATTCTACCCAAATCACAAGACCGCGAGAATACGAAATGAAATTAACCAATTTTCCCAACTTCCTGCCGAACCTTTTTGGAAGTGCTTTGACCGATACAAAGACCTTGTTCAGTGCCCTCATCACGGTATTGAGAGATGACAACTTTGCCTGACCTTATACGAAGAACTAAACCTAGCAACTAAGCAGTTGCTGGAAACCATTTGTCAAGCCCACTTCCTATCCAAATCTGATGAGGAAGCTTGGCAATTTCTCGACGATCTCCCGGAGCTAACGCTTCAGTGGGAAAGCACCAGACCGAACACTTCATCTACTTATTCTACTTCTTCCAGTCCCTCTAGGGCAGGCGTTCATCAACTTGATCTCTCGATTGCAATGAAGGACGAAATGGCTGCGATCACGAGAAAACTTGAAGCAATTGAGAGCAAATTCTCATCGCCTTCTTCTGTCCCTGCTCTTCCCACTCGTACCATTTGCGCTTGTTGTTCAGACCCATCACATTTGACCGAAGAGTGTCCTTACAACCCACCTGCTCAAGGACAGGATTAGGTCAATGCTGCAATTCAGCAAAGACAAAGAAATGATCCATACTCTTCCACTTACAATCCTGGTTGGAGGAACCACCCCAATTTCGCCTGGAATCAAAATCAGCAACAATTCCAAGGCAACAACAACTTTCAGAGGCCTCCACCTCCTCAACTGCAAACTCAACATCAATATCAGCAGCCCTTCCAACCCCAACCTTATGAAAATCCACCGAACAATTTTGCACCCAACAATTCTTTTCCTCAAAACAATTTTGTTCCGCTAAATAACGATAAGGTTTCCTCGTTAGAACGAAGTCTGGAGGCGTTTTTAAAGCAATCAACTCAATCCTCCGCCAACATCCAGTCTTCCATTCAGTCTTTGGTGCATTACACTGCTGCACACGGGGAAAGCATCAAAACCATTGAAGCCCAGATTGCACAACTGAATGGTGCTTTAAGCGAACGAGAGAAGGGGAAACTTCCATCTCAACCAATCCCAAATCCTGGTCACCCACAGAATGCACATGTTGCTATTGAACAACAAAACCATAATGTGAGTGCCGTAACTATGTTGAGATCTGAAAGGGTGATGCACAACAACGTTGGCACAGATGATGACACCCCGGCCGCCTCTTCTTCTTCTTCTTCTTCTTCTTCGTATTCTGAGCCTGTTCTCCATTCTTCAAAAGGCTCTACATCTTCTGCTACTCCGAACAGACCTACACCTCACTCCACGAAAACACCAGTTCTGGGATCCGTTCCAGATCCACAATCTCCTCCATAAGCATTGGACTCAACCAATTTTCAAAATGTTCCATTTCCAAACCGGTTGAGATCCAATAAACAAAATCCACAAATGGAGAAGAATGTGGAGTTATTTAAACATGTTAACATTAACATTCCCCTCTTGGATACAATCCAACAAGTCCCTTCCTATGCAAAAATCTTGAAGGACTTATGCACTAAGAAGAGGAAATCTTAGGTACCCAAGAAGGTTTTCTTAGCTAGTACCGTGAGTGATGCTCTTACCCAAGCTTTACCTCAAAAATGAAAGGACCATGGCTGTCCTACGATTTCAATAACTATTGGGGATAAGAATATCAACCACGCACTTTTGGATCTTGGTGCCAGTGTTAACCTGCTGTCGTATTCAGTATATGAACAATTAGGTGTAGGAAAGCTGAAACCCACACACTGTACACTCCAAATGGCCGACCGATCTCATACCCATCCTAGAGGTGAGCTAGAGGATGTGTTGATAAAGGTAGGGGACTTCATATTCCCCGTTGATTTTATTGTTTTAGACACACAACCTATAGCTAACCCCCGAAATCAAATTCCGGTGATACTCGGTCGACCATTCCTTGCGACCTCGAATGCAGTGATCAATTGTCGAAATGGTTCGATGAACCTATCTTTTGGAAACATGACAATTGAGCTCAACATTTTTAGGTTGGGAAATCAGCCCTCCGAACCTAATGCTCATATACAAGACGTTTGTTCGATCCAGGAGATCGTCCCCGAGGACTGTGAGTTTGAGAAATTTATGTTCGATCACAGCAATCTTGACGCCACTAGTGCGTTCCTCCTTGAATCTGATATTGCTCCCGACAGTGATTATGGGTGTTTCACTTTCTTGAATGATCTTGACTTTTCACCACCCGAGCTTATATCCTTTGAATTTTCAGATGCGTTAGCTGAACCATCTTACTCGGTCGCGTACACTCGTTTTGACCCGCTGTTAGAATCTTTCGAGTTCGAGACATTTTCGCCGATCCTACCTTCAATCGTTTCACCTCCGGCGCTCGAACTTAAGCTGTTTCCGTCTCACCTCAAGTATGCTTACGTAGGTGAGAACGAGACCCTCCCTACCATCATCTCGGCTTTTCTAGCTCAAGAGCAAGAGAAAGTCCTTCTGACGGTCTTGCAGACCAATCAGCAAGCTTTTGGCTGGACTATGGCGGACATCAAGGGGATTAGTCCCTTGATCGTTGAACATCACATTCATATGATGGATGATGCCAAACCAGCCAGGGATCCACAAAGGCGACTCAATCCAGTCATGAAGGAGGCTGTGAAAAAAAAGATCGTGAAATTTCTTGATAGTGGTATCATTTACCCTATCTCTGATAGCCAGTGGGTCAGTCCGATACATGTTGTCCCCAAAAAGTCGAGCATAACGGTCATCACCAATCAGGTGAACGAGTTGATCCCTACTCGCACCCAAACTGGGTGGCGAGTGTGCATAGATTACAGAAAACTCAACGCCGCAACGCGGAAAGACCACTTTCCGCTACCTTTTATTGGCCAAATGCTTGAACGATTGGCTGGACACGAGTACTACTGCTTTCTAGATGGCTACTCCGGCTATAACCAGATTCCCATTGCAAAAAAGGACCAAGACAAAACAACGTTCACCTGTCCTTTCGGTACATTTGCATATCGCCGCATGCCCTTTGGGTTTTGCAATGCACCCGCTACCTTCCAGTGGTGTATGATGGGAATTTTCTCAGACATGGTGGAAAAATTCTTGGAGATGTTCATGGATGATTTCTCCATTTTCGGCGATTCCTTTTATGAGTGTTTGCTACATCTCGACGCAGCCCTTACCCGATGTAAGGATAAGAACCTTACTTTAAATTGGGAGAAGTGCCACTTCATCATACGAGAAGGTATTGTCTTAGGACATATCATCTCGCAAAATGGCATTGAGGTAGATAAAGCGAAGATTGAAGTCATTTCCAATCTCCCTCCTCCCAAATGCGTCCGAGAAATTCGAGCCTTCCTTGGCCATGCCGGTTTCTATAGACGGTTCATCAAAGACTTTAACAAGATTGCTAGGCCCTTGACTCTTCTACTGGCCAAGGACACCACATTCGATTTCGACTCAAGCTGTATGAATGCATTCGAGTCAATAAAAAGCTCACTTACCTTAGCTCCCGTTCTTTCTTCTCCTGACTAGATGTATCCATTTGAGATTATCTGCGATGCATCTGATTTTGCCATTGGTGCTGTCCTTGGACAGCACATCGATAAGATGCCGCATGTAATCTATTATGCTAGCCGGATCTTGAACGATGCCCAATTGAATTACACAACAACCGAGAAGGAATTCTTGGCTGTTGTGTTTTCATTAGAAAAGTTCAGGCCTTACTTGATCGGTTCTCCAGTCATCATATACACGGACTATTCAGCTCTTCTCCATCTTTTTGCAAAGAAGGACGCAAAATCTCGGTTGATACGTTGGATCCTCTTACTCCAAGAGTTTGATCTTGTCATCAAAGACAAAAGAGGATGTGAAAATGTAGTGGCCGACCATCTTTCACGACTTTCTTCTTCGACAACGCTTTCACTTCCAATAAACGACGTTTTTCCGGATGAACAGCTCTTGACAGTATCCTGCGAACCCTGGTTTGCAGATATTGTGAATTATTTAGCAACAGGATTACTACCAAACGAGTGGTCAAGTCAGGACAAACTTCGATTCTTATCCTAAGTGAAGCACTTTTACTGGGACGAACCTTATCTGTTTAAATACTGTCCCGACTAGATTATTCGCCGGTGTGTGCCTAATAATGAGTTCAAAAGTGTGCTGTCATTTTGCCACGATCAAGCGTGTGGCGGGCATTTTGGCCCAAGAAAGACAGCCGAAAGATCTTGCAGTGTGCTTTCTACTGGCCACAACTCTTCAAAGATGCTTATGATTACTACAAGACTTGCTCCCGGTGCCAACACTTGGGCCGGATATTCAGGAGAAACGAGATGCCGCTCCAACCAATATTGGTTGTCGAGATTTTCGATGTATGGGGGATTGAGTTTATGGGGTTGTTTCCCAGCTCTTTTGGGAACCTGTATATTCTTCTAGCTGTAGATTATGTCTCTAAATGGTTCGAGGCCGTGCCCAGCCGGACTAACGACAACAAGGTTGTTGTTAGATTCCTTAAGGAAAACATATTTTCCCAGTTTGGACACCCCCGAGCAATCATTAGTGACAATGGAACACATTCTGTAATAGGACTTTCGAGGCCTTAATGCGGAAATACTCCATTAATCATAAGCTATCTACGCCCTATCACCCACAAACATGTGGGCAAGCCGAAGTATCTAATCATCAAATCAAACAGATTTTGGAGAAAACGGTTTTCAAAAACCGTAAGGATTGGTCTTTAAAACTCACTGATGCCCTTTGGGCATTTAGAACCGCTTATAAGACTGATCTTGGCATGTCTCCTTATCGGATTATTTACGGGAAGGCTTGCGACCTCCCAGTGGAAATTGAGCACCAAGCATTTTGGGTGATTAAGGAGTTGAATTTATCTCTTGATAATGCGGGCAGCCATCGGAAGCTGCAGTTAAACGAATTGAACGAGCTTCGGGATGAAGATTACGAAAATGCGGTTATCATTAAAAACTGAACTAAGGTGTTTCACGATAAACACCTTATGCGAAAAACTTTCACACCTGGTCAACAGGTGCTTCTTTACGACACCTGGTTACATTTCCATCCCGGGAAGCTCAGATCTCACTGGAAAGGACCATATTTTGTGCGGAGTGTATATCCGCACGGTGCGGTCGATTTAGAAAATCCTGAGGACGGTTAAATCTTCAAAGTGAATGGACATAGGTTAAAACCGTTCCTCACCGTCAACCCTTCGGAGGAGCTCCTGATGTTGCAGGAGCCGATTTACATTGATTGATCTTCCTCTGCCTACCCCCAAATTTTGGTTATCCAGCCATAAACAGTGGAAACGCTGTTTCAAATAAGTTTGGGGGTATGTCACACTTGTAATTATAAATAAAAAAATAACCAAAAAAAATAATTCAAATTTTCGGGGGTATTTTTTCAGTTTTATTAAATAAATAACTAAATAAATACAATTTTTTCTTTACAAAATAAATTCATCTTTTCAAGGGGACTTTTTTACAAATAACCAAAACACTCCCTATAAAAACACCCCGACCCCCTGCTGAGTTTCCTGTGACTCAAAAACCCTCAATTACATAACCCTAGCCGCCGCCCAACTTTCTGCAGCGAGATCTCCCCACTCCGCTGCGCTTCCGCCGCCGACACCTACATTCAGCTGCGCTTCCGCCGCTCCTCTGCTGCCTCTCCCTCTGAAATTTTCAGAGGAGGTTCGATCTTCTCTGCTCTTCTCTGTTAAATCTTTAACTTTCTGCAATTTTATTTCAATGGCCCCTACACTTCAGTTTGAAAGGGATTTTTCATAATTATTCACCCATACTGTTTACGGTAGTTACTTCGGTGATGAGATCCGTAGGCGCGGATGGAACTTTCTCTTATTTAACCATCCGAATTCATTCGCGCTTCCGGATCTTGTCACCCGTTTTTATGAATGTATGGAGGAGGGTTGTCTTGCACAACACGAGTATATTATATTACTTTGGGGCGATAGGGAAATTTTAATAGATAGGGACTTCATTCACGAAGTTACCTTAATACCACGAGCCCCCATTCACGATCAACCCCTCCGATTTGAGGACTACCTACCCTTGATGGGAAACGACTGTTCTAGGGAGCCACGAAATGGCATTCAGGCTCGAACGCTTTTTGCGAATGTTTTAACTGTGTGCCGTTGGGCACAAAATAATATTTTTTGAAGTTCGCACAATACAACATTTTTCACCCCATCCCTACACATAGTGCACACACTAATGACTCGAAACCCTAGTTACGATATGTGCACAGTGTTGCTTCACTCGATTGGCGTCAGAAAACGGGTAGCCAATTATCCATGCCCTATGTTGGTAACACAACTGTGTCGCCATTTCCTTCCTGTTGAGGAATTTGAATTTTATATGCATGTTGGGATTCCCATTCGACCCCTTCTTGAGGGTGTCTCCACGTCCTACACACGACTACATGATCTATGGTCGCGCACCGATCCGGCCGAGGACGTGATGGCCAAGAACCCTAGCTCAAGCTCGACAGCGAGCGATGAAAATCTTACCCCCGCTGCGTAAGCGCGTTTTCTTAGAAGAACCCATAGGGAGGTAGAACGATTAATAGGGATGATGACCAACTTGGATCAACGAGTAACGGGTCTGGAACAGGGAATGACCACCCTACTGTCCAGAGAGGAACGATCACACTCACGATTGAGGGGACGGAGGCTGATAGGGGAGAGGCTGGGACCAGTGAGGCCGCGTTTAGTAGACGCCGCACAAAGCAGTGATGACACTGCTATTAATAAGTTTGGGGGTGAGGGTATTGTAAATAGTTATCTTTGCATTGCATCCGCATATTTTTATTTTTTGTACATATTTGTTTTTTTTTTGCATATTTAATTCCGCATTGCATCTTTATAAAATATATATATATATAAATATATATATATATATTGAAAAATTATAAAAATTATAAAAATTGAAAATTTCAATTTTGGCCATATGTGACTCAAGTTCAACATGACGGTTGACTAGTTAGGAAAAACTAGATCCTAAGCTTAGTAAATTAAAAACCCTAAAAATAACCTTTCTTAAAGTTTAACTGTAGAAAATATACGTACTTGTAGTTTATTTAGAAATAGGCAAATTTTGAGTTCAGTTCTTGGGCTAAATCGAAATAAGGGAAGAGTATTGAAAGCTCTACTTGAAGTACAATTCTGAAAAATAATTCTAAACCTTAAGTCCAAATTCTGAAAATATATATACCCTACAAATCGCATATACACGCACCTTGAAACTTGGGATAGTAGAGGATACCTTGAAATGCTCTTGTCTAAAATCCTTAGTATGAAGGAAAATAAAATAAAAAGTATAATGGTGAATAAAGAGATAAAAAAAATTGAACACTGGTTTTGTAATTGCTTAAGGCAGCATAAATAAAAAATATAGCGAGGGTGCTTTATCACCTAGTTCCTTAGACCAACTGGTTTGGGAGTCACTGCTAAGCCTTAGGTGTTGCAAGACGAGGAATTACGCCAAAATGCGCAAGCACATTTTGTAATCGGTCGTTTAGTACCTCAAGAAGTATTAACGGTCGCATGAAGGATTTGTGAGCAATTTCATCTAGAATTCACCAACTAAAAAGTATTTTGGAAGATGGACAAGAATATGAAAACTTGAATTGAATTTTCAAGTGTAGGGGTGATAATTACATACACGTAGGGGTATATGAATGGAGTTTGGAAGAGAGATAGGAATAAAAGATAGGGTTTATATCTTCAGTAGAGATGATAAAAATTCCTGAGTTAAGATCGCGCCTTAGAAGGAAAACATAGGAGATGCTGAAAGCTTTATAAACTGACAAAACGTATATGATCTAAAGTTAAATGAAAAGGAAATGTGAAGAATACAGGTTGATGATTTCTAAGTTGAAGATAATAGAATTCCTCACTAGAATACTGAATTGAAGAATTAGAGTCAACGGCCAAATTGATCGGATTTTGTGGGTAGTATCCGCTGAAAACCCTCAGGAGACAACATTCCTCCTAGTAGGGACACCTAGAGGTTTAACGGCTTGTTGCACGAGCTCAGTGCAATCGCGTTCCCTGTGAAAGTGAGGTTAGGATTTTTCGAGAATAAAATTTGCTTTGCTCGGGACGAGCAAAAGATAAGTTTGGGGGTATTTGTTCATATCAGATTTTTGCATTTTTATATCGCCCATTCTTAATCACATTGCATATAAGTAGGTACTTTTGATCCATGTCTGCTAAATAGTTGCAGGATACAGGTTATCATCTCTTTATAGTGAAATTCATGAAAATTCGCAACAAATGCATGACTACGACCAACAACAGATGAATACTGATCTCCGCTAACCATGCGTATGATGCCACCTACCAGTTAAAGGGACAAATGGAAAATCATTAGGCACTTCAATGCACAAAGTACAAGGGCAACACGAAATCCAAGACTTCAACGCGGAGCTCAAGGCAAAAGTCCACATCATTCTGCACTGTTGGAAATCTGGAAGGAAATTGAAGAGATTCTGAGAAACCAAGTGAATAAAACAGAAGATAAAAGCAACATGGAGAAGCCCTGAAAAGATGGCCCTACGATTCCACCAAATGGCCAATCAGGCACTTCTGCCGCGGAACCACGGCCGCGTCTGCGCATGTCGGTGGCAGTGTCGGTGCTTTGACTCGGCTCTCTAGGGTAGTTTTGTAATTTCGTGTATGGATCAGAATGTAAACGTAGGGTTTTTCTATCTGTAAATAGGAAAGCTTAAAGACAAATTAGTATGCCTCTTTTTATTTTTAGATCTAGAATTTAAAATTCTCTACGAAAAATTGTTGTGAGTTTTTGAGAGGTCATCAATAAATGTATGTTCTTTTTATTTTTCTTGCATTTTTTTATCGCATTTTATTATCTGCAATTTTCATTTGTTAACTTAGTCGTAGAATTAAATCGGTGTTTTTATTGTTATCTCCTTTTCTATTTTTTTACAACGATGATGCTTGAGTAAGATTCTTGTCTAGGTGAGGTATCGAATAGCTAGTTGTACAATTCTTCTTAACCTAAATTCTTTTTACCTTCACTCTTGTTTTATCTTTTTTAATGGATGAGTAATTTCTCACTTGTTAGGGCAGGAGAAGGAAGGTTTGAGAGAAGGAAATCTCTCTCACTCCTTTCTTTGCCCAACACTTTAAATTCGTACTCCCTTTAATTGACCCACAATCCGCTCACTATGGCACCCTGATTTATCTCAAAAACTATCTATTACCGCAATCAAGAACGGCGTCGCATGTAGCTAGGCGGTGAGTACGGTTCGGTCCACAGGGATGTTGTGAATCTCCTATTCGCGCAAACGAGTTAATTCCGAAGGGTATTCGGATTGATTATTAAATCTAAAACTAAATCTATCTAAAAACTAAATTAATCTAGATCTAAATATTGCTAAGGTTAGGTTTAGGAATGGTTTGGAAATGTAAATAAATCTCGGCGCTTTCTATACCCAAATGAAGATCTATGAGGAGTTATGGTAATTATCAATAAAAGGGATTAGATCCATTCGGGAAGGTGTTCCTTCCTCTAGGTTTTTGTCCTTCCTTTAGAGATCCTTACCCTAACCTCCATGGAAAACGCGTGCAACCGGGCCTTTATACTACGGTATCACCGCTACCTCGAGGGATAGGGTGCCGTAGGGCGCGGTGTGTGCGTGTATGCATGGAGTCCTATTGAAAATATATAATGGGAATGAAAGGGATGAGAGATATCATCTCTCAAAAGCCTTCCCCAAATCTAACATCTAAGGCAAGGAATTAAAATCTAAACTAGAGCAATTAAATAAAACTACTTGCAGATGGCTCTCTCCAAACATCAACACAGGGTTGTCAGATCTGAATTCATGAATTGAAAAGAGGCACCGATGCTCTCCAAAAGAGTTCTAAAATTTATTAATGAAGGGAGGCATAGCCTTTACAATTATTTAGAGTTCCTATTTATAAAGGATAGGAAACCCTAGGTTATAGTTGATTCGCATGTCTACATTTACCAAAATATTATTAGGAAGACCTAGTCAAAGTAGACTTCAAGCTTTGGTAAAATTTTATGTCTCTGTCTTTTATTAAAAGGAAGTATTGGGCCTTGAAATTTTCTTTGTGGGCTCTTCTGTCTTTGGGCTTCCTTATTATTTGGTTCTTTTATTAAAATAGCTTCTATGTTTCTTCCAGATCTCCAGTGAATAATTGCGGTGGACTTTTAACCGTTCGCTTTGTAATCTTGGACCTTGCATTGCCTTGTACTTTGTTAATTTTATCTTTGATGTAGGCTTGATCAAGAGTTTTCTGTTTGTTGGTCAAAGTCCACTTTTGCATCGTCTTTTCATCGTTTTCACTGTTTTCGGTCCAAGAACCTGTAACCTGTAATATGTGGCAGACATGCGTCAAAAACACCTGTTTATTTATAAAAAGAATAAGAATGGGGAATATAATAATGCAATATTATGGTGTGAACAAATACCCCCAAACTTATCTTTTGCTCGTTCTCGAGCAAACTTATTTTTTTATTCTCGACAAAAAACCTAACCGCACTTTCGTAGGGAAACGCGATTGCACTGAGCTCGTGCAACAAGCCGTTGAACCTCTAGGTGTCCCTAGTAGGAGGAGTGTTGTCTCCTGAGGGTTTTCAGCGGATACTACCCACAAAATCCTATCAATTTGGCTTTCTCGACTTTAATTCTCCAATTAGGGTTTCTAACAAGGAACTCTATTATCTTCGACTTGCAAATTATCCACCCATATTCTTCACACTTCCTCATCATCTAACTTAAGATTATATATGTTCTATAGACATACATAGCTTTCGGCATCTCTTAAGTTTTCCTTCAAGGGTTCCATCTCCACTTAGGAATTTTTATCAACTCTATTAAAGATACAAGTTCTATTCTTCACTCCTTTCTCTCATCTAAACTCCAATCGCATATCCCCACGTGTGTGTATAAATCACCCCTACACTTGGAAATTCAAATCAAGTAATCATACCCTTGTCTGTTGTCCAAAGTACTTATTAGTAAGTGAATTTTTAATTAAATTTTTCTTACACATCCTTCATGCGACCGTTAATACTTCTTGAGGTACCAACGACCGATTACAAAATGCGTTTGCACTTTAATGCGTACTTCCTAGTCTTGTAACACCCAAGGCTTTTTAGCAGTGACTCCCAAACCAGTTGGTCTAAGGCACTAGGTGATGAAGCACCCTCGCTAAATATTTTCTATTTTTACGGCCTTAAGTAATCACAAAAACCAGTGTTCATTTTTTTTCTTTCTTCACTTTTTTTTCTTTTATTTTCATTGTACTAAGGACTTTAGACAAGGGCATTTCAAGGTCTCTTCTACTATTCTAAGTTTCAAGGTGCGTGATTGTGCAAATTGTAGGGTATACATTTTCAGAATCTAGACTTAAGCTAGGAATTATTTTTCAAACTTATACTATAATAAGAACATCAATACTTTCCTTTGTTTCAACTTAGCCCAAGAACTGAACTCAAAATTTGCCTATTTCTAAATAAACTATAAAGACATATACTTTCTACCGTTAAACTTTAAGGAATGTTATTTTTAGGGTTTTTAATTTAATAAGTCTAAGATCTAGTTGTTCCTAACTAGTTAACCTATTTATCAAACTCAAGTCAAATAAGCCAAAATTTAATACATTAATTTTTATAATTTTTCAAAAATTTTCAATTTTTATGGGTTTTCAAATAAATATGCAAATGCAAAAATATACAAATGAATGCGAAGGAAGAAGACATACCGAGCATACCTCCAAACTTAAACTTGACAGTGTCCTCACTGTCATGCTGCACCAAGAGGGTTAAAATTTTCGGCACTCCCCTGTTTATTTATTTATAATTTTTTTTATTTTATGATTTGAAATTTTTTTTTATAGAAAAAGAAAACGAAAAATATATGTACATATATACAACAAGGTTCCCCCCAAACTTATGTTTGACCTTACACAAGCCAATGGTTAGCACCAACCATTCAAAAATCTTATCATGGTAATGGTCGAGTTGGTGAAAGAATGGAGTGGAAAGAAAAGAGATGAGAAGCACACGAGACCGTGTGGAGGTAGAAACAGGATACGGTTTCGGTGGGGGAGAAGAATGGCGGAAAAGAAAAAGAAGTGGAGTACGATCTTGAGGGTGTAAATCGAGTGAATAAATTAGCACAATTTGTGATGACCGATGTGTTAAAAGTGATTGTGCTAACCTATCAACCCGTCGAGAAATGGGGTCAAATCCCTCAAGATTCGCAAGAAAGCATGGGTACTCCGAACTTGGTATAGGAGATGAAAGCGTAACGGTCACTTGCACGGTCGGAACAATGGAAGGTAGGAAAGGGAGTGAATTAGGGATAGTCTCATTCTCACCATAGTAAACTGTCTCAAATTGGAAAGATTCCATCAATGGTTCGAAACAATTGTAAGCAACCGAGTCTGATGGTTCAACTAACTCATCTGAAAATGTAAAGGACTCAAACTCGGGCGGTGAGTCATCAACATCGTCCGGAAAAGTGAATCACTCGTACGTGTTATCGGCCGTGAGAACTGTATCAGATTCAAAGTAAAAGTTTTCAAGCTCACAGTCGTCAAGCGTGATCTTGTGTGTGGTCGGGACGATGGAAAGGAGGGAGGGTGATTTAATTAAAGGGTCAAGAGGACGAATTGGAAAATCAGACACATCAAATAAAAATGGTTCAACCTCAATATGATCCTCAAAACTCTCCTCAATACTATCCTCAGAATTCTCCTCAATATTTAACTCATCCATGCCATTATCATCAAAATCAAGACGCATATGAGGTTCGGGAGAAACATCTAATGACTCGGGATGATGAGTTGAACATAAAATTTCAATCAAATCGACAGGTTCATCATCCGAAATATTCCCGGCGTCTGTATCCTCAATCAAGTGAAAATCAATATTTTCTGACACCTCATCAAAAGCATGGATATTTATCAATTCAGGTTCTAGAGTGGGGGTGTAAAGATCGAAAGGATTAAGTGTGGTTTCACTCGAAAGGGGTTCCTCACAATCTGGAAAATCAAGCACTACAAAGTCGCACAACTCATCATTTTGGACACATGTTTAAAAATTGGAGTTGTTGGATTCAATTGTGTATGGGTAGATTTGATTTGGAAATCCTCTCACATTCTCACTCTGTCCAACCGCCTCCTCATACATTGGAAAATTTGAAACTAGTTGAAAACTAGCTTCCGGTTCACTAGGTTGCATAAGGGCGGCTATGGACGCTTCCACATTCCTAACCATTTTGTTTGTTGCTGAAATATAAGCCTCCAACGACTGTTCCAAACTAGACTTGGGTGGTAAGGGGGTTTCGGCAAAAGATTCGAAATTGTTTGGATACGTGAAACTCCCAAAAGGCTGTGTAGAAACAGGGTCTAGTGAAGGTGGGAAAGTCGGGTAGGACTGGTAGGAAGTGGATGGTTGGACATGATTAGGATCAATATGTGGATAAAAAGGTGCATGGACTTGTTGATTCCTAGAACTAGATGAGGGGAGAGGGGTGAAAGATCGGTTGCGAGATTGAGTGATATGCTCAGCAATGGACATCGGTTTAGGAGTCACAACAGGACATGAAAAAGTGGTATCAACATATGAAGGTGGTAAAGGTTGACATGGTTGACACAAAGTGGGTTGCAAAGTCAAACTGTTTCTCCTAGACACTTCTATTTGATCTTTCAAAGATATTTTTGGCATGGAGGTATCTTCCTTAAACCGACCGAAACAATTGACGTACGAGGCAAAGTTAGGTTCGGGATACCAAAGTTCGGCAAAAGATTTATGATGTGGGGTACCCATGATAGAAGAAAGAGAAGATGAAGAAGGTAGGTGGTGGGGTGCAAGGATTTTACGCGACAAGTTGCAAGTTTTTTATAAAAATTTCATTTTTTTTCTTTATTTGAAACTATTTGCAAAAAAAAATTTGATAAAGGGCTAAGACACACTTTCGATCAACCAAAAATGCACAATCAGGCCTAACTCTAGGGTCAGCTAGACAGCTCCTAACTGTTCTAAAGGGCTAGAGATAGGACCTCAAACCGCCTCTTCACCGCCAATTGCGGCCAGTTAAGTGCCAGGTAAGTGGGAGGCTCCCCGCTACAAGTAGCGGTCCTAATTAAGTAACCACTTTCCTTGACACACTTGCCTAGACACCGCAAAGTCAGGTTAGGATAAACGGCCGATGCCTATAACTAGTCCTCTGTCCTATTGAGCTCGAAGTCCTTAAGGCCGAGTCTAGTATTTTTTAATTAATAGATGGTCAATGCATATGCCTTATGTGATTTCTGTGGTCCTGGGAAGGGTGATGAAATCCCCACCCAATCTGAATTGGTCAAAAGCCCCTTAAAGTCAGTTTAAAGATATGCAAAACAGAAAAAATCACTTGCAATCAAAGATTTTTTCTTGTTATTGCAATTTGAGAAAAGATATGCAAATCAGAAAAGATTTCTTGCAATCATTTTTTATTTTAAACGCGCGCAAAGAATCCTGCACAAGATTTGTTATTTGGAAGGGGGAAGATTTTTAAGCGCAAAGAAATCCTGCAGGAGATTTTTTCAGAAGATATATCGGAGATTTGCGGAGGAGGAGAGAGAAAACTCACAGAGATTTGCAGGGGCAGAACTGTTTTTTTTTTTGGTGATGCCACCGGGGCACGGCGGTTCCACTGCCGGAGAGGGGGTCACGCGGCGGTTCCGTCGCGAGTTGGTCTCTTCGGGGATTTTTTTTTGGGACCAGATCACCGCGATTCTTCTTGTTGACTCGGTCCTCCTAATTTCTTCTGTTGTCTATTGTGATATTCCTCTGTTTGTTCGGATTTGATATTTGCTGTTTGATCTCTGGAGATTTCCAGATCCGAATTTCTTTGTAGATCCAGCAAAAATTCTCACAAGAATACCCTTTCCAAAAATAACAGATAATATATTTTTATATATTTTTTGTGATTTTTCAGATTTTTATGATTTTTTTAATTTTGATTAACCTGAAATTGCAAAAAGGAAATAACACGCCATCCCCGGCAGCGGCGCCATTTGAATTATCTCAAAAACTATCTATTACCGCAATCAAGAACGGCGTCGCATGTAGCTAGCCGGTGAGTACGGGTCGGTCCACAGGGATGTTGTGAATCTCCTAGTCGCGCTAACGAGTTAATTCCGAAGGGTATTCGGATTGATTATTAAATCTAAAACTAAATCTATCTAAAAACTAAATTAATCTAGATCTAAATCTTGCTAGGGTTAGGTTTAGGAATGGTTTGAAAATGTAAATAAATCTCAGCGCTTTCTATACCCAAATGAAGATCTATGAGGAGTTATGGTAATTATCAATAAAAGGGATTAGATCCATTCGGGAAGGTGTTCCTTCCTCTAGGTTCTTGTCCTTCCTTTAGAGATCCTTACCCTAACCTCCATGGAAAACGCGCGCAACCGGGCCTTTATGCTACGGTATCACCGCTACCTTGAGGGATAGGGTGCCGTAGGGCGCGGTGTGTGCGTATATGCATGAAGTCCTATTGAAAATATATAATGGGAAAGAAAGGGATGAGAGATATCATCTCTCAAAAGCCTTCCCCAAATCTAACATCTAAGGCAAGGAATTAAAATCTAAACTAGAGCAATTAAATAAAACTACTTACAGATGGCTCTCTCCAAACATCAACACAGGGTTGTAAGATCTGAATTCATGAATTGAAAAGAGGCACCGATGCTCTCCAAAAGAGTTCTAAAATTTATTAATGAAGGGAGGCATAACCTTTACAATGATATAGAGTTCCTATTTATAGAGGATAGGAAACTCTAGGTTACAATTGATTCGCATGTCTACATTTACCAAAATATCCTTAGGAAGACCTAGTCAAAGTAGACTTCAAGCTTTGGTAAAATTTTATGTCTCTGTCTTTTATTAAAAGGAAGTTTTGGGCCTTGAAATTTCCTTTGTGGGCTCTTCTGTCTTTGGGCTTCCTTATTATTTGGTTCTTTTATTAAAATAGCTTCTATGTTTCTTCCAGATCTCCAGTGAATAATTGCGGTGGACTTTTAACCGTTCGCTTTGTAATCTTGGACCTTGCATTGCCTTGTAGTTTTTTAATTTTATCTTTGATGTAGGCTTGATCAAGAGTCTTCTGTTTGTTGGTCAAAGTCCACTTTTGCATCGTCTTTTCATCGTTTTCACTGTTTTCTGTCCAAGAACCTGTAACCTGTAATATATGGCAGACATGCGTCAAAAGCACCTGTTTATTTATAAAACGAATAAGAAAGGGGAATATAAAATGCAATATTATGGTGTGAACACACCCTATCAAACATGATAGCGGTGATTCCCTATTTAGACCGGTTGTGGTTGAATTAACCGGAGGTTAGGGCTAAGAGCCAAGAATGGACGGACAAGGACCAAAAGGAAGAAACTAAGCATGGAAAGCCTAGCTTATACTTGTAAGTCTTTTCCTAGTCGTGCTAATCCCCGCTGTTGTCGATTACCTTAACACCAATATTAATAACTAAGGCATTGAATGAAGTGAGGAATTCCTAAAACTCGAACTAACCTAATCCTAACCCTAGCAAGTTTTTTATCCCCTTTTATCTCATTAGTAGAACTTAAAATAAATCACCAATATTTTAGATTTAACTCGTTAAAACATAAAGAAAAAGATTACATCTCCCTGTGGATCGACCCGTACTCAACCGGCTAGGTACCAAGCGAAACCGTCTTTATTGCGGTAAGTAAAAATACGCAAAAACGTAACAACCACAAACACCCTAAACTAAATGGCTAGTATAGTAGAGGATAATGAAGTAGAAATTTTGCTCACTATAGATTTATTTTTCTCACAATATTTCATCACCTTGAGAAAAGCTAGAAAGCTTTCTCTTGATGAAGAAGAAGATGAAGTGGAGAAGAGAATGAAACTCATGAGGTGAGAATAGCAAGCATGGGTCAGTTTGTATCATATACTAACCCATGTAGAGACAAAACTATGGCTAAGGATAATGGTTAGGTTAATAAATATCTCATGTAAAACAAAGTTAGTGGACTAAGCCAATGGTTAGCATAAGCTTCTCCAAGCTTCCAACCATGACATATTTCCATCAATTTTGATTTACTTGGATAAATAAAAATACTAATATTATCTTGAGTATAGTTTAAGTCTCATATACCCATGAAGCATGTGGCATCAAGCATGACACAATAAAATGTACATTAATATATATCACATATATACTATATGCACACAAGTGAGAAAAAGAAATGTTTAAGTGAGCTAATATTAGTTAATGTAAATTAATATATCGCATATATAATTATACATTAAATTATTAAATCAACACTTAATTTAATAATCCGGCTATATTACATACAACCGACTAATATAAAATGTATCATCTTATCGAATCAACACTTGATCCGATAACCCGGCTATATCACATATAACCGACCGATATGACATACCGTGAGAATAGAATACGGTATCACATACGTGCATTAATCTCGGTCCCTAACATATCACATATGTGCTTCTATTTCATTTTTCTTGAGCTAGGAAACCTCTGTGCAGGACCCTAAAGACTCGTCAATACGCCGGCAGTAGGTGGTGATCATATCAGTCATCCACAAGCCGCAAGCGGTCTGCTAAACGTAACGTCCACTCGGGTATTGAGCGATTAGAAGATCAACAAGCAAGCCTGCTCATTCTCCTGCGAATCCAATCAGTAACAATACCGTACAGTCCGGTCTCTTCATCTGATATGTCGCATATCGCAGCCTGGGGATGGTAAAACGTCAGACCCCAATAGCCTTATAAGTCATGCCGATGTGAGGCTCAAAATGGTTCGAGAAACTACTGATAACACTTACCGGTAGATCTCAGCAACCCTGGCCAGGGATTTGCTGTTATGGCCAATCGGGCATAACGCAACATCAACCCCCAATACCGGGAAAGACGAAATCCCCTCCTATTGCTCATTGCCTCCATGTGACTCGGGACTGTACCCAAAAACCACCGTTTTGCATGATCTTTTGAACGTAGTAAGGTGGAAATCAAAGCATAGTGGGAATCACACAAGACTCTATGACGATCTCGGGTCAACAGACTAATCTGTACCAGTGTCACCAGAGAACTGCTATCTGATGATAGGTATAATACCATCTAGTATTTCTCGGCGAGCCCGTTCAGTGTACCCAGTCTCTACTGAGCACCCGTATACCTTCTCTGATGTCAAACACCAATGGATGTGGGATCATCCATCTCCCATCATATGGGTCAAGAAGCGTATACACTAGTCTACTCTAGAATATCGATGCCCCGTCTCGATACTTCCACGACTAGGAACATTTGAAGGATGTACTTACCGACTACCTCTGCCCCACTAGTATGATTTGCATCATAGTCCTGGTAGTCAAGTACTCATCCTAAGGGCTTTATCAACATGTAATAAAGAGACAATAAGTGTACATGTTAAGATAAAGAGCAACCAGATAGCATACTATCATGTCGAGCAAGAAAGTCCTTCCTATATATGTCCAAGCATCCACTATAATATACATCACATGTATAATAATGGCCTCTAGGGCATACATATAACTAACAATCTCCTACTTGCACTAAGGACATTTGTTGCAGTATCTCATACCCAACGCCCTATAAAAGTCGCTCTAGGGAAATGCCTCTGTGAATGGATCTGCCGTGTTATCCTTCGCGTCAACTCTCCTCACCTCGATCCCTTAGAGATCAACCATCTCCATGATCAGGTGATACTGTCCTCAGAATATGTCTGGATTGCTGATGGGACCGGTGTTCTTATGCCAAAGCCACAACTCCATTGTTGTCACAATAACAGTTATTGGACGCTCAATGGTACGAACCATGTTCATATTATGAACAAGAATTATCCAGACATTCACTTTGGTAGCATCGTTGGTAGCGAAGTATTCAGCCTTTATCGTCTAGTATGCAACGATATCTAGCTTGGAACTCTTCCAACATGTCGTCCCTCCACTGAGGGTAAAGACAAAGTTCGAGACTGACTTTCAGTCGACCTTATCACTCTGAAGCTCGAATTGGTAAAGGACTCCCACTGGAGTTCACCGTTACCAAAACCCCAAGAACATTTCTTTAGTGCTTCTTAAGTACTTAAGAATGTCCTTCACAGCTATCCAGTGATTTTTCTAAGATCCGATTGATTCCTAATCACTACACCTAGTGAGTCAGCTACATCTGGTCTGGTACATAACATCGCATACATGATAGAGCCTACTGCCAAAGCATAGGGTATCCCTTGCATGCGAGCTCTCTCCAAATCAGTCTTGAAAGACATCTTTTTGGAGAGAGTGATTCCTGAGTGGGAGAACCACCACGCTTAGAATCCTCCATACTAAACCCCTTTAGTATGGTGTTAATGTACCTAGATTTGGGACACTCCCAACATCCACTTAGATCTATCACCATAGATTATAATCCACAAGATGTAGTAGGTATCATCCAGATCTTCCATGGAGAATCCTCGTGATAAGAGGAGCTTGACCGAGTGTAGCATAGGAAACCATTTCCTACCAAGAGTATGTCATCTACGTACAATACGTGGAAGACAATCTTACTCTCTACAACCTTCTTGTATATACAAGGTTCATCTATCTTTTTGATGAAATCAAACTCTTTGACTGCCACATCAAAACAGATGTTCCAACTCCGTGATGCGTGATTTAATCCTGATGGACTTAACCATAGCCACTGGAGAAAAGGTTCCATCATAAACCACACCTGGTTATTCACGATAGCCTTTTACTATAAGTCTAGCTTTGAAAGTCTCAACTTTTCCATCTACACCAAGAATCTTCTCAAGATCCATTTGCTCCCAATGGGTTTTACCCCTTCAGGCGCAACATTCAAAGTCATACTTTGTTGGTGTACATGGATTCCATCTTTGATTGCATAGCATCCAGCCATTTCACAAAGTCCCACTCGTGATGGCCTGCCTGAACCTGGTTGGGTCATCATCTACCATGATGCAATCCTCGCTCCCACCGTCACCGAGGAAACCGTAGTATCTCTCAGGTGGATGGGGAACCCTACCAGATTCGCGGAGAGGCTGAGGTTCGTTGGAGATTATTGAATCCTTTGGTTTTACCAAATCATCAGCTGTTAGTTTGTCTAGCTGGAACTCTTTCCGGTTCTACCTCATGACCACAAATTTCTTCACAAGAAATTCCTTTTCTAAAAAGGTGGCATGCTGAGAAACAAAACACCTTTTGCTCCTCAGTGTGGTAGAAGATATTCCCTCGCAAATGTTTAGGATATCCTAACAAACTTATACAGAACTGACCTTGCCTCGAACTTGTCCGAATTTTTCTTTTCAACATAGCCCGGACAACCCCATATCTTAACTCGTTTAAGACATGGTATCTTCCCATACTATATCTCATATGTAGTGGTAGGAACTGATTTGGATGGAACCCCATTTAATAGGTATGCAACTTCTCAAGTGCATAACCCCCAAAAGGAAACAGGCAACACAACAGTACTCATCATAGAGCGCACCATATCTCATAGGGTGTGATACCTCCGCCCCGATACACCGTTGTGCTGTGGTGTATACGAAGGAGTATGCTGAGAGAGAATTCTATTCTCTGTTTTTAGAAAATCCAGGAACTCCATGCCTAAGTATTTGCCTCCTCGATCACATCGAAGGACTTTAATACTTCTACCCGTCTGGTTCTTAACTTCAAGCTTATATTCCTTGAATTTCTCAAAAGTTTCAGACTCGTGTTTCAACAGGAACACATGTTCGAATCTTAAGAGATCGTTGATGAATGTAATGAAGTAAAAAGAACCAACCCTGGTATTTGTAGACATAGGACCGTATACATCATCATGTATTCATCCCAATAGTTCAGTAACTCTTTCTCTATTTCCAGTAAACGGAGTATTGGTCATTTTACCTTTGAGACAAGACTGGCAAAGTATCATAAGATGAAAATTCGAACAAATTCAAATATTCATCCTTAATGTAACTTAGCTAGTCGTGTCACATTGATATGACTGTAACGTTTTAGAAATCGTTATGTGAATTTGTCCGTTTTAGGGTAAGTTTGTCGGTATTTTCCGTTTTTACCCGACTGTGAACAAACGACCATATAGACTTGCCAGCACCTAGATTAGCTAAAATAAAGCTAGTGCGCGAGCTTTGGGAGTATATGGGACGTTTTGGTTCAATTTGATTTTTCCCAATTTTTAATATTATTTTATTGCGGTATTCAAATTTTGGGAAAATTTCTGTTTGCGATCTTTTCTTTAAAATAATTGAGTTAAGAATTTCCTTCTCACTTCACTTAGAATATATTGTGTGGTCTAGAATTTAAGTTAGGAAATTTAAAAGAAAAAGAAAAGAAAGAGATAAGTAGATGCATGCATGAGTGACTGTGTGTGTGTGTATGCATTTATGGGTAATAAATGAGGGAAATTGCTAGGAAATTCATCAAAATCCTCCACCTCACTCCCTTGGCCGAAATTCTCTCATTACCTACTGCCCTTGATCAATTCCCTTCTCATTTTACTTTAATTCTATCACAAAACTTCTCCAAAATCCTAAAATATCACAAAAATACCAAAAGCTTTGGATTTTCTTGCTCTTGATCACTTGGAGATAGGGAAAGCTTGGAACTTGGGAGCAAAATTGTTAGGTATAACCCCTCTACTGTTAATTTGTAGTTTTTGTGTGGTTTTGATCGTTAATTTCTGCGTAGAACGTAGTTTTTATCGTTTGAGGCGATATCGGTTTTTTAGTGTCTTTTTAGAGATATTAGTATCTGCTGTGACCTGGGAGATTTAGTGTCTGTTTCAACAACTTCAGAGAGATGTGCAGGCTGACCTGAGGCACCACCAGAGAGACGGGGGCCACCCCGCCGGTTTGGGCCGGCGAGCTTTGAAGAGGGGGCCGGCGACGCCGGCCGGCTAGTTAGGGTTTGGGGTGGGGTTTCTGTGGGTGTTGTCTGCTATGGTTTTGGGTTGTTTGGTACTGTTGATTTACTTAGTAAATGCAGTTTTACGTTATTGTGATTGCTTCTGAGATGTTCGCTTTATTTCTTGTGTTTGTGATATTATAGCGTCGCAAGCGGGGACTTCAGACGCTGCGAACAAAGGGAAGCAGGTGGTCGGATCTTCATAGCTGGAGACCACAGTGTGAGTAGATTTAACATCTACGGGGGATCACCCGTATGGCGCTACGCGTCGGGGCTAGACATGATATAATATTAGCCGTATGCTTATTTGCTTATATAGAAACATTGCATGATTCATGTTGCATATAGTTACTTGTGCTTAATACTGTACCTGTTGTACACTGCACTATTATCGACAGTCCATGTTGCACGAGCACCAATGATATGCAACACACCTGTCGGTAATTGCCATGACACGCACAATACAAATGCTTATTGTATACCTTGCTATTAGTTAGCGACTTTAAACAGTTATACTTGTGCGACAATGCATATTACATAGAACATACCTGTATACCTACATGCTCATATGTATGCCATGCTATATTACTCGTTCGCACATAAACCTTGCTATTGTTATATGATCAATTTGTATTGCATATATATCGGTGGTATGGGACGCTGTATATATATGTATTTTGGTTTTGGATTTACATGATTTGTATTGCATATATATCGGTGGTATGGGACGCTGTATATATATGTATTCTGGATTTGAGATTTTTGGGAACCGCGAGATACATTTAATGACTTGATGCATTATTTGGCGAATCGTTCCGTGATATGCTCATATTGATGTTTTATGTTGCATATGCTACTTTATATGGATTTATGCATTTGAGATGCGATATGGGAAATTAAAGTGTCGATCTTGGGCACTTACTTTCCGAGAGATATATGGGGTTTGACAGACCGATACGTGGAAATACAAGTGTCGAGATGGGATACTTGGGTTTCGAGGAACGTATGGATATCAGGAAGACCGATACGTGGAAATACAAGTGTCGAGGTGGGATACTTGGGTTTCGAGGAATGTATGGATATCAGTATTTATGTGTCGATGATAGGCACTAGTTTTCGTGATGTTTTTGAGTGTCGATGTTTGACACTCAGGTTTCATGAGACGTAGAGGATTTGAGGGGCCGATCTGAGGGCCGATCTGAGTATCTTAGGATTTGGGTGTTGTTGAGTTACACCGTGTTTTCCATGCTTATGATATGTGCATGAGATTATTTACTATTCCGCACTCAGTATAAAATTGATGTGGATATCATGATAGTTGCATATTTATATTGTCATACTCATGCTATCTGTTCACATGTTATCGATCATTGCTGTTAGTGCATACTTGCGATTACTGTATGATGTTAATTACTATTCACGAGTTGGCAACTCACCCCCGTTGTGCCACAGTTTTTGCAGGACTTACCCTCTGAGTAGCCGCGGCAGGGCAGCTTATCATCACTACTTTTGTGGATACCGCTACCTTGGCAGTGAGGCCGTTGCATTATAGGTGGGTTTGCGGTTATCCGTTGTACATTGTATATCTTTTTGGTTGGATCTAGTATTCTCCATCTACCCTTGTTGTATATGACTTAGAGACGACTTGTGAGAGATCAGTGTTGTATTATATTGGTTTTGGGAGCCGTGCTCGTAGAAGCAGGTTATTTTGGAAATGTTTACTTCTTTATAGTCGTTCTCTTGATATTTCTTCGCTTTGGCGTCGTATACTTGTTGTGGTGATTGTCCCCGCCGGTGGGCGTGATTTTTTTTCTCCCACTTGGGATATTTTATATATTATCTGTGTTGTACCCGTTTACGGGGCCAGTTTTACAAAGGAGGTGCTGCCGAAATTTTTATGAAAGAAAAATAGAGTTAGAGATTTTAAATGGCGACATCTAATACTTTTAAATTATGTTTTCTCCGTTGATCCGGTTTTGGGTGATTTAGATTTCTGGGTTTTCGGCTTACTTAAGTTACGTACGCCTGTAGACGTTACGTAGGTTAAGTACCGGTTACGGGCCGATTTGCGGGTCGTGACAAAGTTGGTATCAGAGCGTTAGGTTTTACCTTTCGGAGTCTAGGATGACCTTGGTATGATGGAGTAGGTAGCTTAAGCAGAGTGACGTAGCGTGTGTATGTTCCGCGGCATACTTACGACACGGTACTCCGCCTAAGTGACCTTAGGACTTATTGATTGATATACATCTTGTGATTCGATTTCCGTTTCCTTATCGAATCTTGTTTCAATTTCCAGCCCATATGCCGCCGAAGACTACGAGGGCTCAGAGAGCGGCCGCGAGGGCCGAGGTCAGGGTTGACTCGTCTGAGGCGAGGACTGACCAGGATGGTACGCCTGTTGTACCGGAGTATATTGCTATGATTGGAGCTGGTATGCAGGATCTGCGCCAGATTGTGGGGACTTTGGTAGAGACCATCCGAGCGTAGGGGCAGGCAGTTGTTCCACCCGCTGCGGAGGCCACGATGGTACCTACGGTTCCGGTAGTCGCAGTTTCAGCTCCGGAGGTTATTGCTGTGTCGTTGACGGATTTCATGAGGTTGAGACCTCCGGTGTTTACGGGCACAGATGTTACCGAGGATCCGCAGTCGTTTATCGACCGGATGGCCAGGATTTGTCGCTCACTCCGATGTTCCGATGAGAGATGGGTGGAGTTTGCCAGTTTTCGTCTGGAGGGTATGGCCCAGAAGTGGTGTGAGTCGTTGGAGAGGGGCAGAGCCGCTGGTCTTGCTCCTATGACCTGGGCTGAGTTTGTGACGTCGTTTCTTGTTCCTTTTCTTCCACCGAGCGTCAGGGATGCGCGAGCGCGCAGATTTGAATCTTTACGTCAGACGCCGGGGATGACGGTGTCGGATTATGATGTATTGTTTACTGAGCTGTCGATATATGCTCCATACCTGGTGGCGACTGAGGAGATGAGGGTGAAGAGGTTTGTTCGAGGCCTACTTACCCAGATATTCTTAGCCATCAGCATTCAGCATTGTGACACGTATGCGGCAGCGGTGGATGCAGCTCTGTTGGTAGAGGAGCGTCTAGCGGAGTCATCAGTTGCTCCGGGACCGAAGAGAGTTCGTATAGGTGATCCGGCAGCGAGGCAGGCGTTTAGACGTCGAGACAGTTTCCGTTCTGATAGTGGCGGTTCGGGACGAGGTAGGCTTTATGGTTCTTACCCTCAGGATGATCGGCAGTTTGCTTCGGGATGTTACCGGTGCGGTAGTTTGGGTCATCGGGTTCGAGATTGTATAGAGCCGCGTGTGAACGAGCCAGCTATACCGCAGGTTACCTTACCACCTTCTCTACCCCAGAGAGCGTTGCCTCTTGTTCCTGTAGTTGCGCCGCGTCAGACTCCTGTTCAGCGAGGTCGTGGTCGCGGAGGTTTTGTACCGAGAGGTCGAGGTGGCAGAAGCAGAGGACAGCCAGTAGCCGGTAGAGGTCAGGCTAGGGTTTTTGCCTTGACTCACCAGGACGCTCAGGCGTCCAATGCCGTGGTTTCAGGTACTCTTTCTGTATGTTCTTATGGTGCGCATGTTCTTTTTGATCCGGGATCCACGCATTCGTATGTTTCTACGCACTTCGTGCCGAGGTTAGGCCGAGAGTCGCGCTTGCTGGATCAGCCGCTGATCGTGACTACTCCTGTGGGAGAGTCGTTTGTTGCGTGTTATGTGTTTCGATCTTGTGTCGTCCATATTGGTGACAGAGATCTGCCCGTCGACTTGATCCTTCTGGAGATGTTGGACTTCGACGTTTTGTTGGGCATGGATTGGCTAGCTACTTGCTATGCGTCCGTGGACTGCCGCGAGAAGACAGTTAGATTTTGTTTTCCCGGCGAGTCAGTGTTCGTTATGCAGGGGGACCGTAGTGCCGCCCCTCACAGCTTGATTTCTGTTTTGTGCGCTAGTATGCTTTTGAGGAGGGGATGTCGGGGATTCTTGGCGTTTATTCATGATACTGGAGCCACAGTGGAGTTGTTGGACCAGGTTTCTATCGTGCGAGAGTTTCCCGATGTTTTTCCCGATGAGTTACCTGGGTTGCCGCCAGAGCGCGATATTGAGTTTTGCATTGATCTGATTCCTGGCACGGAGCCTATTTCTATACCGCCTTATCGGATGGCTCCGGCAGAGCTTAGAGAGCTTAAAGATCAATTGCAAGAGTTGCTTGATTTGGGACTTGTGCGTCCGAGTGTTTCGCCGTGGGGAGCTCCTGTTCTGTTCGTCAAGAAGAAGGACGGCAGTTTGAGGCTATGTGTGGATTATCGTCAGTTGAACCGTGTTACGGTGCGGAACAGGTATCCTTTACCCCGCATTGACGATTTATTCGATCAGCTCCAGGGTGCGAAACATTTTTCGAAGATTGATTTGCGTTCGGGTTATCATCAGTTGCGGGTTCGGGATGATGACATTCCGAAGACTGCTTTTCGTACGCGCTATGGGCATTATGAGTTTTTGGTGATGTCATTCGGACTCACCAATGCGCCAGCAGCGTTCATGGATCTGATGAACCGGATTTTCAGGCCGTTCCTTGACCAGTTCATTATCGTGTTTATTGATGACATACTGGTTTACTCTAGGAGTCGAGAGGAGCATGAGCAGCACTTGGGGATTACTTTGCAGATATTGAGAGAGCACCAGCTGTATGCTAAATTCTCAAAGTGCGCATTTTGGCTTGATAGAGTTGACTTCCTGGGTCATGTGGTGACTAGTGATGGTATTCTTGTGGACCCGAGGAAGATAGAGGCTGTACAGCTTTGGCCCAGACCTGTATCGGTGACTGAGGTCCGTAGCTTTTTGGGCTTAGCTGGTTATTATCGCCGTTTTGTGCAGGATTTTTCGAGTATCGCTGCACCGCTGATTGGACTGACCCGGAAGGGGGTTCCTTTTCTCTGGACTGATGCGTGCGAGCAGAGTTTTCAGCAGTTGAAGACTCGATTGACGACAGCACCAGTTCTTTCTTTACCTTCTGGATTGGGAGGCTACGTTGTGTATTGTGATGCTTCTCGAGTGGGGCTCGGCTGTGTTTTGATGCAGCATGATAGGGTGATTGCATATGGTTCTAGGCAGCTGAAGAAGCACGAGCAGAATTACCCCACTCACGATCTTGAGATGGCTGCGGTAGTCTTTGCGTTGAAGATCTGGAGGCACTACTTGTATGGAGAGTCGTGTCAGATCTTCACGGATCACAAGAGTCTGAAGTACATCTTCCAGCAGCGAGATCTGAACCTGAGACAGCGCCGATGGATGGAGCTAGTGAAGGATTATGATTGTGAGATCCTTTATCACCCGGGCAGGGCAAATGTGGTAGCCGATGCTTTGAGTCGTAGGCCCGTGGGTAGCTTGTCCCAGCTGAGCGCCGTTCGGTGTCAGTCTTCTGCAGATTGGCAGCTCTTGTGTGATAGTAGAGTGCAGTTCGAGTTCACCTCCACTGGGGGACAGTTTGCTAATGTCCGCGCCCGTCCACTACTTGTTGATCGTATTCGTGAGGCGCAACCCAGTGGTGCTCGCTTGTCTGAGATTCTTGAGCTTGTTCGACAGGGTACAGTTTCGGAGTTCATGATTGATGACCAGGGTGTGCTACGATGTGGGACTCGCTTGTGTGTACCAGATGTTGATGGGTTGAGACGCGAGATCCTAGAGCAGGCACATCAGTCGGCCTTTAGCGTTCATCCAGGTTCCACCAAGATGTACCGAGACTTGAGAGGCTACTACTGGTGGGAAGGGATGAAACGCGATATTTCGGACTTCGTTTCGAGGTGCCTGACTTGTCAGCAAGTCAAGGCTGAGCATCAGAGACCGGCTGGAGAGTTGCAGCCTTTACCCATTCCGGAGTGGAAATTGGAGCAGATTTCCATGGATTTCATTGTGGGTCTACCCAGGACCAGTAGAGGGTACGACTCCATTTGGGTTATTGTAGACCGGTTGACGAAAGCGGCTCACTTCCTTCCAGTGAAGACCACTTTCGGCTATGCTCAGTACGCTCAGCTTTATATAGATGTGATTGTGCGTTTGCACGGTGTTCCCACATGCATAGTATCCGACAGAGGTACCCAGTTTACTAGCCGTCTATGGCAGAAGCTTCAGGAAGCTTTGGGTACCAGATTGAGTTTTAGCACCGCTTTTCATCCGCAGACAGATGGTTAGACGAAGCGGACTATTCAGACTCTGGAGGATATGCTCCGTGCATGTGTGCTTGATTTTGGGGGCAGTTGGGATCGTCACTTGCCGTTGATTGAGTTCTCCTACAATAACAGCTTCCAGGAGACTATTCAGATGGCACCTTTTGAGGCTTTATATGGTCGGAAGTGTCGATCGCCAGTCTGTTGGACCGAGCTTAGTGAGAGTTTGGTTTTGGGACCCCAGCTTGTTCAGGAGACTACGGAGAAGATTCAGCTGATTCAGGACAGGATGAGAGCAGCCCAGTGCAGGCAGAAGTCTTATGCCGACCGTCGTCGTCGCAGACTTGAGTTCGCAGTGGGAGACCATGTATTCCTGAAGATTTCTCCGATGAAGGGCGTTATGCGATTTGGGAAGAGAGGGAAGCTCAGTCCCAGATTTGTAGGTCCTTTCGAGATCCTCGAACGAGTGGGTTCGGTTGCTTATCGTTTAGCGCTCCCGCCTAGTTTTCCAGATGTTCACCCCGTTTTTCATGTGTCGATGCTTCGTAGATACCTTCATGATCCTTCTCATATGATTCAGCACGAGACCGTTCAGCTTGAGCGTGATCTTTCGTTCACCGAGCAGCCGATAGTTATTTTGGATCGGCAGGTGAAGAAACTTCGGTCTAGGGGCTTTCCTTCTGTAAAGGTTCTGTGGCGTAGTCCGACTAGTGAGGAGATCACTTGGGAGATCGAGAGCGAGATGCGGAAGAAATTCCCCCATCTTTTTGAAGGTACGTTTAGTATGAAATTGTAATTCGGGGACCGAATTTCTATAAGGGGGGAGATTGTAACATTTTAGAAATCGTTATGTGAATTTGTCCGTTTTAGGTTAAGTTTGTCGGTATTTTCCGTTTTTACCCGACTGTGAACAAACGACCATATAGACTTGCCAGCACCTAGATTAGCTAAAATAAAGCTAGTGCGCGAGCTTTGGGAGTATATGGGACGTTTTGGTTCAATTTGATTTTTCCCAATTTTTAATATTATTTTATTGCGGTATTCAAATTTTGGGAAAATTTCTGTTTGCGATCTTTTCTTTAAAATAATTGAGTTAAGAATTTCCTTCTCACTTCACTTAGAATATATTGTGTGGTCTAGAATTTAAGTTAGGAAATTTAAAAGAAAAAGGAAAGAAAGAGATAAGTAGATGCATGCATGAGTGAGTGTGTGTGTGTATGCATTTATAGGTAATAAATGAGGGAAATTGCTAGGAAATTCATCAAAATCCTCCACCTCACTCCCTTGGCCGAAATTCTCTCATTACCTACTGCCCTTGATCAATTCCCTTCTCATTTTACTTTAATTCTATCACAAAACTTCTCCAAAATCCTAAAATATCACAAAAATACCAAAAGCTTTGGATTTTCTTGCTCTTGATAACTTGGAGATAGGGAAAGCTTGGAACTTGGGAGCAAAGTTGTTAGGTATAACCCCTCTACTGTTAATTTGTAGTTTTTGTGTGGTTTTGATCGTTAATTTCTGTGTAGAACGTAGTTTTTATCGTTTGAGGCGATATCGGTTTTTTAGTGTCTTTTTAGAGATATTAGTATCTGCTGTGACCTGGGAGATTTAGTGTCTGTTTCAACAACTTCAGAGAGATGTGCAGGCTGACCTGAGGCACCACCAGAGAGACGGGGGCCACCCCGCCGGTTTGGGCCGGCGAGCTTTGAAGAGGGGGCCGGCGACACCGGCCGGCTAGTTAGGGTTTGGGGTGGGGTTTCTGTGGGTGTTGTCTGCTATGGTTTTGGGTTGTTTGGTACTGTTGATTTACTTAGTAAATGCAGTTTTACGTTATTGTGATTGCTTTAGAGATGTTCGCTTTATTTCTTGTGTTTGTGATATTATAGCGTCGCAAGCGGGGACTTCAGACGCTGCGAACAAAGGGAAGCAGGTGGTCGGATCTTCATAGCTGGAGACCACAGTGTGAGTAGATTTAACATCTACGGGGGATCGCCCGTATGGCGCTACGCGTCGGGGCTAGACATGATATAATATTAGCCGTATGCTTATTTGCTTATATAGAAACATTGCATGATTCATGTTGCATATAGTTACTTGTGCTTAATACTGTACCTGTTGTACACTGCACTATTATCGACAGTCCATGTTGCACGAGCACCAATGATATGCTACACACACCCTGTCGGTAATTGCCATGACACGCACAATACAAATGCTTATTGTATACCTTGCTATTAGTTAGCGACTTTAAACAGTTATACTTGTGCGACAATGCATATTACATAGAACATACCTGTATACCTACATGCTCATATGTATGCCATGCTATATTACTCGTTCGCACATAAACCTTGCTATTGTTATATGATCAATTTGTATTGCATATATATCGGTGGTATGGGACGCTGTATATATATGTATTTTGGTTTTGGATTTACATGATTTGTATTGCATATATATCGGTGGTATGGGACGCTGTATATATATGTATTCTGGATTTGAGATTTTTGGGAACCGCGAGATACATTTAATGACTTGATGCATTATTTGGCAAATCGTTCCGTGATATGCTCATATTGATGTTTTATGTTGCATATGCTACTTTATATGGATTTATGAATTTGAGATGCGATATGGGAAATTAAAGTGTCGATCTTGGGCACTTACTTTCCGAGAGATATATGGGGTTTGACAGACCGATACGTGGAAATACAAGTGTCCAGATGGGATACTTGGGTTTCGAGGAACGTATGGATATCAGGAAGACCGATACGTGGAAATACAAGTGTCGAGGTGGGATACTTGGGTTTCGAGGAACGTATGGATATCAGTATTTATGTGTCGATGATAGGCACTGGTTTTCGTGATGTTTTTGAGTGTCGATGTTTGACACTCAGGTTTCATGAGACGTACAGGATTTGAGGGGCCGATCTGAGGGCCGATCTGAGTATCTTGGGATTTGGGTGTTGTTGAGTTACACCGTGTTTTCCATGCTTATGATATGTGCATGAGATTATTTACTATTCCGCACTCAGTATAAAATTGATATGGATATCATGATAGTTGCATATTTATATTGTCATACTCATGCTATCAGTTCACATGTTATCGATCATTGCTGTTAGTGCATACTTGCGATTACTGTATGATGTTAATTACTATTCACGAGTTGGCAACTCACCCCCGTTGTGCCACAGTTTTTGCAGGACTTACCCTCTGAGTAGCCGCGACAGGGCAGCTTATCATCACTACTTTTGTGGATACCGCTACCTTGGCAGTGAGGCCGTTGCATTATAGGTGGGTTTGCGGTTATCCGTTGTACATTGTATATCTTTTTGGTTGGATCTAGTATTCTCCATCTACCCTTGTTGTATATGACTTAGAGACGACTTGTGAGAGATCAGTGTTGTATTATATTGGTTTTGGGAGCCGTGCTCGTAGAAGCAGGTTATTTTGGAAATGTTTACTTCTTTATAGTCGTTCTCTTGATATTTCTTTGCTTTGGCGTCGTATACTTGTTGTGGTGATTGTCTCCGCCGGTGGGCGTGATTTTTTTTCTCCCACTTGGGATGTTTTATATATTATCTGTGTTGTACCCATTTACGGGGCCAGTTTTACAAAGGAGGTGCTGCCGAAATTTTTATGAAAGAAAACTAGAGTTAGAGATTTTAAATGGCGACATCTAATACTTTTAAATTATGTTTTCTCCGTTGATCCGGTTTTGGGTGGTTTAGATTTCTGGGTTTTCGGCTTACTTAAGTTACGTACGCCTGTAGACGTTACGTAGGTTAAGTGCCGGTTACGGGCCGATTTGCGGGTCGTGACAATGACCTAGTCTACAAAGCCACAAGAAGGATTCGTTCATTTCTGAACTACTCCTCTTATGTGTGTTCTAGATACTTTGAACTGTGGTTTGATTTAGAACGTATATGCTATTATATAACGTGCCTAATTCAATCAACTCTTGATTAGGGAAAATGTTCACAACATTATCCTCCAATACAGAATTATATCATTCTTTAACTTAATAAAGAATCTAATGTAATGTTGTATATCAGGTTCGGTATGTAATAACTTTCGTTCAGAATCAATGTATTTACCATTTGGTATTACACGGTGATATTTTCCAACTGACTTGGCCGCAACAATTGCACCATTCACTAACACTTAGAAACATATCACCCAATCTCATTTCTCTACCTTTCTTTAGCCCATGTAACATCTTACATATGTGGGATCCTGATCTGGTATCTCATACCTAGGACGTAGAGGATACCAAGAAACAGTTCTTGATAACAAACACACCCGAAAAATATGCATCAACATGCTTATTCCTCGAATGGGTGGCATGGAAATCCGGATATTCCCCAATTTCCTGCTCGGACTTATAACAATTATAAGATAGAGCAGAACCAACGTTCCCCAGCTCAGTATAATAAGCAGATTCGGTCAATGCATCCATATTATTATTTTGATTAAGGCGTGACTTGGTCGCTACCAGGGGAGAGAGAGAGAAGAAAACACTCTGCGTATGCTCTTGCAAGATCAAATTGATTATTATTTTAACTAATCAGGACGGCTCCCACTATTTTATCAAATCTTCCTTCAAAACCTAAAAGGTAAGACTAGCCGAGATTAATTACACCCTATAAGTTCGCCAATCTTTCGGCCAGGCCAGTGTCGGTACTTTAAGGGTGGTTCCCCATGCTTTCGCACGGACTTAATTAAAATAAACCTCATTTTCCCAGGGGCGTAACCCCGTTAACACCTTTCTAGACACCTACTTGATCGGCTAATTGTAATGTGTAAAACTCTCTCAGGAGTAACTCTTACTCGCAGTAGGTATCGGGATCCAACTATCTCATAGAAGGTATGCAATCTCATTGCAAATTTCAACACTTAAAATTCCCGATAAAATTTTACCCCTAGCGTCCTATGACCTTGATGCAGGCCAACAAACCATTGTCCGCTAGTCAAGTTCAACCCGTACATTTCATGATTGAATTAAACCCACCCACACGACCCTTGACGCAGGCCAACAAAGTCGCACGACTACCCTAATCCAATCGCATCATATGCAACAGATATGCACTAGTTAGCTATCGCACACTACGCCTTGACGCATGCCAACAAACGTAGCACGGATACTAAGTAGTACTTATCTGAAATGACGGAAGGCTACGACAGGTTTTTAAGAAAACCCTTTGCGTAATAAACTTGATATCTTTGTAGAATCGAGTGATTTTGAAAAGGAGTATTTTTTGAGGCTTTTACTAGTTTTGCTAAAGAGGTCACTCTCGGTGAAGTGATCTCGGCTCTTTCCTCAACGAATGAGGTGCAGGATATTTCACAAATACCACTATGCAAAACAAGAACTAAAAAAAAGCAATCAAAAACAAAACCGAGTGGGTTGTAGCATCTGCTAGTTTCGCTAAAGAGGTCACTTCCGGTGAAGGGATCTCGGCTCTTTCCTTATCGAATAAGGTGCTGGTTATTCTACAAGGAATACCACTATGCAAAGCAAGAATTAGAGCTACCAATTTTTAAAACAAGATTCTACAACATCTTTAGGTTTCTTTTATTTCATTAATCTCATTAATGAAGTCCCATCAATTATGCTTCCTAAGCATCACAGAAGAAATGAAAGCAGCAATATTTATTATATATCATATATATAATATAAGCATTCGTCTCATAATATCAAGTGATCACAGCACAGAATATTAGCAGCAGAAGATAACATATGAAATATTGGATATACTAGGAATTCCGTGTTCTAAATTAAGCCAATAAAAACGCGGATTCCACGGTTGTGATGAATAGCCAAACCCACATCCCTAGATCCCTACGAGAGCGGCAAGCAACCCTACCAATTCTAGAGTTAGGAGACCCGGTCTCGACTCCTCGAGATGGTCTCCCAATGGACCCTAGAACCCGGTTACTTGTGCTCTCCTCCTTGGGTCTATCCTAACGCGGAAAAGCAAATAATATACATCAATGGTGACATCATCCTTAATGCGGAAGTGCCCCAATAAAAGAATATTACATACAAGTTTTAAATGAATGAAAATGAAAAACTCTCATCTCACATAAAAAAAATGGCTATTCAAAACACGACGATCCAATATAACATATCACAGCAACACATAACATCACATGTTATCAACGTAAGTAAATATGCGTATCCCAATTGTCGTTGGCATATAGCAACGAAACCAGCGATACTGTTAGTGTATATGCCCTAGAGGCCATTATTGTATCATACTAGATTGTATATTACTTAATGGAAGCTTGGGATATTCACAGTTACATATACAGTCTTGCTAAAAATGGTAGTATGCTACTTGGTTTGAGTCTACTTTAATATGTGCATATGTTTCTTATCACTTATACATATTAGTAGAGCCCATAGGATCTTTGCTTGATTACCAGCGTCGTGATGGCAATCACACTAGTGGGGGCTGGGTAGTCTGTAAGCAACATCCTATACAGGTCCCTGGTCGTTGGATTATCGAGATAGGGCATCGATATTCCGGAGTAGACTAAGTGTATACGCTTCTCATCCCAGTTGGGGAGATGGTCTGTCCCACAGCCATCAGTACGTCGTACTAGAGATAGTATACAGGTGCTCGTTAGGTTACGGGTACACCGGACAGGACTCGCCGAGGAACTGATTGGTTGGTATTATACCCATCGTCAGTTATCAGTTCCTAGGTGACATGAGTACAGCATAGTCCGCAGACTTGACACTGCTGCTTCGCCTCGAGTGTGTCCCACTGTTCTTAGATTGCTACCCTACCACGGCTCAAAGAAGTCGTGCAAACAGGTAGCAGTTGGGTGCAGTCCCGAGCACTTGGAGGCAGTGACAGTTAGATAGGATTCGTCTCTCCCGGTATTGGGAGTTGATATCGCACTGTGTCAGAGAGACATTACGCAAAGTCCCTGGCCAGGGCAAGCAAGATATACTGGTAGGTTCCAGTAGCTTCTCAGGGCGTAATGGGCTTCGCTCCGACATGACTTATACAGCTATTAGGGGACTGACGCTTGCCGCCCCCTAGGCTTGATATGCGATAGTCTTAGGCGAACAGACCGGACTGTACGGATATTGTCACATCAGGCTCAGTGGGAGTTCGGATGATTTTCCTCATCGGCCTTCTTATCGACATCTACCTGGGGACCGTTACGTACAGCTAGTGCCGCTTGCGGTCTGTGGTTAAACCCACTGCCAGCGTAGTGTCGAGTCTTTAGAGTCCCACACAGAGTGTTTCCCTGCTCCAGGCGAAACGATATAGAGGTCGTATGGTTTTTACGACAAGCGTTCGGATGCGTACGTGTGTTTTCGCACGTACGACTTTTCGGACAGTTTATACTAGCCGGCTTTGGTTTAAGCCAGATTCTAGTATCAGGTTATTGGATTTATGCAGTCTAAAGTTTTTCCGTGTTTTCACGGATTGGAGGGGCGTTCTCGTAATTTGTCGAGAAGGTTCTAGAAGAGTGGTGACATGAGGGGTTGAGGTGGCTTTTTCTTGATTACTTTGTGTGACTCATTTATATGATTCATCATATCATTAATGCTTCATTAATGATCTAATGACTCACATGACGAATCACTCTCCTTGATTAAATGAAACATGATGAATAATCAATTAATTGATATTATTTGATAATTCATTATGTATCATATATTCAAGTGAGAAGGATTTTATGAAATAAGATATTCATTTCTCATCTTCTCCTTCTCTCTCCTCAAGCTCACTCTCTCTTGAAACCCTAACCCTAACCTCTCATGTGTTGAGATCAAGGGTTAGCTAGACTAAAACATCCATAACCTCACTCTATATCCCCTAGGTAGCTTAGATTAGCACTTTAAGCAACCTAGTTATCTCAAGTTTGAGATTTAGCTTGGCGTAGGAGCTTTCGGGTGGATCGTCTTTGATTCGAGGAGGCCGTGAAGTTGCCGATGTTCCAAGGAGCCTACGAGGAGTGGAGGACAGCGATGAAGACCCGAAGGACATGTAACGTGAGGTATAACTCCGGTACCGAGTAGTTAAACCTCTAGTATAACGTTAGCAATGGTTTAGATTACGATTCATGCGCTCAAGTCCGTGTTACGAAGCTTTGATAATCGTTTTTCATATATTCCGCCTCCCCGCAAGTTATTGGGGTGCGTGACATGGACTTACAGTGGTATCAGAGCCAACTAAACCATTACTAGCTTATTAGCAATTGATTAGAAGTTCGATCGACGAAAAACACGGAAAAACAAAACCCTATTCCATAACAGTTTCTGTAAATTTTAAAAGTGTCGCAAAATTTTTTTGACATACCTTAAAATTCACAGCAGGGAATTATAAGAAATCTGGGAAAATTCGAGGAGGCAACTCGACAAAACGGCCGCGTTTCCGCGGCAACAGAGAGCTTTTGCCGCGGAACCGCCGCCGAGTCAACGCCGAGTTGACTCGGAGTTTCACAGTAATTCATTTTTTTGGGTTTTTTGTTTTCCTGTATATACTGTTTCTGCCCAGGTTGCCTCTGTGATGATTTGCTTTTGGGGATAGACACGGATATAGGTAATCGATCGATGTTCTAAAACTTTTGCTAATTGGATCTTTATTTGTAATGTTTAATGTGTTCGTAAACCTCCCCTAACTGCTAGTATGTCGGTTAGCAGGGGGTTGCACATTTCTGTAATGGATTTTATCTGTTTGTGTATATAAACTGTATTGGACTGTTGTGGTGATAGCCGGTTTTTGTGATGGGTTATTGTATTAATTCATTCGATGTAATTGTAATAAGTTGTAATATTATTTTGCGGGGCACATCCAGGTTGCGGTTGTAGCCACCGTTGAATTATTTCTTTTTACTGTTTATGCTCCTAGGATAGACCCAAGGTGGGGTGCACAAACTACCGGGTATTTTGAAGTGTTGAGGCAGACCGCTTCACTTCTAGTTCTTGGCGGGTAGTTTGCCGTACCCGTAGGGGTCTGGGGTGGGGTAATGGCTATTCATCACAACTGTGTAATCCGTCTTTCCTTGCAGGCTCAAAAGAAACGCGGATTACTTGCATATCCAATAAAGTTTATCTGTGATCTGGAATGCTTATTATTGCGTCTGACGAATGTACAATATCTATATATAAATAGCTATTAGACGTCACTTATTTTTTACACCCGCGCTAGCCCAGCCCCCGCTCTGTCGTTAGTTAAGTAACCTAACGGGTGATGACGGGACCCCGTGGCGAATGCGGATGGCATAAGAGGACATGGTATTTTCGTTGTTTTCTGCAATGATAAGATTAAATGATGGGACGCATTATTATAATGCAAAGAAAATAAACCAAAGTTTAATCGTTGGAACAAATTTAAAAGAAACCACTCGGTTATTTTAAAAAAGCAGATTTTTTTAATTGCGGAGCTTTAGCCACTCCTTTTAAAAAGTATCAGGTTCCTTCGATTATATCAAGTTCACTACGTTCACGGTTTTGCCAAAACCAGTCGTAGCCCTCCGTCATTTCAGTTAAATATTCAGTAGTATTCAAGCTATGTATTTTGACCTTCGCCAAGGCATAGTGATTGGTAGCTGCTGGATATTTATCTGTAGCATAGATAGATGCGTTGGTTTGGGACAGTCGTACTACTATTTTGGCCTTCGTCAAGGGTATGTACGGATGGGTTCAAATTAACCTGGATAATGACGGGTAGAACTTGACATGTGACTTATGATATGTTGGCATTCGTCAAGGTCATAAGAGCATGGGGCAGAAATCCACATTGGGAATTTCAAAAGAAACTGAAATTTGCAGAGAGATGCATACCATTTTGGAGTTTGATGAATGTTGGTAGGATCCCTTCAACATTATCTTACGATGATATTTTGGATCCCGATCCTACTGTGAGTACATGCTACTTATCAGGAGATTCACAACTTAACGATCAATGCTATAAACCAAGTAGGTGCCTAGAAAGGTGTCAGCGGGGTTACGCCCCCAGAGAAAAGAGGTTATTTAATTAAGGAACTTCGCGAAAGCGTTGGAAAACCTCCCTCGAAGTATCGACACTGGCCTGGCTGAACGGTTAAGCAAGTATTGTACGGTGAGAATTGTCCTGGCTAATTCTTCTTTTATGGTTTGAGGAGGGATTCGAGAAACAGTGGGAGCCATCCAGTTTAGATAAATTAAACCACTCTAAACTTGCAAGAGCATCATGCTAATAGTATCTTCTTCTCTCTCTTAAAATTGCAGCGACCCTGTGACCACACATAGGTTACATCTAGATAAATATTTGACTGAATCTGACTTATATAACTGGCAAAAGTCTGTCCAGATGTCCATTGCCTATGACAAGCTGGACCACCCTATTGAGGGACATTCCTATTGTTGTAGGATTGGGCATTGGCAGAATGATTGCAGGGCTTTAGAAGCCAGTAGCCAGGATACGAAGCATGTTGTGGCTTCGACTTCGGGTGTGTTTATGATAGAGAACTGTATGTCAGTTAACCCTACTTCCTGGGTATTGGATACCGGATCAGGAACTCACATTTGTAATTCATTACAGGCTCTGAGAAATCGTAGGGTTATCGGGATAGGAGATATGACCCTCACAGTTGCTAACGGAATGAGCATGAACGCTGAATCCGTAGGGGAATATCATCTTGGAATGACAACTGGGCAGATATTGATTCTGCGTAACTGTTTTTATGTACCAGGTACGACTTGTAATATCATATCCGTACCCTTACTTTCTAAGGAAGGATATGATTTTACTTTTACAAGAGATGTGGTTCACATCCACCTAAATCAAGATTTGATTGGGTCAGGTACATTAGAGAACGGAATATACGTATTAAATCAAGCTCAGATCTTCAGTGTCCAGAACACACTTAAAAGAAAGTCTCCGGAAACAAATCAGGCTTTCTTATGGCATTGTAGACTAGGTCACATCAATGAGAGAAGATTAAAAAAGTTACATAGAGAGGGATACTTGGATCCGTTCGAGTATCAGTCTTATGCCACTTGTGAATCTTGTCTCATGGGAAAGATGACAAAGACTCCGTTCACTGGACACGGAGAAAGAGCAAGCGAGCTCTTAGGACTCATACACAGTGATGTGTGTGGTCCGATGTCTACACATGCGAGAGGTGGTTATTCCTACTTCATTACTTTTACGGATGATTTCTCTAGGTATGGACATATCTTCTTAATGAAGCATAAATCCGAGGCCTTTGAGAAATTCCAGGAATACAAGAATGAAGTTGAAAAACAAACCGGCAAAAGTATCAAGATACTGAGATCTGATCGAGGTGGTGAATACTTAAGCGCCGAGTTCCTGGGTTACTTAAAAGAGAATGGAATTATCTCTCAACTTACTCCTCCATACACACCACAACACAATGGTGTATCAGAAAGGAGGAATCGAACCCTATTGGATATGGTTCGTTCCATGATGAGTAAAGCTGAGTTACCGCGATTTTTCTGGGGTTATGCACTAGAATCAGCTGCATATCTTTTAAACAAGGTTCCAACCAAAACTGTGCCTACCACACCATATCAGATGTGGAGTGGGAAGAAACCCTGTCTTCAGTACCTAAAGACATGGGGTTGTCCAGCTTTTGTAAAAAAGCAGCATTCGGACAAGCTCGAGGCACGCTCAGTACTGTGTAAGTTTGTGGGATACCCAAAGAACTCCAGGGGGTATTTTTTCTATTACGCAGAGGAACAAAAGATTTTTGTTTCTCGTAATGCCCATTTTCTAGAATATCGATTTTTAGAAAAGGAAACTAGTGGGAGCGAAATAGAACTGGAAGAAATTCCAGAAACACAAACTACAACTGAAAGTTTGGTAGAACCAGAAGTTCAAGAAGAACAGGACATCCCGATGCCACTCCGCAGGAGTAGTAGGTAATCTCATCCGCCCGAGAGATACTACGGTTTTCTCATAGACGGGGATAGAGAGGATTGCACTATTGAATATGATGAGCCTACTAGCTTCCAGCAAGCCATTCAGAGCGGTGACTCGGTAAAATGGCTAGATGCAATGCGGACCGAAATGGAGTCCATGTACACCAACAAAGTATGGACTTTGGACATTGCTCCAGATGGGGTAAAACCCGTAGGATGCAAATGGATCTTCAAAAAGAAGATTGGTGTAGATAGACAGGTTGAAACCTATAAGGCTAGACTTGTTGCAAAGGGTTTCCGTCAAAGACGTGGTTTGGACTATGACGAAACCTTTTCTCCAGTAGCTATGCTTAAATCTATTCGGGTCCTTCTTGCTATTGCTGCCTTCCACGATTATGAAATCTGGCAGATGGACGTAAAGACGGCCTTTCTAAATGGTAATTTGGAAGAAAGCGTCTATATGGATCAGCCAGAAAGATTCATTCAGAGTGGGAGCAGCGGTAAAGTATGCAAGCTGCTTAAGTCCATTTATGGACTAAAGCAGGCATCGCGGAGTTGGAACATCTGTTTTGATGATGCTGTCAAAGAATTTGACTTTATCAAAAATCCAGATGAACCATGCATATACAGTAAGATTGTAGGGAGAGCTGTAGTATTCCTCGTCTTGTACGTGGATGACATTCTCCTAATAGGAAATGAAATTGCTATGTTACAGTCAGTCAAAAGATTCTTGTCACATAAATTCTCCATGAAAGACCTAGGTGATGCCACCTACATTCTGGGGATCCGGATCTATCGTGATAGATCAAAAAGGATATTGGGACTTTCACAGTCCAGGTACATAGACACCATAGTGAAGAGATTCAGTATGGAAGATTCTAAGCGCGGTAACCTACCGGCTTGTCACGGAATCACCCTCTCCAAAGAGATGTCTCCCAAGACTGATTTGGAAAGGGATCGCATGTCAATTATACCCTACGCTTCTGCAGTAGGCTCTATAATGTATGCGATGTTATGTACCAGACCAGATGTAGCATACGCATTGAGCGTAGTAAGCCGGTATCAAGCAAACCCAGGGGAGAAGCACTGGATAGCAGTAAAGAACATTCTCAAGTACCTGAGAAGGACAAAGGAGATGTTCTTGGTATATGGCGGAAAAGACCTTCAGATGGAGGCTTTTGCCGACTCCGGCTTCCAGAGTGACAAAGATGACTCCAAATCCATGTCAGGTTTTGTCTTCACCCTCAATGGAGGGGCAGTCTGTTGGAAGAGTTCCAAACAGGAGACCGTTGCAGACTCAACGATGGAAGCAGAGTACATAGCTGCTTGCGATGCCGCAAAAGAAGCAGTCTGGATGAAGAAGTTCCTCACAGAACTTCAGGTGGTTCCTACCAGTGTTGGTCCAATACCTCTGTATTGTGACAACAACGGCGCTATAGCTTTAGCAAAGGAACCCAGGTCCCATCAGAAGTCCAGACACATCTTAAGGCGGTATCACCTGATCAGGGAGATCATAGATCGCCGGGAGATCGAGGTGAAGAGAGTAAAGACGGAGGATAATATTGCTGATCCATTCACAAAGGCCATTCCTTAGACGTAGTTCGAGAGGCTATTCGAGATGATAGGTCTACGATATGCCAGCTCATGGCCCTAGTGCAAGTGGGAGATTGTTAGTGTATATGCCCCAAAGGCCATTATTGTATCATACTAGATTGTATATTACTTAATGGAAGCTTGGGATATTCACAGTTACATATACAGTCTTGCTAAAAATGGTAGTATGCTACTTGGTTTGAGTCTACTTTAATATGTGCATATGTTTCTTATCACTTATACATATTAGTAGAGCCCATATGATCTTTGCTTGATTACCAGCGTCGTGATGGCAATCACACTAGTGGGGGCTGGGTAGTCTGTAAGCAACATCCTATACAGGTCCCTGGTCGTTGGATTATCGAGATAGGGCATCGATATTCCGGAGTAGACTAAGTGTATATGCTTCTCATCCCAGTTGGGGAGATGGTCTGTCCCACAGCCATCAGTACGTCGTACTAGAGATAGTATACAGGTGCTCGTTAGGTTACGGGTACACCGGACAGGACTCGCCGAGGAACTGATTGGTTGGTATTATACCCATCGTCAGTTATCAGTTCCTAGGTGACATGAGTACAGCATAGTCCGCAGACTTGACACTGCTGCTTCGCCTCGAGTGTGTCCCACCGTTCTTAGATTGCTACCCTACCACGGCTCAAAGGAGTCGTGCAAACAGGTAGCAGTTGGGTGCAGTCCCGAGCACTTGGAGGCAGTGACAGTTAGATAGGATTCGTCTCTCCCGGTATTGGGAGTTGATATCGCACTGTGTCAGAGAGCCATTACGCAAAGTCCCTGGCCAGGGCAAGCAAGATATACTGGTAGGTTCCAGTAGCTTCTCAGGGCGTAATGGGCTTCGCTCCGACATGACTTATACAGCTATTAGGGGACTGACGCTTGCCGCCCCCTAGGCTTGATATGCGATAGTCTTAGGCGAACAGACCGGACTGTACGGAGATTGTCACATCAGGCTCAGTGGGAGTTCGGATGATTTTCCTCATCGGCCTTCTTATCGACATCTACCTGGGGACCGTTACGTACAGCTAGTGCCGCTTGCGGTCTGTGGTTAAACCCACTGCCAGCGTAGTGTCGAGTCTTTAGAGTCCCACACAGATAGTTTCCCTGCTCCAGGCGAAACGATATAGAGGTCGTATGGTTTTTACGACAAGCGTTCGGATGCGTACGTGTGTTTTCGCACGTACGACTTTTCGGACAGTTTATACTAGCCGGCTTTGGTTTAAGCCAGATTCTAGTATCAGGTTATTGGATTTATACAGTCTAAAGTTTTTCCGTGTTTTCACGGATTGGAGGGGCGTTCTCGTAATTTGTCGAGAAGGTTCTAGAAGAGTGGTGACATGAGGGGTTGAGGTGGCTTTTTCTTGATTACTTTGTGTGACTCATTTATATGATTCATCATATCATTAATGCTTCATTAATGATCTAATGACTCACATGACGAATCACTCTCCTTGATTAAATGAAACATGATGAATAATCAATTAATTGATATTATTTGATAATTCATTATGTATCATATATTCAAGTGAGAAGGATTTTATGAAATAAGATATTCATTTCTCATCTTCTCCTTCTCTCTCCTCAAGCTCACTCTCTCTTGAAACCCTAACCCTAACCTCTCATGTGTTGAGATCAAGGGTTAGCTAGACTAAAACATCCATAACCTCACTCTATATCCCCTAGGTAGCTTAGATTAGCACTTTAAGCAACCTAGTTATCTCAAGTTTGAGATTTAGCTTGGCGTAGGAGCTTTCGGGTGGATCGTCTTTGATTCGAGGAGGCCGTGAAGTTGCCGATGTTCCAAGGAGCCTACGAGGAGTGGAGGACAGCGATGAAGACCCGAAGGACATGTAACGTGAGGTATAACTCCGGTACCGAGTAGTTAAACCTCTAGTATAACGTTAGCAATGGTTTAGATTACGATTCATGCGCTCAAGTCCGTGTTACGAAGCTTTGATAATCGTTTTTCATATATTCCGCCTCCCCGCAAGTTAGTGGGGTGCGTGACATGGACTTACAGATACACCACATATTACACTTACGGTCGCAGAAAAGAAAGTGAAAACTACAACAATTGGAATCCGCAACCACCTTAGACATCATAAACCCAATGTATCACATACTTTGGATTTCATGCCTAACCAAATGAATTTCTTAGACATCACATGCCTAACAATTATAAACCCCGCATTTTAGTCTCGATATTGAAAACACTTTCCAATAACAAGTCGGGTAGTTCAACAAGATTCCCAACAACCTGATCGAATGCTCGTTGGAAACTTTAGTAGACGTCCACACCCCCGATGTCGTCGACGAAGTGCACATAGGCGGAACACCGCGGCCGCGAGCACCCTAACGGATGCTGTTGGCGACGGGGTTCTACTACAGTCACTTGGTCGGGGCTATGGGGCCTGGCAATCTAGTAAGGTTACCGGATAAGTATCCGCGTACGCTACGTGATTGCGACGGACTTTTGATCCATATCAAAATTCCATGGCACCCGATCAAATGAGAGTAAATTGCTAGATTTATAAAATTCAAACTAGTTATCACATAACTAATCATTGTGGATTCCAAATATTGTATCACAATCACAGATAGCTAGATGATGTTAAACTTTTCAATCGAATAAACAAACACCCAGAATTTCCCAAAGACCTCAACATTTAAGCGGAGTCTAAAAATACTCAGAACATGCCACAACACCTATGGACCAGCCGTAGAAGGGTCAGCCCTTGTCTCACTTATGGCACCGCGGAAATACCACAAACCCTAGGATTTGGTGGCTGTTCCGACGGTCACAGAATCGAGTTAGGGTTTCGTTCTTTTAGAGGCTCCACAGAATCACGTGCATGATTTTCTGAAGATTTTAAACTTGGAAAAAAATCCAACTCTTGGAAAATTTCCGGCAAGGGAAAATATGGGTTATTGATACCCGTTCGAACTTTTTAACGTCATCTACATAACACGAAATGATGTTAGAGTTACGATTACGAAACACTCTGAATTTCCTTTGCACAAAGATAACATCACATGCAAATTTAGCAAAAACAAGCAACACCTAAAATACCAATACCCAAAGACTGGAACACGGGAAAAATTTGAAGCCAAAAAACCCCAGCAAAACCGATGAGCTCGCAAATTATAGCCTTGTGGCCGGCCAAAATCCGGTGGGGAGGGGTCAAATTTCTACCGTGTTCATGTTACATCTCATATAACATTCTGTTGTTGCTTAAAAAAAAATTTGACACTTTAAAAATTTCGACAGAAACTAGATTTTTATTTCGTGTGTTTCGTAGTTATTTTGGTTTTGTAATTCTACAAATATCGTCTAATTCTCTTGCTTGGATCTGATACCACTGTAGGGTTACCTTGCACGACAGCAAGGTTTTGGGAGGCTCGTCCATGCCATTTTAAAAAATTTCCATGCCAAACAACCCTAAAGCTAGAATCTTAACTAGAGATTTAGACGAAATAAAAATGTAAACAACTTTACATACAAAATGAACAAGGAATACAACCTTTGTAGACCGGTCCTAAACTTCAATAGCTCCGTGTAGTAGTCCCTTCACTCCAAGTAGTGAACTCCCGGACTCTAGAAAGGCTTCACAAGATGAACGGAACAAGGTTGCTTGAAGTCTTCGAGGCCGAAGATGATCTACGTCGAGGAGACACCAACTCAAGCTATCGCTTCGCTAATATGGAATTAGTGAAGCAAACACCCTAAAATAAATGGCTAGTATAGTAGAGGATGATGAAGTAGGAATTTTTCTCACTATAGATTTAGTTTTCTCACAATATTTCATCACCTTGAGAAAAGCTAGAAAGCTTTCTCTTGATGAAGAAGAAGATGAAGTGGAGAAGAGAATGGAACTCATGAGGTGAGAATAACAATCATGGGTGAGTTTGTATCATATACTAACCCATGTAGAGACTAAACTATGGCTAAGGATAATGGTTAGGTTAATAAATATCTCATGTAAAACAAAATTAGTGGACTAAGTCAATGGTTAGCATAAGCTTCTCCAAGCTTCCAACCCTGACATATTTCCATCAATTTTGATTTACTTGGAAAAATAAAAACCCTAATATTATTTTAAGTATAGTTTAAGTCTCATACACCCATGAAGCATGTGGAATCAAGCATGACACAATAAAATGTACATTAAATATATCACATATATACTATATGCACACAAGTGAGAAAAAGAAATGTTTAAGTGAGCTAATATTAGTTAATGTAAATTAATATATCGAATATATAATTATACATTAAATTATTAAATCAACACTTGATTTAATAATCCGGCTATATCACATACAACCGACTAATATAAAATGTATCATCTTGTCGAATCAACACTTGATCCGATAACCCAGCTATATCACATATAACCGACCGATATCATATATCGCGAGAATAGAACGCGGTATCACATACACGCATTAATCTCGGTCCCGCACATATCACATATGTGCTCCTACTTCGTTTCGCTTGAGCCAGGAAACCTCTGCGTAGGACTCTAAAGACTCGTCAATACGCCAGCAGTAGGTGGTGATCATATCAGTCATCCACAAGCCGCAAGCGGTCTGCTAAACGTAACGGCCACCCGGGTATTGAGCAATCAGAAGATCAACAAGCAAGCCTGCTCATTCTCCTACGAATCCAATCAGTAACACTACCGTACAATCCGGTCTCTTCGTCTGATATGTCGTATATCGCAGCCTGGGGGTTGTAAAACGTCAGACCGCAATAGCCTGATAAGTTATGCCGATGTGAGGCTCATAACGGTTCGAGAAACTACTGATAACACTTACCTATAGATCTCAGCAAACATGGCCAGGGATTTCCTGTTATGGCCAATCGAGTATAGCGTAACATCAGCCCCCAATACCGGGAGAGACGAAATCCCCTCCTATCGCTCATTGCCTCCATGTGACTCGGGACTGTACCCAAAAACCACCGTTTTGCACAATCTCTTGAACGTGGTAAGCTGTAAATCAAAGCATAGTAGGAATCACACAAGACTCTATGACGATCTCGGGTCAACAGACTAACCTGTATCAGTGTAAGCAGAGAACTGCTATCTGACGATAGGTATAATACCATCTAGGAGTTCTCGGCAAGTCCGTTCAGTGTACCCAGTCTCCACCGAGCACCCGTATTCCTTCTCTGATGTCAAACACTAATGGATGTGGGATCATTCATCGCCCGTCATATGGGTCGAGAAGCATATACACTAGTCTACTCTGGAATATCGATGCCCCGCCTCGATACTTCCATGACTAGGAACATTTGAAGGATGTACTTACCGACTACTCTATCCCACTAGTATGATCTGCATCATAGTCCTGGTAGTCAAGTACTCATCCTAAGGGCTTTATCAACATGTAATATAGAGACAATAAGTGTACATGTTTAGATAAAGAGCAATCAGATAGCATACTATCATGTCGAGTAAGAAAGTCCTCCCTATATATGTCCAAGCATCTATTATAATATACATCACTTGTGTAATAATGGCCTCTAGGGCATACATATAACTAACACACTTGAGATTTTTCTTCACCCAAGTTCATTTTCTTTCTCTCTAGATTTTCTTGAGTTGAAAAATAAAAATAGAAAAGAATTTCTAAAGTGAGCAAAATTCCTACTTTATCAACCTACTCTCATCTATCCCATTAGATTAGGTTGTTTACTTCACTAATTCTTTGATTAGTGAAGAGGTAGCTTGAGTCACAGAAACTTCAAGGTGGATCATCTTCGGCATCGAAGATCCATTAGCAAGCTCGTTCCTTTCACCAAGTGGAACCTAAGAATAATTCTAGGGATTACTATTTGGAGCTTTAAAAGTGAAGGATCGGTCCACAAAAGTTTTATTCTCTATTCACTTAGCGTAAAACTTGTTTACTTGCTTACAAACCCTAATTCTCTAGTTCGATTCTAGGTTAGCGTAGCTTAGACTTCTAGATTTTTTAAAATTGAAAACTTGATGCATGTGGAAACCGAGTAGAGGTGCTAAGACACACTTTCAGAGTGGGGAATATACAGTCGGATACATAGTTGACCCGGTCGAGACCGAGGGGCAGAAAATCCGCATTTGAGACGGGGAGCCTAACGAGGACACTCGATACCGGAGATAGATGTGAGCACGGCGGATATCCAGGGGATACTGACCGAGGCTAGGGATATCGAAGGGTGACTGATCTGATGAGACGGTGTCGACGATATCTGTATTTGCGTGTCGATGGTGGATGTTCATCACGAAAAACTGTATTTCAATACCATTCATTCATTATCAATTTTGTGATATATTGGAACTATTAACCTGTGTCTTCTCAATAAATACAGATTACAGGTATTCATGACAAAACACTGGAAACAAACTCAAATGCATGGATACGACATTTGTGAGTTGACACTGCAACCTGAACAGAAAACCGATCATTATTCAAAGAGTTTCTTTTTGCAATATGCAAGTGTACACATTTTTTTATGCAAAATAGTCAAACACAATACAAGTGTGAACACATTGTGATGTATGAAACTTGGTGGGGCTGCCTAGCACAAACGGGCACACATAAATCATGACTTGTGCTAGTGGAGAGGCAAGTGGGTATAGGTCATGAGTGGAAACAAAAGGTGTGATGTGATTTAAAAGTTATATTTCCCTCCAAATCTACTGAGTGCAATCCAAGCTTATATAGAGAAATCAAACATTACCAGAGAGATCATGGAGAGCATACAAGTTCACCACACAAAGATGGGCCTCAGCACTCAATACAAAACCGGCGGAATGATCCAAAAAAACGGCGTTGCCGGCCCCACTAAGACGAAAATGCTCCATCTTTGTTCTGGTCATTTCATGTTGTCACATCATCCTTGTTTTATTATTTGTTTATTCCGATTTTATGTCTATAAATACCAGAACAGAGAGTAAGGAGAAGATATACTTTGGGCAATAGTTTAACACTCCATTCTATTGAAGCCTTGTAAATAGTAGTTAGTTACCTTGAGTTCCTTGCCTTCTCCTGATCTTGCAATCTCTTCATTGAGCTTGCAAGTTTAGGTTTTGTATATTGAACTCATGGTTTGTATCATCAATTTGAAATTAATGAAGCTTTCATTTTGCACTTGGGTTCTTAGTATTTCTTTCCTTACTTGCAATTTAATTTCATGCCTTTTACTTACTTGCAATTTTTTGTTATTTCTTTTATTTCTTCTCTTTTGCTCTTTCTTTTGTTGTTATGATGGTTTGTGAATAAGTGTATCTTGTTAGGAAAAGTGAATGGTTATTTAAGCTAGGTTTTCTTTTACTCATTCCTTTTACCCTTTACTTGCTAATCGAACTCCGTCCAAAGCTCACACAAGCGCTCTGTTAGGCAACCTACCCAACCACGGTAGCGGTGATCCCTAACCGTGACCGATTGCGTTTGGTTTGGCCGGAGGCGTATGATAAGAGACAAGAATGGAAGGACAAGGGTCAATAATCCGGATTTCTCGAAATACCGTGTTTAAGCACCATAATCCATGTTGTTGCCGATTACCATAGCTTCGTTAAGTCAAGTAAGGCACAAAGGCAGGAATACAGATTTTCCTAACTTAAACCAACCTATCTATATTCCTAACAAGCGTTTCGTTGCATATATACAAACACATAGGTTAGAACTGACTTCGTTCCGACCTTCGGCTTAACTCGTGAGAACAAGAACTTAAAACGCACCATTTCCCTACGGACGACCCGTACTCATCACAGCTAGCTACACGCGATGCCGTCTTGATTGCGGTTAACTTTAAACTTAATACGATACGCGAAATATCATTTCAATCAAATGGCGCCATTGTCGGGGAGACTGTAACGTTTTTATTCCTGTTATTTTGGGTTAATATCTGTATATCTTGTTTATAACACTAACTCCATTCTGAAAAACAAACTAAAAATCGAAAATTTTTGAAAAAAAACCAAAAAAAAACTAACATTTCTAACCTTTTTGTTCTTTGTTATTTGGTCCTGCTAACACTCTGAGACTAATTAAAAAAGTTAAACTATAACATTGGGAAAATACTAGAACATAGGGACAACAGAAGAAATTTGGAGCCCCAATTCAACATTTCGACTGGCGGATTCCTCCAATTTCCCGTCGCCACCGGCCAAATCCTTTCTGTTTGCTCCAAAGTTTTGTTCTCTGCTCCAGTGTTCTATTATTATCTTAATTTTATTGTTTGATTTTTATAATTTTGAGTGTGCAGGAGTTTGGGCACTCATATTGCTTTATCGCATTAAATATCCATTTTTCCGACCTTTTCAAATTTTCAGGAATTGCGAACTGCGATCGTGCGGAGCAAAATGTACATTCAAGTCTAAGGTGATAGTGAAGTACAGTGCCAAAGATATGGGTAGTTTGACCCGCGCAAGCGAACTTTTCAAGCTAATCGGATTAAATTCAACGGGGGTTTCTTAACCCAAAAACATATCGGTATGTATTTTCTAACACTTTCTTTCTCAAATCCGACACATCCACTATATTATTTTTGCAGAATTCTTTGCAAGTTCATTGCCAAATGCTAAAGGAACTAACCCATATTTGTTGCAGCGCTGCGCTTAAACAAAAAAAATGATTGTTTGATGTTTTGAACAACTTTTTCATTGATTTGTGCATTGCATCCATTAATACGGACTTAAGGGCAAGCAAACCCCACAACATACGGTAAAAGATTTCATCACTTTTTCCATGGCCCACAAATCACGAAATTGAGCATAACGTTTACCCGCACAAATTTTAAAAAGAACTAGACTTTAAAACTTTAAGGACTTTGCGCTCATTAGGAGAATTTAACTGTATTTAAAACACCGCTTAACGGTATATTGTTCATGGGGTGTCTAGGTAAAGTGTTCACGGCGAAACAGCCAAAAGAGAAAGGGTTATTCTAATTAAGGAACTTCACGAAAGCGTTGGAAAAACTCCACTTATCTCTGCACTTACCTGGCCTCGTAATCAGTATATCTTGAGCCCGTTTCTCGACACAGTTTTACTTTGACAATCGAGTTCTTGAGTAGGTCTAGTTGACCTAGGTGAACCCTAGACCAATTAGGTGTATGATATTTATGTCGTGATTGTTTTTCATTACCTTTTGTGTATATATTTTATTCTTTTGTTAATAACTAACATAAACATAAAAAAAAACTCATAACCTTTCTCTTCTTCTCCCTTTTCATATCATGGGTACCCCACAACGACTAACTCTTGCCGAACTTTGGTATCCTAAACAAGATATTACTTCATACGGCTCTTGTTTTGGTAGAACGTCAAACGATCCATCCATGCAAAAAATTTCTTTGAAAGATCGGATAGACGCTTCTAGGAACAAAACTTGGACACCACAATCCACGTCATATCAACCTTTTCAAACCTTCACCCCTCCTCATGTTGATATCCTTTCTGAGGGTAATGTGGTGACTCTTAAACCGATGTCCATTGCTGAACGTATTGCTCTACCTCATAGCCAATCATTCATTCCTTTTACCACTATGAATTCTTTAGGACAACAATTCCAACTACCTTCCTATCCAGATGTTGATCCTAATCCTACCCATTCTATGCAACCATTCGATTCCTATCAATCATATCCGACTTTCACACCCTCACTAGACATTGCCACTGAACATCAATTTGGGGGTTTTGCGTATCCGAATAAATTTGAATCTTTTCCTGAAACCCCTTCACAACCGATGTCTACTCTGGAACAATCATTAGAAGAATTTTGGGTAGCTTCATGCCGACAAATGGAGGAATTTAATGCATCCATGCCCTCATTCAATCTTATGAACCAGCAGCTAGTTCCCAACTAGCTCAAAAATTTTCAATGTATGATGTGGTAATAGAGCAATTTGATGATTTAAGTAATGAAAGTGCACAACCTACTCTTCAAAATCAAGCCTACCCATTCCTAATTGATTTCCACAACTCCAGTTCTGAAAGTCTGTCGAGTATCCCAACTGATTCACCAATCGAAGATAGAATGTTTAATGAGTTGTGCGACTACGTAGTATTTGATTTACCCAATTGTGAAGGGTCCCTTTCAAGTGAAACCGATACCACTCCCTTTGATCTATGCATCCCCAATCTAGAAATCCAACCGATTGAAAACCATGCTTTTGTTGAGGTGTTTCAGAACTTTACGTTTGACTTGATTGAGAATATCGATATTGGGGATAATATTGATGATGAATCCACAGTTTTGGATGAGTTCCTCTCACCAATTCAACACTTTCCTTCAGATCAGTATGGACATCATCCCGAATCTTTAACTGTTTCTGCTGAACCCTATTTACATCATGATGTTATTATTGATGATATGATCGATTACATGGATGATCTGGATTGTGAGGTGAATTTAGAGGAAATTTTTTAGGATAAACACGTTTTATTAAATGAGTCCGATTTTCCGATTCATCATGTCCTCTCCGTTGACTTTGAACATCCTCCTGCGCTTCTGACCAATACCATCCCTCAGTTATTTCCCTCCATCGTTTCCACCTCACAAGACACCCTATCAACTTCATTTCTTTCATCTGGTTCCCCAAGTTCGAGCCCATGTTTTCTAGCGAATCTTGAACGGTTTGAACCTTTTTCTCAGAGTATTGATAATTTAGTGCAGTTAGAAAACTTTAATTTCAAATCATTACAGACTATACTAAATCACTCAATCAATTTTCAACCTCGAGTTCGCACTCCGTTTCTTTCTCCCTTCCGTTCAGCTCCTCATCTACCGAGACTGTATACCACTCTCATCCTCACACGGTCTCGTGTATTCTTCGTTTTCTTTCTCTCCGCATTCTTTCACCAACCGTGATCGCATCACGATAGAATCTTTGAAAGGTTGGTGTTAACCTTTGGTATGTGTAAGGCCTTATATAAATTGATGAGGTTCCCTCTCCTAACTTTGAACTTCAACTCTTAAGCAGTGGAAACACTGCTTCGCTTAAGTTTGGGGGGGGGGATTTTTGGTGTATATAATTTGTTTCCTTTTTCTCGTATATATATATAATAGCGAACCGACTATTTTGACCCTTTAACAATTTTGATCCTCTTGGTTTAGCATGACAGTGAGGGCACTGTCAAGTTTAAGTTTGGAGGTATGCACGGTAAGCATTTCTATCATTTGCATTCATTTGTATATTTTGCATTTGCATACATATTCGAAAACCCATAAAAATCAGAAAATTTTCCAAAACATAAGAACTCTGGCGTCAAGTTAGCTAGTGGGAGAACTTAGATTCGAAATACCGACGGTTTAGTTTGATAAGATAGGACCAACTAAATCCTATTTTTAGATTTTGAAAACCTGAAAGATAACCCTCCTTTGAGTTTAACCGTAGCTACACGTGTCGTGAGTTTTGAAAATTAGAGGACAAGTCTGATATGTCTTAAAACTTTTAAATTGATAAGCTATTTTTTTAGGATCAAGCAGGTTTATTCTGAAATAAGTAATATCAAGAATAGTTTATAAAGAGAAGTGGATATGAAGGGATATTATTGAAGCCTTAACATGAACTAATTCTGAAGAATAACCCATCTGAAACTTGATTGGAGTGATTACACACTTGATCCACTCAAACACATCTTTTATCCTGAAAAGAATTGAACAACTGGTTATATCTCCATTCGCATTAAATTGTTATGATTTTCACGCTAAAATGAGTCTTTTTTTAGGGCCTAGGTGACTTGGATAATTAAGTCCACCGAGGTGTCTATACACTTAATACCCTAAAACCAACTGGTTTGGGTGCATTGACCTAAAACTCGCTAAAAAGCCTAGAAAGTCCAAATTAAAACAAAGTCAATCAAGTGTTCTCCCCGAGTTAAAATTCCTAACGGTTCTTTCTGTGAGAATAATCTTGACATAAGACAAGTTTTTATAAAAATATTTTTAACAGAGATATGAAAGTTTTATCCTATGATAAAGACTATTGCACGTTCACGAAGGTGTGTATGATATGAAAACAAGTAAAAAATGGAGTGAAGACTAAGACCTAGTTTCCTGTTAAGAAAGATAGAAATTCTGAATTTGAAACCTAGCTGGAAAACGAAACTTGAGAAAAGCTTAATTCCTTATAAACTTGTGTGATCCTTTTGAAGTTTTATCCGGTCTTTATTTTGTAACATGTTGACTTTAATCGATCTATTTGAAACATAACAACACTATTTGCACCGCACGTAAAGACGTATAGAATCTTGTGTTAAATAAGAAGTGAGGTGTGAAAAATAAAGGGTTCGATATTTCTAACTTAGGATAATAGGATTTCTAGCTTTCATACTAAACCCTAGAGTTAAAATCAACGGTTATTTCGCAAAACCAGCTTGATGGAATTTTGTGGGTGTAATCCGCTAAAAACCCTCAGGAAACAACACTCCTTCTACTAGGGACACCTAGAGGTTTAACGGCTTGTTGCACGAGCTCAGTGCAATTGCGTTCCTTGCAAAAGTGAGATTAGGATTTTGTTTTGCTCGGGACGAGCAAAAGATAAGTTTGGGGGTATTTTTTCATCACGAAAAACTTAATTTCAATACCGCTCATTCATTATCAATTTTGTGATATATCGGTACTATTAACCCGTGTCTGCTTAATAAATACAGATTGCAGGTATTCGTGACAAAACACTGGAAACACACTCAAATGCACGGATACGACATTTGTGAGTCGACACTGCAACCGGAACAAAAAACCGATCAGTATTCAAAGAGTTTCTTTTTGCAACATGCAAGTGTACACATTTTTTGATGCAAAATCGTCAAACACAATACAAGTGTGAACACATTGTGATGTATGAACCTTGGTGGGGCTGCCTAGCATAAGTGGGCACACATAAATCATGACTTGTGCAAGTGGAGAGGCAAGTGGGTATGGGTCATTAGTGGAAACAAAAGGTGTGATGTGATTTAAAGGTTATATTTCCATCCAAATCTACTGAGTGCAACCCATACTTATATAGAAAAAATCAAACATTACCAGAGAGATCATGGAGATCATACAATTTCACCATACAAAGACGGGCCTCAGCACTCAATACAAAACCGGCAGAATGCTCCAAAAAACTGCCGCTGCCAGCCCCACTAAGACCAAAATGCTCCATCTTTCTTCTGGTCATTCCATGTTGTCACATCATCCTTGTTTTCTTGTTTGTTTATTCTGATTTTTTTCCTATAAATACCAGAACAGAGAGCAAGGAGAAGATATACTTTGGGCAATAGTTTAACACTTCATTTTATTTTCATTTTTTTAAATCCTTGTAAATAGTAGTTACTTACCTTGAGTTCTTTGGCTTCTCCTGATCTTGCAACCTCTTCATTGAGCTTGCAAGTTTAGGTTTTGGTTATTGAACTCATGGTTTGTATCATCAATTTGAAATTAATGAAGCTTTCATTTTGCACTTAGGTTCTTAGTATTTCTTTCCTTACTTGCAATTTAATTTCATGCCATTTACATACTTGCAATGTTATGTTATTTCTTTTATTTCTTCTCTTTTGCACTTTCTTTTGTTGTTATGATGGTTTATGAATAATGATATTGTTAGGGAAAGAGAGTGGTTATGTAAGTTAAGGTCTTCATTTGCTCATTTCCTTTGCCCGATATTTGCTGATTGAACTCCACCCAAAGCTCACGCAAGCGCTCCGTTAGGCACCCTACCCTACCAAGGTATTGGTGATCCCTAACCTGAACGGTTGTGTTTGGTTTGGCCAGAGGCAAAATTCAAGAGACAAGAACTGACAGATAAGGGTCAATAAGCCGGATTTCACTAATACCGCGCTTAAATTCCCTAATCCACATTGTTGCCGATTACTCTTGCTTCAATAGTCAAGTTAGGAACAAAGGAATGAGTACGGATTTTCCTAACTTACAATAACCTATCTCAATCCCTAACAAGCTTATATTTTGCATATACAAACACTTAGGTTAGAATCGAACTCGTTCCGACTTTCGGCTTAACTCGTGAGAACAAGAACTTAAAATGCTCCATCTCCTTGCGGACGACCCGTACTCATCACGGCTAGCTACACACGACGCCTTCTTGATTGTGGTTAACTTTTAAACTTAATACGACACGTAAAATCTGATTCCAATCAGTGAACATGAGAGATTTGATGATTTTTGTGTGTCGGTGATGGACACGAGAGATATGATGATTTAGGGTGTCGTCGCTGGATACTTATATATTGATGTTCTACGATCATTCGAGATACGCCGTTATAGTTTATGAGATATAGTAGCCGATCAAGACTGATCCGGGAGACAGTACCTAAATACAATTTTTACCTGTTGATTCATATAAAAAGGGTTTATAAACGAGCTATAGTCTCATTATTTTGATGTGTCTAGGATGACACAAGGATCTTTTAAACTGTAAACCTCTTAAAATACTTTACTAAACAGCGAGACATATATCTTAAATAAAATACATATAATACTTCATACTATTACGTCTGCTTCTTATGCCGTGACATACGTATCCCGCGGCTATTTTAAAAAGGGGTTTTACATATATATTTCGGCTATCTTATATGCTTATACCTGGATACATGTTATATACATATGAGATGATATATTGTCGGGTTTACGCGATCGGTAGTGATGCATTTATTGTACTTATGCATTATTTATATATATTAGTATAGGATATGATAGTATTATACTTTATGACGTAGGTATATCGTTATGCATTTTGATTTCTACCTTGCGATATACTTTTATTCACTAAGTTGGCAACCCACCCCCGTTGTGCCCCAGTTTCTTGCAGGATATACCGCTCGGATCATTAGCGGCTTGCGGCACACTCTTTTCTTTGATGATTGCTTGGTAGGTGGGTTACTGCTGTATCATACCTACACTTGTGTGTGTGTGTGTGTATTCTTTTGTATCTAGTTAAAACACCATCGACCCAAAACTTGTATATTATGGACGTAGAAGCGAGACTTAGAGTTTATGTGATTTTGGGCATCACACTCGTTAGGGTCGACTTTTTTATACTTGTTGGTTTTGTTTCGCTTTTCCTTTTCTTCGCCATTGGGCGTCGTATATTATTTGCGTGGTTGCTCTGTCAATTGGGTGTTGAAGCTAGCTCACGTTGGAATGCTTTATATATTATTCTTGTATCAGATTTTATTCAAAATTTACAAAGGAGGTGCTGCCGATTTTTAAAACGTCATAGATGCTTTTCGATCACACTTATTTATACTTTAATGACTATTTTTAAACTGATTCCATCTAATGACTATTTTTAAACTTCACCTCCAATATTTTCGTAAAAAATGTTTAGATTCTGGGTTTTTGGCTTACTTGGATCGCGTTGACGTCTTTAGATGTCACGTTCTTTAAGTGCCGGTCACATGCCACTTTCGGCTTGTGACAAAGTTGGTATCAAAACGTTTGATTTAACCTTTGTTCGAGTCTAGGTTTGACTATGTGGAGTCTAGGCATACACTTTCGTTACCTAGGCTTGACCTTACGGAGCTTAGACTTGACTTTGGGGGTCTTATACCCGAACTTTCATTACGTAGGTTGACCTTGGTTGATGGAGTAGGTACTAAGTAGAGTGACGTACCGTACATATGTTCCGCGGCATATTTACGATACGATCCTTCGCCTAAGTTATCTTAGGATATATATCTTGATTTCTTCTTTCTATTCGTTTAGTTGAAATATCCTCATCGATACATGCTGGTTGTTCCGGTCACTATGTCTATGCAAACCGAGAGGGCTGCGGTTAGAGACATGGTCAGGGCAGACTTGTCCGGGATGAGGACTGACCAGGGGGATATTCCGATGCCATAGGAACATGTTGTTTATCCTTATATGATCGGATTTCTAATTTTGAAGCGAGTTTCTTTGGGATGTGGACCAGAGGGTTGAGTCATCGCTGGAGAATAGTCGGACTTGGAGGCATGATGTTGTTTACCCTACTCTGGAGATCGTTGTGTTTTTTACTGTTTAGACAGTTGTACCAACCGTTGCTGAGATTATCAATGTGTCGCTTCCAGAGTTCATGAAGCTAAAGTCGCCGGTGTTTATGAGTATAGATGTGCCAGAGGATTTTTATTCATTCATGGGCATGATGGCTAGGATATTTAATTCATTATGGCACTCTAATGCGAGATTGGTAAAGTTGACTAGCTTCTTTTTGATGGGTCTTGCTCAGACCGGATGTGAGTCGCTCGAGAGAGACCGTGTAGTGAGTCTTCCTCCGACGAATTGGGACGAGTTCTCGAATGTGGGCTTAACCAGATTCTTCCACAGAATGTCAGAGATTCCGAATTCATATTTTCGAGTCTTTGTGTAAAACTCCGGGTAAGATCATAGCCGAGTATGACTTGCATTTCACATAACTATTGCGATACGCTCCTTATTTGATCGATACTAAAGAGTAATGGAATAAGAGATTTGTACGAAGTTTCAATGCGCAGTTGTTCTTCTCCATCGATAATGGAGATTCGATATGTTTGTAGAGTCATTGTGTACGACCACACTTTCAGAGGAAAGTCTTGATGAGATTGCAGTTGTTCCGGAATGGAAGTGGATTCATTAAGGAGTGCTAGTTCTAGGCAGATTGGATAAATGAGATAGGCAGGAGCAATGATGGATTCTTCTAGGATTCTATAATGATTGAGATTGGGCCCATGATCAATTGTATGACGCGTACTCAAAGCTTAGAGATCACCGTCGTCGACGTGTTACATTGCGAGAGACCGGACAACTTGGCAATGAAGTGTCTTAAGAAGTATTTGCGTCGCTGCTCCTCACCAGACGATTGTATAGAGAGGCCATGGTTTTAGTGATCCGTAGAGTGAACAAGAATCCAGAGACAGAGAATGCTAGACCGTGGGTAGAAGGAAAGTGATAATCCTTGCTTTGCCAGTTCCGGGTGTATAGACACCTTTCGATATTGAAGAATGTGTACTTCGATGTCATTTGTTTTTTATTTGCGTTTTGATGATCTGAATATCATATTTTTGACGTTGAAGAAAGGATAACTCGACGTCCGTTATTTTGATTTATGTGTTTTGAGGATTTGATGGTCACACATATTATTTGTGCACACCAGGTGCACTTGTTTGAGATTTCCATGTACAGTAGCTGCACTTGATTGGCGTTTTGTGCACAACAGATGCACTAGATTGGTATTTTTGTGCACATCAGTTGCACTTGATTGAGATTTTTATACACTCTAGAAGTATTTGATATGATTTTGTGCACACCAGTTGCACGTGCTAATGTTTTGTGCATCTTGATACACTTAGTATTGATTTTGTGCACCCCGATGCACTTGAGCTTGATTTTTTGCACTCTGATACACTTGAAGGTGATTTTGTGTGCCCCGATGCACCTGATCTTGATTTTGTGCACTCTAGATGCACTTGATATTGGTTCTATGCACATTCAATGCAGTGGATGTTGTTGTCATGCACACCTGTTGCACTTAGCATTGTTTTTATTTTCGTGCACACCCATGGCATGTGGGTTGGGTTTTCGTGCAAACCCGTTAGGGTTGATTTCATTTTCGTGCATTGCACTTAATGAGGTATATTATAGATTTGATTTTATATTTTCGCTTGGTCGTGTGCTATAAATATTGAACTACGGCTATGGCAATGATCGTGTACTTGATATACAGTTGATTTCATATTTGGAATTTTGCATCATAACAGGTGAAATTCTCAGAGCAGCCGCTAGAGTTACAGTTATGCGAGTTTTATATTTTTGAGTTTTCACACGTATAAGTTGCGTTAGTATACGTCTTAGCTCGTGTGGGACTTCGGAGTTCCATTAATTGGAGCGGACTATATGTTTTTAGAATTTGGACCCCTGTGATTTGATTTGATTGGGAAAAATCTTTTAAGATTGAGGTTAAATTTAAATTCGGGGACCGAATTTCTTTAAAGAGGGGATATTGTAATATTTTAGAAAATTATAAATAGTAATTTATAATTTAAATATGGATATAACAAGTTTACAAAAATGATATCACATATGAATTTTGGTATCGAATTGATATCCGTAAAAATGTAATTATTTTGGGAAAAATGAAGAAAATCTGTAATATCATAAAAATGATATTTAAATTGTGTTAATATGACATGAGATTTTATTATAAGCTTATGGTATTTAAGTGTTATAATAAGTGTTTTAATTCTTTTAAAATCAAGAATATAGATTTTGAGTAACATGAAGGTATTTATTTAAAAAGGTTTTTATTTTGATAAGAAGGTGGGTATATGTTTAGGTTAGAATAAACCCTCACAACCAACACACACTCTCCTCATCCCATCTCATCTTTCTTTGTTGACACCTCTTACTTACTCTACACAAACCCTTTACACATCCTACTTGTTCGCACCCTCCTACACTTTACCAATAAATGGTTGTGTTCTTTCACTCACTCTAAAACTGAACCAATACTTTCATTCAAGCCCTAACACTACAGTTTACAAGTATTCTTCAAACCAAAATATGAAAAGTTATGGTTCCTTCATCAAACTTGTGCTTATCATCAAGCTAGAGCACTATAACCTCTAGGAGCCTCAACCATGCATTTCTTGAGCTGGATTTCCTTGTGCACCATCTCTATAGTTAAATCTCCTCCCTCCTTACAAGTTTCAATTTGGACAAATATCAGTTTTTGTAGTCAAATATCAGAAACTAGGATTTTTTTTTTATATTTGTGATGATAAACTTGAATATGGAACTACTAGGTTAATCCACTAGAAAAACTAACAATACTGGGATATGGTGAGACCAATAGGAGATAACCCCTAATGCTCGAGCCCCTAATTACTCTGTTCACTCGCCGGTTTTCCCAAAATTCTCACCGCCGCCGGTTTTTGTGTACATATGTGTTTTGGGTTTTGGTCAATAGCTTTATTTGGTGATAATTTAAGTTACTGTATTGTTTGTTTTGTCCCAAATTTCATATAGAGAAATCTGGGAGTGTTCTAGTATTGTTTTAACAATATTTCCGATATTTATGATACGGTTTTTCGTATTTCTATACCTCGACTGAATTATTGACGTTCATATGTTAATGTCAGGAGTATTTGGTCGTATTTGGAGTAAGTGAGCTATAAGTTCTAACCTATGTGCGCTTAGCTCGTTGAATTGCTTTTTGGTATGATTTTTACGTCGATGTGTTATAACTACGATTGTAGGTACGATCGCGGAGATTTCCGAGACGGTAAAGGCGAACAAGGCAATCGTAGATTTCGACTAGCTCGACAAGTTAGTGAGTAAATTTATATCTACAAGGCAAGTCGGGTTGATGGCGTAAAGCACCCCTGCAACCACTTATATAAAATAGTTATGACATAACTAGTGTAAAGTGATATGTTTTCTAACTTAGTTACATTATATTGGTGTATGGTAAGTACCCAGTAGAATTCATATTGTTATGGTTATACCTGGATATATGGTATTGGGGATAGACGTACGTGATGATAGATCTGTACGATATGGATATGATATTAGATAGATATGGTACGAAGAAATCATACCATACTTGTGATGACGAGGATATTGTGCCGAATACGGCCAAGTTTTAATTGGACTTATGGAGTTATGAGTTATCCTAACTTAGGACGTTACGATTGATTGACCTATACACTTTTAAAAACCAACGATTCGTTTTCACTTTTAAATGATAAACGACAAGGATGCGATGTTATTTCTAAAATGAATATCTATTTTAAATTAATGCAACTTCCTTATTTCAAAATAACGTTTCGTTCCACTTCCAATGATAATGGTATAGCTCATAGAAATTAGTCACGATTAATAATTACGCGATACGCTTAGATTTCCTTTATATGTTCGCAATACACTTACCGATTATATACGTTAATTACGTTCTCTTTTATACGAACACACTGATAAAATACTCCACAAGTACCAATGAGTACTATGTTGCATGAGCACAAATGCATATGTTTCACTACACCTCATCGGTACGCCATGACACTGTAGGGCCGCTATACCATGCGATATCTATATAAATGCCGATACGATGCGTTATGAATTCCCTATATCCGGGGAATTGGGTTGTATTTATATGCTATGGATATAGGTATAATTACATTCTGCTTTAAACACTTATAGAACACTTGCACAAATACTAATGATTGCCATGCTGTACGAGCACATACATGTATGCTACACTATACATCATTAGTATTGCCATGACACAGTAGAACCGTTGTGTTTGTTTGCACGCCTTACTATATTTACGTACGATGCCTTTATTACCTATTGAGTAATTGCGAATACCATTAACATGGGTATTTGTATTTGATTGTTATGAGTTTTTATGATGTTTTTACCTTCGATGATAAATATCAGTGGTATGGGACGCTGATATATATATATATATATATATATATATTGATTATATCATCAGAAAGATATATGCATATATTATTCTTCTTTACTTGATATTTGCTGGATACGATGAGTAGACGTCCATCATGAGCTTGATATTTTCTGATTTGATTTTATTCCGAACCGAGTGGGGGAGCTATACGGTTATGAACATGCTACATATCTGGACTGAGTGGGGGAGTATATAATCGGATACATGGTGGACCCGGTCAAGATCGAGGGGCAGGAAAGTCGCATTTCAGGCGGGGAGCCTAGCAAGGACACTCGATACTGGAGATAGATGTGAGCACGGCGGATATCCAGGGGATACTGACCGGAGCTAGGGATATCGAGGGGCGACCAATCTGATGAGACGGTGTCGACGACATCTGGATTTGCGTGTCGATGGTGGACACGAGAGATTTGATAATTTTTGCGTGTCGGTAATGGACACGAGAGATATGATTATTTAGGGTGTCGCTGCTGGACACTAATATATTAATGTTCTGTGATCATTCGAGATACACCATTAAAGTTTATGCGATATAGTAGCCGATCAGGACTGATCCGGGAGACAGTACCTAAATACTATTTTTACCTATTGATTCATATAAAAAGGGTTTATAAACGAGCTATAGTCTCATTATTTTGATGTGTCTAGGATGACACAAAGATCTTTTAAACTGTAAACTTCTTAAAACTCTTTACTAAACAGTGAGACGTATATCTTAAATAAAATACATATAATACTTCATACTATTACGTCTTCTTCTTATGTCGTGACAAAAGTATCCCGTGGCTATTTTAAAAAGGGGTTTTACATATATATTTCGGCTACCTTATAGGCTTATACCTGGATGCATGTTATATACATATGAGATGATATATTGTAGGGTTTACGCGATTGATAGTGATGCATTTATTGTACTTTTGCATTATTTATATATATTAGTACAAGATATGATAGTATTATACTTTGTGACCTAGGTATATCATTATGCATTTTGATTTCTACCTTGCGATATACTTTTATTTACCGAGTTGGCAACTTACCCCTATTGTGCCCCAGTTTCTTGCAGGATTTACCGCTCGGATCATTAGCGGCTTGTGGCACACTCTTTTCTTTGGTGATTGCTTGGTAGGTGGGTTACTGTTGCATCGTACCCATACTTGTATGTATATATATTCTTTTGTATCTAATTAAAACTCCATCGACCCAAAACTTGTATATCGTGGACTTAAAAGTGAGACTTAGAGTTTATGTGTTTTTGGGCGTTGCACACGTTGGAGTCGATTTTTTTTATACTTGTTGGTTTTGTTTCGCTTTTTATTTCTTCGCCATTGGGCGTCGTATATTATCTGTGTGGTTGCTCCGTCGTTTGGACATGAAAGCTAGCTCCCGTTGGGATACTTTATATATTATGCTTGTATCAGGTTTTATTCAAAATTTACAAAGGAGGTGCTGCCGATTTTTAAAACGCCATAGATACTTTTCAAACACACTTATTTAGAATTTAATGACTATTTTTCAACTGATTCTATCTAATGACTATTTTTAAACTTCACCTCCAATATTTTCGTAAAAAGGTTTAGATTCTGGGTTTTTGGCTTACTTGGATCACGTCGACGTCTTTAGATGTCACGTGCTTTAAGTGCTGGTCACATGCCACTTTCGGGTCGTGACAAGTGTCATGCATGGTAACCAATCGCAACTCTATTTATACTATGCTAGTTGTAGGTTAAGTACTCAATTTAAGAAATTACTAAATTAGATCACATCTCTATGCGAGAGACACATCACAGTGCATGATCTAACAATATAATTTTTAAGGATATTATATATGATTAGTGCAATTTATTGTATATTTTTATATCACATTTATCATTTTATTTTCATATTTTATGCTGTTTCGGGTGTTTTTATGAATAAATACAGATAATACGGCTTAAACGTAAAAGACGGATTACGTGCGTGCAATGTGGACTTCATGGAGATATATCAAAATCATGGAAGCAATTATCACGATTGAAACAAAGTTTCAGAATCTCACAACAAAATAAAAGAGGATGCAACAAACCACAGTTGAAGCTGGCAAAAAAGTTCGGCCAAATCCATCAAGGTGCAAGAAACAGCCGAAAATTTGCAAGCTGTGGAGTTGATATTTTTAGGGTAGTTTAGTATTCTCTGTTTATCTTTAGAAGCTTATTTCAATTCTCTCAAAGTACTATAAAAAGATCTGTATAGTTTAGGGTTTAGATCTCTCTCTCTCTCTCTCTTTCGGCAATAAACTTCAAGGTTTTTTTTTAAGAGATCAACACCATTGTAAGTATTTTTCTATGAATAATTTTTGGATATTTATTAATATGAAGCGTAAATAATTTCTTTTTTAGGTTTTTGTATTTATTTACTCTATTTGGTTCGATGTTATATTGCACTCTTTTCTTGTGCTTAAATATTAATGTCGTATTATTTAAATTTTTCTTATTAAGTGTATCATTTAATAAGCTAATCTTTTTAATGATAGTTGACGCCTAGAAAGAATATTAGGTGAAGATGATAAAATAAAAAAACTTATTAGGTTAAATGATAGGTTGATGTCTTAGAGATCTAATGAGGGATTGTCACGACCCGAAATAGCACGTGACTGGTACTTGAATCATGTGAAGTCTATAGGAACCCGCCTAATTCATGTAAGCCAAAAGCCCAGAAATCTAAACCAATTAAAAGAATAAAGTGAAGGAAAACTTGTTTAAAAGTTTGGATATAAATCACTTTGAAAGTCATTGTAAATATTTTTAAAACATCACGTCTTTTCTAAAAATTTCGGCAGAGTTTTCTTTGTAAATACTCGCCCCAAATGGGTACAAACATGCATAATATAAAGGCATCCCCAAGCGGGAGCTAGCTCTTCGACAATTGGCGGACTCAACCACGCAATACAATATAATATACAACCCGAAGGGCAAGGATCAAAACTTAGAAAGAAACCAGAGAAAAACCATAATAAAACAAGCGCACGACTCTAAGGTCGAAAGAATATACATCTGGTCTTCTAAGTCTATCAATAATACAAGTCTGGTTGATGGAGTTTACTAGATACAACTGAATAAAAAAAAGTACTGCGGTGGTAATGATACAAGTGAACCCACCTACCAAAGCAATCACCAAGAAAGAAGCAGTGTGCCATCAAGCTGCCAAGGAAACCTGTACGACAAAACCTGCAAGAACTGTGGCACAACGGGGGTGAGTTTCCAACTCGTGAGTAGAAAACATCACCGAGTAGAAATCGCATGTATGACCCATTCCTAGGTCATACGATAGTAATATCCTCAAAATAATATAGCCTGAAGCATATAATAATGGCAAGGGTAAACATCTATACATAAATGTAATACCAAGTGCTCGTGTCAGTACCTCAGGTAGCAACATATCATATATATGATGTATGAATGCATGAAAACAGAATACATCTAAATAAAAAAACTGTTTTCTTAATTTAGTGAGATTTCTGTATATAAAAATCGAGGTATCATCAATGAAATCAACATAGAATCCGTGTCAAGTATCGACACAAAACATATATCCGAATATCCAATATCTCGGGCTCCGGCAATCCGGATTGGCCCCTTTCTCAATATCTCAATATCTCAATACCTCGGGCTCCGGCAATCCGGACTCGCCCCTGGTCTCCGGCAATCCGGACAGGCCCAAATATCAAATTTCATGACAACGTCGGTATCCTACGGATATCCGCCGCGTCACAAATAACCGGTCAGTAGTGCTCCCCTGCCAGGCTCAACGCCTTCATCTGCGACCATCTTGCCCCGGGGTACCGCGCCGGGTCCACCATGCATCCACAGACGGTTCCTCCTCCTCGAATCGGGTGTATGATATTTCTCAAAAGCCGAGAAAAACTCATGGTGGACGTATCTCACATCATATCACGAGAAAACCACACTTTTTATCTTTTGAAATGAAACATGAGTTTATAAAATCTTGCGGTTTCTCCAAATCCAGAAATCTCACGGAAAATCCGAAATCCAAAAATGAAGAGTCAATAATAGTGAATACCGGGCTCCGGCAATCCGGACTGGCCCTATAATATTGCATGACAAATGAGCATATAAACATGCATGGGTATCTAATAAAGAATGCAACGTCAAAACTAGCACAGTAATGATATATCGGAACTATCAGCTAGCAAGCGATATCAATAAAGTAATATTTCTAAAGTGTACGTGTCAGGTCAATTACCGATGATGATGTGTGTGAGCCGGCAAGAAAGTGTTCGTAGACATACGCATCATCGGTAATGGTGCTGGTGTCCTGACAACATGGTTTCTTAATAACAAGGAATTACAAGTATAAGCATGCAATGCGATATGAACAACATGAATATATAGAAAAGATGTAATAACCGCAACATATAAAAATATACATTTATATATACGAGTCATACAGTTTTGGCATTTGAAATAACACGAATCGTGATGTTTAGAAATTAGGGGCTACGGTGTTTTAAAGAAAAGGTACGTCCTTTGAAATATCCATAGTATCCCTTGGCCTGTCTTTAAAATACTCACGATTCGTTAGTTTTGGAAATAAGTATGACTCGCGCCCAACTCTAACATCAACTAAGTAAACTACAGGACAAGCTAAGAGACTAACCAAAGTGTAAGGAAAACCACCTAGGTCTGAGTCAATATATATATCTAGTAGTCGGTGATCCCGCCTCAATAGCGTCACAAGCGATAAAATATATAATACGACATCCTCGAGTCAAGAGTGCAGATCTATCATCATATTTATATCTCGTACGGTAAATCCATCGTACGACATCCGAAAATCGGGGTACGGGTTGAATATCACATTTATCACATTATTCATATGGTATCATCATCATAATATCATGAGCTAGGGTACCAATCAAAGTCTAGTACATACCGATACCATCAGCATATATCCGCTTGTGTATGAAAACACATCCCTCAATGATCCGCTATAATATAATGTCGTATCTCATAATACGACCCAAGTCACCTCACCGATCTCACGGCATCCTGCCCAATCAAATCGACTCAACTCCAAGTATAAAATACTATCATCATCATCCGTGTATATGTATACATACATACATACATACATATACACATACTCACATACATACATGTGTATATATATATATATATATATATATATATATATCCATATACGCACAAGAAAATCAAATGTATGCGCGCGCGCGCGCGTGTGTGTGAATCCTTACTTTAGGGTTCCGCGACTAAGAAACTAAACTAAAAGCATTTTTCTACAATTATGCTAAAACTAACCCAAAGCCACCTAAGCATTTCTTGCTAAGTATACGCATCTCATAAAACACATAAGTATATAAATATCAAGATGCATTCGCGTGCTATATTACGAAACTGCGGGGGTGATATACGCCATCCACCCGACTTCCCCCGTAGATATATATCTACTCACCTTGATCCTTACTTGCCGAAGTCGATGTCGCCATGCTCTTGCTTGTCATCCCGAAGTTTACGCGGAGGTACCTACATGTCATAATACATCGTATCGCATTAAAATCCGATTCAAAACCAAAACGACACGCGAATCACACATTGGTTAAAACCTTTGGTCTGCGCATGCAAGAATAACCAAACAACCCTCGAGATTGACATGCAAACGTCACACCATCGAGTCAAAACTGAAATACTAAAATCCAAGTCATAAATAGTCGTAAAACCAAAGAAGCAACATAGGAAAACACTCCCAGATTTCGTTTCAGGTGAAATTAGCCAATTCTCCTTATAGGGTAGGTCTAATTTGCCAAAAATGGAGCCACAGACCAAGCATGAGGAGACTCCGCCGTACCAAGGCCGCAAATTGCGGCCAAAATGAGATAATTGGTGGCCAGAACATGGAGTGGAGGTCTCAGGTTTTGGGGTTAGCTTCTAGGTTGCCTGCACACCTCTCTGTCTTCATTAAATATTTTTCAGGTGCCCCGGGTCACAGCAGAACTCCAAATATCGCCACAATTCCCACAATCTTCCGATTTCGAGTTTTCTAAGTTTGGGATTGGGGTTTAAATCGCTGGTTTTAGTTTATAATACTAACACTACAGGGGTTGTATGGTCTCTACTAATCTCAATTGCACCATCTCAATTCAAATCAAGCCATAACCTCAACTTGGAATTTTCCATGTTCACTAAACCTTACATAAACAATTTTAAACTAACATGGAAGCTAAAGGAAAAGCATTACTACAATAATGGTGATGGGAATACCTCATTTGGCAACTCAAGAATTTTCTTGAGTTGCCCCAAGTGCTAAAAATCTCATTTTTCTTGATCCAACATGGTTGTAGTAAGCTTGTGCATGCTTTTAATGAAAGGAGTGAGGTGTTTTGAGGTGTTTTGGGGGGTGAAGGTGGTGGAGGGAAGAGGGCAGCCATGAAGGAGAAGAGGAAGAAGGAGGTGAAGAAAATGAAGGGCAGAGAAAAATGCCATGGTCAAAAGACCCCTCACCCTCTCTCTCTCTCTTGCCCATACCTCCACTGTTTATTCTTTTTCTTTTCTTTTTGTTTCCCTTTTTCTTTTCATCTAAAACTAAAACACAAAACCGTATACATATAAAACAGATATAAGATGCCATGGCTCATGCAAATAGAAAATTGTGTTTTGAAACATGTCATGGTGCATGTCATTAAGCATAACCTAGCTTAAATGCAAGATTAGTGAAATTTAATCAAGCTTAGGCATAACCTTATATATAGTTAATTATAAAAATTTATAATTTGACTAAATCATATAAATCACTCCAAAAATCTCCATTCATTTTAATTTCCCAATATTTCCCAAATTATCGGTATTTAATTATACCACATCATTAAAATATTCATTATATTTATTATTTTAATTATATAATTTCCCAAAAATAATATTTTATTTTTCTGAAATGTTACAGTCTTCCCCCCTTAAATAAATTCGGTCCCCGAATTTATATTTAAACCTCTGAAATACTAAAATTTATTAGTAAAATGATCAAGTCGTCGGGGCTCCGAAATCATAAATACATAAAACATATCGTAGCGCAATGCATGCGCATGAAAAACGAGTGTATAACCCAAAAATCAAAACTTCGTCAAGCTTCACGCAATCATCGGAGTCTTGGTGAAAATACCAATGTCAATGTCCAATGTGAAAACCAACTTGATACACATCAAAACTATAACATGTACATAGTACGCATCGTAGTAAAACTCATCAAAATATCTGAAAGAAACGCATGCCAAACCTTTTTCAAATCACTGCGCGATGCGCGTATCACGGCATAAGAAACGGACGTTTATTGTAAGAAAATAACTATATATATATATATATATATCCTTTGGTTAACATACGCCCCGCCGTTTTGAAAATAATTTTAGAAGGGTTTCCTTTATAAAATATTCGTGTCATCTCGGACACACAGGAAAATACTGAGACTATAGCTCATTTTTTGTAAATCCCTTCGATAACTATCAATGCATGCAAAAAAATATTCAGGTCCTGTCCTCTGACTAGTCCTGCTCAGCTACTACACCAAATAGTAAATATCATAAAACATACGACTCCAAGGGAAACTAATCCCAAAATGTGTATAAGAATGCCGCATGCGTTTGGTTCGTACGGAAATCGAAATCAACGAATGCGCTGTACATGTGCACAGAAACCAAATCTAAGTGCAACAGGTGTGCACGAAAACACCTGTCATGGGCAACGAGTGTGCCTGACAGCAATATCAGGTGCATCTGATATGCACGAAGAATCCCGATTTAGTGCATCTGGTGTGCACCAAAATCGCATCAAGCGCGTCAAGTATGCGCAAGAATCCAAATCAAGTGCTCAAGGTGCACGAAAACAAATATCGAGTATCACAATCGAAGTCTACGGTATACAACACATCTCAATCCAAATCAGGTATACCGTGGTATATAATCTCACAACCACGTGCATCAACGTGCACAAAATCGAATCCAATTACTGAAAGTGCATGAAAACTATACCGAAGGCACAATTTAAATCACATATATACCATAGGCATGAAATCAAAATCAACATCTCGAATGACATCAAATCGAAACCGAGTGCAACTGTGGTGCACGAAAACTCAATCATGCAAATAAATCGCCCAAATTACCGAAATCCAAAATGACGGAAACAGTCCCGCTCTGGCACATCCTCTAAAGATCTCTGGCCAACTACCATGGTCACTCATAACATGTCTCGTTGACGATGCTGAACTCTGGCCTACTGGGTGTGCACAATATGACCGATCCTGGGTCTAGGTCTTCTCGTTTAGTATTTCCAGAACGATCTTGTCGGGGTCTCTCCCAATCTTGTTTCAGCCGAACTTCCCGGAAGTTATCACCCTTTACTAAATTTATTTCTTGTTCTGGAACGGTTGCATACTCATCGCGACTCCTTCTGGAAGATATATCCATATTCAACGCCTCTACATGCGTATCACATCTCTGATGTCAGCGGAGTGGAACGTCATCTCATCAAAATCTCGTATGAAGCTCTTATTCCATTTTTCTCTAATATCGACTGATTCGGACTCGTCTCTTCGTAGCTGTATGGACTGCGCTATAATGGCTATACTCATATCTGGAGTCTCCCCAAAAATGTATCCCATCACATGATTTCCGGACGACGTCGAACATTTCGATCGATTCGTCAAAACCCCATAATTCCCCGAGAGATCAACACTCGTGCACAGTTTAATAATATCCAGTACATGCCACAGTACCTATGGACCAGCCGTAGAAGGGAAAACCCAAGCCTCATTAATGGCACCGCTGAACTGCCGCAAACCTTAAGGTTCAAAAGTGTCCCCATAGTCATTATATCGAGTTAGGGTTTCATTCTTCTAGAGGGTCCACAGAATTACCTGCATGTTTTTCCGAATACCTTAAACTTGGAAAAATGGGTTTCTGACATTCGATCGTCTTCTATCGACTCTCAACGTACATGCGCGAAGTCTTCTCAAGCTAGAATCAATCAATCTGATGACCTCTCATCGGGGTATGCAACGAACCACATGTCCTAGTCATTCATCCTTGGGTGACTAGCGATTTTCTATCATATATCTAAGTAAAACTCGTACTGCAATATCTTCAAACCTCTAGGGTAATATCTTGTCAGTCGCAGAAACAATTGGATCATTCGTCCGCACGCTAAACAATGCCTCAATCATCAAGAATAAACAGTGCATTGACGGTCATCACATTCTAGCCGGCCTCTAGCAGTGGCCCAATCCTCTAGTTCTGATCTGCACGTTCGAGAAATTGTAAAAGCAATCCATCAAACGCTCATGGCGCGAAAACACAATAAAACAACACATCTATGCAATCACGTGTCACCGGAATTATGCCCTGGTCAGTCCTCGTCCAAGACGAGCTCATGCTGACCGCAACTCGAGCCGCAGCTCTCTCTGCCCGTGCAATCGTGGTAACAAAAACCACCAACCGATATCGATGAGGATAGATCAATGAACGAATAGAATATTGTGCAAAGAAATGTATATCCCAAGGCTTCTTAAGCGGAGTAGCGTATCGTAAGTATGCCCCGGAACATACACACGGTACGTCACTCTACTTAAGTCACCTACTCCATCAACCAAGGTCAACCTTTGCGACGAAAGTTTGGGTCTAATACCCCCTCGACCAATTCTAAGTTCCGTAAGGTCAAGCCTAGGTTCGGAATATATATACGCCCTAGACTCCGCATAGTCAAACATAGACTCGAACCAAGATTAAACCTAGTGCTCTGATACCAACTTTGTCACGACCCGAAATAGCACGTGGCTGGCACTTGAATCATGTGAATTCTATAGGACCCCGCCTAATTCAAGTAAGCCAAAAGCCCAGAAATCTAAACCATTTAAAAGAAGAAAGTGAAGGAAAACTTGTTTAAAAGTTTGCATATAAATCACTTTGAAATTCGTAGTAAACATTTTTAAAACATCAGGTCTTTTCTGAAAATTTCGGCAGAGTTTCCTTTGTAAATACTGGCCTCAAATGGGTACAAACATGCATAATATAAAGGCATCTCCAAGCGGGAGCTAGCTCTTCGTCAATTGACGGACTCAACCATGCAATGCAATATAATATACAACGCCGAAGGGCGAGGATCAAAACTCAGAAAGAAACCAGAGAAAAACCATAATAAAACAAGCGCGCGACTCTAAGGTCGAAAGAATATACATTTGGTCTTCTAAGTCTATCAATAATACAGGTTTGGTTGATGGAGTTTACTAGATACAACTGAATAAATAAAAGTACTGTGGTGGTCATGATACAAGTGAACCCACCTACCAAAGCAATCACCCGGAAAGAAGCAGTGTGCAAGCAAGCCACCAAGGAAACCTGTACGGCAAAACCTGCAAGAACTGTGGCACAACGGGGGTGAGTTGCCAACTCGTAAGTAGAAAACATCACAGAGCAGAAATCGCATGTATGACTCAATCCTAGGTCATACGATAGTAATATCCTCAAAATAATATAGCCTAAAGCATATAATAATGGCAAGGGTAAACATCTATACATAAGTGTAATACCAAATGCTCGTGTCAGTGCCTCAGGTAGCAACATATCATATATATGATATATGAATGCATGAAAACAGAATACATCTAAATGAGAAAACTATTTTCTTAATTTAGTGAGATTTCTGTATATAAAAATCGAGGTATCATCAATGAAATCAACATAGAATCCATGTCAAGCATCAACACAAAACATATATCCCAATATCCAATATCTCGGGCTCCGGCAAACCGGACTGCCCCCTATCTCAATATCTCAATGTCTCAATACCTCGGGCTCTGGCAATCCGGACTGGCCCGTGGGCTCCAACAATCCAGACTGGCCCAAATATCAAATCTCACGACAACGTTGGTATCCTCCGGATATCCACCGCGTCATAAATAACCGGTCGGTAGTGCTCCCCTACCAGGCTCAACGCCATCATCTGCGACCATCTTGCCATGGGGTACCGCACCAGGTCCACCATGCAATCACAGACGGTTTCTTCTCCTCCTCGAATCGGGTGTATGATATCGCTCAAGAGCCGAGAAAAACTCATGGTAGACGTATCTCACATCATATCACGAGAAAACCGCACTTTTTATCTTTTGAAATGAAACATGAGTTTTTAAAATCTTGCGGTTTCTCCAAATCCAGAAATCTCATGGAAAATCTGAAATCCAAAAATGAAGAGTCAATAATAGTGAATACCGGGCTCCGGCAATCCGGACTGGCCCTATAATATTGCATGGCAAATGTGTATATAAACATGCATGGGTATCTAATAAAGAATGCAATGTCTAAACTATCACAGTAATGATATATCGGAACTATCAGCTAGCAAGCGATATCAATGAAGTAATTTTTCTAAAGTGTACATGTCATGGCAATTACCGATGATGATTTGTGTGAGCCGGCAAGCAAGTGTTCGTAGATATACGCATCATCGGTAATGGTGTTGGTGTCCTGACAACATGGGTTCTTAATAACAAGGAATTACAAGTATAAGCATGCAATGCAAATATATGGAAAAGATGTAATAACCGCAACATATAAAATTATACATTTATATATACGAGTCATACAGTTTTGGCATTTGAAATAACACGAATAGTGGTGTTTAGAAATTAGGGGCTACAGTGTTTTAAGAAAAGGTACGTCCATTGAAATATCTGTAGTATCCCTTGGCATGTCTTTAAAATACTCACGATTCGTTAGTTTTGGAAATAAGTATGACTTGCGCCCAACTCTAACATCAACTAAGTAAACTACAGGACAAGCTAACAGACTAACCAAAGGGTAAGGAAAACCACCTAGGTCTGAGTCGATATATATATCTAGTAGTCGGTGATCCCGCCTCAATAGCGTCACATACGATAAAATATATAATACGATATTCTCGAGTCAAGAGTGCGGATCTATCATCATATTTATATCTCGTACGGTAAATCCATCGTACGGCATCCCAAAATCGGGGTACGGGTCGAATATCACATTTATCACATTATTCATATGGTATCATCATTATAATATCATGAGCTAGAGTACCGATCAAAGTCTAGTACATACCGATACCATCAACATATATCCGCTTGTGTATGAAAAAAAATCGCTCAATGATCCGCTATAATATAATGTCGTGTCTCATAATACGACCCAAGTCACCTCACCGATCTCACGGCATCCTTCCCAATAACATCGACTCAGCTCCAAGTATAATATACTATCCTCATCATCCGTGTATATGTATACATATATATATATACATACTCACATACATACATGTATATATATATCCCCATATACGCACAAGAAAATTGAATGTATGCATACGTGTGTGTGTGAATCCTTATTCTAGGGTTCCACGACTAAGAAACTAAACTAAAAGAATTTTTCTACAATTACGCTAAAACTAACCCAAAGTCATCTAAGCATTTCTTGCTAAGTATACGAATATCATAAAATACATAATTATATAAATATCAAGACGCATTCGCGTGCTATACTACGAAACTGCGGGGATGCTATACGCCATCCACCCGACTTCCCCCGTAGATATATATCTACTCACCTTGATCGTTGCTTGCCGAAGTCGATGTCGCCATGCTCTTTCGTGTCATCCCGAAGTTCACGCGGAGGTATCTACATGTCATAACACATCGTATCGCATTAAAATCTGATTCAAAACCTAAACGACATGCGAATCGCACATAGGTTAAAACCTATGGTCTGCGCATGTAAGAATAACCAAACAACCCTCATGATTGACGTGCAAACGTCACACCACCGAGTCAAAACCCAAATACTAAAATCCAAGTCATAAATAGTCGCAAAACCAAAGCAGCAACATAGGAAAACACTCCCAGATTTCATTTCAGGTGAAATTAGCCAATTCTGCATATGGGGTAGGTCTAATTTGCCTAAAATGGAGCCACATACCAAGCACGAGGAGATTCCGCCGTACCAAGGCCGCAAATTGCGGCCAAATTGAGATAATTGGCGGCCAGAACATGGAGTGGAGGTCTCAGGTTTTGGGGTTAGCTTCTAGGTTGCCTGCACACCTCTCAATCTTCGCTAAATATTTTTCAGGTGCCCCGTGTCACAGCAAAACTCCAAATATCGCCACAATCCCCACAATCGTCCGATGTCGGGGTTTCTAAGTTTGGGTTATGGGGTTTAAATCTCTGGTTTTAGTTCATAATACTAACACTACAGGAGTTGTATGGCCTCTACTAACCTCAACTGCACCATCTCAATTCAAATCAAGCCCTAACCTCAACTTGGAATTTTCCAAGTTCACTAAACCTCACATAAACAATTTTAAACTAACATGGAAGCTAAAGGAAAAGCATTACTACACTAATGGTGATGGGAATACCTCATTTGGCAACTCAAGAATTTTCTTTAGTTGCCCCAAGTGCTCAAAATCTCATTTTTCTCGATCCATCATGATTGTAGTGAGCATGTGCATGCTTTTAATGAAAGGAGTGAGGTGTTTTGAGGTGTTTTTGGGGGTGAAGTGAGGGGGTGAAGGTGGTGGGGGGAACAGGGAAACCATGAAGGAGAAGAGGAATAAGAAGGTGAAGAAAAGGAAGGGAAGAGAAAAATGCCATGGTCAAAAGACCCCTCACCCTCTCTCTCTCTTGTCCATACCTCCATTGTTTATTCTTTTTCTTTTCTTTTTCTTTTTCTTTTTCTTTTCATTTAAAACCAAAATACAAAACCATATACATATAAAAGAAATATAAGATGCCATGGCTTATGCAAATAGAAAATTGTGTTTTGAAACATGTCATGGTGCATGTCATTAAGCATAACCTAGCTTAAATGCAAGATTAGTGAAATTTAATCAAGCTTAGGCATAACCTTGTATATAATTAATTATAAAAATTTATAATTTGCCTAAATCACATTAATCCCTCCAAAAATCACCATTCAATTTAATTTCCCAATATTTCCCAAATTATTGGTATTTAATTATACCACATCATTAAAATATTCATAATATTTATTATTTTAATTATATAATTTCCCAAAAATAATATTTTATTTTTCTGAAATGTTACAGGGAAAATAAGAGACAAGTTATATTAAAAGAAATTAAAATTAGGTAGTTAAGTGTGATCTAGGTTATTTAATAAGATGTAGAAATAGATTAATCATCTACTGCTATTAATCGAATATTAAACGTAGATTATTTTTAATTAACTAGAAAAATGTTCTAATATTGATATCTAAATGATATTTTTATAATTGATAGGTTAACTTTAATAACATTAAATTAACCTATACTTTTATAGGATTAATAGAAAATATTTTAAATATAGATCTAGAAAAGAAGTAACATCTTTTAAAACAACCAATAGAGATAAATAAATACAAAACCCTAAATTCTTTTATATTCATAAAAAGCCCACTTTTATTTTTATTTGCATTATTTAAATTATTCGTTAACTTAGTTTAAAAGTAGTTAACACATCTTTTCATGGGAACGATCATCAAGTACTACTGTGATATAGCTGTATACTTGTGGTTAAAATTGGAGATTAATAAAATCCCCATCAAGTTTTTGGCGCCGTCGCCGGGGAGGTGTAGTTTAATTACATTTAAATTTAAGTTTTAGATTTTAGTTGTAAATTAAATTAGATTTGATTTTGCGAATTCTCTGTTTACTATTTCAGGAATCGAGATGAAGTTTTGGGAAGAGAAGATCGAGATGAATAGGAGGAAACTTGGCGATTTCACCCATCAAAAAAAAATCGGCCGAAACCATATAAAATTAAAATTGGCTCAAATTTTTTTGAATCAAAACTTTTCAGTTGCATATTTTAAAATTTTTTTTGCATATTTTGGAACTTTGTTCTAAATTTGATGAAGTGTCAAGCACGCAATGAAAATGAGGCAAATCCTCAACAATTTCACTTACGTGTTTGCAGCAACACATGATTTCAACGCCTCTGGTCAAGGATCCTCGCTGCTGCTCATCCACAAATTGATCTCAGATCTAGGCTATAGGTATGATCTCGTTCTTTCCAATCTCGATTTGATTCCAACTAACAGATTATTTGTAGGATTCTTTGCGTTAAAAAAAATAAGAAAAAAATTTAGTTTAGATTTTTTACCGTTTTAGATTTTTTTGTGATTGCATATTTAATAAGATTCTAAGGGGCAACGACCCAAATTCAGATTAGGTGGGGATTTCGTCACTCTTTCTAGGCCCTACAAATTACAACTGAGTATCTGCATTAATCTACATTAATTTAAAAAATATCTATACTTCAGCCCCTTAAGGACATATCGCGCTCAATAGGACAAGAGGAGATTGTATGTAATCTAACGGTTATCCGATTCAATCTTGAGGTGTTTAATCACGTGTGACTAGTTGTGATTATTTAATTAAGATCCGGTATTTCGGTGATTCGTATAGAGGAATCCTCCCACTTACTGGCTCTGATCTGGCTTCAAGGTTGAAAAAGAGCTGTTAGAGGATCTATCCCCCAATTTGTTTCTTGGCAGTTAGGAGTGGGTCAAGTAACTTATCCTAGATAACCATAGATCTAAGGTTTGTTTGCGCTTTTTTGTTTGTGATTTGTTAGAATCTTTATTTTTTTAATAAAAAATTGGGTGACGAACATGCTAAACCAACTTTATATGAACTTTTTTATTCAGTTAATCCAACACTTTGTGATTGTATTCGAATAAATAAATATAGGAGCGGTTACAATTCACCTTACACATCCACAACCAAACCAACATTCACTTATTCCAATTTCATAGATGTCACGACCCAAATGAGGAACGTGACCGGCACTTAAATCACATGACGTCTAAAGGCGTAACGCAATTCAAGTAAGCTGAAACCCAGAATCTAAACCGTAAGCAAAGATTAAAGCATTAACAAAAGCATAACCACAACAATCGGCTCACACGAGCACGACACCAGAGTCAATATAATACAAATCTCTTAGTCCCGTCTCTAAGTCAAATATACATGTGGTAGATAGAGTATACTAGATACAATGTACAAGCACAAAAGAAGGCGGACATAAGAATACTCATAACCCACCTAAGCAAAAGACCATGCCCAAAAGTCATAGTATGCCCCAAGCCGCGGCTCCTCCGAACTGTCAGCCCTGCAAGAAACTGTGGCACAACGGGGGTGAGTTGCCAGCTCATGAGTAATAAATATATCATAAGTAGCAATTGCACGCATAAACGAAATAGCGACAATCCTAATTATGATGTATAATGATGTATAGTAGTATGGATGTGGCATATGTGAAGTAAGAAATGTGTAGTAATATGGGTGTAGCATGTATAAAATGAGCACATCGTAACAATTCTAATATGCTAAAAACTGAAATACCATCAATGAATCATCATAAATCCTGTGTCAAATATCGACATGCGAAATCCAATATCTCAGGCGTCGTCTCTCGGATCGGCCTTCATATCTATCTAAAACATATAAGTCCAGTCGGTATCCTCCGGATATCCGCCGATTTTACATACTATCACCGATCGCTCTCATCCTCGCTAGGCTCATCCGCCTTTCGATACGGGCTTCTTGTCTCTCGGTACCGTACTGGCTCCACCATGTATCCGTAATCGGTCTCTCTCCCCCTGTCTCAATTCGGATAATCATACCATGAATACCAGAAAAACTCATGGTGGACGTCAAATCATCATATGCAAGAAAAACCGCAATTTTGAAAATGAATCCATGTTTTTATAAAACTATATCCGTGGTTTCTCCAAATCTCATGAAAACAAAAATCCTATGAAACAACATCGTATAGGGAATATGGTAATAAGGATAAAATTACAGGATATCGACATGATGCTTGCTAGTATGTAAAAAGCAGAGATCTAACTGCTAACAGGGATATAGTGCAATGCAAGGCAACGTGGCAAGTTCTATAGTGTACATAGCATGGCAATTACCATTAGTGTGTGTGTGTGTATGAGTCTGTGCTCGTGCGACATAAGAGTCATTGGTAATGGTGCAAGTGTCCTAACAAGGGTTTATGAAAGTGTAGAAAGTAATTGATTATGTATGATAATGATAATGCAACATATGAATATAAATAGTGATGTATAATATAGATCTAGACATCGGGCGCTTAACGCCATCCAAACGATTTCCCAGTAGATGTTAAATCTACTTATCGGAACGGCCTCAATCTACTCGAATCCAATCACCTCCTTCCCTTTTTTGCCGCTTCAGAAGTCCCCGCAACCGGTCCTAACATCAAATAAAAACTTTAGCGCATGAGGGGCTAGAATACCGATACGACATATATACATACACAAAGTGAACAAAACTCCCATAAGTTAACACGTGCGACCTTCGTGTACTATCCGTATGCAACAATCACCTAGGACTATCCCGAATTGTTGTTAACTAACGAAAACACTAAATCGAGAGTCAAGATATCCGTATCGTACGTTAAAATATCGCCAGAAGTGAAGTAAAATGTTTCCAGATTTTTGTATACACGATCTGGGAAGAAATTATGTATACCAGGGGCCCAGTTTAAGGATTACAGAGCCCCCGACAAAAATTCAAACCCTAACTCCTAAGTTCAACCGCAAATTGCGGCCATGGGGAATTTTCTGGAGGCTAAGTTGAAGAGAAATGGACTCGGGTTTCGAGGGTGCACTCAAAGTCCTATAACAAGCTCCCAGAAATCTTAATTTATCTCTGTGATCACTGGAATATTAGCAGATTCAAATTGAACCCCAAACTTTTGCAAAATGCAAGTTTTAGAACTATTAAAACATCAAGGTGGATTAATGAAGTCTTGGTGTTAAAACAAAAGGATAATTAGCACTAAAATACCCTTATGTATCTTAGTTTAAATTATGGTCACCCAAAGAATTCACACAAGACCAATTTTCAACCTCAAACCCCACTTGAAGTTTTAAAACAACCAAAAACATAAACTTTTATCTTAAAGTAGTGTTGCTAATGCAAGTGTTTGCTAAAACTTGATTAAGATTGGCACCTTACCTCTAAATTAGCTTTGTATGGGAGTCTCAAGCTTGCAAAGTGGTCTCGAGGGTGAGGACTTGGGTTTCACATGAGTTTTGAAGGAAAAAGATATGATTTTGTGGTGATTTTTAGGTGTGGGTGTGTGTGATATTGGGAGGTAGAGAATGAATTATATGAAGATAAGATGAAGATGAAGAAGAAGAAAATATGAGGAGGAGAAGAAGAAGAATGGCTAACCTAGCCATTCATAACCATTTTCCTACTATAATATTCACACCATCCTTTTGCCCATACCCTCATGTCTCATGCCACGCTATATTACTTTTCAAATAAAAATAAAAACAATATTAATTTTCTAAATTGTTAAGAAAGAAAATATAGGTTTTAATTATCATCGCACTAATTTGGTGTTTTAGCCTAAATTAGCATATCACAAGTTCACACTAATTTGGTGTTTTAGCCTAAATTAGCATATCACAAGTTCTATATATGTGTGTTTGTGTATGTGTATTTAAAAAAATATATAGAATAGTTATTAACTATGATTTATCTAATATGATATGTTATATAGCTAATTAGATTATAATTAATTCTAATAAATTTTCAAGATGTTACAATCTTCCCCACTTAAATAAATTCGGTCTTCGAATTTAAAATCTAACTACGCGTACCTTCGAAGAGATGGAGAAATTTCTTTCGCGTCTCACTCTCGGCTTCTCATGTAACTTCTTCGCTGTTCGGGCCATGCCACAGAATCTTCACGGACAGTAATACCTTTGACCGCAATTTCTTCACCTTCTTATCTAGGATGACTACTAGCTGCTCTGTGAAAAATAAATCGCGCTCCAGCCGGATCATCTGATGCTGAATTGTGTGAGATGGATCATGAAGGTACATGCGAAGCATAAATACGTGAAGCACAGGGTGTACATCCGGAAAACTGGACGGAAGTGCTAGAAGATAGTCAACAGTACTGACTCGCTCAAGAATCTCGTAGGGATCTACATATCTAGGAGTGAGCTTCCCATTCTTTCCAAACCTCATCACACTCTTCATCGAAGTGACCCGATGGAAGACGTGGTCACCCACTGCGAACTCAAGTCTGCTGCGATGACGATCAACATATGACTTTTGCCTGCTCTCATTCTATCCTGGATCAACTGGATCTTCTCCGTAGTCTCCTGAACTAACCGCGGTCCTAAAACCCAGCTCTCGCTGAGCTTGGTCCAACAGACCGGCGATCGACACATTCTCTTATACAAGGCCTCGAAAGGTGCCATCTGAATCGTCTCCTAAAAACTATTATTGTAGGAGAACTCAATTAAGGGCAAGTAATGATCCCAACTGCACAAATTTTAGCGCACAAGCTCAGAGCATATTCTCGAGAGTCTGAATAGTCCTCTTTACCACCGAAAACAGAGATAAACCGGGATAAGTCGTCTTGCCTTAATTTGGAGGCAGATGCTATATGGAACATATCCATCCACCTCTCTGATGATGACAAATTGATTTACGGCATCGTATATCGGAGGTTTGGACAGATGCGACCATTGTAGCATGACTTTATCAGATTCCAGCTCATTTGTGATGGGTTTTTGATTGTGGAGACGTTCTTCCCCCCATGCAGTTAATTACGTTATCGCGTTGTGATAACCACTTTCATCTGCTCCTGTACGTCACTTCATGTTGTGTTATGTTTATTGTTTATTATGGTTGCCCGTGTATTGTATACGAAGATTAGTTTACATCGTCGCCTGTAGGGCGCGGATTAATCCAAATCCGTATATATTAGACTTTGGTTTGAACCTAGGTCATATGTTCTATCAGTTCAGGGGATATTTTATTTTAGTTAAGGACCGTTAATCTGGTTTTAGATTAAGATCGACTTAAATATATGAGCATATGAGCTCAATTTATTTTAATTAAGGATACGTTAGTCTTATATGAGACTAAAATTAACTTAGAAATATGGTTGAGAATCATTAAATTTTGTTAAGATCCAACAGAGCATATAGGCTTGGCTTCAAGAAAATTTCAGAAACTTAGCTAATTTTAGGCTCAGTCTTGGACTTTTTTATCATCCAGCAGTTCTAAGCACTTAGTCTTTTGACTATGGATATAATATCCAAATTCTGCTCTGGTGCTCACGTGGGTATCACATGAGGCGCTCAGACTTGGGCGTTGTCCTATCAGTGCTAAGCACTTAAACACTTTGAATGTATAGTGCTAAGAACTTTTATACAGCGCCCACGTGGGTATCATGTGAGACGCTTCGGCTTGACAATTTTTAAATGCTCACGTATGTAGAACGTGAGGCGCTAGATCTTTACTTATGAGCACTCACGTGTAAGGTACGTGAGGCGTTGAGTCTTTATTTATGGGCGCTCACGTGTAAGGCACGTAAGGTGCTGGATCATTGGAAATTTAATCTCTGTTTATTTTTTGATTGAAGTTAAACTTCTATTAATGGTATTTTTTCCATTAATGATCTCCAAGATCTCTATTTTTGAAGATCTGGAATCGTTTTTTTAGAACTAAGTTTTTCTTTTCTTTTTTTATAAGAAATAAGTTCTTTGAAATGTTGAAACCTATTTTAGAGGAATTAAATTCCTGGAATGTAAATTCCATTTCTTGTTTTCATATTTCTTTTCTCATATTTAGTTTATCCCCTAAATCTTGAGCCTGAAGAACAAAATCTTCCCAATGAGAATTAAATTCTCAACTTATGAGAGATTTATCTTGTGGATCTCAAATCCAGAGAAAGAACTATGTTCTTTATAAAAGTTTAAACTCTTGTATTTATATACGATAGGAAAAGGAGATGTTTTAATCTCTGCTTTTTTCTTTACCTAAGGTTTGAAAGGAGCAGGTAGATTTTCTTCAGCCAGAAAATAAAATTCTAAGTTGTATCTTTTTCTATCACCTTATGGGGTCGATTCTCTACCTGAGGCTTGAAGTCTCGGGTCCTTTTTATAGGTGAGGAGAAATTATGGATTAGTTTAAAAGATCCTTTGTTTGAGAGATTTTAATTTGATTTCGTAATCAGGTGGTGATTTTTAATCACCGTTGGATCTTAGATCTAAAGCTTTCTATTTAAAAGAATATATTTTTCTTGTTTTTAACAAGATTAGAAAAATATTTTCCTGTATATAGAATTTAATTTTATTTCTTGATTCAAAACGGTGATTTTTAATCACCATTGAATTTTTAATCTAAGATTTCTCTGTTTAACATAGCGTATCTTTCTTATTTAGAAAGATCATGCAGATATTTTTACTAATAGAATTTAATTCTACCATTGGATCTTTGATCCAACGACTATCTGTTTAACAGAGAATACCTTTCTAATTCCGGGGAATATTTTCGCATGCAGAATTTAATTCTACCCGAAGCAAAACTGCTTCAACTCGGACGCTGACGCTCACGTGCTATGCACGTGGCGTATCCAAAAAAATTAATTCTTACTAAAACATGTATCTACGTACTTTGAATGCCGAAGCTCACATGCCTTACACGTGAGACGCTGCCTTAGAATTTAATCTTATCAGAGACAAGCGTCCACATGCTTTGCACGCAGGCGCTCACGTGCTATAAACATAAGGCGTTGCCATAGGATTTAATCATAGTAGAGATAGGCATCCACGTGCTTTTCATGCTGGCGCCCATATGCTATAATCGTGAGGCGCTGCCTTATTTTTTTTATGAGTGAACAAATGCCCCCATCATTGTTCTCACGTGACTCACATGTGAGTGTAACGGTGTCCAGCCTTTTAGCTGTCCGATCCGCCTTGGGATACGAGGAATCTGAACCGATCCCATCAATTTATAAATAGGGCATTAGGCTCTAAGCGATAGCTATGCCTTCATCTTTTCTTCTTTCTTAAGAATTTTTTCTCCATTAGAGCTTGGCTCTGTCGTGAAACTTAGTTCTTCACTTTTTTCCACAAATCTGTATTGCATAATCACTCTGCCAAAATTTTCTTGGTATGAAACTTCTTCAGCATAGCTTAGCTCTTGTATTTGGAACATTGTTTTTTAGGAATTTTGGAGTTCAACTCTATTTTGGTCATAGAGCTTGGATTTAGAATATCCCTTTTGGGGATTTCATGAAATTTTAGACTTCATTTGTTGTCATAGAACTTAGTTCTAACTTTTTTATTTTAGATCATATCCCTTTTGGTACTCTTTTGAAGTTTTGACTTCATTTGTTATCACATAATTCAGTTCTGATTTCAATTTTAGATCTAGTTCTGATTTCAATTTTAGATCATCTCCCTTTTGGGGATTTCTTTTATTATGATTCAACAGAGCTTTTCTCTGATAATTTTTAATATCAAATCCCCTATTTGGGGATTCTTAGGACATACTCCACTTTATTTTATAGTGCTTGGCTCTGATCTCAATCATTTTTCTTCCTTTAAGGAAATTTTGGTATTTTATACCATTTCATAATATTAAATAGAGCCCGGCTCTAAAAACTTTGTTATTAAGGCCCACCTTAGAGAATCTTTTTAAATTTCTCTACTGGGCACATGTTCCAATCATTAATGAGCCGCCATTTTGATTCTGTAGGGTCCACTAGCTTTTGAATTTAGTGATTCTAGCATTTTTTTTGTTGCTAATTTTTCACCTAGTTTCTTTTCAGTTAGCATGGCTTCAATTTCTTACTGCCCTTATGTTCATTTGGAAAGTGTTTTTGCTGATGCACCTATTGATCGTGAAGTCCTCGCTTTAATTCGAGACCACGATCCGGAACAGAAATTCCTTCATCTATGGGGAGCATGGTATAATTATATCATCTGGAGACACCGCAGCTTTACTTGCGAGGTACCGTCAAAGCCGATCCTTCCGATTCAGTAAACGAACCATCGGCTGACTGCTTATGCGGTGGAAGAAGTTGATTGGACTACGAATGGCCGTCTTCAACCATCCATGGCATCGATACTGGTCCAACCACCGATGGCCACAGATATTTTGGGGGCGTCAGATATGCCAGGGAGAAGCGCGGCCGTGGGATCGGGTTTATACTATATGAGTGACCCCACGACATCCGGCAGGTTATCTCGCTTGGGCCCATTATGTCTTCTTATCCGCCAAGAAGTCATTGCTGCTGAAGACTGGGATGTATCCGGCGAAGTACATATGCATATTTTTGCTCCAAATCATTCCTTTTTGGAGAAATGGAATATCCCGACCCATATATTTCTAATATTAGACCGGGAGGTGTCGATTTCTATGGAAAATTCCTAGAAATCTCTGGATTACCCGTCATGGGGGAGTACTACGAGGAGGTACTTCCTCCTAACGAATACACTTTCGCCACAGAATCGGAATATCCATATTACCATCGGAAAATCAAGCGTTAGGTATTACCGTGGCGCTTTACTTGAGGTTAGGCTTGATTTGAAGCCTCGATGAGTCATAACCGTACCCTTCTGTGGTGGGATGATATCCAATAGTCTTTAGGCTTGCCATCAATACCCGAAACCTGGCACATGCCGTCATTTTGCTTTCGCTTTGGTGTCACACCGATTCTTCGCTGAATTAAGGTAGACATCCGTATGAGCTCTATGCTGTATGTATCGCCATCGAGATCTGGATCTAGGAATATACCATTGCTATGATTTTATTTGACAATTGCGCCCGCACCCTGTTGGAACGAGGAGGAACGTCGAGGTAGTATTTAGGGTATAGATGTACCGTCAAGACTTGGTTTCTCTTTTGTCGAAGCATAGTGGGAAAATATGGTTCCCTTTCTTTTTTTTATTCCCATGGATTGTATACAAAAGCCAGTGTGGAGTTACTTGCAAGGCATAATTTTTTTTAATCTTATTATTATTTTTTTATTTCCGCGATGCTCTATCATTTCGTCTTTTCAGATCGCGAAAGTCGAGATTGCCCAATCATTTCTGTTATTTTTTTGCAGTTCCCAATCATTTCAGCTATGTCATTTTTTTTATTTGTACTCGCTGTTTTTTTATTGTGAGTTGCCCAAACATTTCGGCTATTTCATATGCATATTTTTGCTCGCTGGTCTTTTTTGCAAGTTGCCCCATCATTTCAGCTGTTCCATATGCATTTTTGCCTTTTTTTCCCGCTGATTTTGGTGCGAGTCGATGACTTAGGTTCTAATACCAATCTTGGCACCATCATCTCTATAACTGGGATATTGTCAGGAGCGAATCATCATTTGCCTTTATTGATTTGAAAAAAGGTGGCTTAGAAAAAAGGGTTAGCATCTTGTTGACTAAGGCTTTTGACTTTATGAGCCTAAGAGTCTCATAAAACCATTTCTCCCTACAAGTCAAGAGAATCTCGTATGTGTATTTTCTCCTCAAGAATCACGGGGATTCTTGAGCGGTATTTCCCTTGCAATTCGTACGGATCTTACAAGAGAGTTTTCCTTTTGCAAATCGTATGGACTTACAAGTGTTGTTCACTATATGGGGATATTTCTTGCCATCGGTGGAACTTTATGGGAATATATTTTGTTCGTTCCTGTGGATCGTATACAAGTGTCAGTATTGAACTACTTGTAGGGCATAAATTTATGGGGTTTTGATGGGTTAAGAAAAGGTTCAGATCCCTATAACTTATGGGTTTTGAATTTTATAAGTCGTGAGGGTATAAAGGGTATATTCTCCTTACGAGTCGTGAGGATCTCGTAAGTGTATTTTCTCCTTAGGGATCATATGGATTCCCAAGTGTGTTGCTCCTTTGTGAATCGTAAGGATCTCACACAAGTGTTTTCTCCTTACAAAGTCGTGAGAACTTTGCAAGCATATATTTTCCTTTCTTTTAACGAGTGTGCGCCATTTTGGGTTTTCACAAGCTCGCTGGTAGTCCTGCTATTTTTACTTACGGCGCGCTTTCGGGTTTTCATTCGTGTCCATTCTTCTTGTGGACATACTATTTTTAGGCAGCCCGTAAGGTAACGCACGAACAGCTGTAGATCATGACATCCTTCGAAAGATCGTGTCATATAGGACTTAGGAAGGATATGAATTTTTTTATGCCTATGGATTGTATACGGTGCTCGATATAGAGACCTACCATAGGGCAATATATATTAGTTTACGGACATTACGTTGCAATATTAGTTTAGGGACATTTCGGTCCATTGGAGACATGGAGAACATGGATCGTTTATGCCCGTGGATTGTGTACGGCTGATCATATGACCTTACCATTGGGCAATATGCTAGTTTAGGGACATCGCGGTCCAACATTCCCATGTTTAAGACGAAATGATAGTTTAAGGACATTTCGCTCCGTTACCAGTTTAAGGACGTAATGGTACATTATTAGTTTAAGGACGTAATGGTCCATCATTAATTTAGGGACGTTTCAGTCCATTATTAATTTTGGGACGTTTCGGTCCAACATTAGTTTAGGGACGTTTTGGTACAACATCAGTTTAGGGACGTTTCGGTCCAGGATTTCCATATTTGGCACGAATATCTTTTAGCACCACTTTCAGAGCATTGACCTAGGAAGATAGCGAGCAGACACAAGCATCGTCATCTATCATTGACCCAAATCGCGACTCTTCAAGCGTAGTACTTTTTGAGGAATCGACCGTTTATCGGCCCAAATGGCCTTTCGCCATGCATGTCCATGAGCAGATAAGCTCCTCTTTGGTAGACCTCATCTATGACATACTGGCTTTCACAGTTTGACTCGAACTTCCCCCACTTTGCACGATTGGGATTCATTGGTCTTTTGACAACCAGCACGAGTCTGTCTTGGTGAAATGTTCTCAGCCTGGTCAGTTTATAATATGACCGCGTCATCCTTGCCTTATAATCTTCCAGATTTTGCTGTGCTATAAGGTAGGTTTCGTCAAGAGCATCAAGTTCTTCGAGCCTAAGATGAGCATTTTCCTCATCCGTTAGCTCGTATTGAACTGCCACTCGTAATGAGGGGAGTTCTATTTCCAGTAGGAGTACCTCTTTAACACAAAACACTAATGCGTATGGTGTTGTTTTTGTGGCCGTCTTGAACGTCGTTCGGTACGTCCAACGAGCTTCATGCAGCCTCTCGTGCCAGTCCTTTTTGTTTCCGGACATCGTCTTTTTTATAATCTTGGTCAAGGTCTTGTTGAATGTTTCTGCTTGACCATTGGCCCAAGGATTATGGACTGAGGAGTATCTCCAGTCTATCTTGTGCTGCTGTGCGAAGCGAATTATTTTATGACTTCTATAAGCTGGTCCATTATCCGAGATTGTCCGTCATGGAGTTCTGAACCCGTAGATGACATGAGTTCTGAAGAAGTGGAGGATATTCTCTATCTTCATCTTCTTTAGCGGTAATGCTTCTGCCCACTTAGAGAATTAGTCGGTTGCTGCTGTAAGTCGATGTCGCACACCCCACGCACTTGTGGGGAGGCGGAATTTAAAAAAAATTTGATTTTTTCATACTATGCAACACCGACTAAACTTCATGATCTTAACATAAAACTTAACTAGCAATTCTACTAGGAGGTTCTAACTACTATGTTAGTATTTATACCTCCTTGATTCTATTCCTTCAGGTCTTCTTCACCTCCTCTCCTTGAGCTCCTCGAACATCCGGATCGTGCCTGATCGTCAGCCTCCTCGTGTCAAAGATGATCTACCCGAGAGTCTATTCTTCAAGCTCCAACCTCTAAACCGAGGTAACTAAGGTATCTAGTTCACTAAGCTAGGTAGTTTAGAAGATGTAGAGTGTCTAATGGAGTATTTAATCTCAATAGACCTAATGTCTCACAACACATATGAAGGTTTTATGTCTTGAGGAAGAAGGAGAGAAAAATGGAGAGAGAAAGTGAAAATGAAAATGAGCTAGTGAGAAGGCAAGTGAAGAATGGCTCCTACACTCATCTCACTCAAGCATGCAATATTTTCTAATTGAAAATATCAACCATGCTTGAATAGTGAGTCCAAACCAATAAAATACAACAATAAGCCATGCTTCACTCCATGCCTCAAATATCTCCAATTTCCACCTCATTAATATATTTCCATAAATAGATAAATCCAAATAATGAGGTATCTCCTTCTAGAAATATCTCTTATGAAATTACAAGAATGCCCTCACCGTATATACATACCCGTATTCTTATTCCGAAAAATACGAATACAATGAGATAATAATAATCCAATAATATAATACTAGAATCCGGCTTAAACCAAATCCCACTAGTATTATCCGTCCGAACAACATCAGTGTAGCCAGTACACGTATATGATCGGAACCTTGCCGTAAAACCATACGGCCTCTACATCGTTTTGCCCAAAGCAGGGAAACCCTCTGTGTAGGACTCTAAAGACTCGACAGTACGCTGGCAGTGGGTTTAACCACGAGTCCGTCAGCGTCACTAGCTGTGCGTAACGGATACCCAGGTATCTGTCGATAAGAAGGCCGATGAGCAAACTTATCCGAACTCGTACTGAGCCTATCTATGACAATCTCCGTATAGTCCGGTCTGTTCGTCGAAGATACTCGCATATCGGGCCAAGGGGGATGGTAACCGTCAGACCCCTAATAGCGCAATAAGTCATGCCGGGTAGAGCCCAAAACACCCTGAGAAACTACTGGAGTACCAACCAGTAAATCTCGCTTGCCTTGGCCAGGGACTTTGTGTAATGGCTTTCCGAACACAGCGCGATATCAACCACCAATACCGGGAGAGACGAATCCTATCTAACCACTACTGTCTCCTAGTGCTTCAGGAATGCACCCAACCACTACCTGTTTGCATGACTCCTTTGAGCCGTGGTCGGGTAGTAATCTAAGTACAGTGGGAACACACTAAAGACAAATAGTGATGTCAAGTCAACGGACTAACCTGTACTCATTGTACCTAGGAACTGCTACCAGACGATAGGTATAATACCAACCAGCAGTTCCCAACGAGTCCTTCCAGTGTAACTCATAACCCAATGAGCACTTATATACTATCTCCGGTACGACATACTAATGGCTGTGGGACAGACCATCTCCCCTGCTGGGATGAGAAGCATATACACTAGTCTACTCTGGAGTATCGATGCCCTGTCTCGAAATCCTACGACTAAGGACCTTTATAAGGATGTGCTTATAGACAATCCGGCCCCCACTAATGTGACTACCATCACAACGCTGGTAGTCAAGCAAAGATTCGAAGGGCTCTACCAATATGTATTAGCGATATGCTAAAAGAAACATATACACATATTGAGATAGAATCAAACCAAGTAGCATACTACCATTTTGAGCAAGACTGTTATTATATCTGTGTATATCCCAAGCTTTCAAAATGTAATATACAATCCGGTACTATACAATAATGGCCTCTAGAGCATATATCACTAACAATCTTCCACTTGCACTAAGGCCATGTATTGGCATATCGTGGACCTATCATCTCAATTAGCCTCTCGAACTGTGTCTGAGGGATGGCCTTTGTGAGTGGATCTGCAGTGTTGTTCTCTGTTTCTACTCTCCGCACCTCGATCTCCCGGTGATCAACGATCTCCCTGATCGGGTGGTACAGCCTCAAAATATGTATGGACTTCTGATTGGACATTGGTTCCTTCGCTAAAATTATAGCCCCGTTGTTGTCACAATACAGAGCTATTGGATCAATAATGGACGTTACCACCTGAAGTTCTGTAATGAACTTCTTCATCCAGACTTCTTCCTTCGCGGCGTCACATGCAGCGATATACTCCGCTTCCATCACCGAGTCAGCAACGGTGTCATGCTTGGAGCTCTTCCAACAGACCGCTCCTCCATTGAGGGTAAAGACATAACCCGACATGGACCTGGAGTCATCCTTGTCACTCTGGAAGCTGGAGTCGGCGAAGGCCTCGATTTGGAAGCCTTCACTGCCGTACACCAAGAACATCTCCTTAGTCCTTCTTAGGTACTTAAGAATGTTCTTAACTGTAGTCCAGTGCTTCTCCCCTGGGTTTGACTAATACCTGCTTACAATGCTCAGTGCGTAAGCTACATCTGGTATGGTACACAACATCGTATACATTATAGAGCCTACCGCAGAAGCATAGGGTATAATAGTCATGCGATCCCTTTCCAAATCGGTATTGGGAGACATCTCTTTGGAGATGGTGATTCTATGACAAGCCGGTATATTACCACGCTTTGAATCTTCCATTGTAATATTTCAGAAATATAAAATATTATTTTTGGGAATTTAATATTAAAATAATATATTTCGCGAAAACTATTCGATTTGCGAATAGGGGTTTTTCGTAAAATGGTATAAGTATATACCAATATTTGGAAAATAATCGGAGATTAAAATGATTTATTTATTATAATGATATTTATCGGATTTTGGCATTTTTATAAATAATTATATGCAATTTCGATTAAAATTGATTAGTGCACTACTAATCGCGATTAAGCCAAATCCGTATTTTTTTCACTTTTACATGGCTAGTGCACCATGTCATGTGCATGTTATTCATTTGTATTTGTGAATTGTGAGAAAAGAAAAAGAAAAGAAAAGAGAAGTAATGAGTGAGAAACAAAAAGGAGAAAGAAACAAAATAGATATTTTGAGAGAGAGTGAGGCTAAGAGAGAGAGAGACTTGGCTGCCCATATTCCTTCATTCCCATTATTTTCTTCACAATTCTTCTTCATCTCATTCATCTCACTCTACCTCCATGCATCATCTTAAATTCCTTCTCAAAACCCTATGCCACCTTCGTATAAAACATGCACAAGCCTATTCTAAACCCTTTGAACCAATCAAGTATGGATTTTGAAGAATTTGGGCAACTCAAGAATTTTCCTAAGTTTCCAATTGAGGTAATCCATACACTTGTAGATTAGTATTTGTGTTATATATCCTAGTTTAGTTAGAATTTGATATAATTAGGTTATGTGATCTTAGAAAATTCAAAGTTGATGTTCAGTGGTAATTTGAGGTGCAGTGGGTGTTTGTAAGACTTTAGAGATGATTTCCTGACCTGAAAATGAGTTTAGAACCCGATTGACGAACTTAGAATTTACCATGTGTCGGTTTTGTGGAGTTTGTTAGCCTACAGGGTATCTGGATCAATCTGGGATATATTTAAGAAAATCAAACAAGTTCCTTGACCTAGATAAACCACTAGAAGACCACCACCGAAGTACGAGCACGTTTTGGCCTACTTCGACCTGCGGCGCCCAATTTTGAGGGCATCTCGCCGGACCCCCTATTTCCTATAGTGTTGTGGTTTTGCCTGTAGCTCACTTACCCTACAACCTATCCCATGTACTTGTTTGTTTAGTCCCCATTTACCTGAGCCAAAATCTTGGAGTTGTTTGCGAGTGCTTTGGCTATTATTTCCGATATTTGAATTTGTGGTTTTGGTATTTGATATTTGGACGTTTGTACTTCAGCGGACGGGGGTTGTTTGGTTGTTTTTGCATGCGTAGGCTATAGGTTCTAACCTATAAGCAATTCGTGTGCCGTATCGGTTTTCGGATATTGGTTTTAATAGAATTGCATTGCGATTGTGTATTGATTGTATGTACTTTCGCGTGGACTTCCGAGACGACGAACCACATCGACTTCGGCTAAGCGAGAAGTTTAGCAGGTGAGTAGATTTATATCAACGGGAGAAGTCGGGTGTATGGCGTATAGCAACCCCGCAACCATTGATATGGAAGATTGTGATATAAATTATAATTTGATAAAGGTTATGCTACGAAGTTAAGATAACATAATTATAGGATTTAGTAATATATGATATGATAAAAGTTGACACTAATAAATATATATTGGCTTGAGAATATGATATAGGTATATAAGGTAACATGATGTGGGATATTGAGATGATAGATTGTAACGTTTTAGAAATCGTTTTGCGAAATTTTCCGTTTTAGGGTAAAATAGTCGGTGTTTTCCCTTTTAACCCGATTGTGATCAAACATCCGTAGAAACTTGCCGGCACCTAGTTTAGCTAAAATAAAGCTAGTGCGTGAGCTTTTGGGGCCTATGGGATGTTTTGGTCCACATAAATTTTTTCCCTAATTAAATATTATTTTAATGCTTTATTTGCGGACTGTACTAGTGGTAATTATTTTTTTATGCGGGTTAATTACTACAAATGGGATTCTATGGTAAGTTAATCACTAGAATTATGTTTAGAACCTTCTCTCCAAAATATCTTGATTTTTAGTGGAATTAAATGTTTTTTGTAAAAGAAAAGATAATGTAAACATATAGCTTTTTGTTTTATTATCCAATTATTGCATTTTTCTTCTAGAAAATTCCACACAACTCCACACAAACCCTAGTTCTTCCTCCTTGGCCGAACTCTCTCTCCCCTTGCTGCCCTCTCTTTTTCTAAACTCATTTCTTCATTTTTAAAGCTTCAAAAATCATGAAAAATCCAAATTAATTCATAGAAATTCAAATATAATTCAAAACCTTCATTCTTCTTCACAAAACTTGCTTGGATCTTCATTCTATTAAGGATTTTGAAGGAAAAAGTGTGGATTATTCTTGTTTCAAGTTGTGTTCTTGGAAGGTATAAAACCTTAACCCTAATCACTTTTTGTTGCTTAATACCTTTAATTAGCTTAATTAGATATTGAATTTAAGCTTTTAAATTCATATTTTGAAATTCAAGATATCTTTTTGATAATCAAGTTAGGATTTTGATTAGTGAAATGGTTAATTAATATGTTAAGCTTGATTAAAACTTAATCAAGTTGCTAATTTGTTAAATGATTTTTTCCTAATCGGATAATTAAGCTAATTAACAAACTTAACTTTTGCTAATCCTAATTAGTGAAATCTAAAATTTTAGTAAAGGTTTAAATGGTTTAACCTTACTATTTTGTGATGTTTGCAAACTCTAGTTATGGTAAAACTTGCAGTTTTGTGCTAAAATGATAAATACTGCTTACTAGATTTACGGATATTTTAGGCGTGGGTTTCTTTTGACGTTGCGACGTTATGTATATTGATTCCACGCTATATCTTGTGTGGTGAATATGCGATCGGTACGATCAGGGTCTAGACATGGTAGTTGTGTCGCTTTGCGCTCCTAGCTAAGGTCGTGCCGATGTCGTTCGTGTCTTTTTGTAGCTTTTACTCTTGAGTTCGTTTCGTAGTGTCGCTACGCGCGTTAGCCACTAAACGGAAACTCGAGGGTATGTTTGGAGTTGGTGCGTAGGTCAAACGTAGTTATACGTATTTTTTGTCGATTGCTTATATACGCTTGCTTTATTGTTATATGTGTTCAGGATCGCAGGCGGGGACTTCGGACGCTGCGAACAGGGGAAGCGAGTTGTTGGCTTTACTTAGCCAGGATGGTTGGTGAGTAGATTTAACATCTACAGGGAAATCGCCCACATGGCGTTATGCGTCTGGGCTTGATTAAATGACATGACCTGTAGTGTTTAGTATATGGACTCGTTTGTGCATGTGTATCTTAGTTGCATATCTCATTTACCTATTGTATTCGGACATAGTATTAATGAGACACAACACTATTACTGACGGTTCATGTTGCACGAGAACTGATTGTATTGCACTCACACCGTCGATAATTGCCATGACACGTACAACACCTATACATATGTGATATGGTATTTCTTAGGGACACTGAGATATGGTCATTATTTTCATTGTGCATATGACATATAGCATACCTATATACCTACATGCTTACACTTATGCCCTGACATGCTTACATGCTAGTTACCCATTTACCTATATGGTAGTGTACCATTAGTGATAGGTATATACACATATGAGACATAGCTACATGTACATCTGGCATACATACATACATATACCTGGAGGGTATTATGGATAGGTATAGACACATACCTTGCTACAACTACTTTGACATCATATATATTTCCATATGGACACACATATCTTGTTATACCGACATGGTTGCGCATACCTTGTTATAGCTACATGTTCACATGTATATGATGTTGCATCTGATTTCGGGGAAATCAGGAACCGCGTGATATATTTAATAACTTGTTGCAGTTAAATAGCGGTTTTTCCTTTATATGCTCATATTACTGTTTCATGTCGCATATATTATATTAATGGATATCATATGATGTTCTCTGATATTTTTACTCCTAAGTATATATAACAGTGGAATGAGACGTTGTTATATATGCATATATATATATATATATATATATATATATATATATATTAGTGGAATGGGACACTAATATATATGTATTAGTTCATGCAGTTATACTTATTCATTATATGTGAGGGGCCTATATGGTCGTTGTGAGGGCCGATATTACGGTCAGGCCGTTATATGGTCGATGAGAGGGCTGATATTTCGGTCGGGCCGCTATTATGGTCGATGAGAGGGCCGATATTACGGTCGGGCCGCTATTATGGTCGATGTGAGGGGCCTATATGGTTGATGAGTGGGGCCGATATTACGGTTGATATGTGGGCCGATCCGGACTGACGGAGCCTATATATATATATATGATTATTTCTGTGTCGTTGCTAGACACGTGTTTCATGATGTTTTGGGTGTCGATGTTTGATACTCACCTTATATGAAGCTTATTTGATACTGATATTGTACAGGATATGTGAGATCTACTGATATTGTACAGGATATGTGAGATCTACTGATATTGTACAGGATATTTGAGATCTACTTATATTGTACAGAATATGTGAGATCTACTGATACTGTATAGGATATATGAGATTTACTTGATATTGGAAACTCGTGATATGTGAGGTTTACTTGATATTGGACACTTAGGGTACATATGATTTACTTGATATGAGAGCCAATTTGGGGGCTGATTTGAGGAACTTTGAGATTTAGATTGTCTTGATGGACGTTGGTCCTGTCACGAGGTCAGGATTCCGTGATTAATGACATGTTTTATTCCATCCTCCTCATTTACTTTATATGCATTGCTTCATGTATAATAGTACCTGTGAGAGTGCTTTTCATGACTGTTGCATATACATATTGTCATTTATTGCTCATGTATAGTAGTACCTGCTAGAGTACTTTTCATGACTATTGCACATACATACTGCCATCTTATTTCTATCAGTTTGCATGTTTTAGATTCGCGTTGTATGTGCATACTTGCGATTACCTGCATATGTTATTTACTATTCACGAGTTGGCAACTCACACCCGTTGTGCCACAGTGTTTGCAGGTGTTTCCCCAGGGCAGTCGCGGCAGGCTTTCCATCTTTCGTATCATCCTTTGCTGCAGATACCGCTACGGCTGACTGTGCACGGTTTTGCTATAGGTAGGTTTTGCAGCTATTTGTTATTGTTATCTTGTACCTTGTACTCTCCATCTACCACTATCATGTATGACTTAGAGACTTGATGTCAGGGCGATTGTATATTATTTTGTTACTTGGGATGTCTTTAATACAGTTTTATTTTTATCGTCTTTTTCTTCGCTACGGCGTCGTATATTTGCTTGTGGTGGTTGTTTTCAGCCGTTTGGTGTGGATTTGCTCCCGTTGGGGATGCTTTACTTTTATCTTTGTATGTACCCATTTTTGGGGCTAGTTTTTACAAAGGAGGTGCTGCAAAAATTTTCAAGAAAATAAATTGGACTTAAAGAATTTATACTTGATATTTTCAAAAGTTTAAACAATATTTCTTATCTTTTAATGCTTTTGATGGTATAGATTTCTGGGGTTTTTTGGCCTTCTTAAATTGCGTTACGCCTGTAGACATTGCGTAGTTTAAGGGTTGTCACGTGCCAATTTCGGGTCGTGACAAAGTTGGTATCAAAGAGCTAGGTTTTACCTTTCGGAGTGTAGGATGACCTTGGTATGATGGAGTAGGTAGCTTAAGTAGAGTAACGTAGCGTGTGTATGTTCCGCGGCATACTCACGATCATGGTACTCCGCCTAATGTGACCTAATTACAATTTGCTTGAAATTCCTTCCTTGATGATACATATCCTTATGATTCGATTTCCGTGTTCATATCGAATCCTATTTCCATTTATAGCCTTATGCCGCCGATGACTATGGGGACTCCGAGAGGTGCAGGTCAGAGTTGACTCTTGTGGGACGAGGACTGACCAGGATGGCACGCTCATTGCATAGGAGCAGATGGATCCGCCTTCGATAGATCGTATCGCTAGGCTTGAGGCAGAGATGCAGGACTTGCGCCAGACGATGAGGTCTTTGGTTGAGGCCAGTAGAGCGCGGCGAAAGGAAGTTGCCACCCCTGTTACCCAGTTGTTCCTTGCGACCAGCATACATCATAGCGTTACGTTTACGGTACCAATGGATCCAACCATAGTTGATGAGGCACGTCTTCCAGAGACTTTAGGAGTTCCGGATCAGAGGAGGGCTCGTGCAGGTATACCAGCCCAGAGCCAGAGGTCCAGTCGCCGTGATAGGTTTCGTGCACGTCGTGGGAGTACCAGAGGCTTAGGACGAGGACAGTCGTCTAGCTCTTATCCCCAGGATGTTCAGCAGTTTTCTTCTGGATGTTATCGTGCGAGAGTTTTCCGACGTGTCCCAGATGACCCGGCAGAGCTTATGGAGCTTAAGGATCAGCTGCAGAGTTGTTTGTTGGGGGACTTGTACGTCCAAGTTTTTCGCTTTGGGGAGCTCCTATTCTGTTCGTCAAGAGAAGGACGGCAATTTGAGGTTGTGTATCGATTGGTCCTCAATTGGACCGAGTACGGTGCGGATGGGTATCCTTTACCTCGCTTTGACGATTTGTTCGATCAGCTCCAGGGTGCGAGACATGCTTTTCTAGTTGTTTTGGGATCAGGTCATCATTTGTTGCGGGATCGGAGTGATGACATTCCGAGGACTGCTTGTGTGCGCTATGGGCAGCATGAGTTTTTGGTGGTGTCGTTGGACTCACCAATGCCCTAGTAGCAGTTGTGGATATGATGAACCAGGTTCCTTCAGGCCGTTCTTCGACCAGTTGATTGTTGTGTATTGATAACATTCTGGTCTTTTAATTGGTTTCGCACTTGAGCAGCACTTGAGGATTTGCTTTGCAGACACTGGGAGAGCCCCAGCGGTTTGCTAAATTCTCGGAGTGTTCCTTCAGGCTTGATTGTGTTGACTTTTTAAGGTCATGTGGTTACGGGAGATGGTTTTTTTACGGACCCGAAGGAGATCGAGGCCGTACAGCTTTGGCCCAGACTTGTAGCAGGGACAGAGGTCCGCAGCTTTTTGGGCTTAGCCGGTTTTTACCACCGTTTCGTACAGGTTTGCTTAAGTAGCGCTGCACCGTCGACCGGGTTGACCAGGAAGGGAGTTCCTTTTCTTAGACTGAGGCATGTGTGCAGAGTTTTCAGCAGTTGAAAGATCGGGTGACGACTGCACCAAATCTACCTTTGCTTCTGGATCGGGCGACTTTGTTGTTACTGTGATGTTTCGCGAGTAGGGCTCCATTGTGTACTAATGTGGTACTATAGAGTTATCGCTTATGCTTCCCGATAGTTGGAGGAAGTACGAGTAGGATATCCCACTCATGATCTGGAGATGGACGCGGTGGTCGTGCGTTGGAGATTTGGAGACACTATATGTTCGGAGAGTCGTGTCAGATTTTCACGGACAACCAGAGCTTAAGATCCGTCTTCTGCAGTGGGTTTTGGTTGTTGGGACAGCGCCGTTGGATGGAGCTTATGAAGGATTGTGCTTGTGAGATCCTTTGTTGCCCGTAGCAAGAAGATTGTGGTAGCTAATGCTTTGAGTCGTTGGCCCGGGGGTAGCTTGTTCCAGTTGTGCGCGGTTCAGAGGCAGTCTTCTGCAGATTTGCAGTTTTTGTGCGATCGTGGAGTATAGCTTAAGTTCGCCTCTACTGAGGGGACAGCTTGCTCATGTCCGCGCCCGTCCACTTTTTCTTAATCGTTTTCGTGAGGCACAACCCGCCGATGCTCGTTTGTTAGAGATTCTGAGCATGTTCGGCTGGGTAAAGATTCAGAGTTCTGTTTCGTGACTAGGGTGTGTGATTGTTTTGATTTAAACGTGCTTGCGCTTTCTAAAAGATAGATCAAAAATATTTGTAACCGCAATCAAGAACGGCGTCGCATGAAGCTAGCCGGTGAGTACGGGTCGGTCCACAGGGATGTTGTGAATTTTCTAATCGCGCTTACGAGTTAATTCCGAAGGGTGTTCGGAGTTATTAAATCTAAAAACCTAATTATTCTAGTGCAATTAATTAAATCTATTCTTGCTAGGGCTAGGTTTAGGGATGATTTGGAAATGGTAGTAAATCTCAACGCTTTCTTTACCCGAATGAAGATCTGTGAGGAGTTATGGTAATTATCAATAAAGTGGATTAGATCCGTTCGGGAAGTTGTTCCTTCCTCTAGGTTCTTGTCCTTCCTTTAGAGATCCTTACCCTAACCTCCATGGAAAACATCACACCCGGGCCTTTATACTACGGTATCACCGCTACCTCGAGGGATAGAGTGCCGTAGGGAGCGGTATGTACATGTATGTATGGAGTCCTATTGTAAATATTTGATGGGTAAGAAAGGGATGAGAGATCTCATCTCTCAAAATCCTTCCCAAAAGCTAAACTCTAAACAAGTTCCTAGGGCATGAAATTAAATCTACCTAGGGCAAGGAATTAAAATCTACTCTAGGGCAAGAAATTAAATTACTTACAGATGGCTCTCTCAAAACATCAAAGCAGGGTTGTCAGATCTGAATTTCTGAATTAAAGAGAGGCACCGATGCTCTCCAAAAGATTTCTAAATTTTATTAATGAAGGGAGGCATAAGAAATTACAATGAGTAGAGTTCCTATTTATAGAGAATAGGAAACCCTAGGTTACAATTGATTTTCATGTCTACATTTACCAAAATATCCTTAGGAAGACCTAGTCAAAGTAGACTTCAAGCTTTGGTAAAATTTTATGTCTCTTTAAAAGAAAATATTGGGCCTTGGATCTTTGGGCTTCCTCATTATTTGGTTCTTTGTTAAAATAGCTTCTATGTTTCTTCCAGATCTCCAGTGAATAATTGCGGTGGACTTTTAACCGTTCGCTTTGTAATCTTAGACCTTGCATTGCCTTGTACTTTGTGAATTTTATCTTTGATGTAGGCTTGATCAAGAGTCTTCTATTTGTTGGTCAAAGTCCACTTTTTCATCGTCTTTACATCGTTTTCACTGTTTTCTGTCCAAGAACCTGTAACCTGTAACATGTAGCAGACATGCGTCAAAAGCACCTGTTTTCATTGTAAAATGCATAAGAATGGGGAATATAAAATACAATATTATGGTGTGAACAAATACCCCCAAACTTATCTTTTGCTCGTCCTCGAGCAAACTTATTTTTTTATTCACTACAAAAAACCTAACCGCACTTTCGCAGGGAAACGCGATTGCACTGAGCTCGTGCAACAAGCCGTTAAACCTCAAGGTGTCCCTAGTAGGAGGAGTGTTGTCTCCTGAGGGTTTTCAGCGGATTACACCCACAAAATCCTATCAACTCGGCCCATTGACTTTTGTTCTCCAATTAGGTTTTCTAACAAGGAATTCTATTATCTTTTGACTCGCAAATTATCCACCCATATTCTTCACACTTCCTCATTATTTAACTTAAGATTATATATATCTTGCAGATCTACTTAGCTTTCGGCATCTGTTAAGTTTTCCTTCTAGAGTTCCATCTCCACTTAGGAATTTCTATCAACTCTATTAAAGACACAAGTTCTATTCTTCACTCCTTTCTCTTATCTAAATCCCAATCACATATCCCCACGTGTGTGTATAAATCACCCCTACACTTGGAAATTCAAATCAAGCAATCGTGCTCCCATCCATTGTCCAAAGCACTAATTAGTTGGTGAATGAAATTTGCTTACACATCCTTCATACGACCGTTAATACTTCTTGAGGTACCAACGACCGATTACAAAATGCGTTTGCACTTTAAAGCGTACTTCCTAGTCTTTGCAACACCCAAGGCTTTTGCAGTGACTCCCAAACCAGTTGGTCTAAGGCACTAGGTGATGAAGCACCCTCGCTAAATATTTTTCTATTTTTGCATCCTTAAATAATCACAAAAACCAGTGTCCATTTTTTTTTCTTTATTCACACTTTTTCATACTAAGGACTTTAGCCAAGAGCATTTCAAGGTCTCTTCTACTATTCCAAGTTTCAAGGTGCGTGAATGTGCAATTTGTAGGGTATACATTTTCAGAATTTAGACTTAAGCTAGGAACTATTTTTCAAACTTATACTCTAATAAGAACATCAATACTCTTCCTTTGTTTCGACTTAACCCAAGAAGTGAACCCAAAATTTGCCTATTTCTAAATAAACTACAAGGCATATACTTTCTACTGTTAAACTTTAAGGAAGGTTATTTTTAGGGTTTTTAATTTACTAAGTCTAAGATCTAGTTGTTCCTAGCCAGTTGACCTATCTATCAAACTCAAGTCAATTAGCCAAAATTGAATACAATAATTTTTATAATTTTTGAAATTTTTCAAATTTTTATGGGTTTTCAAATAAGTATGCAAATGCAAAAAATATGTACAAATGAATGCGAAGGAAGAAGACGTACCGAGCATACCCCCAAACTTAAACTTGACAATGTCCTCACTGTCATGCTAAACCAAGAGGGTCAAAATACCGGCACTCCCCTGTTTATTTATTTACATTTTTTTTTTGTATTTTTAATATTTTGAAATTTTTTTTTTATTTTTTTATTTAGAAAAAGAAAACAAAAAATATATACATATATACAAAGGTTCCCCCCAAACTTAAGCTTGGCCTTACACAAGCCAAAGGTTAACACCAACCATTCAAAAATCTTATCGTGGTAATGGTATAGTTGGTGCAAGAATGGGATGTGGAGGAAAGAAATGAGAAACACGCGAGACCGTGTGAAAAGAAGAATGGTAGAATATGGTCTCGGTGGGGGAGAAGAATGGCGAAAAGAAGAAGGAAATAGAGTACGATCTTGAGGATGTAAATTGAGTGAATAAATTAGCGCAATATGTGATGACCGATATGTTAAAAGCGATTGCGCTAACCTATCAACTCGTCGAGAAATGGGATCAAATCCCTCAAGATTCGCAAGAAAACATGGGTACACCGAACTTGGTATAGGAGATGAAAGCGTAACGGTCATTTGTTCGGTCGGAACAATAGGAAGGACGAAAGGAAGTGAATTAGGGATAATATCATTCTTACCATAGTAAACTGTTTCAAACTTGAAAGATTCCATTAATGGTTCGAAACGACTGTAAGCAACCAAGTCTGATGGATTAACTAACTCATCTGAAAATGCAAAGGACTCAAACTCGGGCGGTGAGACTTCAACATCGTCCGAAAAGGTGAAACACTTGTAAGTGTCATCGGTTGTGAGAACTGTGTCAGATTCAAAGGAAAAGTTTTCAAGCTCACAGTCGTCAAGCGTGAAATGAGGCGTGGTCGGAACGATGGAAAAGAGGGAGGGTGATTTAGGTAAAGGTTCAAGAGGATGAATTGGAAAATCCGACACATCAAAGAAAAATGGTTCAACCTCAATATTATCCTCAAGACTCTCCTCAATACTATCCTCAATATTCAACTCATCCATGCCATTATCATCAAAGTCTAGACGCATATGAGATTCGGGAGAAACATTTAATAACTCGGGATGATGATTTGAACATAAAATCTTAAGCAAATCGACAGGTTCATCATCCGAAATATTCCCGGCGTCTATATCCTCAATCAAGTGAAAGTCAATTTCTTTAGACACCTCCTCAAAAGCATGGATATCTATCGATTTAGGTTCTAGAGTGGAGGTGTAAAGGTCAAACGGATTAGGTGCTGTTTCACTCGAAGGGGGTTCCTCACAATTTGGCAAATCAAACGCTACAAAATCACACAACTCATTTTTATTTTTAACAGGTGAACTATTTAGGGCAATCGATGGAAAACAGGAGTTGTGGGTTTCAATTGGGTAAGGGTAGGTTTGATTTGAAAATCCTCTCTCATTCTCACTCTGTCCAACTGCCGCCTCATACATTGAAAAATTTGGAGCTAGCGGGACACTAGCTACCGGTTCACTAGGTTGCATAAGGGTGGCCACGGACGCTTCCACATTCCTAACCATTTTATCTGTTGCTGCGATATACGCCTCCAACGCCTCTTCCAAACTAGACTTAGGTGGTAAGGGGGTTTCAGTAAAAGATTCAAAATTGTTTGGATATGTGAAACTCCCTAATGGCTGTGTCGAAACAGTGTCTAGTGAAGGTGGGAAGGTTGGATATGACTGGTAGGAAGTGGGTGGTTGGGTAGGGGTAGGGTCAACATATGGATAAAAAGGTGAATAATCATGCGGATCCCTAGAACTAGATGAGTGGAGAGGGGTGAAAGATCGACTGTGAGATTGAGCAATATGCTCAGCAATGGACATCGGCCTAGGAGTGACAGAAGGACTTAAAGAAGTGGTGTCAACATATGTAGGTGGTAAAGGTTGACTTGGTTGACACAAAGTGGGTTGAAAAGTCAAACTATTTCTCCTAGACTCCTCTATGTGATCTTTCAAAGATTTTTTAGGCATGGAAGGATCGTCTTTAAATTGACCGAACACATTGACATATGACGCAAAATTAGGTTCGGGATACCAAAGTTCGGCTAATGATTTATTGTGTGGAGTACCCATGTTAGAAGAAAAGGGGAAAGAAGGAAAGTTTATTGTGTGCAAGGATTGATTTGTGGCTAAAATTTTTGCAAGTTTCTATAAAATATTTGTTCTTTCTATTTTCATTCTTTTTCTCTTTATTTGGAAAAATTTTGTTGCAAAAAGATTTTAGAGAAAATATATGCAACAGCAAAATATTTTATAGAAAAGATATGCAACAGCAAAATATTACTTGCAATCTAATTTCATTTCAAGCAAGGCACAAAAATCCTACACAAGATCGTTATTTGGAAGGGAAAATTTTTTCGAGCCTAAAGAAATCCTGCAGGCAACTTTACAGAAGATATATCAAGATTTGCAGAGGTGGAGAGAGAGAAAACTTACAGAAATTTGCAGTGGCGGAACATTTTTTTTTTTATCGCACTTCTGCCGATTTTTCAACCCCTGAATCGACTAGGCCGCGGCGGTTCCGCGGCCACAATGGGGTTACCGCGGCGGTTCCGCCGCGGTTTAGGCTGATCGGCAGTTTTTTTTTTTTTTTTAAGACGAGGTCACCGCGATTCTTCTTTTTGACTCAGTCCTCCAAATTTCTTCTGTTGTCTATTAAGATATTTCTCTGTTTGTTCGGATTTGATATTTGCTGTTTTAATCTCTGTAGATTTCCAGATCCGAATTTCTTTGTAGATCATGCAAAAATTCTCACAAGAATACCCATTCCAAAAATAACAGATAATATATTTTTATATTTTTTTGATTTTTTTGATTTTTATGAATTTTTTTTTTGATTAACCCGAAATTGCAAAAAGGAAATAACACGCCATCCCCGGCAACGGCGCCATTTGATTGTTTTGATTTAAGCGTGCTTGCGCTTTCTAAAAGATAGATCAAAAATATTTGTAACCGCAATCAAGAACAGCGTCGCATGAAGCTAGCCGGTGAGTACGGGTCGGTCCACAGGGATGTTGTGAATTTTCTAATCGCGCTTACGAGTTAATTCCGAAGGGTGTTCGGAGTTATTAAATCTAAAAACCTAATTATTCTAGTGCAATTAATTAAATCTATTCTTGCTAGGGCTAGGTTTAGGGATGATTTGGAAATGGTAGTAAATCTCAACGCTTTCTTTACCCGAATGAAGATCTGTGAGGAGTTATGGTAATTATCAATAAAGTGGATTAGATCCGTTCGGGAAGTTGTTCCTTCCTCTAGGTTCTTGTCCTTCCTTTAGAGATCCTTACCCTAACCTCCATGGAAAACATCACACCCGGGCCTTTATACTACGGTATCACCGCTACCTCGAGGGATAGAGTGCCGTAGGGAGCGGTATGTACATGTATGCATGGAGTCCTATTGTAAATATTTGATGGGTAAGAAAGGGATGAGAGATCTCATCTCTCAAAATCCTTCCCAAAAGCTAAACTCTAAACAAGTTCCTAGGGCATGAAATTAAATCTACCTAGGGCAAGGAATTAAAATCTACTCTAGGGCAAGAAATTAAATTACTTACAGATGGCTCTCTCAAAACATCAAAGCAGGGTTGTCAGATCTGAATTTCTGAATTAAAGAGAGGCACCGATGCTCTCCAAAAGATTTCTAAATTTTATTAATGAAGGGAGGCATAAGAAATTACAATGAGTAGAGTTCCTATTTATAGAGAATAGGAAACCCTAGGTTACAATTGATTTTCATGTCTACATTTACCAAAATATCCTTAGGAAGACCTAGTTAAAGTGGACTTCAAGCTTTGGTAAAATTTTATGTCTCTTTAAAAGAAAATATTGGGCCTTGGATCTTTGGGCTTCCTCATTATTTGGTTCTTTGTTAAAATAGCTTCTATGTTTCTTCCAGATCTCCAGTGAATAATTGCGGTGGACTTTTAACCGTTCGCTTTGTAATCTTAGGCCTTGCATTGCCTTGTACTTTGTGAATTTTATCTTTGATGTAGGCTTGATCAAGAGTCTTCTATTTGTTGGTCAAAGTCCACTTTTTCATCGTCTTTACATCGTTTTCACTGTTTTCTGTCCAAGAACCTGTAACCTGTAACATGTAGCAGACATGCGTCAAAAGCACCTGTTTTCATTGTAAAATGCATAAGAATGGGGAATATAAAATACAATATTATGGTGTGAACAGTGTGCTACGTTCCGGACTCGTTGGTATGTACCTGATACTGATAGGTAGAGAGCGAGGTCCCAAAGCAGGCACATCAGTCAGCCTTCTATCTTCATCCAAGTGCCACCAAGATGTAACGTGACTTGATAGTTAGTTACGGTGGGCAGGGATGATGGGTGAAGTTTCAGGTTTCATTTAAAGGTGTCTGACTTGTTCCGTGCTAAGGTTGAGCATTTGAGACCGGCTGGAGAGTTGCAACCTTTAACTGTTCCAGAGTGGGAATGGAGGCAGATCTCCATGAATTTTCGTTGTGGTGTCTGATAGTTGTATGTATGCCCTAGAGGCTAGTATTGTACAGATGATGTATATTATATTGGATGCTTGGACATATATAGAGATGACTTTCTTGCTCGATATGATAGTATGCTATCTGGTTACTCTTTATCTTAACATGTATACTAGTCTCTTTAAACTGTCTTATAGTTACATGTTGATAAAGCCCTTAGGATGTGTACTTGACTGCCTGGACTATGATGCAGATCATACTAGTGGGGACATGGTAGTCTATAAGTACATCCTTCAAGGTCCCTAGTCGTGGGTGTATCGAGACGGAGCATCGATATACCAGAGTAGACTAGCGTATACGCTTCTCGACCCATGAGATGGGCGATGGATGATCCCATATCCATTGGTGTTTGACATCAGAGATAGTATACGGGTGCTCAGTGGAGACTGGGTACACTGGACGGACTCGCCGAGAACTCCCAGATGGTATTATACCTCACGTCAGATGGCAGTTCTCAGGTGACACTTGTATAGGTTAGTCTGTAGACCCGAGATCGTCATAGAGTCTTGTGTGATTCCCACTGTGCTTTGATCTCCACCTTACCACGTCCATGAGGGCGTGCAAAACGGTGGTTTTTGGGCACAGTCCCGAGTAACATGGAGGCAATGAGCGATAGGAGGGGTTTCGTCTCTCCCGGTATTGGGGGTTGATGTTGCGCTGTGCTCGGTTGGCCGTAACAGGGAAGTCCTTGGCCAGGGCTGATCAGAGATATGCTGGTAAGTGTTACCAGTAGTTTCTCGACCCGTTATGAGCCTCACATCGGCACGACTTATCGGTTATTGGGGTCTGACGATTTCCACCCCTAGACTTGATATGCGACATATCAGACGAACAGACCGGACTGTACGGTAAGTGTTACTGGTTGGATTCACAGGAGTGTGAGCGGTCTAGCTCGTCGATCTTCTGATCGCTCAATACCCGGATGGCCGTTACGTTTAGCAGACCGCTTGCGGCTTGTGGGTGCTTGATATGATCATTATCTGCTACCGGCGTATTGACGAGTCTTTAGAGTCCTACACAGAGGTTTCCTGGCTCAAGCAAAACGAAATAGGAGCGCATATGAGATGTGTGCGGGACCGAGAATAATGCGTGTATGTGATACCGCATTTCATTCTCGCGATGAATGTATCGATTGGTTATATTCGATATAACATAGATATCGAATCAAGGATTGATTCGATAAGCCGATACATAGGATACTAGTCGGTTATATGCGATATAACCGGATCGTTAAATCAAGTGTTGATTTAATGATTTAATGTATAATTATATATTTGATATATTACTTTGCATTAGCTAGTATTGGTTCACTTTAAACGGATTTTCTCACTTGATTTGCAAGTTGTATATGTGATATACTTTTGTGCACATGTTTGTATCATGTTTGATGATACTTGATCATTTGGTTAAGTGTATAGAATTAAACCATGGTTAAGTTGATGATTAGGGTTTTGCTTATTCATTTATTTGTTTATTTATTTATTTGGAAAAGATTTTGATGAGAATTGTGGCTTTCTTTATTTCTAGTTGAAGCTTCATGATGCTTTGATTTTGTAACCATTCTTGTCTTCATGCTTAACCCTAACCCTTCCAAGTAACCATGGTCAATTCTCTACACTCTACCTTAGTTAGTATATGATAAGTATTCATTTTACTTTTCAATTTTTAATCAAGACTTATCATATTCTAGCTTCATCTTCTTCTTCATCTTCTTCTTCAAAGAAAAAGCTTGTCTTCATCAATGGCATCTTGAGCAAAAGTGTGAGAAATCCAATTCTAAAGTGAACCCACCTCCTATTTCTTCACCCTCTACCTCTTGCCAAGTAGTATAGGGTGTTTTCTTCACAAGTTTCACGACTTGTTGATGTTGGAGCTTGATCTTGTGTAACCTCGACGTAGATCATCTTTGGCATCGTACCCGATGACTAGTCCGCTCATTTCTCCGATGAAGCCGATGTTAGAGTCCGAGATCCGACTTGGACAGCGAGAGGACGACTACGTGGAGCTAAGCAAGTGGATAACCGGATCTACAAAGGTTGTAGATTCTTATCTTTAGTTAAATTGTTAACTAGTTTCGTTTTTCGCCTAAACTTCTAGTCAACGATCCGTATTAGGGTTTCTCGGCACCCGTAAAATTTGAAATTGGCATGGTTGATACCTTGTGAGACCTCATTAGCGTGCCTAGGAACCCTACAGTGGTATCAGAGCCTAGCTAGAGCCTTAGGCGAAGTCTAAACGACGTTTGAAACCCGAATACACATCGAAACCCTAACACATCATGCTCTCAGGACTTTTTCTATAAACTGGAATTTTTCCAGATTAAAAATTGCTAAAAAATTCAGCAGGGAAATCTATGAATTACGGTGCAAAAATTAATTAATGAAGTGTCTACAGTGCGGCGGAACCGCGGCAGAAGCCTTGCTTCTGCGGCGGTTCCGCGGCCAATTTATTGAATTATCATATAATTTTTGCACAGTAACTGATTTCTTCAGGTGTTGGATTTTCTGGGAATTTTTAAAATTTATTCAAGAGTTGAATTTTCTGAGGTGTTTTAGAGCTTCGATGATTCGACCGGTAATTTCAAACGTCGTCTATGTGTTTTCCGGGTATTTGGAATATGTTAAAAAGTTCGACCGGATGTAGATACCCAATCTTTCCCCTGCCGGGAAATTTCCAATTGTTGGACTTTTCCGTAGTTTAATGACGTTCTGAGTAGTGCAAGTAACGCGATGGTCCCTCTAGAAGACAACAAACCTTAACTCGATTATGTGACCGTCTTGAACTGCCCTTTGAACCTTCGGGTTTGGGGAAGTACGGCGTGCCACATGTGAGGCGTTGGCTTGACCCTTCTACGGCTGGACCGTTGGTACTGAGGCATGAAATGAATGTCTTAGAACTTATTTCATGTGTTGATCGGTGTCGGGAAAACTTGGGTGTTCGAATGTTCGATCGGAAAGTTTAATATTTTCTATTTATCCGGAATGGGATACAATAATTGGAATTCACAAACAGTTATGAGATAACTGAATGAATGTTATAAATCTAGCGGTTTAGTCTCACTTGATATTGAAAAGAGTTTTCGATAATGGGACTAAAATGCGGGGTTTATAATTGTTAGGCATGTGATGTCTAAGTATTTCATTTGATTAGGCATGCGATGTCTAAAGAGATTGCGGATTCCAACTGTTGTAGTTTTACACTTTCTTTTCTGTGACCGTAAGTTTAGTATGTCGATATCGCCGGTTTCGTTGCTATACGTCAACGACAATTGGGGTATGCATACTTACTTACGTTGATGACATGTGATGTTATGTGTTGCTGGATATGTTATATTGGATCGTCGTGTTTGAATAGCCGGGGGTTTTTATGTGAGATGAGTGTTTTTCATTTTCATTCATGTAAAAACTTGTATGTAATATTCTTTTATTGGGACACTTCCAGGTAGCGGAAGTTGTCACCTTTTGTATATTATTTACTTTTCCGCATTAGGGTAGACCCAAGGAGGGGAGCACAAGTAACCGGGTTCTGGGGTCCAGTTGGAGACCAACTCGAGGAGTCGAGTCAGGGTCTCCGAACCCTAGAATTGGTAGGGTTGCTTGCCGCTCTCGTAGGGGTCTAGGGGTGTGGGATTGGCTATTCATCACGACCTTGGAATCCGTGTTTTATACTGGCTCGTATTGAAAACACGGACGTCCTAGTATATCCAATGTTTCATATGTTTCTTCTGCTGCTTTATCTGTGATGCGATCATGTGATGTTTTGTGATAGATACAGTATATAGTATATATGATATATTATATAGACGTTACTTATGTTTTACACCCGCGCTAGCCCTGCCGTTAGTTACCTAACCTAACGGTACACAAGGGGACATCGAGGCGAATGCGGATGGCATAAGTGTACGTCGTATTTATCTGTGATGTTTAGGTACTTAAATGATGGGAATTCATTAATGTGATTAATGAAAGATAAGAAACCTAAGATGTTGTGGAATCGAATTTCAAAATAAAACAGGTAGCTACAGTTTTTGCTTTGCCCAGCGATATATATGATATATCCCGCACTTCATTCGACGAGGAAAGGACCGAGATCCCTTCACCGGGAGTGACTCCTTTAGAAATAACTGGCAGATGCTACACACTCGGTTTGTTTTTTGATTGCTTTTAAGAGTTTTTACTTTGCACAGTGATATATATGATATATCCCGTACCTCATTCGACGAGGAAAGGACCGACGATCCCTTCACCGGGAGTGACTCCTTTAGCAAAACTAGAAAAGCCTAAAAAACACTCCATTTCAAAATTCATTCGATCCTACAACGATATCAAGTTCATTACGCAATAGGTTTTCAGAAAAACCTGTCGTAGCCCTCCGTCATTTCAGATAAATCCTACTTAGTATTCGTGCTACGTTTGTTGACCTCCGTCAAGGCGTAGTGTGCGGTAGCTAACTAGTATTTACCTGCTTATGCATATGATGCAGATTGGATTAGGGTAGTCGTACGACCTTGTTGACCTCCGTCAAGGGTCGTGCGGGTGGGTTTAATTCAGTCAAGAAATGTTCGGGTTGAACTTGACTAGCGGGCTGTGGTTTGTTGGCTTTCATCAAGGTCATAGCACGCTAGGGGCAAAAGCATTATCGGGAATTTCAAGTGTTGAAATTTGCAATGAGATTGCATACCTTCTATGAGATAGTTGGATCCCGATACCCACTGCGAGTAAGAGTTACTCCTGGGAGAGTTTTACACATTACAATTAGCCGATCAAGTAGGTGTCTAGAAAGGTGTTAACGAGGTTACACCTCTGGGAAAACGAGGTTTACATTAATTAGGTTCGTGCGAAAGCACGGGGGACCTCCCTCAAAGTACCGACACTGGCCTGGCTGAAAGATTGGGAAACTTGTAGTTTGTAATTAATCCCGGCTAGTCTTTCCTTTTAGGGTTTGAAGGAAGATTTGATAAAAACCAGTGGGAGCCATCCTGATTAGATAAGATAATAACCAATCTGATCTTGCACGAGCATACGCTAAAGTGTTTTCTTCTCTCTCTCTCCAGGTAGCGACCATGTCAGGCCCTAATCAAGATAATAATATGGATGTATTGACCGAACCCGCATGTTATACTGTGCTGGAGAACGTTGGTTCCGTTCTTTCTTATAAGAGTTATAGGACTGAACAGGATATAGGGGAATACCAGGATTCCCATGCCACCCGATTGAAGAAAGTACATGTTGATGCATTTTCTTCGGGTGTGTTCGTTACAGAGAACTGTTTCTCCATTTGCTCCACGTCCTGGGTATTAGATACCGGGTCAGGATCCCATATATGTAATCAGTTACATGGGCTTTGGAAAGGTAGAGAACTTAGAGAAGGTGATAAAGACATTAGAGTTGGAAATGGTGCAATTGTTGCAGCTAAGACTGTCGGGGAATATCACCTTGTATTACCAACAGGTAATACATTGATTCTGAACGAATGCTATTACATGCCGAACCTGATATGCAACATTATATCGGTTTCTTTGTTGAGTAAAGAGGGATATAATTTTGTATTACAGGACAATGTTATGAACATTTTCCGTAACCAAAAGTTGGTTGGATCAGGCACGTTGTGCAATGGCATTTATGTTCTAAATCAATCAACAGTTCTGAGCATAACAAACACACACAAGAGGAAGAGTTCTGAAATGAACGAATCCTTCTTGTGGCATTGTAGACTGGATCACATCAATGCGACACGACTGGCTAAGTTGCATAAGGATGTATATTTAAATCCGTTTGAATTTTCATCTTATGACACTTGCCAGTCAAGTCTCAAAGGCAAGATGACCAAAACTCCGTTTACGGGACACGGAGAAAGAGTTACCGAACTCTTGGGACTTATACATAGTGATGTATGCGGTCCCATGTCTACACATGCCAGGGATGGTTCTTCGTACTTCATTACATTCACTGACGATCTCTCTAGGTTCGGGTATGTGTTCCTGATGAAACACAAATCAGAAGCTCTTGAGAAATTTAGAGAATATAAACAAGAAGTTGAGAACCAAACCGGAAAAAGTATTAAAATCCTACGATCTGATCGAGGAGGAGAATACTTGAGCATTGAATTCCTGGACTTCCTAAAAGAGAATGGGATTCTCTCTCAGCTAACTCCTCCATATACACCACAGCACAACGGTGTATCAGAACGGAGGAACCGCACCCTATTAGATATGGTGCGCTCTATGATGAGTGTAGCTGAGTTACCTGTTTCCTTCTGGGGATATGCACTGGAAACAGCTGCATACCTACTGAACAGAGTTCCCACCAAATTTGTGCCTACCACACCATATGAGATATGGGAAGGGAAGAGACCATATCTTAATTTTATAAAGATATGGGGTTGCCCGGCCTATGTCAAAAGACAAAAACCGGACAAACTCGAGGCAAGATCTGTTTTGTGTAAATTTGTTGGATATCCCAAACATTCGCGAGGGTATATCTTCTACCACAGTGAGGAACAAAGAGTATTTGTTGCTCAACATGCCACCTTTTTAGAAAAGGAATTTCTTGCAAAAGAAATTAGTGGCTCTGAGGTAGAACTGGAAGAGGTTCCAGCTGAACAAAACACAACAGAAGATTTAGTGGAACTAGAGCATTCAGTAGCTCCCGACGAACCTCAGCCTCTCCGCCGATCTAGTAGGGTTCCTTGCCCACCTGAGAGATACTACGGTTTTCTCATGGACGGTGGGAGCGAGGATTGCATCATGGAGGATGATGACCCAACTAGCTTCGAGCAGGCCATCACGAGTAGGGACTCAGTGAAATGGCTGGATGCTATGCGGTCCGAGATGGAATCCATGTACACCAACAAAGTATGGACTTTGGATGTTGCTCCTGAAGGGGTAAAACCCATTGGGAGCAAGTGGATCTTCAAGAAGAAACTTGGTGTAGATGGGAAAGTGGAGACTTTCAAAGCTAGACTTGTATCAAAAGGTTTTCGTCAAAGACCAGGTGTGGACTATGACGAAACCTTTTCTCCAGTGGCTATGCTTAAATCCATCCGGATCATGCTTGCCATCGCTGCATATCATGACTACGAAATCTGGCAAATGGATGTTAAGACCGCCTTTCTAAATGGTGATTTAGAAGAGTGCGTGTACATGACTCAGCCAGAAGGCTTCGTAGACAGTGGGAGCAGCGGGAAGGTGTGCAAGCTGCTTAAATCCATTTATGGATTAAAGCAAGCATCGCGGAGTTGGAACATCTGCTTTGACATCGTTATCAAAGAGTATGATTTCGTCAAAAACCCAGATGAACCTTGTATTTACAAGAAGGTGGCAGAGAGTAAGGTTGTCTTCCTCGTATTGTACGTGGACGACATACTCTTGATAGGAAATGATATTCCTATGCTGCAATCGGTCAAGCTCTTCTTATCACAAAGATTCTCAATGAAAGATCTTGGTGATGCCTCCTGCATATTGGGAATTAGGATCTATAGAGATAGATCCAAACGGATATTGGGATTGTCCCAATCCAGGTACATTGACACCATACTAAAGAGGTTTAGTATGGAAGAATCCAAGCGTGGGAATTTGCCCACGATCTCTGGAGTCACTCTCTCCAAAGAGATGTCTCCCAAGACTGATATGGAGAGAGCTCGCATGCAAGGGATACCCTATGCTTCGGCTGTAGGCTCTATCATGTACGCGATGCTATGTACCAGACCCGATGTTGCATACTCACTAAGTGTAGTGAGCAGGTATCAAGCTGATCCTGGAGAGAATCACTGGACAGCTGTGAAGAGCATTCTCAAGTACTTGCGAAGGACTAAAGAGATGCTCTTGGTGTATGGTAACGAAGAACTCCAAGTGGAGTCCTTTACCGATTCGAGCTTCCAAAGTGATAAGGACGACTCTAAGTCTCAGTCGGGCTTTGTCTTTACCCTTTACGGAGGGGCGGTTAGCTGGAAAAGTTCCAAGCAGGAAACCGTGGCAGACTCGACGATGGAGGCTGAATATATCGCTGCCAACGATGCTGCTAAAGAGGTTGTCTGGATCAAGAAGTTCATTACTGAACTTGGAGTGGTTCCATCCATTGAGCATCCAATACCTTTGTATTGCGATAACAATGGAGCGGTGGCTTTGGCTAAGGAACCCAGGTCCCATCAGCGATCCAGGCATATTCTGAGGCGGTATCACCTGATTCGGGAGATAGTTGATCGCCGGGAGATCGAGGTCAGGAGGGTTGACACGAAGAACAACACGGCGGATCCACTCACGAAGGCCATTCCCTAGATAAAGTTTGATAGACTCTTCGGGATTCTCGGTATGCGATACTACAGCAGCTGGCCCTAGTGCAAGTGGGAGATTGTTAGTTGTATGTATGCCCTAGAGGCCAGTATTGTACAGATGATGTATATTATATTGGATTCTTGGACATATATAGAGATGAATTTCTTGCTCGATATGATAGTATGCTATCTGGTTACTCTTTATCTTAACATGTATACTAGTCTCTTTAAACTGACTTATAGTTACATGTTGATAAAGCCCTTAGGATGTGTACTTGACTGCCTGGACTATGATGCAGATCATACTAGTGGGGACATGGTAGTCCATAAGTACATCCTTCAAGGTCCCTAGTCGTGGGTGTATCGAGACGGGGTATCGATATACCAGAGTAGACTAGCGTATACGCTACTTGACCCATGAGATGGGCGATGGATGATCCCATATCCATTGGTGTTTGACATCAGAGATAGTATACGGGTGCTCAGTGGAGACTGGGTACACTGGACGGACTCGCCGAGAACTCCCAGATGGTATTATACCTCACGTCAGATGGCAGTTCTCAGGTGACACTTGTGCAGGTTAGTCTGTAGACCCGAGATCGTCATAGAGTCTTGTGTGATTCCCACTGTGCTTTGATCTCCACCTTACCACGTCCATGAGGGCGTGCAAAACGATGGTTTTTGGGCACAGTCCCAAGTCACATGGAGGCAATGAGCGATAGGAGGGGTTTCGTCTCTCCCGGTATTGGGGGTTGATGTTGCGCTGTGCTCGGTTGGCCGTAACAGGGAAGTCCCTGGCCAGGGCTGATCAGAGATATGCTGGTAAGTGTTACCAGTAGTTTCTCGACCCGTTATGAGCCTCACATCGGCACGACTTATCGGTTATTGGGGTCTGACGATTTCCACCCCTAGACTTGATATGCGACATATCAGACGAACAGACCGGACTGTACGGTAAGTGTTACTGGTTGGATTCACAGGAGTGTGAGCGGGCTAGCTCGTCGATCTTCTGATCGCTCAATACCCGGATGGCCGTTACGTTTAGCAGACTGCTTGCGTCTTGTGGGTGCTTGATATGATCATCATCTGCTACCGGCGTATTGACGAGTCTTTAGAGTCCTACACAGAGGTTTCCTGGCTCAAGCGAAACGAAATAGGAGCGCATATGAGATATGTGCGGGACCGAGAATAATGCGTGTATGTGATACCGCATTTCATTCTCGCGATGAATGTATCGATTGGTTATATTCGATATAACCTAGATATCGAATCAAGGATTGATTCGATAAGCCAATACATAGGATACTAGTCGGTTATATGCGATATGACCGGATCGTTAAATCAAGTGTTGATTTAATGATTTAATGTATAATTATATATTTGATATATTACTTTGCATTAGCTAGTATTGGTTCACTTTAAATGGATTTTCTCACTTGATTTGCAAGTTGTATATGTGATATACTTTTGTGCACATGTTTGTATCATGTTTGATGATACTTGATCATTTGGTTAAGTGTATAGAATTAAACCATGGTTAAGTTGATGATTAGGGTTTTGCTTATTCATTTATTTATTCATTTGTTTATTTATTTATTTGGAAAAGATTTTGATGAGAATGGTGGCTTTCTTTGTTTCTAGTTGAAGCTTGATGAAGCTTTGACTTTGTAACCATTCTTGTCTTCATGCTTAACCCTAACCCTTCCAAGTAACCATGGTCAATTCTCTACACTCTACCTTAGTTAGTATATGATAAGTATTCATTTTACTTTTCAATTTTTAATCAAGACTTATCATATTCTAGCTTCATCTTCTTCTTCATCTTCTTCTTCAAAGAAAAAGCTTGTCTTCATCAATGGCATCTTGAGCAAAAGTGTGAGAAATCCAATTCTAAAATGAACCCACCTCCTATTTCTTCACCCTCTACCTCTTGCCAAGTAGTATAGGATGTTTTCTTCACAAGTTTCACGACTTGTTGAAGTTGGAGCTTGATCTTGTGTAACCTCGTCGTAGATCATCTTCGGCATCGTACCCGACGACTAGTCCGCTCATTTCTCCGATGAAGCCGATGTTAGAGTCCGAGATCCGACTTGGACAGCGAAAGGACGACTACGTGGAGCTAAGCAAGTGGATAACCGGATCTGCAAAGGTTGTAGCTTCTTATCTTTAGTTAAATTGTTAACTAGTGTAATGTTTCTCCTAAAATTCTAGTTAATGATCCGTATTAGAGTTTCTCGGCACTCATAAAATTTGAAAATGGCATGGTTGATGCCTTGTGAGACCTCTTGAGAGTGCCTAGGAACCCTACAGTGTCTACCCAGGTCTAGACAGGGTGTGACTCCATTTGGGTGTTTGTCGTACGGTTATACTCAGTTGCTCTGTTGTTCTTCGTTAAGTTGTACGTTTGCACGGAATTCCTTCATGCATTGTATCCAATAGAGGCACCCCGTTCACTAGCCATCTTTGGTTGAAGCTTCAGGAAGCCTTGGGTACTGGTCGAGCTTTAGCTCCGCTTTTCCATCTGTTAGCCGATGGTTAGACAGAGTGGACTATACAGACTCTGGAGGATATGCTTGTGCGTACGTACTAAGCGGTTGTTGGCTGTTGGGATCGTCACTTGCCATTGTTAGTGTTCTCCTTCTATAGCTGTTATCAGGAGACTTTCCAATTGGAAACTTTTCTGGCCATGTGTGGTAGATTGTGTCGATCGCCAGTCTGTTTTTCTAACTCTTCGATTTTTGGATTTTTGGACCCCGGCTAGTCCAGAGATGTCGGAGAATATCCAGTTGGTTCAGGTCAGGATGAGAGTAGCCCAGTGCAGACAGAAGTCTTATGTCGACCGTGGTGGTCGCAGACTTGAGTTTGCAGTGGGAGATCATGTAATCCTATGGATTTTTTTTCCCGATGAATGGTGTGTTGAGTTTTGGGAAGCTTAGTTCCAGAATTGTAGGTCCTTTTGAGATCCTCGAGCGAGTTAGTACTGTTGCCTATAATATGGCACTTCCGCCCAGATTTTTGAGTATTCACCCCGTATTCCTTGTGTCGATACTTCGCAATTACCTTCATGAACTTTTTCACATGATTCAGCATCAGACCATTTAGCTTGGACGTGATCTTTCGTTCACCTGCAGCCGATTGTTAAAGTGGATCGACAGGTGGAGGAACTTCGGTCAAGGGTCTTACCATCTGTGAGGGTTCTTTGGTGTAGCCGTATAGTGAGGTGATCACTTGGGAGGCTACGAGCGAGATTTGAGAGTTTTGTACTCATCTCTTTGAACGTACGCGTAGATAAATTTTAATTCGGGGATGGAATTCCTTTAAGGGGGAAGATTGTAACGTTTTAGAAATCATTTTGCGAATTTTTCCGTTTTAGGGTAAAATAGTCGGTGTTTTCCCTTTTAACCCGATTGTGATCAAACTTCCGTAGAAACTTGCCGGCACCTAGTTTAGCTAAAATAAAGCTAGTGCATGAGCTTTGGGTGTCTATGGGAAGTTTTGGTTCACATAGAATTTTTCCCTAATTAAATATTATTTTAATGCTGTATTTGCGCACTGTATTAGTGATAATTATTTTTATGCGGGTTAATTACTACAAATGGGATTCTATGGTAATTTAATCACTAGAATTATGTTTAGAACCTTCTCTCCAAAATATCTTGATTTTTGGTGGAATTAAATGATTTTTGTAAAAGAAAAGATAATGTAAACATAAAGTTTTTTGTTTTATTATCCAATTATTGCATTTTTCTTCTAGAAAATTCCACACAACTCCACACAAACCCTAGTTCTTCCTCGGCCGAAATCTCTCTCCCCTTGCTGCCCTCTCTTTTCCAAAACTCATTTCTTCATTTTTAAAGCTTCAAAAATCATGAAAAATCAAAATTAATTCATAGAAATTCAAATATAATCCAAAACCTTCATTCTTCTTCACAAAACTTGTTTGGATCTTCATTCTAGTGAGGATTTTGGAGGCAAAAGTGTGGATTGTTCTTATTTCAAGTTGTGTTCTGGGAAGGTATAAAACCTTAACCCTAATCTCTTTTTGTTGCTTAATACCTTTAATTAGCTTAATTAGATATTGAATTTAAGCTTTTAAATTCATATTTTGAAATTCAAGATATCTTTTTGATAATCAAGTTAGGATTTTGATTAGTGAAATGGTTAATTAATATGTTAAGCGTGATGAAAACATAATCAACTTGCTAATTTATTAAATGATATTTTCCTAATCGGATAATTAAGTTAATTAACAAACTTAACTTTTGCTAATCCTAATTAGTGAAATCTAAAATTTTAGTAAAGATTTAAATGGTTTAACCTTACTATTTTGTGATGTTTGCAAACTCTAGTTTTGGTAAAACTTGCAGTTTTGTGCTAAAATGATAAATACTTCTTACTAGATTTACGGATATTTTAGGCGTTGGTTTCTTTTGACGTTGCGACGCTCTGTATATTGATTCCATGCTATATCTTGTGTGGTGAATGTGCGATCGATATGATCAGGGTCTAGACATGGTAGTTGTGTCGCTTTGCGCTCCTACCTAGGGTCGTGGCGATGTCGTTCGTATCTTTGTGTAGTTTTTACTCTTGAGTTCGTTTCGTAGTGTCGCTACGCGCGTTAGCCACTAAACGGACACTCGAGGGAATGTTTGGAGTTGGTGCGTCGGTCAAACGTAGTTATACGTATTTTTGGTCGATTGCTTATATACGCTTGTTTTATTGTTATATGTGTTCAGGATCGCAGGCGGGTACTTCTGGCGCTACGAACTGGGGAAGCGAGTACTTTGCTTTACTTAGCCAGGATGGTTGGTGAGTAGATTTAACGTCTACAGGGTAATCGCCCGCTTGGCATTATGCGTCTGAGCTTGATTAAATGACATGACCCGTAGTGTTTAGTATATGGACTCGTTTGTGCTTGTGTATCTTAGTTGCATATCTCATTTACCTATTGTATTCGGACATAGTATTAATGAGACACAACAATATTACTGACGGTTCATGTTGCACGAGCACTGATTGTATGCCACTCACACCGTCGATAATTGCCATGACACGCACAACACTTATACATATGTGATATGGTATTGCTTAGGGACATTGAGACATGGTCCTTATTTTCATTGTGCATATGACATATAGAACCTGTATACCTATATGCTTACACATATGCCTTGACATGCTTACATTCTAGTTACCCATATACCTATATGGTAGTGTACCATTAGTGATAGGTATATACACATATGAGTAATAGCTACATGTACATCTGGCATACATACATACATATACCTGGAGGGTATTATGGGTAGGTATAGACACTTACCTTGCTACAGCTACTTTGACATCATACGTACTTCCATATGGACACACATATCTTGTTATACCGACATGGTTGCGTATACCTTGTTATAGCTACATGTTCACCTATATATGATGTTGCATCTGATTTCGGGGAAATAAGGAACCGTGTGATATATTTAATAACTTGTTGCAGTTAAATAGAGGTTTTTCCTTTATATGCTCATATTACTGTTTCATGTCGCATATATTACATTCATGGATTTCATATGATATTCTCTGATATTTTAACTCCTAAGTATATATAACAGTGGAATGGGACGCTGTTATATATGCATATATATATATATATATATATATTAGTGGAATGAGACGCTAATATATATGTATTTGTTCATAAAGTTATACTTATTCATTATATGTGAGGGGCCTATATGGTCGATGTGAGGGCCGATATTACGGTCGGGCCGCTATATGGTCGATGAGAGGGCCGATATTACGGTCGGGCCGCTATTATGGTCGATGAGAGGGCCAATATTACGGTCGGGCCGCTATTATGGTCGATGTGAGGGGACTATATGGTCGATGAGAGGGGCCGATATTATGGTCGATATGTGGGCCGATCCGGACTGACGGAGCTTATATATATATATGATTATTTCTGTGTCGTTGCTAGACACGTGTTTCATGATGTTTTGGGTGTCGATGTTTGACACTCACCTTATATGAAACTTATTTGATACTGATATTGTACAGGATATGTGAGATCTACTGATATTGTACAAGATATGTAAGATCTACTTATATTGCACAGGATATGTGAGATCTACTGATACTGTACAGGATATATGAGATTTACTTGATATTGGATACTCGGGATATACGAGGTTTACTTGATATTGGACACTCAGGATACATATGATTTACTTGATATGAGAGCCAATTTGGGGGCTGATTTGAGGAACTTTGGGATTTAGATTGTCTTGATGGACGTTGGTCCTGTCACGATGTCAGGATTTCGTTATTAATGACTTGTTTTATTCTATACTCCTCATTTACTTTACATGCATTGCTTCATGTATAGTAGTACCTGCTAGAGTACTTTTCATGACTGTTGCATATACATATTGTCATTTATTGCTCATGTATAGTAGTACTTCTAGAGTACTTTTCATGACTATTGCACATACATACTGCCATCTTATTGCTATCAGTTTGCATGTTTTAGATTCGCGCTGTATGTGCATACTTGCGATTACTTGCATATGTTATTTAATATTCACGAGTTGGAAACTCACCCCCGTTGTGCCACAGTGTTTGCAGGTGTTTCCCCAGGGCAGTCGCGGCAGGCTTTCCATCTTTCGTATCATCCTTTGCTGTAGATACCGCTACCGCTGACTGTGCATGGTTTTGCTATAGGTGGGTTTTTCGGCTATTTGTTATTGTTATCTTGTACCATATACTCTCCATCTACCACTATCATATATGACTTAGAGACTTGATGTGAGGACGATTGTATATTATTTTGTGACTTGGGATTTCTTTTATACAGTTTTATTTTTATCGTCTTTTTCTTCGCTACGGCGTCGTATATTTTCTTGTGGTGGTTGTTTTCCTCCGTTTGGCGTGGATTTGCTCCTGTTGGGGATGCTTTACTTTTATCTTTGTATGTACCCATTTTTGGGGATAGTTTTTACAAAGGAGGTGCTGCAAAAAATTTCAAGAAACAAATTGGATTTTAAGAATTTATACTTGAGATTTTCAAATGTTTAAACATTGCTTCTTATCTTTTACTGCTTTTGAAGGTTTAGATTTCTGGGTTTTTTTGGCCTTCTTAAATTGTGTTATGCCTGTAGACGTTGCGTAGTTTAAGGGCTGTCACGTGCCAATTTCGGGTCATGACATAGATATAGATGACTAGAATTGATATATGAGAATATGAAATGAGAAGTGAATCATGATAAGTATGAATTGAAAGAGGACAAATATGAGTTGATAATGATAGGATATGAGATCGAGATCGATATGAATTTAGATTAACAATATATGACGTATATGCAATATGACATGATATAAGATTGATATAGATGTGTTATGTGATTGATAAAGTATGCCGTACGAGATTATAGATCTGTACGTTTGCTGATGAATAGGATGATAGATTCCCTACTCTGTTTGTGACACCGTACGATGGATTATGGTACGCGATGCGTTTACCGAATGTTTGATCCAAACTCATGAATTGAGAATGATGATCGAGGATATTGCGACACCTGATACTATGAGACGGGATCGTTGACATAAAGAGGCTACCTTATTATAGTTCGTATTTATGTTGGATTATTCCTCATGTGATACCTATCATGTTTCCAGTGTTTAATGTTATATGATATCATTTCTAGTAAACCTGCACATTTACCGTTGATGCGCATATTATACGTACATAAATTGCCGGCTCACACACATTCATCATCGGTAATTGCCATGCTACTTACACAGTAGAACTGCCATATCATGATATTACTCTTAACTGTAAAAGTACATTCATTGTTCAGTATTATCACTTGACATGCTTGCATGATATATTCGATATGCTGATATTACTACTCTATGTTGCATACATCGTACTTTATGGTTATGCATTGAGATGCTGTTTTTATGAGATCTCTGGATTTGAGAACCGTGGTTTAATTTCAAAAGAAATTGTGTATTGTTTTAAAAATATGGTTTCTCTTGATATGATATTTCGAGGTGTCTACCATGAGTTTTCTCGGTTCTGAGCAGTGAGTATACCCGATTCGTAGGGAGGTAGGCACCGTCTGCAGGTACATGGTGGAACCGGTTAGGTACCCCGGGGCAAGAAGACTCGTATTGTTAGGCGGTGAGCCTGGCAGGGGACACTACCTACCGGTGATTGTATAGAACTCGGCGGATATCCAGAGGATACTATTTTGGAGTTATGATATGAGATGGATATGAGGGCCGATCTGAGTATGCGGCGCCTGAGATGAGATAGATATGAGGGCCGATCTGAGCATGCGGCGCCTGAGATGTGAAGATTTACGTGTTGATGCTGGACACAGGTTTTCATGATGTTTCGAGTGTCGGTGTTGGACACTCAGGTTCTATGATTTTGATGTGTCGTTGATGGACACACGTGGTTGATATTTTCATATATATACAGGCATATGTTTTCATGATGTTCGAGTGTCGGTGTGGGACACTCAGGTTCCATGATATTGTTTGTGTCGTTGATGGACACGTGGATGATATCCACATGTATACAGGTATATGATGTCAGATGTTTATTTATATATGTCATTGTATTGACTCGATTGTTGAATATATGCATACATGGTCACCCTAGATATCATAGTATTACCTTCAGGATATAGTGACCTAGGAAATTGTTGTTTTATTTGATTTCTACTTGCTGATGTTTTCTACTCACGAGTTGGCAACACCCCCGTTGTGCCACATTTCATGCAGGTTTGACCGCTTGGGATCCGTTGCGGTATTGTTGGAACACAGCTTCTTCCAGGGTGTTTTGCTTTGGTAGGTGGGACACATGTTGGATCGTGCCCACTCTCGTACTTTTATATTCCGTTGTATCTAGATAAACTCCATTAGATCAGATCAAATCAAATCAGAGACTAAAATTGTATATTGGTAGACCTAGTCAGACTTGGGTATTGTGCAAGACTTAGAGCGATTGGTTTATGATCGCTTTTTTTGAGTTTTTATGCCTTGCTTCTTTATTTATTCTTTCTGGGTTGATCTTCGTTGTTGGGTGTCGTATATATATTGTTGCGTGGTTTTGATTCTTCCAGTTGGCGAAGAGCTAGCTCCCGCTTGGGGATGCCTATATATTTTTGTGTATATGGTTTTGGATAAAAATATACAAGGGAGGTGCTTCCCAAATTTTTAAATATGAAACATGTTTTCAACTGTAGTAAAATCCACTTGCATTTTCATGTCTCATTAGTTATGCATTTAAAGAAAAACATGAAATCATTATACCCTTATTTCAAAACTGCACCCCCGCTATTTTCCGCAAAAATGTTTAGATTTTCTGGGCTTCGGCTTACTTGATTTACGTCATGCCTTTAGACGTTGAGTAATTTAAGTGCCGGTCACGTGCTAAATTATGGGTCGTGACAAAGTTGGTATCAAAGCGTTAGGTATAATCTTGGTTTGATTCTGGGTTTGACTATGCGGAGTCTAGTACGTATATATTTCGGAACCTAGGCTTGACCTTACGAAACTTAGACTTGACGGGGGGTATTAGACCCGAACTTTTGTTTCATAGGTTGACCTTGATTGTTGGAGTAGATGGCTTGAATAGAGTAACGTACCGTACGTATGTTCCACGGCATACTTACGATACAATACTCCACTTAAGAAACCTTAGGATGTACATATCTTGATATCTATGATACTATTCGTTCCTATGATCATATATCCATTTGGGATCTGTTGATTTCTTTCGTTCCTTGGATTTATCTTCAACGATACCTGCTTGAGGTTCCTGTCACCATGGTTTGAGCGCAGATTGAGCTGCTGCTAGTGTTGCGGTCAGAGCGAGCTCTTCACGGACGAGGGTTGACCATATTGTTTCTGGTGACATAGGGACGTGTAGGTATAGTGTTGTGTTGTGATCTCTCGTTTGAGGCGAGTGTTCCATTTTGTGCCGGATGATCGGGTCATTGATAGAGGCTGCCAGATTGAGACGACTGTTGATGTACAGCCTGCCTCAGAGATCATGATGTTGTCTACCGTGTAGACAGATGACCCAACTGTTGCTGAGATTGATGGGATGTCAATTCCAAAGTTTATGAGCTGAAACCGCCGGAGCTTTCAGGCAGAGATGTGACAGGAGATAGCTAGTCTATCTTGAGTTGAACAACTGATATGATTTTTCTAATTTGATGTGCCGATACAGGCTCAGTTGAGTCGAAGAATTCCAGTTGAAGGATCTTACTTAGATCTATATTAAATCGAGTAAGAGAGGACGTTGTTCGTTGGATGCTTTGATGTGAGATCGGTAAGTTGACCAGTTTCGGATATAAGGACCTCACCCAGATGTATTGTGAGTTGATCGAGAACGGATAAATAAAGTGTATTCCTCCGATGATTGGATGAGTTCCCGAGGATGTGTTCGGCTAGATATCTTCTATAGAGTGATGAAGATACCGAGTTCGTAATTTCGAGTCAGTGTGAGAGACTCCAGATTAACCGTAGCCGAGAATGAATTGCAATATGCAGACAGTAAGAGATGACGTCGAAGTGGACGATAATAAAGACGAGTGGAACAAGAAGTTCGTGCGAGATGTTAACGAGCGGTTGTTACTCTCCGTTGATTCCAGAGGATTGATACATAGGCAGAGGCATTAGACACAGCCAAATTTCAGATGAAAGCCGTGCTGAGGACACAACTGTCTGGTTATGAGAAAAGAGTTAAGCAAGAGTTCCAACCTTCGTATAATTAGGCAAAGGTGAGATCGAAAGAAGTCGTGAGCAGGTTCTTTCCAGGACACCGCAGCAATAGAGATTTGCACCCAGGGTCAGTTATATCATGCGTATACAGAGGGCCAGATGCCTCCGTCAGTATTGTGCCGTTGAGAGTGGTCAAGTTGATTGGCCAAATGGTGATCAGAGGAGTTCCAGAGCAGGATTGTTCCGTTAGTACACCTGACCGGGCCGACGAGCAGAAAGATCGTGAGATTGGTAATCCACAGAGAAAACGAGGACCCTGAGACCGAGGACGCCATATCGTGAGCAGGAGACAAGTAGATGATCTTGCTCTTCCAGCTTTGGGCGCACCAGCATATTTTTCGACATTGTAGGAGGTGTACCTCAATATTAGTTATTGCGATTTGCGTTTTGTGATCCGAGTATCACACTTTTATCTCTTGGACTTGAGTTCGATGATTGGGTTTCGTGATTTATGTTTCTGTGCACCATGGCTGCACCTACTGGAGATTTATATTTTGTGCTCAGTTATTGCACTTGATTTATATTATATACACCGCTACATTGGTTTATGATTTGTGCATATCTATTGCACTTGGTATCGATTTATGCCTTCGTAGCACGTATTTATGGTTTCGTGGATTCGATACTGTCGATTTGATTTCGTGCATGTTGTATGCACTTGCCTTTACTTGTACACTCGGTAAAGCTTATATGTGCTTGCAGTGCATTGATTCATGTTTTGTGCACGCAGTTGCACACGTTTATGATTCTATACACCTTGGTATACTCGGTCTTCTTTTGTGAGCATTTGAAATATTGATGAGTTTTCGTGCATTGGTTGCACCAGATTGTATTTCGTGCATTTGTTGCACCAGATTTATGTTTTCATGAGCGTCTGCACTTGATGTTCGTTATCGTGCATACTATTGCACTGGATGTTTTATACGGACTGTTCACTGCCGAAAGACGCGACCGGGACGTTAAGACGTCTGGCCTGAATTTTGGGGGCAGATGCTATTTGGTTTTATCTTTCTACTTCTCCGAAGATGCCAAGTTGATTTATGGCACCGTGTATCGAAGGTTTAAACAGATGCGGCCGTTGTAGCAGACTTCGTCAGATTCCCCCACGTTGGTGAGGATTTTTTTATTGTGAGGACGCTCTTTCCTGCAGGCGCAAGCCCCTACAGTTAATTACGTTACCGCGTGGCGATAACCACTTTCTCCTGCTCCAGATGTTCATTTCGTGTCGTGTGTGTTTGTTTTATTTTTGGTTGCCCGTGGATTGTATACGGAGACTAATTTGTGTTGTCGCCCGTAGGGAGGGGATTGGTCCAAATCCGTATTTTCTTAGATTTAGGGTTTGGTTTTTTTTACGGCTCATTAATCTAGTTTGAGATTAAGATCAACTTAAATGTTTGTTGATGATACGTTAGTCTAATTTTTAGACTAAGATCTACTCAACGGGGGTTCTGGATCATTTTTGATCCAACAAAAGAGAATTTGGGCTCTATCGTTTTAGTTTAAGGACGTCACAGTCCATTGGGTTTAAGGACATCATAGTCCATAGAGTTTAGTTTAGGGACGTTGCGGTCCATTGGATTTAAGGACATCATAGTCCATGTTTAAGGACATCATAGTCCATAGAGTTTAGTTTAGGGACATTGCGGTCCCTTAGGTTTAAAGACGTCATAGTCCATGTTTAAGGACATCATAGTCCGTAGAGTTTAGTTTAGGGACGTTGCGGTCCATTGGGTTTAAGGACGTCATAGTCCATGTTTATGGACATCATAGTCCGTAGAGTTTAGTTTAGGGACGTCGCGGTCCGTTAGGTTTAAGGACGTCATAGTCCATGCTTAAGGACATCATAGTCCGTAGAGTTTAATTTAGGGACGTTGCGGTCAATTAGGTTTAAGGACGTCATAGTCCATGTTTAAGGACATCATAGTCCGTAGAGTTTAGTTTAGGGAAGTTGCGGTCCATTGGGTTTAAGGACATCATAGTCCGTGTTTAAGGACATCATAGTCCGTAGAGTTTAGTTTAGGGACGTTGCGGTCCATAGAGTTGCTGGTTATCGGGACCCGCCACCTCTATGAAGACGTTGAAGAATTACAACGACACATATCTGAGGTGTGAAGAGATGTACCCTTGAACCAATGAATTTTCATCAAGGACTTGGTAGTCTTGTCTGGGTCTAAGGCCAATTTAGAAGGAGACATATGGGCTCAGTCAATTTGGAGTTTGGGCAACCTTTGGCTCAGCCCACTTGATTACTTATTTGGGCTTGATCCCCTTTCTGTATCAGCACTATTGAACATTGGTTTGGGTTTTGACAACCCTCTTTCTTTTTTATTTTATTCATATTCTTTTATATGGAGTGTTAAACAATTTATGGCGCCCACGTGCAGAGAACGTGAGGCGCGAGGCGCTGAGCGCCAAACACTGAGTGCTAAGCACTTTTTATTAAATAGCGCCCGTGTGAGGCGCACATGGAGAGCTCGGCGCTGAGCGCCAGACTTAGAGTGCTAAGCGCTTCTTATAAGATAGCGCCCACGTGAGGAGCACGTGGAGCGCTCGGCGCTGAGCGCCAGACTTGGAGTGCTGAGCGCCAGACTTGGAGTGCTGAGCGCTTCTTATAAAATAGCGCCCACGTGAGGAGCACGTGGAGCGCTCGGCGCTGAGCTCCAGACTTTGAGTGGTAAGCGCTTCTTATAAAATAGCGCTCACGTGGAGCGCTCGGCGCTGAGCGCCAGACTTTGAGTGCTAAGCACTGAATTTTCTGTTCTGCTCAATCTAATTCTCTGAAAATTAGATTCTCATTTATGAAAGACTTTGTCTTACAGATCTGAGATCTGGAAAAAGGACTAAGTTCTTTTTATGTGAGAGTTAAACTCTCAAGCACTGAGTTTTCTATTCTGCTCATTTCAATTCTCTGAGAATTAGATTCCCACTTATGAAAGACTTTGTCTTATAGATCTAAGATCTGGAGAAAGAACTAAGTTCTTCTGATGTGAGAGTTAAGCTCTTAAATATGGAGGAGATGCTGTGATCTCACTTATTGTTATTTACCTTGAGAAGAAATTGCTCTCGTCTTTGAAGTTTGAAGTTTATGGGGGGTTCCTCTCTGCAAGACTTGAAGTATTGGGTCCTTTATATAGGGGAGACTGATTTGTTGATTCAGTTAAGGAAATCTTTCATTAAGAGATTTCTTAATTGAATTGGGGAATTTATCCACCGTTGGATATTTGATCCACGGACTTCTGTTTTACAGATGACATTTTTCTTGTTTTTAACAAGATTGGAAAAATACTGTCCTATACAGAGCTTATTCTGTATCCTAGTGATATTTTAATCACCATTGGATCTTTGATCCAACGGTGCTCTGATTTACAGAGAACAATCTTTCTTGTTTAAAAAGATTTGAGAAGTATCTCCTCAATCAGAATTTAATTCTATATCTTAGTGATTTTTAATCACCATTGGATCTTTGATCCAACTTTGCTCTGATTTACAGAGCACAATCTTTCTTGTTTAGAAAGGAGTATTTCCTCAATCAGAATTTAATTCTGTGCTCTGATGATTTATCATCTCCGTTGGATCTTTGATCCAAGGGTGGAGAATTTTTAGTTCTGGCGCTGGCACTCTCGTGCTTTGCACGTGAGGCGCTGCTTCAGATTTTTTTTTAACTCTTGGCACTGGCGCTCTCGTGCTTTGCACGTGAGGCGCTGCCTCAGAGTTTTTAACTCTTGGTGCTGGTGCTCTCGTGCCTTGAACGTGAGGCGCTGCCTCAGAGTTTTTAACTCTGGGCGCTGGCGCACTTGTGCTTTGCATGTGAGGCACTGCCTCAGTTCAAATTTTGAACAGAGCCTTGCTCTCTTTTTGGGGGAAACAAATGCTCCCCCCACATTTGCGCTCACGTGGCTCACACGTGAGTGCAGTGGTGGCAACCTTTCCATCGTTGGATCATCTTGGAAGTTGGATCGTCTTCCAGCACCTATAAGTAGGGCCTTTGGCCCTTGAGTTGACTTCTGTTCATCTTCTTGCTTTCTTGTTTCTGAGAATTTAATTCTCCCTTCAGAGCTTAGATCTCTGCCCAAGGAAATTCCTTTCAGAGTTAGAACTCTGTCCAATTTTTTTGGTAAGGATTATAATCGAACCCATTAAACAGAGCTTTGCTCTTCTTAGATCACCGATATTTTAAGATGTATTTTAGGGTTTCTTTAAACCGTTAATTAAAACAGAGCTTTTCTCTTCTTAGATCATAGATCTAAAGAAATCTTTTTTAGGGTTTCTTAACCCGTTAATGAGGAACTCTTAGAGTTTCTTCAGATCTTTAAAGATCTTGGGATTTTTTAGAGCACAGCTCTTTAGAAATTTTTGGGCAATTTTATTCCCTTCTTAATTGACAGATGTAAATTCTGTCTGCAGAGCACTGCTCTCGAGGGAACTTCTTGGCCCAATGAGTTTCTCATTTAATGAGAATCTTCTTAGGATTTCCACCTTAATAATTGACTGTCTCATCAATGATGATCCGTCACTTTTATTTTGTGGGTCCCCTCGGTCCCTTTTTCCTGCATTGCAGGGTGGTACAAATTTAAATTACCAGATGTCAGAATTTGTAATGTAGTATTGACATCTAACCCCCGTTTCTTTTCGCGTAGGAACTATGTCTTTTGACTCTTCTTTCCCGTTTGTTCGCCCAGAGAGTGCATACGCCGACGTGCCTGTGGATCGGGAAGTTTTTGCACTGATTAAATATCATGACCCGGAACAGAAGTCTCTTCACTTATGGGGGTTGTGGTACAACTAAATTATTCAGGGTCAGCGCAGTTTCTCTTTTGCGGTGCCTTCAGAGCCAATTTCCGCCAATCATTATGCTGACTCACCCCATGTGAATTACACTGTGGAGGAGGTTAACTGGATTACGGATGGACGCTTCCAGCCCTCTATGGGCTCGATACCTGTACAGCCGCCGATGGCTTTAGATATTCTGGGGCATCGCATATGTCAAGGCGAATCGCGCTCTTGGGGACAGGCATACATGATAGGCTTGACTTCTCGCCATTCAGCCGGATACTTGCAGTGGGCTCAATACATCTTGTCGGCCAAAAAGTCACTGTTGCTGAAGATCGGGTTGTACCCTGCCATCTACGCGTCTCTCTTCCAATATCCCGCGCCTCACGTATGGTGGGTCAAGGCTTTCTTGGAACAGTGGAATATCCCGACTCATACCTTTCTTTTATCGGACCGGGAGGTTTCGATTTCATTGGAGGAATTTGTAGAAATTTCGGGCCTACCCGTCAGAGGGGAACATTACGAGGAAATACTTCCCCCTGACGAATACATCTTCGCCATCAAACCAGTGGTGATGGGTCTCACTCCGGAGAATGCTATTCAACATCGATTCCCGAGTCTCATCAAGGTGTTGAATATTTACGAGAGTCCGTTTCTCGAGTCCGGAGGGCACGGAGTCAGCTTCCCGGATTTTATCGCCCACTTTCTTCGCCCGGAAGCCTTGTCAAAACAAACCACGAAATTTTCTAAGCTTGAAGATCCTTTTGGTTTTGGCTTGGACAGCCAGCCGACAGCGGAAGCAGATCAAAGGAAATTCTTCCTTCCAGATACCCCGGTCGTCCCCTTTGCAGAGCTCGCAGCTTCAGACATCGATAAAGAGGCGTTCTTTTTGGGGTTCCTCGGCCTATGGTTAAGCTCGTTTGTGCTCCTAATGCACCCTCGCTATATGAGGCCATCCGTCTTCTATCCGTCTCACCGAATGGTTGCCGGGACGCGAGTGGCCGTCGGGATAGCTGGGCTAGCTCACCTGTATCATGGCCTCAGCTTAGTGGCGGACACCACTCAGCCGGGGGTACAACCCGTAACTCTCCCGCTGCACTATTTCACATCGTGGATCGAGCTGCATGTGCTCGGCGCTTTTGGAGTCCACAAACGGCCCCGTTTCTATGACAGTTGTAATTTCCCTCGGGTTATGTTCCTAGTTGATGCTTCTGCTTTGGATCCGTCACAGCGAGAGGCTCGGGGTCTGGTCCTTCGCCCGTGTATGGTCGGGGATAGCATGATCTTCTTCGTTAAGGTCTTAACTATCGGAAAGGAATCCACTAAAATGGTGCGGCTGCTGCGCGATGCCTTCAAAGACGGGGCTCCTACATTGAAGGCTCGGGAGATTCTGCATTTGTATTCGATCAGGCCAGGCTTTTTAATGTTCAGGCAGAACAACTCGGCACTGTTCATGAGGTATAACCCGCACTGTTTTACTCAACAGTCGAGCTACGATCAGGGTGTCCCGCTTGAGGCCTTTTTACCTGAGCCGGTAGCTACGGAAGAGGGTATCCACAACGCGCTGCACCATTTCATGCGGCTAAACACCGGATCCAACTTTTTTATCAATGAGTCGAGCTGCATTCCGAAAGCCTCGAACGCATATGTGGCATGGTACCCGCATGCGACGGGTGTTGTTATTAAGGTAAAAAAGCGGTTACTGCTCGATCGTAAGGGTGCAGCCCCTGCTGGTAATCCAGCTGTCCCCTTAAAGAGACGGGCCATTGTTCGTCCTTCCTTAAGAGAAGCTGTTGCGGTTGTGGTCCCACGCGCTTTTCCTGAGAAGCCTCTACCCCGTGTTCCTGTAGAAACGACAGCTGCAGCGTCCCCGGAGTCTGGAGTGGGTATAGAAATCGGGACTCGTCGCCTAAAAATGCCCGTCAAGCATAAGCTCGTGTCATCAGCCGCCGACATTCGCTCACAGAAAAAGAAGAAGTCGATCTTTTCTGCTGACGTTGTACTCGTCCAGGAGCCCCATGCTCCTTACAGCGAAGGCTTGTGTGAGTATGGCACTAACGATGGCTTGTTCGATACGCCTGTGACCGACACCGATCTACAGGCTGCCCTTGTGGCCTCCGAGCGACTTGCTCGCGAAGAAGCGGCGCTAATCACCATCACGAAGTCAGGTATACTTCAGTTGTATTTTTCCGCGTTCATTCCTTCCTTATTATTATGCTTTTACTAATGCCATTTTCTTCAACAGGTATTTCTGCCGAAGAGGCTCTCGCAGCTTCCATCAAGACTTTCGAGGAGGAAGAGAGGCTCCGCGCTTCTTTGGGTCTTGGTATAATTCAGCTCATTGTTCCTTCATTTCCCTTCTTTTTTTTATTCGTGCTCTGACCATCTCATTTATTTTGTTGCAGGGATTACCTTGACTCAGGTTATTCCGAGTGCGGTACCGATCCCGAGCGATGATGCAGCGACGCTTCCAGAGACGGCTATTGTGGCCCCAGCTCCTCCAACATTACCGCAGAAGGCTTCGCTCAAGCAGTCGATGACAGACGCCGTAACGGCTCCGGAGGCAGAGCTTGGTCCAGACGACGACGTCCCTTTGTCAGAGGTCTTGAGGAGATCGTTTCTCACTGCTGAGGCCGAAAATAAGCGTAGGAAGCGTGTGTCGAGGGAATGCGATGCCAGTTTGGCCTTGGGTGCAGGTTCAAGCGTCATTCCGCTTCCTGATACTCCTTTGGGGGATGTTCCCTCTGCGTTGTCTACCGCTCGTAGATAGGTCGCACGTGCAGCTAGGGAAGAAACTGAAAAGCTTCCCCAAGGTAACGTAATGCTGAGTCTTTTATTAGAACTTGATCTTCGAATTTTGACATATGCATTTTCTTTTAGGGCCGAGTCTTGGCGATAGGATGACGGGTGAAAGCCTGACGGTTACCGTGCCCGAAATTGCAACCCTTTCTCTAGAATCTGGGACCGTCCACACCGCTTCTCTTTCCCCGTGTGGCCCCCTGGTATCGGCGGGAGTCGTAAGCGTCATGATGGCCCTCGTCGAATCAGGGGATGAAGCCATGGGCGCAGAAACTAATCCTCCGAGGGAGAGCGAAGAAGCCGCTACGCCTGGTGATGCTTCTGTCGCGATTTTGGTTGATGACCCATCAGGTAAGTCTTGAGTCACTTTTCTCTTTTTATTTCACAATCCCGTTCAGCTTTTTCTGAAGATATTTTGTTTCTAGGTGCAGTGAACACTGAGATTGTGCCATCTGAAGCACCTCCGGTCGCTGCCATGACGGTTGTTGTTCCCTCGCCTTCTCCTATGTCCTCCGAAATGCTGGAAGGTATAGATTTGCGATTTATTTAGCTTAATTGTGGACACCATCTTCCTTGTATTGACGTTATATTTTCATAACTCTGCAGGAGTCCTTTTCGACCATTTATACCAGGTGCTGAACCCGCATTTCTCCTTCCAGTCGGAAGTCATTCCGCCTGCTGGTATTGGTTAGTATATTCTTTCGCTAATGTTTCTCTCTTTCTTTTATGAATAGCCGTATTGTCGCTAAGTCTTCCTTGTATTGATCACAGCGTCACGGATCGGAGGAGGAGACGAGAGAATAACCGTGCCTCCAGTACTCCCAATTTTGCCATCTGCCACAGCCGGCAAAGTAGACTCCATCGCTCGTGTATTCTCTTTACCTTCCGAGTCGACATTTGAACATAATTTGTTTTGCAGTAATCGCGCCGGCTCCAATTCCCTTTGAGTCTCGCATCCTAATGCCGGCAGGGCCCTTTGCTAAACGTCCATCTTCCAGGGGCGCTGCGACTAGCCTGCGAATGTTGAGCGAATTCGTCGAGGATCTTAACGCCCAGGCCCTCACATTCGCTGCAGACTTTGCTGCTGAGGTTAATCCTATGCTGGCGACGCTCGTGACTTCCATGACGAAGGTGTCGTCGAGTCTTGGGTTAATTACTGTAGAAAGATCGAGGCTTGCCTGCATGAGACTGAGCTCAAGCATCCTACTCCTGAAGTATCAGCTTTGAACTCCCAGCGGGTTACGTGGGTCGAGAGTAGTGTTCTTTTCACCCGCCATTTTGAACAAGAAGCGACCCTGAGATGAAAGGAACATTAGGCGGCTTCCATCGAGTCTATCCAATTGTGTGCCCAGGTCAAAGCGAATGCTGCGCAACTGAAAGCTATTTTTGAAGACCTCCAAAGATGTATTTCTGACAGGCTGGTACCGAGGCAGAAGCTCGACTTCATTGAGCGGGTTACGCAGAGTTGCGAAGCTGCTCTGCAGGAAATCGATGAGAAACTTTCATCCTGTTTGCGGCAATGGGCTCGAATTGAAGCGGAGTTGGCCGTGGTGGCTGACCATGAAGAGGAGTTGAGAGGAGTGCGCGAGCGGCTTGCTGACTTACTGAAGATGCCTCCTTCTCAGTAGCCGTCTTTGTATCGACTGAAAATTTGTAATCTATGAATAACATGCATCCATTCATTTTTTTTATTCTTTTATACGATGTATCTTGTAGTCAATTGAATTCATGAATAAAAGATAAAAAAAATTTATCTTGTACTATCGCTTTCATTGGCATGTTACTTTAGCAAATGTGGCCTGTAGATAGTAGATAGCAGTCCATCTTAACCTCCTTGTAGGGTTGCGATGGCTTAAGAAACAGGTTCAGGTCTGCTGCCTAAGACTTTTCAACTTTATGAGCCGTGAGGGTCTCATAAAGACTTTTCTCCCTACGAGTCGAGAGGATCTCGCAGGTGTAATTTCTCCTTAGGGGTCGTGAGGACTCCTAAGTGCGTTTTCTCTCGAGAATCGTAAGGATCCCATAAAAGAATTTTCATTATGCGCGGGGACACTAATTTCCCCGCAGGTCGAGACGAATCGAGTGATTCTCGCAAAGACACTGATTTCCTTGCGGGCCGAAATGAATCGAGAGGTTCTCGCCAAGGATGCTGATTTTCCTGAATCGAGAGGTTTTGCCAAGGACACTGATTTCCCTGGGGTCGAGATGAATCGAGCGGTTCCTGCCAAGACACTGATTTCCTTGCGGGTTGAAACGAATCGAGAGGTTCTTGCCAAGGACGCTGATTTCCCGGAATCGAGAGGTTTTACCAAGGACACTGATTTCCTTGGGGTCGAGACGAATCGAGCGGTTCCTGCAAAGATATTGATTTCCTTGCGGGTCGAAACGAATCGAGAGGTTCTCGCCAATGACGCTGATTTCTCTGAATCGAGAGGTTCGTGAGTTGACTTGATTCCGAGACGGAGCATTGATCCGGCGGGGAGGTCATTGGCTGACTTGTTTCCAAGACGGAGCGTTGATCCGGCGGGGAGGTCATTGGCTGACTTGTTTCCAAGACGGAGCGTTGATCCGGCGGGGAGGTCATTGGCTGACTTGTTTCCGAGACAGAGCGTTGTTCCGGCAGGGAGGTCATTGGCTGACTTATTTCCGAGACGGAGCGTTGTTCCGGCGAGCAGGTCATTGGCTGACTTGTTTCCAGGTCGGAGCGTTGTTCCGGCGGGGAGGTCGTTTGCTGACTTGTTTCTGAGAAGGAGCGTTGTTCCGTCGGGGAGGTCGTTGGCTGAATTGTTTCCGAGACGGAGCGTTGTTCCGGCGGGGAGGTCCTTGGCTGACTTATTTCCGAGACGGGGCGTTGTTCCGGCGGGGAGGTCATTGGCTGACTTGTTTCCGAGACGGGGCATTGTTCCGGCGGGGTGATCATTGGCGGACTTGTTTCCGAGACAGAGTGTTGTTCTGGCGGGGAGGTCATTGGCTGACTTGTTTCCGAGACGGAGCGTTGTTCCGGCACGGAGGTCATTGGCCGACTTCTTTCCGAGATAGAGCGTTGTTCCGGCACGGAGGTCATTGACTGACTTGTTTCCGAGACGGAGCGTTGTTCCGGCGGGGAGGTCATTGGCCGACTTGTTTCCGGGACGGAGCGTTGTTCCGGCGCGGAGGTCATTGGTTGACTTGTTTCTGGGTTAGAGCGTTGTTCCGACGGGGAGGTCATTGGCTGACTTGTTTCCGAGACGGAGCGTTGTTCCGGCGGGGAGGTCATTGGCTGACTTGTTCCGCTTTCTACGGTGTCGGGAAAGAACACAGCGTTGATCTTCTGGAATGCAGATGCTGCCGTCGAGAACTGACTCTCCCTTTGACAGAGTCTGTTGGGAGATGCGGTTCCCTTTTTGTTTATGCCCATAGATTGTATACAAGGGTCAGTATGGACTCGCCTGTAGGGCAAAAGTTTCAATTCTTTCGTTTTTTATTTCCTTCCACGATGCTCTATCATTTAAGCTTTTTATATCGCGAAAGTCGTGATTGCCCAATCATTTCGGCTATTTTTTGCGGTGCCCAATCATTTCGGCTATTTTTATTTTTACTCACTTCTTTTTATTGCGAGTTGCCCAATCATTTCGGCTATATATATATATATATATATATATATATATTGTATTTTTGGCTCACTGATTTTGTTGCGAGTATGGACCTGAGATCCGATACCAATCTTAGCATTAGCATCGCTGCGACTGGAATATTGCCAGGAGCGAATCATCACTTGCCATGAAACGAGTTGGAATTTGCTACCGATTTAGGCATTAGCATCGCTACAACTAGGATATTGCCAGGAGCGAATCATCATTTGCCTTTGTTGATTCGAACGAAGGTGGCTTAGTAAACAGGGTTAAGATCCTGTCGACTAAGGCTTTTGACTTCATGAGCCGTAAGGGTTTTGATCAGTCGAAAATATTGCATTTTTAACACGACAATTTCCCTACCATTTGCACTCATCTAGAGGTGTTCGGTATAAATATAGCACATATTAGCAAATTGACTGTAAAATACCAAATAACTTGTGTTATATATTAAAACCGGCACTTTGAGGGAAATTGAGTGTTTATCATTGCATACATCATCTGTGAATATCGCAACACTTGTCTCGAGAATCTGCATGAAATTCCAGGAAAAGAACCTAAATAGTCAAAAGTGCTGATAAAAATACGCCAAGTCCATGACTTGAGATCTGGCAGTGAACTAGAGAGAATTATAATTTTCCACACATCAGAAAATACAGCTACAGTCAGCACAAGAGTTTCCAGGAATTTTGAAGCACAAAGGCCATCAATGGGCCGCGGATCCGCGGCGGATCCGCGGCCACGTAAGGATGAAGTCAGCAGTTTGATGGTTCAGGCTTCTCCTTTCAATTGGAAGACTCATTCAAGCCACTGCAATTCCAGAGATCTCTAGAAGCTTCTGTCCGAACAGCAATGCTTATTTTTCAAGCTAAACACTTCTAGCTTCTAAAAGAAGCTAACTACCTAAGCCTAGAAACTTCTCCCTAACCTCCAAGCTTATGAAGGAAGCTAGCCCTAACTATCTCTAGAACCTTCTACCTAACTACCAAGCTTACAAGTGAACCTAATCCTAACCTAGCTTCTAAAGGAAGCTAATCCTAATCAAGGCTATAAAAAGGACCCTAAGGCTTCACTCTCAAGGTTGTTGATCCTTCCATCAATTTCCACCCCCAAGTTGAGTGACACAACTTGTGCATTCAAACCCTAACCCTAATCCAATCACCAAAGCTAAATTCAAGATCCTTGAGAACAAATCAAGCAAGAAGCCTTCAACCTTTTAGAAGCGACGCCGATCTTCAATCGAGCAAGTGATCTAAAACGATCCGCGAGTCACGGAGACGATGCAGAGCTAAATCGACGATCGAGTACTTTCCTCTTGTAGATCTTGAGAGAATTGTAACAAAATTGTTGATTAATAAAAGGTGAAATTTCTTTATCTTACTTACTTCTATATTTGAGCATTATGATTAGATCTCGATTCTTGATTGTGTTCTTTGATATGATGCTTGAGTAAAAACTCCGCTCGTGGAGGAGTCGAGAGAATCAATAGATGATGATGTTACAAATCTTGAAACGATTCTTAATTCCTATAAGTTTTGTAAACTCTTGTAAATTGAATCATCGACAATCTAGTTTCGAGTGAAATGCTTTCTTGAATGTTTTCGCTCGTAACTAGAGATCGACGATTGGAGATTCAATTTACTAGAGACTAGGTTTTGAATGAGATTCATCAAAAGGACAAAGGATGAGATGAAGAAACCCTAGTTCCTTCAAGAGATCCTTAAACCTCGATTGATCGTTATCGATCTAGTATCAAATCATTAATGGATAAGAAAACGTAATCACTAGTTTTCATCACGTCTATAGATTCTATCGATTCCTACGAGCCTCACTTCAATTCTTGAAACCTAATTCGATTGGATATAATCAATTCTTGATTCTTGATTTTAATGTTTTCTTGATATTAGATTTTAATAATTCTTGAAATTCACTTTTAAATCTTGAATTGAAATGTCTTTTCTTTTCTTCTTTAATTTTTGACTCGACTAAAATAAATACGAGCAAATCACACTTTCCCTGTGGACGATCCGCACTCGCTAACGCGCTACATACGACACCGTTATTGATTGCAGTTTACAAATTTCTTTGATTGTGATCTATTTTACATTTTCCATACACATCGAGAATTCATTCAAATCAAATAGCGCCGTTGCCGAGGATCGTGTTCTAATTTGTTCGTTTTTGAAATTTGAGTTGAAAAGTTTATTCCATCAGAATTTTTAGATCAAAAGTCGCGCAAACACTAAACGATTCGTTGTGATTTGTTGCAAGGAAATCTGGAATCTGTGGAGCTTGAGGAAAAATATTTTGAATATTCCAGAGAGCTCAGGAGGTCAACAGGAACAGTTCCTGTGAATTTGGTGCAGGGATCTCCTCATTGGACCGCGTTTCTGCGGCATAAATCGCCTAAAGCGGTGGTTCCGTGGCGGGATTAGAGCTTCGCTGCACCAAAATTTTTAGGTATAATTCTCACTTTCTTATCTCCTTCTCGATCTGCTCCAATAACCAATTTTTGCAGGTTTCTTTGCAAAAATTCGCAGCGCCGTAAAAAGAAAAAATTGTGCGTGTTTGATCTTGGTTGTTTGCATTTTTAATACGGAAATTAAGGGGCAAAGACCAAATTCAGATTAGGTGGGGAGTTCATTACCCTTCCTAAGCCCCGAAAATCACAAAACTGCATCCGCATTACCCTCATTAACTAAAAAATATCTAGACATGACTCTAAGGACCGTCGTGCTCACTTAAGACAGGAGAAGGTCGTGGGTAATCTATTGCTTATCCGTGTTTCTTTTGTGGTGTCTAAGGAAAGTGTGTCTCAGGCAAGTGGTTACTTAATTAGGCCCACTACTTACGTAGTGGAGAACCTCCGACTTACCTGGCACTTACCTGGCCACATGAGGGACAGAGCTAGTAGATGATTGATCCTGCGATTTGTCTTCTGACAGTTAGGAGCGGTCTAGAGACTTGACCTAGGTGACCGCTAGATCTTAGGGTTTCTTGTGCATTTGTTGTGATTTGCATCAATTTTTTTTAAAAAAAAATCCGTATTTTTTAAAAAACAAACACCAACTTATCATTTTCCTTAATTATCTTAACGCTGCCACTTGTGCTAAACCCTTTAGTGCAAGATAGGATGGACACGGGATTCTAGTGCCCGTCTTGTCTGTGTTCCCCTATCGACTCCGAAGTCGGTAATTCTACGTCTACTTCTTCTTTACCCACCACCACACCCACTTCGATGGACGCTTCTCCATCGAACTTCTTTACCACTACTCTGCCGCCGTCCGCAGGTGCACAGAATCCACCCCGCATCTCTCTCCAGGAGAGATGCTATCCTATGCGAGGTCCTCTTTCGACCTGTCTCACCATTCCACCAGCCAACAGGGATAATTTTGAAATAAAACCCCAATACATCAATCTTCTACCAAAATATCACGGTCTCGAGTCTGAAGACGCATATGTCTTTATTACAAAATTTGAAAATGTATGCGCAATGATGGGTACTTCACAGCTTTCTGTGGATGCTGTGCGTCTACATCTTCTCCCACTTTGTGCGATATAGCCGAGAAGTGGCTGTATAACACAACCGCACATTCCATTTCAAATTGGGAAGAATTCGTTGCAGCATTCCTTAAGAAATTCTATCCGAATCATAAAACAGCTCGAGTCCGTAGCGAAATAAATCAATTCACCCAGCTTCCAAATAAACCATTCTCGAAGTGTTTTGAACGCTTCAAGGATCTGTTGATTCAATGTCCACATCTTGGAATCCCCAGATAGGATCTGTACAGAATCATATATGAGGGCATTAATCCTACCACTAAACAGAACCTTGAATCCATGTGTCAAAGTACTTTTATGACCAAAGACAATGGCGAAGCATGGAAATTCTTAGAAGATTTCGCTGAAAGATCCTTACAGTGGGAGAGTGTAAACCAGTCATCGTCTAGCGGTGGCATTCACCAAATTGATGTTTCCATAGGTGTTAGAGCTGAGATGGCAGCAATGCAAAAGAAGCTAGAAGCTATGGAACAAAAATTTTTAGCGGCCTCCCTAAATCCGATGTCGCTCCCCAAAACTGTATGTGGATGTTGTTCTGATCCTTCTCACCTCACGGAAGAATGTCCATTGAATTCTCCATTTCCGGGTCACGAGCATACCAATGCTTCTTTTCAAAGACCTAAAAACGACCCGTATTCTTCCACATATAATCAGGGTTGGAGGAATCACCCTAACTTTGCTTGGAACCAACAACAAAATCAAAATACGGTTCCAAACCAAAACAATTTCCAAAGGGCTCTTCCACCATAATAGCAACCACTTCAACTCACTCAACACCCCTACCAGTCACAAAATTTTCAAAACCAGGTCAACACTCCTGCACCTTCTAATCCTTTGCAGTTGACTTGTTCTGATGAATTCTCTACATTCACACAAACCATGAAATCACTTTTGTCAAATTTCATGGAAGTGTCGGCTGAGGTTAAGTCTTCTGTCCATGATATAAAGAAAAACTCGGCTTCCCAACCTGAGAGTATAAAATCAATGGAAGCTGAAATTGCACGACTAAAAGCCGAAATGAGTGCGAGAGAGAAATGGAAACTTCCGTCTCAACCCTTACCGAATCCTGGGCATTACAATGTAAATGCCATCACAACGTTGAGATCAGGAAGAGTGCTAAACAATCATGTTGGGAAAGAAATTTATGATACTGAAAAATCTATCAATAACACCCCGGCTGAGACCTTTCCTTACACACACACATCTACTTATGATCCTTGTTCTTCTACCCCACCACCTTCTTGCGAGCCTATTCTTCGTTTCCCTCTAGGCTCGACACCTCAGCAAACCTCTTCTAGTCCACCAAAGACGATCCCCACTCCTATTCTAGGATCACTTCCACACACACCACCTTCTCCTATGATGGACCCAGCTCTTATTGCTAAAGCTCCTTATCCGAATCGGTTAAGGGGTAACAAATCAAGTCCACATATGGAGAAGATTATGGAAATGTTCAAACAGGTTAACATCAACATCCCTCTCCTAGATGCTATTCAACAAGTCCCCGCTTATGCGAAAATTCTTAAAGACTTGTGCTCTAGGAAGAGGAAGACTCAAGTGCCCAAAAAAGTCTTCATGACAAATAATGTTAGCACTGCTTTTACCCCACAGCTACCAAAGAAACGTAAGGACCCAGGATGTCCTACGATATCGATTTCTATTGGGGGTAAAAACATCAACCGTGCTCTTCTTGACCTTGGCGCAAGTGTTAACCTGCTTCCATATTATGTATACGAGCAGTTAGGGATTGGAGAGTTGAAACCAGCTCACTGCACTCTCCAAATGGCAGACCGTTCAATCACCAAACCGAGGGGTGAACTGGAGGATGTGTTAATAAAAGTCGGGGAATTTTCATTCCCAGTGGACTTCATTGTTCTAGATACACAACCTGTAGCAAACCCACGGAATCAAATTCCGGTGATTTTGGGTCGACCATTCCTTGCCACTTCCAATGCTGTCATTAACTGTCGAAACGGTTCAATGAACCTATCTTTTGGAAAAATGACAATTGAACTGAACATCTACAAAATTGGAAGTCAGCCATCTGAACCCTCTCCTCATATACTTGATGTTTGTTCTGTCCACAAGATTGCTCCCGAAAGTTGCGAAGTTGATGAACTTTGCTTTGAAAATCTCGACGACACTACCACATCAATGTTTGATCTTTCACATCTTAGTGAGGACACATTTTCCACGCTTGAGTCCGACACTCTTGACTCATCACCTTCCGAGTCTGTATCTTTCACAGGCTACGAGCTTCTTTGTGACTCCGAAAATCATTCGATGATCCCAACTTCTATTATTTCTCCGCTTGCATTAGATCTCAAACTTTTACCTTCTCATCTTAAATATGCATATTTAGGTGAGAATGAGTCTTTACCGGTTATCATATCCGCTTCTCTAGCATCAGAGCAAGAGAAAGCACTTTTGACGGTACTGAGATCTAATAGGCAGGCGTTTGGTTGGACCATGGCTGACATCAAAAAAATTAGTCCCTTGATTGTTGAACATCATATACATTTGATGGATGAAGCCCAACCAACCCGAGAACCACAGAGACGGTTGAACCCCGTCATGAAGGATGCGGTGAAGAAAGAAATCGTCAAATGCCTTGACAATGGTATCATTTACCCAATCTCCGATAGCCAATGGGTAAGTCCAATTCATGTCATCCCTAAGAAATCTGGCATCACAGTCATTACCAATGAGGCTAATGAGTTAATCCAGACACGCACTCAAACTGGGTGTCCTGTATGTATTGATTACAGAAAACTCAATGCCGCAACAAGGAAAGACCACTTTCCTCTACCTTTCATTGACCAGATGCTAGAACGCTTAGCTGGACGAGAGTATTACTGCTTTATGGACGGATACTCTGGCTATAATCAGGTCCCTATTGCCAAAAAGGATCAAGATAAAACCACATTTACTTATCCTTTTGGTACTTTTGCTTATAGACGCATGCCCTTTGGGTTGTGCAATGCTCCCGCTGCATTTCAGCGGTGTATGATGGGGATATTCTCGGACATGGTCGAGAATTTTTTGGAGATTTTTATGGACGATTTCTCGATTTTCGGAGATTCTTTTTCTGACTGCCTATCGAATCTTGACGCAGTTCTTACTCGTTGTAAAGAGAAGAACTTAACCTTGAATTGGGAAAAATGTCATTTCATGGTCCAAGAGGGAATTGTTCTTGGACATGTTATTTCACGAAAAGGCATTGAAGTTGACAAAGATAAAATAGATGTCATTCAAAACCTTCCTCATCCCAAATGCGTCAAGGATATCCGATCATTTCTTAGCCATGCAGGTTTTTACAGGAGATTCATTATGGATTATAGCAAAATTACTAGACCCTTAACTTTTCTCTTGGCCAAGGACACGGTTTTTCACTTTGATTCAGATTGTGAAGCAGCATTTGACTAACTCAAACACTCGCTCACTACAGCCCTCGTTCTATCTTCTCCAGATTGGAACCACCCGTTTGAGCTTATGTGTGATGCATCAGATTTTGCAGTTGGTTTAGTCTTAGGACAACACATTGAAAAGATGCCACACGTGATCTATTACGCAAGCAAGACCCTGAACGATGCTCAAGTGAATTATACAACTACCAAAAAAAACTTTTGGCGGTTGTATTTGCATTAGAAAAATTCAGGCCTTACTTGATTGGCTTACCTATTGTTGTGTACACTGACCACTCCGCCTTGAAACGTTTTTTGGCGAAGAAAGATGCTAAAGCTAGGCTAATATGTTGGATCCTTCTATTACAAGAATTTGATCTTGTTATTAAAGATAAGAAAGGATGTGAAAACGTTGTAGCCGACCATCTGTCGCGCATCTCTTCTTCACCTATGACCCTGCCGATCAATGATTCTTTTCCAGTAGAACAACTCTTGAACGTATCCGATGAACCTTGGTTCAGGGATATTGTGAATTATCTTGTCACGGGACTTATCCCCAGTGAATGGTCAAAACAAGACAAACATCGTTTTCTATCCCAAGTAAAAGAATTTATTGGGATGAACCCTATCGGTATAAGTATTGTCCTGACCAGATCATTCGCCGGTGTGTACCGAATGAGGAATTCAAGAGTGCTTTATCTTTTTGTCATGATCAGGCATGTGGGGGTCATTTCGGTCCTAGAAAGACGGCAGAGAAGGTTTTGCAATGCGGTTTTTATTGGCCGACTTTGTTCAAAGATGCATTTGATCATTGCAAAACCTGTACACAGTGTCAACACATGGGTATGATTTCCCGGAGAAATGAGATGCCACAGCAACCCATCTTAGTGGTTGAAATTTTTGATGTTTGGGGCATTGACTTTATGGGTCCCTTTCCCAACTCCTTTGGGAATCTGTACATTCTGCTTGCGGTTGATTACGTCTCAAAGTGGGTCAAAGCTATTCCTTGTCGCACTACTGATAAAAAGGTTGTTATTAAATTCTTAAAAGAAAACATCTTTTCGCGATTTGGACACCCATGCGCTATCATTAGCGATAACGGGACGCATTTCTGCAACAGGTCTTTCGAGACTTTGATGCGGAAATACGCAATCAACCACAAACTTTGCACACCCTATCATCCCCAAACGAGTGGGCAGGCTGAGATTTCTAACAGACAAATCAAACAAATTCTAGAGAAAAATGTTTCGAAAAATAGAAAAGATTGGTCAACCAAATTGACGGATGCTCTTTGGGCATTCCGAACTGCATATAAAACCGATATAGGGATGTCTCCTTATAGGTTTATGTTTGGTAAGGCTTGTCACCTACAGGTCGAGATAGAGTACAAAGCAATGTGGGCCATTAGAGAAATCAACTATGACTTGAATCAAGCCTACAATTTTTGGAAGCTGCAATTAAACGAGCTAAGTGAACTCCGCGATGAAGCTTATGATAACGCTGTAATTGTAAAGAACCGGACTAAGCTATTTCACGATAAAAACATTTTGAAGAAAACTTTTACACATGGTCAACAAGTCCTTCTTTATGATTCACGACTACACCTTCACGCGGGTAAGCTACGATCTCGGTGGAAAGGACGTTTTGTTGTGTGATCTGTATACCCGCACGGGACAGTCGAGGTAGAAAATGTTAAAAACGGTACATTTTTCAAAGTGAATGGACATAGATTAAAGCCATATTTTTCCACTGACCCTACGGAGGAGCTCCTGTTTTTACAAGAGCCAATTTATCTTGATTAAAATTCCTCCGTCTCACCTCCATATCCTGTAAAATTACTGTATCATCTTTTGAATGGAGGCGAGTGAAAAGAATAAGTTTGGGGGAGGATTTTCACGATCATACTTATTGCCCCCATTAATAAATTTCCTCCTAGGCTTACAGGTTTTTTGTGATCTAGCGATTGGCAACAGTGAGGACACTGTTGAAAACAAGTTTGGGGGAGATTTGTGCTTATTTACGCATCATTTGCTTATACATTGCATAAGCACAAAACAAATTTTAAAACTAATAAAAATTTAAAAAAAAAAATCAAAATAAAAATACTTTTGTACATAAATAAGATAATAAAAGATTAGATAGTGAAAAATTACATCCAAAAGATTTGAAAAATTTAAGAAAACCAAGAAAATTAGAAGTTTTCTTAAACGGACTAGTAATAAGTAGTTATGAGCCGTTGTCCCAAGGGTTAGTAAGATGAAGGAAGTCATTAATCTGAGGATAAAAATAAGTCTGAAAAATAGTTCATATTCTGGAAGCCAAACATTTGAATGTTGATACCCTACTATTCGCACTTACACACGTCTTGAAACTCGGGATAGTAGAGGATACCTTGAAATGCTCTTGTCTAAAAGCCAAAGTATGATGGAAATAATAAATGAATAAAATATAAAATGGTGAAGAAAAAAATTAACACTTGTTTTGTTATTGCCAAGGCAACAATAAAAAAATATAGCGAGGGTGCCACTTCACCTAGTGCCTTAGACCAACTGGTCTGGGAGTCACTGCTAAGCCTTAGGTGGTGCAAGGCGAGGAAAAACACCGTATAAGCAAGCACATGAGTAATCAGTCGGTTAGTACCTCAAGAAGTATTAACGGTCGCATGAAAATGTGTGAGCAAATTTAAATATTCATCAAATTAAAAAGTACTGAGGCAGATGGACAAGAGTATGATAGATTGAATTGAATTATCCGGGTGTAGTGATGTTCTTTACACACACGTAGGGTTATATGATTGATGTTTGGAAGAAAGATAGGAATGAAGAATAAAGACGATGTTTTATTGAGAGATGATGTGATTTCTGACATCTTTTCATGACTATTAAGATAGGGCTCATGACAACCGAAAAGCTAGTGTAGTTGGGAACTCTAATTTTCAAAGTCTTTCTTTTACAATTCTTATCTTTATATGTAACTTTCACGGTCTTCCTTTTATTATTGGATTTTGTGGGTGCAATCCGCTGAAAACCCTCAGGAGGCAACACTCCTCATACTAGGGACACCTAGAGGTTTAAAGGCTTGTTGCACGTGCTCAGTGCAATCGTGTTGCCTACGAAAGTGTGCTAGTTAGTTTTTCTCTTTATTTATTTTCTCCTTCTCTTTTTAATAAAACAGTTTGCTCGAGACAACCAAAAATAATTTTGGGGGGATTTGATCAGTCGAAAATATTGCATTTTTAACACGACAATTTCCCTACCATTTGCACTCATCTAGAGGTGTTCGGTATAAATATAACACATATTAGCAAATTGACTGTAAAATACCAAATAACTTGTGTTATATATTAAAACCGGCACTTTGAGGGAAATTGAGTGTTTATCATTGCATACATCATTTGTGAATATCGCAACACTTGTCTCGAGAATCTGTGCAGGAAATTCCAGGAAAAGAGCCGAAACTGTCAAAAGTGCTGATAAAAATACGCTAATTCCAAGACTTGAGATCTGGCAGTGAACTAGAGAGAATTATAATATTCCACACATCAGAAAATACACCTACAGTCAGCACAAGAGTTTCAAGGAATTTTGAAGCACAAAGGCCATCAAAGGGCCGCGGATCCGCGGCCAAAGGCCCCTTCCCGCGGCAGATCCGCGGCCACGTAAGGATGACGTCAGCAGTTCGATGGTTCAGGCTTCTCCTTTCAATTGGAAGACTCATTCAAGCCACTACAATTCCAGAGATCTCTAGAAGCTTCTGTCCGAACAACAAAGCTTATTTTTTAAGCTAAACACTTCAAGCTTCTAAAGGAAGCTAACTACCTAAGCCTAGAAACTTCTCCCTAAGCTCCAAGCTTATGAATGAAGCTTGTCCTAACTAACTCTAGAACCTTCTACCTAACTACCAAGCTTATAAGTGAAGCTAATCCTAACCTAGCTTCTAAAGGAAGCTAATCCTAATCAAGGCTATAAAAAGGACCATAAGGCTTCACTCTCAAGGTTGTTGATCCTTCCATCAATTTCCACCCAAAAGTTGAGTGACACAACTTGTGCATTCAAACCCTAACCCTAATCGAATCACCAAAGCCAAATTCAAGATCCTTGAGAACAAATCAAGCAAGAATCCTTCAACCTTTTAGAAGCGACGCCGATCTTCAACCAAGCCAGTGATCCAAGACGATCCGCGACTCACGGAGACGATGCGGAGCTAAATCGACGATCGAGTTCTTTCTCCTTGTAGATCTTGAGAGAATTGTAAAAAAATTGTTGATTAATAAAAGGTGAAATTTCTTTATCTTGCTTACTCTATATTTGAGCATTATGATTAGATCTTGATTCTTGATTGTGTTCTTTGATATGATGCTTGAGTAAAAACTCCGCTCGTGGAGGAGTCAAGAGAATCAATAGATGATGATGTTACAGATCTTGAAACGATTCTTAATTCCTATAAGTTTTGTAAACTCTTGTAAATTGAATCATCGACAATCTAGTTTCGAGCGAAATGCTTTCTTGAATGTTTTCGCTCGTAAGTAGAGATCGACGATTGGTGATTCAATTTACTAGAGACTAGTTTTTGAATGAGATTCATCGAAAGGACAAAGGATGATATGAAGAAACCTTAGTTCCTTCAAGAGATCCTTAAACTTCGATTGATCGTCATCGATCTAGTATCAAATCATTAATAGATAAGAAAACGTAATCACTAGTTTTCATCACGTCTATAGATTCTATCGATTCCTACGAGCCTCACTTCAATTCTTGAAACCTAATTCAATTGGATGTCATCAATTCTTGATTCTTGATTTTAATGTTTTCTTGATATTAGATTTTAATAATTCTCGAAATTCACTTTTAAATCTTGAATTGAATTGTCTTTTCTTTTCTTCTTTAATTTTTTACTCGACTAAAACAAATACGAGCAAATCTCACTTTTCCTGTGGACGATCCGCACTCGCTAACGCGCTACATATGACACCGTTATTGATTGCGGTTTACAAATTTCTTTGATTGTGATCTATTTTACATTTTCCATACACATCGAGAATTCATTCAAATCAGGTCTCATAAAGCTGTTTCTCCCTACGAGTCGTGAGGATCTCGTAGGTGCGTTTTCTCCTTAGGAATCGTGAGGATTCTTAAGTGTGTGTTCTCTTATAAGTCGCAAGGATCTTACAAGAGTGTTTTCTCCTTATAACTCGAGAGGACATACAAGTGTCGTTCACCACTTGAGGACATTTCGCGCCATTGGTGGAACTTGGTGGGGGAGACGTTTATTTGTGCCTGTGGATTGTATACAATGGTCAATATTGAACCGTTTGTAGGGCAATCTAGAGAATGTGATGGCTTAAGAACATGTTCAGATCCCTGTAGCTTAAGGCTTTTGAATCCTATGTGCCGTGAGGGTCTCATAAGGGGATTCTCCTTACGAGTCGTGAGGATCTCGTAGTGTAATTTATCCTTAGGAATCATGGGTATCCCTAAGTGTGTTGCTCCCTTGTGAGTCGTAAGGATCTCACGTAGTTATTTTCTCTTTACAAGGTCGAAAGGACCTTGCAAGTGTGCATGATTATTTTTAAATGAGTCTGCGCCCTTTCGGGTTTTCACAAACTCGCCGGTAGCCCTGCTGTTTTTTCTTACGGAGCCTTTTCGGGTTTTCATCCGTGCCCATTCTCTTATGGAGTTATCGTTGTTGTTTTATTGCCGCGTTAGCCTAAGGGTGCTGCGTTTTCGCTTATGGACTTGTCGTTGTTGTTTTATTGCCGCGTTAGCCTAAGGGTGCTGCGGTTCGTAGTAGTTTAAAGACATTTCGGTCCGTTGCTAGTTTCAGGACATTGCGGTCTATTGTTAGTTTTAGGACATTGCGTTCCGTTTCTAGTTTAAGGATATTATGGTCCATTGTTAGTTTAGGGACGTTTCGGTCTGTTGTTAGTTTAGGGACGTTTCGGTCTGTTGTTAGTTTAAGGACGTTTCGGTCCGTTGTTAGTTTAGGGACGTTTCGGTCTGTTGTTAGTTTAAGGACGTTTCGGTCCATTGTTAGTTTAGGGATGTTTCGTTCCGTTGTTAGTTTAAGGATGTTTCGGTCCATTGCTAGTTTAAGAACGTTTCGGTCCGTAGCTAGTTTTTTTGCGGCGAAGTTTTGCCGGATAGCACTTACAGAGTTTGGTACTTAGGAAGACAGCGAGCGGACACAAGTGTCGTCATCTATCATTAACTTGGGCTGTGACTCGTCAGGCATTGTATTTCTTAAGGAATCGGCCGTTTATTGGCCGGAAGGGTCTTTCGCCATGCATATCCATGAGCAAGTAAGCCCCACCTTGGTAGACTTTGTCTATGATGTACGAGCCCTCATAGTTTAGCTCGAATTTCCCCCGTTTGGCATGATTGGGGATCATAGGTCTTTTGACAACTAGCACGAGTTTTCCTTGGCGGAATGTTCTCGGCTTAGTTAATCTTTCGTATGAGCACGTCATCCTTGCTTTGTAAGCTTCTAGATTTTGCTTCGCTATGAGACGAGTTTCATCAAGGGCGTAGAGATCCTCAAGCCGAAGATGAGCGTTCTCTTCGTATGTTAGCTCGTAATGAACCGCCACTCATAAAGAGGGTAGCTCTATCTCCAAGGGGAGTACTTCTTCCGTGCCGAATACCAATGCATACGCTGTTGTATTCATAGCCGTTTTGAACCTAGTTCGATACGCCCGGAGAGCTTCATGCAGTCTCTCGTGCCATCCTTTTTATTTTTGGATACCGTCTTCTTTATGATCTTTGTCAAGGTTTTGTTGAAAGCCTCAGCTAGACCGTTAGCACGGGGATTGTAGAACGAAGAGTATCTCCAGTCTATGTTATGCTACTGTGCGAAGCGGCTGATTCTGTGACTTCTGTAGCACGGCCCGTTATCAGAGATAATCCGCCGCGGAGTGCCGAACCGATAGATGGCATGCGTCTTGAAGAAATGGAGGATGTTCTTCGTCTTCACTTCTCTTAGCGGTACTGCTTCTGCCCACTTGGAGAAGTAACCAGTTGTCGCCAATATGTACCAATGTCCTTTGGATGACGCTGGTACGATAGGCCCAATTATATCGGTTCCCCACATTTCGAAAAGCCAGCTAGCCACTGCTGGGTGTAGCGGGTTTGGATGCTGGTGGATGAAGTCTCCATGAATTTGGCATGAGTGGCTCTGCTTCGCGTATTTGAGGCAGTCCTGAATCATCGTGGGCCAATAGTAGCCCATTCTTTTGATCTCCGGCTTCATGTTTGGGCCGGCTTGATGAGAACCGCAGATTCCGTCGTGAGTTTCTTGGACGACTCTCCTTGCTTCTTCCGGTCCCAGGCATCTCATCCATACAGAGTCGAACGATCTCTTATACAGAGTATGATTGACGAAGGAGAAAGACAGAGCTCGTCTCATGAGCTGATGTCTTGAGGATGCATCTTCAGGTGTTCTACGGAATTTGAAGTAGTCTATAAAGACTTCTCTCCAATCCTTAGTCTTTTCCCGGTCCTCTATTTGTAGGGCAGTTTGCTTGGTCGCTTCCTTTTCTTCAGACGACTCCGGAGATATTTCTGCTGGTGCAAGAACCCGACGGCTTTGCACAACGATTCATCCATCATCGAGGTTTTCGTCAGCCAGTTCTTTAGCGAGTTTGGCTAATGGGTCCGCTTTGCTATTTTCTGTGCACGGTATGCTTTTCAGGACGTAGGAGGGAATTTGAGTTAGCAATTGTTGCACTCTCTCGCCGTACTTTACAAACTCTGGTTTGCATGTCTGATAGTCACCATTTACTTGGCTAACGACCAGCTGGGAGTCTCCGTATATGAGGAGGGTTTCGATTCCCATGTCGACAGTGATCTCAAGACCTGCTATCAAAGCCTCATATTCTGCTTCATTGTTTGTCCTCGGCTCTGTTAAGGAAAAGCCAAAGCGCATTATCCCTCCTTGTGGAGTCACGAAGATGAGGCCTACCCCAGATTTGATTATGGGGGAGGTGTGCTTTCACTTCTTCATGGAAGATGCCCCATCGAAGTAGAGTTTCCATCGGGTATCACTCCCTCCTCTTTCCCCGTCGATCGTGTCAAACGTGTGCTCGTCTGGCAATTCGCAATTTAGGGGTGAATCGGCAGGTATTGGATGCTCAGCGAGGAAGTCGGCGATGGCCTGGCCTTTCACTGCCTTGAGAGATCGGTATGTTATCGAGAATTCCATTAAGAGTAGGGCTCATTTAGCGAGCCGTCCCATTAGTATGGCTCTTGACATCAAATATTTGAGAGGATCCACTTTTGATATGAGATGGACCTCATGCTCCAAAGCATAATGCCGAAGCTTCGTTATAGCGAAGATTAATGCCAGGCAGTGTTTTTCAATAGGGAGTAGTTGTTTTCTGCCCCCAGGAGAACTCGACTAAAATAGTAGAGGGCTCTCTCTTTCCCTTGGTCGTTCTTTTGTGCCCATAGTGCGCCTAAAGAACCTTCAAGGGCGGTTGTGTACAGGATGATGGGCTTTCCCTTGACCGGAGCGGTCAATACCGGCGGATTCTGAAGGTATTGCTTGATTTCGTCGAGTGCGCTTTGACATTTACGATCCCAAACGAACGGGGTTCCCTTCTTCATCAAGTGACTGTAGGGACGACATTTGCCGGAGAGGTTAGCTATGAACCGTCGGATATAAGCGAGCTTCCCTTGTAGAGATCGCAATTGTTTTAAAGTTCTTGGAGTAGGCATTTCCATAATCGCCTTGATCTTCGATGGATATATTTCGATGCTCCGATGTCGTATGATGAACCCTAGAAATTTGCCTAAGGAGACTCCAAATGTGCATTTCAGAGGGTTCATCTTCATGTTATACTTACGAAGACGTTGGAACACTGTTTTCAAATGCTCCCAGTGTTCCTCGAACGATTTGCTTTTCATTACGAGGTCGTCGATGTAAAATTCGACAATCTCATGTATGAGGTCATCGAAGATCTTCATCATGGCCCTCTGGTAGGTAGCGCCTGCATTCTTCAGACCGAAAGACATCACTTTATAGCAAAATATGCCCAGAGGAGTCCGGAAAGCGGTATGCTTTTGGTTTCGGGATGCATCTTTATTTGATTGTACCCTGATGATCCGTCCATGAAGGAGAAGACTTCGTGAGTGGACGTGTTATCTATCATCAGCTTGGTAACCGGTACGGGAAAGTCAACCTTCGGACAGGCTTTGTTGAGGTCCCGAAAGTCCACACAGATGCGCACCGTCCCATTTTTCTTCATCACTGGGACAATGTTGGCGATCCAGTCGGGGTATTGAACTTCTTGGATGAAGACGGAGTCAATTAGCTTCTTGACTTCGGCGTTGATACTCATTTCCAGTTCGAGCCACATTCTTCTTGGTGCTTGTTTGACTGGCTTGACGTCCGGAGATATCACCAATTTATGCACAGATATTTCTGGATCTAGCCCCGGCATCTCGAAATAGTTCCATGCAAAGCAGTCCTTATACTGCATGAGCACGTCTTTTAGCGTAGCTACCTGTTCTTTAGACCGCAGCTCACTGACGAACGTTGGCCGCTGGTCGTTTGTCGTCCCCAAGTCGATTTTCCTTAGGCTGTCCGCAGTTGTATGTATTCCATCTTCCAACTCTTTTGGCGCCGGTGGAAATTCTAAGATCAACTCGTTTTCATCCTCATTTACGAAGCACCAGGAGAGGTCATCCATATTCTCGTGCACTCCTTCTTCCGACAGCATTATCACGTGACAGGTACGAGATCGTTTCCAAGACCGATGTTGATCTGGTTTTACTCTCGCTATATATATTGCTTTTGGCACATGCTTTTGTGGTGGGGCTACCCTCCAATTGTTGGATAGAGCGAATCTGCCGAGTTGATATTGGTCTTCGACCCAGTTTTTGAAGGTGAAGCAGTCTTCAAGAGGATGTCCTATTGCTCGGTGATAGGAGCAATAATCCGGGCGACGAACCTCGTTTGCTTGATCGGGGTGCCGAGACTCCAGGAGTGTCATCAATTGATGTTTCATGACAAGGTCAAAAATTCTCCATGTCTTGTCTCGAGGGAAAGAATATGCTCGATCCATCTTTTTCATAAGCGACGGATTCCAGCTGACCTTTTCTCGATCACGTGGCCTTTTGGATCCGTTTTGCCGTTGCTCAACGTTTTTTCCGTTCTTTAACTTGTTTTTGCCTCTGCGTCAGACCTTTTTCTTATCTTTGGAATGCATGGCGGGTTGACGGGGAAGGGCATTGTCATCCTCCGTAGCCTGCTGAAGGAGGCGTTGTATCTTGGCTTTCTTGTAAATGGCCATTTCGCGGCTGTGGTCGTTCCGAACCTTTTGACTTACTTCCCTCACTAGCTTGTCCATCTGTTCTTCAAACAAAAGACCTCGTTCTGGTCTTTTAAAAGAGCATCCTCTTCTTCATCAAGGCCCTTTATGATATGGCAGCCATGGAACTGCTCCCTTGGACCGGACATATCCAAGCCCGATCGTTTCCATTTTTCCGTTGGGCAATTTTCACTGAGTTCCGGGGATGTTCCAGATCTTGTTGTAGAATTGGGTCTGTCGCACGGTTTGCTTAAAGGATACGCCTTGGCATCTCAATAACCTTTTCAATCGTTCTGCGTAGTATCTGGGCAGACGGATTGGTTGGAGCCTGTCAAGCGCAGGTTCGGTACCACGCCAGACTTCTCTCTTGACTTTGGTTTCCCCGGATCAGTAGAATAGGATCTCCTTTTCACCTCTTCGCCTAGGAGGGAAGTAGAATGTCTGCATCTCTTGCACACTATATGTCTCAAGCACATCAAGCTCTCTGTAGTGCTGCCGCGGAACCATGGCGATTTGCAAACTCTGATCATCTCCAGTGAAGGCCTGCATTGATGGACAGACCGAGAACACTGCGTTGACTTCGTCTTCAGAGTCACTGCGAAAGACCAAAATAGGGGTAGATGGTCCCGGCCTGTTGCATTGGGGCGTCCCCGAATAGACTATCTCTTCTTCCTCCTCGGTATCTCCCCCGAAGATCGGAATAGTGGTGATAACTTTTTGCTTAATCTCCGGTTTATGGAATCTTTCCGTGTCATCAAAGTCTAGTAGGAAATACTTTGCATCTTCGTACTTTCGGACTTCATTTACGGAGAATGGGTTCAGTTCCCCCGTCACAGTATACTCGAAACCATCTTTGAAATACTTCATACACTAATGTTGTGCAGAAGGGATGATGTTGTATTCGTGTAACAAAGGCTTGCCGAGCAAAGCATTGTAGTAGGTCTTGGCGTCAATGATATGAAATTTGATATCAGTGACGAGCGGCCCAAAGCGTAACATCAGTATTACAGACCCGAGCGTCCGTGATGACTGGGAGTCAAACTCGGAGATGGTGATTTTATCCCGATCGAGGTGTTGAACGCTTATGCAGATTTTTTTTAGCACCCTCACATTTAGGAGGTTGACAGAGGACCCGTTGTCAACTAAGATTTTTCCTATCTTGATGTCATGGAAATACCCGGTGACATACAGGGGACGGTTGTGCTCGCACGTTCCGAGGAGAAGATCTTCATCACCGAAATTGATGTCAGTTGCGTGCACTTCTTCCCGCTCGTCCTTCATCTTTTCTTCGGCAAGGAAAACTTGAAACTACTCGATCTCTTCTAATGACTTGATTAGAGAATCTCGTGCCTTTTTAGACAACAGAAGGGCGTCCAAAACGCTTAGCTGTGAGGGTATCTTCCTCAGGTGTGCTAGGACATTATAATCCATTTTGTTTTTCTTGGGCGGGTCCTTGGCTGCCAGCTCTTCGACGACTCGATCATCGAGGGCGATATCCTCAGGGACTTTTTCCTTCCGCTTATCTTTTTTTTTTTCGATCCCTTGTTTGTATGTCCGAGATTCTTTTCGGGAAACATACGACTACGCAGCTGAATATTTTCACAGTTCTTTATCTCTTCCTCTTTTCCTGAGGCGGATTCCTTGAAGAGAGGGACGAGGGCTACTTCTTCATCAGAATCACTTCCGAAGGTGAGATCTTGCAATCCCCTAGTAACAACCATGTGACAGTTGCCGACAGTTCTTTTGTGCTCATCTGTCGTGCTTCTCTACTCCCGACGAGTTTTGCGCTTCATCCGCTTGAAATGTTGTCGGTGAGCAACGTATCCCTGCCACCACTTTTTAAAGGCCATGCATTCTTCGGTAGGGTATGCAATCCTTTGATGGTACAAGCAGTAGTTAGGGTGTGCATCCTCTTTGTCAAGGTGTATACCGCCAGGAGTATTTCCTTTGAAAGATGGCAGCTTCATTCCCATTGACAGGGTTTTAATGAAACGTTTCCTTGTTTTAAGCCTGTTTTTGTCCGCTGCAGGCGTGCTTCGGTCTGGTTGGAGTGCTTTACGACTCATCCATATCATGACTTCTTCAACTTGAAGCCGACGCCTGGCTCTTTCCAATATGGCCATTTCACGCTCTTGATCAGCTTTGCTCTTCTGACGGGCTTCGTTCAGCAGCATGTCAATCATCTCGTCTGACGGTTCCAAGGATTTTGGCACCGATCCTGCCCCTAGCCCCTCTATATTATCTTCTGATGCCGAGTGAGTTTCTTTGTCATTTACTGACGAATGAGAGATCATGTGACAACTTGCCACATAATCCTCGGGTTCTTCTGACGAGTCATTTCCATCGTCATTGCATTATCTCCGCTCTCAAGGATATGGTTGAGAAACTCTTGGAGTGTGACCGGGGTTCGCACCTTCTGGTTATATTCCTTTAGTGCGTCAATGTACTTCTGCAGGCCCGTACGATTGTCGTCAGGCTGTATGGGCTTCTTGGCCTTCTTCTTCTTCTTTGAATACTTTGACGACTGGGCCTGGGTATTTTTCCCATCGCTACCAACTCTTGGTGTTGGGTGCGGTTTCAGCATCCCCTCAATGATCTCGGGCTCTTGCGGGCTTTTCCACCTGATTGCCGGGCATGCTTAAAGATCTTTCAACATTCTTTTGGTCTTAGCTGAAAGAACAACTTCCCATGGAGCTTCCTCTATAAATGAGCATGATGCCCCCGGCGTGTCCCTCTTTTTAGGAGCGTGTGGTTATGGCGGGTTTACCCTCCAGTTTTCAGACAGCGCGAATTTGCCTTGCTGGTACTGGTCCTCAATTCAGTTTTTGAAGACGAAGCAATCTTCGATTGGATGGCCTAATATTCGGTGGTAGGGGCAGTAATTGGGATTGTTGACATCGCCTGGTTGTAGTGGACGTCTCGGATCTGGTAGAGTGATGAGCATGTTGCACACCGCCAGTTCGAACAATCTTCACGTTTTATCTCGAGGGAATGAGTAAGGACGTCTCAGCTTTTCTCCGAGTGATTGTTGTTTATCGTTTTGTCGAGCAGCTGGTTTCGGATCACTCGTCTGTTGTTGAGCGTTGGCGACGAAGGTCGCTTTCCCTTTTCCCTTTTCATTTTGAGGCTCTGTTTTCGAGGAGGGCGGTCTATGGACCATCTAGTTCATTTGGGCCAGCTTGTCGATCAAGGCTTGGAAAGTGGTCGGCTTGAAGAACATCATGAATTGGGATATAGTTGCCTGCGGATCTAGGGTCCCTATGAATATGCCCATGGCAGAAGCTTTTTCTATGCGTTGTTCGCATCTCGACCATAAGTTCCGCCACCGAATTGCATACTAAACCCAAGTTTCTCCTGGCTTCACCCTGGCATTGATCAATGCCGTGATCGGGGTGCGCTCGCTGGCGCTTGTGAAACGCTGGGTTTATAGCAACACCATTTCTGTTAATGTTTTGATGGAATCATTCGGAAGCTCCGAGTACCGTTCAAATGCCGTCTCCGCTAAGCTGCCGACGAACTGGCAAAGCAGCAGTTTGTCGTCACCTCCAGTATTACCGCATAGAGCCCTGAACTGAGCGACGTGCTGATGGGGATTGCACGTCCCCTTATACACGTGAAATTTAGGGATCGTGTATCCTGGCGGGTACTTAATTTGATCGTACCAGCTTGGATAGGGTCGCCCAGTTCTAACGACTTGGCCAGCGACTTCGCTTGCCTGATGAGCTCATATATGTTGAGCTATGTAGTCATCAAGCGCAGCTTTCGAGATCGTCTCCTCTCTGGCTACTGATAAAGCCAGAAGAGGATTTGATGTCTCCCCTCTGTCGTCTTCAATAATTATTGGGAGATCTTCGGCTGGAGGGCCCGGCTGGATCATCATCCCCACCATATCTTAGAACAGGAGCGCCATTTGTTTTATGTTAGCCGCTTGTTCCGCGGCTTCTTTATCTTTCTTTTCGAGCATTCTTCGGAGGAACTTGGCGTCGGTTTCCTGCTCCTGGCGTTGATCTGACGATACTTCCGGGCTTTCCTTCTGCCCAGTGAGTGGGTCCATCTTTGTCAGCATCTTCTGGAGCTTTTGTTGCTGCTCTTGAGTTTTCGTCACAGACCGTGTGAGTGGTCGATGACCCATAGAAGTACGGCTTTCCTCTTTCCTAGCAGCCATATAGACGGTGTGCACTACCATGCCCCCAGACTTGGGGCGTTTAGGTTCAGTGCCCTTGAGACTTGTTGTAGACACGGGGATCTTCTCCGACCTTCTCCTTTTATGGGCGGTCGAAGTTGAGGGGGTTGTTGCAGCCGATACTTTCCTTAGTACGATGGCGGGATTACCCTCCTATTGCCGGATCTTCATTTTCTTCGATCTGCGGTAGTAGTCTTTGTCGATTACAGAGTCTTGGACTCCTCGCCAGACCCTGTGGATTTTGGAGGACAGCCGCTGAGAGGGCTATTCCGGGTTTTCCATTGTAATGTTTTCCACAGGTAGAGGAGACCTTTTCAACACGGCGGTTGGAGAGTTCTTGCGCACCCTCCTGAGCAGCTCAAAGTTGTTCCTAGTCGGAACAGCAGCATCAACTGCCACCATTGGAGCTGGTGGGATAAGTCCGGAAGGGGAACTGCTCCCAGCTTTCCTCACTCGGTGCCAGTGACGACGTCGAGCATGTCGTGTAGCCGGGATCACCTCTATCGTTGGAGTATATTCGTCATGCCCCCTTCTTTGAGGAGAGGCTGTTGTTGGTGCCAGCCTGTCGAAGATTTACATCTGCTGGGAAGGAATGGTCAATCCGTCGAAGGCCGACTTTAGAGTAGGGGAAGCTGTTTGGGCGACTCCACCAGCAGCGGGTGTTGGAACAGCCAGTCTTGCAAAGACCGATCCCTTAGCAGGAGAAGCCCCTCTGATGACTTCGTTTACCGGAGCTGGAATGGCTATCCGCTTCAGGATAACTCCCTTGGGTATTGCAGGCTTCTTCACGGGCCTACTTGAGCTTTGGCCTAGTCTGTTAAAGACCGAGGCGTTGGACTTGGATGACCCGTTGAGAGGGGCCGTAGTAGTCGTAAGCCGATCAACGACTGACATCTTTGGAGCTTCCTGTGATGGCACTGGAGCGTTGAAGCTCATTAGAGGGAATATGGTCCCGAAGAACAACCCAGTGGTAGCCCGAGGTACCTGTTCTATCGGCATCGCAAAGATAGAGATCGCTTGGGGCCCATAAGTTACTCCTCCAGCAGGGACGGAGTGGGAGTTGTTGTTGCAATTGGTGCAGTTGGAAGCCATCGATGTCATCCTCTTTTCTGCACGGAGCAAGATACCAAATCTTAGCACCTCAAATCCAAGGGCAACTATATTAAATCACGATTCGTTCGTGAACACGACACACGAAGTGTGGAGTGGAAAGAGGAAAAGGTCCCACCGGGCGTGCCAGAATCTGTTCACCACCGAAAGACGCGACCGGAACTTTAGGACGTCTGGCCTGAATTTTGGGGGCAGATGCTATTTGGTTTTATCTGTCTACGTCTCCGAAGATGCCAAGTTGATTTATGTCACCGTGTATCAAAGGTTTAAACAGATGCGGCTATTGTAGCAGACTTCGTCAGATTCCCCCTCGTTGGTGAGGGGTTTTTGATTGTGGGGACTCTCTTCCCTGTAGGAGCAAGACCCTGCAATTAATTACATTACCGCGTAACGATAACCACTTTCTCTTGCTCCAGATGTTCACTTTGTGTCGTGTGTGTTTGTTTTATTTTTGGTTGCCCGTGGATTGTATACGGAGACTAATTTGTGTTGTCGCCCATAAGGCGGGGATTAGTCAAAATCCTTATTTTCTTAGATTTGGGGTTTGGTTTGTTTTAAGGCTCATTAATCTCGTTTGAGATTAAGATCAACTTAAATATTTATTGATGATACGTTAGTCTAATTTTTAGACTAAGATATACTCAACGGGGGTTCAGGATCATTTTTTATCCAACAAAAGAGCATTTGGGCTCTATCGTTTTAGTTTGAGGACGTCACAGTCCATTGGGTTTAAGGACATCATAGTCCATAGAGTTTAGTTTAGGGACGTTGCGGTCCATTGGGTTTAAGGACATCCTAGTCCATAGAGTTTAGTTTAGGGACGTTGCGGTCCATTGGGTTTAAGGACATCATAGTCCATAGAGTTTAGTTTAGGGACGTTGCGGTACATTGGGTTTAAGGATGCCATAGTCCATGTTTAAGGACATCATAGTTCATAGAGTTTAGTTTAGGAACGTTGCGGTCGGTTGGGTTTAAGGACGTCATAGTCCATGTTTAAGGACATCATAGTCCGTAGAGTTTAGTTTAGGGACGTTGCGGTCCGTTGGGTTTAAGGACGTCATAGTCCATGTTTAAGGACATCATAGTCCGTAGAGTTTAGTTTAGGGACGTTGCGATCCATTGGGTTTAAAGACATCATAGTCCGTGTTTAAGGACATCATAGTCCGTAGGGTTTAGTTTAGGGTTGTTGCGGTCCATTGGGTTTAAAGATGTCATAGTCCATGTTTAAGGACATCATAGTCCGTAGAGTTTAGTTTAGGGACGTTGCGGTCCATTAGGTTTAAGGACATCATAGTCTGTGTTTAAGGACATCATAGTCCGTAGAGTTTAGTTTAGGGACGTTGCGGTCCATAGAGTTGCTGGTTATCGGGACCCTCCACCTCTCTGAAGACGTTGAAGAATTACAACGACACATATCAGAGGTGTGAAGAGATGTACCCTTGAACCAATGAATTATCATCAAGGACTTAGTAGTCTTGTCTGGGTCTAAGGCTAATTTAGAAGGGGACATATGGGCTCGGTCAATTTAGAGTTTGGCCACCCACCTGATTACTTATTTGGGCTTGATACCCTTTCTGCATCAGCACTGCTGTGCATTGATTTGGGTTCTGACACCCCACTTTCTTTTTTGTTTTATTCATATTCTTTTATATGGAGTGTTAAACAATTTATGACGCCCACATGCAGAGCACGTGAGGCGCTCTGCGCTGAGCGCCAAATACTGAGTGCTAAGTACTTTTTATTAAATAGCTCCCACGTGAGGCGCACATGGAGCGCTCGGCGCTGAGCGCCAGATTTGGAGTGCTAAGCGCTTATTATAAGATATCGCCCACGTAAGGAGCACGTGGAGCGCTCGGCGCTGAGCGCCAGACTTGGAGTGCTGAGCGCTTCTCATAAAATAGCGCCCACGTGAGGAGCACGTGGAGCGCTCGGCGCTGAGCTCCAGACTTTGAGTGCTAAGCGCTTCTTATAAAATAGCGCCCACGTGAGGAGCACGTGGAGCGCTCGGCGCTGAGCGCCAGACTTTTAGTGCTAAACACTGAATTTTCTGTTCTGCTAAATTGAATTCTCTGAGAATTAGATTCTCACTTATGAAATACTTTTTCTTATAGATCTGAGATCTAGAAAAAGGACTAAGTTCTTTTTATGTGAGAGTTAAACTCTCAAGCACTGAGTTTTTTATTCTGCTCAATTCAATTCTCTAAGAATTAGATTCTCACTTATGAAAGACTTTGCCTTATAGATCTGAGATCAGGAAAAAAACTACGTTCTTATGATGTGAGAGTTAAACTCTTAATTATGGATGAGATACTGTGATCTCACTTTTTGTTATTTATCTTGAGAAGAAATTGCTCTCGTCTTTGAAGTTTGAAGTTTATAGGGGGGACTTGAAGTCTTGGATCCTTTATATAGGGGAGGCTGATTTGTTGATTCAGTTAAGGAAATCTCTCACTGAGAGATTTCTTAATTGAATTGGGGAATTTATCCACCGTTGGATCTTTGATCCAAGGACATCGGTTTTTCAGAAGACATTTTTCTTGTTTTTAACAAGATTGGAAAAATACTTTCCCATACAGAGCTTATTCTGTATCTTGGTGATTTTTTAATCACCATTGGATCTTTGATCCAATGGTGCTCTGATTTACAGAGCACAATCTTTCTTGTTTAGAAAGATTTGAGGAGTATTTCCTCAATCAAAATTTAATTATGTATCTTGGTGATTTTTAATCACCATTGGATCTTTGATCCAACGGTGCTATGATTTACAAAGCAAAATCTTTCTTTTTTAAAGAGATTTGATGAGTATCTCCTCAATCAGAATTTAATTCTGTATCTTGGTGATTTATAATCACCATTGGATCTTTGATCCAACGGTGCTCTGATTTACAGAGCACAATCTTTCTTATTTAGAAAAATTTGAGGAGTATTTCCTTAATCAGAATTTAATTCTGTGCTCTAATGATTTATCATCTCCGTTGGATCTTTGATCCAAGGGTAGAGAACTTTTAATTCTGGCGCTGGCGCTCTCGTGCTTTGCACGTGAGGCGCCACCTCAGAGTTTTTTTAACTCTTAGCACGGGCGCTCTCGTGCTTTGCACGTGAGGCGCTGCCTCAGAGTTTTTAACTCATGTCGCTGGCGCTCTTGTGCCTTGCACGTGAGGCGCTGCCCCAGTTCAAATTTCGAACAGAGCCTTGCTCTCTTATTCGGAGAAATACGGACCTGACGCACTTGATTTGGATTTTCGAGCATATTGGACGCATGATATGAGATTTTGTGCACACCAGGATGCACTTGATTAAGATTTTTATTCATGCATGTTGGATGCACTTGATAGAGATTTATATTCGTGCATATTGGATGCACTTGATTGAGATTTTTATTCGTGCATGTTGGATGCACTTGATAGAGATTTATATTCGTGCATATTGGATGCACTTGATTGAGATTTTTATTCGTGCATGTTAGATGCACTTGATAGATATTTATATTCGTGCATGTTGGATGCATTTGATTGAGATTTTTATTCGTGCATGTTGGATGCACTTGATTGGGATTTTCATTCGTGCATATTAGTTGAACTGGGTTGAGATTTTCGTGCACTATAGATGCACTTGATATTGTTGTCGTGCACATCCGTTGCACTGGACAGATGCTTTCGTTTACACCAGTTGCACTTAGTTTTGCTTTTGTGCATATTCATGGCACTTGTATTGGATTTTGTTTTCGTGCGCACCAGACGCATGTGATGTTGGATACGCCTTTTGTGACTGATTTTATTATGAGTATCGCATTTTGATGATGGATACTATATTGTATAGCTGCCGAGCAGGGCTGGTCTGAGGACAGTGCTTGAGTACTTTTCATGCATAAAAAGTTACCAAGAGGTTTTCAAAAAGGGGCTATAGCCTCGCTATTTCTTACGTGTCCGCGAGTGACACGAAATTTTACAAAGAAAACCTTCTGGGATATTTCAAAAAGGCAGGACGTATAATTTGAGCAAACCATATATAAGTATATATTTACTACTTTACAAATGACCGTCAACCACTTGTGCCGTGAGCTACACATAGCACAGAGATTTGGGAAAGATTTCGCATGAGTTATTCAGCTTTTTAAAATGTTTTTACAAAGATGCGTGCTATATACGTATTATGATTTGACTATAGTGCATTTGGATTCCAGTGGTGGAATTCGAGATTCATATTTCCATTTTAACTCTAGTGATTGCGTGATGCTTGACGGAGTTTGATTTTTAGTTTCGTACTCGTTTTCAGGCGCACATGATGCACTGTGGTATTTCAGTATCTTCCGTGATTTCGGAGCCCCGTTGATTTGAGCTGATTATTGAAATGTTTTAGTATTTGGGGATTTAAATTTAAATTCGGGGACCGAATTTATTTAAGGGGGGCAGACTGTAACATTTCAGAAATATAAAATATTATTTTTGGGATTTTAATATTAAAATAATATATTTCGCAAAAACTATTCGATTTGCGAATAGGGGTTTTTCGTAAAATGGTATAAGTATATACCAATATTTGGAAAATAATCGGAGATTAAAATGATTTATTTATTATAATGATATTTATCGGATTTTGGCATTTTTATAAATAATTATATGAAGTTTCGATTAAAATTGATTAGTGCACTACTAATCGCGATTAAGCCAAATCCGTATTTTTTTACCTTTTACATGGCTAGTGTACCATGTCATGTGCATGTTATTCATTTGTGTTTTTGAATTGTGAGAAAAGAAAAAGAAAAGAGAAGAGAAGTAATGAGTGAGAAACAAAAGGGAGAAAGAAACAAAATAGATATTTTGAGAGAGAGTGAGAGTAAGAGAGAGTGAGGCTAAGAGAGAGAGAGAGAGAGAGAGAGACTTGGCGGCCCATATTCCTTCATTCCCATTGTTTTCTTCACAATTCTTCTTCATCTTATTCATCTCACTCTACCTCCATGCATCATCTCAAATTCCCATTGTTTTCTTCACAATTCTTCTTCATCTCACTCTACCTCCATGAGTTTCCAAAAAGTGGGCATGCCAAGAAACAAAGAACTTTTGTTCCTCCACGTAATAGAAAAGATACCCCCTGGAGTTCTTTAGGTATCCCACAAACTTACACAGTACTGAGCGTGCCTCGAGCTTATCCGCATGCTGCTATTTATAAAAGCTGGACATCCCCATATTTTTAGATACTTAAGATAGGGTTTCTTCTCACTCCACATCTGATATGGTATGGTAGGCACTGACTTCGTATGAACCTTGTTCAAAAGATATGCAGCTGATTCTAGTGCATAACCCTAGAAAGATCGCGGTAACTCAGCGTTACTCATCATGGAACGTACCAATCCAATATGGTTCGATTCCTCCTTTCCGATACACCGTTGTGTTGAGGTGTGTATGGAGGAGTAAGTTGAGAGAGAATTCCATTCTCTTTTAAGTAATCCAAGAACTCGGCACTTAAGTATTCACCACCTTGATCAGATCTAAGTGTCTTGATACTTTTTCGGTTTGTTTTTCCACTTCATTCTTGTATTCCCGAAATTTATCAAAGACCTCAGATTTATATTTCATCAAGAATACATGTATGTACCTTGAGAAATCATCCGTAAAAGTAATGAAGTAGGAATAACCATTTCTTGCATGTGTAGACATTGGACCACATACGTCGCTGTGTATGAGTCCCAAGAGCTCGCTGGCTCTTATTCCGTGTCCAATGAACGGAGTCTTTGTCATCTTTCCTTTGAGACATAATTGACAAGTTGCATAAAACTGATATTCAAACGGTTCCAAATATCCCTCTTTATGTAACTTCGTCAACCGTGTTTCATTGATGTGACCCAGTCTACAATGACATAAGAAAGCCTGATTTAATTCTAGAGATTTTCATTTAAATATGTTCTGGACATTAAAAACTTGAGCTTGATTTAATACGTATATACCGTTATCTAGTGTACCTGACCCAATCAAAGCATGATTAAGGTGGATGTGGAAGACATCGCTTACAAATGTAAAATCATAACCTTCTTTAGATACTAAAGATACAGAGATGATATTGTTGGATGTAGTGCCCTCAAGGCAATTATTATAAATGCAGGCACGCGATTATGATAATTGAGGGAGAACCTGTACATGTAGAACAATCTTACTCAAAATGATAGTATGCTATCTAGTTTGTCTTTATCTTTGATGTGTACACATTTTACTTATTATTACGTGTCGCTAATACATAATGATGAAACTCGTAGGATTCTTGCTTGACTACCAGCATTATGATGGCGATCATATATGTGAGAGCTAGGTGGTCTATAAGCACATCCTTAAATGTCCCTAATCGTGAGAGTATCGAGACTGGGCATCGATATTCCGGAGTAGACTAGTGTATATGTTTTGAGACCCCGATGAGGGGCGGTGGCCGGTCTTACAAGCCATTGGTGTTATGTTACCTAAGATACTATACAGGTGCTCACTGGAGGTGAGCAGACTGGACGGACTCGCCGAGAACTTCTAGATGGTATTATACCTATTGTCTGATAGAAGTTCTCAGGTGGCATGAGTACAGGTTAGTCTTTTGACGTGAAGTCGTCATTTGTCTTGTATGAGTTCCCACTGTACTTTGATTACTACCCTACCACGGCTCGAACGAGACGTGCAAACAGGTTTTAGTTGGGTACAGTCCCGATCCATATGGAGGCAGTGGTCGACTGTCAGGGATTCGCCTCTCATGGTATTAGGAGTCGATGTCGCGATGTGTTCGGTTGGCTATCACCAGAAATCCGTGGCCACGTAGGTGAGATTTACTGATAATTGATCAGTAACATTTCAGTTGGTGATGAGCTTGACTCAGACATGACTTATTAGGTTAGTAGGGGTCTGAGGTTATCCACTCCCTAGACCCGATATACGAAACTCTTTGACGAAGAGACCGGAATGTACGGAGATTGTCACATTCAGGCTCAATAGGGCAAGGATGCACTTGATTGTCGACCCCCCTTTTCGACAAGTACCTGGGTAGCCGTTACATACAGCTAGTACTGCTGACGTGTTTGTGGTTAAACCCACTGCCAGCGTAGTGTCGAGTCTTTAGAGTCCTACATAGATATTTTTCCCGGTTCAGGCGACAGATGTAGGAGCTGTACGGTGGTACGTGCAGGGGTCCGATAAAATACATGTACGCGATACACGGACTTTAATCGGATGGTTTATAATACTAACCGGCTTAGGATTAAGCGGGTTTATTAAATCAGGTTTTGATTTGATAATTTATATTTTTATTTTGATACATATATTTTAGTATTATTGTTCACTATTCATTTTCTCTCTTTGGTGCTATCCGTATTTTTATACGGATATGCGTATATGTAGCGATACATATACCAGGTGAAGTATTCCGTATTTATACAGGAATGCTTCTAGAAAAAGAACACCTCGTATTTATTTTTCTATTTAGAAAAATAAAAAAGGGAAATGAGGTGGAAATGAGGTGTAAAGTGAAGCATGGTTCATTTCATGTAGAGAGGGATGGATTTGGATTTTAAATTGATAAAATCCATTTGGTGCACTATTGCATCATGGTCGAAAAACATAGCCATTCTTTTCTATGCTTGATGACTTGATGAGATTTTTCTTCTTCTTCACTAGAGCTTATGCTCCATGGTTCCTTCATGCTTCAACCTCCTTCACCTTCTTCTTCTTACTCTCATTTTTGAGCATAGATTTAGAAAGAAATTTTTAGTGGAGTATTCCTACATCACCGACCATTCAAACCTAGCAACTTTGGATCGTCGGATAGAGCCTCCTCCGCATTCCCTCGGGTGGATCGTCTTCGGCAAGGGTGGTCGATTCTCAAGCGCGATCCCGGCGGCTACGAGCTTGGAGGGGTCTTATACAATTGGGTGGACATGCGTCAAAGATAGTATTCCGTATCTTTGCATGCTTGGTTTGTTAGTTTAGGAGTTTGGATCGATTCTAGGTTCGGGGTTCTGATTGATTGATTTTTGTATAAAGAAGAAGTTTTCGTAAAATAACCGCAATCAATAACGGTGTCGCGTGTAGCGAACCTTTAGTGAGTACGGGTCATCCTCTGGGATTCGTGGAATTTTATAGTTCTTGCTTTAGATCGGTTGAAAGAAATAGAAAAGAGAAAATAAAGAAAACCAAGAAGATAGTTTCAAGAAAATAAAGAAAATTGTTTCAAGAAAATCAAGAAAATAGTTTCAAGATCTAATTGAATTATCAAGAAAATGGCTCAATATCTAATTGAATTATCAAGAAAATTTTATATGAAGAAGGCTTGTAGGATTCGATAGGATTTAGTAGCCCTGGATGACTAATAAAGATGATTCCTCTTATCTATTGATAGATTTAAAACTAGATTGAAGGAGATGAATGAGGATTACGGTTCTTTGGAAAAAAACTAGGGTTTCTCCTCTATTGACCCTTATCCTTTCATTGATCTCCATTCATGTCTAGCTCTTAACAAAAAGATTGTCAATCTTATCTCAAATCGTGGTCGAGATTATCAAGAAATTGATATCGCGTCCAATAAGGATGTTGACGGTTCTTTTGCTAAAGTTTATAAACTTCATAAGACTTAAAAGTAGTATAGAATTTTCTCATCCATTGATCTACCATAATCCCACGAACCCTATCAAGCGAAGAATTATTCGCACATCATGAAAATACATACCCTGGAGTAAATACATACCCTGGAGTGAGAATCAAATCAGGTAAATACATACCCTGGAGTAACGATCTAATTGGGAAATCAGTTGTCAATTAACAACGCACAGTGAATACTGAAACATGAAAATATTTCGGAAGGGTATCCGGGTATTCCTAGTAATTCCTCTTCCACTTTCCAGATTCATGACTATTACCGTATATTTCTTTGCCATCTCTCCAATCCTTTTATATGTCTTTACTTATTACCTTATATACACCGCACTTAGGCTAAATGGTTTTCTTCCTTCCATACCTTTTAGCACCAGCTTATGGTTCGGAAGAAGACTATCCAATAAGCGTAATAGGTGTACTCTCCTAATACAAGGAGCTCACTCCACCTGAGAGAAGGTAAAGGGGAAAAAACAACCTGAATAATCCTATTCAATTTCTCCTGAACCGGAGAAATGAAAATGTGAAGTAGGAGTGGCGATGATATACGTGGCTTCACCGTGAATGATAGAAGTCGCAATTTACTTTGCTCTCTTTCTAATCTCTTTATATGTCTTTACTTATTACCTTCTGTACACCATACTTGGGCTAATCAGCATTCTTCCTTCTCTATCCTTCGGCACCAGCCTATGGTTTGGAAGAATACTATCCAATAAGCTTAATAGGTGTACTCTTCTAATACCAGGAGCCCTCGCAACCTGAGAGAAGGTAATGGGAAAAGACAACTGAATAGTCGTATTCAATTTCACCAGAACCGGAAACCATCCTCGAATCATAAACAAGTTTCTTCGAGTTCGTATGTAACTATACGATGGTCATATTCAATAAAAGGGGATCATCGTAGTAATATGGAGTGTTCCGGAGAAATGCAAAGGGTAATATGGGAGCGGCAATGATTTATGCGACTATGACAATCCAATAACCAAAGTGTTTTAAGAAGGTTCGGTTAACTTGGTTCATGAGTTATAGTCTAGGGTCGGGCCATGGTCGCTGCCAGAAAGAGAGAGAAAAGAAACACTCAGCGTGTACTCTAACCTAGATAAGAATGGTTAATCACTTTATCTAATCAGGATATCTCCTACTGTATCCTCGAACTCTCCTCCAAACCTAAAGGAGAATTAGTCGGGATCATCTAAAATCACCCGAGGAGTAAATCTACTCATCAGTGGGAATCGGGATCCAACTATCATCGCATGATAACCTGATGGAAGCCACTCAAGTCACCACACTCCAGAAGGTATGCGCATGCCAGGCAAGTTTCCTATATGTTTGAAATTCCCGATGTGTGTTTTTACCCCTAGGACCCAAGTGACATTGACAATGCCAATATATTAAAGAGTCCTAGTCAAGTTCAACCCGTCATTATCTTGATTGCGTTAAACCCACCCATACGAGTCCTTGACAATGCCAACATAACCGTACGATTGTCCTAACCAATCCACATATCCATGCGATAGAGAAGCGTTACAGAGCTACCAAACACTACGCCTCGGTAATGCACGACATACGTAGCACGAATACTAAGCAACACTAATCTGAAATGACGGAGGGCTACGACTGTTTTTTGGCGAAAAACCTTTAACGTAACGAACTTGATATCGTTGAAGGAATCTAAGTGGTTTTACAAATATATAATGGCAAAACCTTTTGCTAAAGAAGTCACTCCCGGTAAAGGGATCTCGACTCTTTCCTCGTCGAATGAGGTGCAAGATATTCCAAACTGAATACCATGATGAAAAGTAAAAATAATCGAATACAGTGAAGTTATTACGTTGACGCAAACTTCTGCTCAAAGGGTCACTCCCGATGAAGGGATCTCGGCCCTTGCCTCGTGGAATGAGGTGCTAGATATTCATAACCGAATACCGTTGTGCAAAGCAAAAGAAAACGTCTGTAATGTCTGTTTTCAAAAAACTTGGTTCCAACAACATCATATTTTATCCTTGCATTAATCAGAATCAACGCAGTGCCATCAATTAATCACACCAGAAAAGAACGAAAATATGATGTACGTATATGACATCCGCATTCTCCACTGGGCTCCGTCATCACCCGTTAGGTTACTTAACTAACGACAGAGAAGGGGGCTGGACTAGCGCGGGTGCAAAACATATACAACATCTACTAGTATATATATAAATATATATAATAATCATCCCAGACATGATATATGCAACATCACAGAAAAGCGATAAAGCATCACAGAACAAACTGATAATCTGGGAGCCCCGGGTTTCCTTTGAGCCGTAAGTGAAACCCGACGTTCCCCTGGTCGTGTGGATAGCCTGTTGTTGGGAATTAACCCCCGCGCACAAACACGTATGTTTTGGAAACGGATATGATTTTAAGGAAATGGAATGTGCACGCGAGACCGTTCTCGTTTTAAAATTTATAAAACCGCAAGTGCACGGCGCGTTGTAGTAAGCCGGCAGGTACGAGTCGATCCACAGGGAATTGTGTATTAGGTCTTGTTTTTTAAGGTTCAACAAATAATGAATTAGGTTGGTTGTCACAAAAAAATAGAAAGAATACGAAAACAAGAAAAGCAAGCAAAGAAGATAAGAAAGAAGTGGTTGTGGCTTTTGGCTCGGATGGTCGAATCGCGACGATTCCTTCGACGCTCCCTTGATTATGAGTTGTCCGTCCTTACGTTGATCCCGGTATGAAGCATGACTTGTCAAGGTGGTTGCGAAGCACAAATCAAAAAATTCCGATATTCGCCGTAAAACACGAAACGAGTCCGTTTTGTTCTTTTACCGTTTGTATGTCCGAGGTTGGGGTATCACACTACGCACGAGGGTTAGCAAGCTTACCACAACATCAAAAACACAAATTAGTTAATGAGAGCAAATAATTTTAGTGTTGAGTTTGCTAAGTGTTTATGATAGTATATAGTATATGAAACCAAGAGATTGTCAAGCACTTGATCTTCAAATACCATATCTAAACCTAGCAACCTTAACACTAAATTGATTTTAACTTAAACATTGAAATGGGGAAAGGGAGTGAATATGGTATATGAGGAGGTTACAAAGTAACCATGTTTCAAAATACCATATCATATCAATACATAAACAATCTTTAAGTTAGAATCATATATATAAGCACATTAAACATTAACAAGAGGAGGAGGAGGAGGCAAAGCCTTTCATATCATTTCCTCACCAATACCACAACCAAAGAAAGATTAATTAAGCATGATAAAGAAAAGCAAATAAGAAAAAGAAGCAAGTAATCAAAGAAACAGCAATATTATTAACACTTGAAGTTGAGCTACAAGATATTGGTAACTTGTTCAACCTTCATAATGAAGCTCTCAAGAGAAAGCTTTAAGAGGGAAGAAGAAGAAGAGACCAAGTTAAAACCCATTTACTCCCAAGCCTAAACTAAAAATAAACTAAAACAAAACTATAGAATATATGAGAGAGGTATGTGAGTATGTGACAGAGCCCTTCCCTTGCTCACTGATATGGCTTTTATAGGCACCAAAAAATATTAAAGAAGTAATAAAAATAAGGTGATGTGACTGTAAGGAAGGGACAGAGAAAAGATGGCGACAAATGGGGCAAGGGGGGCCGACGAGCTCGGAATTTATGGGGGTGTGGCTGGCCAAAATCCGAGCTTAGAGGCTCGGGTTGATGTGGTGGTATTGTGTCTACTCCAATATCATCCTGGTGCTGTTTGATTTGTCTAAAATAACCTGATTTGCATTCAGAGATTTGGAGGGAACTTGAAGCAATGCATCACATCAAAACTTTTAGCATTTATTACCCATGTCCCCCTATTTGCACAAGCCATCATTTGTGTGTGCCAAGGCAGCCCCACCATGGTCCAAGCCATCAAAGAGTCATGTGCACACTTGTATGTGTTTGACCAAAATTGTGTGCACACATTTATTTTGCAAAAGATCTTTGGATATCGGTCTATTTTCTGTTCTGTTTGCAGTGTCGGCTCCCAAACGCTATATCCGTGATATTGAGTTTGTTTCCAGTATTTAATCACGAATACCTGTAAACTGTAATTATTGAGCAGACACTGATTAATAGTACCGATATATAACAAAATAGATAATGAATGAGCGGTATTAAAATGCAGTTTTCTATGATGAACACTAGTGTATATGCTTCTCATGCCAGTAAGGGAGATAGTCTGTCCCACAGCCATTAGTATGTCGTACTGGAGATAGTATGTTGGTGCTCATTAGGTTATGAGTACACAGGACAGGACCAGTCGGGAACTGTTGGTGGGTATTATACCTATCGTCGGGTAGCAGTTCCCAGGTAACACGAGTACAGCTTAGTCCGTCGACTTGACACTGCTACTTCGTCTCGAGTGTGTTTCCACTGTACTTTGATTACTACCTTACCACGGCTCAAAGGAGTCATGCAAACAAGTAGTAGTCAGGTGCAGTCCCGAAGTACTTGAAGACAATGACGGTTAGATAGGATTCGTCTCTCTCGAAATTGGGGGTTGATATCGCGCTGTGTTCAGAAGGTTATTACACAAAGTCCTTGTCCAAGGCAAGCGAGATTTACCGGTAAGTACTCTAGTAGTTTCTCAGGGTGTTTTGGGCTACTCTCTGACACGAATTATTGCGCTATTAGGGGTCTGACGATTACCACCCCCAAGGCCCGATATGCGATACTCTTAGACGAACAGACGAGAACGTACATAGATTGTCACATATAGGCTCAGTAGGAGTTCAGATGAGTTAGCTCATCGGCCTTCTTATCGACACATACTTGGGTAGCCGTTACGTGCAGCTAGTAACGCTTGCGGCTTGTGGTTAAACCCACTGCCAGTATAGTGTCGAGTCTTTAGAGTCCCACATAGAGAGTTTCCCTGCACCGAGAAAAATGTGTAGAGGCCGTATGGTTTTACGGCAGGGCTTCGATCACTTACGTGTACTTGTGCACGTATGATGATCGAGCGGATAATACTAGTGGGCTTTAGTTTAAGCCGGATCCTAGTATTAAATTGATGGATTATTTTCATCTCTTTGTATTCGTGTTCTTTGGAATACAGATGCGGGTATGTATATACGGATGAGGGGCATTCTCGTAATTCTTGCGGAAAAGCTTCTAAAGGGACACCTCATTTAGGGTTTATTTCTTTTATGGATTAAACATAATGAGGTGGAGGAAATGAGGTGAAGGTGGATAAAAATCAAGCATGACTCACCATTAGATATTTTCAAGCATGCTAGATATTTGTAAAGATATTTTTCTCCACAATTATTAGCATGGTTGATTATTCTTTTCTTGAGCCATTCTTTTTCCAAGCTCGTGCTTCACTGGCTTTTCCTCAAGTGCTCTTCTTCTTCCTCTAAACCCAAAAGCTCTCATGAGTTGAGAATCCTTGGGTTCCAAGAGATAATGCACTCCAGCTTCTTACTCTACACCCTTTAGGCCTTCTAGTTTAGCGAACTAGAAGCCGTAGTTATCTTAGATTTGAGGTAGGAGCTCGGACTATAGACTCTCGGGTGACTCGAGGAGGCCGTCAAGGTTGCTTTGATCCGTTTCGTTCCTCAGAGCCTACGATGACGAGGAGGACAGCGAGAAGACCTGAAGGACATGATACTATGAGGTATAACATTCATCCGAGTAGTTAAACCTCAAGTAGTTTGCTCGCTATGGTTTATGTTCTATCCTTGGTTCTAGTCGGTGTTGCGAAGCCCGTAAAAATCATTTTTTGCAATTTCCGCCTCCCCGCGAACATGTGGGGTGCGCGACATCGACTTTAAAATCCTAGTATAGAAAAGAAAATATATATACAATGGTGACATCGACCACAACCCGGTCGTGCCCCAATAAAAGAATATACAAACGGGCAGTGACGGCAGTCCACATATTGGACGCTCACCCCGCAATAAAGAATATACAAATGAATCTGAACTTTACATCTAACATTGCACACAAGGCTATCCATAATGACAATCCATCCATAACCATATATATATATATAACCGCAGAAGTAAGCAACACCAGAATGTGTGCAACCCCGTCTAAATGAACATATAGCAATAAGATGACGTTCACAACACATCCACACATGCAAATGAAGTCACGACAATAGAATTACAAAACACAATTAGCGTACATCCCAAATTTACCAAGGATCAAAAACTAAGTGCACTAAACATCCAAAAATTCGAGTTTTGAGAAAATTCATAAGTCTGAATCAAAACGAAACGCGCCTGAACCTTCGTGGGGAGTTAGAACACAAAATTAACTTCGAGTCGGGGGCCTAGAAGGGGTACCCCGCCCCCAAGGCCACCACGAGGTGGCTAAAGGGTGAGGCTGACCCGAAACTGCCCATGGAGGGGCAGTTTCGGGTCCCCACCCCCAAGACCACTTTGTGGTGGTCTTGGGGAGTGGGCCCAGCCGTTCGGTCCCCCCCGGAGGTCTCCCCTGGGTTTCCACGCATGACTCCACAGCTTCTCGGTTCAAACCGAGAGCCCGTGGGGTGTGCAAACATCTCAAAACTCAAAATTTCAGGACTGTTTTTCCAACAGTTTTCGATACACGAAAAAAACGTGAATTCTAATGTCGTAACTAGCTAGTTTAAAGTATTTGGGAGGCTCTGATACCACTACAGGGTTCCCTAGTGCCCGCGACGTAGTGAAGGCATGGATGGCGAACAAAAAATTCAAACAAACACGAAGGAACCTGTTCAGTCGAAAATATTGCACTTTTAACATGAAAATTTCCTTACTTTTCTTAATCATCTAAAAGTGTTTGTTATAAATATAACACATATTAGAAGTTCATCTGCAAAATACCATTTACCATGTGTTTATATATTATAATCAACATTATGAAGGAAATTGTATGTTTAATATTTTGCGCATAATATTTTATATCTCAAACATAACTGACATTCTTCATTGAGATATTGTGCAAGTTTAGCTCAGGTCAGATATCCGGAATCAAGAATCTGTCGATAAACTAAAGAAAGTTGAAGAATCAAATACCGGCAGAGACTCAGAAAAGATAAGAAGGTTCCAGACATCGAATAAAGACCCAAATACCAACATAAGAAGAATCCAGAAGATTGAAGCCAACAACTCACTGAGTCGCGGCCGATCCGTGGCCGAGTCGGCCGAATTGCCGCGGTTCCACGGTAAAGAAGAGGAGTTAGAGTTCAAGATTCTTCTGGAATCTTCTTTGCAACAAACTTAGATTGTTGGGATTTTCTGTTACTGGATTTGGGGCTATAAAAAGGGCCGAGGGCTACATCTACAAAGGATCCAAATTTCATCCAATGTCATTCTAAAAAAAGAACCAAGAACAACAAAAAAAATCTCCACATAATATCCAATTTCATCCAAATCAAAAGATCTAAAAAAATCAATTCCAAAGATCAAAAACCAATCTCAAAAAGGGGATCTAAGATCTAAGATCAAGAATCTTCGATCTTGAGATGCAAGATCAAGAAATCATCGAGAAATTAATCAAGAGATCAATCGATCAAGTCTCCTTTACACGAAGCCAATCACCGTCAACGAGCAAGTGATCCAAGACAGGTCAAAGATTCGAGGTGATCAAGCGACGTAATCGAAAGAATATCTACTTCTTCAAGGCAGAGATCGAAAGCAAATTCATCTTCTTCTTGTAATCTAAACTCGAAGAATTGTATTGAGAAGTTGAGTAATAAAGGTAGATAATTAGTTTTATCATTTCGCTTTCTTTTAATTTCCGTATTATGAATTCTTTCTCTATTCTTTCTTTTAATTTCCGTAATATGATAGTATGCCATCTGGTTGCTCTTTGTCTTAACATGTAGACTTGTATTATGATATTGTCTTGCTCTCACATGTTGATAAAGCCCTTAGGATGTGTACTTGACTACTAGGAATATGATGGAGACATACTAGTGGGGCCAAGGCAGCCCATAAGTACATCCTATAATTGTTCCTAGTCGAGGGTGTATCGAGACAGGGCATCAATACTCTATACTAGACTAGCGTATACGCTTCTTGACCCATATGATGGGCGATGGATGATCCCACATCCATTGGTGTTTGACATCAAAGATGTTATACGGGTGCTCAGTGGAGACTGTGTACACTGAACGGACTCGCCGAGAACTCCTACTTGGTATTATACCTATCGTCAGATAGCAGTTCTCTGGTGACACTGGTACAGATTAGTCAGTAGATCCGAGATCGTCATAGAGTCTTGTGTGATTCCCACTATTCTTTGATTTCCACCTTACCACGTTCAAGAGAATGTGCAAAACGGTGGCTTTTGGGTACAGTCCCGAATCACATGGAGGTAATGAGCGATAGGAGGGGTTTCGTCTCTCCCGGTATTAGGGGCTGATGTTGCGCTGTGCTCAATTGGCTATAACAGGAAGTCCCTGGCCACGGCTGATACAGAGATCTACTGGTAAGTGTTATCAGTAGTTTCTCGACCCGTTATGAGCCTCACATCGGCACGACTTATCGGTCACTGGGGTCTGACGATTACCACCCTTAGACTGGATATGCGACATATCAGACGAAGAGACCGGACTGTACGGTAGTGTTACTGACAGGCTTTACAGGAGTATGAGCAGGCTTGCTTGTTGAACTTCTGATCGCTCAATACCTGGGTAGCCGTTACGTTCAGCTAGTACTGCTGACGGCTTGTGGGTGCTTGATATGATCATCACCTACTGCCGGCGTATTGATGAGTCTTTAGAGTCCTACACAGAGGTTTACTGGCTCAGGCAAAACGAAGTAGGAGCACATATATGATTTGTACGGGACCGAGAATAATACAGGTATGTGATACCGTATTCATTCTCGCGGTATGTGATATCGGTCGGTTATATATGATATAGCCGGGTTATCGAATCAAGTGTTGATTCGATAAACGGATACATATAATATTAGTCGGTTATATGTTATAAAGCCGGATTATTAAATCAAATGTTGATTTGATAATTTAATGTATAATTGTATATTTGATATGCTAATTTACATTAACTAATATTTGCTCACTTATACTTTTCTTTTCTCACATGTGCATACTTAATATATATGTGATATATATTATTTATGTTTTCTTTTTTGTATCATTCTTGATGATACACACTACATGGGTGTATGTGACTTATACCATGCCATTAGATTATTAGGGTTTTATTTATTTAATGCAAATTTAAATTGGTGGGAATTAAGCATGGTTGCATGCTTTGGATGCTTGTGGAAACCCTTGACTTAGTCCACTAAATTTGTCTTGCATTAGATATTTATTAACTTAAACTTAATCTTTAGCCATGGTTATGTCTCTACAAGAGTTATATGAGATATTTCTCACCCATGGTTGCCATTCACTCTCTTATCCATTATTCTCTTCATCTTCATCTTCAACAAGAGAAAGCTCTTTAGGTTTTGGTGAGGAAAAGAAATAGAGTGAGAAAAATAATTCTAAAGTGAGAAAAATTCTTACTTCATCATTCTCTACTAGATTAGAAATTTAGTTTAGGGTGTTAGCTTCATTAATCCCAAATTAGTGAAGAGGTAGCTTATGTTGGTTTCTCCTCAAAGTAGATCATCTTCGGCCTCGAAGATCATTGTGCAAGCTCGTTCATTTCGACTAGTGGAGCCTACGGAGAGTCCGAATCACCACTACTTGGAGCGAAGGGACTTCTACACGGAGCATTTGAAGTGAAGGACCGGTCTACAAAGGTTGTATTCCATATTCACTTATATGTAAAGTAGCTTACATATTGTATTGTCTAATTCTCAAGTTAAGATTCTAGGGTTAGGGTTAAGTAGCATGGCAAATTTTTTAAAATGGCATGGATGATGCCTCCCGAAACCTTGCTGTCGGCTAGGTAACCCTACAACTATGAGACCCGGCAAAAGGATGAGTATAGCGTCGTTCTAAACTAGCTTTAGAAGTGCACGTGTATATGACCCTGCCAGAGGGTTGTTGTAGTCAGTGGGAGCAGCGTAAGTATAGTGGACAAGTAGCCTGTGTCTATTTATAGACTAAAGCAGGTATAGCGGAGATAGATCATCTATTTTTGATGTGACAGTCATAGGCTTTGACTTCATCAGAATAGGAGATAGATCTGGTAAGAAGGTAGTAGGGTGTGATATCCTGGTATTTGGATGACATGCACTTTATAGGAAGTGAAATTCTTATACTACGATCGGTTATACTGTGGTTGTCACATAGTTGTTTCTCCACATAGGATATGGATATAATATCAGGCATTCTGATTACTAGATCTATGGTTTTAGATCTAGATTTGGGTAGTTTCCCAATCAGGGTACTTCGACACTATTCTAAAGGTGTTTTAGGATGGACGACTCCTGGCATGGTGGTGTACCTGCAGGTGATGGAGTCACCCTCTCTAAAGGATTTCTTACAGACTAAAGAAGAGAGGCATGTGCATGATTGGCATATCACTTGCATAGACAATTGAGTCAATCATGAGATGTCAAGTACCACACCAGATGTTGTTTTTTGCACTAGCTGCAATAAGTTTATATATTAATCCAATTCTGGAGAAGCGTTGGGAAGCAGTTTATGAACATCAGTGGATGTTCTAGGGATATGGTAACGGCAGCCTCCATCTGGAGATGGTTATCATTTCAGGCTTTCAAGATGACCTGGATGACAGAGTGACTGTCAGAGTTATTGTTTTCCCTCATATGAGGGACAATATGTTGGACAGGTGGACAAAGTGGATACTGAGGAAGGCATGGCGCATGATACTGATTAAATTCAGTAGACGGTACAGTCTAAGAAGTTTGCTGGATTTGGAGTTCATTTGTGAACTGGGTCCCATCAGATATCCATACATATTCTAAGACAGGTATTGCTAATTTCGGGAGATAGTTTTCTCCGCGAAGTTGAGATATTGAGAGATACAGAAAGAAACACTGGAGCGTATCCACTCACTGAGTTTATTTCTCTAATGCAATAGTTTCACAAACAAGATTTGTGAGACTGATTAGTAGAGAAGTTGGGTGTTCAGTATCACACGGGCTGTGAGTATGCGACATCGCCATAATTAGCCTTAAGTGCAAGTGGGAGATTGTTGGCTATAGTGCCCTCAAGTCAATTATTGGATCGCAGGCACGCGATTGCGATAATTGAAGGTGGACCTATACGGATAGAAAAGTCTTACTCGAGATGATAGTATGCTATCTGGTTTATTTTTATCATCATGTTTATGCTTCAGGTGGCATTACAGATAACTATTACATGTTGATAGAGCCCATAGGATTCTTTCTTGACTGCCATCATTATGATGGCGATCATATACGTGAGAGCTGGGTGGTCTATAAGCACATCTTTAAATGTCCTTAGTCGTAGGAGTTTTGAGACTAGGCATCGATACTCCAGGAGTATACTAGTGTATACTGATCGAGACCCCGACGAGGGGGCGGTGGCCGGTCTCACAAGCCATTGGTGTCAGTTTGTTCACCTAAGATGTATACAGGTGCTCATTGGGTTATGAGTACACCGGACGGACTCGACGAGAACATGCTAGTTGGAATTATACCTATTGTCAGATAGCAGTTCCCTGGTGACTTGTGTACAGATTAGTCTATCGACCTGAGATCCTCATTTGTCTCATGTGAGTTCCCACTGTGCTTTGATTACTACCCTACCACGGCTCAAAGGAGTCGTGTAAACGGGTTTTAGTTGGGTACAGTCCCGAGCCATATGGAGGCAGTGAGTGGATCGTCAGGGGATTCTTCTCTCCCGGTATTGGGGGTTGATGTCACGTGCACGGGTGGCCATCACCAGAAATTCTTGGCCATGGTAATCGAGAATTACTGATCTAGGATAGGTAGTTTCTCAGGCGGTGATGCGTTTCATACCGACACTAAATGTCATGCTGTTAGGGTTCTGACTTTATCCACCCCCTAGACTCGATATGCGATACTCATAGACGAACGGACCGGACTGTACGAATATTGTCACTGTCAGGCTCAGTAGGGGTTTCAGGGTGAGTTTGCTCGTCGGCCTCCTTTTCGCTCAATACCTGGGTAGCCGTTACGTACAGCTAGTGTCGCTGACGTGCTTGTGGTTAAACCCACTGCCAGCATATTGACGAGTCTTTAGAGTCCCACACCGAGGGTTTACCTGCTTCGGGTGAAATGATGTAGAGGCCGTATGGTTTTATGGCAGGGTTCGATCATATACATGCACTTGTGCATGGATCATGATTCAGACGTATAATACTAGTGGGCTTTGGTTTAAGCCCAATCCAAGTATTGTATTGTTGGATTATTTTCGTCTCGTTGTATTTGTATTCTTTCGGATTACGGATGCGGGTATGTATATACGGATGAGGGGTATTCTTGTAATTTTTTACAAGATTACTTTAGAAGTTGCCATTTCTTTTTTGTAATAAACATTTAGGTTTAAATGTTTAGTGAGTGGAGAGTGTGACTCAATGTTTTGCATTCATTCTAGCATGTGTATTTGGTGACTCATGGTGGTGAGTCGTGTAGTGATTCATGGTGACTTGCTAGGGTTTTTGTAGTATTGTGAGATATTTTGTAGTGAGAAAGTGAGATGGCAGATATTTTTTCTTGAAGTGACTTTCTTTAGTTGCTTATATGCTCACACAACAAAATAGCTCACAAGACTTAGCCCATTTTCTTTAGTTGTCAAAAAGCTTCACACTCTTCTCTCCAATGGCATCCTCTTCTACCTCCACCCTACATGTCCCACGTGTTAGTTATATGTATGTCGTAGAGGCCATTCTGTACATGTGATGTATATTGTAGTGGATACTTAGACATATATAGGGAGAACTTTCTTGCTCGACATGATAGTATGCTATCTGGTTGCACTTTATCTTAACATGTACACTTATTGTCTCTCTATTACATGTTGATAATGCCCTTAGGATGAGTACTTGACTACCAAGATTATGATGCAGATCATACTAGTGGGGACAGGGTAGTCGATAAGTAAATCCTTCAAATGTTCCTAGTCGTGGGAGTATCGAGACAGGGCATTGATACTCCAGAGTAGACTAGCGTATACGCTTCTCGACCCATATGATGGGCGATGGATGATCCCATATCCATTGGTGTTTGACATCAGAGAAGGTATACGGGTGGTCAGTGCAGACTGGGTACACTGAACGGACTAGCCGAGAACTCCTAGATGGTATTATACCTATCGTCGGATAGCAGTTCTCTGGTGACATTAGTACAGGTTAGTCTGTAGACCCGAGATCGTCATAGAGTCTTGTGATTCCCATTGTGCTTTGATTTCCACCATACCAAGGTCAAGAGATCGTGAAAAAGGGGGTTTTTGGGTACAGTCCCGAGTCACATGTAGGCAATGAGCAATAAGAGGGGTTTCATCTCTCCCGGTATTGGGCGTTGATGTTGCGCTATGCTCGATTGGCCCTAACACGAAATCCCTAGCCAGGGTTGTGATTGATCTCAAAAATATCTATTACCGCAATCAAGAACGGCGTCGCTTGGTAGCTAGCCGGTGAGTACGGGTCGGTCTACAGGGATGTTGTGAATCTCCTAATCGCGCTTACGAGTTAATTCCGAAGGGTGTTCGGATTGATTATTAAATCTAAAAACTAAATCTATCTAAAAACTAAATTAATCTAGATCTAAATCTTGCTAGGGTTAGGTTTAGGAATGGTTTGGAAATGCAAATAAATCTCAACGCTTTCTATACCCAAATTAGGATCTAAGAGGAGTTATGGTAATTATCAATAAAGGGGATTAGATCCATTCGGAGAGGTGCTCCTTCCTCTAGGTTCTTGTCCTTCCTTTAGAGATCCTTACCCTAACCTCCATGGAAAACGCGCGCAACCGGGCCTTTATACTACGGTATCACTTCTACCTCGAGGGATAGGGTGCCGTAGGGCGCGGTGTGTGCGTGTATGCATGGAGTCCTATTGATTGTATGTGATGGGTACGAAAGGGATGAAAGATCTCATCTCTCAAAAAGTCTTCCCCAAAGCTAACATCTAAGGCAAGGAATTAAAATCTAAACTAGAGCAATTAAATAAAACTACTTACAGATGGCTCTCTCCAAACATCAACACAGGGTTGTCAGATCTGAATTCATGAATTGAAAAGAGGCACCGATGCTCTCCAAAAGAATTCTAAAATTTATTAATGAAGGGAGGCATAGCCTTTACAATGATTTAGAGTTCCTATTTATAGAGGATAGGAAACCCTAGGTTACAATTGATTCGTACGTTTACATTTACCAAAATATCCTTAGGAAGACCTAGTCAAAGTAGACTCCAAGCTTTTGGTAAAAGTTTATGTCTCTGTCTTTTTAAAAGGAAGTATTGGGCCTTGAAATTTCCTTTATGGGCTCTTCTGTCTTTGGGCTTCCTTATTATTTGGTTCTTTTATTAAAATAGCTTCTATGTTTCTTCCAGATCTCCAGTGAATAATTGCGGTGGACTTTTAACCGTTCGCTTTGTAATCTTGGACCTTGCATTGCCTTGTATTTTGTGAATTTTATTTTTGATGTAGGCTTGATCAAGAGTCTTCTGTTTGTTGGTCAAAGTCCACTTTTGCATCGTCTTTTCATCGTTTTCACTGTTTTTTGTCCAAGAACCTGTAACCTGTAATATGTAGCAGACATGTGTCAAAAGCACCTGTTTTATTGTAAAATGCATAAGAATGGGGAATATAATAATGCAAGAATATGATATGAACAAATACCCCCAAACTTATATTTTGCTCGTCCTCGAGCAAACTTATTTTTATTCTCTACAAAAACCTAACCGCACTTTCGCAGGGAAACACGATTGCACTGAGCTCGTGCAACAAGCCGTTAAACCTTTAGGTGTCCCTAGTAGGAGGAGTGTTGTCTCCGTAGGGTTTTCAGCGGATACTACCCACAAAATCCTATCAATTTGGCCTTTCGACTTTTGTTCTCCAATTAGGTTTTCTAACAAGGAATTCTATTATCGTCGACTTGAAAATTATCCACCCATATTCTTCACACTTCCTCATCATCTAACTTAAGATTATATATGTTCTATAGACTTACTTAGCTTTCGGCATCTCTTAAGTTTTCCTTCTAGGGTTCCATCTCCACTTAGGAATTTCTATCAACTCTACTAAAGATACAAGTTCTATTCTTCACTCCATTCTCTCATCTAAACTCCAATCACATATCCCCACGTGTGTGTATAAATCACCCCTACACTTGGAAATTCAAATCAAGCAATCATACCCTTGTCCGTTGTCCAAAGTACTTATTAGTAGGTGAATTTTTAATTGAATTTTGCTTACACATCCTTCATGCGACCGTTAATACTTCTTGAGATACCAACAACCGATTACAATATATGTTTGCACTTTAAAGCGTAATTCCTAGTCTTGCAACACCCAAGGCTTTTAGCAGTGACTCCCAAACCAGTTGGTCTAAGGCACTAGGTGATGAAGCACCCTCGCTAAATATTTTTCTATTTTTGCAGCCTTAAGTAATCACAAAAACCAGTGTTCATTTTTTTTATTCTTTATTCACACTTGTATTTTTTTATTTCATTTTCTTCGTACTAAGGACTTCAGATAAGAGCATTTCAAGGTCTCCTCTACTATTCCAAGTTTCAAGATGCGTGATTGTGCAAATTGTAGGGTATACATTTTCAGAATCTAGACTTAAGCTAGGAACTATTTTTCAAACTTATACTCTAATAAGAACATCAATACTTTTCCTTTGTTTCAACTTAGCCCAAGAAGTGAACTCAAAATTTGCCTATTTCTAAATAAACTACAAAGACATATATTTTCTACCGTTAAACTTTAAGAAAGGTTATCTTTAGGGTTTTTAATTTACTACGTCAAAGATCTAGTTGTTCCTAGCTAGTTAACCTATCTGTCAAACTCTAGTCAAATAAGCCAAAATTGAATACAATAATTTTTATAATTTTTGAAAATTTTCAATTTTTATGGGTTTTCAAATAAATATGCAAATGCAAAAATATACATATGAATGCGAAGGAAGAAGACGTACCGGGCATACCCCCAAACATAAACTTGACAGTGTCCTCACTGTCATGCTACACCAAGAGGGTCAAAATGCTGGCACTCCCCTGTTTATTTATTTATAAATTTTTTTTTTTGAATTTTTTATTGTTTTGAATTATTTTTTTATAGAAAAAGAAAACAAAAAATTTATGTACCTATATACAACAAGGTTCCCCCCAAACTTAAGCTTGGCCTTACATAAGCCAAAGGTTAGCACCAAACATTCAAAAATCTTATCGTGGCAATGGTCGAGTTGGTGAAAGAATGGGGTGTAAAGGAAAGAAATGAGAAGAACACAAGACCGAATGGGAAGAAGGGTGGAATATGGTCTCGGTGGAGGAGAAGAATGGCGGAAAAGAGAAAGAAGGGTAGCACGATCTTGAGGGTGTAAATCGAGTGAATAAATTAGCGCAATTTGTGATTACCGATATGTTAAAAGCGATTGTGCTAATCTATCAACCCGTCGAGCAATGGGGTCAAATCCCTCAAGATTCGCAAGAAAGAATGGGTACGCCGAACTTGGTATAGGAGATGAAAGCGTAACGGTCTCTTGTACGGTCGGAACGATAGGAAGGACGAAAGGGAGTGAATTAGGGGATAGTGTTATTCTCACCTAAGTAATCTGTCGCGAACTTGAAGGATTACATCAATGGTTCGAAACAACTGTAAGCAACCGAGTCTGATGGTTCGACTAACTCATCTGAAAATGTAAAGGACTCAAACTCGGGCGGTGAGTCATCAACATCGTCCGAAAAAGTGAAACACTCGTACGTGTAATCGTCTGTGAGAACTGTGTTAGATTCAAATAGAAATTTTTCAAACTCACAGTCTTCAAGCGTGATATTAGGCGTGGTCGGAACGATGGAAAGGAGGGAGGGTGATTTAGGTAAAGGTTCAAGACGATGAATTGGAAAATCTGACATATCAAACAAAAATGGTTCAACCTCAATATTATCATCACTACTCTCCTCAATACTATCCTCATAATTCTCCTTAATACTTATCTCATCCTTGCCATTATCATCAAAATCAAGACGCATATGAAGTTCGGGAGAAACAATTAATGACTCGGGATGATGAATTGGACATAAAATTTCAATCAAATCGACAGGTTCATCATCCGAAATATTCCCGGCGTCTATATCCTCAATCAAGTGAAAATCAATATTTTCTGACACCTCATCAAAAGTATGGATATTTATCGATTTAGGTTCTAGAGTGGAGGTGTAAAGATCAAACTGATTAGGTGCGGTTTCACTCGAAAGGGGTTCCTCACAATTTGGCAAATCAAGCACTACAAAGTCACACAACTCATCATTTTGGACACATGTTTGAAAATTGGAGTTGTTGGATTCAGTTGGGTATGGGTAGGGAAATTGATGTCGCACAACTCATCATTTTGGATACTCGCTGATCAGTCAAAAATACTGCATCTTTAAACCGGCAATTTCCCTATCATTTGCACTCATCTAGAAGTGTTCGGCATTCATATAGCACATATTAGCAAAACAGTCGTAAAATATCAGTTTGCATGTGTTAGTCTTTAAAACCGGCACTATAAGGGAAATTGACTGTATTTTATGGCATCGCATCATTCCTATATGCGCAACTTATGTTTCAAAGTCTATGCAGGAAATTCCAGAAGAATAGTCAAATTTACATAACAGACTGCTAAAGAATACGCCAACTCAAGGATTTGGAATATGGCAATGACCTAAAAGGCATTCAGAGATTCAACAGATCAGCGAGTACACTTAAAGACAGAACACATCACTACAGAGAAGTTGAAGCCACAAGACAGCCACTTGGCCGCGGAACCGCGGCCGGAGCCGCCTTGCGCCGCAGTTCCGTGGCGGCCATGCCACCTCAGCACACCAACTTTGCTGCAGAGTCTCTCTCTCGGTCCCAGAACCTCATAAAGACATGACATTTTCCAGATAGCTCTCGAACAATCTGCCAGATCAGCAAGCCCTTGGGTTCTAAACTAAACACCCCAAGCTTCCACAACAAGCTTCACCTAAACTACATTAGAGCCTAGAACCTTCTCCCTAACCTCCTAGCTTAAGGTAGAACCTAAGCTCCTAATTAACTACTTCTAGAAGCCTCTCCCTATAACAAACTTTTGGAGGGAAATTCAAAATTCAAAATCCTAGACCTAGGGTTTGGGAAACCTATAAAAAGACCCTAGGCCTCTCTTGAAATGGTTAATCTTTGGTTGTTGGAAGCTAATCACTCTCTAGTTTTTCAACCCAACACCTACCACCTCCAAACCCTAACCCTAATCCAATCAAGAAACCTTAAATTCAAGATCCTTTGAGTGAAAGCAAAGCAAGTCTTCAATGATCCTTTAGAAGCGAAGCCGGACTTCAACGGAGCACGAGATCCAAGCCGATCCATGACTCAAGGAGCCGAGCGATGCTAGATTCGACGATCAAAGTTCCTTCCTCTTGTAGTTCTTGAGAGTTGTAACTAATTGTTGATATAATAAAGGTGAAAATTCTTTAAACTTGCTTATATTTCAATTCGAGCATTATAATTCATCTTCAATTCTTGAATGTATTCTTCGTGATGATGCTTGAATAAAACTCCGCTCGTGGAGGAATCGAAACGATTGTAGAATGATGATGTTGACGAATCTTTAAATGTTTTCTTAAGTCCTATAACAATTGTAAATTCTTGAAAATTGAATGATCGATGTGAAATGCGTTCTTGATTCTTTTCGCATGATCTAGAGACCAACGATCGATCATTCGATTTCCTAGAAGCTATCTAGTGAATGTAAGCTATCTAGTGAATGTGATTCATCGAAAGGACAAAGGATAGGATGCGGAACCCTAATTCTTCGCAAGATCCTTGATTCTCGATGAATCTACATCGATTTAGCATCAATTTGATAATGGATAAGAAATCGTAATTTCGAATCTTCTTCACATCTACGATCTAATTGATTCCTACGAGCTTTACTTCAAATCTTGAAACCTAAATCGATTGGAATTCTATATTTCTCGATTCTTGATGTTTATCGCTTTCTTGATTCTTGATTAGATTAGTCGATTCTTGAAATTCATCGATATAAATCTTGAATCGTTTTGCTTTTCTTTTCTATTAAATTTTCGATTCAAACAAAACAAAATACGAACGAATCGCACAATCCCTGTGGACGATCCGTACTCACTAATGCGCTACAAACCGACACCGTTATTGATTGCGGTCAAATAATTCTTTGATTGTGATTTCTATTCATTCTCTAAACCGACACACAAAGAAACGATCAATCAAATGGCGCCGTTGCCGGGGATCGCGCGCTAGTTCATTCTATATTGAAATTTGAATTGAAAGATTTATTCCATTACAATTTTGAGATCAAAATTCGCGCAAAATCTAAACGATTTGTTGTGGTTTGTTGCAAGGAAATCTGGAGCTTGCTGTGCAATTGGAAATTTTTTTGGAGAATTCCAAAGGACTCAGGAGCTGAACCTAAGCTCTCTGTAAAAATTTTTGTGCAGGTTGCTCTTCACATTGCGGCGATTCCGCGGCCCTAGCCTCCTCCTGCGGCGGTTCCGCGGCCTCCTCAAGGCTTCTCTGTACCAAATTCTCTCAGGTGATCTTTAACTTTCTTATCTCCTCCTCTGTTTGCTCCAAATAACATTTTGTGCAGGCTTCTTTGCAAAAATCGCAGCGCCGCAAAAAGCAAATTAAATTGTGCATGTTTTTGATTTTTGTAGTTGTTTGCATTATTAACACGGACATTAAGGGGCAAAGACCAAATCCAAATTAGGTGGGGAGTTCATTACCCTTCCTAAGCCCCAAAAATCACAAAATTTGCGTCCGCATTGACCCTCATTAACTAAAAGAAATCTAGAGATGACTCTAAGGACCGTCGCGCTCACTTAGGACAGAAGAAGGCCATGGGTAATTCATTGCTTATCCGCGTTTCTCTTGTGGTGTCTAAGGCAAGTGTGTCGAAGGCTAGTGGTTACTTAATTACGCCCACTACTTACGTAGTGGAGAACCTCCCACTTACCTGGCACTTACCTGGCCACAGGAGAGACAAAGAGGCAGTGGAGGATTTATCCGGCGACTTGTCTTTTGGCAGTTAGGAGCGGTCTAGAGATTTGACCTAGGTGACCCCTAGAATTAGGGTTTTGTGTGTTGCATTTGTTGTGCTTGCATCATATTTTCAAAAATCCGTCCAATTTTTCTAAACAAACACCGCATTCATTCATTTCCCCTAATTATAAGTCACGCTGCCACTTGTACTAACCCTTTTTAGTGCAAGATAGGCTGGACACGGGATTCTAGTGCCCGTTTAGTCCGCGTACCTTCTATCGACTCCGAAGTCGGTATTTCTCCAATTACTTCTTCTTTACCCACCACCACACCCACACCGATGGATCCGTCTCCATCGAATTTCTTTACCACTAATCTGCAGCCGTCCGTTGGTGCGCAGAATCCACCCCGCATCTCTCTCCAAGAGAGGTGCTATCCTTTGCGAGGTCCTCTTTCGACCTGCTTATCCATTCCACCAGCCAACGGGGATAATTTTGAAATTAAACCCCAATACATCAACCTTTTACCCAAATTCCACGGACTCGAGACTGAAGACCCTTACGTTTTCATTACCAAATTTGAAAACGTATGCGCAATGATGGGTACGTCACAACTTTCAGTGGATGCTATGCGTCTACGACTTCTTCCATTTACTTTGTGCGATATGGCCGAGAAGTGGCTATATAACACTACCGCACATTCCATTACGAATTGGGAAGAATTTGTTGCGGCATTCCTTAAGAAATTTTACCCCATGCAAAGGACAGCTCGAATCCGTAGCGAACTAAATCAATTCACCCCGCTTCCTACTGAACCATTCTCTAAATGCTTTGAACGATTCAAGGATCTTTTGGTTCAATGTCCTCATCACGGCATCCCGAGATGGGATCTTTGCCGAATCATTTATGAGGGCATTAACCCAAACACTAAACAGAACCTTGAAAACATGTGTCAAGGCACCTTTATGACCAAGGATGATGGGGAAGCTTGGAAATTTTTAGAAGAGTTCACTGAAAAATCACTACAGTGGGAGAGTGGAACCCAATCATTGAATAGGGGTGGCGTACACCAAATAGATGTGTCCATAGGTGTTCGAGCTGAGATGGCAGCAATGCAAAAGAAGCTCGAGGCTATGGAACATAAATTTTCAGCAGCCTCCCTAAACCCAATGTCGCTCCCCAAAACTGTATGTGGGTGCTGTTCTGATCCTTCTCACTTAACGGAAGAATGTCCATTAAACTCTGCGTTTCAAGGTCACGAGCATACCAATGCCGCATTTCAAAGACCTAGAAACGATCCATATTCTTCTACGTACAATCAGGGTTGGAGGAATCACCCGAATTTTGCTTGGAACCAACAACAACAACAATCTCAAAACACTGTTCCAAGCCAAAATAATTTCCAAAGGGCTCTTCCACCACAACAGCAACCACTTCAACTCACTCAGCACCCCTACCAGTCACAAAATTTCCAAAACCAGGTCAACACTCCTGCACAGTCTAATCCTATGCAGTTGTCCGGTTCTGACGAATTCTCTCAATTCACTCAAACCATGAAATCACTCTTGTCAAATTTCATAGAGGTTTCGGCTGAGGTTAGATCTTACGTCAGTGAAATAAAGAAAAACTCAGCGTCCCAAGCTGAGAGTATCAGATCGATGGAAGCTGAAATTGCACAACTTAAAGCCGAGATGAGTGCGAGAGAAAAAGGGAAACTTCCGTCTCAACCCCTACCGAATCCTGGGCATTACAATGTAAATGTCGTCACAACGTTGAGATCAGGAAGAGTGATGAATAACCATGTCGGGGAAGGAATTGATGATATTGAAAATCCTATCAGTAACACACCGGCTGAGACCTTTCCTCACACACACACTTCTACTTCTGATCCTTGTTCTTTTACCCCACTGCCTTCTCGCGAGCCTATTCTCCATTTCCCACTAGGCTCGACACCTCAGTATAGCTCTTCTAGTTCTCCACAGACGATCCCTACTCCTCTTTTGGGATCACGTCTACCCCCTCTTTCTTCTCCTATGATGGACCCAGCGCTTATTGCGAAAGCTCCTTACCCGAATCGGTTAAGGGGTAACAGATCGAGTCCACATATGGAGAAAATTATGGAAATGTTCAAACAGGTTAACATCAACATCCCTCTCCTAGATGCTATTCAACAAGTCCCCGCTTATGCGAAAATTCTTAAGGACTTGTGTACTAGGAAGAGGAAGACTCAAGTGCCAAAGAAGGTCTTCATGTCTAATAATATTAGCACTGCTTTTATCCCACAGCTTCCAAAGAAACGTAAGGACCCTGGATGTCCTACGATATCCATTTCTATTGGGGGTAAAAACATAAATCGTTCTCTTTTAGACCTTGGCGCAAGTGTTAACCTACTTCCATATTCTGTCTATGAGCAGCTAGGGATTGGAGAGTTGAAACCTTCTCACTGCACTGTCCAAATGGCAGACCGTTCAATCACCAAACCAAGGGGTGAACTAGAGGATGTGTCGATAAAGGTCGGGGAATTTGTATTCCCTGTAGACTTCATTGTTCTCGATACACAACGTGTAGCAAACCCCCGGAGCCAAATTCCGGTGATTTTGGTTCGACCTTTCCTTGCCACTTCCAACGCTGTTATTAACTGTAGAAATGGTTCAATGAATATATCATTTGGAAATATGACCATTGAACTAAATATCTACAAAGTTGGAAGTTAGCCATCAGAACCCTCTGCTCATATTCTTGATGTGTGCTCTGTCCACGAGATCGCTCCCGAAAGTTATGAAGTTGAAGAACTTTGCTTTACAGATCTCGACGACACTACCACATCTCTGTTTGATCTTACACATGATATTAGTGAGGACACCTTTCCCACACTTGAGTCCGACACTCCTGACCTATCACCACCCGAGTCTGTATCTTTCACAGGCTATGAGCTTCTTTGTGACTCTAAAAATCACTCGATGATCCCACCTTCTATTATTTCTCCGCTCGCATTTGATCTCAAAATTTTACCTTCTCATCTTAAATATGCATATTTAGGTGAGAATGAGTCTTTACCGGTTATCATATCCGCTTCTCTAGCATCAGAGCAAGAGAATGCACTTTTATCGGTATTGAGATCTAATAGAGAGGCGTTTGGTTGGACTATGGCGGACATCAAAGGGATTAGTCCCTTGATAGTAGAACGTCATATACATGTGATGGATGATGCCAGACCAACCCGAGAACCACCGAGACGGTTGAATCCCGTCATGAAGGAAGCGGTGATGAAAGAGATCGTCAAATGCCTTGATAATGGTATTATATACCCAATCTCCGATAGCCAATGGGTGAGTCCTATACATGTCGTCCCTAAGAAATCCGGCATCACTGTTATTACCAATGAGGCAAATGAGTTGATTCAGACACGCGCCCAAACTGGGTGGCGTGTATGTATTGATTACAGAAAACTCAATGCTGCCACGAGGAAAGACCACTTTCCTCTACCATTCATTGATCAAATGCTGGAACGCTTAGCTGGACGAGAGTATTATTGTTTTATGGACGGATACACTGGCTATAATCAGGTCCCCATCGCCAAAAAGGATCAAGATAAAACCACTTTTACTTGTCCTTTTGGTACCTTTGCTTATAGACGCGTGCCCTTTGGGTTATGCAATGCTCCCGCTACCTTTCAGCGGGTATGATGGGGATATTCTCTGACATGGTAGTGAATTTTCTGGAGATCTTTGTGGACGATTTCTCAATTTTTGGAGACTCTTTTTCTGATTGCCTATCGAATCTTGACGCAGTTCTTACTCGTTGCAAAGAGAAGAACTTAACTTTGAATTGGGAAAAATGCCATTTCATGGTCCAAGAGGGAATTGTGCTTGGACATGTTATTTTACAGAAAGGCATTGAGGTTGACAGAGCTAAGATAGATGTCATTCAAAACCTTCCTCATCCCAAAAGCGTCAAAGACATTCGATCCTTTCTTGGCCATGCGGGCTTTTATAGGAGATTCATTAAGGATTTTAGCAAAATTGCTAGACCTTTAATACTTCTCTTGGCCAAGGATACGACCTTCCACTTTGACTCAGATTGTGAGGCAGCTTTCGACTCACTTAAACACTCCCTCACTACAGCCCCCGTTCTATCGTCTCCAAATTGGGACTACCCCTTTGAGCCGATGTGTGATGCATCTGATTTTGCAGTAGGTGCAGTCTTAGGACAACACATTGAAAAGATGCCACACGTGATATATTATGCGAGTAAGACCCTGAATGATACTCAAATCAATTATACAACTACCGAAAAAGAACTTTTGGCAGTTGTATTTGCATTAGAAAAATTCAGGCCTTACTTGATTGGCTCACCTATAGTTGTGTACACTGACCATTCCGCCTTGAAACATCTTGTGGCGAAGAAAGATGCAAAAGGTAGGCTAATACGTTGGATCCTTCTGTTACAATAATTTGATCTCGTTATCAAAGATAAGAAAGGATGTGAAAACGTTGTAGCCGACCATCTTTCACGCATCTCTTCTTCCCCTGTGACCCTGCCGATCAATGATTTGTTTCCGGACGAACAACTCTTGAGCGTATCCAATGAACCTTGGTTTAGGGATATTGTGAACTATCTTGTCACGGGACTTATACCCAGCGATTGGTCAAAACAGGAAAAATACCGTTTTCTATCCTAAGTAAAACACTTTTACAGCGATGATCCATATCTGTTGAAGTATTGTCCTGATCAGATCATTCGCCGGTGTGTCCCGAAAGAAGAGTACAAGAGTGTTCTTTCTTTTTGTCATGATCAGACTTGCGGTGGTCACTTCGGTCCTAAAAAGACGGCGGAGAAGGTTTTGCAATGTGGATTTTATTGGCCGACCTTGTTCAAGGACGCATTTGACTATTGCAAAACATGTACACAATGTCAGTACACGGGTAGAATTTCCCGAAGAAATGAAATGCTTCAGCAACCCATCTTAGTTGTTGAAATTTTCGATGTTTGGGGCATTGATTTTATGGGTCCCTTTTGTTGGAGATAGTGCCCTCAGAGTCAATTATTGGGTCACAGGCACGTGATTGCAATGATTGAGGGAGGACCTATCCCGGGAAGACAATCTTACTCGAGATGATCGTACGCTATCTGGTTTACCTTTATCATCGTGTACTGCTTTAGGTGACCTGACACGTCGCTATTACACGTTGATAAAGCCCCTAGGATTCTTGCTTGACTACCAGCAGTATGAGGGCGATCATATAAGTGGGAGCTGGGGTCTATAAGCACATCCTAAAATGGTCCTTAGTCGTAGGAGTTTCGAGACAGGGCATCGATACTCCATTAGTAGACTAGTGTATACAGTCGAGACCCCGACGAGGGGCGGTGGCCGGTCTCACAAGCCACTGGTGTCAGTTGGTTCACCTAAGATGTATACAGGTGCTCATTGGGTTATGAGTACACCGGACAGGACTCGCCGGGAACCTGCTAGTTGGGATTATACCAGACGTCAGATAGCAGTTCCCTGGTGACATGTGTACAGGTTAGTTCATCGACCTGAGATCGTCATTTGTCTCGTGTGAGTTCCCACTGTACTTTGATTACTACCCTACCACGGCTCAAGGGAGTCGTGCAAACAGGTTTTAGTTGGGTACAGTCCCGAGCCACATGGAGGCAGTGAGCGGATCTTCAGGGGTTCGTCTCTCCCGGTTTGGGGGTGAGGTCGTGCTGTGTCTAGGAGAGCCAGAACATGAAAAGTCCTTGGCCAAGGCAGGAGATTTGCTGGTAGGTATTCCAGTAGTATCTCAGGGTGTTCTGGGCTACACTCCGACACGACTTGTACCGCTTTTGGGGGTCTGACTTTAACCAACCCCCTAGGCCCGCCATGCGATACTCATAGACGAACGGACCGGACTGTACGGATATTGTCACTGACAGGCTCAGTAGGGTGTCGGGGTGAGCTTCCTCATCGACGTCCCTTTTGGTCAATAGCTGGTGGCCCGTCACGTATTGGCTTATACCTCTGACGTGCTAGTGGTTAAATCCACAGCCAAGGTATTGACGAGTCTTTAGAGTCCACCACACTCAGTTACTCAGCTTTCGGGCGAAACGCTGTAGGGGCCGTATGGAGATATGGCAGGGTTCGATCAGATACGTGCGGTATTGCACGGATCATGATCGGACGGTTTTTACTAGCCGGCTTTGGCTTAAGCCGGATTCTAGTATTAAATAGTTTAGTTTTGTCTCTTTGCATTTGTGTTCAGTGGGAATACAAATGCGGGCATGTATTTGCAGTAGCGGGGTTTTCCTGTAATTTATTACCGGATCGATTTTCTGGGGTTGCCAGTTTGCATTCCGTTCCGGCCGGTTTTTTTCTTTTTCCTTCACGGCCGGACTTTTCGTTGGAGGGGGTTAATTGCAAGTTTGCAATTAACTTTGTTGTGAGGGGCTTTCTTGCATTTGTGGATTATGATGAGACTTGCTTCATGATGATATTCCATTCTTGTCCATTTGATGGCTTTTCATTTGATGGTTTGTGAAAGGAAATTGTTGTGACCATTATTCTTTTTGGATTTTCCTTTTCTCCATTGAAAATTCACTCATCCATTTTCCCACCAATTCCTTTGTGGGGCCGGCCACTAGTATGAGAGGAGAGAGGTTTATGTGTGTGTAAATGTTGCTTGTTGATTAATTTCGTGGGCCCCCCCTTCTTTGTTTTTGTGTGTGCAGTGAAGTTTTTTTTGGATTAATTCATACACACTTTCCTTACATGATTTGAGCTTGCTTCATTCACCTTTTTACAGTGAGCATTTTTTTTCCTTGGCCGAGCTCTTTTCTTGGATGCTCCATTTTTCCTTTTTAGCAAAGCATCCATGATAAATTCTTGTGCTCAAAATTCCTCCATCATGGCAACCTCATAACCCCAAGAGACAAGTTTACTATACTATTCTACAGCAAATCTTGGACGCGTCGGCTAGCCAACTTCGCGTCCGAGTTGCCTCGGTCAAGAGGCGGGAGCCCGTAAAAGATTCCGGCTACGTGGTGCCCTTTCCGACGAGCGAGGAGGTGACGGAGATTCCGCAGGAGATCGGAGTGGAGACGAAGACCGAAGGACACGGATCGATTGGTATACTTTTCTACTCTTTTCTTTTTGCTAGCTAGCTAGGTTAATGGCCCGATCCGGGTAAAAAGTCCGCGGTGGTGCCGTTTTGCAAAGTTCGCAAAGTTTTTGTTTTCCGCGTTTCCGGCGTCCGATCGACGGCCGGGGCGCCTCCGCGGGCTTACAATGGTATCAGAGCCAGGCCATTAACTTAGCCTAGCATGGTCTAGTGTGTTTAAAACCCGATCGAACAAAATCCCCAAAATCCGTATTTTCCATGCATATGTTTCTGTCGAAATTTTTTCAAGCTCCAAAAATTTTTCAGGTCACTGCAGAAACACAAGCATGAAATTCTAAGACATCTGGTAAAATTTGGTGCAACGATCTCTTAGTACGGCCGCGGAAACGCGGCCAAACCCCTGGTTTGGCCGCGGTTCCGCGGTGGGAATATCTGAACATTGCACTAAAATTTCCCAGTAAGTCTTATACTTGGAAATAGGGGTTTTGGGACATTATTTTTGGGCCCAGATTTTCTGTAAGTGCTACAGTACTGCTAGGGGCCCACTTGATAAAATTTGTTCGATCGGATAGTTTAAACAAGCCAGTTCACAGTTTTTACATTATATCTGCGACCGTGAATGTCACTTGATCGGTAAATCCTGTCTAACTGCTATAGCCCGGTTAGACGGATTTGCGAACGTGACTTTCACGTTGATGTTCTGTGATTGTACTGTGTTGTTGCGGATCGGTCGTGGGGGATAGCCTGGTTGCAGTATTAGTACAGTTCTGTTTTATATGTACATTTGATATTGCGGGGCGAGCGTCCGACATGTGGACTGCCGTCACTGCCTGTTTGTATTATTATTTTGGGGCACGACCAGGTTGCGGTCGATGCACCCGGTGTATGTATATTTTATTTTCTGTACTAGGATTACCCCGCGGAGGGGTGCACGGATAGCCGGGTTCTAGAGGGCAACAAGCCCGCATCTCATGGCGTTGAGACGGAGGGAGCTTCACTCTAGGATTGGCGGGCTATTCGCCGCACTCGTAGGGGGTACAGGATGACCCAGGAGGGGTGCCCAAGTTACCGGATTCCGTGAAGTGCTGGGTGGTCCATTCACGTCGCTGAAGGGGGCTGCCTCGCTTCAGGTTTTGGCGGGTGACTTGCCGCGCCCGTAGGGGTCTAGGATTTTCATTGCACAGGCTATCCACACGACCAGGGGAACGTCGGGTTTCAGCGGCTCTGTGAAACCCGGGGATCCCAGATATCTGTATTGATCTGTGTTGCTATACATTTCTGTGTTGCTGCATTTTTTATCACGCCTTGAGCGAAAATTATATTTTATATATATACTAGTAGATGTTGTATATGTTTTTCATCCGCGCTAGTCCAGTCCCCGCTCTGTCGTTAGTTAGCTAACCTAACGGGTGATGACGGGACCCAGTGGCGAATGCGGATGGCATATACGTACGTCAGTATATTTTCGTTCTTTGTGGTGTGATCAATTGATGGGACTGCGTTGATTCGGATCAATGCAAGTTAAACAAACCTATTCTGATGTTGTTGGAACACTTTTTCAAAAAGCTGTTATTGCAAGGACGTTCACTTTTGTTTTGCACCGTGGTATTCGGTTGGAATATCCTGCTCCTCAGTCGACGAGGCAAGGGCCGAGATCCCTTCACCGGGAGTGACCCCTTGGACAAAAGTTTGCGTCAGGGCATTAACTTCACTATAGCCGATTACTTTTGCTTTGCATCGCGGTATTCATTGAGAATATCCTGCACCCCATTCTACGGGGAAAGAGCCGAGATCCCTTCACCGGGAGTGACCTCTTTAGCAATGGTTTTCGTCACTATATTTTTACAAAGCTATCAGTTCCTTCAACGATATCAAGTTCATTACGTTAAAGGTTTTCGCCAGAAACCATTCGTAGCCCTCCGTCGTTTCATATGGATGGTCAATAGTATTCAAGCTGTGTATGTTGGCCAAAGTCAAGGCACAGTGTTTGGTAGCTGTTGGGTATTCATATGCAGCATAGATAGATGCGTTGGTTTGGGACAGTCGTACTGCCATTTTGGCCAAAGTCAAGGGTAGGTACGGGTGGGTTCAAATTAACCAGGAAAATGACGGGTAGAACTTGACATGTGACTTATGATATGTTGGCCAAAGTCAAGGTCATAAGAGCATGGGGTAGAAATCCACATCGGGAGTTTCAAAAGAACTGAAACTTGCCAGATATGCGCATACCTTCTGGAGTGTGATAGCGTGAGCGGATTCCGTCACGTTATCATGCGATGATAGTTGGATCCCGATTCCCACTGATGAGTTGGTTTACTCCTCGGGTGACCCCGACTAATTCTTCTTTCAGGTTTGGAGGAGAATTTGAGCTACAGTGGGAGGTTTCCTGATTAGATAAAGTGACGACCATTCTGATCTAGGATAGAGTGCACGCTGAGTGTTTCTTTTCTCTCTCTCTTTGGCAGCGACCATTGACCCGACCCTAGACTATGACTCAGTGACAAAGTTGACCAAACCTACTTAACACAGGCTTTTGGATTGTCAGAGTTGCAGACCTCTTTGCCACTCCTACTTTTACTCTTTTTCTCCGGGACACCCCGTATTACTACGAACGTCCACTTCCATTGGACAAAACCATCGTATGGTTATATACGAACTCGAAGGACTTCGAGGATGGTTTCTGGTTCTGGAGAAAACGGATAGGACTATTCAGTTGTCTTTTCTTTTCACCTTCTCTCAGGTTGCGAGTACTCCTTGGTTTAGGAGTAGTACACCTATTATGCAAATTGGATAGTCTTCTTCCAAACCATAGACTGGTGCCGACCGGTAGGGAATGAAGAAAACCAGTTAGCCTAAACGGTGTACAGAAGGTATTAAGTTCAGACAAAGCAAGGGATTAGTAAGAGGGCAAAGTAAATTGCGACTGATATTCACGACCAAACCAAGTATTTCTTCGCCAATCCCAAATCACCTTTGTATTTCTCCAGAACACTCCGTATCACTACGAAGATCCCAGTTTATTGGATAATCCATCGTATGGTTATATACGAACTCGAAAGGAACTTGTTCCAGTTCGGGGATGGATCCTGGTTCAGGAGAAATAGGAATAAAGTACATTCAGGTGTCTTTTATCTTCACCTTCTCTCGCGTTGCGAGTGCTCCTGGGATTAGGACAGTACACCCTTTATGCTTATTGGCTAGTCTTCTTCCAAACCATAGGCTGGTGCCGAACGGTAGGGAAGGAAGAAAACCATTTGGCCTAAAGGGGTGTACAGAAGGTAATGACTAAAGATAGATAAAGAGATTTGGAGAAGTGGCAAAGAATTATACGGTTATAGTTGTGAATCTGGATAATGGAAGAGGCATTACTAGGAATACCAGGATACCCCATCGAAACATTTCAATGTTTCAGGTTCACTGTGTACTGTTAAAAGAAAACTGATTTCCCAATTAGACACTTGCTCCAGGGTATGTATTTACCAGGTATGATTCTCACATCTGTATGGTTTTACAGATGATGAGTGGGAGTAAGTTATTGGGAATTATGTGACCATCCTTATTATATCGGGATTCGTTGGAATTGGTGATATTTGAGGAAGCCACCTGGGTTGTTTGCCGGTCGGCAAATATTTGGTTTTGAATATCCGTTGTTGTGCACCAATTTCAAATTGATATATCTGTACGTCTATTTTTATAGAGTGAGACATACCTTTTTGAAATTATGTCTATGACATTTACCTATACCAATGGATGGTTAGGTAAGGAGCATTGAACAACGGTGTGATTTTTCTTAACCAAAAGTACAGTTTTCAACCTACGACACACAGTGAATGAGTCATTCGACTCAGGGGACTTATACAGAGTATTGTATATTGTCCAGTGTCCATGAGGACAGAGGGGTTGGTCCTCGTACTGTATTCTGTTTACTTATGACTTCTTTAGTTCTTAGACAGGTGTTTCGTAGAAACACAGGGTCGAAGTTTTGAGAAGTTATAGGTATATGAATAAAGTAGAGAACCATGTGTTGCAAGTATCGGGATTCTTCAAAGTGATCGAAGATGTAGATACTTATACATGGTATTCAGTTGATAGTAATGATTAAGAGAACTAACTTCTCTTTCAGGTTACTCATAATTAGAAGTGCTCCTAAGTTGAGTAACGCTGATCGGCCTCCTTCCATTTAGTTGACATGCACTGGAGACAGCTGCATGATTTGAATCTGGTTCAATTAAATCAGTGTCTCTGTTTCTTGGATATAGAACAGTTCATATCTTGACATTGTTAAGATACGGGGAGTTGTCAGGCTTATGCTTAAAACCAGACTCTGGACAACTCAAGGTACGTTTCAGTAATGGCTATTTGTGGGTTGACCCGGGCTATGACGAGGGTTGACTTTCTACCATCTGGAAGATCAATAGAGATATTGTTCTTGACTCGCCACAGTTTTATTAAAAGTGGATTTTTTTCCAGAAAACAGTAGTGGGAGTATGGTAGAACTGGAAGTGATTCCAGAACTGCAAACGATTACTGAAGATTTGATAAGAACCTAAAGATTCAATCTGGTTTGACATTCCATTGGCCACTCCGCAGATATGGTGGGTAACCTCAGGCACTCGAGAGGTACTTCGGTATGCTCAAGGATGGTGGCATGGAGGTTCTTGTTTACCCAGACTTGCCATTGCTGTTGTTCCAGACTGTGAGACCCGGCAGGAGGATGAGTATAGTATCGTTCTAAACTGGCTTTAGAAGTGTACGTCTATATGACTCTGCCAGAGGGTTGTCGTAGTCAGTGGGAGCAGCGGAAGCATTGGTGGACATCAGGCTTATGTCTATTTATAGACTAGAGCAGATATAGCGGAGATAGATCATCTATTTCTGATGTGACAGTCATAGGTTTGACTTCATCAGAATAGGGGATGGATCAGTTAAGAAGGTAGTAGGGTGTGATGTCCTGGTTTTTGATGACATACACAGAGTAGGAAGTAATATTCCCATACTACGATCGGTTATACTTTGGTCGTCACAATCGGAAGCAGTTTTAGAACATAAGTTGATATTCTAGGGAATTGATAACGGCAGCCTCCTTTAGGAGACGGTTATCATTCCAGGCTTCCAAGGTGACCTGGATGGCAGAGTGGCTGTCAGAGTTATAGTTTTCCCTTTGACGAGGGGCAGTATTTTGGACAGATGGTCCGGGTAGATACTGAGGGAAGGCATGGCACAAGAAACTGATTAAGTTCAGTTGTCGATACAGTCTAAGAAGTTTGGATTTGGAGTTCATTTATGAGCTAGGTCCCATCAGACATCCAGACATTCTGAGACAGGTATTGCTCATTTCGGGAGATGGCTTTCTCCGCGAACTTGAGATACAGAGAGACATAGAAAGAAACATCAAAGCGGATCCACTCACTGAGGCTATTCCTCGAACGCAATAGTTTCGCAAACGAGCTTTGTGAGACTGACTAGTAGAGGAGTTGGGTGTTCGGTATCACACGGGCTGTGACTATGCGACATCGCAATAATTAGCCTCGAGTGCAAGTGGGAGATTGTTGGAGATAGTGCCCTCTGAGTCAATTATTGGGTCACAGGCACGTGATTGCAATGATTGAGGGAGGACCTATCCCGGGAAGACAATCTTACTCGAGATGATAGTACGCTATCTGGTTTACCTTTATCATCGTGTACTGCTTTAGGTGACCTGACACGTCGCTATTACACGTTGATAAAGCCCCTAGGATTCTTGCTTGACTACCAGCAGTATGAGGGCGATCATATAAGTGGGAGCTGGGGTCTATAAGCATATCCTAAAATGGTCCCTAGTCGTAGGAGTTTCGAGACAGGGCATCGATACTCCATTAGTAGACTAGTGTATACAGTCGAGACCCCGACGAGGGGCGGTGGCCGGTCTCACAAGCCACTGGTGTCAGTTGGTTCACCTAAGATGTATACAGGTGCTCATTGGGTTATGAGTACACCGGACAGGACTCGCCGGGAACCTGCTAGTTGGGATTATACCAGACGTCAGATAGCAGTTCCCTGGTGACATGTGTACAGGTTAGTTCATCGACCTGAGATCGTCATTTGTCTCGTGTGAGTTCCCACTGTACTTTGATTACTACCCTACCACGGCTCAAGGGAGTCGTGCAAACAGGTTTTAGTTGGGTACAGTCCCGAGCCACATGGAGGCAGTGAGCGGATCTTCAGGGGTTCGTCTCTCCCGGTTTGGGGGTGAGGTCGTGCTGTGTCTAGGAGAGCCAGAACATGAAAAGTCCTTGGCCAAGGCAGGAGATTTGCTGGTAGGTATTCCAGTAGTATCTCAGGGTGTTCTGGGCTACACTCCGACACGACTTGTACCGCTTTTGGGGGTCTGACTTTAACCAACCCCCTAGGCCCGCCATGCGATACTCATAGACGAACGGACCGGACTGTACGGATATTGTCACTGACAGGCTCAGTAGGGTGTCGGGGTGAGCTTCCTCATCGACGTCCCTTTTGGTCAATAGCTGGTGGCCCGTCACGTATTGGCTTATACCTCTGACGTGCTAGTGGTTAAATCCACAGCCAAGGTATTGACGAGTCTTTAGAGTCCACCACACTCAGTTACTCAGCTTTCGGGCGAAACGCTGTAGGGGCCGTATGGAGATATGGCAGGGTTCGATCAGATACGTGCAGTATTGCACGGATCATGATCGGACGGTTTTTACTAGCCGGCTTTGGCTTAAGCCGGATTCTAGTATTAAATAGTTTAGTTTTGTCTCTTTGCATTTGTGTTCAGTGGGAATACAAATGCGGGCATGTATTTGCAGTAGCGGGGTTTTCCTGTAATTTATTACGGGATCGATTTTCTGGGGTTGCCAGTTTGCATTCCGTTCCGGCCGGTTTTTTTCTTTTTCCTTCACGGCCGGACTTTTCGTTGGAGGGGGTTAATTGCAAGTTTGCAATTAACTTTGTTGTGAGGGGCTTTCTTGCATTTGTGGATTATGATGAGACTTGCTTCATGATGATATTCCATTCTTGTCCATTTGATGGCTTTTCATTTGATGGTTTGTGAAAGGAAATTGTTGTGACCATTATTCTTTTTGGATTTTCCTTTTCTCCATTGAAAATTCACTCATCCATTTTCCCACCAATTCCTTTGTGGGGCCGGCCACTAGTATGAGAGGAGAGAGGTTTATGTGTGTGTAAATGTTGCTTGTTGATTAATTTCGTGGGCCCCCCCTTCTTTGTTTTTGTGTGTGCAGTGAAGTTTTTTTTGGATTAATTCATACACACTTTCCTTACATGATTTGAGCTTGCTTCATTCACCTTTTTACAGTGAGCATTTTTTTTCCTTGGCCGAGCTCTTTTCTTGGATGCTCCATTTTTCCTTTTTAGCAAAGCATCCATGAAAAATTCTTGTGCTCAAAATTCCTCCATCATGGCAACCTCATAACCCCAAGAGACAAGTTTACTATACTATTCTACAGCAAATCTTGGACGCGTCGGCTAGCCAACTTCGCGCCCGAGTTGCCTCGGTCAAGAGGCGGGAGCCCGTAAAAGATTCCGGCTACGTGGTGCCCTTTCCGACGAGCGAGGAGGTGACGGAGATTCCGCAGGAGATCGGAGTGGAGACGAAGACCGAAGGACACGGATCGCTTGGTATACTTTTCTACTCTTTTCTTTTTGCTAGCTAGCTAGGTTAATGGCCCGATCCGGGTAAAAAGTCCGCGGTGGTGCCGTTTTGCAAAGTTCGCAAAGTTTTTGTTTTCCGCGTTTCCGGCGTCCGATCGACGGCCGGGGCGCCTCCGCGGGCTTACACCTTTCCCAACTCCTTTGGGAATTTGTACATACTGCTGGCGGTTGATTACGTCTCAAAGTGGGTTGAAGCCATTCCATGTCGCACTAATGACAGGAAAGTTGTCATTAAGTTCTTAAAAGAGAATATATTTTCGCGATTTGGACACCCACGCGCTATCATTAGCGATAATGGGACAAATTTCTGCAACAGGTCTTTCGAGACTCTGATGTGGAAATACGCAATCAATCACAGACTTTCTACACCCTATCATCCCCAAACGAGCGAGCAGGCTGAGATTTCAAACAGACAGATCAAACAAATCTTTGAGAAGACTGTTGCTAAGAATAGAAAAGACTGGTCGACCAAACTGACGGATGCTCTTTGGGCATTCCGAACTGCATTTAAAACCGACCTAGGGAGGTCTCCATCTAGGATAGTGTTTGGGAAGGCATGTCACTTGCCAGTCGAGATTGAGCATAAAGCATTGCGGGCTATTAAGGAAATCAACTTTGACCTAAACCAAGCCTGCAACTTTCGGAAGCTGTAATTAAATGAGCTAAGCGAACTCCGCGATGAAGCTTATAATAATGCTGTAATCGTAAAGAATAGGACCAAGGTTTTTCATGATAAAAATATTTTGAGGAAAACATTTTCACCTGGTCAACAAGTCCTTCTTTATGATTCACGACTACACCTTCACGCGGGTAAGCTTCGATCTCGGTGGAAGGGACCTTTTGTTGTGCGGTCTGTATACCCGCACGGGGCAGTAGAGGTAGAAAATGTTAAAAACGACACATTGTTCAAAGTGAATGGACATAGACTAAAGCCGTATTTTTCCATTGACTCCACAGAGGAGCTCCTGTTCTTACAGGAGCCATTTTATTCGGATTAAAATTCCTCCGTCTCACTTCCATGTCCTGTATATCATTGCATCATTTTTTGAATGGAGGTGAGTGAATAGAATAAGTTTGGGGGAGATTCTTCACTTATATATTTTTCCCCCACTAATAAATTCCTCCCAGGCTTACAGGTTTTGTAGATATAACGGTTGGCAACAGTGAGGACACTGTTGAAAACAAGTCTGGGGGAGGTTTGTGCTTATTTTTGCATCATTTGCATATCATTTGCATAAGCACAAAACATTTCTTTAAAAAACTATAAAAATTTAAAATTTTCAAAACGTATAAAAATTGAAAAATTTTCAAAATATAAAAATATTTTAATATTTTACATTTTTTGTACATAAATAAGATAATAAAAGTTTAGATAGTGAAAAATTACATCCATGAGATTAGAAAAATTTAAGAAAACCAAGAAAATTAGAAGTTTAATTATACGAACTAGTAATAAGTAGTTATGAGCCGTTGTCCTAAGGGTTAGTAAGATGAAGGAAGTCACTAATCTGAGGATAAAAATAAGTCTGAAAAATAGTTTCTATTCTGGAATCCAAACGTTTTGAGCGTTGATACCCTGCTATTCGCACTTACACACGTCTTGAAGCCCGGGATAGGAGAGGATACCTTGAAATGCTCTTGTCTTCAAGCCGTTGTATGAAGGAAATAAAAAAAATGAAGAAAATATAAAATGGTGAGAAAAATGGACACCGGTTTTGTTATCGCCAAGGCAGCAATAAAAAAAATATAGCGATGGTGCCTCTTCACCTAGTGCCCTAAGGCCAACTGGTCTGGGAGTCACTGCTAAGCCTTAGGTGGTGCAAGACGAGGAAAATACACCAAATAAGAAAGCACATGAGTAATCGGTCGGTTAGTACCTCAAGAAGTATTAACGGTCGCATGACAGTGTGTGAGCAATCTCATCTAAATATTCATTAATTAAAAAGTACTGAGGCTGATGGGCAAGAGTATGATAGCTTGAATTGAATTCTCCGGGTGTAGGATGTAAATTACACACACGCAGGGTTATATGATCGATGTTTGGAAGAAAAATAGGAATGAAGAATAAAGACGATGTTTTATTGAGGGAGGACGTGATTTCTGACATCTTTTCATGACTATTAAGATAGGGCTCATGACAACCGAAAAGCTAGCTTAGTTGGAAACCCTAACTTTCAAGGCTTTTCTTTTACAATTCTTGTCTTTAAATGTAAATTTCATGATCTTCATTTTATTATTGGATTTTGTGGGTGCAATCCGCTGAAAACCCTCAGGAGACAACACTCCTCGTACTAGGGATACTTAGAGGTTTAAAGGCTTGTTGCATATGCTCAGTGCAATCGTGTTGCCTACGAAAGTGTGTTAGTTAGTTTTTCTCTTTCTTTATTTTCTCCTTCTCTTTTTAATAAAACAGTTCGCTCGAGACGACGGAAAATAAGATTGGGGGAATTTGATCGGTCGAAAATACTGCATCTTTAAACCGACGATTTCCCTATCATTTGCACTCATCTAGAAGTGTTCGGCATTCATATAGCACATATTAGCAAAACAGTCGTAAAATATCAGTTTGCATGTGTTAGTCTTTAAAACCGGCACTATAAGGGAAATTGACTGTATTTTATGGCATCACATCATTCTTATATTGCGCAACTTGTGTTTCGAAGTCGGTGCAGGAAATTCCAGAAGAATAGTCAAATTTACATAACAGACTGCTAAAGAATACGCCAACTCAAGGATTTGGAATCTGGCAATGATCTAAAAGGCATTCAGAGATTTAACAGATCAGAGAGTACACTTAAAGACAGGACACATCACTACAGAGAAGTTGAAGCCACAAGACAGCCACTTGGCCGCGGAACCGCGGCCGGAGCCGCCTTGCGCCGCGGTTCCGCGGCGGCCATGCCACCTCAGCACACCAACTTTGCTGCAGAATCTCTCTCTCAGTCCCAGAACCTTATAAAGACATGACATTTTCCAGATAGCTCTCGAACATTCTGCCAGATCAGCAAGCTCTTGGGTTCTAAACTAAACACCCCCAAGCTTCCACAACAAGCTTCACCTAAACTACATTAGAGCCTAGAACCTTCTCCCTGATCTCCTAGCTTAAGGTAGAAGCTAAGCTACTAACTAACTACTTCTAGAAGCCTCTCCCTATAACAAACTTTTGGAGGGAAATTCAAAATTCAAAATCCTAGACCTAGGGTTTGGGAAACCTATAAAAAGACCCTAGGCCTCTCTTGAAATGGCTAATCTTTGGTTGTTGGAAGCTAATCACTCTCTAGTTCTTCAACCCAACGCCTACCACCTCCAAACCCTAACCCTAATCCAATCAAGAAACCTCAAATTCAAGATCCTTTGAGTGAAAGCAAAGCAGGTCTTCAACGATCCTTTAGAAGCGAAGCCCGACTTCAACGGAGCACGAGATCCAAGCCGATCCATGACTCAAGGAGCCGAGCGACGCTAGATTCGACGATCAAAGTTCCTTCCTCTTGTAGTTCTTGAGAGTTGTAACTAATTGTTAATATAATAAAGGTGAAGATTCTTTAAACTTGCTTATATTTCAATTCGAGCATTATGATTCATCTTCAATTCTTGAATGTATTCTTCGTGATGATGCTTGAATAAAACTCCGCTCGTGGAGGAATCAAAATGATTGTAGAATGATGATGTTGACGAATCTTTAAACGTTTTCTTAAGTCCTATAACAATTGTAAATTCTTGAAAATTGAATGATCGATGATCTAGATCGATGTGAAATTCGTTCTTGATTCTTTTCGCATGATCTAGAAACCAACGATCGATCATTCAATTTTCTAGAAGCTATCTAGTGAATGTGATTCATCGAAAGGACAAAGGATAGGATGAGGAACCCTAATTCTTCGCAAGATCCTTGATCCTCAATGAATCTACATCGATTTAGCATCAATTTGTTAATGGAGAAGAAATCGTAATTTCGAATCTTCTTCACATCTACGATCTAATCGATTCCTACGAGCTTTACTTCAAATATTGAAACCTAAATTGATTAGAATTCTATCTTTCTCGATTCTTGATGTTTATCTCTTTCTTGATTCTTGATTAGATTAGTCGATTCTTGAAATTCATCGATATAAATCTTGAATCGTTTTTGGTTTTCTTTTCTATTAAATTTTCGATTCAAACAAAACAAAATACGAACGAATCGCACAATCCCTGTGGACGATCCGCACTCACTAATGCGCTACAAACCGACACCGTTATTGATTGCGGTCAAATAATTCTTTGATTATGATTTCTATTTATTCTCTAAACTGACACACAAAGAAACGATCAATCACTCGCCGGGTAACCTTAATAGATAGCCACGCCCCATAGCCCCGACCAAGTGACTGTAAAAGAACCCCATCGCCAAAAGCATCCGTTCGGGTGCTCGCGGCTGCGGTGTTCTGCCTTAGTGCCTTTCGTCGACGGCATCGAGGGGTGCGTCCGTCTGCTAAAGTTTCCGACGATTATTCGATCAGGTTATCGGGAATCTTGTTGAAATACCCGACAGGTTATTGGAAAGTGTTTTCAATATCGAGACTAAAATGCGGGGTTTATAATTTTTAGGAATGTGATGTCTAAGGAATTCATTTTGTTAGGCATGAAATCCAAAGTATGTGATACATTGGGTTTATGATGTCTAAGGTGGTTGCGGATTCCAACTGTTGTAGTTTTTCACTTTCTTTTCTGCGACCGTAAGTGTAATATGTGGTGTATCGCCGGTTTAGTTGTTATACGTCAACGACAATTGTGATACGCATATTTACTTACGTTGATGACATGTGATGTTATGTGTTGTTGTGATATGTTATATTGGATCGTCGTGTTTTGAATAGCCCGGGGTTTTATGTACGATGAGGGTTTTTATTTTCATTCAAGTAAAATTCATTGTATGTAATATTCTTTTATTGAGGCACATCCGGGTTGAAGATGACGTCACCATTGATGTATATTATTTACTTTTCCGCATTAGGATAGACCCAAGGCGGGGAGCACAAATAACCAGGTTCTAGGGTCCAGTGGGAGACCATCTCGAGGAGTCGAGACCGGGTCTCCCAACTCTAGAATTGGTAGGGTTGCTTGCCGCTCTCGTAGGGGTCTAGGGATGTGGGTTTGGCTATTCATCACGACCGTGGAATCCGCGTTTTTACTGGCATAAATAAAACACGGAATTCCTAGTATATCCAATATTTCTTATGTGATTCTTCTACTGCTGATATTTTGTGATGTGATCACTTGATATGTTCTGAGACGAATGCGTATATTATATATATGAGATATAATTAATATTATTGCTTTCGTTTCATATGTGATGCTTAGGAAGCATAAAATTGATGGGACTTCATTAATGAGATTAATGAAATAAAAAGAAAAAAAAACCTAAAGCTGTTCTGGAAACTTGTCTATAAAATGGTAGCTCTAGTTCTTGCTTTGCATAGCGGTATTCCTTGTGGAATATCCAGCAGCTTATTCGATAAGTAAAGAGCCGAGATCCCTTCACCGGGAGTGACCTCTTTAGCAAAACTGGCAGATGCTACAACCAACTCGGTTTGTCTTTTGATTGCTTCTATAGTTTTTACTTTGCATGGTGGTATTTGTGAAATATTCTGCACTTCATTCGATGAGGAAAGAGCCGAGATCCCTTCACCGGGAGTGACCTCTTTAGCAAAACTAGTAAAAGCTTAAAAACACTCCTTTCAAAAATCACTTGATTCTACAACGATATCAAGTTCATTACGCAAAAGGTTTTCTTAAAAACCTGTCGTAGCCCTCCGTCATTTCAGATAAGTAATTTTTAGTATTCGTGCTGCGTTTATTGACCTTAGCCAAGGCGTAGTGTGCGGTAGCTAATTAGTGCTTATCTGCAAGCATATGATGCGATTGAGTTAGGGTAGTCGTGCGGCTTTGTTGACCTTAGCCAAGGGTCGCGCGGGTGGGTTTAATTCAATCAAGAAATGACGGGTTGAAATTGGCTAGCACTTATGATTTGTTGACCATAACCAAGGTCATAAGTTGCTAGGGGCAAAAGTATTATCGGGAATTTCAAGTGTTGAAATTTGCAATGAGATTGCATACCTTATATAAGATAGTTGGATCCCGATACCCATTGCGAGTAAGAGTTACTCCTGGGAGAGTTTTACACATTACAATTAGCCAATCAAGTAGGTTTCTAGAAAGGTGTTAATGGGGTTATGCCCCTGGGAAAATGAGGTTTATTTTAATTAGGTATGTGTGAAAGCACGGTGAACCTCCCTCAAAGTACCGACACTGGCCTGGCCGAAAGATTGGCAAACTTGTAGGGTGTAATTAATCCAGGCTAGTCTTACCTTTTAGGGTTTAAAGGATGATTTGAAAATAATAGTGGGAGCCATCCTGATTAGATAAACTAATAACCAATCTAATCCTGCAAGAACGCACATAGAGTGTTTTCTTTTCTCTCTCTCCAGATAGCGACCATGTCATGCCTTAATCAAGATAATAATATGGATGCATTAACCGAACCTGCATATTATACTGAGCTAGGGAACGTTGGTTCCGCTCCAACTTATAATTGTTATAAGTCTGAGCAGGAAATAGGGGAATATCCGGATTCCTATGCCACCCAATCGAAGATTAAGCATGTTGATGCATATTCTTCAGGTGTGTTCATTACCAAGAACTGTTTCTCAGTATCCTCTGCGTCCTAGGTATGAGATACTGGATAAGGATCCCACATATGTAAGAGTTACATAAGCTACAGAAAGGTAGAGAACTGAGAATAAGTGATATATCTCTAAGTGTAGAGAATGGTGCAAGTGTTGCAGCCAAACCAATTGGCAGATATCACCTTGTATTAGATACATTGATTCTGAACAAATATTATTAGATACCGAACCTAATATAGAACATTACATCAAATTCTTTATTGAGTTAAAGAAAGATATAATTATGTATTAGAGGATAATGTTGTGAAAATTTTCCTGAATCAAGAGTTGAATGGATCAGGCACGTTATATAATAGCATATACTTTCTAAATCAAACCACAGTTCAAAGTTTGTAGAACACACACAAGAGGAGTAGTTCAGAAATGAACGAATCCTTCTTGTGGTATTGTAGACTAGGTCATATCAATGCGACACGACTAGCTAAGTTATATAAGGATGAATATGAGAATCTGTTCGAATTTTCATCTTATAATACTTGTCAGTCTTGTCACAAAGGTAAAATGACCAATACTCCATTTATTGGAAACAGAGAAAGAGTTAATGAACTCTTGGGACACATACATGATGATGTATACGGTCCTATGTCTACAAATGCCAAAGTTGGTTCTTCGTACTTCATTATATTGACTGATCTTCTCTCAGGATTCGGACATATGTTCCTGTTGAAACAAAAGTCCGAAACTTTTGAGAAATACAAGGAATATAAGCTTGAAGTGAGAACCAGACGGGTAGAAGTATTAAGTCCTACGATGTGATCAAGGAGGAGAATACTTGCGCATGGAGTTCCTGGAGTTTCTAAAAAGAGAATGTGATTCTCTCTCAACTTACTCCTTCGAGTACACCACAGCACAACGGTGTATCGGGGCGGGGGTATCGCACCCTATGAGATATGGCGCTCTATGATGAGACTACTGAGTTACCTGTTTCTTTTTGGTGTTATGCACTTGAGAAGCTGCATACCTATTGAATGAGGTTCCAACCAAATCAGTGCCTACCACTACATATGAGATATGGAATGGAAAGAGACCATGTCTTAAACGAGTTAAGATATGGGGTTGTCCAGCCTATGTTGAAAGGAAGAATCCGGAAAAGGTCGAGGCAATGTCAGTTCTGTAAGTTTATTAGGATATCCCAAACATTTGTGAGGGAATATCTTCTACCACTCTGAGGAGCAAAAGGTGTTTTGTTACTCAGCATGCCACCTTTTTAGAAAATGAATTTTTTGTGAAGAAATTTGAGGTCATGAGGTAGAACTGGAAGGAGTTCCAGCTAGACAAACTAACAGCTAATGATTTGGTGAAACCAAATGATTCAATAGTCTCCAACAAACCTCAGCCTCTCCGCAAATCTGGTAGGGTTCCTCGTCTACTTGAGAGATACTACGGTCTTCTCGGTGACAGTATGAGCGAGGAATGCATCATGGTACATGATGTCCCAACTAGGTTCAGGCAGGCCATTACGAGTGGGGACTCTATGAAATGGCTGGATGCTATGCGATCAAAGATGGAATCCATATACACCAACAAAGTATGAATTTGACTGTTTCACCTAAAGGGGTAAAACCCATTGGGAGCAAATGGATCTTGAGAAGATTCTTGGTGTAAATGGAAAAGTTGAGACTTTCAAAGCTATGCTTAAGTCCATCAGGATCAATGCAAGCATCGCGGAGTTGAACATCTGTTTTGATGTGACAGTCAAAAAGTTTGACTTCATCAAAAAGGTAAATGAACCTTGTATATACAAGAATATTTTAGAGAGTGAGGTTGTCTTATACGTATTGTACGTAGATAACATACTCTAGATAGGAAATGGTTTCCTATGCTACACTCGGTGAAGCTCCTCTTATCACGAGGATTCTCAATAGATGATCTGGATGATACCTACTACATCTTATGGATAATGATCTATGCTGATAGATCTAAGTGGATGTTGGGAGTGTCCCAAATCCAGTTACATTAACACCATACTAAAGGGGTTTAATATGGAGGATTCTAAGTGTGGTGGTTCACCCACTTACTAAGGAATCACTCTCTCCAAAAAGAAGACTTCCAAGACAGATTTGGAGAGTGATCGCGTGCAAGGGATACCCTATGCTTCGGCAGTAGGCTCTATCATGTATGCGATGTTATGTACCAGACTAGATGTAGATGATTCACTAGGTGTAGTGATCAGGAATCAATCGGATCTTGGGAGAATCACTGGACAGTTGTGGAGGACATTCTTAAGTACTTGAGAAGCACTAAATGAATGTTCTTGGTTCGATCTTCCAGAGTGATAAGGTCGACTAAGAATCAGTCACATGCATTATCTTTACCCTCAGTGGAGGGATGGTATTTTGGAAGAGTTCCAAGCTAGATATCGTGATATACTAGACGATAAAGGCTGAATACATTGCTACCAATGATGCTGCCAAAGTGGCTGTCTGGGCATTACTTGTTCATGAGATGAACAAGGTTCCTACAATTGAGTGTCTAATAACTGTTATTGCGACAACAATGAAGTTGCGTCTTTGGCCTAGGAACGAAGGTCCCATCAGCATTCCAGACATATTCTGAGGCAAGTATCACCTGATCAGGAAGATGGTTGATCTCCAAGGGATCGAGGTTAGGAGAGTGGACACGAAGGATAACACAACGGATCCACTCACAAAGGCCTTACCCCTAGAGAGACTTCTATGGGATGGTTGAGTATGGGATACTACAACCACTGCTATATCTGTTGAGTAAGAGATACTGCAACAAATGGCCTTAGTGCAAGTGGGAGATTGTTAGTTATATGTATGCCATAGAGGCCATTACTGTACATGTGATGTATATTGTAGTAGATGCTTGGACATATAAAGGGAGGACTTTCTTGCCCGACATAATAGTATGCTATCTGGTTGCACTTTATCTTAACATGTACACTTATTGTCTCTCTATTACATGTTGATAAAGCCTTAGGATGAGTACTTGACTACCAGGATTATGATTCAGATCATACTAGTGGGGACAGCGTAGTCGATAAATACATCCTTCAAATGTTCCTAGTCGTAGGAGTATCGAGACAGGGCATCGATACACCAGAGTAGACTAGCGTATACGCTTCTCGACCCATATGATGGGCGATGGATGATCCCATATCCATTGGTGTTTGACATCAGAGAAGGTATACGGGTGCTTAGTGGAGACTGGGTACACTGAACGGACTCGCCGAGAACTCCTAGATGGTATTATACCTATCGTCGGATAGCAGTTCTCTAGTGACACTGGTACAGGTTAGTCTGTAAACCCGAGATCATCATAGAGTCTTGTGTGATTCCCACTGTGCTTTGATTTCCACCGTACCACGGTCAAGAGATCGTACAAAAAGGTGGTTTTTGGGTACAGTCCCGAGTCACATTGAGGCAATGAGCGATAGGAGGGGTTTCGTCTCTCCCGGTATTGGGAGTTGATGTTGCGCTATGCTCGATTGGCCATAACAGGAAATCCCTGGCAAGGGTTGCTAAGATTTACTGGTAAGTGTTATAAGTAGTTTCTCGAACCGTTATGGACCTTGCATCAGCATGACTTATCAGGCTATTGGGGTCTGACGTTACACCACCCCCAGGCTGTGATATGCGACATATCGGAGGAAGAGACCGGACTGTACGGTAGTGTTACTGATTGGATTCGCAGGAGTGTGAGTAGGCTTGCTTGTTGATCTTCTGATCGCTCAATACTTGGGTGGCCGTTACGTTTAGCAGACCGCTTGCGGCTTGTGGGTGTTTGATATGATCATCACCTACAGCCGGCATATTGACGAGTCTTTAGAGTCCCTTTGTCACGACCCAAAATGGCACGTGACTGGCCCTTGAATCATATGAAGTCTATATGACCCCATCTAATTCAAGTAAGCCAAAACCCAGAAATCTAAACCATTTTTAAAGAAAGTATTTTGTTAAAATAAGCCGAATATGTGTTTTTAAAACATCAATTCTTTTCTGAAAATTTTGGCAGAGTTTCCTTTGTAAATACTGGCCCCAAACGGGGCATAACATGAATAATATATACATGAATGAAAAATGGCATCCCCAAGCGGGAGCTAGCTCTTCGTCAATCGGCGGTCATAACCATGCAAGCAATATAATATACAACGCCTAGGGCGAGGATCAAAACTCAAAAAGGAAACTCAAAAAAAAACATGAAAACCATAATGATACAATGCGCGACTCTAAGGTCAAAAGAATAATACAACCGGTCTCTAAGTCTGAATAAATATACAAGTTTGGTTGATAGAGTTACTAGATACAATGAATATAAATAAAAGGTACAATGGTGGTTACGATGCGAGTGAACCCACCTGCCAAAGCAATCACCCCAAAGGGAGCAGTGTGTCAGCAAAGCCGCAACGAAACCGTACGGCAAAACCTGCAAGAAACTGTGGCACAACGGGGGTGAGTTGCCAACTCGTGAGTAGAAAATATCACAGAGCAGAAATCATATGTATGACTCAATCCTAGGTCAATACGATCAGTAATATAAATCCTCAATATGATAAGGTCTGAAGCATGAAAAGGAGGCAAAGTAAACATCTATACATAAGTGTAATCCCATGTGCTCGTGTCAGTGCCTCAGGTAGCAATATATCATATGTGTGAATTATGAATGCATGAAAGCATAAAACATCTAAATGATAAAACTGTTTCTTGTTAAGTGATATATCTATGTATAAATCGAAATATCATCAATGAAATCAACAAAAATCAGTGTCTAGCATCGACACAGAATATATCTCAATATCTCAGGCTCCTGCTATCCGGACTGGCCTGTATCATCAAATCTCAAAATCTATGGCTCCGGCTATCCGGACTGGCCCCTGGGCTCCGGCTATTCGGACTGGCCCAACTCTGATCGGTATCCTCCGGATATCCGTCTAGTCACAATACAATCACCGGTCAGTAGGACTCACCTGTTACAGGCTCAACGCCTCTATCCGCGATCTTCTTTCCCTGGGGTACCGTACCGGGTCCACCATGCACCCACAGACGGTTCCTACTCCTTCTCGAATTGGGTGTATGATATCGCTCAAGAGCCGAGAAAACTCATGGTGGACAATCTCAAATCATATCATGAGAAAACCGCAACTTTCATTTTAAAATGAAAATCAGTTTTATAAAATCTTGCGGTTCCTCCAAATCCATAAATCTGATGGAAAACCCAAATTTTGAGAATAAATAATAATGAATTTAAAAGCATTAGGCTCCGGCAATCCGGACCGGCCCTAAATAAAAATGCATGACGGTGAATAATAATATGCATGAAATACCAAGTAATAAACGCAATGTCTAAACTAGCATATAAAAACAAGTACGCTAATACCATGTCGAAACTATCAGCTAACAAGCTATGTCAATGAAATAATATTCTCTAAAGTGTACCTGACATGGAAATTATCGATGATGATGTGTGTGAGCCGGCAATAAGTATATGTGGAACATACGCATCATCGGTAATGGTGCTGGTATCCTGACAGCATGATTTCGATACTAATATAAGAAAACACAATATAAGCATGCAATGCAATGCGAACAACAATAATATGCGGGAGCTGAATAATAAGCACAACAATAATGAATATGCAATAAATAATATGGGTCATACAGTAAACTACAGGTCTAAACTAACAGACTGATCGAAAAGATAAGGAAACCACCTAAATCTGAGTCGATACATACATATATATATATAAGTCGGTGATCCCGCCTCAATAGTATCACATACCATACCCTATATAATATGGCATCCTCGAGTCAAGGGTGCGGATCTATCATCAATATAGCTCATACGGTAAATCCATCGTACGGCATCCCAAATCTGGGTACGGGTCAATATCACATTATCTCATTACTCATCTGGTATCCTTTTTATCATATATCATGATCTGGGGTACTGATCTACGTCTAGTACAATACTGATACCATCTATGTATATGCATGCGTGTGTATGAAAACACCACGCCTAAAGGACCCGCTAAACACCGTGTGGTATCTCATAATACGAACCGCGTCATATCACCGATCTCATGGCATCAAGCCCAATCCCATCGACTCATCTCCAATCCCAAGTACTATCCTCATAATCCATATATATATATATATATATATATATATATACATACATACATACATAGTCCCATACCCATGTGTGTGTGTGTATATATATATACATATCCCTATATACGCACAAGTAAAATAAATGTATGCATGTGTGTGCGCGTGTGGGTGTGATCTCTAATCTAGGGTTTCGCGACTAAGAAGCTAAACTAAGCTACTTCTAATTACAGTACACTATACCATGAACCCTATAACCTATCTTGAATATCCATGTTTCACATAACAAATATCATATATATAGCATACTATACTTCGAACTGCGGAGGTGATATAAGCCATCCACCCGACTTCCCACGTAGATATATATCTACTCACCTAGATCTTCGCTTGCTGGAGTCGATGACGCCACGCTCATCCTCGTCGTCTCGAAATCCACACGGGGTACCTATATGTAACAACGTATCGTATCGTATTAAAAACCAAATCAAAACCAAAACGACACACTAGAAGCCTTTAGGTTAGAACCTATGGACTACGCCTTCAAAACCACCAAATAACCCCCGTCGCTGACGTACAAAGATTAGACGACGGAACACAATATCAAATATCAAATCAAGTTAAAACGAAGTCGTAAAACAATGCATCAACTCATGAAAATGGTTCCAGATTTTACCCTAACTGAAATTAGCCAATTTTGCATATGTAAAGGGTCTAGTTTACTGGAGATGGAGCCACAGAACAAACATGATACAATTCCAACCCACCCTGGCCGCAAATTGCGGCCAGATGGAATAAATCTGCAGTCCAGGTGATGGTGTAGGGGCTAGGGTCTTGGGTAAAGCTTCCTGGGTGCCTGCTTATCTCTCAGTGTTTGCTAAATAAATTTTAGAGTCCCCGGGTGTTAAAAGATTTCAATTTCCCTACACAATTCTCACAAAATACAAATATCGGTGATTTCTAAGTTCGCTAATTGGGGTTCTAGTCTTGGTTTTTGGTCTTAAATCATTCACCACAGGGGTTTAAGGTCACCATTAAGCCTCACTTATACCTTAGGATTCAATTCAAACCCTAATCATTTTCTTGAAATTTCAAAGTTCGCTAAACTACACAATATCGATTCTAAACTTGTATGGATACTTAAGGAATTGAAATACTAATCTAATGGTGCAGAAATTACCTCATTTGGCAACTCAAGAAATTTCTTGAGTTGCCCCCAAGTACCCAAAATCTTTCCTTTCTTGGTCCAAAGTGTAGCTTGTAAGCTTGTGCACATTTTTAATGATGTGGGGATGAGGTTTTGAGGTTGTTTTGGTGCTGTTTTGGGAGGATGAAGAGGAGGTGGAGATGGGGTGCTGCCATGGGAGCTCAAGGAAAAGTTGAAGGATGAAGTGAAAAGAGAATGAGAATGGCCAAGTAAAAGGAGACCCCCTCACCTCTCTCTCTCATATGCCCATACCCAATTTTCTAATGTTTTCATTTTCTTATCTTTTCTTTTCTTTTCTATTCTTCTCACTTAAATTTTAAAACCATGCATGATAACAAGAAGGAAACCAAGAAAGAAAATGTAACAAATGTGAAAAATGACTTAGTGCATGCAATGTGCACAAAATTAGCTTAATGCGCGATTAACGATATTTAATCGCGATTAGCATTAAAATAGAGTATAATGAATCATAAAATTTCATAATTTGCTTAAATCCAATAAAACACGCTCTTTTTAGTAATTTCTATAATTTTCCAAATTTTTCCCAATTTATCAGTATTTAATTATACCGCATTATTAAAATATTCAATATATTTATTATTTAATTATAAAAATCCCCAAAAATAATATTTTATTTTTCTGAAATTGTACACCTACACAGAGATTTTCTGGTTCATGCGAAACAGAGTAGGAGCACATATGTGATATGTGCGGGACCGAGATTAATGCGTGTATGCGATACCGCATTCTATTCTCGTGACTTGTGACATTGATCGGTTATATGTGATATAGCCAGGTTATCGGATCATGTGTTGATTCGATAAGTTGTTGCATTAGATATTAGTCGGTTATACAGGATATAGCCGGATTATTAAATCAAGTGTTGATTTAATAATTTAATGTATAGTTATATATTTGATATATTACATTACATTAACTAATATTTGCTCACTTATGATTTCTTTTCTCACTTGATTGTGCACATAGTATATATGTGATATATATTAGTGTACAATATTTTGTCATGCTTGATGATACACAATACATGGGTGTATGAGACTTATACCATAACTATGATAATTGAGGGTATTTATTTATTTAAGGTAAAACAAATTGTATGGATATTTTCTCATGGTTGTAGCTTGGAGAAGCTTTTAGAACCAAAGACTTAGTCCACTTGTTTATTTTTACCTAAGATATTTATTAACCCAACCATTATCATTTAACCTATGGTCAAGTCTCTACATGAGTTAGTGTATGACACTAACTCACCCATGTTTGCTATTCTCACCTCATGAGTTCATTCTCATCTTGATTATTTTTCATCTTCTTCATTGGAAAAGCTTGCTAGCTTTTCTTCAAGTGAGAAAAAATTGTGAGAAAAATTAAACTAAAGTGAGCCTACTTCCTACTTCATCATGCTCTACTATTAGCCATTTAGTTTATGGTGTTTGCTTCACTAATTTCACCATTAGTGGAGAGGTAGCATGAGTTCGAGTCTCCTCGACGTAGATCATCTTCGGCCTCGAAGACATTGAGCAAGCTTGTTCGTTTATTCATGTGAACCCTTACAAGAGTCCGGGTCTTCACAATTTGCAGCGAAGGGACTACGACATGGAGTTTTAGAAGTGAATGACCGGTCTACAAAGGTTGTATTCCTTCATTCACTTAAATGTAAATTGTTTACTTTTAATATCGTCGGATTTTCTAGTATCGATTCTAGGGTTAGGGTTAGCTAATACGGAAACTTTTTAAAATTGGCATGGACGATGCCTCCCGAAACCTTGCTGCCGTGCTAGGCAACCCTACACCATGTGTTGAGAAACCTAGGGTGTATTGAGACAAAGTAATCCTACACACTCTCTGCTTCATTTTGGCTATCTAGTGTAGCGAACTAGATACTCAAGTTGCCTCGGATTTGAGGTTGGAGCTCGATGCGAAGACTCTTGGGTGGATCATCTTCGACGGGGGGAGCCCGGAGATCTGTCACGACCCGAAATATTAGCTCATGACCGGCACTTAAATCACGCAACGTCTACAGGAGTAACGTAACCTAAGTAAGCCGAAACCCAGAAATATAAACCTTCCAACAGAAGTAAGTAATGAAAACATTGATACCATATTTGGAAACCTCAAGTAAAAGGTCTTTTAACTTAAATTTTTTTTCATAAAAATTTCGGTAGCACCTCCTTTGTAAAAACTAGCCCCGAAACGGGTACAACAAAGAAATAAAAAGAAAGCATCCCCAAACGGGAGAAAAACACGCCCAACGGAGGAAACACCCACTAAAAGTAAATAACAAGTATACGATGCCCAAGGGCGACGATCCACACAAGGAATTAAAGTAAAGCAAGACATCAACCCTAAAAGCGAACATAAAACACATCGCTCAATTCTCGCCACTATAAGTCTTCTAAGTCTTCAACATATACTAATTTCTAGTTTCTAATTTGATCGAGTTGACTAGATACAATATGAATAACAAATACGAGAGGGGAACGATCCAACATGTACCACCTACCAAAGCAAAACACCCGAAAGCAAGCTGTGTGCCAGCGATGCCGCTACTGATCCATGCGGACAACCTGCAAGAACTGTGGCACAACGGGAGTGAGTTGCCAACTCATGACTAGAAAAACATCATTAGGTAGAAATCGAAATAAACAACGATTTATAGGTCAACTAAATCATAAAGGTAATATTATAATATCTAGGGTGACCGTATCTGCATATGTGTCAACAATAATCAAAGCCTGTATGCATGTGGATCTCGTCCAACCATATAATCAATGCATGTATGCAAGTCGATCTCGTCCAACAATATAATCAATGCATGTATGAAGTGGATCCCGTCCACAATATAATCAATGCATGTATGAAGTGGATCTCATCCACGTGTCAACCACTGACACAACAACTCCTGCATGTAAATATCATAAAAGCATATGCAGGTAAAAATGAGGATATAAATCAACGTGTGTCCCTCGCGACACAACAAAATCATGGAACCGGAGTGTCCACATCGACACTCGAAACATCATGAAACTCGTGTCTAGCATCGACATGTAAATCCTCATCTGTAAGGCGCCATCACCATGACCGGCCCTGATGTCAGTACATCTCATGGAACCTGAGTGTCCACATCGACACCCGCAATCCACATAGCATGTCTGAACATGACTCCGGTCGGTATCCCCCAGATATCCGTCGAGTCCAAATAATATCACCGGTAGGTAGTGGTCCCTCTGCCAGGCTCATCGTCTACATCACGAAATCATCTCTCGCCCCGGGGTACCATACCGGGTCCACTATGTACCCACAGACGGTGCCTCCCACTCCTCGAATCGGGTATCACATGCCAATCTTAGAACCGAGAAATCACATGGTGGACGCACTGAAATATCATATCAAGAGAAACCGGGTTTTCAAACATTACATAAATTTCTTGAAACATCTCGCGTTTCTCAAATCCAGAAATCACATGAAAACCATATCTCAATGCGTAAATCCATGTAAATATTATATATGCAACATAAAACAGCAATATGAGCATATTAAGGGAAAACCGCTCTTTTAAATGAATCCAACTTTTTAAAATATGTCATGCGGTTCCCAAATCCTCCGAAATCAAGTGCATCATCATATGAGGTGTACATGTAACTGTAGCAAGGTATAAGTATCTATATGTAAGCAAGTATGTATGTATGATGCATTTCATAAGCGCAATAGCACAATAAACAACCTCTCAAAATCACATGTCAATACAATACCACTTATGGGTATATGCAGCTATAGCAAGATATGTGGGTGTACATGTCAGTATGTATGCATGAGGTACATGCAGCTGTAACCAAGTATGTGGGTGTACATGTCAGTATGTATGCAACATTTAACAGGATGCAAGCATGTCCGTATATCTCATGCAACGTGGAACAGTGATATGAACATAGTTGTTCCCCTCCGAAACGCGGAGACGCGATAGGCGTCTCGCCTGAAATTCGGGGCAGATGCTAATTGGTGCTATCCGTCCACTTCTCCGAAGATACCAAGTTGATTTATGGCACCATGTATCGAAGGTTTAAACGGATGCGGCCGATGTAGCAGACTTCGTCAGATTCCCCCTCGTTGGAGGGGTTTTTGATTGTGGGGACCCTCTTCCCTACCCTGCAGTTAATTACGCTACCGCATCGCGGCAACAACTTTCTCCTTCTCCAGATGGTCACTTCATGTCGTAGGGTGTTAGTTTTGTTTGTGGTTGCCCGTGGATTGTATACGGAGACTAATTTATGTTGTCGCCCGTAGGTCGTGGATTAGTCCAAATCCGTATCTTCTTAGATTTGGGTTTTGGTTTGGGTTTAAGGATAAGTTAGTCTCATTTGATACTAAGATCAACTTAAACGTTTGTTAAGGATATGTTAGTCTAATTTTAGACTAAGATCAACTTAACGGGATCGTTTAGATCCAACAACAGAGCATTTGGACTCTATTGTTTAGTTTAGGGACATTGCGGTCGATTACCAGTTTAAGGACATGGTGGTACAATGTTAGTTTAAGGACATCTCTGTCCAGGTTAAGGATATCGTAGTCCATGGGTTTAAGGACCCCACAGTCCAGTTTAGAGACATCGTAGTCTATAAGGTTTAAGGACATCGTAGTCCATGAGTTTAAGGACCCCACAGTCCGGTTTAGAGACATCGTAGTCTATAAGGTTTAAGGACGTCGTAGTCCATGAGTTTAAGGACCCCACAGTCCGGTTTAGAGACATCGCAGTCTATAAGGTTTAAGGACGTCGTAGTCCATGAGTTTAAGGACCCCACAGTCCGGTTTAGAGACATCGTAGTCTATAAGGTTTAAGGACGTCGTAGTCCATGAGTTTAAGGACCCCACAGTCCGGTTTAGAGACATCGTAGTCTATAAGGTTTAAGGACGTCGTAGTCCATGAGTTTAAGGATCCCACAGTCCATAGAAATGCGTGGTTGTCGGGACCCGTCACCTCTCTGAAGACGTTGAAGGATTACAACGACATATATCAGAGGAGTAAAGAGATGTACCCTCGAACCGGTGTGAGATGGTTGAAAGATCTGTAGCCCAGTTTAGGACTGAGATCTGTTGAATATTCGTGAGCAGATGGGCTCAGTTAAATATAAGTTGAGGACTTATGTCCAGAATTGGGCTAAGTCCAATTAAAATGTTTTAACATTTTATTGTTCTGGCTATTGAGTCTTTATTTGGGCTTGGCCCTTTTAATAATGCTGAGCATTAGATCCTGACATTACTTTTTTGTCTTGTACTGAATGCATAGCATTCATCAGAACAATGTGTGTTCTGACAGTGTGCCACGTGGCGCGCCAGGCGCTTTGCGCCAATTAGATAGCGCAGTGCGCTTCTGCCAAGTAGCGCACAGGAAAAGGACACGTGTCGCGCTTAGCGCTAAGCGCCAGTTTATAAGCGAATTGCGCTTTCAATTTATGATCGTGTTGAACTAATTTAGTGGCGCACACATGAATGACACGTGGCGCGCTTGGCGCTGAGCGCCAGCCCATGAGCTTAGTGCGTTGTTTCAGAAGCACAAAGTGCAAGTTGTATCTGTGGTTGACACGTGGCACGTTTTGGCGCTGAGCGCCGGTCCGAGGAGCGCAAAAGCGCAGTTCATGAGTGCAGGGCACTTTTCAATAGAGCAAAGCGCATTTGATCAAATTTATGATCATAGAACATGTTTATGTTCTTTTTAAAGGAGGCCTTGCCTCAAGATTCAAGAACAACTGTTCTTATTTTTGAAAGGGTTTTGTCTTTGTAGATCAATGATCTGTGAATGAAGTAAATACTTCTTTTGTTTTTATGATTAGATCTTTTGATCTTTTATGAAAGACCTTGGTCTTTATAGATCTATGATCTTTTAAGAATATAATTCTTCTGTTCTAATGAGATGATTTCATCTCTTTGTTCATTGTTCATGTTCTTTACCATGAAGAAATGATCTTCTTTTGCTACGAGCTTGCTCTTCTTTCTTTGAGTTTTCTCAAAGTTTGTAGGGGGGTTTCTCTATATCTGGCTTAAAGTCTTGGGGACTTTATATAGGGCAAATTGATTTGTTAAATCAGTTAAAGAGATCTTTCTCTGATTGATTTGGGGATGTTTCCCCCACCGTTGCATCTTTGATCCTAGAATTTCTGTTTTACAGAAGGCAATCTTCTTGTTTTTAACAAGATTGGAAAGATCTTTCCATAACAGAAATTATTCTGTCTTTTGGTAATTTTTATTTACCATTGGATCATTGATCCAACGGTGCTCTGATTTACAGAGCACAATCTTGTTATTTGGAAAGATTTTGAGGAATGTTTCCTTAACAGAATTTAGTTTCTGATTAATTAATGATTTATCATTATTATTAAATCTTTGATCTGACAGTGGGGAGCTTTTAGGTTCCAGCGCTAGCGCACCCGTGCTTTGCACGTGGTGCGCTGCTTAAAAGGCAGCGCACATTGTGCTAGCGCACACATGTTTGACACGTGGTGCGCTGCTTGGAGCGCAGCGCACCTAGCGCTAGCGCACACGTGCTTTGCACGTGGTGCACTGTTTAGGGAGCAGCGCACTTGGCGCTGCATCTGAAGCGTTGCTTCACAATGTTTTAACTCTTGGCTTTAAGGCGTTTGTTACATTCTTTGCATGTGGGGTTTTTCCCTTCATTTTCTTATTTTTATTATTATTATTAATTTTTTTTATTTATTTATAAGGGAGCAGGTTGTGAGCCAAAATTTTCACGGGAACAAATGTCCCCCACTACTTTGCCCACGTAACTATGTACGTGGGTGAAGTAGTGCAGAGTTATGCAAGGCCACAGAATTGAAGGCTTAGGAGACATGTTTAGGGTCCTTGTAGCCTAAGACTTTCTTCGTCTTCATGAGCCGTAAGGGTCTCATAAAGATATTTCTCCCTACGAGTCGAGAGGATCTCGTGGGTGCAAATTCTCCCTAGAAATCGTGAGGATTCCTATGCGAGTTTTCTCTTGAGAGTCGTAAGGATCTCACAAGAGAATTTTCCCTCCTACAAGTCGAGAGGACCCGTATGCGGTTGTTTCCCTCCTTGTCGAGATTCGACTTTGGAGAGTGTGGCCTGTGAATAGTATGCAAGAGTCCATTTTGGACTGACTTGCAGGGCTCCAGTGCTTAGGAAACCGGTTCTTATCCCCATTGCCTAAGGCGTTTCCCTACGAGTCGAGACGAATCGAGAAGTTCTCGCAAAGACACTAATTTCCTTACAAGTCGAGATGAATCGAGCAGTTCTCGCAAGAATATCCTAACGTCACAGTTATCCTCTTCTCTTTATGACAGAGGTCCGTTAGGGTCTGTGGTACTAGGGTTTTGTCCGTCGTACCGTCGCGTTGGCTGATGTATTCCTCGATAGGCAATCTTGTTGTTCGAGTAGCCATGCGACTGTCGTGTCTCTGATCCCTTCGAGGGCTGGACAAGACGTCTTCAAGCAATCCTCCTAGGCAGTTTGACCGTCGGAAGAGCAAGTGTTAGGAATTTTTCCATGCCGCTTTTTACTTGAGGTTAGGCTCATTTTGGAGAGCCCCGATGAGTCATAACCACTCTGCGCTGGTGTGGAATGATCTCCGATAGTCCTTCAGGTTTTATATTAGTTGCCGTCAAGACCCTGAAGCTAGGAATTTGGCCTTTCGCTTCGTTTGCTGGCATCGCGTCTGCTATATCGAGACGAATGTCGCGGTTGTCTCTAGGTTGCTGGTGAACCGTCGAGGTTTGGAACTAGGGATTTTGCCGTGGCTCCGTTGTTTGATTGTTGTGTCTGAATCCTGCTGGAGGAAGAACGCTGTAGTAACATCTCGTCTGCTGTATCGAGACGAACATCGAGGTGGTGACCACTCTGCGCTGGTGTGAGATGATCTCCGATGATCCTTCAGGTTTTATATGAGTTGCAGTCAAGACCCTGAAGCTAGGAATTTGGCCTTCGCTTCGTTTTCTTTGGCGTTTCCGAATACTGTTGGAAGAAAGACACTGTAGTAACATCTCGTCTGCCGTATCGAGACGAACGTCGAGGTGGTGACCACTCTGCGCTGGTGTGGGATGATCTCCGATGGACTTTCAGGTTTTATATGAGTTGCCGTCAAGACCCTGAAGCTATTGATATTAGTCGGTTATATGAGATATGACCGGATCGTTAAATCAAGTGTTGATTTAATGTATAATTATATATTTGATATATTACTTTACATTAACTAGTATTGGTTCACTTAAGATTGATTTTCTCACTTGAATGTGCACATTGTTTATATGTGATATATGCAAGTGTACATGTTTGTATCATGCTTGATGATACAAACAAGTTGTGTGTATGAGACTTGAACCAAATCAAGGTTAGATTAGGGTTTACAATTTTCCTAAGCATATAACAAAAGAGTGTGACTTTGGTCAAAGTTATCAAGCTTCATGAAGCTTGATAAACATTGACAAAGTCAACTCTTTTGTCATATGTTTAAAGATATTAGTTAACCCAACCTTTAACCTAATGGTTTGGTTAAATCTCTACATAAGTTAAGCATGAGGGCTTAACTCAACCATGGTGCCATTATTTATTGGATAAGTTTCATTTTGGATAATGATTCATATGATTCTTTTCTTCTTCTTCATCTTCATCAAGCTCACAAAAGCTTGATAGCTCCAATGGTGCCATGAGAAAAAGAGTGAGAAATCCAATTCTAAAGTGAACCCACTTCCTATTTCTTCATCCTCTACCACTTGCCATGTAGTATAGGGTGTTCTCTTTACAAAGCTTTTGGCCAATTGAAGGAATAGCTTGAGTTTGAGTCTCCCCGACGTAGATCATCTTCGGCCTCGAAGTCAACGACCTAGCCTGCTCATTTCTCCGACGAAACCATTGCTAGAGTCCGGGATCCCGATGATCACAGCAAAGGGACGTCATCTCAGAGCTAAAGAAGTGGTGGACCGGATCTACAAAGGTTGTAATCCCTTTCACTTATTAGAAAAGTTGTTTGCTTGCTTGTAGTTTCGCCTTTACTTCTAGTTAACGATCTATATTAGGGTTTCTCGGCACCGGAAAATTTTTGTTTGGCATGGTTGATGCCTTGTGGAACCTCTTGAGTGTGCCTAGTAACCCTAAAGTGGTATCAGAGCCTAGCTAGAGCTTTAGGCGATGTGTAGACGATGTTAGAAACCCGATCGAACCCCGAAACCCTAAATTTCACCCCTTTCTGTATATTTTCTGAAACAGTGCATTTTTCCTAATTAAAAATATCCAAAAAATTCAGCAGGGTTTTTGAGGGGTTACTGTGCTGCACGTGCATCTAAGTCGACTATATCGAGCAGGGTTTTTGACCGAACCCGCTTGATATACCAAGCTGGGGAACGTTGGTCCCGCTCCAACTTATAATTGTTATAAGACAGAGCAGGAAATTGGGGAATACCAGATTTTCCGTGCCGCCCAAACGTAGAAATTGCATGTTGATGCATCATCTTCGGGTGTGTTCGTTACACAGAACTGTTTCTCAGTATCCTCTACGTCCTGGGTATTTGATACCGAATCAGGATCCCAGATATGTAATCTGTTACATGGGCTACAGAAAGGTAGGGAACTGAGAACGGGTGATAAGTTTCATGAGGCAGAAAACGGTGCAAGTGTTGCAACCAAGTCTGTTGGTCACTGTTACCCTGTATTACCAGAATACATTGATTCTGAACAAATGTTATTAGATACCGAACCTGATATACAAAATCATATCGGTCTCTTTATTTAGGTAAAGAAGGATATAATTTTGTATTGTTGGATAATGTTTTGAACATTTCCTATATCAATAGTTGATCGGTTCAGGCACGTTATCTAAAAGCATTGACATTCTAAATCAAACTAGAGTTCTTAGTATATAGAACACACACAAGAAGAAGAGTTCAGATATGAACGAATTCTTCTTGAGGTATTGTAGACTAGGTCATGTCAATGCGACCCGACTAGCTAAGTTACATTGAGATGCACATTTAAATCTGTTTGAATTTACATCTTGTGAAACTTGCCAGTCATGTCACAAAGATAAGATGACCATAGCTCCGTTTATTGAAAACGGAGAAAGAGTTAGTGAACTCTTGGGATTGATACATGTTGATGTATGAAGGTCCCCTGTCTACAAATGCCAAGACCGGTTCTTTGTACTTCATTACATTCTCTGATAATCTCTCAAGATTCAGACATATGTTCCTGTTGAAACACAAGTCCGAACATTTTGAGATATTCAGAGAATATAAGATAGAAGTAGAGAACCAAAAACGGGTATAAGTATTATGTCCTTTGATGTGATCAAGGAGGAGAATACTTGAGCACGGAATTCCTGGATTATTCTAAAGGAGAATGAGATTCTCTCTCAGCATTACTCCTCCGTATACACCATAGTACGATGGTATATCGGGGCAGAGCAATAACACCCTATGTGATATGGTGTGCTCTATGATGAGTACTACTGAGTTTCCTATTTCCTTTTAGGGAGTTATGCACTTATGAAGTTGCATACCTATTGAATTAGGTTCCGATCAAATCAGTTGCCTACCACTTCATATGTGATATGGAAAGGGAAAAGCCCATATCTTAAGTTTGTTAAGATTTGGGGTTGTCCGGCCTATGTCTAAAAGCAAAATCCGGACAAGCTCGAGACAAAGTCAGATCTGTAGAAGTTTATTGGATATCCCAAGCATTCGCAAGGGAATATCTTCTACCTAACCGAGGAACAAAAGATGTTTTGTTACTCAGCATGCCACCTTTGTGAAAGGGAATTTCTTGTGAAGAAATTGCTGGTCATGAGGTAGAACTGGAAAGAGTTCCAGCTAGACAAACTGCAGCTGATGATTTGGTAGAACCAAAGGATTCAATAGAAACCAACGAACCTCAGCCTCTCCGCCGATCTAGTAGGTTTCCTCACCCACCTGAGAGATACTTCGGTTTCTCTATGACAGTGGGAGCGAGGATTGTATCATGGGATGATGACCTAACTAGTTTGAGCTGGCTATCAAGAGTGTGACTCTGTAAGAATGGCTGGATGTTTATCGATCTGAGATGGAATCCTTGGTTGCTTTATCTGAAGGGTTAAATCCCCATCAGGAGAAAGTATATCTTGAGAAGATTACTTGGTGTACATGGAAAAGTTGAGACTTTCAAAGCTAGACTTATTAAAGGTTTGCATCATTGACCAGGTATGGGTTATGATGAAACTTTTTCTAAGTAGCTATGCTTAAGTCCATCCAGATCCTACTTGCTACGGCTACATACCATGACTACGATATCTGGCGGTTGGGTGTCTTGACTGCTTTTCTAAATAATGATTTAGAAGACAGAGTCTATAAGTACACGGTCAGAGGGCTTCGTAGACTGTGGGAGCAGCGAAAACGTGTGCGAGATGTTTTATGGGATAAAGCAGGCATCGCGGAGTTGGAACATCTGTTTTGATGAGTTAGTCAAAAAGTTTGACATCATCAAAATGGTAGATGAACCTTGTATATACAAAAAGGTAGTAGGGAGTATAGTGGTGATCCTCGTAGAGTACGTGGATGACATACTCTTGATAGGGAAGGAGTTTCATATGCTACGCTCGGTCAATCTCCGCTTATCACAAGGATTCTCCATATAGCATCAAAGTGATACCTACTAAATCCTGGGTTTTGGATCTATGAGATAGATCTAATTGGATGTTAGGATACTCACTAGTTGTAGTGAGTTGGTATCAATCGATCCTGGGAAGAATCACTGGAAAGGTTCCAGGGTGATAAGGACGACTGAATGTTAGTCACAGGCATTTTCTTTATCCTCAGTAAAGGGACGGCATGTTGGAAGAGTTCCAAGCTAGATACCATGGCATAATAGACAATAAAGGCTAGATACATCGCTACCAAAGAGGCAGTCTGGGTGTATATTTGTTAATGAGAAGAAATTCGTTCCTCCCATTGTGTGACAATGGTGTTGTGGCTTATGCCAAGGAACGCCCATCCCATCAGTGATCCAGACATATTCTTAGGCAGTATCACCTGATCGAGGAGATGGTTGATCTCTAGGGGATCGAGGTTAGGAGAGTAGAATCAGAGGACAACACGGCGGATCCACTCACAAAGGCCTTTTCCCAGAGAGAGACTATTATGGGATGGTTGAGTATGAGATACTACAACCACTGCTATCAGATGGCCCTTGTGCAAGTGGGAGATTGTTAGTTATATGTATGCCCTAGAGGACATTACTATACATAGGATGTATATTGTAGTGGATGCTTGGACATATATAGGGATGACTTTCTTGCTCGATATGATAGTATGCTATCTCGTTACTCTTTACCTTAACGTGCACACTGATTGTCTCTCTGTTACATGTTGGTAAAGCCCTTAGGATGTGTACTTGACTACCTGGACTATGATGCGGATCATACTAGTGGGGACATGGTAGTCCATAAGTACATCCTTCAAAGTCCCTAGTCGTGGGTGTATCGAGACGGGGCATCGATATACCAGAGTAGACTAGCGTGTAGCTTCTCGACCCATATAGATGGGCGATGGATGATCCCATATCCATTGGTGTTTGACATCAGAGATGATATACGGGTGCTCAGTGGAGACTGGGTACACTGGACGGACTCGCCGAGAACTCCCAGATGGTATTATACCTTACGTTAGATGGCAGTTCTCTGGTGACACTGGTACAGGTTAGTCTGTATACCCGAGATCGTCATAGAGTCTTGTGTGATTCCCACTGTGCTTTGATTTCCACCTTACCACGTCCAAGAGGGCGTGCAAAACGGTGGTTTTTGGGTACAGTCCCGAGTCACATGGAGGCAATGAGCGATAGGAGGGGTTTCGTCTCTCCCGGTATAGGGAGTTGATGTTGCGCAGTGCTCGATTGGCTATAACAGGAAGTCCTTGGCCAAGGCTGTTTAGGGATTTACTGGTAAGTGTTACCAGTAGTTTCTCGACCCGTTATGAGCCTCATATCGACACGAGTTATCGAGTTATTGGGGTCTGACGTTTACCACCCCTAGACAAGATATGCGACATATCAGACGAACAGACCGGACTGTACGGTAGTGTTGCTCGTTGGATTCACAGGAGTGTGAGCGGGCTTGCTCGTTGATCTTCTGATCGCTCAATACCCGGGTGGCCGTTACGTTTAGCAGACCGCTTGCGGCTTGTGGGTGTTTGATATGATCATCACCTACTGCCGGCGTATTGACGAGTCTTTAGAGTCCTACACAGGGGTTTCCTAGCTCAAGCGAAACGAAATAGGAGCGCATATGAGATATGTGCGGGACCGAGAATAATACCAGTATGTGATACTGTATTCTATTCTCGCGATTTGTGACATTGATTGGTTGTATGCGATATAGCCGGGTTATCGGATCAAGTATTGATTCGATAAGTTGTTGCTATTGATATTAGTTGGTTATATGCGATATGACCGGATCGTTAAATCAAGTGTTGATTTAATGATTTAATGTATAATTATATATTTGATATATTACTTTACATTAACTAGTATTGGTTCACTTATGATTGATTTTCTCACTTGAATGTGCACATTGTTTATATGTGATATATGCAAGTGTACATGTTTGTATCATGCTTGATGATACAAACAAGTTGTGTGTATGAGACTTGAACCAAATCAAGGTTAGATTAGGGTTTACTATTTTCCTAAGCATATAACAAAAGAGTGTGACTTTGGTCAAAGTTATCAAGCTTCATGAAGCTTGATAAACATTGACAAAGTCAACTCTTTTGTCATATGTTTAAAGATATTAGTTAACCCAACCTTTAACCTAATGGTTTGGTTAAATCTCTACATGAGTTAAGCATGAGGGCTTAACTCAACCATGGTGCCATTATTTATTGGATAAGTTTCATTTTGGATAATGATTCATATGATTCTTTTCTTCTTCTTCATCTTCATCAAGCTCACAAAAGCTTGATAGCTCCAATGGTGCCATGAGAAAAAGAGTGAGAAATCCAATTCTAAAGTGAACCCACTTCCTATTTCTTCATCATCTACCACTTGCCATGTAGTATAGGGTGTTCTCTTCACAAAGTTTTTGACCAAGTGAAGGAATAGCTTGAGTTTGAGTCTCCCCGACGTAGATCATCTTCGGCCTCGAAGTCAATGACCTAGCCCGCTCATTTCTCCGACGAAACCATTGCTAGAGTCCGGGATCCCGATGATCGCAGCGGAGGGACGTCATCTCGGAGCTAAAGAAGTGGTGGACCGAATCTACAAAGGTTGTAATCCCTTTCACTTATTAGGAAAGTTGTTTGCTTGCTTGTAGTTTCGCCTTTACTTCTAGTTAACGATCTATATTAGGGTTTCTCGGCACCGGAAAATTTTTGTTTGGCATGGTTGATGCCTTGTGGAACCTCTTGAGTGTGCCTAGTAACCCTAAAGTGGTATCAGAGCCTAGGTAGAACTTTAGGCGATGTGTAGACGATGTTAGAAACCCGATCGAACCCCGAAACCCTAAATTTCACCCCTTTCTGTATATTTTCTGAAACAGTGCATTTTTCCTAATTAAAAATATCCAAAAAATTCAGCAGGGTTTTTGAGGGGTTACTGTGTTGCACGTGCGTCTAAGTCGACTATATCACCACGGAACCGCGGCACGAGCCTGGCTCGTGCGGCGGTTCCGCGGCCGTTCTGTCACCTCAACTTTTTCTGTTTGCACAGTAATCTCTCTCTGAAAGTGCTGTATTTTATGGGAATTTTTAAAGTTTGCTCAAGAGTTGAGTTTTCTGGGTTGTATTGGGGACTCAATGTTTCGATCGGGAAGTTTAACTTTGTCTGTGTTTTTCCGGATAATTTAGAATATGTTAAAAAGTTCGACCGGATATAAATACACAATTTTTCCCCTGCCGAGAAATTTCCAAGTGTTAGACTTTTCCGTAGTTTGAAAACATTCTAAGTAGTGCAAGTAACGCGATGGACCCTCTAGAAGACAACAAACCTTAACTCGATTATGTGACCGTCTTGAACTGCCCTTTGAACCTTAGGGTTTAGGGCAGTACGGCGTGCCACATGTGAGGCGTTGGCTTGACCCTTCTATGGCTGGACCGTTGGTACTGTGGCATGAAGTGGATGTTTTTAAACTTATTTCATTTGTTGAGCTGTTTTGGGAAAACTTGGGTGATTGATTGTTCGATCGGAAAGTTTAACATTTTCTATTTATCTGGATTGTGATACAATATTTGGAATTCACAAATAGTTATGAGATAATTAATATGAATGTTATAAACATAGCACTTTAGTCTCGATTGATCGGTTGCCACGGGATTTTGATGTGATCAAAAGTCCGTCGCGATCACGTAGCGTACACGGATACTCGCCGGATAAACTTAATAGATAGCTACACCCCTTAGCCCCGACCAAGTGACTGTAGGAGAACCCCGTCGCCGAAAGCATCCGTTCGGGTGCTCGCGGTAGCGGTGTTCCGCCTTGGTGCACTTCGTCGACGGTATCGGGGGTGCGGCCGTCTACTAAAGTTTGCGACGAGCATTCAATCAAAATGCCGGGAATCTTGTTGAATTGCTCGACTAGATATTGAAAAGTGTTTTCGATATAGAGACTAAAATGCGGGGTTTATAACTGTTAGGCATGCGATGCCTAAGAAGGTTGCGGATTCCAACTGTTGTAGTTTTACACTTTCTTTTCTGCGACCGTAAGTGTAATATGTGATATCGCCGGTTTCGTTGCTATATGTCAACGACAATTGGGATGCGCATATTTACTTACGTTGATGACATGTGATGTTATGTGTTGCTGGATATGTTATATTGGATCGTTGCGTTTTCAATAGCCGGGGGTTTTATGTGAGATGAGAGTTTTTATTTTCATTCATGTAAAATTTATTGTATGTAATATTCTTTTATTGGGGCACTTCCAGGTTGCGGAAGTTGTCACCTTTGTATATTATTTACTTTTCCTCACTAGGATAGACCCAAGGAGGAGAGCACAAGTAACCGGGTTCTGGAGTCCAGTGGGAGACCAACTCGAAGAGTCGAGTCCGGGTCTCCTAACTCTAGAATTGGTAGCGTTGCTTGCCGCTCTCGTAGGGGTCTAGGGGTGTGGGTTTGTCTATTCATCGCGACCGTGGAATCCGTGTTTTATACAGGCTCGTATTGAAAACACGGACGTCCTAGTATATCCAATGTTTCATGTGTTTCTTCTGCTGCTATATCTGTGAAGTGATCCTTTGATATGTGATGATAGATACTGTATATGATATATATGATATATTGTATAGACGTTACTTATGTTTTACACCCGCGATAGCGCTGCCCCGCTCTGCCGTTAGTCACCTAACCTAACGGTGCATGAGGGGACATCGAGGCGAATGCGGATGGCATAAGTGTACGTCGTATTTATCTGCGATGTTTAGGTGATTTAAATGATGGGACTTCATTAATGTGATTAATGAAAGAAAATAAATCTAAGATGTTGTGGAATCGAATTTTCAAAAACAGGTAGCAACAGTTCTTGCTTTTCATCGCGGTGTTCCTTGTAGAACATCCTACACCGTATTCGATAAGGAAAGGACCGAGATCCCTTCACCGGGAGTGACTCCTTTAGCAATAACTGGCAGATGCTACACCCCTCGGTTTGTCTTTTGATTGCTCCTATAGTTCTTGCTTTGCACAGCGGTATATATGATATATCCTACACCTTATTCGATGAGGAAAGGGCCGACGATCTCTTCACCGGGAGTGACCCCTTTAGCCAAACTAGAAAAGCCTCAAAAACACTCCATTTTAAAATCATTTGATTCTACAACGATATCAAGTTCATTACGCTCATGGTTTTCTTAAAAACCTGCGTAGCCCTCCGTCATTTCAGATAAGTACTACTTAGTATTTGTGCTGCAGTAGTTTGGCATGCGTCAAGGCGTAGTGTACGGTAGCTAACTAGTGCTTATCTGCTAGCATACGATGCGATTGGATTAGGGTATTCGTACGGCGTTGTTTGGCATGCGTCAAGGGTCGTGCAGGTGGGTTTAATTCAATCAAGAAATGTACGGGTTGAACTTGACTAGCGGACTATGGGTTGTTTGGCATGCGTCAAGGTCATAGCACGCTAGGGGCAAAAGCATTATTGGGAATTTCAAGTGTTGAAATTTGCAATGAGATTGCATACCTTCTATGAGATAGTTGGATCCTGATACCCGCTGCGAGTAATTATTACTCCTGGGAGAGTTTTACAGATTACAATTAGCCGATCGAGTAGGTGTCTAGAAAGGTGTCAACGGGGTTACGCCTCTGGGAAAACGAGGTTTACTTTAATTAGGTCCGGGCGAAAGCACGGGGAACCTCCCTCAAAGTTCCGACACTGGCCTGGCCGAAAGATTGGCGAACTTGTAGCGTGTAATTAATCCCGGCTAGTCTTTCCTTTTAGGGTTTGAAGGAAGATTTGATAAAAACAGTGGGAGCCATCCTGATTAGATAAAATAATAACCAATCTGATCTTGCAAGAGCGCACGCAGAGTGTTTTCTTCTCTCTCTCTCCAGGTAGACACCATATCACGCCTTAATCAAGATAATAATATGGATACATTGACCGAACCCGCTTGTTATACTGAGCTGGGGAACGTTGTTCCCGCTCCAACTTATAATTGTTATAAGAAAGAGCAGGAAATTGGGGAATACCAGATTTCCCGTGCCGCCCAAACGTAGAAATTGCATGTTGATGCATCATCTTCGGGTGTGTTCGTTACACAGAACTGTTTCTCAGTATCCTCTACGTCCTGGGTATTTGATACCGAATCAGGATCCCAGATATGTAATCTGTTACATGGGCTACAGAAAGGTAGGGAACTGAGAACGGGTGATAAGTTTCATGAGGCAGAAAACGGTGCAAGTGTTGCAACCAAGTCTGTTGGTCACTGTCACCCTGTATTACCAGAATACATTAATTCTGAACAAATGTTATTAGATACCGAACCTGATATACAAAATCATATCGGTCTCTTTATTTAGGTAAAGAAGGATATAATTTTGTATTGTTGGATAATGTTTTGAACATTTCCTATATCAATAGTCGATCGGTTCAGGCACGTTATCTAAAAGCATTGACGTTATAAATCAAACTAGAGTTCTTAGTATATAGAACACACACAAGAAGAAGAGTTCAGATATGAACGAATTCTTCTTGAGGTATTGTAGACTAGGTCATGTCAATGCGACCCGACTAGCTAAATTACATTGAGATGCACATTTAAATCTGTTTGAATTTACATCTTGTGAAACTTGCCAGTCATGTCACAAAGATAAGATGACCATAGCTCCGTTTATTGAAAACAGAGAAAGAGTTAGTGAACTCTTAGGATTGATACATGCTGATGTATGAAGGTCCCCTGTCTACACATGCCAAGGCCGGTTCTTTGTACTTCATTACATTCTCTGATAATCTCTCAAGATTCAGACATATGTTCCTGTTGAAACACAAGTCCGAACCTTTTGAGATATTCACAGAACATAAGATAGAAGTAGAGAACCAAAAACGGGTATAAGTATTATGTCCTTTGATGTGATCAAGGAGGAGAATACTTGAGCACAGAATTCCTGGATTATTCTAAAGGAGAATGAGATTCTCTCTCAGCATTACTCCTCCGTATACACCATAGTACGATGGTATATCGGGGCGGAGCAATAACACCCTATGTGATATGGTGTGCTCTATGATGAGTACTACTGAGTTTCCTATTTCCTTTTAGGGAGTTATGCACTTATGAAGTTGCATACCTATTGAATTAGGTTCCGATCAAATCAGTTGCCTACCACTTCATATGTGATATGGAAAGGGAAGAGCCCATATCTTAAGTTTGTTAAGATTTGGGGTTGTCCGGCCTATGTCTAAAAGCAAAATCCGGACAAGCTCGAGACAAAGTCAGATCTGTAGAAGTTTGTTGGATATCCCAAGCATTCGCAAGGGAATATCTTCTACCTAACCGAGGAACAAAAGATGTTTTGTTACTCAGCATGCCACCTTTGTGAAAGGGAATTTCTTGTGAAGAAATTGCTGGTCATGAGGTAGAACTGGAAAGAGTTCCAGCTAGACAAACTGCAGCTGATGATTTAGTAGAACCAAAGGATTCAATAGAAACCAACGAACCTCAGCCTCTCCGCCGATCTACTAGGTTTCCTCACCCACCTGAGAGATACTTTTGTTTCTCTATGACAGTGGGAGCGAGGATTGTATCATGGGATGATGACCTAACTAGTTTCGAGCTGGCTATCAAGAGTGTGACTCTGTAAGAATGGCTGGATGTTTATCGATCTGAGATGGAATCCTTATACACCAACAAAGTATGGACTTTGGTTGCTTTATCTGAAGGGTTAAATCCCCATCAGGAGAAAGTATATCTTGAGAAGATTACTTGGTGTACATGGAAAATTTGAGACTTTCAAAGCTAGACTTATTAAAGGTTTGCATCATTGACCAGGTATGGGTTATGATGAAACTTTTTCTAAGTAGCTATGCTTAAGTCCATCCAGATCCTACTTGCTACGGCTACATACCATGACTACGATATCTGGCAGTTGGGTGTCTTGACTGCTTTTCTAAATAATGATTTAGAAGACAGAGTCTATAAGTACACGGTCAGAGGGCTTCGTAGACTGTGGGAGCAGCGGAAACGTGTGCGAGATATTTTATGGGATAAAGCAGGCATCGCGGAGTTGGAACAACTGTTTTGATGAGTTAGTCAAAAAGTTTGACATCATCAAAATGGTAGATGAACCTTGTATATACAAAAAGGTAGTAGGGAGTATAGTGGTGATCCTCGTAGAGTACGTGGATGACATACTCTTGATAGGGAAGGAGTTTCATATGCTACGCTCGGTCAATCTCCGCTTATCACAAGGATTCTCCATATAAGATCAAAGTGATACCTACTAAATCCTGGGTTTTGGATCTATGAGATAGATCTAATTGGATGTTAGGATACTCACTAGTTGTAGTGAGTTGGTATCAATCGATCCTGGGGAGAATCACTGGAAAGGTTCCAGGGTGATAAGGACGACTGAATGATAGTCACAGGCATTGTCTTTACCCTCAGTAAAGGGACGGTATGTTGGAAGAGTTCCAAGCTAGATACCGTGGCATAATAGACGATAAAGGCTAGATACATCGCTACCAAAGATGCTACCAAAGAGGCAGTCTAGGTGTATATTAGTTCATGAGATGAACTTCGTTCCTCCCATTGTGTGACAATGGAGTTGTGGCTTATGCCAAGGAACGCCCGTCCCATCAGTGATCCAGACATATTCTTAGGCAGTATCACCTGATCGAGGAGATGGTTGATCTCTAGGGGATCGAGGTTAGGAGAGTAGACTCAGAGGACAACACGGCTGATCCACTCACAAAGGCCTTTTCCCAGAGAGAGACTATTATGGGATGGTTGAGTATGAGATACTACAACCACTGCTATCAGATGGCCCTAGTGCAAGTGGGAGATTGTTAGTTATATGTATGCCCTAGAGGCAATTACTATACATAGGATGTATATTGTAGTGGATGCTTGGACATATATAGGGATGACTTTCTTGCTCGATATGATAGTATGCTATCTGGTTACTCTTTACCTTAACGTGCACACTGATTGTCTCTCTGTTACATGTTGGTAAAGCCCTTAGGATGTGTACTTGACTACCTGGACTATGATGCGGATCATACTAGTGGGGACATGGTAGTCCATAAGTACATCCTTCAAAGTCCCTAGTCGTGGGTGTATCGAGACTGGGCATCGATATACTAGAGTAGACTAGCGTGTAGCTTCTCGACCCATATAGATGGGCGATGGATGATCCCATATCCATTGGTGTTTGACATCAGAGATGATATACGGGTGCTCAGTGGAGACTGGGTACACTGGACGGACTCGCCGAGAACTCCCAGATGGTATTATACCTTATGTTAGATGGCAGTTCTCTGGTGACACTGGTACATGTTAGTCTGTATACCCGAGATCGTCATAGAGTCTTGTGTGATTCCTACTGTGCTTTGATTTCCACCTTACCACGTCCAAGAGGGCGTGCAAAACGGTGGTTTTTGGGTACAGTCCCGAGTCACATGGAGGCAATGAGCGATAGGAGGGGTTTCGTCTCTCCCGGTATAGGGAGTTGATGTTGCGCAGTGCTCGATTGGCTATAACAGGAAGTCCTTGGCCAAGGCTGTTTAGGGATTTACTGGTAAGTGTTACCAGTAGTTTCTCGACCCGTTATGAACCTCATATCGACACGACTTATCGAGTTATTGGGGTCTGACGTTTACCACCCATAGACAAGATATGCGACATATCAGACGAACAGACCGGACTGTACGGTAGTGTTGCTCGTTGGATTCACAGGAGTGTGAGCGGGCTTGCTCGTTGATCTTCTGATCGCTCAATACCCGGGTGGCCGTTACGTTTAGCAGACCGCTTGCGGTTTGTGGGTGTTTGATATGATCATCACCTACTACCGGCGTATTGACGAGTCTTTAGAGTCCTACACAGGGGTTTCCTGGCTCAAGCGAAACGAAATAGGAGTGCATATGAGATATGTGCGGGACCGAGAATAATACCAGTATGTGATACTGTATTCTATTCTCGCGATTTGTGACATTGATTGGTTGTATGCGATATAGCCGGGTTATCGGATCAAGTGTTGATTCGATAAGTTGTTGCTATTGATATTAGTCGGTTATATGCGATATGACCGGATCGTTAAATCAAGTGTTGATTTAATGATTTAATGTATAATTATATATTTGATATACTACTTTACATTAACTAGTATTGGTTCACTTAAGATTGATTTTCTCACTTGAATGTGCACATTGTTTATATGTGATATATGCAAGTGTACATGTTTGTATCATGCTTGATGATACAAACAAGTTGTGTGTATGAGACTTGAACCAAATCAAGGTTAGATTAGGGTTTACTATTTTCCTAAGCATATAAAAAAAGAGTGTGACTTTGGTCAAAGTTATCAAGCTTCATGAAGCTTGATAAACATTGACAAAGTCAACTCTTTTGTCATATGTTTAAAGATATTAGTTAACCCAACCTTTAACCTAATGGTTTGGTTAAATCTCTACATGAGTTAAGCATGAGGGCTTAACTCAACCATGGTGCCATTATTTATTGGATAAGTTTCATTTTGGATAATGATTCATATGATTCTTTTCTTCTTCTTCATCTTCATCAAGCTCACAAAAGCTTGATAACTCCAATAGTGCCATGAGAAAAAGAGTGAGAAATCCAATTCTAAAGTGAACCCACTTCCTATTTCTTCATCCTCTACCACTTTCCATGTAGTATAGGGTGTTCTCTTCACAAAGTTTTTGACCAAGTGAAGGAATAGCTTGAGTTTGAGTCTCCCCGACGCAGATCATCTTCGGCCTCGAAGTCAACGACCTAGCCCGCTCATTTCTCCGACGAAACCATTGCTAGAGTCCTGGATCCCGATGATCGCAGCGGAGGGACGTCATCTCGGAGCTAAAGAAGTGGTGGACCGGATCTACAAAGGTTGTAATCCCTTTCACTTATTAGCAAAGTTGTTTGCTTGCTTGTAGTTTCGCCTTTACTTCTAGTTAACGATCTATATTAGGGTTTCTCGGCACCGGAAAATTTTTGTTTGGCATGGTTGATGCCTTGTGGAACCTCTTGAGTGTGCCTAGTAACCCTACAGGAGGTTGTGGTGGCTGCTTAAGAACAGGTTGAGATCCCTGTACTTTAAGACTTTTGAATCTTATGAGCCATGAGGGTCTCATAAGAGGGTTCTCCTTACGAGTCGTGAGGATCTCGTAAGTGTGTTTTCTCCTTAAGGATCGTGGGGATCCCTATGTGTATTGCTCCTTTGTGAGTCGTAATGATCTCACGCAGGTGGTTTCTCCTCACAAGGTTGAGAGGACCTTGCAAGTGTCTTTTAATGAGATTGCGCCCTTTCGGGTTTTCACAAAATTCGCCCGTAGCCCTGCTGTTTTTACTCACGGAGCCCTCTCGGGTTTTCATCCGTGCCCTTTTCGCTTATGGACTTACCGTTTTTTTTACCACGTCAGCCTGAGGATGCCGCGGGTTGGTAGTAGTTTAACGAAGTTTCGGTCATAGGTCCGAGATTTTTCGGGCAACGTAAAATTACGCAGCTAGATTTTCTCACGAATCTTCACATCTTTTGTGTCGGAGGTGGATTCCTTGAGGAGAGGGCTGAGGGCGATTTCTTCGTTAGAGTCGCTTCTAAAGGTGATGACTTGCGATCCCTTGGTGTCGACTATGTGACAGTTGCCAGCGGCTCTTTTGCGCTCATCTGTCATGCTTTTCTGTTCCCGACGAGCCTTGCGCTTCACTCGTTGAACGTGTCGTCGATGGGAAACATATCCCTGCCACTAGTTTTTAAAGGCTATGCACTCCTCGGTAGGGTGTGCAATCCTCTGATGGTATAGGTAGAAATTAGGATGCATGTCCGCTTCATCAAGACGTATATTGCCAGGGGAATTTCCTTTGAAAGAGGGCAACTTCATTCCTATTGCCAGGGCCCTAGCGAATCGTTTCCTTACTTTAAGCTTGCTTTTGCTGGCGATAGGGATGCTTTGCTCCAGTTGGGGCATCTCGACCTTTTCCTCCAGTCGTCGGCGTTTGGCTTTTTCGAATATATCCAGTTCACGCTCTCGATTGGCTTTGCTTTTATGATGGGTTTTGTTCAGTAGCAAGTCGATCATCTCGTCAGACGGTTCCAAGGGTTTTGGCTTCGATCCTGCCCCCAGCTCTTTTCTGCTGTCCTCTATCACCGAGTGAGCTTCTTCGTTAGTTAACGCTGAATGAGAGATCATGTGGCAACTTTCCACATAGTCCTCAGATTCTCTTGACGAGTCATCCCTATCGTTATTGTCGTTATCTCCGTTCTCAAGGATATTGTTGAGAAATTCTTGGAGTGTGACCGGGGTCGTCGCCATCTGGTTTTATTTTTCCAGAGCGTCAATCAGTTTTTGCAGGTCTGTGCGCTTATTATCAAGCTTCACGGGCTTTTGGGTCTTCTTCTTCTTCTTTGAAGACTTTGACGGCTGGGTGCGAGCGCTTTGACTATCACCACCAATTTTTATAGTTGGGCACGGTTTCAGCATTCCCTCGATGATCTCGGGTTCCAGTGGATTTTTCCACCTGATTGCCGGGCACGTTTGGAGATCCTTCAGCATTCTTTTCGTCTTTGCCGAAAGAACAACTTCCCATGGGGCTTCCCTTATGAATGAACATGATGCCCCCGGCATGTCCACTTTTTTAGGGGCGTGAGGTTGTGGTGGGTTCACCTTCCAGTTTTCGGATAATGCGAACTTGCCTTGTCGGTATTGGTCTTTAATCCAGCCTTTGAAGACGAAGCAATCTTCGATTGGATGGCTTACTGCTTGGTGGTAAGGGCAGTAATTAGGATTGTTGACATCACCTGGCTGCAACGGACGTTTTGGATCCGGCAAATTTATGAGCCTGTTGCGCACTGCCAGCTCGAACAGTCTCCTCATTTTATCCTAGGGAAACGAGTAAGGACGTCCCAGTCTTTCCTGGAGGGATGGGTGTGAACGCACGTTGTTTTGGCGAACAACCGGCTTTAAGTTGCTCGGCTGTTGTTGAGTATTGGCGACGAAAGTTGCTTTTCCTTTCCCTTTTTCATTTCGAGAGTCCGGCTTTGGAGGAGACGGTCTATGACCCATCTGGTCCATTTGGGCCAACTTGTCAATCAAGGCCTGGAACGTGGTCGGCTTGAAGAACATCATGAATTGCGAGATGGTCGCTTGAAGGTCAAGAGTACCGACGAACATGCCTACCGTAGGCGCTTCTTCGATGCGCTGCTCGCACTTCGACCATAAATTTCGCCATCGTATTGAATATTGGACCCATGTTTCTCCATGCTTCACCCTGGCATTGATCAGTGCTGTGATTGGGGTATGTTCGTGTAAGTGCACGGCGGCGCCCCGGCCGTCAATCCGACGCCGAAATGCGGAAACGAAACTTTTTACAAAACTTGTAAACCGGCACCACCGCGCACTTTAAACCCGGATCGGGCCATTAACATATTCCTAGCAAAATAGAGAAAGGGTAGAGAGATATACCGAGCGATCCGTGTCCTTCGGTCATCTCGTCGTCGTCCCGATCTCCCCGTGGAATCTCCGGTCTTCATCTCCTCGTCGGAAGGGCACCACGTCGCCGGGTTCTTTTACGGGCTCCCACCTCTTGACCGAGGCAACTCGGGCATGAAGTTGGCGAGTCGACGTGTCCAAGAATTGCTGTAGAATAAGTGTAGTGCTCTTTGTCTCTCTTGGGGTTGAAGTTGCCATTTGGTGGAGGAAATGAACTATGTACTTTTGTGGTGGCTTTTGGGAATTTTGTAGTAAGCAAATGAGAACCAAATCCCTCACAAAATAAATCCCTCACCCCTCTACAATGTGTGGCCGGCCATGATCAAGGAAAGAATGAGAGGAGAGAGTGAGTGGATCAAAAATGAGTGAGCCAAATAATGCAAGAGAGAGAAAGGGTTATCATGATCACAAACCAAGTCCAACACTCATACAACCATCATAACACCAAAGGTCAAGCCATCATGAACAAAAGAAAGTCAAGGGATGGTGGAACCATCATGAAACCATTGAAAGTCAAGACGGCCAAACGCGGAAACGGTGATAAACTTAAATTTTGCGGACTTAGCAAACCGGCACCACCGCGCACTAAACACCCGGATCATGCCATTAAACTAGTCTAAGCTAACAAGAGAATGAGTTACAGATATACCGACTGATCCGAGTCCTTCGGTCTTCATCTCCACTCCGATCTCCTTGCGGGATCTCCGTCCGTCTCCTCCTCGTCGGAAAGGGCACCACATCGCCTGTAGCTTTTACGGGCTCCCACCTCAATACCGAGGTAACTCGGGCGCGAAGCTGGCGAATCGACGCGTCCAAGATTTGCTGTAGGAAGTTGTGTAGAGTATGTCTCTTTGGGGTTGGTTGCCTTTGGATGGAGGAAACATGAATGGACTTTGGAATGAAGTGAGGAATTTTGCAAGCATGAAAATGATATGTGAATTAATCCCTCATACCAAAAATGAACTCCTCTCTCTCTCACTCCAAGATGTGGCCGGCCAAAACAATGAGATGAGAATGGTGGTGGAAAAATGAAATCAACCATACTAAAACCATGAAGGAGAGTGAGTGTAGGAAAAGGTGGAGAGTGACCATATCCAAAACATCAACCATGCTTATATCTATTCACACCTTAACCTCATTAATGCAAAAGTATGGATGAAAGATTCTAATCCTATCATAATCAAGACAAGTGCAAGAAACCCCCTCCTCAAATGTTATTTGCACAATTGCAAATAACCCCCTCCATCGGAAAAGTCCGGCCGGGAAAGAACAAAGGAAAACCGGCCGGAACGGAATGCAAACTGGCAACTCCAGAAAACTGATCCCGTAATAAATTACAGGAAAACCCCATACTGTGCATACACACCCGCATCTGTATTCCGTCCGGATACAAATGCAATGAGACAAAATCTACACTGTACTAAACTAGGACCGGCTTAAACCAAAGCCGGCTAGTAATATCCGTTCGATCCTGATCCGTGCAATACCGCACGTATCTGATCGAACCCTGCCATATAACCATACGGCCACTAGTACAAACTGTCCGATCCTGATCCGTGCAATACCGCACGTATCTGATCGGACCCTGCCATATCTCCATACGGCCTCTACAGCGTTTCGCCCGAAAGCTTGAGTAACTGAAAGTGTGGTGGACTCTAAAGACTCGTCAATACTATGGCTGTGGATTTAACCACTAGCACGTCATAGGTATAAGCCAATACGTGACGGGCCACCAGCTATTGACTAAAAGGGACGTCGATGAGGAAGCTCACCCCGACACCCAACTGAGCCTGTCAGTGACAATATCCGTACAGTCCGGTCCGTTCGTCTATAAGCATCGCATGTCGGGCCTAGGGGGTTGGTAAAAGTCAGACCCCCAAAAGCGGTACAAGTCGTGTCGGAGTGTAGCCCAGAACACCCTGAGATACTACTGGAATACCTACCAGTAAATCTCCTGCCTTGGCCAAGGTCTTCGTGTAATGGCTCTCCTAGACACAGCGCGACCTCACTCCCAATACCGGGAGAGACGAACCCCTGAAGATCCGCTCACTGCCTCCATGTGGCTCGGGACTGTACCCAACTAAAACCTGTTTGCACGACTCCTTTGAGCCGTGGTAGGGTAGTAATCAAAGTACAGTGGGAACTCACACGAGACAAATGACGATCCCCAGGTCGATGAACTAACCTGTACACATGTCACCAGGGAACTGCTATCTGACGTCAGGTATAAGACCAACTAGCATGTTCCCGGCGAGTCCTGTCCGGTGTACTCATAACCCAATGAGCACCTGTATACATCTTAGGTGAACCAACTGACACCAGTGGCTTGTGAGACCGGCCACCGCCCCTCGTCGGGGTCTCGACTGTATACACTAGTCTACTCTGGAGAATCGATGCCCTGTCTCGAAACTCCTACGACTAGGGACCTTTTAAGGATGTGCTTATAGACTCTAGCTCTCACTTATATGATCGCCCTCATACTGCTGGCAGTCAAGCATGAATCCTAGGGGCTCTATCAACGTGCAATAGCGACATGTCATGTCACCTAAAGCAGTACACGATGATAAAGGTAAACCAGATAGCAAACTATCATCTCGAGTAAGACTGTTCTACCGGGATAGGTCCTCCCTCAATCATTGCAATCACGTGCCTGTGATCCAATAATTGACTCTGAGGGCACTATCTCCAACAATCTCCCACTTGCACTCAAGGCTAATTATTGCGATGTCGCATACTCACAGCCCGTGTGATACCGAACACCCAACTCCCCTACTAGTCAGTTTCACAAAATCCGTTTGCGAAACTATTGCGTTCGAGGAATAGCCTCAGTGAGTGGATCCGCCTAGAAGTTTCTTTCTATGTCTCTCTATATCTCAAGTTCGCGGAGAAAACCATCTCCCGAAATGAGCAATACCTATCTTAGAATGTCTGGATGTCTGATGGGACCTAGCTCATAAATGAACTCCAAATCCAAACTTCTTCGACTGTATCGTCAACCGAACTTAATCAGTATCCTGCGCCATGCCACCCTCAGTATTGCCTTGGACCACCTGTCCAAAATACTGCCCCTTGTCAGAAGGAAAACTATAACTCTGACAACCTGCTTGTCGTCCATGTCACCTTGGAAGCCTGGAATGATAACTGTCTCCCGAAGGAGAATGCTGCTATCATATCCCTAGAACATCCACTTATGTTCTAAAACTGCTTCCGACTGTTTCTTCAGGATTGGATCAATGTCAACTTATTGCATCTAGTGCAAGAACAACATCTGGTGTGGTACTTGACATCTCATGATTGACTCAATTGCCTAAGCAAGTGATCTGCCAATTATGCACATCCCTCTCTACTTTAGTCTGTAAGACACCTTTAGAGAGGGTGACTCCATTACCTGCAGGTACACTACCGTGCCAGGAGTCGTCCATTCTAAATACTCTTAGAATGCTGTCTAAGTACCCAGATTGGGAAACCACCCAAATCTAGATCTAAAACCATAGATCTAGTAACCAGTATGTCTGACATAATGTCCAAGTCCTTTGTGGAGAAAACACTGTGTGACGACCAAAGTATAACCGATCGTAGTATAGGAATATCACTTCCTACTATCTTCTCAGCAGATCCATCCCCTATTCTGATGACGTCAAACCTATGACTGTCACAACAGAAATGGATGATCTATCTCCGCTACATCTGCTTTAGTCTATAAATAGACATAAGTCTGATGTCCACCAATGCTTCCGCTGCTCCCACTGACTACGACAACCCTTTGCCAGAGTCATATAGACGTGCACTTCTAAAACTAGTTTAGAACGACGCTATATTCATCCTCCTGCCGGGTCTCGCAGCCTGGAACAACAACAATGGCAGTTGTGGGTAAACAAGAACTTCCCTGTCACCGTCCTTGAGGCTACCGGAGTACCTCTCGGGTGCCTGAAGTTACCCACCTTATCTGCGGAGTGGCCAATGGAATGTCAAATCAGATTGAATCTTCAGGTTCCTTATCAAATCTTCAGTAATCGTTTGCGGTTCTGGAATCACTTCCAGTTCTACTATACTCCCACTACTGTTTTTGAAAAAATCCATTTTTAATAAAACTGTGGCGAGTCTAGAACAATATTTCTATTGATCTGCCAGATGGTAGAAAATCAACCCTCGTCATAGCCTGGGTCAACCCACAAACAGCCATTACAGAAACGTGCCTATGAGTTATCCAGAGTCTGGTTTTAAGCATAAGCCGGACAACTCCCCGCACCTTAACATCGTTAAGATATGAACTGTTCTATATCCAACATAGAACCAGAGGCACTGATTTAATTGAACCAGATTCAAATCATGCAACCATCTCCAGTGCATGTCAACTAAATGGAAGGAGGCCGATCAGCGTTACTCAACTTAGGAATGCTTCCAATTATGAGTAACCTGAAAAAGAAGCAATTTCTCTTTATCATTACTATCAACTGAATACCATACACAAGTATCTACATCTTCGATCACTTTGAAGAATCCCGATACTTGCTACACCTGGTTCTCTACTCTATTCAAATACCTATAACTCCTCAAAACTTAGACCCTGTGTTTCTACGAAACACATGTCTAAGAACTAGAGAAGTCAAAAGTAAACAGAATATAGTATGAGGACCAACCCCTTTGTCCTAATGGACATTGGACAACATACAATACTCTGTATAAGTCCGCTGAGTCTAACAACTCTTTCACTGTGTGTCGTAGGTTGAAAACTGTACTTATGGTTAAGAAGAATTACACCGCCGTTTAATGCTCCTTACCTAACCATCTACTGATATAGGTAAATGTCATCGACATAATATCAAAAGGTATATCTCACTCTATGAAAATAGACGTACAGATATATCAATTTGAAATTGGTGCACAACAGCGGATATTCAAAACCAAATATTTGCCGACCGGCGAACAGCCCAGGTGATTTCCTCAAATATCACCAATTACAACGAATCCCGATATAATGAGGATGGTCACCTAATTCCCAATAACTTACTCCCACTCATCATCTGTAAAACCATACAGATGTGAGAATCATACCTGGTAAATACATACCCTGGAGCAAGTGTCTAATCGGGAAATCAGTTTTCTTTTAACAGTACACAGTGAAACTGAAACATTGAAATGTTTCGGTGGGGTATCCCGGTATTCTTAGTAATGCCTCTACCATTATCCAGATTCACAACTATAACCGTATAATTCTTTGCCACCTCTCCAAATCCCTTTATATGTCTTTAGTCATTACCTTCTGCACACCCCTTTAGGCCAATTGGTTTTCTTCCTTCCCTACCGTTCGGCACCAGCCTATGGTTTGGAAGAAGACTATCCAATGAGCATAAAGGGTGTACTGTCCTAATCCTAGGAGCACTCGCAACGCGAGAGAAGGTGAAGATAAAAGACAACCGAATAAACCTTATTCCTATTTCTCCTGGACCAGAATCCATCCCCGAACTCGAACAAGTTTCTTTCGAGTTCGTATATAACCATACGATGGAGTATCCAATAAACTGTGGATCTTCGTAGTGACACGGAGTGTCCTGGAGAAATACAAAGGTGATTTAGGATTGGCGAAGAAATATTTGGTTTGGTCGTGAATATCAGTCGCAATTTACTTTTCCCTCTTACTAATCCCTTGCTTTGTCTTAATCTTAATACCTTCTGTACACCGTTTAGGCTAACTGGTTTTCTTCATTCCCTACCGGTCGGCACCAGCCTATGGTTTGGAAGAAGACTATCCAATTTGCGTAATAGGTGTACTACTCCTAAACCAAGGAGTACTCGCAACCTGAGAGAGGGTGAAAAGAAAAGACAACTGAATAATCCTATCCGTTTTCTCCAGAACCAGAAACCATCCTCGAATTCCTTCGAGTTCGTATCTAACCATACGATGGTTTTGTCCAATGGAAGTGGACGTTCGTAGTAATACGGGGTGTCCCGGAGAAAAGAGTAAAAGTAGGAGTGGCAATGAGGTCTGCAACTCTGACAATCCAAAAGCCAGTGTTAAGTAGGTTCGGTCAACTTGGTCACTGAGTCATAGTCTAGGGTCGGGTCAATGGTCGCTGCCAGAGAGAGAGAGAAAAGAAACACTCAGCGTGCAATCTATCCTAGATCAGAATGGTTACCAATTTATCTAATCTGGAAACCTCCCACTGTACCTCAAATTCTCCTCCAAACCTGAAAGAAGAATTAGTCGGGGTCACCCGAGGAGTAAACCAACTCATCAGTGGGAATCGGGATCCAACTATCATTGCATGATAACGTGACGGAATCTGCTCACGGTATTACACTCCAGAAGGTATGCGCATATCTGGCAAGTTTCAGTTCTTTTGAAACTCCCGATGTGATTTCTGCCCCATGCTCTTATGACCTTGACTAAGGCCAACAAATCATAAGTCACATGTCAAGTTCTACCCGTCATTGTCCAGGTTGATTTGAACCCACCCGTACAAGCCCTTGACTAAGGCCAACAAGGCTATACGACTGTCCCAAACCAACGCATCTATCTATGCAGCATATGAATATCCAATAGCTACCAAACACTGTGCCTTGACTAAGGCCAACAAACACAGCTTGAATACTATTGACTATCCATATGAAACGACGGAGGGCTACGAATGGTTTCTGGCGAAAACCTTTAACGTAATGAACTTGATCTCGTTGAAGGAACGGATAGCTTTTTAGAAAATATAGTGACGAAAACCTTTACTAAAGAGGTCACTCCCGGTGAAGGGATCTCGGCTCTTTCCCCGTAGAATGGGGTGCAGGATATTCCAAATGAATACCGCGATGCAAAGCAAAAGTAATCGGCTATAGTGAAGTTACTGTCCTGACGCAAACTTTTGTCCAAGGGGTCACTCCCGGTGAAGGGATCTCGGCCCTTGCCTCGTCGACTGAGGAGCAGGATATTCCAACTGAATACCACGATGCAAAACAAAAGAGAACGTCCTTGCAATAACAGCTTTTTGAAAAGTGTTCCAACAACATCAGAATAGGTTTGTTTAACTTGCATTGATCCGAATCAACGCAGTCCCATCAATTGATCACACCATAAAGAACGAAAATATACTGACGTACGTATATGCCATCCGCATTCGCCACTGGGTCCCGTCATCACCCGTTAGGTTAGCTAACTAACGGCAGAGCGGGGACTGGACTAGCGCGGATGTAAAACATATACAACATCTACTAATATATATACCAATATATTATATTCGCTCAAGGCGTGAATAGAAATGCAACATCACAGAATGTACAGCATCACAGAACAATACAGATATCTGGGATCCCCGGGTTTCACAGAGCCACTACTGAAACCCGACGTTCCCCTGGTCGTGTGGATAGCCTGTGCAATGAAATCCTAGACCCCTACGGGCACGGCAAGTCACCCGCCAAAAACTGAAGCGAGGCAGCCCCCTTCAGCTCCGTGAATGGACCACCCAGCACTCCACGGAATCCGGCAACTTGGGCACCCCTCCTGGGTCAACCTGTACCCCCTACGAGTGCGGCGAATAGCCCGCCAATCCCAGAGTGAAGCCCCCTCCGTCCCAATGCCATGAGATGCGGGCTTGTTGCCCTCTAGAACCCGGCTATCCGTGCACCCCACCGCGGGGTAATCCTAGTACAGAAAGTAAAAATACATACAACGGGTACATCGACCGCAACCAGGTCGTGCCCCAAAATAATAATACAAACAGGCAGTGACGGCAGTCCACATGTCGGACGCTCGCCCCGCAATATCAAATGTACATAATACCACCACAACTGTACTAGCATTGCAACCAGGCTATCCCCACGACCGATCCGCAACATCACAGCATAAACATAGAACATCAACGTGAAAGTCACGTTCGCAAATCCGTCTAACCGGGCTATAGCAGTTAGACAGGATTTACCGATCGAGTGACATTCACGGTCACAGATATAATGTAAATACTGTGAAAAATGTGTTTAAAATATCCGATCGATCAAAAATTAACAAGTGGGTCCTTAATCAAAACTGTAGCACTCACAGAAATCCTGGGCCCAATTTTAATATTCCAAAACCCATATTTTAAGCCCATAAGGCCTCTGAAAAAATTTGGTGAAGTGATGTGAATAGTGCGCGGCGGAAGGGCCGCACGAGGGGGGGTTTCGCGGCGGTTCCGCGCTCCTACTGTGGAGTTACTTCGTCAAATTTTTACAGAACTCTTAGATTTTCCAGTACATCAATATTTTACAACCTGAAAAATTTTTCGAGACCAAAAATTTTCAACAGAAACTGATTCGAACTAAAATGCAGTTTTGGAACATTCGATCGATCGAAACAGAAAAACACATTACACCAAGCTAGACTATGTTAATGGCGAGGCTCTGATACCACTGTAAGTGCACGGCGGCGCCCCGGCCGTCAATCCGACGGCCAAACGCGGAAACGGTGATAAACTTAAATTTTGCGGACTTAGCAAACCGGCACCACCGCGCACTAAACACCCGGATCATGCCATTAAACTAGTCTAAGCTAACAAGAGAATGAGTTACAGATATACCGACTGATCCGAGTCCTCCGGTCTTCATCTCCACTCCGATCTCCTTGCGGGATCTCCGTCCGTCTCCTCCTCGTCGGAAAGGGCACCACATCGCCTGTAGCTTTTACGGGCTCCCACCTCAATACCGAGGTAACTCGGGCGCGAAGCTGGCGAATCGACGCGTCCAAGATTTGCTGTAGGAAGTTGTGTAGAGTATGTCTCTTTGGGGTTGGTTGCCTTTGGATGGAGGAAACATGAATGGACTTTGGAATGAAGTGAGGAATTTTGCAAGCATGAAAATGATATGTGAATTAATCCCTCATACCAAAAATGAACTCCTCTCTCTCTCACTCCAAGATGTGGCCGGCCAAAACAATGAGATGAGAATGGTGGTGGAAAAATGAAATCAACCATACTAAAACCATGAAGGAGAGTGAGTGTAGGAAAAGGTGGAGAGTGACCATATCCAAAACATCAACCATGCTTATATCTATTCACACCTTAACCTCATTAATGCAAAAGTATGGATGAAAGATTCTAATCCTATCATAATCAAGACAAGTACAAGAAACCCCCTCCTCAAATGTTATTTGCACAATTGCAAATAACCCCCTCCATCGGAAAAGTCCGGCCGGGAAAGAACAAAGGAAAACCGGCCGGAACGGAATGCAAACTGGCAACTCCAGAAAACTGGTCCCGTAATAAATTACAGGAAAACCCCATACTGTGCATACACACCCGCATCTGTATTCCGTCCGGATACAAATGCAATGAGACAAAATCTACACTGTACTAAACTAGGACCGGCTTAAACCAAAGCCGGCTAGTAATATCCGTTCGATCCTGATCCGTGCAATACCGCACATATCTGATCGAACCCTGCCATATAACCATACGGCCACTAGTACAAACTGTCCGATCCTGATCCGTGCAATACCGCACGTATCTGATCGGACCCTGCCATATCTCCATACGGCCTCTACAGCGTTTCGCCCGAAAGCTTGAGTAACTGAAAGTGTGGTGGACTCTAAAGACTCGTCAATACTATGGCTGTGGATTTAACCACTAGCACGTTAGAGGTATAAGCCAATACGTGACGGGCCACCAGCTATTGACTAAAAGGGACGTCGATGAGGAAGCTCACCCCGACACCCAACTGAGCCTGTCAGTGACAATATCCGTACAGTCCGGTCCGTTCGTCTATAAGCATCGCATGTCGGGCCTAGGAGGTTGGTAAAAGTCAGACCCCCAAAAGCGGTACAAGTCGTGTCGGAGTGTAGCCCAGAACACCCTGAGATACTACTGGAATACCTACCAGTAAATCTCCTGCCTTGGCCAAGGTCTTCGTGTAATGGCTCTCCTAGACACAGCGCGACCTCACTCCCAATACCGGGAGAGACGAACCCCTGAAGATCCGCTCACTGCCTCCATGTGGCTCGGGACTGTACCCAACTAAAACCTGTTTGCACGACTCCTTTGAGCCGTGGTAGGGTAGTAATCAAAGTACAGTGGGAACTCACACGAGACAAATGACGATCCCCAGGTCGATGAACTAACCTGTACACATGTCACCAGGGAACTGCTATCTGACGTCAGGTATAAGACCAACTAGCATGTTCCCGGCGAGTCCTGTCCGGTGTACTCATAACCCAATGAGCACCTGTATACATCTTAGGTAAACCAACGGACACCAGTTGCTTGTGAGACCGGCCACCGTCCCTCGTCGGGGTCTCGACTGTATACACTAGTCTACTCTGGAGAATCGATGCCCTGTCTCGAAACTCCTACGACTAGGGACCTTTTAAGGATGTGCTTATAGACTCTAGCTCTCACTTATATGATCGCCCTCATACTGCTGGCAGTCAAGCATGAATCCTAGGGGCTCTATCAACGTGCAATAGCGACATGTCATGTCACCTAAAGCAGTACACGATGATAAAGGTAAACCAGATAGCAAACTATCATCTCGAGTAAGACTGTTCTACCGGGATAGGTCCTCCCTCAATCATTGCAATCACGTGCCTGTGATCCAATAATTGACTCTGAGGGCACTATCTCCAACAACCATCATGATGCAACAATATACAAATACCACCCTCCACAATGCTAATTTGCACAATTGCAAATAAGCCCCCATCCACCAATTTTCAGCCAAGGAAAAATACAAAGGAAAATGGCCGAAACGGAATGCAAACTGGCAACTTCAAAAATCTGATCCCGTAATAAATTACAGGAAAAACCGGCGACTGTATATACATAACTGCATTTGTATTCCGACCGAATACAAATGCAATGAGACAAAATCTACACTGTACAATACTAGGATCCGGCTTAAACCAAAGCCCGCTAGTATTATCCGTCCGATCATGATCTGTGCAATACCGCACGTACATGATCGAACCCTGCCATATCTCCATACGGCCTCTATAGCGTTTCGCCCGAAACTTGAGAAAACGGTCTGTGGGGGACTCTTAAGACTCGTCAACACTTTGGCTGCGGATTTAACCACTAGCACGTCAGAGGTATTAACCATACGTAACGGGCTGCCAGGTATTGACAAAAAGGGACGTCGATGAGCGAACTCATCCTGACACCCTACTGAGCCTGTCAGTGACAATATCCGTACAGTCCGGTCTGTTCGTCTATGAGCATCGCAAGGCGGGCCTAGGGGGTTGGTAAAAGTCAGACCCCCAAAAGCGGTACAAATCATGTCGGAGTGTAGCCCAGAACACCCTGAGATACTACTGGAATACCTACCAGTAAATCTCCTGCCTTGGCCAAGGACTTCGTGTAATGGCTCTCCTAGACACAGCGCGACCTCACCCCCAATACCGAGAGAGACGAACCCCTGCAGATCCGCTCACTGCCTTAATGTGGCTCGGGACTGTACCCAACTAAAACCTGTTTGCATGTCTACTTTGAGCGTGGTAGGGTAGTAATCAAAGTACAGTGGGAACTCACACGAGACAAATGACGATCTCAGGTCGATGAACTAACATGTACACATGTCACCAGGGAACTGCTATCTGACGTCAGGTATAAGACCAACTAGCATCTTCCCAGCGAGTCATGTCCGGTGTACTCATAACCCAATGAGCACCTGTATACATCTAAGGTGAACCAACTGACACCAATGGCTTGTGAGACCGGCCACCGCCCCTCGTCGGGGTCTCTACTGTATACACTAGTCTACTCTGGAGTATCGATGCCCTGTCTCGAAACTCCCATGACTAGGCACCTTTTAAGGATGTGCTTATAGACTACCAGCTCCCATGTATATGATCGCCCTCATACTGCCGGCAGTCAAGCAAGAATCCTACGGGCTCTATCAACGCGAAATAGTGACCTGTAAGGTCACTTAAAGCAGTACACGATGATAAAGATAAGCCAGATAGCATACTATCATCTTGAGTAAGACTGTCCTACTGGGACAGGTCCTCCCTCAATCATTGCAATCACGTGCCCGTGATCCAATAATTGACTCTGAGGGCACTATCTCCAACAATCTCCCACTTGCACTCAAGGCTAATTATTGCGATGTCGCATACTCACAGCCCGTGTAATACCGAACACCCAACTCTTCTACTAATCAGTCTCACAAAACCAATTTGCGAAACTAATGTGTTCGAGGAATAGCCTCAGTGAGTGGATCCGCTTTGATGTTTCTTTCTATGTCTCTCTTTATCTCAAGTTCGCGGAGAAAGCCATCTCCCGAAATGCGCAATACCTGTCTTAGAATATGTCAGGATATCTTATGGGACCTAGTTCATAAATGAACTCCAAATCCAAACTTCTTAGACTGTATCGTCAACTGAACTTAATCAGTATCCTGCGCCATGCCTCCCTCGGTATCCGCCTGGACCACCTGTCCATAGTACTTCCCCTCGTCAGAGGGAAAACTATAACTCTGATAACCTCTCTGTCATCCAGGTCACCTTGGAAGCCTGGAATGATAACTGTCTTCCGAATGAGGCTGTCGTTATCATATCCCTAGAACATTCACTTATGTTCTAAACCTTCTTCCGATTGTTTCTCCATGATTGGATTAATATCAACTTATTGCATCTCGTGCAGAAAACAACCTCTGGTGTGGTACTTGACATCTCATGATTGGCTCAATTTCCTAAGCAAGGGATCTGCCAATCATGCACATCCCTCTCCACTTTAGTCTGTAAGACACCTTTAGAGATGGTGACTCCATCACCTGCAGGTACACTACCATACCAGGAGTCGTCCATCCTAAAACACCTTTAGAATGTTGTCTATGTACCCAGATTGGGAAACTACCCAAATCTAGATCTAAAACCATAGATCTAGTAACCAGAATATCTGATATGATATCCATATCCTATGTGGAGAAACCACTGTGTGACAACCAAAGTATAACCGATCGTAGTACAGGAATATCACTTCCTGCTCTGTTTATGTCGTCCAAATACCAGGACATCACACCCTACTACCTTCTTAACAGATCCATCCCCTATTCTGATGAAGTCAAACCTATGGCTGTCACATCAGAAATAGATGATCTATCTCCGCTGTATCTGCTTTAGTCTATAAATAGACATAAGCCACCTGTCCACTATGCTTCCGCTGCTCCAACTGACCATGACAACCCTCTGGCAGAGTCATATAGACATACACTTCTAAAGCTAGTTTAGAACGACGCTATACTCACCCTCCTTCCGGGTCTCACAGTCTGGAACAACATCAATGGAAAGTCTGGGTAAACAAGAACTTCTCTGTAACCGTCCTTGAGGCTACCGGAGTACCCCTCAGGTGCATGAGGTTACCCACCGTATCTGCGGAGTGGCCAATGAAATGTCAAGCCAGATTGAATCTTTAGGTTCCTATCAAACTTTCAGTAATCGTTTGCGGTTCTGGAATCACTTCCAGTTCTACCATACTCCCACTACTGTTTTCTGAAAAAATCCATTTTTGTTAAAACTGTGGCGAGTCAAGAACAATATCACTATTGATCTTCCAGATGGTAGAAAGTCAACCCTCGTCATAGCCTGGGTCAACCCACAAACAACCATTACAGACACATGCCTTGAGTTACCCAGAGTCTGGTTTTAAGCATAAGCCGGACAACTCCCCGTACCTTAACAATGTCAAGATATGAACTGTTCTATATCCAATACAGAAACAGAGGCACTAATTTAATTGAACCAGATTCAAATCATGCAACTGTCTCTAGTGCATGTTAACTAAATGGAAAGAGGCCGATCAGCATTACTCAACTTAGGAGTGCTTCCAATTATGAGTAACCTGAAAGAGAAGCAAGTTCTCTTAATCATTACTATCAACTGAATACCCTACACAAGTATCTACATCTTCGATCACCTTGAAGAATCCCGATACTTGCAATACCTGGTTCTCTACTTTATTCATATACCTATAACTTCTCAAAACTCAGACCTTGTGTTTCTACGAAACTCTTGTCTGAGAACTAGAGAAGTCATAAGTAAACCGAATATAGTACGAGGACCAACCCCTCTGTCCTAATGGACACTGGACAACATACAATACTCTGTATAAGTCCTTTGAGTCTAATAACTCAAACCCTGTGTGTCGTAGGTTGAAAACAGTACTTATGGTTAAGAAGAATTACACCGCTGTTTAATGCTCCTTACCTAACCATCCACTGATATAGGTAAATGTCATCGACATAATTTCAAAAAAGTATATCTCACTCTATAAAAATAGACGTACAGACATATCAATTTGAAATTGGTGCATGACAGCGGATATTCAAAACCAAATATTTTCCATCCGGCAAACAACCCAGGTGACTTCCTCAAATATCACCGATTACAACGAATCCCGATATAATGAGGATGATCTCCTAATTCCCAAAAACTTAATCCCACTCATCATCTGTAAAACCATACAGATGTGAGAATCATACCTGGTAAATACATTGTTAGTTGTATGTATGCCTTAGAGGCCAGTATTGTACAGATGATGTATATTATATTGGATGCTTGGACATATATAGAGATGAGTTTCTTGCTCGATATGATAGTATGCTATCTGGTTGCACTTTATCTTAACATGTATACTAGTCTCTTTATACTGTCTTATAGTTACATGTTGGTAAAGCCCTTAGGATGTGTACTTGACTACCTGGACTGTGATGCAGATCATACTAGTGGGGACATAGTAGTCCATAGGTACATCCTTCAAGGTCCCTAGTCGTAGGTGTATCGAGACGGGGCATCGATACACCAGTGTAGACTAGCGTATACGCTTCTCGACCTATGAGATGGGCGATGGATGATCCCATATCCATTGGTGTTTGACATCAGAGATGGTATACGGGTGCTCAGTGGAGACTGGGTACACTGGACGGACTCGCCGAGAACTCCCAGATGGTATTATACCTCACGTCAGATGGCAGTTCTCAGGTGACACTTGTGCAGGTTAGTCTGTAGACCCGAGATCGTCATAGAGTCTTGTGTGATTCCCACTGTGCTTTGATCTCCACCTTACCACGTCCATGAGGGCGTGCAAAACGGTGGTCTTTGGGTACAGTCCCGAGTCACATGGAGGCAATGAGCGATAGGAGGGGTTTCGTCTCTCCCGGTATTGGGGGTTGATGTTGCGCTGTGCTCGATTGGCCGTAACAGAGAAGTCCCTGGCCAGGGCTGATTAGAGATTTGCTGGTAAGTGTTACCAGTAGTTTCTCGACCCGTTATGAGCCTCACATCGGCACGACTTATCGGTTATTGGGGTCTGACGTTTACCACCCCTAGACTTGATATGCGACATATCAGACGAACAGACCGAACTGTACGGTAAGTGTTACTGGTTGGATTCACAGGAGTGTGAGCGGGCTAGTTCGTCAATCTTCTGATCGCTCAATACCGGGATGGCCGTTACGTTTAGCAGACCGCTTGCGGCTTGTGGGTGCTTGATATGATCAGCATCTGCTACCGGCGTATTGACGAGTCTTTAGAGTCCTACACAGAGGTTTCCTGGCTCAAGCGAAACGAAATAGGAGCGCATATGAGATATATGCGGGACCGAGAATAATGCGTGTATGTGATACCGCATTTCATTCTCGCGATGAATGTTTCGATTGGTTGTATGCGATATGACCTAGTTATCGAATCATTGATTCGATAAATCGATACATTGAATACTAATCGGTTATGTGCGACATGACCGGATCATTGAATCAAATGTTGATTTAATGATTTAATGTATAATTATATATTTGATATATTACTTTGCATTAACTAGTATTGGTTCACTTTAAATGGATTTTCTCACTTGATGTGCAAGTTGTATATGTGATATACTTTTGTGCACATCTTTGTATCATGTTTGATGATGCTTGCTCATTTGGTTAAGTGTAAAGAATTAAACCTAGGTTAAGAAAGTGATTAGGGTTTTAATTATCCATTCTTTTATTTATTCATTTTGGAAAAAGAATAGGATAAGAATACAAAATGGTTGCTTTCATTCTTGAACCTTTGTGAAGCTTCATGAAGCTTTGACCAAAGTGACCAATTTGTCTTCATGCTTAACCCTAACCACTATTCTAACCTTGGTCAATTCTCTACACCTAACCATGGTTCCTATTATGATAAGTATTCATTTCTTTTTCATTTTTGATTAACTTATCATAATATTTCCTTCTTCTTCATCTTCTTCTTCAAGAAAGAAAGCTTGATGCCATCAATGGCAACTTGAGTTCTAAAGTGAGAAATCCAATTCTAAAGTAAATCCACCTCCTATTTCTTCACCCTCTACCTCTTGCCAAGTTATTTTAGGTGTTTTCTTCACAAGTTTCACAAATTTGTGAAGTCAGAGCTTGAACTTGTGATGCCTCGACGTAGATCATCTTCGGCACGAAGCCGACGACCTAGTCCGCCCATTTCTTCGATCAAACCGACAATTGAGTCCGGGATTCGGGATGGACAGTGAGAGGACGCCTACGTGGAGCCAAGGAAGTGGATATCCGGATCTACAAAGGTTGTAACTTCTTATCTTTAGTTAAGTTGTTAAATAGATTCGTATTTCGCCTAAACTTCTAGTCAACGATCCGTATTAGGGTTTCTCGGCACCCGTAAAATTTGAAATTGGCATGGTTGATGCCTTGTGAGACCTCTTGAGAGTGCCTAGGATCCCTACAGTGGTATCAGAGCCTAGCTAGAGCCTTAGGCGAAGTCTAGACGACGTTTGAAACCCGAACGAACCCGAAACCCTAAAACCCAAGTGCTCTCTGGACTTTTTCTAAAATCTGGGATTTTTCCATATTAAAAATGCTTAAAAAATTCAGCAGGGAAATCTAAGAATTACGATGCAAAATTTATCCCATGAACAGTAAAGAGTGCGGCGGAACCGCGGCAGAAGCCTGGCTTCTGCCGCGGTTCCGCGGCAATATGATGACATCATCACTCCCGTTTTGCACAGTAATTACTATTTTATTATGCTGAATTTTCTGGGAATTTTTATTTTGACTCAAGATTTGAATTTTCTGGGGTTGTTTTGGGGATTCGGTGTTTCGATCGGGGTATCAGATTTTGTCTATGTGGCTTTCCGGATAATTTTTGAATATGTTAAAAAGTTCGACCGGATATAAATACCCAATTTTTCCCCTGTCGAGAAATTTCCAAGTGTTGGATTTTTCCGTGGTTTAAAGACGTTCTAAGTAGTGCAAGTAACGCGATGGACCCTCTAGAAGACAACAAAGCTTAACTCGATTATGTGACCGTCTTGAACTGCCCTTTGATCCTTCGGGTTTGGGGCAGTACGGCGTGCCACATGTGAGGCGTTGGCTTGACCTTTCTACGGCTGGACCGTTGGTACTGAGGTATGAACTGAATGTTTTTAGAATTATTTCATGTGTTGAGCAGTATCGGCAAAACTTGGGTGTTCGACTGTTCAATCGGAAAGTTTAACATTTTCTGTTTATCTGGAATGTGATACAACAATTGGAATTCACAAGCAGTTATGAGATAACTGAATGAATGTTATAAATCTAGCAGTTTAGTCCTACATGATATTGAAAAGAGTTTTCGATAATGAGACTAAAATACGGGATTTATATCTGTTAGGCATGTGATGTCTAAGTATTTCATTTGATTAGGCATGCGATGTCTAAAGAAGTTGCGGATTCCAATTGTTGTAGTTTTACATTTTCTTTTCTGTGACCATAAGTGTAATATGTGATATCGCCGGTTTCGTTGCTATATGTCAACGACAATTGGGATGCGCATATTTACTTACGTTTGTGATCATGTGATGTTCTGTGATAGATACAGTATATAGTATATATGATATATTATATAGACGTTACTTATGTTTTGCACCCGCACTAGCCCTGCCCTGCTCTGTCGTTAGTTACCTAACCTAACGGTGCACGAGGGGACATCCAGGCGAATGCGGATGGCATAAGTGTACGTCGTATTTATATGTGATGTTTAGGTGACTTAAATGATGGGACTTCATTAATGTGATTAATGAAAGAAAAGAAACCTAAGATGTTGTAGAATCAAATTTTAAAACAAAACAGGTAGCTACAGTTCTTGCTTTGCACAGAGATATATATGATATATCCCGCACCTTATTCGATGAGGAAAGGACCGAGATCCCTTCACCGGGAGTGACTCCTTTAGCAGTAACTAGCAGATGCTACACACTCGGTTTGGTTTTGATTGCTTTTAAGAGTTTTTGCTTTGCACAGCGATATATATGATATATCCCGCACCTCATTCGACGAGGAAAGGACCGAGATCCCTTCACCGAGAGTGACTCCTTAGCAAAACTAGAAAAGCCTCAAAATCACTCCATTTCAAAACTTCATTTTGATTCTACAACGATATCAAGTTCATTACGCAATAGGTTTTCAGAAAAACCTGTCGTAGCCCTCCGTCATTTCAGATGAGTAGTAGTTAGTATTCGTGCTACGTTTGTTGGCCTGCGTCAATGCGTAGTGTGCGGTAGCTAACTAGTATTTATCTGCTTATGCATATGATGCAGATTGGATTAGGGTAGTCGTGCGACTTTGTTGGCCTGCGTCAAGGGTCGTACGGGTGGGTTTAATTCAATCAGGAAATGACGGGTTGAACTTGACTAGCGCACTATGGTTTGTTGGCCTGCGTCAAGGTCATAGGACGCTAGGGGCAAAATATTATCGGGAATTTCAAGTGTTGAAATTTGCAATGAGATTGCATACCTTCTATGAGATAGTTGGATCCCGATACCTACTGTGAGTAAGAGTTACTCCTGGGAGAGTTTTGCACATTGCAATTAGCCGATCAAGTAGGTGTCTAGAAAGGTGTCAACGAGGTTACGCCTCTGGGAAAACGAGGTTTACATTAATTGGGTTCGTGCGAAAGCACGGGGGACCTCCCTCAAAGTACCGACACTGGCCTGGCTAAAAGATTGGCAAACTTGTAGTGTGTAATTAATCCCGGCTAATCTTTCCTTTTAGGGTTTGAAGGAAGATTTGATAAAAAGCAGTGGGAGCCATCCTGATTAGATAAGATAATAACCAATCTGATCTTGCACGAGCATATGCTAAAGTGTTTTCTTCTCTCTCTCTCCAGGTAGCGACCATTTCATGCCTTAATCAAGATAATAATATGGATGTATTGACCGAACCCGCATGTTATACTGTGCTGGGGAACGTTGGTTCCGTTCTTTCTTATAAGAGTTATAGGAATGAACAGGACATAGGGGAATACCAGGATACCCATGCCACCCGAATGAAGAAAGTAAATGATGATGCATTTTCTGTAGGGTTCCTCGACACCCTAGTGAGGTCTCACAAGTGATCAAACACGCAAATTTCTAAAAATTACGGTGCCGAGAAAACCTAGAACGGATCGTTAACTAGATGTTTAGGCGAAACAAGTAAGTAAACGGAAATATAGAAATAGGAAAGGGGATACAACCTTTGTAGATCCGATCCACCAATTCTTAAGCTCCACGATGATCTCCCTCCGCTGTCCAAATCGAACCCCGAACTCAAGTATCGGCTTCGTCGAAGAAATGGGCGGGCTTGATCGTCGGTTCGATACCGAAGATGATCTACGTCGAGGCATCACAAGAACGAGCTCCGCCTTCGCCAAGTCGAGAAACTTGAGAAGACAACACACTCTAGTACATGGCAAGTAGTAGAGGATGAAGAAATAGGAAGTGGGTAGACTTTAGATTTGGATTTCTCACTTGATTTGGCTAGTTGCCATTGAACTAGAAAACTTTTCTTCATGTTGAAGAAGATGAAGAAGAAGAAGAAGATATGATAAGTCTTAATAATAAAAAGAATAAGAATTAAATCTTATCATACTTTTAACCTTAGTTAAGTGTAGAGAAAAGACCATGGTTAATGGAATGGTTAGGGTTAAGGATAAGAACAAAAAAGGAGACTAAGTCAAACCTTCATGAATGTTCAACTAGCAAACAAAACATTCAACCATTCATTTATCCTTTTTCTTTTTCCAAAATGAATAAATAAGAAAGATAAATGAATAAATAATCAAAACCCTAATCATTAACTTAAACCATGGTTTGATTCTTTACACTTAACCAAGCAAGCATGTATCATCAAACATGTGCACAAAACTATATCGCATAAACAATGTGCACAATTCAAGTGAGAAAATCCTTTTAAAGTGAACCAATACTAGTTAACGCAAAGTAATATATCAAATATATAAATATACACTAAATCATTAAATCAACACTTGATTTAACGATCCGGTCATATCGGATATAACCGACTAGTATCATATGTATCGGCTTATCGAATCAATCCTTGATTCGATAACTAGGTTATATCGCATATAACCATTCGATACATTCATCGCGAGAATAGAATACGGTATCACATACACGCATTATTCTCGGTCCCGCCCATATCTCATATGCGCTCCTATTTCGTTTCGCTTGAGCCAGGAAACCTCTGTGTAGGACTCTAAAGACTCGTCAATACGCCGGCAGCAGATGATGATCATATCAAACACCCACAAGCCGCAAGTGGTCTGCTAAACGTAACGGCCACCCGGGTATTGAGCGATCAGAAGATCGACGAGCAAGCCCGCTCACACTCTTGTGAATCCAACTAGTAACACTTACCGTATAGTCCGGTCTGTTCGTCTGATATGTCGCATATCTCGCCTAGGGGTGGTAAACGTCAGACCCCAATAGCTCGATAAGTCATGCCGACGTAAGGTCCATAACATTCGTGAAACTACTGATAACTCTTACCAGTATATCACTGCAACCCTGGCCAGGGATTTCCTGTTATGGCCAGTCGAGCATAGCACAACATCAACCCCCAATACCGGGAGAGACGAATCCCCTCCTATCGCTCATTGCCTCCATGTGAATCGGGACTGTACCCAAAAACCATCTGTTTGCACAACTCAGTAGAGCCATGGTAGGGTGGAAATCAAAGCACAGTGGGAGACACACAAGACTCTATGACGATCTCGGGTCAACAGACTAAGCTGTACCAGTGTCACCAGAGAACTGCCATCTGACGTGAGGTATAATACCATCTGGGAGTTCTCGGCGAGTCCGTTCAGTGTACCCAGTCTTCACTGAGCACCCGTATACCATCTTCGATGTCAAACACCAATGGATATGGGATCATCCATCGCCCATCGCATGGGTCGAGAAGATATACGCTAGTCTACACTGGAATATCGATGCCCCGTCTCGATATTCCCTCGACTAGGAACAATGAAGGACGTACTCATTGACTACCCAGGCCCCACTAGTATGATCTTTATCATAGTCCTGGAAGTCGAGTACACATCCTACGGGCTTTATCAACATGTAATCAGAGAGACAGAAAGTATACACATTAAGATAAAGATCAACCAGATAGCGTATTATCATGTCGAGCAAGAAAGTCCTACCTATATATGTCCCAGCATCCACTACAATATACATCCAATGTACAGTAATGGCCTCTAGGGCATACATATAACTAACAATCTCCCACTTGCACTAGGGCCATCTGCAGCAGTGGTTGCAGTATCTGATACTCAACCATCCCATATGAGTCTCTCTCTGGGATAAGGCCTTCGTGAGTGGATCCGCCGTGTTGTCCTCTGAGTCTACTCTCCTTACCTCGATCATCCCAGAGATCAACTATCTCCATGATCAGGTGATGCTTCCTCAGAATATGTCTGGCTCACTGATGGGACCAGGGTTCCAGGGCCTAAGCCACACTTCCATTGTCATACAATGGTAGGAACCTAGTTCATCTTATGAACCAATATACACCCAAACTTCCTCTTTGGTAGTATCTTCAATAGCGATGTTACCAACCTTTATCGTCTAGTTTGCCACGGTATCTAGCTTGGAACTCTTCCAACATACTGTCCTCTACTGAGGGTAAAGACAATGCCCGGGACTGACATTCAGTCGTCTTTATCACCCTGGAACTCTTCCAGTGATTCTCCCCAGGATCGATTGATACCATCTCACTACATCTAGTGAGAATCCTAGCATCCAATTACATCTATCTCATAGATGAAAACTCAGGATTTAGGAGGTATCACTTTGATCCTATTTGAAGAATCCTTGTGATAATAGGAGATTGATCGATCGTAGTATAGGAAACTCTTTTCCTATCAAGAGTATGTTGTCTACGTACAATACGAAGATGACCACCTTACTCTCTACTACCCTTTTGTATATACAAGGTTCGTCTACCATTTTGATGAAGTCAAACACTTTGACTATCACATCAAAACAGACGTTCCTACTCCGCGATGCCTGCTTCATTATGTAAAGCAACTTGCACACGTTTTCGCTGCTCCCACTGTTTACGAAGACCTCTGGCTGTGTTCTTATAGACGTTCTCTTCTAAATCAGTATTTAGAAAAACAGTCAGGGCACCCAACCACCAGATATCGCAGTCATGGTATGTAGCCGTGGCAAGTAGGATCTGGATGGACTTAAGCATATTCCAAGGAAAAGGTTTCATCATTATCTGTGCCTGGTCGATAACGAAAACCTTTAACAAGTCTAGCTTTGAAAGTCTCAACTTTTCCATCTACACCAAGTAATCTTCTCAAGATATACTTGCTCCTGATGGGGATTTAACCCTTCAGATATAGCAGCTAAAGTCCATACTTTGCTGGTGTACATGGATTCCATCTCAGATCGATAAGCATCCAGCCATTCTTACAGAGTCCCTACTCTCGATGGCCTGCTCGAAACTAGTTGGGTCATCATCTTATGATGCATTCCTCGCTCCCACTGTCATCGAGAAACCGAGGTATCTCTCAGGCGGATGAGGAACCCTACTAGATCGGCGGAGAGGCTGAGGTTCGTTGGGAACTATAGAATCCTTTGGTTCTGTCAAATCATCAACTGCAGTTTTGTATAGCTGGAACCTTTCCAGTTCTACAGAACTGATCCTGCCTCGATCTTGTCCGGATTTTGCTTTAAACATAGGCCGGACAACCCTAAATCTTAACTCGCTTAAGAGATGGGTTCTTCACATACCATATCTCATATGGAGTGGTAGGCACTGATTTGATTCAAACCTAATTCAATAGGTATGCAGCTTCTTAAGTGCATAACCCCAAAAAGGAAATAGGTAACTCGGTAATACTCATCATAGAGCACACCATATCTAATATTGTGCAATTGCTCCGCCCTGATACACCGTTGTGCTGTGGTGTATTCAGAGGAGTAACACTGAGAGAGAATCTCATTCTCCTTTAGAATAGTCCAGGAATTCTATGCACAAGTATTCTCCTCCCTGATCTTATCATAGGACATAATACTTATACCCGGTTATTGGTTCTCTACTTCTAACTTATATTCTGTGAATACCTCAAAAGGTTCGGACTTGTGTTTCAACAGGAACATATGACTGAATCTTGAGAGATTATCTGAGAATATAATAAAGTATAAAGAACCAGTCCTGGCATGTGTAGACAGGAGACTTTACATACATCATCATGTATCAGTCCCAAGAGTTTACTAACTCTTTCTCTGTTTCTAATAAACAGAGCTATGGTCATCTAATCTTTGTGACATGACTGGCAAGTTTCACAAGATGTAAATTCAAACTGATTTAAATATGCATCTTAAATGTAACTTTAGCCAGTCGGGTCGTATTGATGTGACCTAGTCTACAATGCCTCAAGAAGGATTCGTTCATTTCTGAACTCTTCTTCTTGTGTGTGTTCTGTATACTAGGAACTGTAGTTTGATTTAGAACTTCAATGCTTTTAGATAACGTGCCTGAACCTATCAACTTTTGATATAGGAAATGTTCAAAACATTATCAATACAAAATTATATCCTTTCTTTACTAATAAAGAGACTGATATGATTTTGTATATCAGGTTCGGTATCTAATAGCATTTGTTCAGAATCAATGTACTGGTAGTACAAGGTGACAGTGACCAACAGACTTGGCTGCAACACTTGCCCCGGTTTCTGTCTCATGAAACTTATCACCCGTTCTCAGTTTTTCTACCTTTTTGTAGCCCTATGTAACAGCTTACATATCTGGGATCCTGATCCGGTATCATATACCCAGGATGCAGAGGATACTGAGAAACAGTTCTTTATAATGAACACACCCGAAGGAGATGCATCATATGCACTTTCTTCGTTTGGGCGGCATAGGAATTCTGGTATTCCCCTATTTCCTGCTCTGTCTTATTACAATTATAAGTTGGAGCGGGACCAACGTTCCCCAGCTCAGTATAACAAGCGGGTTCGGTCAATACATCCATATTATTATCTTGATTAAGGCGTGATATGGTCGCTACCTGGAGAGAGAGAGAAGAAAACACTCTGCGTGCGCTCTTGCAAGATCAGATTGGTTATATTTTATCTAATCAGGATGGCTCCCACTGTTTTTATCAAATCTTCCTTCAAACCTTAAAAGGAAAGACTAGCCGGGATTAATTACACTCTACAAGTTCGCCAATCTTTCAGCCAGGCCAGTGTCGGTACTTTGAGGGAGGTTCCCCGTGCTTTCGCACGGACCTAATTACTGTAAACCTCATTTTCCCAGAGGCGTAACCCCGTTGACACCTTTCTAGACACCTACTTGATCGGCTAATTGCAAAGTGCAAAACTCTCCCAGGAGTAACAATTACTCGCAGTGGGTATCGGGATCCAACTATCATATAGAAGGTATGCAATCTCATTGCAAATTTCAACACTTGAAACTCCCGATAATGGTTTTTACCCCTAGTACCTATGACCTTAACTAAGGTCAACAAATCATAAGTACTAGTAAAGTTCTACCCGTCATTTCGTGATTAATTAGACCCACCCACATGACCCTTAACTAAGGTCAACAAAGTCACGCGACTGTCCTAACTAATCGCATCAAATGCGGTGTAGGAAGACATCACTTAGCTACCGTACACTGTGCCTTGACTATGGTCAAACAAACACAGCACGAATACTAAGTACTCTACTTCCTAAAATGACGGAGGGTTGCGTATGGTTTTTGTGGAAACCTTTAACGCTTTGAACTTGATCTCGTTGCGGAATCAAATGGTTTTTAAATGGAATGTTTTTGAGGCTTTTCTAGTTTTGCTAAAGGGGTCACTCCCGGTGAAGGGATCGTCGGCCCTTTCCTCGTCGAATGAGGTGCTGGATATATCATATATATCACTGTGCAAAGCGGAAACTATAGAAGCTATCAAAAGACAAACCGAGTGATGTAGCATCTGCCAGTTATTTCTAAAGGAGTCACTCCCGGTGAAGGGATCTCGGTCCTTTCCCTATCGAATAAGGTGCAGGATGTTCTACAAGGAACACCTTGATGCAAAGCAAGAACTGTAGCTACCTGTTTTATTTTGAAATTCGATTCCACAACATCAATTAGGTTTATTTTCTTTCATTAATCTCATTAATGAATATCCCATCATTTAAATTACCTAAACATCACATATAAATATGACGTACACTTATGCCATCCGCATTCGCCTCGATGTCCCCTCATGCACCGTTTGGTTAGGTAACTAACGGCAGAGCGGGGCAGGGCTAGCGCGGGTGTAAAACATAAGCAACGTCTATATAATATATCATATATACTATATACTATATCTATCTGAACAGAGCACAGAACATCGCATGATCACATCACAGATAACGCAGCAGAAAGAATCATATGAAATATTGGATATACTAGGACGTCCGTGTTTTCAATACGAGCCAGTATAAAACACGGATTCCACGGTCGTGATGAATAGCCAATCCCACACCCCTAGACCCCTACGAGAGCGGCAAGCAACCCTACCAATTCTAGGGTTAGGAGACCCGGACTCGACTCCTCGAGTTGGTCTCCCACTGGACCCCAGAACCCGGTTACTTGTGCTCCCCTCCTTGGGTCTATCCTAGTGCAGAAAAGTAAATAATATACATCAACGGTGACAACTTCCGCAACCTGGAAGTGCCCCAATAAAAGAATATTACATACAAGTTTTTACATGAATGAAAATAAAAAACACTCATCTCACATAAAAACCCCCGGCTATACAAACACGACGATCCAATATAACATATCCAGCAACACATAACATCACATGTCATCAACGTAAGTAAATATGTCCATCCCAATTGTCGTTGACATATAGCAACGAAACCGGCGACATCACATATTACACTTACGGTCACAGAAAAGAAAGTGCAAAACTACAACAGTTGGAATCCGCAATCTCTTTAGACATCGCATGCCTAATCAAATGAATTTCTTAGACATCGCATGCCTAACAATTATAAACCCCGCATTTTAGTCTCAAAATCGAAAACACTTTTCAATATCGAGTCGGGCAATTCAACAGGATTCCCGACATTCTGATCGAATGCTCGTCGCAAACTTTAGTAGGCGGCCGCACCCCCGATACCGTCGACGAAGTGCACCAAGGCGGAACACCGCTGCCGCGAGCATCCGACCGGATGCTTTCGGCTACGGGGTTCTCCTACAGTCACTTGGTCGGGGCTATAGAGTGAGGCTGTCTATTAAGTTTACCCGGAGAGTATCCGCGTACGCTACGTGATTGCGACGGACTTTTGATCACATCAAAATTCCGTGGCAACCGATCAAGTGAGACTAAATTGCTATGTTTATAATATTCATTCCGTTATCTCATAACTACTTGTGAATTCCAATTATTGTATCAAATTCCGGATAAATAGAAAATGCTAAACTTTTCGATCGAACAATCGAACACCCAAGTTTTCCCGATACAGCTCAACACATGAAATAAGTCTAACAACATTCAGTTCGTGCCACAGTACCAACGGTCCAGCCGTAGAAGGGTCAAGCCAACGCCTCACATATGGCACGCCGTACTGCCCCAAACCCGAAGGTTCAAAGGGCAGTTCAAGACGGTCACATAATCGAGTTAAGGTTTGTTGTCTTCTAGAGGGTCCATCGAGTTACTTGCACTACTTAGAACGTCGTTAAACTACGGAAAAATCCAACAATTGGAAATTTCCCGGCAGGGGAAAAAGTGGGTATTTATATCCGGTCGAACTTTTTAACATATTCTAAAAATACCCGGAAAAGCACACCGACAAAAATTAGACAGTCCGATCGAATACACCGAGTCCCCAATACAACCCAGAAAATACAACTCTGGAAAAAATATTAAAAACATCCAGAACACACAAGAAACACCAACAGAAACAACTGAAGAAAACACACATCCTGATCATCACAGACGGCCGCGGAACCGCCGCAAAAGGGGGGTCAACGCCGCGGTTCCGCGGTCGTACTGTTGAATTAGGTTGTCGTTTTCTCCAGTTTTTCTTAGAATTTCCTGCACATTTCTCTGCATATTTTTAATTCCAAAAAATCCACAATTTACAGAAATGTCCAGAGAGCATTTTTCAAGTCGTGTTTTGGGTCGATCGGACTTCTAACTCCGTCGGGACTTCGCCTAAGGCTCTAGCTAGGCTCTGATACCACTGTAGGGTTCCTCGGCACCCTAGTGAGGTCTCACAAGTGATAAACACGCAAATTTCTAAAAATTACGGTGCCGAGAAAACCTAGAACGGATCGTTAACTAGATGTTTAGGCGAAACAAGTAAGTAAACGGAAATATAGAAATAGGAAAGGGGCTACAACCTTTGTAGATCCGGTCCACAAATTCCTAAGCTCCACGATGATCTCCCTCCGCTGTCCAAATCGAACCCCGAACTCAAGTATCGGCTTCGTCGAAGAAATGGGCGGGCTTGATCGTCGGTTCGATGCCGAAGATGATCTACGTCGAGGCATCACAAGAACGAGCTCCGCCTTCGCCAAGTCGAGAAACTTGAGAAGACAACACACTCTAGTACATGGCAAGTAGTAGAGGATGAAGAAATAGGAAGTGGGTAGACTTTAGATTTGGATTTCTCACTTGATTTGGCTAGTTGCCATTGAACTAGAAAACTTTTCTTCATGTTGAAGAAGATGAAGAAGAAGAAGAAGATATGATAAGTCTTAATAATAAAAAGAATAAGAATTAAATCTTATCATACTTTTAACCTTAGTTAAGTGTAGAGAAAAGACCATGGTTAATGGAATGGTTAGGGTTAAGGATAAGAACAAAAAAGGAGACTAAGTCAAACCTTCATGAATGTTCAACTAGCAAACAAAACATTCCACCATTCATTTATCCTTTTTCTTTTTCCAAAATGAATAAATAAGAAAGATAAATGAATAAATAATCAAAACCCTAATCATTAACTTAAACCATGGTTTGATTCTTTACACTTAACCAAGCAAGCATGTATCATCAAACATGATACAAACATGTGCACAAAACTATATCGCATATACAATGTGCACAATTCAAGTGAGAAAATCCTTTTAAAGGGAACCAATACTAGTTAACGCAAAGTAATATATAAAATATATAAATATGCACTAAATCATTAAATCAACACTTGATTTAACGATCCGGTCATATCGGATATAACCGACTAGTATCATATGTATCGGCTTATCGAATCAATCCTTGATTCGATAACTAGGTTATATCGCATATAACCATTCGATACATTCATCGCGAGAATAGAATACGGTATCACATACACGCATTATTCTCGGTCCCGCCCATATCTCATATGCGCTCCTATTTCGTTTCGCTTGAGCCAGGAAACCTCTGTGTAGGACTCTAAAGACTCGTCAATACGCCGGCAGCAGATGATGATCATATCAAACACCCACAAGCCGCAAGCGGTCTGCTAAACGTAACGGCCACCCGGGTATTGAGCGACCAGAAGATCGACGAGCAAGCCCGCTCACACTCCTGTGAATCCAACCAGTAACACTTACCATATAGTCCGGTCTGTTCGTCTGATATGTCGCATATCTCGCCTAGGGGTGGTAAACGTCAGACCCCAATAGCTCGATAAGTCATGCCGACGTAAGGTCCATAACATTCGTGAAACTACTGATAACTCTTACCAGTATATCACAGCAACCCTGGCCAGGGATTTCCTGTTATGGCCAGTCGAGCATAGCACAACATCAACCCCCAATACCGGGAGAGACGAATCCCCTCCTATCGCTCATTGCCTCCATGTGAATCGGGACTGTACCCAAAAACCACCTGTTTGCACAACTCAGTAGAGCCGTGGTAGGGTGGAAATCAAAGCACAGTGGGAGACACACAAGACTCTATGACGATCTCGGGTCAACAGACTAAGCTGTACCAGTGTCACCAGAGAACTGCCATCTGACGTGAGGTATAATACCATCTGGGAGTTCTCGGCAAGTCCGTTCAGTGTACCCAGTCTTCACTGAGCACCCGTATACCATCTTCGATGTCAAACACCAATGGATATGGGATCATCCATCGCCCATCGCATGGGTCGAGAAGATATACGCTAGTCTACACTGGAATATCGATGCCCCGTCTCGATATTCCCTCGACTAGGAACAATGAAGGATGTACTCATTGACTACCCAGGCCCCACTAGTATGATCTTTATCATAGTCCTGGAAGTTGAGTACACATCCTAAGGGCTTTATCAACATGTAATCAGAGAGACAGGAAGTATACACGTTAACATAAAGATCAACCAGATAGCGTACTATCATGTCGAGCAAGAAAGTCCTACCTATATATGTCCCAGCATCCACTACAATATACATCCAATGTACAGTAATGGCCTCTAGGGCATACATATAACTAACATTTTCTTCGGGTGTGTTCGTTTTTGAGAACTGTTTCTCTATTTGCTCTACGTCCCGGGTATTAGATACCGGGTCAGGATCCCATATATGTAACCAGTTACATGGGCTAAGGAAAGGTAGAGAACTTGGAGAAGGTGATAAAGAAATTAGAGTTGGAAATGGTGCAATTGTTGCAGCAAAGACTGTCGGGGAATATCACCTTACATTACCAACTGGTAATACATTGGTTTTGAACGAATGCTATTACATGCCGAACCTGATATGCAACATTATATCGGTTTCTTTGTTGAGTAAAGAAGGATATAATTTTGTATTACAGGACAATGTTATGAACATTTTCCGTAACCAAAAGTTGGTTGGATCAGGCACGTTGTGCAATGGCATTTATGTTCTTAATCAATCAACAGTTCTGAGTATAACAAACACACACAAGAGGAAGAGTTCTGAACTGAACGAATCCTTCTTGTGGCATTGCAGACTGGGTCACATCAATGCGACACGACTAGCTAAGTTGCATAAAGATGGATATTTAAATCCGTTTGAATTTTCATCATATGACACTTGTCAGTCATGTCTCAAAGGCAAGATGACCAAAACTCCGTTTACGGGACACGGAGAAAGAGTTACCGAACTCTTGGGACTGATACATAGTGATGTATGCGGTCCCATGTCTACACATGCCAGGGATGGTTCTTCGTACTTCATTACATTCACTGACGATCTCTCAAGATACGGACATGTGTACTTGATAAGACACAAGTCTGAAGCTTTTGAGAAATTTAGAGAATATAAACAAGAAGTCGAGAACCAAACCGGAAAAAGTATTAAAATCCTTCGATCTGATCGAGGAGGAGAATACTTAAGCAATGAATTCCTGGACTTCCTAAAAGAGAATGGGATTCTCTCTCAGCTGAATCCTCCATATACACCACAGCACAACGGTGTATCAGAACGGAGGAACCGCACCCTATTGGATATGGTGCGCTCTATGATGAGCACAGCTGAGTTACCTATTTCCTTCTGGGGATATGCACTGGAAACAGCTGCAGACCTATTGAATATGGTTCCCACCAAAACCGTGCCAACCACTCCATATGAGATATGGAAAGGAAAGAGACCATGTCTTAATTATGTTAAGATATGGCGTTGTCCGGCATATGTAAAAATGCAAAATCCGGTCAAACTCGCGGCAAGGTCCATTCTGTGTAAGTTTATTGGATATCCCAAACATTCGCGAGGGTATATCTTCTACCACACCGAGGAACAAAAGGTGTTTGTTTCTCGACATACCACCTTTTTAGAAAAGGAATTTCTTGAAAAAGAGATTAGTGGTAAGGAGGTAGAACTGGAAGAGGTTCCAGCAATACAGACTACAACAGAAGATTTGGTTGAACCAGAGGATTCAGTAGCTCCCGATGAACCTCAGCCTCTCCGCCGATCTAGTAGGGTTCATCGCCTACCTGAGAGATACTACGGTTTTCTCATGGATGGTGGGAGCGAGGATTGCATCATGGAGGATGATGACCCAACTAGCTTCGAGCAGGCCATCACGAGTAGGGACTCAGTGAAATGGCTGGATGCTATGCGGTCCGAGATGGAATCCATGTACACCAACAAAGTATGGACTTTGGAAGTTGCTCCTGAAGGGGTAAAACCCATTGGGAGCAAGTGGATCTTCAAGAAAAAACTTGGTGTAGATGGGAAAGTGGAGACTTTCAAAGCTAGACTTGTAGCAAAGGGTTTTCGTCAAAGACCAGGTGTGGACTATGACGAAACCTTTTCTCCAGTGGCTATGCTTAAATCCATCCGGATCATGCTTGCCATCGCTGCATATCATGACTACGAAATCTGGCAAATGGATGTTAAGACCGCCTTTCTAAATGGTGATTTAGAAGAGTGCGTGTACATGACTCAGCCAGAGGGCTTCATAGACAGTGGGAGCAGCGGGAAGGTGTGCAAGCTGCTTAAATCCATTTATGGATTAAAGCAAGCATCGCGGAGTTGGAACATCTGCTTTGACGTCGTTATCAAAGAGTTTGATTTCGTCAAAAACCCAGATGAACCTTGTATTTACAAGAAGGTAGCAGAGAGTAAGGTTGTCTTCCTCGTATTGTACGTAGACGACATATTCTTGATAGGAAATGATGTTCCTATGCTGCAATCGGTCAAGCTCTTCTTATCACAAAGATTCTCAATGAAAGATCTTGGTGATGCCTCCTGCATATTGGGAATTAGGATCTATAGAGATAGATCCAAACGGATACTGGGATTGTCCCAATCCAGGTACATTGACACCATACTAAAGAGGTTTAGTATGGAAGAATCCAAGCGTGGGAATTTGCCCACGATCTCTGGAGTCACTCTCTCCAAAGAGATGTCTCCCAAGACTGATTTGGAGAGAGCTCACATGCAAGGGATACCCTATGCTTCAGCAGTAGGCTCTATCATGTACGCGATGCTATGTACCAGACCCGATGTTGCATACTCACTAAGTGTAGTGAGCAGGTATCAAGCTGATGTAAGTCTACGCTAGCGCCCCGGCAGTCTACAGACGCCAAATGCGGAACAAAAAACTTTTAACTGGCGCTATCGTATACTTTAACCCGGATCTGCCATTATTGCTAAACTAACAAACTATAAAGAGTGTAGAAAGGTTATACCGAACGATCCGAGTCCTTCGTTCTTTAACCATCATCCCATGCTCCGTTGCGGCTGCTCCGATCTCATCGATCTCCAATATGCTCGTCCAGGTGGCACCACGTCTCTGATTCTTTAAACGGGCTCCCGCCTCTGACTTGAGGCAACTCGATCGTCAAGTTTGCTAAAAGAGACGACCAAGAATGATGTAGAGAATGAGTAGATGACTTTGTCTCACTTCGTCGAAGTCCGTGGACGATCGGTTAATGAAGTTGCCGATGGAAATGAAATGGAACAAGAAATGAACTATGAAATTTCCATGCATCCAAAACTTTACTCTTTTCTTTTAGCAACCATAATTTTCTCAAGTGAGAGAGTGAGGGAGGAGAGAGAGGGCCGGCCAATTATATGCAAAGAGGGAGGTGAGTGTAGGAGAGGGGAGAGTAACCTTAAGCAAAATATCATATGTGAACACAAAAGAATATCTTAAGGAAAACAAAAAGCTTTAATGATAATGCATGAGTCACTAATACACATCATCAAGCCTTTAATGCAACCAATGAAAACACAACACCATTTAATCCTAGTCACCTCATCTAGATGCTTCTAGAACACTGACTCACCTCAACTGAAGAAAAGATAAATCCTTCTTTAACCGAATGTTAAAAGACGGCTGATAGAAAACTGGAAACTGGCAACTTCCAAAAGTGATCCTGAAACGACTTTCAGGATAACCCCGAAACTGTATAAATATACCCGCATTAGTATTACGACCGAATACAAATGCAATTGAGACAAAGATATTATATCTACTCAATACAATACTCGGATCCGGCTTAAACCAAAGCCGACGAGTATCATCTGCCCGAAAAATAACACGTGCGTAAACGCACGTGCATTTTCCGAACCCTGCCATAAAACCATACGGCCTCTACAACGTTTCGTCCGAACTTGGGAAACTGTCTGTGGGGGACTCTAATGACTCGTCAGTACCCTGGCAGTGGGTTTAACCACAAACCGTCAGCGGCACTAGCAATACGTAACGGCTGCCCATGGACTGACCTCAAGGGAGGCTGATGAGCGAACTCATCCAGAAACCCTACTGAGCCTAACAGTGACAATGTATATACAGTCCGGTCCGTTCGTCTATGAGTATCGCATATCTGCCTAGGGGGCTAGCAACGTCAGACCCCCAATAGCAGTATAAGTCGTGTCGGAGTGTAGCCCAATAACACCCTGAGATACTACTGGAGTACATACCAGTAAATCTCCTGCCACGGCCGTGGGCTTTGTGTAATGGCTCTCCTAGACACAGCACGATCTCGCCCCCAATACCGGGAGAGACGAATCCCCTGCCGATCCGCTCACGTGCCTCCATATGGCTCGGGACTGTACCCAAAAGCTACCTGTTTGCCAGACTCCTTTGAGCCGTGGTAGGGTAGAAATCTAAGCACAGTGGGAACTCACACGAGACAAATGACGACCTCAGGTCGATGAACTAACCTGTACACATGTCACCAGGGAACTGCTATCTGACGATAAATATAGTACTAACTAGCAGATTCTCGGCGAGTCCTGTCCGGTGTACTCATAACCCAATGAGCACCTGTATACATCTTAGGTGATCCAACTGACACCAGTGGCTTGTGAGACCGGCCACCGCCCCTCGTCGGGGTCTCGACTGTACACACTAGTCTACTCCGGAGTATCGATGCCCTGTCTCGAAACTGTAAGTCGATGTAGTACACCCCAGTACTTGTGGGGAGGCGGAATTTACAAAAACGATCAAGTTTAAACAACGAACATCGACTAACCGCTTGAATCGAAGCTAAACTATAAATAACCGTATCTTATGAGTTTCTTTTCATAAGTGATTAGGGATTATACCTATCGATACTAGTCCTTCGTCTTTACGATCTCCTTGTTCTCCTCGGCCTTCTCTAGGTAGTAGACGATCCACCCGAGAGCAAAACTCCAAGCTAAACCTCTAAGCTTGAGGCAACTAACCTTCTTGGATTGCTAATCAAAGAAGCTAGGTGTAATATAGAGATGGTTATGGATTGATTAGTCTTACTAATCCTAGATCTCAACACATGAGGGTGAGGATTAGTCTTTTGAAGAGAGAGAGCTTGAGGAGAGAGAAGGTGAGAATGATTGTAATGAGAATAGTAAATCTATCATAATATATATGAACCTTTAATATTCATCCATAAAAGAAAACTAAAATGATGAATAATGAAGTTTCATAAATATCTAGTGGTGATTCATAACCATGACTCATTAAGCATTTATCATGCATTAATGATATGCATGAATCACCCTCATGACTCACTAAACTCATTTAATGCAAATGACACCTAAACCTCCTTAGTCACCACTTCTAGAAGCTTCTCGCAAAATTACGAGAACGCCCCTCCGATCCGCAAAAATACGGAAAAACTTTAGACTGTAAAAATCCAATAACCGGATACCAGTAACTGGCTTAAACCAAAGCCGACTGGTAAAAACTGTCCGAAAGTCGTACGCGCGTAAACGCACGTATGCGTCCGAACCCTTTGTCGCAAAACCATGCAACCTCTATATCGTTTCGCCTGGAGTAGGAAACTCTCTGTGTGGGACTCTAGAGACTCGACTACTACGCTGGCAGTGGGTTTAACCACAGACCGCAAGCGGCACTAGCTGTACGTAACGGTCCCCAGGTAGTTGTCGATAAGAAGGCCGATGAGTAAACCCATCCGAACTCCTACTGAGTCTGATGTGACAATCTCCATACAGTCCGGTCCGTTCGTCCATGACTATCGCATATCGGGCCTAGGGGGGCGGCAAGCGTCAGTCCCCTAATAGCGGTATAAGTCGTGTCGGAGTGAAGCCCATTACACCCTGAGAAACTACTGGAACCTACCAGCAAATCTCGCTTGCCCTGGCCAGGGACTTTGCGTAATGGCTCTCTGACACAGCACGATATCTACTCCCAATACCGGGAGGGACGAATCCTGTCTAACCGCCACTGCCTCCAAGTGCTCGGGACTGCACCCAACTGCTACCTGTTTGCACGACTCCTTTGAGCCGTGGTAGGGTAGCAATCTAAGAACAGTGGGACACACTCGAGGCGAAGTAGCAGTGTCAAGTCTGCGGACTACGCTGTACTCATGTCACCTGGGAACTGTTTACTGACGACTGGTATCAAACCAACCAACAGTTCCCTGTGAGTCCTGTCCGGTGTACCCGTAACCTAACGAGCACCTGTATACTATCTCCAGTACGACGTACTGATGGCTGTGGGACAGACCATCTCCCCAACTGGGACGAGAAGCGTACACACTAGTCTACTCCGGAGTATCGATGCTCTGTCTCGATAATCCAACGACCAGGGACCTGAATAAGGATGTGCTTGTAGTCTACCCAGCCCCCACTAGTGTGACTGCCATCACAACGCTGGTAGACAAGCAAGATCCTAAGAGCTCTATCAATACGTATACTCACATATTAAGATAGAAAAAACCAAGTAGCATACTACCATGTTTAGCAAGACTGTTATATACATGTGAATATCCCAAGCTTCCATTAAGTAATATACAAGCTAGTATGATACAGTAATGGCCTTCTAGGGCATAAACACTAACAATCTCCCACTTGCACTAGGGCCATGTACTGGCATATCGCAGACCAATGATCTCGAGTAGCCTCTCGAACTGAATCGGAGGAAGGGCCTTCGTGAATGGATCAGCAATGTTCTCTTCTGAAGCAACTCTCCGAACCTCGATCTCCTGACGATCAATGATCTCCCTGATCAGGTGATACCGCCTTAAGATGTGTCTGGACTTCTGATGGGACCTTGGTTCATTTGCTAAAGCTATAGCTCCGTTGTTGTCGCAATACAGAGGTATTGGATCAACTATGGTAGGAACCACCTGAAGTTCTGTTAGGAACTTCTTCATCCAGACTGCTTCTTTTGCGGCATCGCAAGCAGCTATATACTCCGCTTCCATCGTCGAGTCAGCAACGGTGTCCTGCTTGGAGCTCTTCCAGCACACCGCCCCTCCATTGAGGGTAAAGACATAACCCGACATGGACTTGGAATCGTCCTTATCACTCTGAAAGCCGGAATCAGCAAAGGCCTCCAACCTGAGGTCTTTTCCGCCGTAAACCAATAACATCTCCTTAGTCCTCCTCAGGTACTTGAGAATGTTCTTTACTGCTATCCAGTGTTTCTCCCCTGGGTCTGACTGATACCGGCTTACCACGCTCAGTGCGTAAGCTACATCTGGTCTGGTACACAACATCGCATACATTATAGAGCCTACCGCAGAAGCGTAGGGTATAATAGACATGCGTTCCCTTTCCAAATCAGTCTTGGGAGACATCTCTTTGGAGAGGGTGATTCCGTGACAAGCCGGTAGATTACCGCGCTTTGAATCTTCCATACTGAATCTTTTCAGTACAGTGTCGATATACCTGGACTGCGAAAGTCCCAACATCCTCTTGGATCTATCACGATAGATCCGGATCCCCAGAATGTAAGAGGCATCACCCAGGTCTTTCATGGAGAACCTGTGTGACAAGAATCCTTTGACAGATTGTAGCATAGGAATGTCATTTCCTATCAATAGAATGTCATCCACGTACAAGACGAGGAATACGACACTTCTGGCCACAACTTTACTATATATGCACGGTTCATCTGGATTTTTGATAAAGTCATATTCTTTGACTGTCTCATCAAAACAGATGTTCCAACTCCGCGATGCCTGCTTTAGTCCGTAAATGGACTTAAGCAGCTTGCATACTTTCCCGCTGCTCCCACTCTGATTGAAACCCTCTGGCTGATCCATATAGACGCTCTCCTCTAAATTTCCATTCAGAAAAGCCGTCTTTACGTCCATCTGCCAGATTTCATAATCATGGAAGGCAGCAATAGCAAGAGGGACCCGAATGGATTTGAGCATAGCCACTGGAGAAAAGGTTTCGTCATAGTCCAAACCAGGTCTTTGACGAAAACCCTTTGCAACAAGTCTAGCCTTATAGGTTTCCACCTGTCCATCTACACCAATCTTTTTCTTGAAGATCCATTTGCATCCTATGGGTTTTACCCCATCTGGAGCAAAGTCCAAAGTCCATACTTTGTTGGTGTACATGGACTCCATTTCGGTCCGCATTGCATCTAGCCATCGTACCGAGTCGCCGCTCTGGATGGCCTGCCTGAAGTCAGTAGGTTCATCATCATCTATGATGCAATCCTCTCTATCCCCATCTATGAGAAAACCGTAGTATCTCTCAGGCGGACGAGACGGCCTACTACTCCTGCGGAGGGGTGCGGGAATGTTCTGTTCTTCTTGAACCTCTGGTTCTACCAAACTTTCAGTAGCAGTTTGTGGTTCTGGAATTTCTTCCAGTTCTATTTCGCTCCCACTTGATTCCTTTTCTAAAAACTGATGTTCTAGAAAATGGGCATTACGAGAAACAAATACCTTCTGTTCCTCTGCGTAATAGAAAAGATATCCCCTGGAGTGCTTTGGATATCCCACAAACAAACACTTTACTGATCGTGCCTCGAGTTTGTCCACATGCTGCTTTTTAACAAAAGCTGGACATCCCCAAATCTTTATATACTGTAGATGGGGTTTCTTCCCACTCCACATCTGATATGGAGTGGTAGGCACAGTCTTGGTAGGTACCATGTTCAAAAGATATGCCGCTGATTCTAGCGCATGTCCCCAGAAAGATCGCGGTAACTCAGCATTACTCATCATGGATCGTACCATATCCAATAGGGTTCGATTCCGTCTCTCCGATACACCGTTATGCTGTGGAGTGTATGGAGGAGTAAGCTGAGAGAGAATTCCTTTCTCTTTTAGGTAACCTAGGAACTCGGCACTCAAGTATTCACCACCTCGATCAGATCTAAGTGTCTTTATACTTTTGCCGGTTTGGTTTTCTACTTCATTCTTATACTCTTGGAATTTCTCAAAAGCCTCGGATTTATGTTTCATCAGATAAATGAATCCGTATCTTGAGTAATCATCCGTGAAAGTAATGAAATAGGAAAAACCACCTCTTGCATGTGTAGACATTGGACCGCATACATCGCTGTGTATGAGTCCTAAGAGCTCGCTCGCTCTTACTCCTTGTCCAGTGAATGGAGTCTTTGTCATCTTTCCTTTGAGACAAGATTGACAAGTGTCATAAGTTTGATATTCGAACGTGTCCAAATATCCTTCTCTATGCAACTTAGTCAACCTTCTCTCATTGATGTGACCCAGTCTACAATGCCATAAGAAAGCTTTATTTAAATCTGGAGACTTTCTTTTTAGTGTGATCTGGACATTGAAAATTTGGAGTTGGTTTAACACATATATGCCGTTATTTAGAGTACCGGACCCAATCAAACCATGATTAAGGTGGATGTTGACAACATCTCTTACAAACGTGAAATCATAACCTTTATTTGATAACAAGGAAACTGATATGATATTACACGTTAAGCTGGGTACAAAATAACAGTTATGTAAAACCAAAATGTGTCCACTCGTCAATCCTAGGTGATAATCCCCGACGGACGCAGCTCCCACGCTAGCTCCGTTAGCAACCCTGAGGATCATATCACCTTCCTTCAGCACTCTACGGTTTCTCAGTGCCTGCAATGAATTGCAAATATGAGATCCTGACCCGGTATCCAATACCCAGGAAGTAGAGTTGATCGACAGACAATTCTCAATTACAAACACACCTGAAGTCGAAGCCACAGCTTGCTTCGGTTCCTGGTTCTTGGCGTTCCACGCCTTGCAATCCTTCTTCCAGTGCCCTTTCCTGTGACAATGGAAGCACTCATCCAGGCCAACTACCGGTGCTGTAAACTTTTTCTTTCCCTTCTTTCCCACCTTACTAACACCTCCTCTAGGTCTGGGTGCGGCCTTCTTCTTCCTTCCTTTGGCCCTAGCCTTGGACCCGGAAGAAGATGCACCGCCAACAAACATAGCGGGTGTTTCCCTTGCCTTCTGCAAGGTGCCCTCTGCACTCCTTAACATGTTTAGGAGTTCCGCAAGTTCAACTTCTTTTCCTTGAAGATTGAAGTTGAGGATAAACTGGGCGTAGGTGGGAGGAAGGGACTGGAGAACAAGGTCTGTATAGAGCTCATTATCCAAAGTCGTCCCAAGGTCCGCGAGCTCTTCAATATAGCCGATCATCTGTAGGACATGTTCACCTACTGATGACCCGACAGCCAACCTCGCTCGAAACAGTTTCTTAGAGGTCTCGTATCTTGCTATACGAGATTGCTCTCCATAAAGTTCCTTTGTATGGAGAAATATGCCATCTAGGGACATATCCTCGTGCCTCCTCTGATGTTCATTGTTCATCGAGGCAAGCACGATGCACTTGGCTCTCGCGCAATCTAAATCCCAGGTTTTACGGATTTCCTTATCCGCATTGCTGGATTTGGGACCAAGGACAGCAGGTGCTGTAGCGGTGAGGACGTACCCCAGTTTGTCATAGGTCAAAGCCATCTTGACATTCCGCAGCCAATCTTTATAGTTTGGCCCCGTCAGTATATTTTTCTCTAAAAGTAACTTAAGTCCAGTCATTTTCAGGGTCGCTGCAATTAGGAGAGAGAGAAGAAAACTCTTTAGCATGATGCTCTTGCAAGTTTAGAGTGGTTTTTAGTTTATCTAAACTGGATGGCTCCCACTGTTTCTCAAATCCTTCCTCAAACCATAAAAGAAGAATTAGCCAAGACTATTCTCACCGTACAATACTTGCTTAACCGTTCAGCCAGGCCGGTGTCGATACTTCGAGGGAGGTTTTCCAACGCTTTCGCGAAGTTCCTTAATTAAATAACCTCTTTTCTCTGGGGGCGTAACCCCGCTGACACTTTTCTGGACACCTACTAGGTTTATAGCATTGATCGTTAAGCGACGAATATCCTGATAAGTAGCATATACTCACAGTAGGATCGGGATCCAAATATCATCGTATGATAATGTTGAAGGAATCCTACCAACATTCATCAAACTCCAAATGGTATGCATCTCTTTGCAAATTTCAGTTTCTTTAGAAATTCCCGATATAAGTTTTTGCCCCATGCTCTTATGACCTTGGCGTTAGGTCAAAATGTCATAAGTCACATGTCAAGTTCTACCCATCATTATCCTGTCAGTTTGAACCCATCCGTATATATCCTTGACGTTCGGCCAAAATGATAATACGACTGTCCCAAACTAACTCATCTATCTATGCAACAAATGAATATCCAGCAGCTACCAAACACTATGCCTTGGCGTTAGGTCAAAATACATAGCTTGAATACTACTGAATACTCAGATGAAATGACGGAGGGCTACGAATGGTTTTGGCGAAACCGTGAACGTAGTGAACTTGATATAACCGAAGGAACCTGATAGCTTTTAAAAGGAGTGGTTAAATCTCCGCATTTAAAAATATCTGTTTTAAAAATAACCGAGTGGTTTCTTTTAAATTGTTCCAACGATTGTAACTTTGGTTTGTTTTACTTTGCATTATAGATAATGCGTCCCATCATTAACCTATCATTGCAGAAAACAACGAAAATATAACGTCCTCTTATGCCATCCGCATTCGCCACGGGGTCCCGTCATCACCCGTTAGGTTACTTAACTAACGACAGAGCGGGGGCTGGGCTAGCGCGGGTGTAAAACATAAGTGACGTCTAAATAGCTATAATAAATATAGATATTTTACATTCGTCTGACGCAATGATATTCATTCCAGAACACAGATAAACAATATTGGATTTGCAAGCAATCTGTATTTCTTTTGAGCCTGCAAGAAAAGACAGATTACACAGTTGTGATGAATAGCCGTTTACCCCACCCTCGACCCCTACGGGTACGGCAAACTACCCACCCGGCAGTCTGTGTACCCCACCTTGGGTCAGTCCTAGGAGCAAAAACAGTAGAATGAAATAATACAACGGTGGCTACAACCGCAACCTGGAAGTGCCCCGCGAAAATAATATTACAACAAATTACATTTACAACAAATGAATAATTCAATAAACCATTGTTAACCCCGGCTATACACCACAACAGTCCAATACAGTTTATATGCACAAACAGATATAACCATTTCAGAAATGTGCAACCCCCTGCCAACCGACATACTAGCAGTTGGGGGAGGTTTACGAACACATCAAACAATCACAGATATAATCCAATACGCAAATACTGTATTTTTCGATCGAATAAACAACTTCAAAATTGCTCCAAAATCTGCTCTGTTAAACAGTAACCTGAGCAATAATTAAATATTCCAGAAAACCCCAAATGTCACAGGGGACCCACCCAAAAAAATTGAGCCCATGACTCGGCAACTCGGCCGCGGAAGCGCGGCGGATCGGTGGGATCCGCGGCGCTTCCGCGGCGCTTTAGTCGAATCATGGGTTCGAATTTCTTGGGTGTTCTCCTGTACTCATGTCAAGCTCTCTGAACACACCAGAAAAATTTTAGGACTTCATTTTAGGTTCGACAGAAACTTAACAGAACTAGGGTTTTCCGGGATCGTTTTTTCGTTCGAAATTCGTACAAATTTGCGATTAAGTTATTTAGTGTTTAGCGAGGCTCTGATACCACTGTAAGTCGATGTAGTACACCCCAGTACTTGTGGGGAGGCGGAATTTACAAAAACGATCAAGTTTAAACAACGAACATCGACTAACCGCTTGAATCGAAGCTAAACTATAAATAACCGTATCTTATGAGTTTCTTTTCATAAGTGATTAGGGATTATACCTATCGATACTAGTCCTTCGTCTTTACGATCTCCTTGTTCTCCTCGGCCTTCTCTAGGTAGTAGACGATCCACCCGAGAGCAAAACTCCAAGCTAAACCTCTAAGCTTGAGGCAACTAACCTTCTTGGATTGCTAATCAAAGAAGCTAGGTGTAATATAGAGATGGTTATGGATTGATTAGTCTTACTAATCCTAGATCTCAACACATGAGGGTGAGGATTAGTCTTTTGAAGAGAGAGAGCTTGAGGAGAGAGAAGGTGAGAATGATTGTAATGAGAATAGTAAATCTATCATAATATATATGAACCTTTAATATTCATCCATAAAAGAAAACTAAAATGATGAATAATGAAGTTTCATAAATATCTAGTGGTGATTCATAACCATGACTCATTAAGCATTTATCATGCATTAATGATATGCATGAATCACCCTCATGACTCACTAAACTCATTTAATGCAAATGACACCTAAACCTCCTTAGTCACCACTTCTAGAAGCTTCTCGCAAAATTACGAGAACGCCCCTCCGATCCGCAAAAATACGGAAAAACTTTAGACTGTAAAAATCCAATAACCGGATACCAGTAACTGGCTTAAACCAAAGCCGACTGGTAAAAACTGTCCGAAAGTCGTACGCGCGTAAACGCACGTATGCGTCCGAACCCTTTGTCGCAAAACCATGCAACCTCTATATCATTTCGCCTGGAGTAGGAAACTCTCTGTGTGGGACTCTAGAGACTCGACTACTACGCTGGCAGTGGGTTTAACCACAGACCGCAAGCGGCACTAGCTGTACGTAACGGTCCCCAGGTAGTTGTCGATAAGAAGGCCGATGAGTAAACCCATCCGAACTCCTACTGAGTCTGATGTGACAATCTCCATACAGTCCGGTCCGTTCGTCCATGACTATCGCATATCGGGCCTAGGGGGGCGGCAAGCGTCAGTCCCCTAATAGCGGTATAAGTCGTGTCGGAGTGAAGCCCATTACACCCTGAGAAACTACTGGAACCTACCAACAAATCTCGCTTGCCCTGGCCAGGGACTTTGCGTAATGGCTCTCTGACACAGCACGATATCTACTCCCAATACCGGGAGGGACGAATCCTGTCTAACCGCCACTGCCTCCAAGTGCTCGGGACTGCACCCAACTGCTACCTGTTTGCACGACTCCTTTGAGCCGTGGTAGGGTAGCAATCTAAGAACAGTGGGACACACTCGAGGCGAAGTAGCAGTGTCAAGTCTGCGGACTACGCTGTACTCATGTCACCTGGGAACTGTTTACTGACGACTGGTATCAAACCAACCAACAGTTCCCTGTGAGTCCTGTCCGGTGTACCCGTAACCTAACGAGCACCTGTATACTATCTCCAGTACGACGTACTGATGGCTGTGGGACAGACCATCTCCCCAACTGGGACGAGAAGCGTACACACTAGTCTACTCCGGAGTATCGATGCTCTGTCTCGATAATCCAACGACCAGGGACCTGAATAAGGATGTGCTTGTAGTCTACCCAGCCCCCACTAGTGTGACTGCCATCACAACGCTGGTAGACAAGCAAGATCCTAAGAGCTCTATCAATACGTATACTCACATATTAAGATAGAAAAAACCAAGTAGCATACTACCATGTTTAGCAAGACTGTTATATACATGTGAATATCCCAAGCTTCCATTAAGTAATATACAAGCTAGTATGATACAGTAATGGCCTTCTAGGGCATAAACACTAACAGAAACTCCCACGACTAGGGACCACAATTAAGGATATGCGTATAAACCACCCAACTCTCACGTATATGATCGCCATCATACTGTTGGTGGTAAAGCAAGATCCTAAGGGCTCTATCAAAGTGTAACATGTAATCAGTCACCTGAACATATGCACGACTGATAAAGGCAAACCAGATAGCATACTATCATCTCGAGTAAGACTGTCATACCGGTATAGGTCCTCCGCAATCATTGCAATCACGTACCTGCGATCCAATAATTGACTATGAGGGCACTATCTCCAACAATCTCCCACTTGCACTCAAGGCTAATTATTGCAATGTCGACTACACACAGCCCGTGTGAAACCGAACATCCAACTCCTCTACTAATCAGTTTCACAAAGCCCGTTTGTAAAACTATTGTGTTCGAGAAATAGCCTTAGTGAGTGGATCCGCCTAGAAGTTTCTTTCTATATCTCTCTTAATCTCAAGTTCGCGGAGAAAGCCATCTCCCGAAACGAGTAATACCTGTCTTAGAATATGTCTGGATATCTGATGGGACCTAGTTCATAAAAGAACTCCAAATCCAAACTTCTTAGACTGTATCGATCACTGAACCTAATCAGTATCTGGCACCATGCCACCCATAGTATCCTCTTGAACCACCTGTCCATAATACTGTCCCTCGTCGGAGGGAAAACTATAACTCTGACAATCACTCTGTCAACCATGTCACCTTTGAAGCCTGGAATGATAACCGTCTCCCGAAGGAGGCTGCCGTCATCAAATCCGTAGAACATGTACTTATGTTCTAAAACTGCTTCCTTATGTTTCTCCAGGATTGGATTAATACAAACTTATTGCATCTAGTGCAAAAACAACATCTGGTGTAGTACTTGACATCTCATGATTGACTCAATTGCCTAAGCAAGTGATCTGCCAATCATGCACATCCCTCTCCCCTTTAGTCTATACGACACCTTTAGAGAGGGTGACTCCATCACCTGCAGGTACACCACCATGCTAGGAGTCATCTATTCTAAAAACCATTAGAATATCTGTCAAAGTACCCACATTGGGAAACTACCCAAATCCAGATCTAAAACCATAGATCCAGAAACCAGAATGTCAAATATTATATCCATATCCTGTCTGGAGAAACAACTGTGTGACGACCACAGTACAACCGATCGTAGTATAGGAATTTTACTTCCTACTCTGTGTATGTCATCCAAATACCATGACATCACACCCTACTACCTTCTTAACAGATCCATCCCCTATTCTGATTGAAGTCAAACCCATGACTGTCACATCAAAAATTAGATGATCTATCTCCGCTATAACTGCTCTAGTCTATAAATAGACATAAGCTACTTGCCCACCATACTTCCGTTGCTCCCACTGACTACGACAACCCTCCTACCGGGTCTCATAACCTGGAACAACAGTAGTGTCAAGTCTGGGTAGATAAGAACCTCCCTGTCACCGTCCTCGAGGCTACCGGAGTACCTCTCGGGTGTCTGAGGTTACCCACCAAATCTGCGGAGTGGCTATTGGAATGTAAAACCTTATTGAATATATAGGTCCTATTAAATTTCCGTAATCGTTCGCGGTTGTGGAATCACTTCCAGTTCTACCATACTCCCACTACTGTTTTCTGAAAAAGATCCATTTTACTAAAACTGTGGCGAGTCAAGAACAATATCACTATTGATCTTCCAAATGGTAGAATATCAACCCTCGTCATAGCCAGGGTCAACCCACAAACAGCCACTACAGAAACGTGCCCTGAGTTATCCAGAGTCTGGTTTTAAGCATAAGCTGGACAACTCCCCGTACCTTAATATCTTTTAAGGCATGAACTATTCTATATCCAATACAGAAACTTTGGCACTTATTTAATTGGAACCATATTCAAATCATGCAGCTGTCTCCAGTGCAAATCAACTTAATGGAAAGAGGCTAATCAGCATTACTCAACTTAGGAATTCATCCAATTATGAGTACCTGAAAGAGAAACACGTTTCTCAAAACTATTACTATCATCTGAATACCAATCACAAGAATCTACATCTTCGATCTTTTTGAAGAATCCTGATACTTGTGACACCTGGTTCTCTACTTTATTCTTATACCCACAACTTCTCAAAACTTAGACCTTGTATTTCTATGAAACACTTGTCTAAAAACTAGAGAAGTCATAAGTAAACAGAACATAGTACGAGGACCTACCCCTTTGTCCTGATGGACACTGGACAACATACAATACTCTGTATAAGTCCGCTGAGTTAAACAACTCAAAACCTGTGCGTCGTAGGTTGAAAACTGTACCCTGGTGATTTCCTCAAATATCACCAATTACAACGAATTCCGATATAATGAGGATAATCACCTAATTCCCAATAACTTACTCCTACTCATCATCTGTAAAACCATACAGATATGAGAATGAAACCTGGTAAATACATACCCTTGGAGTAAGTGTCTAATCGGGAAAACAGTTTTTCTTTAACAATGCACTGAAACATGAAAATGTTTCGTAGGGGTATCCTGGTATTCATAGCAATGCCTCTTCCATAATCCAATTCATGACTTCAACCGTATATTTTATTGCCATCTCTCCAAATCCCTTTATTTGTCTTTAGTCGTTACCTTCTGTACACCATCGTTAGGCTAAATGGTTTTCTTCCTTCCCTACCGTTCGGCACCACCCTATGGTTTGGAAGAAGACTATCCAGTAAGCATAATAGGTGTACCCTCCTAAACCAAGGAGCACTCGTAACTGAGAGAAGGTTATGATAAAAGAAAACTGAATAATACCTTATTCTTTTAAAGGTGAAATAGGAGTGGCGATGAAGTACGCGGTTTTGGTCGTGAATGATATCAGTCGCAATTTACTTTGCCCTCTTTCTAATCCCTTTATTTTTTCTTTACATATTACCTTCTGCACACCCTACTTAGGCTAATTGGTTTTCTTCATTCCCTACCTTTCGGCACCAGCCTATGGTTTGGAATAAGACTATCCAATAAGCGTAATAGGTGTACTCTCCTAAACCAAGGAGCCCTCGCAACCTGAGAGAAGGTGATAATAAAAGACAACTGAATAAACCAATTCTATTTCTCCTGAACCTGGATCCATCCTCGAAGAAGTCCCTTCGAGTTCGTATATAACCATACGATGGATCTATCCAATGGAAGTGGATATCCGTAGTAATACGGGTGTTCTGAGAAATGCAAAGGGTAGAAGAAGGAGTGGCAAGGACTTATGCAACATAGACAATCAAAAAGCCAGTATTTTAAGAAGGTTCGGTCAACCTGGTCACTGAGTCATAGTCTAGGGTCGGTCAAAGGTCGCTGCCAAAGAGAGAGAGAAAAGAAACACTCTGCGTGCACTCTATCCTAGATCAGAATGGCTATCACTTTATCTAATCCGGAAACCTCCCACTGTCCTGTCTTATTCTCCTCCAAACCTAAAGAAGAATCAATCGGGATCACCCGAAGAGTAAACCAACTCATCAGTGGGAATCGGGATCCAACTCTCATCGCATGATAACGTGATGGAATGCATCCACGTTACTCATACTCCAGAAGGTATGCGTATACTTGGCAAGTTTCAGTTTCTTTAGAAACTCCCGATATGATTTATGCCCCATGCTCTTATGACCTTGGCGTATGTCAACAAATCATAAGTCACATGTCAAGTTCCGCCCGTCATTATCTTGTTAATTTGAACCCACCCGTACATACCCTTGACGTATGCTAACAAGGTAATACGACTGTCCCAAACCAACTCATCTATCTATGCAACAAATGAATACCCAGCAGCTACCAAACACTATGCCTTGACGTATGCCAACAAACATAGCTTGAATACTACTGACCATCCATAAGAAACGACGGAGGGCTACGGCTGGTTTTTGGCGAAAAACCTTTAACGTAGTGAACTTGATATCGCTGAAGGAACCTGATAGCTTTTTTAAAATATAGTGGCGAAAACCTTTTGCTAAAGGGGTCACTCCCGGTAAAGGGATCTCGGCTCTTTCCTCGTGGAATGAGGTGCAGGATATTCCACTGAATACCGCTATGCAAAGCAACTTGTAATCGACTATAGTGAAGTTATTACCCTGACGCAAACTTCTGCCCAAGGGGTCAGTCCCGGTGAAGGGATATCGGCCCTTGCCCCGTCGAATGAGGTGCAGGATATTCCACTGAATACCGCTATGCATAACAAAAGGAAACGTCTTTGCAATAACACTTTTTAAATTTGTTCCAACAACTGTAAACAGGTTTGCTTTACTTTGCATTGATCAGAATCAACGCAGTCCCATCATTAATCACACCAGAAAAGAACGAAAATAAAATGTACGTATATGCCATCCGCATTCGTCACTGGGTCCCGTCATCACCCGTTAGGTTACTTAACTAACAACAGAGCGGGGACTGGACTAGCGCGGGTGTAAAACATATACAACATCTAATAGTATATAAACAATATACAATAATCGCTCCAGGCGTGATAATATGCAACATTACAGAAAAGTAATAGCATCACAGAACAATACAGATAATCTGGGATCCCCGAGTTTCACAGAGCCGCTGCTGAAACTCGACGTTCCCCTGTCGTGTGGATAGCCTGTGCAATGAAACCTAGACCCCTACGGGTGCGGCAAGTTACCCGCCAAAACCTGAAGCGAGGCAGCCCCCTACAGCATAGTGAATGGACCACCCAGCACTCCATGGAATCCGGTAATCTTGGGCACCCCTCCTTGGGTCAACCTGTACCCCTTACGAGTGCGGCGAATAGTCTACCAATTCTAGAGTGGGACCCCTCTGCCTCTCAAAGCCATGAGATGCGGACCCATTGCCCCTCAGAACCCGGCTATCTGTGCACTCCGTCACGGGGCAAAACCTAGTACAGTAATGAAAAATAGTACAATAGGTACATCGACCGCAACCTGGTCGTGCCCCAAAAGAATATTATACAACAGGCAGTGATGGCAGTCCACATGTTGGACGCTCTCCCCGCAATATCAAATGTACAAATAAACTCAACCTGTACTACCATTGCACACTGCTATCCACCACGACAAATCCGCAACAACACAGCACAACACAGAACATCAACGCGAATGTCACGTTCGCAAACCCGTCTAAAAGAACTATAGCAATCAGACGCGGTTTACCGATCAAATGACATTCCCGGTCGGAGATATAATGTAAGCACTGTAAACTAACGTGTTTAAATTTCGATCGACCAAATATCAAGAAGTGGGCCCCACGACTTACTGGTGAACAGTAACAAAACCTGGGCCCAAAAGATATATACCAAAATCCCCAAAATCCAACAGAGAACCTACTGTACAAATTTGGGAGCATGAGCTCACCAAGTAGCCACGGATACGCGGCCAAACCATGGGTTTGGCCGCGTTTCCGCGGCGGTTTGGTGGAGTCATGTGCCCAAATTTTGTCGTGGTTCTTAGAAAAGCCTGCACAGTTTTCTGAGACATGTAGAAAAATTTTAGGAGATCATTTAAAAACAACAGAAACTGTGAAGTTAGAAATTGCAGTTTTTAGTTTTCCGGTTCGATCGATGTTTTAAACGCGTTAGCACAAGTTAGCATAGCAAAATGGTTAGGCTCTGATACCACTGTAAGTCTACGCTAGCGCCCCGGCAGTCTACAGACGCCAAATGCGGAACAAAAAACTTTTAACTGGCGCTATCGTATACTTTAACCCGGATCTGCCATTATTGCTAAACTAACAAACTGTAAAGAGTGTAGAAAGGTTATACCGAACGATCCGAGTCCTTCGTTCTTTAACCATCATCCCACGCTCCGTTGCAGCTGCTCCGATCTCATCGATCTCCAATATGCTCGTCCAGGTGGCACCACGTCTCTAATTCTTTAAACGGGCTCCCGCCTCTGACTTGAGGCAACTCGATCGTCAAGTTTGCTAAAAGAGACGACCAAGAATGATGTAGAGAATGAGTAGATGACTTTGTCTCACTTCTTCCAAGTCCGTGGACGATCGGTTAATGAAGTTTCCGATGGAAATGAAATGGAACAAGAAATGAACTATGAAATTTCCATGCATCCAAAACTTTACTCTTTTCTTTTAGCAACCATAATTTTCTCAAGTGAGAGAGTGAGGGAGGAGAGAGAGGGCCGGCCAATTATATGCAAAGAGGGAGGTGAGTGTAGGAGAGGGGAGAGTAACCTTAAGCAAAATATCATATGTGAACACAAAAGAATATCTTAAGGAAAACAAAAAGCTTTAATGATAATGCATGAGTCACTAATACACATCATCAAGCCTTTAATGCAACCAATGAAAACACAACACCATTTAATCCTAGTCACCTCATCTAGATGCTTCTAGAACACTGACTCACCTCAACTGAAGAAAAGATAAATCCGTCTTTAACCGAATGTTAAAAGACGGCTGATAGAAAACTGGAAACTGGCAAACTTCCAAAAGTGATCCTGAAACGACTTTCAGGATAACCCCGAAACTGTATAAATATACCCGCATTTGTATTACGACAGAATACAAATGCAACTGAGACAAAGATATTATATCTACTCAATACAATACTCGGATCCGGCTTAAACCAAAGCCGACGAGTATCATCTGCCCGAAAAATAACACGTGCGTAAATGCACGTGCATTTTCCGAACCCTGCCATAAAACCATACGGCCTCTACAACGTTTCACCCGAACTTAGGAAACTGTCTGTGGGGGACTCTAATGACTCGTCAGTACCCTGGCAGTGGGTTTAACCACAAACCGTCAGCGGCACTAGCAATGCGTAACGGCTGCCGATGGACTGACCTCAAGGGAGGCTGATGAGCGAACTCATCCAGAAACCCTACTGAGCCTAACAGTGACAATGTATATACAGTCCGGTCCGTTCGTCTATGAGTATCGCATATCTGCCTAGGGGGATAGCAACGTCAGACCCCCAATAGCAGTATAAGTCGTGTCGGAGTGTAGCCCAATAACACCCTGAGATACTACTGGAGTACCTACCAGTAAATCTCCTGCCACGGCCGTGGGCTTTGTGTAATGGCTCCTAGACACAGCACGATCTCGCCCCCAATACCGGGAGAGACGAATCCCCTGCCGATCCGCTCACGTGCCTCCATATGGCTCGGGACTGTACCCAAAAGCTACCTGTTTGCACGACTCCTTTGAGCCGTGGTAGGGTAGAAATCTAAGCACAGTGGGAACTCACACGAGACAAATGACGACCTCAGGTCGATGAACTAACCTGTACACATGTCACCAGGGAACTGCTATCTGACGATAGATATAGTACTAACTAGCAGATTCCCGGCGAGTCCTGTCCGGTGTACTCATAACCCAATGAGCACCTGTATACATCTTAGGTGATCCAACTGACACCAGTGGCTTGTGAGACCGGCCACCGCTCCTCGTCGGGGTCTCGACTGTACACACTAGTCTACTCCGGAGTATCGATGCCCTGTCTCGAAACTCCCACGACTAGGGACCAAAATTAAGGATATGCGTATAAACCACCCAACTCTCACGTATATGATCGCCATCATACTGTTGGTGGTAAAGCAAGATCCTAAGGGCTCTATCAAAGTGTAACATGTAATCAGTCACCTGAACATGTGCACGACTGATAAAGGCAAACCAGATAGCATACTATCATCTCGAGTAAGACTGTCATACCGGTATAGGTCCTCCGCAATCATTGCAATCACGTACCTGCGATCCAATAATTGACTATGAGGGCACTGTCTCCAACAATCTCCCACTTGCACTCAAGGCTAATTATTGCAATGTCGACTACTCACAGTCCGTGTGAAACCGAACATCCAACTCCTCTACTAATCAGTTTCACAAAGCCCGTTTGTAAAACTATTGTGTTCGAGAAATAGCCTTAGTGAGTGGATCCGCCTAGAAGTTTCTTTCTATATCTCTCTTAATCTCAAGTTCGCGGAGAAAACCATCTCCCGAAACGAGTAATACCTATCTTAGAATATGTCTGGATATCTGATGGGACCTAGTTCATAAATGAACTCCAAATCCAAACTTCTTAGACTGTATCGATCACTGAACCTAATCAGTATCCGGCACCATGCCATCCATAGTATCCTCTTGAACCACCTGTCCGTAATACTGTCCCTCGTCGGAGGGAAAACTATAACTCTGACAATCACTCTGTCAACCATGTCACCTTTGAAGCCTGGAATGATAACCGTCTCCCGAAGGAGGCTGCCGTCATCAAATCCGTAGAACAAGTACTTATGTTCTAAAACTGCTTCCTTATGTTTCTCCAGTAATGGATTAATACAAACTTATTGCATCTAGTGTAAAAACAACATCTGGTGTGGTACTTGACATCTCATGATTGACTCAATTGCCTAAGCATGTGATCTGCCAATCATGCACATCCTTCTCCCCTTTAGTCTATACGACACCTTTAGAGAGGGTGACTCCATCACCTGCAGGTACACCACCATGCTAGGAGTTATCTATTCTAAAAACCATTAGAATATCTGTCAAAGTACCCACATTGGGAAACTACCCAAATCCAGATCTAAAACCATAGATCTAGAAACCAGAATGTCAAATATTATATCCATATCCTGTCTGGAGAAACAACTGTGTGACGACCACAGTACAACCGATCGTAGTATAGGAATTTTACTTCCTACTCTGTGTATGTCATCCAAATACCATGACATCACACCCTACTACCTTCTTAACAGATCCATCCCCTATTCTGATTGAAGTCAAACCCATGACTGTCACATCAAAAATTAGATGATCTATCACCGCTATAACTGCTCTAGTCTATAAATAGACATAAGCTACTTTCCCACCATGCTTCCGTTGCTCCCACTGACTACGACAACCCTCCTACCGGGTCTCATAACCTGGAACAACAGTAGTGTCAAGTCTGGGTAGATAAGAACCTCCCTGTCACCGTCCTTGAGGCTACCGGAGTACCTCTCGGGTGTCTGAGGTTACCCACCAAATCTGCGGAGTGGCTATTGGAATTTCAAACCTTATTGAATATATAGGTCCTATTAAATTTTCCGTAATCGTTCGCTGTTCTGGAATCACTTCCAGTTCTACCATACTCCCACTACTGTTTTCTGAAAAAGATCCATTTTACTAAAACTGTGGCGAGTCAAGAACAATATCACTATTGATCTTCCAAATGGTAGAATATCAACCCTCGTCATAGCCAGGGTCAACCCACAAACAGCCACTACAGAAACGTGCCCTGAGTTATCCAGAGTCTGGTTTTAAGCATAAGCTGGACAACTCCCCGTACCTTAATATCTTTTAAGGCATGAACTATTCTATATCCAATACAGAAACTTTGGCACTTATTTAATTGGAACCATATTCAAATCATGCAGCTGTCTCCAGTGCAAATCAACTTAATAGAAAGAGGCTAATCAGCATTACTCAACTTAGGAATTCATCCAATTATGAGTACCTGAAAGAGAAACACGTTTCTTAAAACTATTACTATCATCTGAATACCAATCACAAGAATCTACATCTTCGATCTTTTTGAAGAATCCTGATACTTGTGACACCTGGTTCTCTATTTTATTCTTATACCCACAACTTCTCAAAACTTAGACCTTGTATTTCTATGAAACACTTGTCTAAAAACTAGAGAAGTCATAAGTAAACAGAACATAGTACGAGGACCTATCCCTTTGTCCTGATGGACACTGGACAACATACAATACTCTGTATAAGTCCGCTGAGTTAAACAACTCAAAACCTGTGCGTCGTAGGTTGAAAACTGTACCCTGGTGATTTCCTCAAATATCACCAATTACAACGAATTCCGATATAATGAGGATAATCACCTAATTCCCAATAACTTACTCCCACTCATCATCTGTAAAACCATACAGATATGAGAATGAAACCTGGTAAATACATACCCTTGGAGTAAGTGTCTAATCGGGAAAACAGTTTTTCTTTAACAATGCACTGAAACATGAAAATGTTTCGTAGGGGTATCCTGGTATTCATAGCAATGCCTCTTCCATAATCCAATTCATGACTTCAACCGTATATTTTATTGCCATCTCTCCAAATCCCTTTATTTGTCATTAGTCGTTACCTTCTGTACACCATCGTTAGGCTAAATGGTTTTCTTCCTTCCCTACCGTTCGGCACCACCCTATGGTTTGGAAGAAGACTATCCAGTAAGCATAATAGGTGTACCCTCCTAAACCAAGGAGCACTCGTAACTGAGAGAAGGTGATGATAAAAGACAACTGAATAATACCTTATTCTTTTAAAGGTGAAATAGGAGTGGCGATGAAGTACGCGGTTTTGGTCGTGAATGATATCAGTCGCAATTTACTTTGCCCTCTTTCTAATCCCTTTATTTTGTCTTTACATATTACCTTCTGCACACCCTACTTAGGCTAATTGGTTTTCTTCATTCCCTACCTTTCGGCACCAGCCTATGGTTTGGAATAAGACTATCCAATAAGCGTAATAGGTGTACTCCCCTAAACCAAGGAGCCCTCGCAACCTGAGAGAAGGTGATAATAAAAGACAACTGAATAAACCAATTCTATTTCTCCTGAACCTGGATCCATCCTCGAAGAAGTCCCTTCGAGTTCGTATATAACCATACGATGGATCTATCCAATGGAAGTGGATATCCGTAGTAATACGGGTGTTCTGAGAAATGCAAAGGGTAGAAGAAGGAGTGGCAAGGACTTATGCAACATAGACAATCAAAAAGCCAGTATTTTAAGAAGGTTCGGTCAACCTGGTCACTGAGTCATAGTCCAGGGTCGGTCAAAGGTCGCTGCCAAAAAGAGAGAGAAAAGAAACACTCTCCGTGCACTCTATCCTAGATCAGAATGGCTATCACTTTATCTAATCCGGAAACCTCCCACTGTCCTGTCTTATTCTCCTCCAAACCTAAAGAAGAATCAATCGGGATCACCCGAAGAGTAAACCAACTCATCAGTGGGAATCGGGATCCAACTCTCATCGCATGATAACGTGATGGAATGCATCCACGTTACTCATACTCCAGAAGGTATGCGTATACTTGGCAAGTTTCAGTTTCTTTAGAAACTCCCGATATGATTTATGCCCCATGCTCTTATAACCTTGGCGTATGTCAACAAATCATAAGTCACATGTCAAGTTCCGCCCGTCATTATCTTCTTAATTTGAACACACCCGTACATACCCTTGACGTATGCCAACAAGGTAATACGACTGTCCCAAACCAACTCATCTATCTATGCAACAAATGAATACCCAGCAGCTACCAAACACTATGCCTTGACGTATGCCAACAAACATAGCTTGAATACTACTGACCATCCATAAGAAACGACGGAGGGCTACGGCTGGTTTTTGGCGAAAAACCTTTAACGTAGTGAACTTGATATCGCTGAAGGAACCTGATAGCTTTTTTAAAATATAGTGGCGAAAACCTTTTGCTAAAGAGGTCACTCCCGGTAAAGGGATCTCGGCTCTTTCCTCGTGGAATGAGGTGCAGGATATTCCACTGAATACCGCTATGCAAAGCAACTTGTAATCGACTATAGTGAAGTTATTACCCTGACGCAAACTTCTGCCCAAGGGGTCAGTCCCGGTGAAGGGATATCGGCCCTTGCCCCGTCGAATGAGGTGCAGGATATTCCACTGAATACCGCTATGCATAACAAAAGGAAACGTCTTTGCAATAACACTTTTTAAATTTGTTCCAACAACTGTAAACAGGTTTGCTTTACTTTGCATTGATCAGAATCAACGCAGTCCCATCATTAATCACACCAGAAAAGAACGAAAATAAAATGTACGTATATGCCATCCGCATTCGTCACTGGGTCCCGTCATCACCCGTTAGGTTACTTAACTAACGACAGAGCGGGGACTGGACTAGCGCGGGTGTAAAACATATACAACATCTAATAGTATATAAACAATATACAATAATCGCTCCAGGCGTGATAATATGCAACATTACAGAAAAGTAATAGCATCACAGAACAATACAGATAATCTGGGATCCCCGAGTTTCACAGAGCCGCTGCTGAAACTCGACGTTCCCCTGTCGTGTGGATAGCCTGTGCAATGAAACCTAGACCCCTACGGGTGCGGCAAGTTACCCGCCAAAACCTGAAGCGAGGCAGCCCCCTACAGCATAGTGAATGGACCACCCAGCACTCCATGGAATCCGGTAATCTTGGGCACCCCTCCTTGGGTCAACCTGTACCCCTTACGAGTGCGGCGAATAGTCTGCCAATTATAGAGTGGGACCCCTCCGCCTCTCAAAGCCATGAGATGCGGACCCATTGCCCCTCAGAACCCGGCTATCTGTGCACTCTGTCGCGGGGCAAAACCTAGTACAATAATGAAAAATAGTACAATAGGTACATCGACCGCAACCTGGTCGTGCCCCAAAAGAATATTATACAACAGGCAGTGACGGCAGTCCACATGTTGGACGCTCGCCCCGCAATATCAAATGTACAAATAAACTCAACCTGTACTACCATTGCACACTGCTATCCACCACGACAAATCCGCAACAACACAGCACAACACAGAACATCAACGCGAATGTCACGTTCGCAAACCCGTCTAAAAGAACTATAGCAATCAGACGCGGTTTACCGATCAAATGACATTCCCGGTCGGAGATATAATGTAAGCACTGTAAACTAACGTGTTTAAATTTCGATCGACCAAATATCAAGAAGTGGGCCCCACGACTTACTGGTGAACAGTAACAAAACCTGGGCCCAAAAGATATATACCAAAAACCCCAAAATCCAACAGAGAACCTACTGTACAAATTTGGGAGCATGAGCTCACCAAGTGGCCGCGGATGCGCGGCCAAACCATGGGTTTGGCCGCGTTTCCGCGGCGGTTTGGTGGAGTCATGTGTCCAAATTTTGTCGTGGTTCTTAGAAAAGCCTGCACAGTTTTCTGAGACATGTAGAAAAATTTTAGGAGATCATTTAAAAACAACAGAAACTGTGAAGTTAGAAATTGCAGTTTTTAGTTTTCCGATTCGATCGATGTTTTAAACGCGTTAGCACAAGTTAGCATAGCAAAATGGTTAGGCTCTGATACCACTGTAAGTCTACGCTAGCGCCCCGGCAGTCTACAGACGCCAAATGCGGAACAAAAAACTTTTAACTGGCGCTATCGTATACTTTAACCCGGATCTGCCATTATTGCTAAACTAACAAACTGTAAAGAGTGTAGAAAGGTTATACCGAACGATCCGAGTCCTTCGTTCTTTAACCATCATCCCACGCTCCGTTGCGGCTGCTCCGTTCTCATCGATCTCCAATATGCTCGTCCAGGTGGCACCACGTCTCTGATTCTTTAAACGGGCTCCCGCCTCTGACTTGAGGCAACTCGATCGTCAAGTTTGCTAAAAGAGACGACCAAGAATGATGTAGAGAATGAGTAGATGACTTTGTCTCACTTCGTCCAAGTCCGTGGACGATCGGTTAATGAAGTTGCCGATGGAAATGAAATGGAACAAGAAATGAATTATGAAATTTCCATGCATCCAAAACTTTACTCTTTTCTTTTAGCAACCATAATTTTCTCAAGTGAGAGAGTGAGGGAGGAGAGAGAGGGCCGGCCAATTATATGCAAAGAGGGAGGTGAGTGTAGGAGAGGGGAGAGTAACCTTAAGCAAAATATCATATGTGAACACAAAAGAATATCTTAAGGAAAACAAAAAGCTTTAATGATAATGCATGAGTCACTAATACACATCATCAAGCCTTTAATGCAACCAATGAAAACACAACACCATTTAATCCTAGTCACCTCATCTAGATGCTTCTAGAACACTGACTCACCTCAACTGAAGAAAAGATAAATCCGTCTTTAACCGAATGTTAAAAGACGGCTGATAGAAAACTGGAAACTGGCAACTTCCAAAAGTGATCCTGAAACGACTTTCAGGATAACCCCGAAACTGTATAAATATACCCGCATTTGTATTACGACCGAATACAAATGCAACTGAGACAAAGATATTATATCTACTCAATACAATACTCGGATCCGGCTTAAACCAAAGCCGACGAGTATCATCTGCCCGAAAAATAACACGTGCGTAAACGCACGTGCATTTTCTGAACCCTGCCATAAAACCATACGGCCTCTACAACGTTTCGCCCGAACTTGGGAAACTGTCTGTGGGGGACTCTAATGACTCGTCAGTACCCTGGCAGTGGGTTTAACCACAAACCGTCAGCGGCACTAGCAATGCGTAACGGTTGCCCATGGACTGACCTCAAGGGAGGCTGATGAGCGAACTCATCCAGAAACCCTACTGAGCCTAACAGTGACAATGTATATACAGTCCGGCCCGTTCGTCTATGAGTATCGCATATCTGCCTAGGGGGCTAGCAACGTCAGACCCCCAATAGCAGTATAAGTCGTGTCGGAGTGTAGCCCAATAACACCCTGAGATACTACTGGAGTACCTACCAGTAAATCTCCTGCCACGGCCGTGGGCTTTGTGTAATGGCTCTCCTAGACACAGCACGATCTCGCCCCCAATACCGGGAGAGACGAATCCCCTGCCGATCCGCTCACGTGCCACCATATGGCTCGGGACTGTACCCAAAAGCTACCTGTTTGCATGACTCCTTTGAGCCGTGGTAAGGTAGAAATCTAAGCACAGTGGGAACTCACACGAGACAAAAGACGACCTCAGGTCGATGAACTAACCTGTACACATGTCACCAGGGAACTGCTATCCGACGATAGATATAGTACTAACTAGCAGATTCCCGACGAGTCCTGTCCGGTGTACTCATAACCCAATGAGCACCTGTATACATCTTAGGTGATCCAACTGACACCAGTGGCTTGTGAGACCGGCCACCGCCCCTCGTCGGGGTCTCGACTGTACACACTAGTCTACTCCGGAGTATCGATGCCCTGTCTCGAAACTCCCACGACTAGGGACCACAATTAAGGATATGCGTATAAACCACCCAACTCTCACGTATATGATCGCCATCATACTGTTGGTGGTAAAGCAAGATCCTAAGGGCTCTATCAAAGTGTAACATGTAATCAGTCACCTGAACATGTGCACGACTGATAAAGGCAAACCAGATAGCATACTATCATCTCGAGTAAGACTGTCATACCGGTATAGGTCCTCCGCAATCATTGCAATCACGTACCTGCGATCCAATAATTGACTATGAGGGCACTATCTCCAACAGCTGATCCTGGAGAGAGTCACTGGACAGCTGTGAAGAGCATTCTCAAGTACTTGCGAAGGACTAGAGACATGTTCTTGGTGTATGGTAACGGAGAAATCCAAGTGGAGTCCTTTACCGATTCGAGCTTCCAGAGTGATAAGGACGACTCTAAGTCACAGTCGAGATTTGTCTTTACCCTTTACGGAGGGGCGGTTAGCTGGAAGAGTTCCAAGCAGGAAATCGTGGCAGACTCGACGATGGAGGCTGAATACATCGCTGCCAACGATGCTGCCAAAGAGGCTGTCTGGATCAAGAAGTTCATTACTGAACTTGGAGTGGTTCCATCCATTGAGCATCCAATACCTTTGTATTGCGATAACAATGGAGCGGTGGCTTTGGCCAAGGAACCCAGGTCCCATCAGCGATCCAGGCATATTCTGAGGCGGTATCACCTGATCCGGGAGATAGTTGATCGCCGGGAGATCGAGGTCAGGAGGGTTGAAACGAAGAACACCACGGCGGATCCACTCACGAAGGCCATTCCCCAGATACAGTTTGAGAGACTCTTCGGGATGCTCGGTATGCGATACTACAGCAGCTGGCCCTAGTGCAAGTGGGAGATTGTTAGTTGTATGTATGCCCTAGAGGCCAGTATTGTACAGATGATGTATATTATATTGGATGCTTGGACATATATAGAGATGACTTTCTTGCTCGATATGATAGTATGCTATCTGGTTGCACTTTATCTTAACATGTATACTAGTCTCTTTATACTGTCTTATAGTTACATGTTGGTAAAGCCCTTAGGATGTGTACTTGACTACCTGGACTGTGATGCAGATCATACTAGTGGGGACATGGTAGTCCATAGGTACATCCTTCAAGGTCCCTAGTCGTAGGTGTATCGAGACGGGGCATCGATATACCAGTGTAGACTAGCGTATACGCTTCTCGACCCATGAGATGGGCGATGGATGATCCTATATCCATTGGTGTTTGACATCAGAGATGGTATACGGGTGCTCAGTGGAGACTGGGTACACTGGACGGACTCGCCGAGAACTCCCAGATGGTATTATACCTCACGTCAGATGGCAGTTCTGAGGTGACACTTGTGCAGGTTAGTCTGTAGACCCGAGATCGTCATAGAGTCTTGTGTGGTTCCCACTGTGCTTTGATCTCCACCTTACCACGTCCATGAGGGCGTGCAAAACGGTGGTCTTTGGGTACAGTCCCGAGTCACATGGAGGCAATGAGCGATAGGAGGGGTTTCGTCTCTCCCGGTATTGGGGGTTGATGTTGCGCTGTGCTCGATTGGCCGTAACAGGGAAGTCCCTGGCCAGGGCTGATCAGAGATTTGCTGGTAAGTGTTACCAGTAGTTTCTCGACCCGTTATGAGCCTCACATCGGCACGACTTATCGGTTATTGGGGTCTGACGTTTACCACCCCTAGACTTGATATGCGACATATCAGACGAACAGACCGGACTGTACGGTAAGTGTTACTGGTTGGATTCACAGGAGTGTGAGCGGGCTAGCTCGTCGATCTTCTGATCGCTCAATACCCGGATGGCCGTTACGTTTAGCAGACCGCTTGCGGCTTGTGGGTGCTTGATATGATCATCATCTGCTACTGGCGTATTGACGAGTCTTTAGAGTCCTACACAGAGGTTTCCTGGCTCAAGCGAAACGAAATAGGAGCGCATATGAGATATGTGCGGGACCGAGAATAATGCGTGTATGTGATACCGCATTTCATTCTCGCGATGAATGTTTCGATTGGTTGTATGCGATATGACCTAGTTATCGAATCATTGATTCGATAAATCGATACATTGAATACTAGTCGGTTATGTGCGACATGACCGGATCATTGAATCAAATGTTGATTTAATGATTTAATGTATAATTATATATTTGATATATTACTTTGCATTAACTAGTATTGGTTCACTTTAAATGGATTTTCTCACTTGATGTGCAAGTTGTATATGTGATATACTTTTGTGCACATCTTTGTATCATGTTTGATGATGCTTGCTCATTTGGTTAAGTGTAAAGAATTAAACCTAGGTTAAGAAAGTGATTAGGGTTTTAATTATCCATTCTTTTATTTATTCATTTTGGAAAAAGAATAGGATAAGAATACAAAATGGTTGCTTTCATTCTTGAACCTTTGTGATGCTTCATGAAGCTTTGACCAAAGTGACCAATTTGTCTTCATGCTTAACCCTAACCACTATTCTAACCTTGGTCAATTCTCTACACCTAACCATGGTTCCTATTATGATAAGTATTCATTTCTTTTTCATTTTTGATTAACTTATCATAATATTTCCTTCTTCTTCATCTTCTTCTTCAAGAAAGAAAGCTTGATGCCATCAATGGCAACTTGAGTTCTAAAGTGAGAAATCCAATTCTAAAGTGAATCCACCTCCTGTTTCTTCACCCTCTACCTCTTGCCAAGTTGTTTTGGGTGTTTTCTTCACAAGTTTCACAAATTTGTGAAGTCGGAGATTGAACTTGTGATTCCTCGACGTAGATCATCTTCGGCACGAAGCCGACGACCTAGTCCGCCCATTTCTCCGATCAAGCCGACGATTGAGTCCGGGATTCGAGATGGACAGCGAGAGGACGCCTACGTGGAGCCAAGGAAGTGGATATCCGGATCTACAAAGGTTGTAGCTTCTTATCTTTAGTTAAGTTGTTAACTAGATTCGTATTTCGCCTAAACTTCTAGTCAACGATCCGTATTAGGGTTTCTCGGCACCCGTAAAATTTGAAATTGGCATGGTTGATGCCTTGTGAGACCTCTTGAGAGTGCCTAAGAACCCTACATACATACCCTGGAGCAAGTGTCTAATTGGGAAATCAGTTTTCTTTTAATAGTACACAGTGAAACTGAAACATTGAAATATTTCGATGGGGTATCCTGGTATTCCTAGTAATGCCTCTTCCATTATCAGATTCACAACTGTAACCGTATATTTCTATACCATCCCTTCACATCCTTTCATATGTCTTTAGTCATTACCTTCTGTACACCCCTTTAGGCCAAATGGTTTTCTTCCTTCCCTACCGTTCGGCACCAGCCTATGATTTGGAAGAAGACTATCCAATAAGTATAATGGGTGTACTGTCCTAGTCCTAGGAGCACTCGCAATGCGAGAGAAGGTGAAGATAAAAGACACCTGAATAAACCTTATTCCTATTTCTCCTGAACCAGAATCCATCCCCGAACTGAAACAAGTTCCTTTCGAGTTCGTATATAACCATACGATGGAGTATCCAATAAACTGTGGATCTTCGTAGTGATACGGAGTGTCATGGAGAAATACAAAGTTGATGCGGGAGTGGTAATGAAATACTTGGTTTGGTTGTGAATAGCAGTCGCAGTTTACTTTGCCCTCTTACTAATCCCTTGATATGTCTTTACTTAATACCTTCTGTACACCATCATTATGCTAATTAGTTTTCTTCATTCCCCACTGTTCGGCACCAACCTAAGGTTTGGAAGAAGACTATCCAATTTGCGTAATAGGTGTACTATCTCCTAAACCAAGGAGTACTCGCAACCTGAGAGAAGGTAAAAGGAAAAGACAACTGAATAGTCCTATTCGTTTTCTCCAGAACCGGAGACCATCCTCGAATAAATTCCTTCGAGTTTGTATATAACCATACGATGGTTTTGTCCAATGGAAGTGGACGTTCGTAGTAATACGGGGTGTCCTGGAGAAAAGGGTAAAAGTAGGAGTGGCAATAAGGTTTGTAACTCTGACAATCCAAAAGCCAGTCTTTAAGAAGGTTCGGTCAATTTTGGTCACTGAATCATAGTCTAGGGTCGGGTCATGGTCGCTGCCAAAGAAAGAGAGAAAAGAAACACGCAGCGTGCACTCTAACCTAGATCAGAATGGTTATCGCTTTATCTAATCAGGAAACCTCCCACTGTACCGTCAAATTCTCCTCCAAACCTAAAAGAAGAATTAGTCGGGATCACCCGAGGAGTAAGCCGACTCATCAGTGGGAATCGGGATCCAACTATCATCGCATGATAACGTAACGGAATCCGCTCACGTTATCACACTCCCGAAGGTATGCGCATATCAGGCAAGTTTCAGTTTCTTTAGAAACTCCCGATGTGATTTTTACCCCATGCTCTTATGACTTTGACTTTGGCTAATAAATCATAAGTCACATGTCAAGTTCTACCCGTCATTCTCCAGGTTGATTTGAACCCACCCGTACCTACCCTTGACATTGGCCAACAAGGCAGTACGACTGTCCCAAACCAACGCATCTATCTATGCTGCATATGAATACCCAATAGCTACCAAACACTGTGCCTTGACTTTGGCCAACAAACACAGCATGAATACTATTGACTATCCATATGAAACGACGGAGGGCTACGAATGGTTTCTGGCGAAAACCTTTAACGTAATGAACTTGATATCGTTGAAGGAACTGGATAGCTTTATAAAAATATAGTGGCGAAAACCTTTGCTAAAGAGGTCACTCCCGGTGAAGGGATCTCGGCTCTTTCCCCGTAGAATGAGGTGCAGGATATTCCAATTGAATACCATGATGCAAAGCAAAAGTAAACGACTATAGTGAAGTTATTGCCCTGACGCAAACTTCTGTCCAAGGGGTCACTCCCGGTGAAGGGATCTCGGCCCTTTCCTCGTCGACTGAGGTGCAAGATATTCCAACTGAATATCACTGTGCAAAACAAAAGAGAACGCCCTTGCAATAACAGCTTTTTGAAAAATTGTTCCAACAACATCAGAATAGGTTTGTTTAGCTTGCATTGATCCGAATCAATGCAGTCCCATCAATTGATCACACCAATAAAGAACGAAAATAATGATGTACGTATATGCCATCCACATTCGCCACTGGGTCCCGTCATTACCCGTTAGGTTACTTAACTAACGACAGAGCGGGGACTGGACTAGCGCGGATGCAAAACATATACAACATCTACTAGTATATATATCAATATATAATATTCGCTCAAGGAGTGATAAAATGCAACATTACAGAAATGTAATAAGCATTACAGAACAATACAGATATCTAGGATCCCCGGGTTTCATAGAGCCGCTACTCAAACCCGACGTTCCCCTGGTCGTGTGGATAGCCTGTGCAATGAAATCCTAGACCCCTACGGGCGCGGCAAGTTACCCGCCAAAACCTGAAGCGAGGCAGCCCCCTTCAGCAACGTGAATGGACCACCCAGCACTTCACAGAATCCGGTAACTTGGGCACCCTTCCTGGGTCAACCTGTACCCCCTACGAGTGCGGCGAATAGCCCGCCAATTCTAGAGTAAAGCCCCCTCTGTCTCAATGCCATGAGATGCAGGCTCGTTGCCTTCTAGAACCCGGCTATCCGTGCACCCCTCCTTGGGGTAATCCTAGTACAGAAAGTAAAATATACATACAACGGGTACATCGACCTCACCCCGGTCATGCCCCAAAAGAATAAAATACAAACGGGCAGTGATGGCAGTCCACATGTCGGACGCTCGCCTCGCAATATCAAATGTACATAATAAACCAAACTGTACTAACATTGCATCCAGGCTATCCACCACGACCAATCCGCAAAATCACAGCACAACACAGAACATCAACGTGAATGTCACGTTCGCAAATCCGTCTAAAAGGGCTATAGCAGTTAGACAGGATTTACCGATCAAGTGACATTCACAGTCGCAGATATAATGTAAATACTGTGAACTAACATGTTTAAAATTTTCGATCGACTAAATTTTCCCAAGTGGGCCCCAAGCACAACTGTAGCACTCAAAGAAAATCTGGGCCCAAAAAGAATATTCCAGAAACCCCATTTTCAACCCAGAAGCCCACTGTAAAAATTTGATGCCATGAACAGTCAAGATAGCGGCGGAACCGCGGCTAATGCGTGGGTTTGGCCGCGGTTCCGCGGTGGAACAATGACGTCACGCGACCAAATTTTCACAGAATGCTTATAATTCCCTGCACGTATTTCTGCAATGTACTGAAAAAAATTACGATCCAAAAAAAATTCGATAGAAAACTGATGCATGTAAATACGGTTTTTGGAAAATCCGATCGATCGAACTTGTAAACACGTTAGAGCAAGCTAGACTAGGTTATTGGCCTGGCTCTGATACCATGTAAGTGCACGGTGGCGCCCCGGCCGTCAATCCGACGCCGGAATGCGGAAACGAAACTTTTTACAAAACTTGTAAACCGGCACCACCGCGCATTTTAAACCCGGATCGGGCCATTAACATAGTCCTAGCAAAATAGAGAAAGGGTAGATAGATATACCGAGCGATCCGTGTCCTTCGGTCTTCTCGTCGTCATCCCGATCTCCCAGCGGAATCTCCGGTCTTCATCTCCTCGCCGGAAGGGCACCATGTCGCCGGGTTCTTTTACGGGCTCCCACCTCTGGACCGAGGCAACTCGGGCACGAAGTTGGCGAGTCGACGTGTCCAAGAATTGCTGTAGAATAAGTGTAGTTCTCTTTGTCTCTCTTGGGGTTGAAGTTGCCATTTGGTGGAGGAAATGAACTATGAACTTTTGTGGTGGCTTTTGGGAATTTTGTAGTAAGCAAATGAGAACCAAATCCCTCACAAAATAAATCCCTCACCCCTCTACAATGCGTGGCCGGCCATGATCAAGGAGAGAATGAGAGGAGAGAGTGAGTGGATCAAAAATGAGTGAGCCAAATAATGCAAGAGAGAGAAAGGGTTATCATGATCACAAACCAAGTCCAACACTCATACAACCATCATAACTCCAAAGGTCAAGCCATCATGAACAAAAGAAAGTCAAGGGTTGGTGGAACCATCATGAAACCATCATGAAGCAACAATATACAAAGACCACCCTCCACAATGCTAATTTGCACAATTGCAAATAAGCCCTCCTCCACCAATTTTCAGCCAAGGAAAGATACAAAGGAAAATAGCCGAAACGGAATGCAAAGTGGCAACTTCAAAAAACTTATCCCGTAATAAATTACAGGAAAACCCCGCGACTGTATATACATACCCGCATTTGTATTCCGACCGAATACAAATGCAATGAAACAAAATCTACACTGTACAATACTAGGATCCGGCTTAAACCAAAGCCCGCTAGTATTATCCGTCCGATCATGATCCGTGCAATACCGCACGTACATGATCGAACCCTGCCATATCTCCATACGGCCTCTACAGCGTTTCGCCCGAAACGTGAGAAAACGGTCTGTGGGGGACTCTAAAGACTCATCAACACTTTGGCTGTGGATTTAACCACTAGCATGTCAGAGCTATTAGCCATACGTAACGGGCTACCAGGTATTGACAAAAAGGGACGTCGATGAGCGAACTCATCCTGACACCCTACTGAGCCTGTCAGTGACAATATCTGTACAGTCCGGTCCGTTCGTCTATGAGCATCGCAAGGCGGGCCTAGAGGTTGGTAAAAGTCAGACCCCCAAAAGCGGTACAAGTCGTGTCGGAGTGTAGCCCAGAACACCCTGAGATACTTACCAGTAAATCTCCTGCCTTGGCCAAGGACTTCGTGTAATGGCTCTCCTAGACACAGCGCGACCTCACCCCCAATACCGGGAGAGATAAACCCCTGCAGATCCGCTCACTGCCTCAATGTGGCTCGGGACTGTACCCAACTAAAACCTGTTTGCACGTCTCCTTTGAGTGTGGTAGGGTAGTAATCAAAGTACAGTGGGAACTCACACGAGACAAATTACGATCTCAGGTCAATGAACTAACCTGTACACATGTCACCAGGGAACTGCTATCTGACGTCAGGTATAAGACCAACTAGCATGTTCCCGGCGAGTCCTGTCCGGTGTACTCATAACCCAATGAGCACCTGTATACATCTAAGGTGAACCAACTGACACCAATGGCTTGTGAGACCGGCCACCGCCCCTCGTCAGGGTCTCGACTGTATACACTAGTCTACTCTGGAGTATCGATGCCCTGTCTCGAAATTCCTACAACTAGGGACCTTTTAAGGATGTGCTTATAGACTACCAGCTCCCACGTATATGATCACCCTCATACTGCTGGCAGTCAAGCAAGAATCCTAGGGGCTCTATCAATGCGCAATAGTGACCTGTAAGGTCACCTAAAGCAGTACACGATGATAAAGATAAACCAGATAGCATGCTATCATCTTGAGTAAGACTGTCCTACTGGGACAGGTCCTCCCTCAATCATTGCAATCACGTGCCTGTGATCCAATAATTGACTCTGAGGGCACTATCTCCAACAGTTCGCTAGCGCTTGCAAAACGTTGGGTAAACCGCAATTCCATCTCCGTAAAAGTTTTGACGGAATCGTTGGGAAGCTCCGAATACCATTCGAAAGCCGTTTCCGCCAAGCTGCCGACGAAGTAGCAATTTACCATCGCCCCCGGTGTTGCCGCAAAGAGCCCTGAACTGTGCGACATGCTGGTGAGGATTGCATGTCCCCTTGTACACATGGAATTTAGGGATCGTGTATCCCGGCGGGTATTTTATTTGGTCATACCAGCCTGGATACGGTCGCCCAGTTTTAACGACTTGGCCGGCCGCTTCATTCGCCTGGTGAGCTCGTATTTGCTGAGCTATATAGTCATCCAGAGCGGCCTTGGAAATGGTATCCTCCTTAGCTACTGAAAGAGCCGGAGGAGGGTTAGATGTCTCCCCTCTGTCGTCTTCAATGATGATTAGAGGGTCTTCAGCTGGAGATTCTGGCTGTAACATTATCCCGAGCATGCCTTGGAAGAGAAGCGCCATTCGTTTTATATTAGCCGCTTGTTCTGCTGCTTCTCTGTCCTTCTTTTCGAGAACTCTGCGGAGGATGTCAACATCGGCCTCTTGTTCATGACGCTGTTTTGATGACGCCTCCGGGCTTTCTTTTTGCCCGGTAAGTGCGGCCATTTGTGCTAGCATTTCTTGAAGCTTCTGTTGTTGCTCCTGGGCTTTTGTCACGGATCGGGTGAGCGGTTGTTCACACTATAATATTGCATTATTATATTCCTCATTCTTATTCTTTTTATAAATAAACAGGTGCTTTTGACGCATGTCTGCTACATGTTACAGGTTACAGGTTCTTAGACAGAAAACAGTGAAAACGATGTAAAGACAATGAAAAAGTGGACTTTGACCAACAAATAGAAGACTCTTGATCAAGCCTACATCAAAGATAAAATTCACAAAGTACAAGGCAATGCAAGGTCCAAGATTACAAAGCGAACGGTTAAAAGTCCACCGCAATTATTCACTTGAGATCTGGAAGAAACATAGAAGTTATTTTAATAAAGAACCAAATAATAAGGAAGCCCAAACATCCAAGGCCCAATACTTTCTTTTAAAGAGACAGAGATATAAAATTTTACCAAAGCTTGAAGTCTAGTTTGACTAGGTCTTCCTAAGGATATTTTGGTAAATGTAGACATGCAAATCAATTGTAACCTAGGGTTTCCTATTCTCTATAAATAGGAACTCTACTCATTGTAATTTCTTATGCCTCCCTTTAATAATAAAATTTAGAAATCTTTTGGAGAGCATCGGTGTTTCTTCTCCATTCAGAAATTCAGATCTGACAACCCTGCATGGATGATTGGAGGGATGCATCTGTAAGTAATTTAATTTCTTGCCTTAGTGTAGATTTAATTTCATGCCCTAGGAACTTGTTTAGAGTTAGCTTTGGGGAAGGATTTTGAGAGATGAGATCTCTCATCTCTTTCTTACCCACCAAATATTTACAATAGGACTCCATGCATACATGCACATACCGCTCCCTACGGCACTCTGTCCCTCGAGGTAGCGGTGATACCGTAGTATAAAGGCTCGGGTGTGATGTTTTCCATGGAGGTTAGGGTAAGGATTTCTAAAGGAAGGACAAGAACCTAGAGGAAGGATCACCTTCCCGAACGGATCTAATCCACTTTATTGATAATTACCATAACTCCTCACAGATCTTCATTCGGGTATAGAAAGCGTTGAGGTTTACTTGCATTTCCAAACCATCCCTAAACCTAGACCTAGCAAGAATAGATCTAGATAATTAGTATAGATTAATTAGGTTTTTAGATTTAATAATTAATCCGAACACCCTTCGGAATTAACTCGTAAGCGCGAATCGGAAATTCACAACATCCCTGTGGACCGACCCGTACTCACCGGCTTGCTTCATGCGACGCCGTTCTTGATTGCGGTTACAAATATTTTTGATCTATCTTTTAGAAAGCGCAAGCACGCTAAATCACACCAATCAAATGGCGCCGTTGCCGGGGATGGCGTAGAACTTTCCTTTTCGCAATTTCGGGTTAATCATAAAATTTAAAAAATCTAGAAAATCCAAAAAATATAAAAAAATATATTATCTGTTATTTTTGGAAGGGGTACTTTGTTTTTTGTGAATCTTTGCAGGATCAAATTCGGATCTAGAAATCTACAGAGATCAAAACAGGAAAAAACAGATCGGAACAACAGAAGATCACAACAACCGAGGAACAGAAGAAATTTGGAGGACCAAGTCAACAAGAAGAATCGCGGTGATCTGGTAAAAAAAAAAAACCGACGCTATCTTTCCGGCCGCGGAACCGCCGCGCGACCCAGCTTCTGGCCGCGGAAACGCCGCGCCCTGGTCGGTTCAGGGCGTGAAAAAAAAAACCTCTGTAAGTTTCTCTGTTCCCCCTCTGCAAAAATTTCCATATATTTTCTGAAAAATTCCTGCAAGATTTTGTGTGATTTAAAAATCTTTCTCTTTCCAAATAACAATCTTGTGCAGGATTTTTGGGCCCCGCTTGAAATGAAAATTGATTGCAAGTAATCTTTTTGTTGCATATCTTTTCTCGAATATCTTTTTGCAACATTTTTTTTCAAATAAGGATTCTTGTGAGATGCTTAAAATAATAACTGATTGCAAGTAATCTTTTTGTTGCATATCTTTTATTAAAAATCTTTTTGCAACAATTTTCAAATAAAGAAAAAGGAAAAGGAAAATTTTTATTAGAGAACTTGCAAACTTTTGCCGTACACAAATCCTTGCACCACCACCCAACTTTCTTTATTTCACCCTTTCTTCTAACATGGGTACCCCACATAATAAATCACTTGCCGAACTTTGGTATCCCGAACCTAATTTTGCGTCGTTCGGCAATTTGTTCTGTCAATTTAAAGATGATCCTTCCTTGCCTAAAATATCGTTGAAAGATCAAATAGAAGCGTCTAGGAGAAACAGTTTGACTTTTCAACCCACTTTGTGTCAACTAAGTCAACCTTCACCACCTCCATATGTTGACACCACTTTTCCAAGTCCTGCTGTAACTTCTAAGCCGATGTCCATTGCTGAGCATATTGCTCAATCTCGCAGTCGATCTTTCACCCCTCTCCACTCATCTAGTTTTAGGGATCCGCACGATTATTCACCTTTTTATCCACATGTTGACCCTACCCCTGCCCAACCACCCACTTCCTACAAGTCATATCCGACCTTCCCACCTTCACTAGACACTGTTTCTACACAGCCTGTTGCGAGTTTTGCATATCCACGCCATTTTGAATCTTTTACCGAAACCCCCTCACCACCCAAGTCTAGTTTGGAAGAGTCGTTGGAGGCTTATATTGCTGCAACAAACAAAATGGTGAGGAATGTGGAAGCGTCCATGGCCGCCCTTATGCAACCGAGTGAACCGGTAGCTAGTTTCCAACTAGCTCCAAATTTTTCAATGTATGAGGAGGCGGTTGGACAGAGAGAGAATGTGAGAGGATTTCCAAATCAAACCTACCCATACCCAATTGAATCCAACAACACCAATTTTCAAACATGTGTCCAAAATGATGAGTTGTGCGACTTTGTAGTGCTTGATTTGCAAAATTGGGAGGAACCCCTTTCGAGTGAAACCGCACCTAATCCTTTCGATCTTTACACCTCCACTCTAGAACCTAAATCGATAAATATCCATGCTTTTGATGAGGTGTCTAAATAAATTGATTTTCACTTGATTAAGGATATAGACGCCGGAAATATTTCGGATGATGAACCTGTCGATTTAATTGAGATTTTATGTTCAAATCATCATCCCGAGTTATTAAATGTTTCTTCCGAATCTCATATGCGTCTAGATTTTGATGATAACGGCATGGATGAGTTAAATATTGAAGATAGTATTGAGGAGAGACTTGAGGATAATATTGAAGTTGAATCATATTTGTTTGATGTGTCTGATTTTCCAATTCATCCTCCTGAACCTTTGACTGTTATATCACCCTCCCTCCTTCCCATCGTTCCGACCCCGCTTGAAGACTGTGAGCTTGAAACCTTTTCCTTTGAATCTGACACAATTCTCACAGACCATAACACCTATGAGTGTTTCAATTTTTCGGACGATGTTAATGACTCACCGCCCGAGTTTGAGTCCTTTACATTTTTAGATGAGCCATCAGACTCGGTTGATTATAGTAGTTTCGAACCATTAATGGAATCTTTCAAGATCGAAACAGTTTACTACGGTGAGAAAGATACTATCCCTAATTCACTCCCTTTCGTCTTTCCCATTGTTCCGACCGAACAAATGACCGTTACGCTTTCATCTCCTATACCAAGTTCGGCGTACCCATGTTTTCTTGCGAATCTTGAGGGATTTGATCCCATTTCTCGACGAGTAGATAGGTTAGCGCAATCGCTTATAATATATCGGTCATCACATATTGCGCTAATTTATTCACTCAATTTACACCCTCAAGATCGTACTCCACTTCCTTCTTCTTTTCGCTATTCTTCTCTCCTACCGAGACCATATTCTACCATTCTTCTTTCCATAGGGTCTCGCGTGCTTCTCATTTTCTTGCACCAACAATACCATTTCCACGATAAGATTTTTGAATGGTTGGTGCTAACTTTTGTCTTGTGCAAGGCCAAGCTTAAGTTTGGGGGAATCTTTGTATATATGTATATATTTTTTCGATCATAATTATAAATAAATTGCATTATTGCATTATTATATTCCTCATTCTTATTCTTTTTATAAATAAACAGGTGCTTTTGACGCATGTCTGCTACATGTTACAGGTTACAGGTTCTTAGACATAAAACAGTGAAAACGATGTAAAGACGATGAAAAAGTGGACTTTGACCAACAAATAGAAGACTCTTGATCAAGCCTACATCAAAGATAAAATTCACAAAGTACAAGGCAATGCAAGGTCTAAGATTACAAAGCGAACGGTTAAAAGTCCACCGCAATTATTCACTGGAGATCTGGAAGAAACATAGAAGCTATTTTAATAAAGAACCAAATAATAAGGAAGCCCAAACATCCAAGGCCCAATACTTTCTTTTAAAGAGATAGAGACATAAAATTTTACCAAAGCTTGAAGTCTAGTTTGACTAGGTCTTCCTAAGGATATTTTGGTAAATGTAGACATGCAAATCAATTGTAAGCTAGGGTTTCCTATTCTCTATAAATAGGAACTCTACTCATTGTAATTTCTTATGCCTCCCTTTAATAATAAAATTTAGAAATCTTTTGGAGAGCATCGGTGTTTCTTCTCCATTCAGAAATTCAGATCTGACAACCCTGCATGGATGATTGGAGGGATGCATCTGTAAGTAATTTAATTTATTGCCCTAGTGTAGTTTTCAATTCCTTGCCCTAGGTAGATTTAATTTCATGCCCTAGGAACTTGTTTAGGGTTTAGCTTTGGGAAGGATTTTGAGATATGAGATCTCTCATCCTTTTCTTACCCACCAAATATTTACAATATGACTCCATGTATACATGCACATACCGCTCCCTACGGCACTCTATCCCTCGAGGTAGCGGTGATACCGTAGTATAAAGGCCCGGGTGTGATGTTTTCCATGGAGGTTAGGGTAAGGATCTCTAACGGAAGGACAAGAACCTAGAGGAAGGAACACCTTCCCGAACGGATCTAATCCACTCTATTGATAATTACCATAACTCCTCACAGATCTTCATTCGGGTATTGAAAGCGGTGAGATTTAATTACATTTCCAAACCATCCCTAAACCTAGCCCTAGCAAGAGTAGATCTAGATAATTGCCCTAGGTTAATTAGATTTTTAGATTTAATAATCAACCGAACACCATTCGGAATTAACTCGTAAGAACGAATCGGAAATTCACAAAATCCCTGTGGACCGACCCGTACTCACCGGCTAACTACATGCGACGCCGTTCTTGATTGCGGTTATAAATATTTTTGATCTATCTTTTAGAAAGCGCAAGCACGCTAAATCATCCAATCAAATGGGTGAGAAAGATACTATCCCTAATTCACTCCCTTTCGTCTTTCCCATTGTTCCGACCGAACAAATGACCGTTACGCTTTCATCTCCTATACCAAGTTCGGCGTACCCATGTTTTCTTGCGAATCTTGAGGGATTTGATCCCATTTCTCGACGAGTAGATAGGTTAGCGCAATCTCTTATAACATATCGGTCATCACATATTGCGCTAATTTATTCACTCAATTTACACCCTCAAGATCGTACTCCACTTCCTTCTTCTATTCGCCATTCTTCTCCCCCACCGAGACCATATTTTACCATTCTTCTTTCCACACGGTCTCGCGTGCTTCTCATTTTCTTGCACCAACAATACCATTTCCACGATAAGATTTTTGAATGGTTGGTGCTAACTTTTGGCTTGTGCAAGGCCAAGCTTAAGTTTGGGGAAATCTTTGTATATATGTATATATTTTTTGTTATCTTTTCTATAAAAAAAATATTAAAAAAATTTCAAAACATTAAAAATATAAAAATTATAAATAAATAAACAGGGGAGTGCCAGTATTTTGACCCTCTTGGTTTAGTATGACAGTGAGGACACTGTCAAGTTCAAGTTTGGGGGTATGCTCGGTACGTCTTTTTCCTCCGCATTCATTTGTACATATTTTTTTTGCATTTGCATACTTATTTGAAAACCCATAAAAATTTGAAAAATTATAAAAATTAATGTATTCAATTTTGGCTAATTAACTTGAGTTTGACAAATAGGTCAACTGGCTAGGAACAACTAGATCTTAGACTTAGTAAATTAAAAACCCTATAAATAACATTCCTTAAAGTTTAACGGTAGAAAGTATATGCCTTATAGTTTATTTAGAAATAGGCAAATTTTGGGTTCACTTCTTGGGCTAGGTCGAAACGAAGGAAAAATATTGAAGCTTTTATTAGAGTATAAGTTTGAAAAATAGTTCCTAGCTTAAGTCTAGATTCTGAAAATGTATACCCTACAACTTGCACAATCACGCACCTTGAAACTTGGAATAGTAAAAGAGACCTTGAAATGCTCTTGTCTAAAGTCCTTAGTACAATGAAAATTAAAAGAAAAAAAAATGAATAAAGAAAAAAATGGACACTGGTTTTTGTGATTACTTAAGGCTGTAAAAATAGAAAAATATTTAGCGAGGGTGCTTCATCACCTAGTGCCTTAGACCAACTGGTTTGGAAGTCACTACTAAAGCCTTGGGTGTTGCAAAACTAGGAAGTACGCTTTAAAGTGCTAACGCATCTTGTAATCGGTTGTTGGTATCTCAAGAAGTATTAACGGTAGTATGAAGGATGTGTAAGCGAAATTCAATTAAAAGTTCACTAATTAATAAGTGCTTTGGACAATGGACGAGAGTACGATTGCTTGATTTGAATTTCCAAATGTAGGGGTGATATTTACACACACGTGGGGATATGTGATTGGAGTTTAGATAAGAGAGAGGAATGAAGAATAGAACTTGTATCTCTAGTAGAGTTGATAGAAATTCCTAAGTGGAGATGGAACTTTAGAAGGAAAACTTAAAAGATGTCGAAAGCTAGGTAACTCTACAGGATATATATAATCTTAAGTTAAATAATGAGGAAGTGTGAATAATGCGGGTGGATAATTTACGGGTAAAAGATAATAGAATTCCTTGTTAGAAAACCTAATTGGAAAACAAAAGTTAATGGGCCGAATTGATAGGATTTTGTGGGTAGTATCCGCTGAAAACCATCAGGAGACAACACTCCTCCTACTAGGGACACCTAGAGGTTTAACGGCTTGTTGCACGTGCTCATGCAATCTTGTTTCCCTGCGAAAGTGCGGTTAGGATTTTAGTGAATAAAAATAAGTTTGCTCGAGGACGAGCAAAAGATAAGTTTGGGGGTATTTGTTCACACCATAATATTGCATTATTATATTCCTCATTCTTATTCTTTTTATAAATAAACAGGTGCTTTTGACGCATGTCTGCTACAGGTTACAGGTTCTTAGACAGAAAACAGTGAAAACGATGTAAAGACGATGAAAAAGTGGACTTTGACCAACAAATAGAAGACTCTTGATCAAGCCTACATCAAAGATAAAATTCACAAAGTACAAGGCAATGCAAGGTCCAAGATTACAAAGCGAACGGTTAAAAGTCCACCGCAATTATTCACTGGAGATCTGGAAGAAACATAGAAGCTATTTTAATAAAGAACCAAATAATAAGGAAGCCCAAACATCCAAGGCCCAATACTTTCTTTTAAAGAGACAGAGACATAAAATTTTACCAAAGCTTGAAGTCTAGTTTGACTAGGTCTTCCTAAGGATATTTTGGTAAATGTAGACATGCAAATCAATTGTAACCTAGGGTTTCCTATTCTCTATAAATAGGAACTCTACTCATTGTAATTTCTTATACCTCCCTTTAATAATAAAATTTAGAAATCTTTTGGAGAGCATCGGTGTTTCTTCTCCATTCAGAAATTCAGATCTGACAACCCTGCATGGATGATTGGAGGGATGCATCTGTAAGTAATTTAATTTCTTGCCTTTGTGTAGATTTAATTTCATGCCCTAGGAGCTTGTTTAGAGTTAGCTTTGGGGAAGGATTTTGAGAGATGAGATCTCTCATCTCTTTCTTACCCACCAAATATTTACAATAGGACTCCATGCATACATGCACATACCGCTCCCTACGGCACTCTATCCCTCGAGGTGGCGGTGATACCGTAGTATAAAGGCCCGGGTGTGATGTTTTCCATGGAGGTTAGGGTAAGGATCTCTAAAGGAAGGACAAGAACCTAGAGGAAGGATCACCTTCCCGAACGGATCTAATCCACTTTATTGATAATTACCATAACTCCTCACAGATCTTCATTCGGGTATAGAAAGCGTTGAGGTTTACTTGCATTTCCAAACCATCCCTAAACCTAGACCTAGCAAGAATAGATCTAGATAATTAGTATAGATTAATTAGGTTTTTAGATTTAATAATTAATCCGAACACCCTTCGGAATTAACTCGTAAGCGCGAATCGAAAATTCACAACATCCCTGTGGACCGACCCGTACTCACCGACTAGCTTCATGCGACGCCGTTCTTGATTGCGGTTATAAATATTTTTGATCTATCTTTTAGAAAGCGCAAGCACGATAAATCACACCAATCAGCGGTCAGTGACCCGTAGAAGCACAACTTTCCTCTTTTCTGGAAGCCCCTTGCTATCAGGCACACACGTTGCCTACGACAGATGCTTGTGCACACCCGATGCACTTAGATGTTGTTTCTGTGCGCATGTATGGCACATTCATGGATTTTGATTTCCGTGCGCACCAGACGCACGTAGTATTCATGTGCATATTTTGGGATTGATTTCGTATAGAGCAGTACGTTTTTATGATATTGCTATATGTTTTCGTACTGAGCAGGACTAGTCAGAGGACAGTACCTGAATATATTTTGCATGCATTGATAGTTATTGAAGGGACTTCCAAAAAGCGAGCTATAGCCTCAGTATTTACATACGTGTCTGATATGACACAAAATGTTTAAAACAAGGAGACCCTTCTAAATTGTTTCCAAAACGGCGGAACGTACATTTCAAACAAAGGTATATATGTATATAGTTATTTTCTTATGATAGACGTCCGCCACTGTGCAGTGTTATACGCGTTGCACAGCGACTTAAAGAGATTTGGCATGCATTTCCTTCAGATACTTACAGATATAGATTCGATGTTTACATGTATAGTTTCGAGTTATATGATATTGGTTTTGCTTTGGATTTTGTATTGATGTCTTCTCCATGACTCCGATGATTGCGGGATGCTTGACGGAGTTTTGATTTGAGTTATATGCTCATTTTTCATGCACATGCGCCGCGCTACGATTTGTTTTATGTATTTACAATTTCGGAGCCCCGACAACTTGATGGTTTTCTTAGATGTTTTAGTATTTGGGGGAGTTTGAATTTAAATTCGGGGACCGAATTTTTTTAAGGGGGGAAGATTGTAACGCTTTGAAAATCGTTTCGGTGAAATTTCGAAAAAAATCGGTAAAATAAGGGGGTTTTCTGTAAAAAGTCAAAATGCAAATATCTTATTATAAAAATTAAATATACATATTCTAGCTATGTAATTGCTATTATTTGGTGTTTATTGAGCCGCTGGTGAAATTTCAAATTTTCTGAAAAAAAATATTATTTTATTATTATTTAAGCCGTCACTAATACATTTAATTAGGGAATTACAAATTGGAATGAGTTGAAACAAATTTTGTGCATCATAAAACATTAAATAAAATTTTATCATGTGGTTTTTGGAACAAAATCATTTGCCAAAACGGTTTAGAAATTATTGAAGAAAAAAGGCTTTTTTTTTAGCGTAAATGGATGTTTGGGGTATTGTATTTATCATTTTTCATCACCCCACACCCGTACCCACACCCACACACCCCCACTTACTCCTCCCTATGGCTGAATTCAGCAGCCACCATATTTTTCCCCACTTGATTTTCAAAGGAAATGAAATGAAAGAAAAGAAAAGAAAATGGATAAATTAGTTAGACTTTTGACTTTGTGTTGACTTGGACTTCCTTACTTGTTATTTTCTCCACCTCACTCTCTCTCCTCCCTCACCCAACCCCCCCACAACCTGGCCAAAACCAGCAACCCCCCAACAGCCCCATTTTCCTCTTCTCCTCTCTTTGTTCCATCAAAGAAAATCCAAAGAAAAATCCACAAAAAATCAAGCAAAAATCCAAATCAAAATCCGACTCCTACCCATTTTAGCTTCGCCCGTATAGCATGGATTTTGGTGACAAGGGTGCATTTTGGAGGGCTATGTGTGCTTGTGGAATCTTCAATTTGTTTGGGTAAATTCTAACCCTTTTGCTTAAATTGTTGTTAATTGCTTGTAGTTAGCTTAATTAAGTGTTAATTTGGTTTTATGTGGGTTCAATTGTATGATTAAGGAATTCTAGTTAAGGTTTTGTTTTGAAATTGGGTTGTGATCACTTGTGCATGGTTTGTGGTGTGAGCTAACATCTTGAAAAATTGTTAAGATTTATCTAGTTGCATATTACAAGTTGTTACTAGCAAAATGTCCATGCTTAAGCTTTTTAACAAACTAGTTTTTGGAAACTATGAACATAATTGGGATTAAAATCTAATTAGGGTTTCTATCGTTAGAGTATGGTTTTAATGAGTAGGTTAACTTGAAATTTAATGAAAAAGCTAAACTTGTAACTAGTTTGCTAATTGTTTTGCTATAAAATTGTTAAAAAAAAGGGTATTTTGTAAACTAGAATATTAGGGTTTTTGGAATTTAATGAGATTAAATTCAGGAAATTGTTTCTATAACTTATTTAAGATATTTAATAAATATATTTGCCGCTACATTCATTTAAACATCCTGTTTTGTACAAAAACGGCGAATTGTGCTTGCTAGATTTTCGGAAAAGTGAATTTTTAAGTAAAGTTGGGGTTTTTGTGAGTTTTAACCTAGTTTATATTAAAATTAGTGTTTGTGAATGTGCAAATGAGTGTGATTGGATTTTTCTCGATGGTTTGACGTTTGTACATCGACATCGAGGGTTGGTTTGACTATTCTTGGATGCGTAGGCGATAGGTTTGGACCTATGCATGATACACGTGCCGATTTGATTTTCGTATGCCGTTTTGATTTCGAATTTAGTTTTAATGCGATACGGTGCGTTATGATATGTAGGTACCCCATGTGAACTTCAAGACGACAAGCAAGCGCGTGGCGACGTCGGCACCGGCGAACGAGGACCAGGTGAGTAGATTTATATCTACTGGGAGAAGTCGGGTGGATGGCGTATAGCACCCCCGCAGTCCGTGGTAATGTATACGGATGCGTATACACACCAACAATTTATGATATGTTGTTAGGATTTATTATTGATGATTTTAGATGGATATTGGTGTTGGATTAGTGCATGGTTACGAAACCTTAGGTAGTGGTTGCACCACACATACACACGCACCCATATTTGCATACATTCTTCTTTCATATGTGCGTACATGGGATTATATATTGATGTGTATATTTACACATGGGTATGGGACTATGTGTTTATATACTGGATTTGAGGATAGTAATTGGGATTTGAGGTGAGTCGATGATATTGGGCTTGAGGCCAGAAGATCCGTAATGTGTTTTGGTTCATATTGAGATACGACATGATGTTTTAGCGGGTCTTTTGACGTAGTGATTCTTACATGCATGCATACATAGATGGTATCAATATTGTACTAGACGTAGATCAGTACCCCGATCATGATATTTGATAAAGAGGATATCAGATGAATAGTATAATGAATGTGATATTGACCGTACCCAGATTTGGGGATACCGTACGACGGATTTACGTACGAGCTATATTTTGATGATTGATCCGCACTCTTGACTTGGGATGTCTGGTTATGGATATGATATTATTGAGGCGGGATCACCGGCTGTATATATACAGGTATGTATATGTATCGACTCAGATGATAGGCGGTTTCCTTACCTGTAGTTCAGCTTGTTAGTTCAGCCGTATAGTTTAGTGTAGTTGTTAGATTAGATTAGACTCCTACCTATTTCAAAACTAGCGGATCGTGGGTATTTTAAAAGACAGGTCAAGCGATCTACGGATATTTCAAAAGACGTATCCTTTCTTAAAAACCACCGTAGCCCTATTTTCAAAACCCCGCGGTTCGTGTTATTTCAAATGGCACCATTTGCAGGACTTATATTAGATTAATGTAGATTAGTTATAGTTGCGTCTAGTTTTTTTTAGCTCCCGCTCATTTTGGTTGCTCGCTCCGCATCGGATATTTACATTGTTATTTCATATTGCATTGTTGACATTATGCTGTTAGGACACCAGCACCATTACCGATGATGCGTATGTACCACATACACTTACTTTCCGGCTCACACACATCTTCATCGGTAATTGCCATGTCACGTACACCTTAGAAAAAATTGTTGCTTAACTTAGCTTGATAGCCAGTAGTTTGACATAATATTAGTGTACATACCTTATATGCCAGCTTAGATATTGTAGTTATTACTTGTCGCTTCATGCATGCTGTTATTCATTCTTATGCTTATATTCATGGTTCTACATGCTATTGATGATTCGGATTTCCATGATATTTTCTGGATTTGGAGGAAAACCGCAAAACATATATAAACTGATTTCTCTCTTTTTAAATAAAAGCGCGGTTTTTTTCCTATGATGTATGAGTCGTCCACCATGAGTTTGCTGATGGATTTCGAGACCCGATTCGAGGAGATGGATGAACCGTTTCGGGTACATGGTGGACCCGGTAATGTACCCCGGGGCAAGAAGCGCGTGATGATGACGATGTGAGCCTGGCAGGGGAGCACTACTTACCGGTGATTTTACCCGACGTGTCGGATATCCGGAGGATACCGTCGTGGTCTTGAGATGGATGGTAGGGGCCGGTCTGGACTGACGGCGCCCTAGATATTGTGATTGAGATACAGAGACTGTGATACCGAGATATCGAGATATTGGGATTACGTTTTGTGCCGATGCTAGGCACTGTTTTATGCTGATTTCTTTATGATACTTCATTTTGAAAATATACAAAGGAAATCTCACTAATTTATGAAAACAGTTTCTTCATTTGCATGTATTCTGTCTTCATGCATTCATACCTCATTCATATGATATATTGCTACCTGAGGCACTAACACGGGTATATGAGATTACACTCGGGTTAGATATTTACCCTAGCCTTGTTATAGGCTGCTGGTTATATTTGAGGAGATATTATGATCATTGACCTAGGTTGCGTTATTTATGCGATTTCTGTGCGTAGATGTTTTCCTATTCACGAGTTGGCAACTCACCCCCGTTGTGCCCCAGTTTCTTGCAGGTTTGCCGTACAGGTTTCATTACGGTTTTGCGGGCTCAGTTTCATTCGGGTGACTTGCTAGTAGGTGGGTTTTTCTTGTATCGTCCCCATCATATTACCTTGTATAATATTATTCCGTTGTATCTAGTAAATTCCATCAACCAAACATGTATTTTTTGGAGATAGAGACCAGTGTTGTTTATTCTTTTGACCCTAGAGTCGCTCGTTATATTTCTGGTGGTTTTGAGTTTCCTTTTGAGTTTTGATCCTCGCCGTTGGCGTTGTATATTATATTACTTGTGTGGTTGTGACCGTCGATTGACGAAGAGCTAGCTCCCGCTTGGGGAGGCCTTTTTCTTGATTTCGTATACTATTCATGTTGTATCCCGTTTGGGGGCCAGTTTTTACAAAGGAGACTCTGCCGAAATTTTCAGTAAATTTTTGATGTTTTTAAAAACCGCATAATTCGGCTTATGCTATTGAAACTACTTGCTTTAAGTTGGTTTTTTCTGCACTCTGCTACTTTTCTTGGTTTGGATTTCTGGGTTTTCGGTTTACTTAGATTTCGTACGCCTCGAGACGTCCGTAGTTTAAGTGCCGGTCATGTTCCGTACTTCGGGTCGTGACAAAGTTGGTATCAGAGCGTTAGGTTTTACCTTCGGAGCGTAGGATGACCCTTGGTTGATGGAATAGGTGACTAAAGTAGAGTGGCGTACCGTTGGTATGTTCCGCGTCATATTTACGACACGCCACTCCACTTAAGAAGCCTTAGGATGTACATTTCCTTGTTCAGTATTATATTCCTTCCTGATCTAGCCTCATCGGTACCAGTTTGGTTTTGCTGCCACGATTACAGGCAGGGAGAGCTACGGCTAAAGTTGCGGTCAGCACGAGCTCGTCACGAACGAGGACTGACCAAGGCATGATTCCGGCGACACCCGATTGTAGAGAGGTGACTTTTGACTGTGTTTCCGCGCCACGAGCATTTGGCGGATCGCCTTTATGAGGTTACTCGGATGTGCTGATCGACATTAGAGGATTGAGCCAATGATAGAGGCCAGCCAGATCTTGATGACCGTTGGCGTGTTTCTTATTCATGATGATCGAGGCACTGTTCAGCGTGCAGACGAGCGAGCCAGTTATTGCTGCGAACGACGAGGTATTGCCCCAGATGCTGGAGTTAGTGCAGAACGAGTTGTACTAAGAGATGATAGAAGGTCGCTAGTCATCGTGGATGAATGACTAGGACATGTGGATCGTTCGCCTAACCCAATGCGAGGTCATCAGATAGATTGATTCCAGCTAGAGACGACTTCACGTGGAGACGTTGGGAGTCGACAGAGACGATCGAATGTCAGAAACCTATTATTCCAAGTTTAAAGTAGTCGGAAAGACATGCAGGCAATTTTATGGTCCCTCTAGAAGAATGAAACCCTAACTCGACTTAATGACCGTGTGAAAGCCTTTGAACCTTCGGGTTTGCGGCAGTTCTAACGCGCCATTAGTGAGGCTTGGGTTTGCCCTTCTACGGCTGGACCACCGATGCTGTGGTATGTACTCGATACTATTAAATTGTGCCCAAGAGGTTGAGCTCTTGGGGGATTATGAGGTTTTGACGACTCGATTCGATGGCTCGACTTAATTCGGATGCTAGGTGGTGAGATGCATTTCTTGGGAGACTCCCGATACGAGGATAGCCGTTGGAGCTCAGTCCATGTAGCCACGATGAGACGAGTCCGAAGCAGTCGACATTGAGAAAGTGGAGTAAAGAGGTCCATACAAAATCTGGATAAGACGACGTTCTGCTCCGCCGACATCAGAGATGCGATACGCATGCCGAGGCAGAGTACTGGATATACCTTCCAGAAGGAGTCGCGATGGGTATGCAGCCATTCCGGAGCAAGATGCAGATAGAGGAAAGGACAATGACTTCCGGACAGTTGGCAGGGACGAGACATGGAAGAGACCGTGAGCAGGATTCCTTTCAGGACACTGCTGCAATGATACTTGCACCCAGGATCAGATGTATCACGTACATTCAGAGAACCAGAGGCCGACGCCAGTGATATGCTGTCTTACGAGTGGTCGCGATGATTGACCAAGAGATGACCAGAGAAGTGCCAGAACGGAATCGTCCCCGTTAGCACACCTGACAGGGCCGATGAGCCGATGGACCGAAAGATTGGTAATCCACAAGGAAGACTTGAAACCAGGAGCGGTCATGTTACGCACACCAGCAGGCCAGAGTTCAGGATCGTCGATGAGACATGCTATGAGTGACCACGACAGTTAGCCCGAGATTCTTAGAGGATGCACTTGAGCGGTACTATTCCGCCATTATTGATTTTGATGTTTTGGGTGATTTATTCGTATGATTTGATTTTGATGATTGAGGATTTACGATCTTTGCGCAGTGTTGCACTTGATATCGTTTTCGTGCTTTAGTTTCGCATGTTTGTGATTTTACGGTTTTAAACAGTTGAGTTGTTTTGTGCGTATGCATGCACACGAATTGGTTCCTGCACTCTGTATAGTTATTATATGCTTGCAGTGCAGTGATACGCCTTTTGTGCACTTAGATGCACTGGACATCGATTTCGATTGTGATACTTGATATTTGTTTTGTGCACCTTGTGCACCTGATTGATTTTGTGCACGTTCGGCGCTTGATATTGGATTTTATGATTTCGTGCATGATGGATGCACCTGATTTGGATTTTCGCGCATGTTGGGCGCATGTTTTGAAGGGTGATTTTGGTGCACACCAGAGGCACTAAATCGAGATTCTTCGTGCGTGTCAGACGCACCTGTCCTTGCTGTCAGGCACACACGTTGCCTACGACAGATGCTTGTGCACACCCGATGCACTTAGATGTTGTTTCTGTGCGCATGTATGGCACATTCATGGATTTTGATTTCCGTGCGCACCAGACGCACGTAGTATTCATGTGCATATTTTGGGATTGATTTCGTATAGAGCAGTACGTTTTTATGATATTGCTATATGTTTTCGTACTGAGCAGGACTAGTCAGAGGACAGTACCTGAATATATTTTGCATGCATTGATAGTTATTGAAGGGATTTCCAAAAAGCGAGCTATAGCCTCAGTATTTACATACGTGTCTGATATGACACAAAATGTTTAAAATAAGGAGACCTTTCTAAATTGTTTCCAAAACGGCGGAACGTACATTTCAAACAAAGGTATATATGTATATAGTTATTTTCTTATGATAGACGTCCTCCACTGTGCAGTGTTATACGCGTTGCACAGCGACTTAAAGAGATTTGGCATGCATTTCCTTCAGATACTTACAGATATAGATTCGATGTTTACATGTATAGTTTCGAGTTATATGATATTGGTTTTGCTTTGGATTTGGTATTGATGTCTTCTCCATGACTCCGATGATTGCGGGATGCTTGACGGAGTTTTGATTTGAGTTATATGCTCATTTTTCATGCACATGCGCCGCGCTACGATTTGTTTTATATATTTACAATTTCGGAGCCCCGACAACTTGATGGTTTTCTTAGATGTTTTAGTATTTGGGGGAGTTTGAATTTAAATTTGGGGACCGAATTTTTTTAAGGGGGGAAGATTGTAACGCTTTGAAAATCGTTTCGGTGAAATTTCGAAAAAAATCGGTAATATAAGGGGGTTTTCTGTAAAAAATCAAAATGCAAATATCTTATTATAAAAATTAAATATACATATTCTAGCTATGTAATTGCTATTATTTGGTGTTTATTGAGCCGCTGGTAAAATTTCAAATTTTCTGAAAAAAAAAATTATTTTATTATTATTTAAGCCGTCACTAATACATTTAATTAGGGAATTACAAATTGGAATGAGTTGAAACAAATTTTGTGCATCATAAAACATTAAATAAAATTTTATCATGTGGTTTTTGGAACAAAATCATTTGCCGAAACGGTTTAGAAATTATTGAAGAAAAAAGGCTTTTTTTAGCGTAAATGGATATTTGGGGTATTGTATTTATCATTTTTCATCACCCCACACCCGTACCCACACCCACACACCCCCACTTACTCCTCCCCATGGCTGAATTCAGCAGCCACCATATTTTTCCCCACTTGATTTTCAAAGGAAATGATATGAAAGAAAAGAAAAGAAAATGGATAAATTAGTTAGACTTTTGACTTTGTGTTGACTTGGACTTCCTTACTTGTTATTTTCTCCACCTCACTCTCTCTCCTCCCTCACCCAACCCCCCCACAACCTGGCCAAAACCAGCAACCCCCCAACAGCCCCATTTTCCTCTTCTCCTCTCTTTGTTCCATCAAAGAAAATCCAAAGAAAAATCCACAAAAAATCAAGCAAAAATCCAAATCAAAATCCGACTCCTACCCATTTTAGCTTAGCCCGTATAGCATGGATTTTGGTGACAAGGGAGCATTTTGGAGGGCTATGTGTGCTTGTGGGATCTTCAATTTGTTTGGGTAAATTCTAACCCTTTTGCTTAAATTGTTGTTAATTGCTTGTAGTTAGCTTAATTAAGTGTTAATTTTGTTTTATGTGGGTTCAATTGTATGATTAAGGAATTCTAGTTAGGGTTTTGTTTTGAAATTGGGTTGTGATCACTTGTGCATGGTTTGTGGTGTGAGCTAACATCTTGAAAAATTGTTAAGATTTATCTAGTTGCATATTACAAGTTGTTACTAGCAAAATGTCCATGCTTAAGCTTTTTAACAAACTAGTTTTTGGAAACTATGAACATAATTGGGATTAAAATCTAATTAGGGTTTCTATCGTTAGAGTATGGTTTTAATGAGTAGGTTAACTTGAAATTTAATGAAAAAGCTAAACTTGTAACTAGTTTGCTAATTTTTTTGCTATGAAATTGTTATAAAAAAGGGTATTTTGTAAACTAGAATATTAGGGTTTTTGGAATTTAATGAGATTAAATTCCGGAAATTGTTTCTATAACTTATTTAAGATATTTAATAAATATATTGGCCGCTACATTCATTTAAACATCCTGTTTTGTACAAAAACGGCGAATTGTGCTTGCTAGATTTTCGGAAAAGTGACTTTTTAAGTAAAGTTGGGGTTTTTGTGAGTTTTAACCTAGTTTATATTAAAATTAGTGTTTGTGAATGTGCAAATGAGTGTAATTGGATTTTTCTCGATGGTTTGACGTTTGTACATCGACATCGAGGGTTGGTTTGACTATTCTTGCATGCGTAGGCGATAGGTTTGGACCTATGCATGATACACGTGCCGATTTGATTTTCGTATGCCGTTTTGATTTCGAATTTAGTTTTAATGCGATACGGTCCGTTATGATATGTAGGTACCCCATGTGAACTTCAAGACGACAAGCAAGCGCGTGGCGACGTCGGCACCGGCGAACGAGGACCAGGTGAGTAGATTTATATCTACGGGGAGAAGTCGGGTGGATGGCGTATAGCACCCCCGCAGTCCGTGGTGATGTATACGGATGCGTATACACACCAACAATTTATGATATGTTGTTAGGATTTATTATTGATGATTTTAGATGGATATTGGTGTTGGATTGGTGCATGGTTACGAAACCTTAGGTAGTGGTTGCACCACACATACACACGCACCCATATTTGCATACATTCTTCTTTCATATGTGCGTACATTGGATTATATATTGATGTGTATATTTACACATGGGTATGGGACTATGTGTTTATATACTGGATTTGAGGATAGTAATTGGGATTTGAGGTGAGTCGATGATATTGGGCTTGAGGCCAGAAGATCCGTGATGTGTTTTGGTCCGTATTGAGATACGACATGATGTTTTAGCTGGTCTTTTGACGTAGTGATTCTTACATGCATGCATACATAGATGGTATCAATATTGTACTAGACGTAACTCTGTACCCCGATCATGATATTTGATAAAGAGGATATCAGATGAATAGTATAATGAATGTGATATTGACCGTACCCAGATTTGGGGATACCGTACGACGGATTTACGTACGAGCTATATTTTGATGATTGATCCGCACTCTTGACTTAGGATGTCTGGTTATGGATATGATATTATTGAGGCGGGATCACCGACTGTATATATACAGGTATGTATATGTATCGACTCAGATGATAGGCGGTTTCCTTACCTGTAGTTCAGCTTGTTAGTTCAGCCGTATAGTTTAGTGTAGTTGTTAGATTAGATTAGACTCCTACCTATTTCAAAACTAGCGGATCGTGGGTATTTTAAAAGACAGGTCAAGCGATCTACGGATATTTCAAAAGACGTATCCTTTCTTAAAAACTACCGTAGCCCTATTTTCAAAACCCCGCGGTTCGTGTTATTTCAAATGGCACCATTTGCAGGACTTATATTAGATTAATGCAGATTAGTTATAGTTGCGTCTAGTTTTTTTTAGCTCCCGCTCATTTTGGTTGCTCGCTCCGCATCTCATATTTACATTGTTATTTCATATTGCATTGTTGACATTATGCTGTTAGGACACCAGCACCATTACCGATGATACGTATGTACCACATACACTTACTTGCCGGCTCACACACATCTTCATCGGTAATTGCCATGTCACGTACACCTTAGAAAAAAATGTTGCTTAACTTAGCTTGATTGCCAGTAGTTTGACATAATATTAGTGTACATACCTTATATGCCAGCTTAGATATTGTAGTTATTACTTATCGCTTCATGCATACTGTTATTCATTCTCATGCTTATATTCATGGTTTTACATGCTATTGATGATTCGGATTTCCATGATATTTTCTGGATTTGGAGGAAAACCGCAAAACATATATAAACTGATTTCTCTCTTTTTAAATAAAAGCACGGTTTTTTTCCTATGATGTATGAGTAGTCCACCATGAGTTTGCTGATGGATTTCGAGACCCGATTCGAGGAGATGGATGAACCGTTTCGGGTACATGGTGGACCCGGTAATGTACCCCGGGGCAAGAAGCGCGTGATGATGACGATGTGAGCCTGGCAGGGGAGCACTACTTACCGGTGATTTTACCCGACGCGTCGGATATCCGGAGGATACCGTCGTGGTCTTGAGATGGATGGTAGGGGCCGGTCTGGACTGACGGCGCCCTAGATATTGTGATTGAGATACAGAGACTGTGATACCTGTAAGTGCACAGCGGCGCCCCGGCCGTCAATCCGACGGCCAAGCGCGGAAACGGTGATAAACTTTAATTTTTGCGGACTTGGCAAAACGGCACCACCGCGCACTAAAACCGGATCGGGCCATTAAACTAAATCTAGCTAACTACAAAGAGAAGGGGAAGAGATATACCGACGATCCAAGTCCTCCGGTCTTCATCTCCACTCCGATCTCCTCGCGGGATCTCCGTCCGTCTCCTCCTCGTCGGGAAGGGCACCACGAAGCCGGATACTTTTACGGGCTCCCACCTCAATACCGAGGCAACTCGCGCATGAAGCCGGCAACTCGACATGCTCAAGATATGCTGTAGGAAGTGTAGTGTAGAATCATAGCTCACTTTGGGGTTGGTTGCCATAGATGGAGGAATCGGATTAGGAAAAATGGAACTTTCATTTTTCCAAAACAAGAAGAAGAAGGAGATGAAGAATTCCTCACAAAACTTAGATGAACTCTCTCATTCTTTTTCTTTCTCTCTTTTCTTTTTCTTCTTTCTTTCTTTCTACCATTTTTTTTTTCATCAAGTGAGAAGAATAAGGTGGAGGAATGAATATGAAGCATAACCATAGAAGGAAGGTGAGTGTAGGAAAAGGAGGAGGGTGACCACATCCAAAAACATAATCATCACTAAACTTTACATCAACCTCAAATCCATCCTAATCTCATCAAATCATGAAAAGCAAAGATGCTTATCATATCAACCCTTATGCAAATAAGTTCCCCACAAAGTGTAATTTGCAAAACTGCAAATTACCCCCTCCATCAGAAAAGTCCGGCCGGGAAAGAACAAAGGAAAACCGGCCGGAACGGAAAGCAAAATGGCAACTCCAGAAAACTGGTCCCGTAATAAATTACAGGAAAACCCCACACTGTGCATACACACCCGCATTTGTATTCCGTCCGGATACAAATGCAATGAGACAAAATCTACACTGTACTAAACTAGGACCGGCTTAAGCCAAAGCCGGCTAGTAATATCCGTTCGATCCTGATCCGTGCAATACCGCACGTATCTGATCTAACCCTTCCATATAACCATACGGCCACTAGTACAATCTGTCCGATACTGATCCGTGCAATACCGCACGTATCTGATCGGACCCTGCCATATCTCCATACGGCCTCTACAGCGTTTCGCCCGAAAGCTTGAGTAACTGAAAGTGTGGTGGACTCTAAAGACTCGTCAATACTATGGCTGTGGATTTAACCACTAGCACGTCAGAGGTATAAGCCAATACGTGACGGGCCACCAGCTATTGACCAAAAGGGACGTCGATGAGGAAGCTCACCCCGACACCCAACTGAGCCTGTCAGTGACAATATCCGTACAGTCCGGTCCGTTCGTCTATGAGTATCGCATGGCGGGCCTAGGGGGTTGGTAAAAGTCAGACCCCCAAAAGCGGTACAAGTCGTGTCGGAGTGTAGCCCAGAACACCCTGAGATACTACTGGAATACCTACCAGTAAATCTCCTGCCTTGGCCAAGGTCTTTGTGTAATGGCTCTCCTAGACACAGCGCGACCTCACCTCCAATACCGGGAGAGACGAAACCCCTGAAGATCCGCTCACTGCCTCCATGTGGCTCGGGACTGTACCCAACTAAAACCTGTTTGCATGACTCCTTTGAGCCGTGGTAGGGTAGTAATCAAAGTACAGTGGGAACTCACACGAGACAAATGACGATCCCCAGGTCGATGAACTAACCTGTACACATGTCACCTGGGAACTGCTATCTGACGTCAGGTATAAGACCAACTAGCATGTTCCCGGCGAGTCCTGTCCGGTGTACTCATAACCCAATGAGCACCTGTATACATCTTAGGTGAACCTACTAACACCAGTGGCTTGTGAGACCGGCCACCGCCCCTCGTCGGGGTCTCGACTGTATACACTAGTCTACTCTGGAGAATCGATGCCCTGTCTCGAAACTCCCACGACTAGGGACCTTTTAAGGATGTGCTTATAGACTCCAGCTCTCACTTATATGATCGCCCTCATACTGCTGGCAGTCAAGCAAGAATCCAAGGGGCTCTATCAACGTGCAATAGCGACATGTCAGGTCACCTAAAGCAGTACACGATGATAAAGGTAAACCAGATAGCATACTATCATCTCGAGCAAGACTGTCCTACCGGGATAGGTCCTCCCTCAATCATTGCAATCACGTGCCTGTGATCCAATAATTGACTCTGAGGGCACTATCTCCAACAATCTCCCACTTGCACTCAAGGCTAATTATTGCGATGTCGCATACTCACAGCCCGTGTGATACCGAACACCCAACTCCCCTACTAGTTAGTTTCACAAAATCCGTTTGCGAAACTATTGCGTTCGAGGAATAGCCTCAGTGAGTGGATCCACCTTGATGTTTCTTTCTATGTCTCTCTATATCTCAAGTTCGCAGAGAAACCCATCTCCCGAAAAGAGCAATACCTGTCTCAGAATATGTCTGGATGTCTGATGGGACCTAGCTCATAAATGAACTCCAAATCCAAACTTCTTAGACTGTATCGTCAACTGAACTTAATCAGTATCCTGCGCGCCATGCCTCCCTCAGTATTGCCTTGGACCACCTGTCCAAAATACTGCCCCTCATCAGAAGGAAAAATATAACTCTGACAACCTCCTTGTCGTCCATGTCACCTTGGAAGCCTGGAATGATAACCGTCTCCTAAAAGAGGCAGCCGTTATCATATCCCTAGAACAGCCACTTATGTTCTAAAACTGCTTCCGACTGTTTCTCCAGGATTGGATAAATATCAACTTATTGCATATAGTGCAAGAACAACATCTGGTGTGGTACTTGACATCTCATGATTGACTCAATAGCCTAAGCAAATGATCTGCCAATCATGAATATCCCTCTCCCCTTTAGTCTGTAAGACACCTTTAGAGAGGGTGACTCCATTACCTGCAGGTACACCACCATGCCAGGAGTCGTCCATTCTAAATACTCATAGAATGCTGTCAAGGTACCCAGATTAGGAAACCACCCAAATCTAGATCTAAAACCATAGATCTAGTAACCAGAATGTCTGATATATATCCAAGTCCTGTGTGGAGAAACCACTGTGTGACGACCAAAGTCTAACCGATCGTAGTATAGGAATATCACTTCCTACTACCTTCTCAACAGATCCATCCCCTATTCTGATGACGTCAAACCTATGACTGTCACATCAGAAATAGATGATCTATCTCCGCTACATCTGCTTTAGTCTATAAATAGACATAAGCCTGGTGTCCACCAATGCTTCCGCTGCTCCCACTGACTACGACAACCCTCTGGCAGAGTCATACAGACGTGCACTTCTAAAGCATGTTTAGAACGACGCTATACTCATCCTCTTGCCGGGTCTCGCAGCCTGGAACAACAACAATGGCAAGTGTGGGTAAACAAGAACTTCCCTGTCACCGTCCTTGAGGCTACCGAAGTACCTCTCGGGTGCCTGAAGTTACCCACCTTATCTGCGAAGTGGCCAATGGAATGTCAAATCAGATTGAATCTTTAGGTTCCTTATCAAATCTTCAGTAATCGTTTGCGGTTCTGGAATCACTTCCAGTTCTACCATACTCCCACTACTGTTTTCTGAAAAAAAAATCCATTTCTTTTAAAATTGTGGCGAGTGAAGAACAATATCACTATTGATCTTCCAGATGGTAGAAAGTCAACCCTCGTCATAGCCTGGGTCAACCCACAAACAGCCATTACAGAAACGTGCCTATGAGTTATCCGGAGTCTGGTTTTAAGCATAAACCGGACAACTCCCCGTACCTTAACTTCGTTAAGATATGAACTGTTCTATATCCAATATAGAACCAGAGGCACTGATTTAATTGAACCAGATTCAAATCATGCAGCTATCTCCAGTGCATGTCAACTAAATGGAAGGAGGCCGATCAGCGTTACTCAACTTAGGAATGCTTCCAATTATGAGTAACCTGAAAGAGAAGCAATTTCTCTTTATCATTACTATCAACTGAATACCATACACAAGTATCTACATCTTCGATCACTTTGAAGAATCCCGATACTTGCTACACCTGGTTCTCTACTCTATTCAAATACCTATAACTCCTCAAAACTTAGACCCTGTGTTTCTACGAAACACATGTCTAAGAACTAGAGAAGTCAAAAGTAAACAGAATATAGTATGAGGACCAACCCCTCTGTCCTAATGGACACTGGACAACATACAATACTCTGTATAAGTCCGCTGAGTCTAACAACTCTTTCACTGTGTGTTGTAGGTTGAAAACTGTACTTATGGTTAAGAAGAATTACACCGCTGTTTAATGCTCCTTACCTAACCATCCACTGATATAGGTAAATTTTATCGACATAATATCAAAAGGTATATCTCACTCTATGAAAATAGACGTACAGATATATCAATTTGAAATTGGTGCACATCAACGGATATTCAAAACCAAATATTTGCCGACTGGCAAACAGCCCAGGTGATTTCCTCAAATATCACTGATTCCAACGAATCCCGATATAATGAGGATGATCACCCAATTCCCAATAACTTGCTCCCACTCATCATCTGTAAAACCATACAGATGTGAGAATCAAACCTGGTAAATACATACCCTGGAGTAAGTATCTAATCGGGAAATCAGTTTTCTTTTAACATTACACAGTGAGACTGAAACATTGAAATGTTTCGATGGGGTATCCTGGTATTCCTAGTAATGCCTCTTCCATTATCCAGATTCACAACTATAACCGTATAATTCTTTGCCACCTCTCTAAATCCCTTCATATGTCTTTAGTCATTACCTTCTGTACACCCCTTTAGGCCAAATGGTTTTCTTCCTTCCCTACCGTTCGGCACCAGCCAATGGTTTGGAAGAAGACTATCCAAAAAGCATAAAGGGTGTACTGTCCTAATCCTAGGAACACTCGCATCGCGAGAGAAGGTGAAGATAAAAGACACCTGAATGTACTTTATTCCTATTTCTCCTGAACCAGGATCCATCCCCGAACTGGAACAAGTTCCTTTCGAGTTCGTATATAACCATACGATGGATTATCCAATAAAATGGGATCTTCGTAATGATACGGAGTGTCCTGGAGAAAAACAAAGGTGATTTAGGATTGGCGAAAGAATACATGGTTTGGTCGTGAATATCTGTTGCAATTTACTTTGCCCTCTTACTAATCCCTTACTTTGTCTTAACTTAATACCTTCTGTACACCGTTTAGGCTAATTGGCTTTCTTCCTTCCCTACCGGTCGGCACCAGCCTATGGTTTGGAAGAAGACTATCCAATTTGCGTAATAGGTGTACTACTCCTAAACCAAGGAGTACTCGCAACCTGAGAGAGGGTGAAAAGAAAAGACAACTGAATAGTCCTATCCGTTTTCTTCAGAACCGGAAACCATCCTCGAATATATTCCTTCGAGTTCATATATAACCATACGATGGTTTTGTCCAATGGAAGTGGACGTTCGTAGCAATACGGGGTGTCCTGGAGAAAAGGGTAAAAGCAGGAGTGGCAATGAGGTTTGCAACTCTGACAATCCAAAAGCCAGTGTTAAGAAGGTTCGGTCAACTTGGTCACTGAGTCATAGTCTTAGGGTCGGGTCAATGGTCGCTGCCAAAGAGAGAGAGAAAAGAAACACTCAGCGTGCACTCTAACCTAGATCAGAATGGTTACCAATTTATCTAATCTGCAATCCTCCCACTGTACCTCAAATTCTCCTCCAAACCTGAAAGAAGAATTAGTCGGGGTCACCCGAGGAGTATACTAACTCATCAGTGGGAATCGGGATCCAACTCTCATCGCATGACAACGTGACGGAATCCGCTCACGGTATCACACTCCAGAAGGTATGCGCATATCTGGCAAGTTTCAGTTCTTTTGAAACTCCCGATGTGATTTCTGCCCCATGCACTTATGACCTTGGCGAAGGTCAACAAATCATAAGTCACATGTCAAGTTCTACCCGTCATTATCCAGGTTAATTTGAATCCACCCGTACAAGCCCTTGACGAAGGTCAATAAGGCTATACGACTGTCCCAAACCAACGCATCTATCTATGCAACAGAAAAGCAACAAGCAGCTACCATACACTATGCCTTGACGAAGGTCAACAAACATAGCATGAATACTACGTGCTACCCGTCTGAAATGACGGAGGGCTACGAATGGTTTCTGGCGAAAACCTTTAACGTAAAGAACTTGATATCGTCGAAGGAACGGATAGCTTTTAAAAATATAGTGACGAAAACCGTTGCTAAAGAGGTCACTCCCGGTGAAGGGATCTCGGCTCTTTCCCCGTAGAATGGGGTGCAGGATATTCCAAATGAATACCGCGATGCAAAGCAAAAGTAATCGGCTATAGTGAAGTTAATGCCCTGACGCAAACTTCTGTCCAAGGGGTCACTCCCGGTGAAGGGATCTCGGCCCTTGCCTCGTCGACTGAGGAGCAGGATATTCCAAATGAATACCACGATGCAAAACAGAAGTGAACGTCCTTGCAATAACAGCTTTTTGAAAAATGTTCCAACAACATCAGATTAGGTTTGTTTTTAAACTTGCATTGATCCGAATCAATGCAGTCCCATCATTTGATCACACCAAAAAGAACGAAAATATACTGATGTACGTATATGCCATCCGCATTCGCCACTGGGTCCCGTCATTACCCGTTAGGTTAGCTAACTAACGACAGAGCGGGGACTGGACTAGCGCGGATGCAAAACATATACAACATCTACTAATATATATACCAATATATTATATTTTGCTCAAGGCGTGAAAAGAAATGCAACATCACAGAAATGTACAGCATCACAGAACAATACAGATATCTGGGATCCCCGGGTTTCACAGAGCCACTACTGAAACCCGACGTTCCCCTGGTCGTGTGGATAGCCTGTGCAATGAAATCCTAGACCCCTACGGGCGCGGCAAGTCACCCGCCAAAACCTGAAGCGAGGCAGCCCCCTTCAGCTCCATGAATGGACCACCCAGCACTCCACGGAATCCGGCAACTTGGGCACCCCTCCTGGGTCAACCTGTACCCCCTACGAGTGCGGCGAATAGCCCGCCAATCCCAGAGTGAAGCCCCCTCCGTCTCAATGTCATGAGATGCGGGCTTGTTGCCCTCTAGAACCCGGCCATCCGTGCACCCCACCGCGGGGTAATCCTAGTACAGAATGTAAAATATACATACACCGGTTACATCGACGGCAACCAGGTCGTGCCCCAAAATAATAATACAAACAGGCAGTGACGGCAGTCCACATGTCGGACGCTCGCCCCGCAATATCAAATGTACATGATACAACAACACTGTACTAGCATTGCATCCAGGCTATCCCCCACGACCGATCCGCAACATCACAGCATAAACATAGAACATCAACGTGAAAGTCACGTTCGCAAATCCGTCTAACCGGGCTATAGCAGTTAGACCGGATTTACCGATCGAGTGACATTCACGGTCGCAGATATAATGTAAATACTGTGAAAAATGTGTTTAAAATTTTCCGATTGACCAAAAATTAACAAGTGGCCCCAAATCAAAACTGTAGCACTCACAGAAACACTGGGCCCAATTTTAATATCCCAAAAACCACATTTATCACTCAGGAACACACTGCAAAAATTTGGGGGGGTGAACAGTTACAACCGCGGCGGAAGAGCGGCCAAAGCAGGGGTTTGGCCGCCCTTCCGCGGCGGTATGGTGAGCTCTTTGTACCAAATTTTTACAGTGACCTTAAAATTCCCTGCACATCACTCTGAGACAACCAGAAAAATTTTTGCACTCAAAAAAAATTCGACAGAAACTGATGTGCATGAAAAATGCGTTTTCGGGATTTTGTTCGATCGGAAAAGCAAAACACATCAAACGAAGCTAGACGAAGTTAATGGCGAGGCTCTGATACCACTGTAAGTGCACGGCGGCGCCCCGGCCGTCAATCCGACGGCCAAGCGCGGAAACGGTGATAAACTTTAATTTTTGCGGACTTGGCAAAACGGCACCACCGCGCACTAAAACCGGATCGGGCCATTAAACTAAATCTAGCTAACTACAAAGAGAAGGGGAAGAGATATACCGACGATCCAAGTCCTCCGGTCTTCATCTCCACTCCGATCTCCTCGCGGGATCTCCGTCCGTCTCCTCCTCGTCGGGAAGGGCACCACGAAGCCGGATACTTTTACGGGCTCCCACCTCAATACCGAGGCAACTCGCGCATGAAGCCGGCAACTCGACATGCTCAAGATATGCTGTAGGAAGTGTAGTGTAGAATCATAGCTCACTTTGGGGTTGGTTTCCATAGATGGAGGAATCGGATTAGGAAAAATGGAACTTTCATTTTTCCAAAACAAGAAGAAGAAGGAGATGAAGAATTCCTCACAAAACTTAGATGAACTCTCTCATTCTTTTTCTTTCTCTCTTTTCTTTTTCTTCTTTCTTTCTTTCTACCATTTTTTTTTTCATCAAGTGAGAAGAATAAGGTGGAGGAATGAATATGAAGCATAACCATAGAAGGAAGGTGAGTGTAGGAAAAGGAGGAGGGTGACCACATCCAAAAACATAATCATCACTAAACTTTACATCAACCTCAAATCCATCCTAATCTCATCAAATCATGAAAAGCAAAGATGCTTATCATATCAACCCTTATGCAAATAAGTTCCCCACAAAGTGTAATTTGCAAAACTGCAAATTACCCCCTCCATCAGAAAAGTCCGGCCGGGAAAGAACAAAGGAAAACCGGCCGGAACGGAAAGCAAAATGGCAACTCCAGAAAACTGGTCCCGTAATAAATTACAGGAAAACCCCACACTGTGCATACACACCCGCATTTGTATTCCGTCCGGATACAAATGCAATGAGACAAAATCTACACTGTACTAAACTAGGACCGGCTTAAGCCAAAGCCGGCTAGTAATATCCGTTCGATCCTGATCCGTGCAATACCGCACGTATCTGATCGAACCCTGCCATATAACCATACGGCCACTAGTACAATCTGTCCGATCCTGATCCGTGCAATACCGCACGTATCTGATCGGACCCTGCCATATCTCCATACGGCCTCTACAGCGTTTCGCCCGAAAGCTTGAGTAACTGAAAGTGTGGTGGACTCTAAAGACTCGTCAATACTATGGCTGTGGATTTAACCACTAGCACGTCAGAGGTATAAGCCAATACGTGACGGGCCACCAGCTATTGACCAAAAGGGACGTCGATGAGGAAGCTCACCCCGACACCCAACTGAGCCTGTCAGTGACAATATCCGTACAGTCCGGTCCGTTCGTCTATGAGTATCGCATGGCGGGCCTAGGGGGTTGGTAAAAGTCAGACCCCCAAAAGCGGTACAAGTCGTGTCGGAGTGTAGCCCAGAACATCCTGAGATACTACTAGAATACCTACCAGTAAATCTCCTGCCTTGGCCAAGGTCTTTGTGTAATGGCTCTCCTAGACACAGCGCGACCTCACCCCCAATACCGGGAGAGACGAAACCCCCGAAGATCCGCTCACTGCCTCCATGTGGCTCGGGACTGTACCCAACTAAAACCTGTTTGCACGACTCCTTTGAGCCGTGGTAGGGTAGTAATCAAAGTACAGTGGGAACTCACACGAGACAAATGACGATCCCCAGGTCGATGAACTAACCTGTACACATGTCACCTGGGAACTGCTATCTGACGTCAGATATAAGACCAACTAGCATGTTCCCGGCGAGTCCTGTCCGGTGTACTCATAACCCAATGAGCACCTGTATACATCTTAGGTGAACCTACTGACACCAGTGGCTTGTGAGACCGGCCACCGCCCCTCGTCGGGGTCTCGACTGTATACACTAGTCTACTCTGGAGAATCGATGCCCTGTCTCGAAACTCCCACGACTAGGGACCTTTTAAGGATGTGCTTATAGACTCCAGCTCTCACTTATATGATCGCCCTCATACTGCTGGCAGTCAAGCAAGAATCCAAGGGGCTCTATCAACGTGCAATAGCGACATGTCAGGTCACCTAAAGCAGTACACGATGATAAAGGTAAACCAGATAGCATACTATCATCTCGAGCAAGACTGTCCTACCGGGATAGGTCCTCCCTCAATCATTGCAATCACGTGCCTGTGATCCAATAATTGACTCTGAGGGCACTATCTCCAACAATACCGAGATATCGAGATATTGGGATTACGTTTTGTGCCGATGCTAGGCACTGTTTTATGCTGATTTCATTATGATACTTCATTTTGAAAATATACAAAGGAAATCTCACTAATTTATGAAAACAGTTTCTTCATTTGCATGTATTCTGTCTTCATGCATTCATACCTCATTCATATGATATATTGCTACCTGAGGCACTGACACGGGTGTATGAGATTACACTCGGGTTAGATATTTACCCTAGCCTTGTTATAGGCTGCTGGTTATATTTGAGGAGATATTATGATCATTGACCTAGGTTGCGTTATTTATGCGATTTCTGTGCGTAGATGTTTTCCTATTCACGAGTTGGCAACTCACCCCCGTTGTGCCCCAGTTTCTTGCAGGTTTGCCGTACAGGTTTCATTACGGCTTTGCGGGCTCAGTTTCATTCGGGTGACTTGCTAGTAGGTGGGTTTTTCTTGTATCGTACCCATCATATTACCTTGTATAATATTATTCCGTTGTATCTAGTAAATTCCATCAACCAAACATGTATTTTTTTGAGATAGAGACCAGTGTTGTTTATTCTTTTGACCCTAGAGTCGCTCGTTATATTTCTGGTGGTTTTGAGTTTCCTTTTGAGTTTTGATCCTCGCCGTTGGCGTTGTATATTATATTACTTGTGTGGTTGTGACCGTCGATTGACGAAGAGCTAGCTCCCGCTTGGGGATGCCTTTTTCTTGATTTCGTATACTATTCATGTTGTATCCCGTTTGGGGGCCAGTTTTTACAAAGGAGACTCTGCCGAAATTTTCAGTAAATTTTTTATGTTTTTAAAAACCGCATAATTCGGCTTATGCTATTGAAACTACTTGCTTTAAGTTGGTTTTTCCTGCACTCTGCTACTTTTCTTGGTTTGGATTTCTGGGTTTTCGGTTTACTTAGATTTCGTACGCCTCGAGACGTTCGTGGTTTAAGTGCCAGTCATGTTCCGTACTTCGGGTCGTGACACACCATCATGCCCCCAGACTTGGGGCTGGGCTCAGCGTTTTTGTGGTCTGCCGTAGTCACAGGGGCTTCCTCTGTCTTCCTTCTCTTTTGAGCAGTTGAAGTAGAGGGGGCCGTTGCAGTGGGCAACCAGGCACTTGTCGTCCTTTGTGGCTTGACAGGACAGTTCTCTTCTTGTTGAAGTTTCACTTTTTTCTGTCGGCGAGAGTAATCTTGATCAATTACTGAGTGCTGAACCTGTCGCCAGACTTTGTAAATTTTGGAAGAATGTCGCTGAGGGGACTGCTCCGGCTTCATTTCTGTAACATTCCCCACGGGTGGGGGAGATCTTTTCAGTACGGCGGTAGGAGAGTTCCTGCGCACCCTATTAAGCAGCTCGAAGTTGTTCCCGGTTGGAACAGCAGCATCGATCTCTACCGTTGGAGCTGGTGGAGTAAATCCAGACGGGGAGCTGCCCCCAGCCTTCCGTACTCGGCGTCAGTGACGACGGCGAGCATGTCGCGCAGATGGTGTTGGTTCGGCTATGGGGATGGCTTTGTCATGCCCCCTGTTTTGAGGAGAGGCTGTTATTGGCGCTAGCCGGTCGAAGACCGACTTTCGAACAGGGGAAGCAGCCTTGGTGACTTCGCATGGAGTAGGAGCTGAAACGGACAGTCTTGTGAAGACCGACCCTTTAGTAGGGGAAGCTGCCTTGACGACTTTAGGAGCAGGAATGGCTATCCGCTTCGGGATGGCGCTTCAGGTATCGCGGGCTTCTTCATGGGCCCACTTGAGCTTTGGCCCAGTTAGCTGAAAACTGAGACATTGGACTTGGGCGACCCGTTGAGAGGGGCTGCGGTAGTTGTAAGCCGATCAAAGACCGACTTTTTTAGAGCTTCTTGCAACGACATTGGGGCATTGAAGCTCATCGGTGGGAGCATAGTCCCGAAGAATAGCCCAGTGGTGGCCTGAGTCACCTGTTCCACCGGCATAGCGAAGATGGAGGCCGCTTGGGGCCCGTAAGTCACTCCTCCGGATGGGACGGAGCGAGAGTTGCAGTTGCAGTTAGTGCAGTTTGAAGCCATTGATCTTCTGTTTTCTGCATGGAGCAAGACACCAAATCTTAGTACCTCGAATCCACAGGCAACCATAGAAAACCGCGATTCGTTCGCGAACACGACACATGAAGTGTGGAGTGGAAAGAGGAAAAGGTCCCACCGGGCGTGCCAGAATTTATTCCCCTCCGAAACGCGGAGACGCGATAGGCGTCTCGCCTGAAATTCGGGGCAGATGCTAATTGGTGATATCCGTCCACTTCTCCGAAGATGCCAAGTTAATTTATGGCACCATGTATCGAAGGTTTAAACGGATGCGGCCGATGTAGCAGACTTCGTCATATTCCCCCTCGTTGGTGGGGTTTTTGATTGTGGGGATACTCTTCCCTGCAGGCGCAAGCTCCTGCAGTTAATTACGCTACCGCATCGCGGTAACAACTTTCACCTTCTCTAGATGGTCACTTCGTGTCGGGGGGTGTTTGTTTTGTTTGTGTTTGGCCGTGGATTGTATACGGAGACTAATTTATGTTGTCACCCGTAGGGCGTGGATTAGTCCAAATCCGTATCTTCTTAGATTTGGGTTTTGGTTTGGGTTTAAGGATACGTTAGTCTCATTTGAGACTAAGATCAACATAAACGTTTGTTAAGGATACGTTAGTCTAATTTTAGACTAAGATCTACTTAACGGGATCGTTTAGATCCAACAACAGAGCATTTGGACACTATTGTTTAGTTTAGAGACATTGCGGTCAATTACCAGTTTAAAGATATGGTGGTCCAATGTTAGTTTAAGGACATCTCGGTCCAGGTTAAGGACTTCGTAGTCCATGGGTTTAAGGACCCCACAGTCCAGTTTAGAGACATCGTAGTCTATAAGGTTTAAGGACGTCGTAGTCCATGAGTTTAAGGACCCCACAGTCCGGTTTAGAGACATCGTAGTCTATAAGGTTTAAGGACGTCGTAGTCCATGAGTTTAAGGACCCCACAGTCTATAGAAATGCGTGGTTGTCGGGACCCGTCACCTCTCTGAAGAAGTTGAAGGATTACAACGACATATATCAGAGGAGTAAAGAGATGTACCTTCGAACCGGTGTGAGTTGGTTGAAAGATCTGTAGCCCAATTTGAGACTGAGATCTGTTGAATATTCATGAGCAGATGGGCTCAGTTGAATATAAGTTGAGGACTTATGGCCAGAATTGGGCTAAGTCCAATTAAAATGTTTTAACATTTTATTGTTCTGGCTATTGAGCATTTATTTAGGCTTGGCCCTTTTAATAATGTTGAGCATTAGATCCTGACATTACTTTTTTGTCTTGTATTGAATGCATACCATTCATCAGAACAATGTGTGTTCTAACAGTGCGCCACGTGGCGCGCCAGGCGCTTTGCGCCAATTACAGAGCGCAGTGCGCTTCTGCTAAGTAGCGCAAACGAAAAGGACACGTGCCGCGCTTAGCGCTAAGCGTCAGTTTATAAGCGCATTGCGCTTTCAATTTATAAGCATGTTGCGCTAGTTTAGTGGCGCACACGTGAATGACACGTGGCGCGCTTGGCGCTGAGCGCCAGCCCATGAGCGCAGTGCGCTGTTTCAGAAGCACAAAGCGCAAGTTGTATCTGTGGTTGACACGTGGCACGTTTTGGCGCTGAGCGCCGGTCCGAGGAGCGCAAAAGCGCAGTTTATGAGTGCAAGGCACTTTTCAATAGCGCAAAGCGCATTTGATCAAATTTATGATCAGAGAACAAGTTTATGTTCTTTTTAAAGGAGCACTTGCCTCAAGATTCAAGAACAACAGTTCTTATTTTTGAAAGGGTTTTGCCTTTGTAGATCAATGATCTGTGAATGAAGTAAATACTTCTTTTGTTTTTATGATTAGATCTTTTGATCTTTTATGAAAGACCTTGGTCTTTATAGATCTATGATCTTTTAAGAAGATAATTCTTCCGTTCTAATGAGATGATTTCATCTCTTTGTTCATTGTTCATGTTCTCTACCTTAAAGAAATGATATTCTTTTGCTAAGAGCTTGCACTTCTTTCTTTGAGTTTTCTAAAAGTTTGTAGGGGGGTTTCTCTATATCTGACTTGAAGTCTTGGGGCTTTTATATAGGGCAAATTGATTTTTTAAATCAGTTAAAGAGATCTTTCTCTGATTGATTTGGGGATGTTTCCCCACCGTTAGATCTTTGATCCTATGGTTTTTGTTTTACAGAAGGCAATCTTCTTGTTTTTAACAAGATTGGAAAGATCTTTCCATAACAGAACTTATTCTGTCTTTTGGTAATTTTTATTTGCCATTGGATCATTGATCCAACGGTGCTCTGATTTACAGAGCACAATCTTGTTATTTGGAAAGATTTTGAAGAATCTTTCCTTAACAGAATTTAGTTTCTGATTAATTAATGATTTATCATTATTATTAAATCTTTGATGTCCTTGGAATCCACGAGAAGATACCTACAATCAATATGAAATCGCAAAGCTATTAACATCAAATTCCGAAATCCAAATACGGCACGCGGGACGCTCATAGGTTAGAACCTATAGTCTACGCATGCAAAACAACCAAACCACTCTCGTCGTTGACGTACAAACGTCCAACAACCAAATAAAATATCCAGTCGCAAAACAAGAAATCCAAATACCATAAAAAATAACCAAAACCCTAACTATGGTCGCTATACATGAAAACCACCAGGCCTAAAACCCCAATCGTACCAATAACCCTATATTAGTATACTGTAAAGTGGTTTAAGAAATTATACCGATCGATCCGTGTCCTTCGGTCTTCAATCTCAGTCCTTAGCATGTTGCAGCTGCCTCGACAAAGTTCGCTCTCCGGTCACGCTAGTCGAAAAGGACACACGTCGATGATTCTTTATACGGGCTCCCGCTTTTAAACCGAAGCAACTTGGACATCAAGTTTGCTAGCTGAGATGTCCAAGGATGAAGTAGAGAGAATGTAGGATATTTTGTCTCAAGGCACCTAAGTATTTGGGTGGAGATAAATTGAAGTTGCCAAGTGAGAAATGGAGAAAAAAACGAGCTTTGGAAATTTTCACTTGTAAAAATGGGCTGCCTCAATTCGAAAATGGCTCTGAGGATTTTTAATGTGAGTGGTGAGGTGTGAATAATAGATTGCTAACTAATAAATTAATCCCCTCCATTTTGGCAGCCACAACATAAAAGATCTTATGAAAAATATCCTACACAATACAAAAGCCATTCAATGCAAAGCATGGCTCACCCATGACTCCAAAGCATGAGTCACAAATGACAATTAAAGAACCATGCCAAATATCCTACCAATTCCAGATCAACAAGAAAAGCCCACGAATCCCTAATGGCCTACGAAAAATCACACACAGGGAATAAAATTCCAGCACTAGGAATGAAGCCCAAAAACATTACACACAAAAATTTGGCACCCACTAAAAAATATGCAAACTAAAATTTTCATGCAAACTAAAAACTCACATTTCCACATTTATTATAATTTATATTTTTCTGAAATATTATAAGATCAAATTTGATCAAGGAAGCCACGAGGAGCTTAGGATAAAGGTTAAAGAACGAAGGACATAGATCATTCGGTATAACTTTCTAAACTCCTTTACTAATTGCTAGATTAGGGTTAATGGTCGATCCGTAGAATCGGGTTCCGTTAGCGCCCGTTTATAAAAAATTTATTACGCATTTGGCCACGGTTTGATGGCCGGAGCGCTGGCATAACCCAACACTATGTTCTCTTGAATTTTTGTTCTTTATTCCGCCGCTGTCCGCAAGTGTTGTGACCCAGCACCAAAACCCAACAGCTAAATGCACCCTCGTAAATGACATAAACATATCCTGATGTAGACTTTCTATCATCGGGATCGAATTGGAAATCGGAATCAATATATCCCTCAATAATCAAGTTATTTGCATCATAAACTAAACAGTAATTTTTAGTTTGATGCAAATATTTAAATATGGATTTTACAGCGGTCCAATGTTCCTCACCGGGATTGGACTGAAACCTAATTACAAGGCCCATTGCATAAGCTATGTCGGGTCTGATACACAACATAGCATACATCAAACTATCAACTGCCAAAACATATGATATACCTTTGAAGCGCTCAATCTCATTCTCAGTTTTAGGACTCATTTTCTTAAAGAGTGAGATTCCATGTCTAACAAGAAGCATTCCGGGATCCCTTCTTGGAATCTTACATATTGAATAGTTTAAGGGTCTTATCCACAAAACTAGATTATGACAATTCTATATTTCTCTTTACATTATCTCTATATACTGTGTCTCTATAAAATTTGAGACCCAAGATATAAGAAGCTTAACCAAGATCTTTCATAGAGAACTTATCGGAAAACCACAATTTAACAGATGTCATCAAACCTACATCATTTCCAATGAGCAGTATGTCATTTACATAAGTACAAGAAACACAATGGAATCATTTTGTCGCTTTTTATACACATAAGGCTCCTCGGGATTATGTACGAAATCATATTCCTTAATCGTTTTATCAAAGCGAATATTCCAACTCCTAGAAATCTATTTAAGTCCATAAATTGTCCTGTTCAATTTACAAACCATGATTTCCTGAGTCTTATATACAAAACCTTCTGGTTGTTGTATGTAAATCTTTTTCTCAAGATATCCATTCAAGAAGATTGTTTTCACGTCCATTTGCTATATCCCATAGTCATAATATGCGGCTATGGCTAATATGATCGTAATGGACTTCAACATTACAACAGGAGAAAAAGTTTCTTCTTAGTCAATTCCTTCTTTTTGAGTATAACCTTTTGCAACTAAGCGAGCTTTAAATGTCTCTACATTTTCATCAGCTCCATGTTTCTTTTATATATCCACTTGCATTCAATTGGTTTTATCCCATTAGGTGAATCTACCAAGATCCAAATCTTATTATGATACATGGAGTCCATTTTCGCTTTCATGGTATCAACCTACTTACTAGAATCCACGTCTAACACGGATTCGCTGTAAATCCTTAGATTCTCATCCTGCTTGGCACTTTCTATCAAATATGTTTCATTGTCAAGTATGTACTTTACAGGAGGACGAATGATCCTAGTTGATCTCCTTATTGCAACAGGTGCAAACAACAACAGTTTTTAGTGGTGGATCCATATCTCCACTAACACTTGTATCTCACACTGAATTTGTAGAATTTTCTAACAAATTAGGATCTTCTCCTACTGAAACAGATGACTCTCCTAATGGAGAAGATGACTTTTCATCAAGATCTACACCTCCTTAACCAACAAATTGATTTTCCATAAAGAACACGTTTCTACTAACGGTGATGATATGATCACTTGGATTATAAACATAATACTTAGTGTTATCCTTGGGGTAGCCTACAAATAAGTATTTATATGTTCTAAATTCCAATTTGTCCATCATTTGTTTTCTAACATGAGTCAGACAACCCTAAATATTCAAATTTCATACACTTGGTTTTCTACATTTCCATTGTAAGGCTACGGCAGCGCCCCGGACATCAATCTATGGCCAAATGCGGAACAAAAACTTTTAAAACCCGGCGCTAACGTAACCCTAATCGACGGATCGTACCTTTAACCCTATACTAGTTAACTGTAAAGAGTTTAGAGAGGTTATACCGATCGATCCGTGTCCTTCGGTCTTCAATCTCTGTCGTTAGCTCGTCACGGCTGCCTCGACCAAGTTCGCTCTCCGGTCTCCCTCATCGAAGAGGATCCACGTCAAGGATTAGTAATACGGGCTCCCACTTCAAAAGCGAAACAACTCGGGCAACCAGTATGCTAGCCTAGATACCCAAGATGAAGTAGAGAGAGTGTGTAAATACTTTGTCTCAATACACCCAATGATTCTCAACACATGAGATGAAATGAGTGGTGGGGAAGAAGAAGCCAAGTGGTGGAAGTTGTGAGCTCTAGTTTTGGCCTTAAGAAAAACAACTAAAGAAAAAGTGTCTGTTGTTTTTTTCTTGAGTTGTTGTGTGAAGTATTTGTGAGCCAAGCAACTCAAGAAAGTCTAAAGCACAAATATCTCACCAAAAACAACTCAATGAATCACCAAGTGCACATGTGCCACCATCAATGCACACTAGATCCAACACCATGAGTCACCAAGTGAGCACATGCACCATGAATGCCTAAAGCCAAAACTCATACTCACAATTTCCAACAAATTAAACATTAAACTAAATGTTTAATCAAAAAAAACAACGTTTCGGAGATGCGCATGCTTCGTTGGATGTGCGGTAACACCAGAAAAGACAAGGTACGAAATGAGGATATCCGTGCAAAAGTTGGTGTAGCACCCGTGGAAGAGATGATGCGGGAAAACCGGCTTAGATGGTTTGGTCATGTGCGACGCAGACCTATGGAAGCACCGGCTCGACGAATAGATACTCTCGATATGGGTAATGGCAAAAGGGAGACCGAAGAAAACATGGATGGAGGTGATACGAAATGATATGGTTGCCAAAGGACTCAATGAAAGTATATTGTTCGATAGAAGTGAGTGGAGACAGAGGATTCATGTGTTGGACCCGGCGTGATTCTCATGTTGGTTCATGTAGCCTACCCCTTATGCTTGGGATAAAAGGCTCAGTTGTTGTTTGTTTAATCAAAAAAAAGAATAGAAATGGCATATTCAAAAGTAAACTCGTAACGAATTACAAGAATACCCCTCATCTGTACATACATACCTGCATCCGTATTCCGACTGACTACGAATACAACGAGACGAAAATAATCTAACAATATAATACTTGGATCCTGCTAAAACCAAAGCCCACTAGTATTATCCGTCCGATCATGATCCGTGCACAAGTGCATGTATAAGATCGAACCCTGCCATAAATCCATACGGCCTCTACAACGTTTCGCCCGAACCAGGGAAGCCCTCTGTATGGGACTCTAAAGACTCGTCAATACGCTGCCAGTAGATTTAACCACAAGCACGTCAGTGGCACTAGCTGTACGTAACGGCTGCCCAGGTATTGAGCGAAAGGGAGGCCGACGAGCGAACTCATCCTAAAACCTTACTAAAACTGACAGCGACAATATCCGTACAGTCCGGTCCATTCGTCTATGAGTATCGCATATCGGGTCTAGCGGGTTGGATAAAGTCAGACCCCTAATAACGCGATATTTAGTGTCGGTATGAAGCTCATCACCACCTGAGAAACTACTGATCCGAATCAGTAATTCTCGACTAGCTTGGCCAAGGATTTCTGGTGATGGCCACCCGTGCACACCGGGACATCAACCCCCAATATCGGTATTGACGAATTCCTTGACGACCCGCTCACTGCCTCCATGTGTCTCGGGACTGTACCTAACTAAAACCTGTTTGCATGACTTCTTTGAGCCATGGTAGGGTAGTAATCAAAGCATAGTAGGAACTCACACGAGACAAATGACGATTTCAGGTCGATAGACTAACCTGTACACATGTCACCAAGGAACTGCTATCTGAAAATAGGTATAATACCAACTAGCATGTTCCCGGCGAGTCCGTCCGGTGTACTCATAACCCAATGAGCACTTGTATACATCTTAGGTGAACCAACTGACACCAATGGCTTATGAGACCGGCCACCGCCCCTCGTCGGGGTCTCGATCCGTATACACTAGTCTACTCTCGGAGTATCGATGCCCAGTCTCAAAACTCCCACGACAAGGGACACTTTAAGGATGTGCTTATAGACCACCCAACTCTCACGTATATGATCGCCATCATACTGCTGGTGGTCAAGCAAGAATCATATGGGCTCTATCAACATGTAATAGTGATCTGTAATATCACCTGAAGCATGTACACGATGATAAAGACAAACCAGATAGCATACTATTATCTTGATTAAGACTTTCCTACCGGTATAGGTCCTCCCTCAATCATTGCAATCACGTGTCTGCGATCTAATAATTGACTTGAGGGCACTATAGCCAACAATCTCTCACTTGCACTTAAGGCTAATTATTACGGTGTCGCATACTCACAGCCCGTGTGATACCGAACACCCAACTTCTCTACTAATCTGTTTCATAAAGCTCGTTTGTAAAACTATTGCTTTCGAGAAATAGCTTCAGTGAGTGGATCCGCTCTGATGTTTCTTTCTTTGTCTTTCTTTGTCTCAAGTTCGCTGAGAAAGCCTTCTCCCGAAATGAGCAATACCTGTCTTAGAATATGTTTGGATATCTGATGGGACCCAGTTCACAAATGAACTCCAAATCCAGTAAACTTCTTAGACTGTATCGTCAACTGAATTTAATCAGTATCCTGTGCCATGCCTCCCTCAGTATCCGCTTGGACCACCTGTCCAAACTACAGCCCTTCGTCAAGAGGGAAAACTATAACTCTGACAGTCACTCTGTCATCCAGGTCACCTTAGAAGCCTGGAATGATAACCGTCTCCCGAAGGAGGCTGTCGTTATCAGATCCCTTGAACATTTACTTATGCCCTAAAACCGCATCCGAACGTTTCTCCAGGATTGGATTAATATATAAACTTATTGCAGCTAGTGCAAAAACAACATCTGGTGTGGTACTTGACATCTCATGATCGACTCAATTGCCTAAGTAAGTGATATGCCAATCATGCACATCCCACTCCTTTTTAGTCTGGAAGACACCTTCAGAGAGGGTGACTCCATCATCTGCAGGTACACCACCATGCCAGGAGTCGTCCATTCTAAAACAACTTTAAAATACTGTCTAAGTAACTAGATTGGGAAACTACCCAAATCTAGATCTAAAACCATAGATCTAGTAACCAGAATGCCTAATATGTAGGGTTGCTGGGCACGCGCACAAGGGTCTACGAGGCATCAACCATGCCCGATTAAAAATTTAGCCGTGCCGAACAACCCGAAGCCGGATCTTTAAACTAGAGATTAGGCGAAAACAAACATGCTAAACACTTTAACACTAAGTGAGAGGGATTACAACCTTTGTAGATCCGGTCCTTCACTTCATAAGCTACGTGTTGTGGTCCCTTCACTGCGATCATCGGGTTCCGGACTCTCGAGAGGTTCCACGAAGAGAAAGATGCAGTCTTGCTTCCGATGTTCGATACAAAGATGATCTACCTTGAAGTTTCATTAACACAAGCTAACACTCACTAAAATTGAGTGAACACTCTCATCTAAATGGCAAGGGAAGATGAGGATGATGAAGTGGGATTTTTGCTCTCTTTATTTATCTTTTTCTCACATTTATTCATCACTTGGTAAAAAGCTAGTAAGCTTTTTCCATGAAGAAGGAAGAAGATGAAGAATAATGATAGGAATCCTTTTGTGATGAATAATTCAAAGGAGATAATGATGAATAATGCAACCATGGTTGACTAAACCTTTGTAGAGAATTAACCAAGGCTAGGGTTTGGGTTAGGTTAAGAATGAGTCACTTGAAAATATCTTTCACAAAACAAAACCAAAACCTTCTAGAATCATCTAGAAAGCTTAACCCTAATCCAAACTCTAATCATGTTTAAACTCCACTAAATATGTTGCATTAGTTATCATATCATGTTACAATATTATATATCACATATATAATATTTATCGTTACAAAATAAAATAATACATTTAACATATATCGCATATATATCAATGTATTACCCGAGTGAGAAAAAGAATCTTTTAGTGAGCAAATATTAGTTAATGTAATTTAATATATCATATATATTATTATACATTAAATTATCGAATCAACACTTGATCCGACAATCCGGCTATATCGCATATAACCCACTAATATTTATCCGTACCGATTCATCGAATCAACACTTGATCCGATGACCCGGCTGATATCATATATCACGAGAATAGAATACGGTATCTCATATCGCATTATCCTCGGTCCCGCACATATCACATACGTGCCCCTACTCCGTTTTGCCTCAGCCAAGAAACCTCTGTGTAGGACTCTAAAGAATCGTCAATACGCCGGCAGTAGGTGATGATCATATCAAACACCCACAAGCTCCAAGCGGTCAGCTAAACGTAACAGCCACCCAGGTATTGAGCGCTCAGAAGATCAACAAGCAAGCCTGTAACTTCTCCTGTGTATCCAAACAGTAACACTCCCGTACAGTCCGGTCTCGTCGTCTGATATGTCGCATATCTCGCCTAGGGGTGGTAAACGTCAGACCCCAGTAGCTCGATAAGTCGTGTCGATATGAGGTCTATAACAGTTCGAGAAACTACTGATAACACTTATCAGTAAATCTCAGCAACCCTGGCCAGGGATTTCCGGTTATAGCCAATCGAACACAGCACAACATCAACTCCCTATACCGGGAGAGACGAATCCCCTCCTATCGCTCATTGCCTCCATATGATTCGGGACTGTACCCAAAAGCCACCTTTTTGCACGCCCTCTTGGACGTGGTATGATGGAAATCAAAGCACAGTGGGAATCACACAAAACTCTATGACGATCTCGGGTCAACAGACTACTCTGTACCAGTGTCACCGGAGAACTGCCATCTGACATGAGGTATAATACTATCTGGGAGTTCTCGGCGAGTCCGTCCAGTGTACCCAGTCTCTACTGAGCACCCGTACACCATCCTTGATGTCAAACACCGATGGATATGGGATCATCCATCGCCCATCATATGTGTCAAGATGCGTATACGCTAGTCTACTCTGGTGCATCGATGCCCTGTCTCGATACACCCTCGACTAGGAACAGTTACAGGATGTACTCGTCGACTACCGTGGCTCCACTAGTATGATCTCATCATAGTCCCAGTAGTCGAGTACATATCCTAAGGGCTTTATCAACATGTAACATAGAGACAATCAGAGTACATGTTAAGATAAAGTACAACCTGATAGCATACTATCATGTCGAGCAAGAAAGTCCTCCCTATATATGTCCAAGCATCCATTACAATATACATCGTATGTACAGCAATGGCCTCTAGGGCATACATATAACTAACAATCTCCTACTTGCACTAGGGCCATCTGTTGTGGTATCACATACCCAACAATTAGCTGCGGTTGAAGTATCTCATACTCAACCATCCCATAAAAGTCTCTACTGGGAAAAAGGCCTTTGTGAGTGGATCCGCGCAGTCGTCCTCTGTGTCTACTCTCCTAACCTCGATCTCCCTGAAGATCAACCATCTCCATGATCAGGTGATACTGCCTAAGAATTATATCTGGATTTCAGATGGGATAGAAGTTCCTAAGCTAAAGCCACAACTCCATTGTCACACAATGGTAGGAACGAAGTTCATCTCATGAACTTATATATATCCAGACTGCCTCTTTGGTAGCATCCTTGGTAACGATGTATCTTGCCTTTAATCGTCTAGTATGTCACGGTATCTAGCTTGGAACTCTTCCAACATACCGTCCCTCCATTGAGGGTATAGACAATGCCTGCGACTGACATTCTGTCGTCCTTATCACCCTGGAACCTTTCCAGTGATTCTCTCCAGGATCGATTGATACCATCTCACTACAACTAGTGAGTATCCTAACATCCAATTAGATCTATCTCATAGATCCAAAACCCAGGATTTAGGAGGTATCACTTTGATCCTATATGGAGAATCATTGTGATAAGCGGAGATTGACCGAGCGTAGCATAGGAAACTCCTTCCCTATCAAGAGTATGTCATCCACGTACTCTACGAAGATCACCACCATACTCTCTACTACCTTTTTGTATATACAAGGTTCATCTACCATTTTTATGAAGTCAAACTCTTTGACTACCACATCAAAATAGATGTTCCAACTCCACGATGTCTGCTTTATCCTATAAAGCATCTTGCACACGTTTCCTCTGCTCCCACTGTCTACGAAGCCCTCTGGCTGTGTACTTATAGACGCTATCTTCTAAAACATCATTTAGAAAAGTAGTCATGACACCCAACCACCAGATATCGTAGTCATGGTATGTAGCCGTAGCAAGTAGGATCTGGATGGACTTAAGCATAGCTTTGAAAGTCTCAACTTTTCCATGTACACCAAGTAATCTTCTCAAGATATACTCGCTCCTGATGGGGATTTAACCCTTCAGATAAAGCAACCAAAGTCCATACTTTGTTGGTGTATAAGGATTCTATCTCAGATCACTAAGCATCCAGCCATTCTTACAGAGTCCTACTCCTGATGGCCTGCTCGAAACTAGTTGGGTCATCATCTCATGATGCAATCCTCGCTCCCACTGTCATAGAGAAACCGAAGTGTCTCTCAGGTGGGTGAGGAACCCTACTAGATCGGTAGAGAGGCTGAGGTTCGTTGGAAACTATTGAATCCTTTGGTTCTACCAAATCATCTGCTGCCGTTTATATAGCTGGAACATTTCCAGTTCTACATAACAGACCTTGCCTCGAGCTTGTCCGGATTTTGCTTTTAGACATAGGCCGGACAAACCCAAATATTAACAAACTGAAGATATGGGCTCTTCCCTTTCCATATCACATATGAAGTGGTAGGCAACAGATTTGATTTGAACCCTATTCAATAGGTATGCAGCTTCTCAAGTGCATAACTCCCAAAAAGAAATAGGAAACTCAGTAGTACTTATCATAGAGCACACCATATCACATAGGGTGCTATTGCTCCACCCCGATACACCGACGTGCTGTGGTGTATACGGAGGAGTAATGCTGAGAGAGAATCTCATTCAACTTTAGAATAGTCCAGGAATTCCGTGCTCAAGTATTCTCCTCTTTGATCACATCAAAGGACATAATACTTTTACCCGTATTTTAGTTCTCTACTTCTAACTTATATTCAGTGAATATCTCAAAAGGTTCGGACTTGTGTTTCAACAGGAACATATGTCTGAATCTTAAGAGATTATCAGAGAATGTAATGAAGTACAAAGAACCGGTCTTGGCATGTGTAGGCAGGGGACCTTCATACATCAACATGTATCAATCCCAAGAGTTCACTAACTCTTTCTCTGTTTCTATAGACAGAGTTGTGGTCATCTTATCTTTGTGACATGACCGGCAAGTTTCACAAGATGTATATTCAAACAAATTTAAATATGCATCTTAATATAACTTCAGCTAGTCGGGTCGTATTGATATGACCTAGTCTACAATGCCTCAAGAAGGATTCGTTCATTTCCGAACTCTTCCTCTTGTGTGTGTTCTGTATACTAAGAACTGTAGTTTGATTTAGAACATCAATGCTTTTAGATAACGTTCCTGAACCGATCAACTCTTTATATAGGAAATGTTCAAAACATTATCCAACAATACAAAATTATATCCTTTCTTTACTAATAAAGAAACTGATATGATGTTGTATATCAGGTTCGGTATCTAATAACATTCGTTCAGAATCAATTTATTATGGTAATACAGGGTGATAGTGACCAACAGACTTGGCTGCAACACTTGCACCGTTTTCTGTCTCATGAAACTTATCACCCGTTCTCAGTTCTTTACCTTTCTGTAGCCCATGTAATAGATTACATATGCGGGATCCTGATCCGGTATCTCATACCCAGGACGTAAAGAATACTGAGAAACAGTTCTCTGTAATGAACACACCTGAAGAAGATGCATCAGCATACACTTTCTTCGTTTGGGCGGCACGGGAAATCTGGTATTCCCCAATTTTCTGCTCTGTCTTATAACAATTATAAGTTGGAGCGGGACCAACGTTCCCCAGCTCAGTATAACAAGCGGGTTCGGTCAATACATCCGTATTATTATCTTGATTAAGGCGTGATATGGTCGCTACCTGGAGAGAGAGAGAGAAGAAAACACTCAGCGTATGCTCTTGCAAGATTAGATTGGTTATCTAATATATCTAATCAGGATGTCTCCCACTGTTTTAATCAAATCTTCTTTCAAACCCTAAAAGGAAAGACTAGCCGGGATTAATTACACGCTACAAGTTTGCCAATCTTTCAGCCAGGCCAGTGCCGGTACTTTGAGGGAGGTCCCCCGTGCTTTCGCATGAACCTAATTAAAGTAAACCTCGTTTTCCCAGAGGCGTAACCCCGTTAACACCTACTTGATCGGCTAATTGTAATGTGTAAAACTCTCCCAGGAGTAACTCTTACTCGCAGTGGGTATCGGGATCCAACTATCTCATAGAAGGTATGCAATCTCATTGCAAATTTCAACACTTGAAATTCCCAATAATATTTTGCCCCTAGCAGCTTATGACCTTGGCTAAGGTCAACAAATCATAAGTGCTAGCCAAGTTCAACCCGTCATTTCCCGATTGAATTAAACCCACCCGCACGACCCTTGGCTAAGGTCAACAAAGTCGCACGACTACCCTAACTCAATCGCATCATATGCTTTTACAGATAAGCACTAATTAGCTACCGCACACTACGCCTTGGCTAAGGTCAACAAACGCGGCACGAATACTAAGAAGTACTTATCTGAAATGACGGAGGGCTACGACAGGTTTTTTTTTAAGAAAACCCTTTGCGTAATGAACTTGATATCGTTGTAGAATCGAGTGATTTGAAATGGAGTGTTTTTGAGGCTTTTCTAGTTTTGCTAAAGGGGTCACTCCCAGTGAAGGGATCGTCGGCCCTTTCCTCATCGAATAAGGTGCAGGGTATATCATATATACCGCAGTGCAAAGCAAGAACTATAGAAGCAATCAAAAGACAAACTGAGTTTGTAGCATCTGCTAGTTTCACTAAAGAGGTCACTTCCGGTGAAGGGATCGTCGGCTTTTTCATTATCGAATAAGGTGCAGGATGTTTTACAAGGAACACCGCTATGCAAAGCAAGAACTAGAGCTACCTCTTTTTAAATAAGTTTCTACAACATCTTAGCTTTCTTTTATTTCATTAATCGCATTAATGAAGTCCCATTTTATTATGCTTCACAAGCATCACATTTGAAACGAAATCTGCAATATAACATATATCTCATATATATAATATAAACATTCATCTCAGGCAGTAATATGATCTCATCACAGAACATTGCAGCAGAAGAACATGTATGAAATATTTGATATACTAGGACGTCCGTGTTTCCAATACGAGCCTGTATAAAACACGGATTCCACGGTAGCCAAACCCACATCCCTAGACCCCTACGAGAGCGGCAAGCAACACTGCCAATTCTAGGGTTAGGAGACCCGGTCTCGACTCCTCGAGATGGTCTCCCACTGGACCCTAGAACCCGGTTACTTGTGCTCCCCGCCTTGGGTCTACCTAATGCGGAAAAGTAAATAATATACAACGGTGACATCATCCTCAACCTGGAAGTGCCCCAATAAAAGAATATTACATACAAATGAATTTTACATGAATGAAAAAGAAAAACTCTCATCTCATATAAAACCCCCGGCTATTCAAAACGCGACGATCCAATATAACATATCACAGCAACACATAATATCTCATATCATCAACGTAAGCAAGTATGCGTATCCCGATTGTCGTTGATGTATAGCAACGAAGCCTGCGATACACCACATACTACGCTTACGGTCACAGAAAAGAAAGTGTAAAACTACAACAGTTGGAATCCGCAACCTCTTTAGACATCGCATGCCTAACCAAATGAATTCCTTAGACATCTCATGCCTAACAATTATAAACCCCGCATTTTAGTCTCATTATTGAAAACTCTTTTCAATATCAAGTCGGGCAATTCAACAAGATTCCCGACATTATGATCGAATGCTCGTCGCAAACTTTAGTAGACGGTCGCTCCCCCGGATGCCGTCGACAAAGTGCACTAAGGCGGAACACCGCTGCCGCAAGCATCCGAACGGATGCTTTTGGCGACGGGGTTCTCCTACAGTCACTTGGTCGGGGCTATGGGGCGTAGCTGTCTATTAAGTTTACCCGGCGAGTATCCGCGTACGCTACGTGATTGCGACGGACTTTTGATCACATCAAAATTCCGTGGCAACCGATCATCTGAGACTGAACTGCTAGATTTATAATATTCAAATTAGTTATCTCATAACTTTTTGTGGATTCCAAATATTGTATCACATTCCAGATAAAACAGAAAATGTTAAACTTTCCGATCGAACAATCAAACACCCAAGATTTCCCCAATATATCTCAACACTTGAAGTCAGTTTAAAAACATCCATCACATGCCACAGTACCAATGGTCCAGCCGTAGAAGGGTCAAGCCAACGCCTCACATGTGGCACGCCGTACTGCCACAAACCCTAAGGTTCAGAAGCAGTTCAAGACGGTCACATAATCGAGTTAAGGTTTGTTGTCTTCTAGAGGGTCCACCGCGTTACTTGCACGACTTAGAACGTTCTTAAACACGAGGAAAAATCCAACTTTTGAAAAATTTTCCGACAGGGGAAAAAGTGAGTTATTGATATCCGCCCGAACTTTTTAACAGTTTCTAAAATTATCCGGACAAACTAAACAAAGTTAAATTATCCGATCGAATCAACGATTCCCCAATACAACCCTTGAAAACTCAACACTTGAGTGGAATTAAAATATTCCCAGAAAAAAATAACAAGAAAGGGCCTAATAATAATTACATGAAATTTCAGGGACTAGGTCCAAATTTTGGCCGCGGAACCGCCGCCAAACCCATGGTTTCGCCGCGGTTCCGCGGTTAAATAGTTGACTTAGGGGACCGTACTTCACAGTAATTCTTAGTTTTTCCTGCTTGTTTTTCTGAGCATTTTTAATTAAGAAAAAACCGCATTTTTGAAAAATGTACAGAGAAGGGGTTTTATCGGGGTTCTCGGGTTCGATCGGACTTTAAACTTCGTCTAGACTTCGCCTAAAGCTCTAGCTTGGCTGTGATACCACTGTAGGGTTGCTGGACACACGCACAAGGGTCTACGAGGCATCAACCATGCCCGATTAAAAATTTAGCCGTGCCGAACAACCCGAAGCCGGATCTTTAAACTAGAGATTAGGCGAAAACAAACATGCTAAACACTTTAACATTAAGTGAGAGGGATTACAACCTTTGTAGATCCGGTCCTTCACTTCATAAGCTCCGTGTTGTGGTCCCTTCGCTGCGATCATCGGGTTCCGGACTCTCGAGAGGTTCCACGAAGAGAAAGATGCAGTCTTGCTTCCGATCTTCGATACAAAGATGATCTATCTTGAAGTTTCATTAACACAAGCTAACACTCACTAAAATTGAGTGAACACTCTCACCTAAAGGGCAAGGGAAGATGAGAATGATGAAGTAGGATTTTTGCTCTCTTTATTTATCTTTTTCTCACATTTATTCATCACTTAGAAAAAAGCTAGTAAGCTTTTTCCATGAAGAAAGAAGAAGGAAGAAGATGAAGAATAATGATAGGAATCCTTTTGTGATGAATAATTAAAAGGAGATAATGATGAATAATGAAACCATGGTTGACTAAACGTTTGTAGAGAATTAACCAAGGCTACGGTTTGGGTTAGGTTAAGAATGAGTCACTTGAAAATATCTTTCACAAAACAAAACCAAAACCTTCTAGAATCATCTAGAAAGCTTAACCCTAATCCAAACCCTAATCATGTTTAAACTCCACTAAACATGTTGCATTAGTTATCATATCATGTTACAATATTATATATCACATATATAATATTTATCGTAACAAAATAAAATAATACATTTAACATATATCGCATATATATCAATGTATTACCCGAGTGAGAAAAAGAATCTTTTAGTAAGCAAATATTAGTTAATATAATTTAATATATCATATATATTATTATACATTAAATTATCGAATCAACACTTGATCCCACAATCCGGCTATATCGCATATAACCGACTAATATTTATCCGTACCGATTCATCGAATCAACACTTGATCCGATGACCCGGCTGATATCATATATCGCGAGAATAGAATACGGTATCTCATATCGCATTATCCTCGGTCCCGCACATATCACATACGTGCCCCTACTCCGTTTTGCCTGAGCCAAGAAATCTCTGTGTAGGACTCTAAAGAATCGTCAATACGCCGGCAGTAGGTGATGATCATATCAAACACCCACAAGCTGCAAGCAGTCAGCTAAACATAACAGCCACCCAGGTATTGAGCGCTCAAAAGATCAACAAGCAAGCCTGTAACTTCTCCTGTGTATCCAAACAGTAACACTCCCGTACTGTCCGGTCTCGTCGTCTGATATGTCGCATATCTCGCCTAGGGGTGGTAAACGTCAGACCCCAGTAGCTCGATAAGTCGTGTCGATATGAGGTCTATAACAGTTCAAGAAACTACTGATAACACTTATCAGTAAATCTCAGCAACCCTGGCCTGGGATTTCCGGTTATAGCCAATCGAACACAGCACAACATCAACTCCTTATACCGGGAGAGACGAATCCCCTCCTACCGCTCATTGCCTCCATGTGATTCGGGACTGTACCCAAAAGCCACCTTTTTGCACGCCCTCTTGGACGTGGTATGATGGAAATCAAAGCACAGTGGGAATCACACAAGACTCTATGACGATCTCATGTCAACAGACTACTCTGTACCAGTGTCACCGGAGAACTACCATCTGACGTGAGGTATAATACTATCTGGGAGTTCTCGGCGAGTCCGTCCAGTGTACCCAGTCTCCACTGAGCATCCGTACACCATCCTTGATGTCAAACACCGATGGATATGGGATCATCCATCGCCCATCATATGGGTCAAGATGCGTATACGCTAGTCTACTCTGGTGCATCGATGCCCTGTCTCGATACACCCTCGACTAGGAACAGTTATAGGATGTACTCGTCGACTACCGTGGCCCCACTAGTATGATCTCATCATTGTCCCAGTAGTCGAGTACATATCCTAAGGGCTTTATTAACATGTAACATAGAGACAATCAGAGTACATGTTAAGATAAAGTACAACCAGATAGCATACTATCATGTCGAGCAAGAAAGTCCTCCCTATATATGTCCAAGCATCCATTACAATATACATCGTATGTACAGCAATGGCCTCTAGGGCATACATATAACTAACATAATATAATATCCATATTCTATGTGGAGAAAGTACTATGTGACAACCACATTATAACCGATCGTGGTATAGGAATTTCACTTCCTACAACGTGCTTGTCATCCAAATACCTGGACATCACACCCTACTACCTTCTTAACAGATCCATCTCCTATTCTGATGAAGTCAAAGCCTATGACTGTCACATCAAAATAGATTATCTATTTCTGCTATATCTGCTTTAGTGTATAAATAGACACAAGCTACTTGTCCACTATGCTTCCGCTGCTCACACTGACCACAACAACCCTCTAGCAGAGTCATATACACGTGCACTTCTAAAGCTAGTTTAGAACGACGCTATACTCATCCTCCTGCCGGGTCTCATAGTCTAGAACGGCTGTAATGGAAAGTCTGGGTAAACAAGAACCTCCCTGTCACCGTATTTGAGGATACCGAAGTACCTCTCGGGCGCCTGAGGTTACCTACCATATCTGCGGAGTGGCTAATGGAATGTCAAACCCCGATTGAATCTTTAGGTCCTAATAAATTTTCAGTAATCGTTTGTGGTTCTGGAATCACTTCCAGTTCTACCATACTCCCACTACTGTTTTCTGAAAAAGTCCATTTTACTAAAACTGTGGCGAGTCAAGAACAATATCACTATTGATCATCCAGATGGTAGAAAGCTATCCCTCGTCATAGCCCGGGATAACCCATAAACAGCCATTACAGAAATGTGCATTGAGTTATCCAGAGTCTGGTTTTAAGCATAAGCCGGACAACTCCATATACCTTAACAACGTTAAGATATGAACCATTCTATATACAATATAGAAATAGAGGCACTAATTTAATTGGAACCAGATTCAAATCATGCAGCTGTCTCCAGTGCATGTCAACTAAATGGAGAGAGGCCGATCAACATTACTCAACTAGGAGTGCATCCAAATATGAGTAACCTGAAAGAGAAGCAGGTTCTCAAAACCATTACTATCAACTGAATACCATTCACAAGTATCTACATCTTCAATCACCTTAAAGAATCCTAATACTTGCAACAGATGGTTCTCTACTTTATTCTTGTACCTATAACTTCTCAAAACTTGGACCTTGCATTTCTACGAAATACTTGTCGAAAACTGGAGAAGTCACAAGTAAACATAATATAGTAGAGTACCAACCCCTCTGTCCTAATGGATACTGGACAACTTACAATACTTTTTATAAGTCCTCTGAGTTGAATAACTCAAACCCTATGCGTCATAGGTTGAAAACTGTATATGGTTATGAAGAATTACACCGCTGTTAAATACTCCTTACCTAACCATCAACTGATATAGGTAAATGTCATGGACATAATTTCAAAATGTTATATCTCACTTTATAAAATAAACGTACAGATATATCAGTTTGAAATTGGTGCATAACAACGGATATTCAAATCCAAATATTTGCCGTCAAGCAAAACCACATGCAATTTCCTCAAATATCACCAATTACAACGAATTCCGATATAATCACCTAATTCCCAATAACATACTCCCACTCATCATCTGTAAAACCATACAGATGTGAGAATCAAACCTGGTAAATACATACCTTGGAGCAAGGGTCTAATTGGGAAATCAGTTTTCAATTAACAACGCATATTGAAACTGAAACATAAAAATGTTTCGAAGGGGTAGCCGGGTATTCCTAGTAATTCCTCTTCCATTATCAGATTCACGACTGTAACCGTATATTTCCTTGCCATCTGTTCAAATCCCTTTATCTGTCTTTACTCATTACCTTCTGTACACCATCCTTAGGCTAAATGGTTTTCTTCCTTCCCTACCGTTTGGCACCAGACTATGGTTTGGAAGAAGACTATCCAATAAGTGTAATAGGTGTACTCTCTTAATCCTAGGAGTACTCGCAATTTGAGAGAAGGTAAAGATAAAAAACAACCTGAATAATCCTATTCAATTTCCTCGAACCGGAGAAATGCAAAGGTGAAATAAGAGTGACGATGATATACGCAGTTTGGACGTGAATGATAGCAGTCGCATTTTACTTTGCCCTCTTTCTATTCCCTTTATTTGTCTTTACATATTACCTTCTGTACCACACTTAGGCTAATTGGTTTTCTTCCTTCCCAACCTTTCGGCACCTGCCTATGGTTTGGAAGAAGACTATCCAATAAGCGCAATAGGTGTACCCTCTCCTAATCCTATGAGCCCTCGCAACCTGAGAGAAGATAAAAGGAAAAGACAACTCAATAGTCCTATTCAATTTCTCCAGAACCGGAAACCATTCTCGAATCTGAAACAAGTTTCTTCGAGTTCGTATGTAACTATACGATGGTCATATCGAATAAATGTGGATCTTTGTAGTGATACGGAATGTTCTGGAGAAAAGCAAAGGGTAAAAGAAGGAGTGGCAATGATGTATACAATTCTGACAATCCAAAAGTCAATGTGTTTTAAGAAGGTCCGGTTATCTTGGTTACTGAGTTATAGTCTAGGGTCGGGACATGGTCGCTGCCAAAGAGAGAGAAAAAAGAAACACTCTGCGTGCACTCTAATCTAGATCAGAATGGTTAATCACTTTATCTAATCAGGATGTCTCCCACTGTATCCTCAAATTTTCCATCAAACCTGAAAGAAGAATTAGTCGGGATCATCTAAAATCACCCGGGAGTAAACCAACTCATCAGTGGGTATCGAGATCCAACTATCATCGCATGATAACCTGATGGAATCCACTCAAGTTATCACACTCCAGAAGGTATGCGCATGTATGGCAAGTTTCCTGTATGTTTGAAACTCCCAATGTGATTTTTACCCCCATGCTATTATGACATTGACGAAGGTCAACAAATCATAAGTCACATGTCAAGTTCTACCCGTCATTTTCCAGGTTAATTTGAACCCACTCGTACTCTCCCTTGACGAAGGTCAACAAGGTTGTACGACTGTCCCAAACCAACGTATCTATCAATGCAACAGAAAAGTAGCAAACAGCTACCATACACTTGAAAGGTTAGCCTAGCACCACATGAAGGGTTTGGAAGCATCACATGAACCAAAAGTGGAGTTTTTAGGGTGCTAAGGTAACGAACAAAGAATCGTTCCTAGAATCAATTAGGGTTTCAAATTTTTCACATCATCATATGAAAGAAATGCTAGGGTTTAGAGAGTACAACCTTTGTAGCTCCCTACGCTAGACTCCTCGGCTACTTAGGGTTTGAAAAAGCTCCTCTTGAACTCCTCGAAGTCACCGATGATCCACCTGGAGTCCGCTTTGTCCAAGCTTGCAACTTTATCCGATCAAGTGATCGAAATCAAGCTAACACTCTAAACAAGTAGGCTAGGCTTGTGTAGAATGGTGTTGTGGTTCTCTTTCTCACTTCAAAATCCAATCTTGATGAGTATATTGCTCACTACAAAGAACTAGAGAGCAAAATGAGAGAGTAAGAAGAAGATGATGGCAATATGAGAAGATGATGAGTTCAACTCTAAAAAGAAAATGGAAAATATATCAATATATATTTTTCTCTTCTCATATCAAACCATGGTTAGGATATAATTGAACTTGAGTTAAAAACACAAAAGGAAAAGTAACCCATGGTCAAATGGTGGGTGAGAATGGTTAGGTCAAGAGAAGAGTGTAGAAACAAATCAATAATGACCATTTTCCTTTTTCCTTTTTGTTTTAAATCAAATGCAATTTAATCCATAAATAAAACCATGGTGTGAGTCTTATATTGCCACCATTTTCATGTATATACAACCATGAAGGATGTATGTATGTATGTATGTGTATATGTACATCCATATGTGCATGAATCAATAAAGAAACTATACATGCATGCATACATCCATCATACTTAAGAAAGGATTTCAAGTGAGAAGCTAATGGTTAAATGATAAATCAACACTTGATTTATCAATCCGGCCATATCACATATGACCCCTACCAAAAGCAAGCCGCCCGACCAATATACGGTATCCTATACGCGCATTTTAATCGGGTCCATGCGCATTTCGCATACGCGCACCACAACGTTTCGCCTTGACTAGGAAACTCCATTGTGGGACTCTGAGACTCGTCAATACGCCGGCAGTGGGTGATGATCATATCAAGCACCCCAAAGCAGCAAGCGGTCAGCTAAACGTAACGGCCACCCGGGTATTGAGCGATCAGAAGAGAACAAGCGAACCTGCTACAACTCCCGTCGAGCCGATCGGCAACACTTCCCGTACAGTCCGGTCTCCTCGTCTAATATGTCGCATATCAAGTCTCGGGGTGGTAAACTTCAGACCCCAATAACCGATAAGTTGTGCCGATGTGAGGCTCATAATGGGTCGAGAAACTACTGGTAACACTTACCAGCAAATCTCTGATCAGCCCTGGCCAGGGACTTCCCTGTTACGGCCAATCGAGCACAGCGCAGCATCAACCCCCAATACCGGGAGAGACGAAACCCCTCCTATCGCTCATTGCCTCTATGTGACTCGGGACTGTACCCAAAAACCACCATTTTCCACGCCCTGATGGACGTGGTAAGGTGGAGATCAAAGCACAGTGGGAACCACATAAGACTCTATGACGATCTCGGGTCTACAGACTAACCTCCACAAGTGTCACCTGAGAACTGCCATCTGACGTGAGGTATAATACCATCTGGGAGTTCTCGGCGAGTCCGTCCAGTGTACCCAGTCTCCACTGAGCACCCGTATACCATCTCTGATGTCAAACACCAATGGATATGGGATCATCCATCGCCCATCTCATGGGTCGAGAAGCGTATACCCTAGTCTACACTGGTATATCGATGCCCCGTCTCAATACACCTACGACTAGGGACCTTGAAGGATGTACTTATGGACTACCATGTCCCCACTAGTATGATCTGCATCATACTCTAGGTAGTCAAGTACACATCCTAAGGGCTTTACCAACATGTAACTATAAGACAGTTTAAAGAGACTAGTATACATGTTATGATAAAGAGCAACCAGATAGCATACTATCATATCGAGCAAGAAAGTCATCTCTATATATGTCCAAGCATCCAATATAATAAACATCATCTGTACAATACTGGCCTCTAGGGCATACATACAACTAAAAATCTCCCACTTGCACTAGGGCCAGCTACTGTAGTATCGCATACCGAGCATCCCGAAGAGTCTCTCAAACTGTATCTGGGGAATGGCCTTCGTGAGTGGATCTGTTGTGTTATTCTTCATGTCAACCCTCCTGACCTCGATCTCCCGGCGATCAACTATCTCCCGGATCAGGTGATACCGCCTCAGAATATGCCTAGATCGCTGATGGGACCTGGGTTCCTTGGCCAAAGCCACCGCTCCATTGTTATCGCAATACAAAGGTATTGGATGCTCAATAGATGGAACCACTCCAAGTTCAGCAATGAACTTCTTGATCCAGACAGCCTCTTTGGCAGCATCGTTGGCAGCGATGTATTCAGCCTCCATCGTCGAGTCTGCCACGGTTTCCTGCTTGGAACTCTTCCAGCTAACCGCCCCTCCGTAAAGGGTAAAGACAAATCCCGACTGCGACTTAGAGTCGTCCTTATCACTCTGGAAGCTCGAATCGGTAAAGGACTCCACTTGGAGTTCTCCGTTACCATACACCAAGAGCATATCTTTAGTCCTTCGCAAGTACTTGAGAATGCTCTTCACAGCTGTCCAGTGACTCTCTCCAGGATCAGCTTGATACCTACTCACTACACTTAGTGAGTATGCTACATCGGGTCTGGTACATAGCATCGCATACATGATAGAGCCTACAGCCGAAGCATAGGGTATCCCTTGCATGCGAGCTCTCTCCAAATCAGTCTTGGGAGACATCTCTTTAGAGAGAGTGACTCCAGAGATCGTGGGCAAATTCCCACGCTTGGATTCTTCCATACTAAACCTCTTTAGTATGGTGTCAATGTACCTGGATTGGGACAATCCCAATATCCGTTTGGATCTATCTCTATAGATCCTAATTCCCAATATGCAGGAGGCATCACCAAGATCTTTCATTGAGAATCTTTGTGATAAGAAGAGCTTGACCGATTGCAGCATAGGAATGTCATTTCCTATCAAGAGTATGTCGTCCACGTACAATATGAGGAAGACAACCTTACTCTCTGCTTCCTTCTTGTAAATACAAGGTTCATCTACGTTTTTGACGAAATTAAACTCTTTGATAACGACGTCAAAGCAGATGTTCCAACTCCGCGATGCTTGCTTTAATCCATAAATGGATTTAAGCAGCTTGCACACCTTCCCACTGCTCCCACTATCTACGAAGCCCTCTGGCTGAGTCATGTACACACACTCTTCTAAATCACCGTTTAGAAAGGCGGTCTTAACATCCATTTGCCAGATTTCGTAATCATGATATGCAGCGATGGCAAGCATGATCTGGATGGATTTAAGCATAGCCACTGGAGAAAAGGTCTCGTCATAGTTCACACCTGGTCTTTGACGAAAACCCTTTGCTACAAGTCTAGCTTTGAAAGTCTCCACTTTCCCATCTACACCAAGTTTTTTCTTGAAGATCCACTTGCTCCCAATGGGTTTTACCCCTTCAGGAGCATTTTCCAAAGTCCATACTTTGTTGGTGTACATGGATTCCATCTCGGACCGCATTGCATCCAGCCATTTCACTGAGTCCCCACTCGTGATGGCCTGCTCGAAGCTAGTTGGGTCATCATCCTCCATGATGCAATCCTCGCTCCCACCATCTATGAGAAAACCGTAGTATCTCTCAGGTTGGCGAGGAACCCTACTAGATCGGCGGAGAGGCTGAGGTTCATTGGGAGCTACTGAATCTTCTGGTTCCACTAAATCTTCAGTTTCGGGTTGTGTATCTGGAACCTCTTCTAGCTCTACCACTTTGCCACTAATTTCTTTTTCAAGGAATTCCTTTTCTAAAAAGGTGGCATGTTGAGCAACAAACACTTTTTGCTCCTCACTGTGGTAGAAAAAATACCCATATGAGTTCTTTGGATATCCCACAAACTTGCAAAGAACTGACCGTGCCTCTAGCTTGTCCGGATTTTGTCTTTTGACATAGGCTGGACAACCCCATATCTTAACTCGTTTAAGATATGGCCTCTTCCCACTCCATATCTCATATGGTGTGGTAGGTACAGATTTAGATGGAACTTGATTCAATAGATATGCTGCTGTCTCCAGCGCATATCCCCAGAAGGAAATAGGTAACTCAGCTGTGCTCATCATAGAGCGCGCCATATCTAATAGGGTGCGGTTCCTCCGTTCCGATACACCGTTGTGCTGTGGTGTATATGGAGGAGTCAGCTGAGAGAGAATCCCATTCTCTTTTAGGAAGTCCAGGAATTCATTGCTCATGTATTCACCTCCTCGATCAGATCGAAGGATTTTAATACTTTTTCCGGTTTGGTTCTCGACTTCTTGTTTATATTCTCTAAATTTCTCAAAAGCTTCTGATTTGTGTTTCATCAGGAACACATATCCGAATCTAGAGAGATCGTCAGTGAATGTAATGAAGTACGAAGAACCATCCCTGGCATGTGTAGACATGGGACCGCATACATCACTATGTATCAGTCCCAAGAGTTCGGTAACTCTTTCTCCGTGTCCCGTAAACGGAGTTTTGGTCATCTTGCCTTTGAGACATGACTGGCATGTGTCATAAGATGAAAATTCGAATGGTTTCAAATATCCATCCTTATGCAACTTAGCCAGTCGTGTCGCATTGATGTGACCCAGTCTACAATGCCACAAGAAGGATTCGTTCAGTTCTGAACTCTTCCTCTTGTGTGTGTTTGTTATGCTCAGAACTGTTGATTGATTTAGCACATAAATGCCATTGCACAACGTGCCTGATCCAACCAACTTTTGGTTACGGAAAATGTTCATAACATTATCCTGTAATACAAAATTATATCCCTCTTTACTCAACAAAGAAACCGATATAATGTTGCATATCAGGTTTGGCATGTAATAGCATTCGTTCAGAACCAATGTATTACCAGTTGGTAATGCAAGGTGATATTCCCCGACAGTCTTAGCTGCAACAATTGCACCATTTCCAACTCTAATGTCTTTATCACCTTCTCCAAGTTCTCTACCTCTCCTGAGCCCATGTAACTGATTACATATATGGGATCCTGACCCGGTATCTAATACCCAGGACATAGGGCAGATGGAGAAACAGTTCTCTATAACGAACACACCCGAAGAAAATGCATCAACATGTACTTTCTTAATTCGGGTGGCTTGGGAATCCTGGTATTCCCCTATGTCCTGTTCATTCCTATAACTCTTTTAAGAAAGAACGGAACCAACGTTCCCCAGCACAGTATAACATGCGGGTTCAGTCAATACATCCATATTATTATCCTTATTAGGGCATGACATGGTCGCTACCTGGAGAGAGAGAGAGAAGAAAACACTTTAGCGAATGCTCTTACAAGATCAGATTGGTTATTATCTTATCTAATCAGGATGGCTCCCACTGGTTTTTATCAAATCTTCCTTCAAACCCTAAAAGGAAAGACTAGCCGGGATTAATTACACCTTACAACTTCGCCGATCTTTCAGCCAGGCCAGTGTCGGTACTTTGAGGGAGGTTCCCCGTGCTTTCGCACGGACCTAATTAAAGTAAACCTCGTTTTCCCATAGACGTAACCCCGTTGACACCTTTCTAGACACCTACTTGATCGGCTAATTGTCCTGTGTAAAACTCTCCCAGGAGTAACAATTACTCGCAGTGGGTATCGGGATCCAACTATCTCATAGAAGGTATGCAATCTCATTGCAAATTTCAACACTTGAAATTCCCGATAATATTTTTCCCCAAACGATCTATGACCTTGACAAGGTCAACAAACCATAGACCGTAAGTCAAGTTCAACCCGTCATTTCTTGATTGAATTAAACCCACCCGCACGACCCTTGACAAGGTCAACAAGGCCGTACGAGTACCCTAATCCAATCTGCATCATATGCATAAGCAGATAAATACCGGTCAGCTACCGCACACTGCGCCTTGACAAGGTCAACAAACGCAGCACGAATACTAAACAGGACTTATCTGAAATGACGGAGGGCCACGACAGATTTTTCTGAAAACCTATTGCGTAATGAACTTGATATTGTTGTAGAATCAAATGAATATTTTGAAATGGAGAGATTTTGAGGCTTTCATTAGTTTTGCTAAAGAGGTCACTCCCGGTGAAGGGATCGTCGGCCCTTTCCTCGTCGAATGAGGTGCTGGATATATCATATATATCACTGTGCAAAGAAGAAACTATAGAAGCAATCAAAAGTCAAACCGAGTGTGTAGCATCTGCCAGTTATTGCTAAAGGGGTCACTCCCGGTGAAGGGATCCCGGCCCTTTCCTCATCGAATAAGGTGCAGGGTATATCATATATACCGCTATGCAAAGCAAAACTGTAGCTACCCTTTTATTTTAAAATTTTGATTCTATAACATCTTTTAGGTTTCTTTTCTTTCATTAATCACATTAATGAAGTCCCATCATGTAAGTCACCTAAACATCACAGATAAATACGACGTGCATAAGCGCCATCCGCATTCGCCTCGATGTCCCCTCGTGCACCGTTAGGTTAGGTAACTAACGACAGAGCAGGGCAGGGCTAGTGCGGGTGCAAAACATAAGTAACGTCTATATCATATATCATATATACTATATGAAGTATCTATCACAGAACATATCTAATGATCACATCACAGATATCACAGCAGAAACATAGATATAATGTGGGATATACTAGGACGTCCGTATTTAGTATTTAGCCAATAATAGAAAATACGGATTCCACAGTCGTGATGAATAGACAAGCCCACACCCTGGACCCCTACGAGAGCGGCAAGCGACCCTACCAATTCTGGAGTTTAGGAGACCCGGTCTCGACTCCTTAAGATGGCCTCCCACTGAACCCCAGAACCCGGTCACCCGTGCTCCCCTCCTTGGGTCCATCCTAATGCGGAAAAGTAAATAATATAAAACACAGGTGGCAACGACCTCAACCCGGAAGTGCCCCAAATAAAAGAATATTACTTTACATTTGAATTTACATGAATGAAAATATAAAACTCTCATCTCACATAAAAAAAAACCCGGCTATTCAATCGCAACAATCCTGCACATCATATCTCAGTAACACATAATATCACATATCATCAACGTAAGTAAGTATGGGTACCCCAATTGTCGTTGACGTATAGCAACGAAACCGGCGATATCGACATACTACACTTACGGTCACATAAAAGAAAGTGTAAAACTGCAATATTTGGAATCCACATCCTCTTTAGACATCGTAAATGCGAAATATCACATACTTCGTATTTCATGTCCAACTATATGAATTCCAGATATTGCATCACATTCCAGATAAATAGATGGTATTAAAGTTTTCGAACGAACGATCAAATACCCAAGATTCGCTAAAGCTCAACACTTGAGCAGAGTTCAAAAAACCCGGAGTGTGACACAGTGGTAGCGGTCCAGCCGTAGAAGGGTCAAGCTAACGCCTCACATGTGGCACGCCGTACTGCCCCAAACCCTAAGATTCAAAGGGCAGTTCAAGAAGGTCACATAATCGAGTTAAGGTTTGTTTTCTTCTAGAGGGTCTACCACAAACAAACTTGCACGTATTTCCGAAATATTTTAAACCCCGTGAAAAGTGAGCAAATGATACTCGTTCAAATACTTCAATACATTCTAATTTATCCGGAAAAGAAACGAAATGAAAATTCCGATCGAATCTTCGAGTCCAAAACCATCTCCAGAATTTTCAACAGTATATTCAGATTAAACATACTCAAAACATTTTACAAGCAGTGTAAGGAGTTACTGTGCAAAAACGAAGCCATGAAGCCACTATATGGCCGTGGAGCCGCGGCGTAAGCCAAGCTTTGCCGCGGTTCCGTGACGGATTGTTCTGATCATGGGTTCGTATTTCACAGTTTTTCTTATATTTTCCTGCTGTATTTTTTAAGTATTTTTAATTCTGAAAAACGGCAGTTTTAAAAAAATGTCCAGAGAGCACTCAAAAATCCGTATTTTCGGTTCGATCGGAGTTTTAACTTCGTAAAAGTGTCGCCTAATGTTCTAGGTCGGCTCTGATACCAATGTTGGTCAGGAAGCCACCCCATCCAATGGGGTCGCCGTGGCACCAATGGGTCCCTCAACAACTACTTTTTACGCATGCCCCCTCGCGAGGACTACAACCCGCCGGAACACCTTCCGGTCGCGGGACACCCTGAGGGTAAGAGCCTATGCTTCCCCACACTGTTACACAGTGAGAACCCCCATTAGGTCGACATCTAATGCCTAGTATCTCTGATACCAATGAAAGGTTAGCCTAGCACCACATGAAGGGTTTGGAAGCATCACATGAACCAAAAGTGGAGTCTTTAGGGTGCTAAGGTAACGAACAAAGAATCGTTCCTAGAATCAATTAGGGTTTCAAATTTTTCACATCATCATATGAAAGAAATGCTAGGGTTTAGAGAGTACAACCTTTGTAGCTCCCTACGCTAGACTCCTCGGCTACTTGGGGTTTGAAAAAGCTCCGCTTGAACTCCTCGAAGTCACCGATGATCCACCCGGAGTCCGCTTTGTCCAAGCTTGCAACTTTATCCGATCAAGTGAACGAAATCAAGATAACACTCTAAACAATTGTTAGTGTATATGCCCTAGAGGCCATTACTGTATCATACTAGTTTGTATATTACTTGATGGAAGCTTGGGATATTCACCTTGTATAAACAATCTTGCTCAATATAGTAGTATGCTACTTGGTTTGTTTCTACTTCAATGTGTACTTGTGTTTATTTTGCTATATCACTTATACGCATTAGTGGAGCCCTTAGGATCTTTGCTTGATTACCAGCGTTGTGATGGCAGTCACACTAGTGGGGGCTGGGTAATCTATAAGCACATCCTTATACAGGTCCCTAGTCGTAGGACTATCGAGACAGGGCATCGATACTCCGGAGTAGACTAGCGTATGCGCTTCTCATCCCAGTGTGGGAGATGGTCTGTCCCACAGCCATCAGTACGTCGTACTGGAGATAGTATACGGGTGCTCGTTGGGTTACGAGTACACTGGACAGGACTCGTCGGGAACTGACAGGTTGGTATTATACCTATCGTCAGTCGTCAGTTCCCAGGTGACATGAGTACAGCTTAGTCCGCTGACTTGATACTAACACTTCGCCTCGAGTGTGTTCCCACTGCACTTTGATCACTACCCTACCACGGCTCAAAGGAGTCGTGCAAACAGGTGGTGGTTGGGTGCAGTCCCGAAGCACTTGGAGGCAGTGCCGGTTAGATAGGATTCGTCTCTCCCGGTATTGGGGGTTGACATCGCGCTGTGTCTAGGAGAGCCATTACACGAGTAGTCCCTGGCCAGGGCAAGCGAGATATGCTGGTAGGTTCCAGTGTTATCTCAGGGTGTTTTGGGCTTCACTCCGACACGACTTGTACCGCTATTGGGGGACTGACGTTTTACCGCCCCCTAGGCCCGCCATGCGATGTATCAGACGAACAGACCGGACTGTACGGAGAATGTCACATTCAGACTCAGTAGGAGTTCAGATGGGGTTTCACCTCGTCAGCCTTCTTGTCGACATCTACCTGGGGACCGTTACGCACAGCTAGTGCCGCTTGCGGTCTGTGGTTAAACCCACTGCCAGCGTAGTGTCGAGTCTTTAGAGTCCCACACAGAGGGTATTCGCCTCTGGGCAAAACAGAGTAGAGGTCGCATGGTTTTGCGACAGGGTTCGTTCTCATCCGCGCACTTGTGCACGTTTGGAGTCCGGACGGATTATACTGGCAGGCTCTGGTTTGAGCCAGATACTGGTATATGTTTTGGGGGTTGCTTTTATATCTTGGTATTCTTGTTTTTCGGAACGAGAATGCAGGTGTGTATGCACAGTTGCTTGAGGCGGAGAATGAGGTTTTTCATTAGGGTTTCGGATCGGGTGCGTATGCACAGTTGACAGTTATCATTTTCCAAACCCTAATGGATTTATATATTATCTATTAATAATAATAATTAAATGAGAATTATGTTATGGTTGTTCTTGTTGACTTGTTGACCTTGGTTGACTTGTTGACCATTGACCACTTTCATGCCTTGAAAGTCTTCCTTGATTCATGCTTACTTTTTATTAAATGAAGCATGGTTGTGGTCATTCAAAACACTACCATCAACTATTCTCATTTTCAATTATTATCATTTAGATAATTCATTTCTTTTGCAATATGGTTGCAAGAAAGAAATAATTGAGCTCATTCTATCATAACCTCTCTCTCTCCTCATTTTCATCTTCTTCTTCCTCTTGAAAAGAGAAACCTTCTCATGTGTTGAGAATCATTCTCTTTTGATAGAAAAGCAAACCCTAATCTCTCTCTACTCATTCTAGGATGAAGGTTTAGCAAACCGGAAACCCTAGTTCACTCAAAGATCGAGGAAGAGCCCAAAGTCGAACCTTCGAGGTGGATCCATCTTCGACGGGAGAAGGCGACGTAAAGAGAACCATCAACCTCTACAAGGTTTGAAGAAGAAGGAGTTCAAGTATAGGTATAACCATCTTCCATAGTAGCTAACTCTCTTTAGCTAGAATACTAGTTTTAGTTTAGACAACGATCCCGACCATGTTTAGTCCATGTTGCCTCTTGCGTTAAAAATTCGTTTTTTATACCGTTTCCGCCTCCCCGTAAGCACCGGGGGTCGCAATATGGACTTACAGTGGTATCAGAGCCTAACTAAACTTAAACTAGCATGGTAGTGAAGTGTAACGAAGTTCGGAACCGTAAAAAACCCAAAAACCGTATTTTCAAAAACCTGAGTTTCTGTTGAAATTTTTTGGGCTCAAAATAAAAAAATTTATATTTGTAAAATCATCTCAGGCTTTTCTAAGAACACCCATGAAAAACGATCCAGTGAGGAGCTCAAAGCGCCGCGCATCCGCGGCACGAGGTAGGCTCGTGCCGCGGAACCGCCGCGCTTTGTCATCTTCTGCGCCTCGTTTTTCGTGCAGTGTCTGTAGTTAGGGATTTTGGGATTTTTAAAATATATTATATGTGCCCAGATTTTCCAGAAAAGAAATTTCCTTTTGGGGTCCTATAATTCCGTATTTTTCCGAACTTCACTACACTTTGGCTATATTGGTTATATCTGTGATGTTTGCATGTATTGAACGTCGGCTAATCGCTATAGGTCGATTAGTCGGGGTTATACATGATCTGTAATGTGCTGGAATGTGTATATGAATGTGTTGGACTGTCGCGGGTGAATAGCCGGGGTTGGATGTGAGATGAGCTTTTGTTTTTCTTTCATTCATTTGTAAATGTAAATTGATGTAATTATATTATTTGTTTGGCCGCACAACCGGGTCGGGGTTGTAGCCGTCATTGTATAATTCTTTTTACTGTTTTTGCTCCTAGGATAGACCCATGGTGGGGTGCACAAACTACCGGGAACTTGGCGGGTAGTTTGCCGCACCCGTAGGGGTCTTGGGTGGGGTATTTGCTATTCACCGCGACCGTGTTATCCGCTTTTCGTTTCAGGCTCGAAAGAAATGCGGATTGCTAGTATATCCAATGTATTCATCTGTGATCTGTAATGTCTATCATTGCTTTCTATTTAGGCGTTGCTTATGTTTTACAGCCGCGCTAGCCCAGCCCCCGCTCTGTCGTTAGTTAAGTAACCTAACGGGTGATGACGGGGCCCCGTGGCGAATGCATATGGCATAAGCGTACGTCATATTTTGGTTGTTTTCTGCAATGGTAGGAATTAAATGATGGGACGCATTAAAAGAACTAATGCAAGAATATCACGCATTAAAAGAACTAATGCAAGATAATAAACCAAGTTTAAGTCGATGGAACACTTTCGAAAAACCACTCGGTTCTTTTCAAAACTAAACTTTTAAATGCGGAGCTTGAGCCACTCCTTCTAAAAGCTATCTTGTTCCATCGATTATATCAAGTTCACTACGTTCACGGTTTCACCAAAACCATTCGTAGCCCTCCGTCGTTTCATATGAATATTCAACGGTATTCAAGCTGTGTTTGTTGGCCTTAGTCAAGGCACAGTGTTTGGTAGCTGATGGGTATTCATATGTTGCATAGATAGAATGCGTTGGTTTGGGACAGTCGTATTGCCTTGTTGGCCATAGTCAAGGGTAGATACGGGTGGATTCAAATTAACCTGGATAACGACGGGTAGAACTTGACATGTGACTTATGATTTGTTGGCCTTAGTCAAGGTCATAAGAGCATGGGGCAAAAATCCACATCGGGAGTTTCATAAGTACTGAAACTTGCTAGATTTGCATACCATTTGGAGTGTGATGATTATGGTAGGATTCCTTCATTTTCGTCACGCGATGATATTTGGATCCCGATCCTACTGTGAGTATATGCTACTCCTCGGGAAATTTCTCACTAAACGATCAATGCTATAAACCTAGTAGGTGCCTAGAAAGGTGTTAGCGGGGCTACGCCCCCAGGGAAAAGAGGTTCTTAAATTAAGGAACTTCGCGAAAGCGTTGGAAAACCTCCCTCGAAGTACCGACACTGGCCTGGCTGAACGGTTAAGCAAGTATTGTACGGTGGGATTGATCCCGGCTAATTCTTCCTTTGTGGTTTGAGGAGGGATTCGAGAGACAGTGGGAGCCATCCTGTTTAGACAAATTAAAAACCATTCTAAACTTGCAAGAGCATCGTGCTAAAGTGTTTCTTCTCTCCCCCCTGCAGCGACCAAATCGAAATGACTGGACTCAAGTTGATTCTAGATAAAAACATATTGACAGGGCCAAACTACAAAGATTGGCTCAGGAATGTCAAGTTGGCAATCACTTACGACAAGCTGGGGTATCTTCTTACCACCAAAGCTCCCCCCGTCCCAGGTCCCACCTCCAGCGTCGCGGATAAGGAAATCCGTAAGACTTGGGAGATTGACAGCGCGAAGGCCAGATGCCTCGTACTTGCCTCGATGGACAACGAACATCAGAGGAGGCACGAGAATATGGATTTGGAATCCATATTTCTTCATACAAAAGAACTGTATGGAGAGCAGTCTCGTATCGCTAGATACGAAGTGTCGAAGAAGTTGTTTTCGACAAAGTTGGCCGTCGGATCATCGGTAGCGGACCACGTGCTCAAGATGATTGGCTACACTGAGGAGCTCGCGGAACTTGGGACCACGTTGGATAGTGAACTCTACACGGATATAATCCTCCAGTCCCTTCCATCCACTTACGCCCAGTTCATACTGAATTTCAACTTGCAAGAAAAGGAAGTTGAACTTTCAGAACTCCTCAACCTGCTGAGGAGCGCAGAGGGCACCCTACAGAAGGGTAGGGAAACACCCGCTTTGTTTGTAGGAGGATCTTCTTCCTCTAGGTCCAAGGCGAAAGCCAAGGGAAAGAGGAAGAAAGCCCCCGCCAAACCAAGAGGCGGTGTTAGTAAAGTGGGTACGAAGGGAAAGGAAAAGGCAACAAAGATTGCGGGGAAGCTTGTTGGAAAGGAAGAATGCTTCTATTGTCATAAGAGTGGACACTGGAAGAAAGATTGCAGGGCTTGGAAGGCCAAGACACAGGAACTGAAGCAGGTTGCGGCTTCAGCTTCAGGTGTGTATGTTATTGAAAACTGTCTTTCTATAAACTCTACTTCCTGGGTATTGGATACCGGATCAGGATCTCATATCTGTAATTCTTTGCAGGCGTTGAGAAACCGTAGGTTTTTGAAGGAAGGTGACATGACCCTCAGAGTTGCGAACGGAGCTAGCATGGATGCTAAAGCCGTGGGGGACTATCACCTGGGAATGTCAGATGGGCATGTTTTGGTTTTGCGTAATTGCTTTTTTGTACCCAACGCAACTTGTAATATCATTTCTGTATCTTTGGTTTCTAAAGAAGGTTATGAATTTGCGTTTGTAAGTAATGTTGTAAACATTCACCTTAATCAAGTTTTGATTGGGTCAGGTACACTGAGCAATGGTATATACGTATTGAACCAACCACAGATTTTCAATGTCCAGAATACACACAAAAGAAAGTCTCCAGATATTAATCAGGCTTTCTTATGGCATTGTAGACTGGGTCACATCAATGAGACACGGTTGACTAAGTTACATAAAGAAGGATACTTGGATCCGTTCGAGTATCAGTCTTATGCCACTTGTGAATCTTGTCTCATGGGAAAGATGACAAAGACTCCGTTCACTGGACACGGAGAAAGAGCGAGCGAGCTCTTGGGACTCGTACACAGCGACGTGTGCGGTCCAATGTCTACACATGCGCGAAGCGGTTATTCATACTTCATTACTTTCACAGACGATTTCTCTAGGTATGGACATGTCTTCTTAATGAAGCACAAATCCGAGGCCTTTGAGAAATTTCGGGATTACAAGAATGAAGTTGAAAAACAAACAGGCAAAAGTATTAAGATTCTAAGATCGGATCGAGGTGGAGAATACTTAAGTGCCGAGTTCCTGGACTATTTAAAAGAGAATGGAATTCTCTCTCAGCGTACTCCTCCATACACTCCGCAACATAACGGTGTATCGGAAAGGAGGAACCGAACCCTATTGGATATGGTTCGTTCCATGATGAGTAAGGCTGAGTTACCGCGATCTTTCTGGGGTTATGCACTGGAAACAGCTGCACATCTCTTGAACCAAGTTCCTACTAAGACAGTGCCTACCACACCATATCAGATGTGGAGTGGGAAGAAACCCTGTCTTAAATCCTTTAAGACATGGGGATGTCCAGCTTTTGTAAAAAAGCAGCATGCGGACAAGCTCGAGGCACGCTCGGTACAGTGCAAGTTTGTGGGATACCCTAAGAACTCCAAGGGGTATCTTTTCTACTACGCAGAGGAACAAAAAGTTCTTGTTTCTCGTCATGCCTACTTCTTGGAAACTGAGTTTTTGGAAAATCAGATAAGTGGGAGCGCAGTAGAACTGGAAGAAGTTCCAGAACCACAAACCATTACTGAAATCTTAGAGGAACCAGAGGGTTCGAAAGAACAGGACATTCCTATGCCGCTCCGCAGAAGTAGTAGGCAGTCTCATCCGCCCGAGAGATACTACGGTTTTCTCATAGACGGGGATAGAGAGGATTGCATCATAGACTATGATGAGCCTACTAGCTTCCAGCAGGCCGTTCAGAGCATTGACTCGGTAAAATGGCTGGATGCAATGCGGACCGAAATGGAGTCCATGTACACCAACAAAGTATGGACGTTGGACATTGCTCCAGACGGGGTAAAACCCGTAGGATGCAAGTGGATCTTCAAAAGGAAGATTGGTGTAGATGGACAGGTTGAGACCTATAAAGCTAGACTTGTAGCAAAGGGTTTCCGTCAAAGACCTGGCTTGGACTATGACGAAACCTTTTCTCCAGTGGCTATGCTGAAATCCATTCGGATCCTTCTTGCCATTGCTGCCTTCCACGATTATGAGATTTGGCAGATGGACGTAAAGACCGCTTTTCTAAATGGAAATTTAGAGGAGTGTGTCTATATGGATCAGCCAGAGGGTTTCAATCAGAGTGGGAGCAGCGGAAAGGTGTGCAAGTTGCTTAAGTCCATCTATGGACTAAAGCAGGCATCGCGGAGTTGGAACATCTGTTTTGATGAGACGGTCAAGGAATTTGACTTTATCAAAAATCCAGATGAACCATGCATCTATAGTAGATTTGTAGCGAGAACTGTAGTATTCCTTGTTTTATACGTGGATGACATTCTCTTAATAGGAAATGACATTCCTATGCTACAATCTGTCAAGGGTTTCTTGTCACAAAGGTTCTCCATGAAAGACCTGGGTGATGCCTCTTACATCCTGGGGATCCGGATCCATCGTGATAGATCCAAGAGGATAATAGGACTCTCACAGTCCAGGTACATCGACACCGTACTGAAAAGATTCAGTATGGAAGATTCCAAGCGCGGTAACTTACCGGCTTGTCACGGGATCACCCTCTCTAAAGAGATGTCTCCCAAGACTGATTTGGAGAGGGATCGCATGTCTATTATACCCTACGCTTCTGCGGTAGGCTCTATAATGTATGCGATGTTGTGTACCAGACCGGATGTAGCTTATGCACTGAGTGTAGTAAGCCGGTATCAGTCAAACCCTGGGGAGAAACATTGGATAGCGGTAAAGAACATTCTCAAGTACCTGAGGAGGACTAAGGAGATGTTCTTGGTGTATGGCGGAAAAGACCTCCAGATTGAGGCCTTTGCTGACTCCAGCTTCCAGAGTGACAAGGATGATTCCAAGTCCATGTCGGGTTTTGTCTATACCCTCAATGGAGGGGCGGTGTGTTGGAAGAGTTCCAAACAGGAAACCGTTGCAGACTCGACTATGGAAGCGGAATACATCGCTGCATCTGATGCCGCAAAAGAAGCTGTCTGGATAAGGAAGTTCTTAAAAGAACTTCAGGTGGTTCCGTCCATTGTTGACCCAGTACCTCTGTATTGCGACAACAACGGGGCTATAGCTTTAGCAAAGGAACCCAGGTCCCATCAGAGATCCAGGCACATCTTGAGGCGGTATCACCTGATCAGGGAGATCGTGGATCGCAAGGAGATCGAGGTTCGGAGGGTTGCTTCAGAAGAGAACACTGCAGATCCATTCACCAAGGCCCTACCCCAGACTCAGTTCGAGCGGCTGATCGAGATGATAGGTCTTCGATACGCCAGTACATGGCCTTAGTGCAAGTGGGAGATTGTTAGTGTATATGCCCTAGAGGCCATTACTGTATCATACTAGTTTGTATATTACTTGATGGAAGCTTGGGATATTCACCTTGTATAAACAATCTTGCTCAATATAGTAGTATGCTACTTGGTTTGTTTCTACTTCAATGTGTACTTGTGTTTATTTTGCTATATCACTTATACGCATTAGTGGAGCCCTTAGGATCTTTGCTTGATTACCAGCGTTGTGATGGCAGTCACACTAGTGGGGGCTGGGTAATCTATAAGCACATCCTTATACAGGTCCCTAGTCGTAGGACTATCGAGACAGGGCATCGATACTCCGGAGTAGACTAGCGTATGCGCTTCTCATCCCAGTGTGGGAGATGGTCTGTCCCACAGCCATCAGTACGTCGTACTGGAGATAGTATACGGGTGCTCGTTGGGTTACGAGTACACTGGACAGGACTCGTCGGGAACTGACAGGTTGGTATTATACCTATCGTCAGTCGTCAGTTCCCAGGTGACATGAGTACAGCTTAGTCCGCTGACTTGATACTAACACTTCGCCTCGAGTGTGTTCCCACTGCACTTTGATCACTACCCTACCACGGCTCAAAGGAGTCGTGCAAACAGGTGGTGGTTGGGTGCAGTCCCGAAGCACTTGGAGGCAGTGCCGGTTAGATAGGATTCGTCTCTCCCGGTATTGGGGGTTGACATCGCGCTGTGTCTAGGAGAGCCATTACACGAGTAGTCCCTGGCCAGGGCAAGCGAGATATGCTGGTAGGTTCCAGTGTTATCTCAGGGTGTTTTGGGCTTCACTCCGACACGACTTGTACCGCTATTGGGGGACTGACGTTTTACCGCCCCCTAGGCCCGCCATGCGATGTATCAGACGAACAGACCGGACTGTACGGAGAATGTCACATTCAGACTCAGTAGGAGTTCAGATGGGGTTTCACCTCGTCAGCCTTCTTGTCGACATCTACCTGGGGACCGTTACGCACAGCTAGTGCCGCTTGCGGTCTGTGGTTAAACCCACTGCCAGCGTAGTGTCGAGTCTTTAGAGTCCCACACAGAGGGTATTCGCCTCTGGGCAAAACAGAGTAGAGGTCGCATGGTTTTGCGACAGGGTTCGTTCTCATCCGCGCACTTGTGCACGTTTGGAGTCCGGACGGATTATACTGGCAGGCAGGCTCTGGTTTGAGCCAGATACTGGTATATGTTTTGGGGGTTGCTTTTATATCTTGGTATTCTTGTTTTTCGGAACGAGAATGCAGGTGTGTATGCACAGTTGCTTGAGGCGGAGAATGAGGTTTTTCATTAGGGTTTCGGATCGGGTGCGTATGCACAGTTGACAGTTATCATTTTCCAAACCCTAATGGATTTATATATTATCTATTAATAATAATAATTAAATGAGAATTATGTTATGGTTGTTCTTGTTGACTTGTTGACCTTGGTTGACTTGTTGACCATTGACCACTTTCATGCCTTGAAAGTCTTCCTTGATTCATGCTTACTTTTTATTAAATGAAGCATGGTTGTGGTCATTCAAAACACTACCATCAACTATTCTCATTTTCAATTATTATCATTTAGATAATTCATTTCTTTTGCAATATGGTTGCAAGAAAGAAATAATTGAGCTCATTCTATCATAACCTCTCTCTCTCCTCATTTTCATCTTCTTCTTCCTCTTGAAAAGAGAAACCTTCTCATGTGTTGAGAATCATTCTCTTTTGATAGAAAAGCAAACCCTAATCTCTCTCTACTCATTCTAGGATGAAGGTTTAGCAAACCGGAAACCCTAGTTCACTCAAAGATCGAGGAAGAGCCCAAAGTCGAACCTTCGAGGTGGATCCATCTTCGACGGGAGAAGGCGACGTAAAGAGAACCATCAACCTCTACAAGGTTTGAAGAAGAAGGAGTTCAAGTATAGGTATAACCATCTTCCATAGTAGCTAACTCTCTTTAGCTAGAATACTAGTTTTAGTTTAGACAACGATCCCGACCATGTTTAGTCCATGTTGCCTCTTGCGTTAAAAATTCGTTTTTTATACCGTTTCCGCCTCCCCGTAAGCACCGGGGGTCGCAATATGGACTTACAACAAGTGGGTTAGACTTGTGTGGAATGGTGTTGTGGTTCTCTTTCTCACTTCAAAATCCAATCTTGATGAGTATATTGCTCACTACAAAGAACTAGAGAGCAAAATGAGAGAGGAAGAAGAAGATGATGGCAATATGAGAAGATGATGAGTTCAACTCTAAAAAGAAAATGGAAAATATATCAATATATATTTTTCTCTTCTCATATCAAACCATGGTTAGGATATAATTGAACTTGAGTTAAAAACACAAAAGGAAAAGTAACCCATGGTCAAATAGTGGGTGAGAATGGTTAGGTCAAGAGAAGAGTGTAGAAACAAATCAATAATGACAATTTTCCTTTTTCCTTTTTGTTTTAAATCAAATGCAATTTAATCCATAAATAAAACCATGGTGTGAGTCTTATATTGCCACCATTTTCATGTATATACAACCATGAAGGATGTATGTATGTATGTATGTATGTGTATATGTACATCCATATGTGCATGAATCAATAAAGAAACTATACATGCATGCATACATCCATCATACTTAAGAAAGGATTTCAAGTGAGAAGCTAATGGTTAAATGATAAATCAACACTTGATTTATCAATCCGGCCATATCACATATGACCCCTACCAAAAGCAAGCCGCCCGACCAATATACGGTATCCTATACGCGCATTTTAATCGGGTCCATGTGCATTTCGCATACGCGCAACACAACGTTTCGCCTGGACTAGGAAACTCCATTGTGGGACTCTGAGACTCGTCAATACGCCGGCAGTGGGTGATGATCATATCAAGCACCCCCAAGCCGCAAGCGGTCAGCTAAACGTAATGGCCACCCGGGTATTGAGCAATCAGAAGAGAACAAGCGAACCTGCTACAACTCCCGTCGAGCCGATCGGGAACACTTCCCGTACAGTCCGGTCTCCTCGTCTGATATGTCGCATATCAAGTCTAGGGGTGGTAAACGTCAGACCCCAATAACCGATAAGTCGTGCCGATGTGAGGCTCATAACGGGTCGAGAAACTACTGGTAACACTTACCAGCAAATCTCTGATCAGCCCTGGCCAGGGACTTCCCTATTACGGCCAATCGAGCACAGCGCAACATCAACCCCCAATACCGGGAGAGACGAAACCCCTCCTATCGCTCATTGCCTCCATGTGACTCGGGACTGTACCCAAAAACCACCGTTTTGCACGCCCTGATGGACGTGGTAAGGTGGAGATCAAAGCACAGTGGGAACCACACAAGACTCTATGACGATCTCGGGTCTACAGACTAACCTGCACAAGTGTCACCTGAGAACTGCCATCTGACGTCAGGTATAATACCATCTGGGAGTTCTCGGCGAGTCCGTCCAGTGTACCCAGTCTCCACTGAGCACCCGTATACCATCTCTGATGTCAAACACCAATGGATATGGAATCATCCATCGCCCATCTCATGGGTCGAGAAGCGTATACGCTAGTCTACACTGGTATATCGATGCCCCGTCTCGATACACCTACGACTAGGGACCTTGAAGGATGTACTTATGGACTACCATGTCCCCACTAGTATGATCTGCATCATAGTCTAGGTAGTCAAGTACACATCCTAAGGGCTTTACCAACATGTAACTATAAGACAGTTTAAAGAGTGTAGTATACATGTTAAGATAAAGAGCAACCAGATAGCATATTATCATATCGAGCAAGAAAGTCATCTCTATATATGTCCAAGCATCCAATATAATATACATCATCTGTACAATACTGGCCTCTAGGGCATACATACAACTAACAACACTATGCCTTGACGAAGGTCAACAAACATAGCATGAATACTAAGTGCTACCCGTCTGAAACGATGGAGGGCTACGAATGGTTTTTGGCGAAAAACCTTTAACATAATGAACTTGATAATGTTGAAGGAACCGGATAGCTTTTTACAAATATATAGTGGCGAAAACTTTCGCTAAATAGGTCACTCCCGGTGAAGAGATCTCGGCTCTTTCCTCGTGGAATGAGGTGCAGGATATTCCCAACTGAATACCGCAATGCAAAGAAAAAAGTAATCGATTATAGTGAAGTTATTAAGCTGACGCAAACTTCTGCCCAAAAGGTCACTCCCGATGAAGGGATCTCGGCCCTTGCCTCGTCGAATGAGGTGCTGGATATTCATAACCGAATACCGCTGTGCAAAACAAAAGAAAACGTCTTTGTAATAACAACTTTTTGAAAATTATTCCAACAATATCGAAAAGGTCTGTTTTCCTTGCATTGATCTGAATCAACGCAGTCCCATCAATTAATCACACCACAAAAGAACGAAAATATGATGTACGTATATGCCATCCGCATTCGCCACTGGGTCCCGTCATCACCCGTTAGGTTACTTAACTAACGACAGAGCGGGGACTGGACTTGCGCGGGTGTAAAACATATACAACATCTACTAGTATATATATAACAATATATAATAATCACTCCAGGTGTGATAATGCAACATCACAGATAAGAAGTAAGCATCACAGAACAATACAGATAATCTAGGAGCCCGGGGTTTCCTTTGAGCCGCAAGTGAAACCCGACGTTCCCCAGGTCGTGTGAATAGCCTGTGCAATAGAAACCTAGACCCCTACGAGTGCGGCAAGTTACCCGCCAAAACCAAAAGCGAGGCAGACCCCTTCATCAAAGTGAATGGTCCACCCGGCACTTCACGGAATCCGGTAACTTGAGCACCCCTCCTTGGGTCAACCTATACCCCCTACGAGTGCGGCGAATAGCCCGCCAATTCTAGAGTGAGGCCACCTCCTTCTCAACGCCATGAGATGCGGACTCGTTTCCCTCCAGAACCTGGCTATCCGCGCTCTCCATCGCGGGGTAATCCTAGTACAGAAAAGAAAATATGTACAACGGTGACATCGACCTCAACCCGGTCGTGCCCCAAAATAATAATATACAAACAAGCAGTGACGGCGGTCCACATGTCGGACGCTCGTCCCGCGATATCAAATGTACAAATAAAACTAAACTGTACTAACATTGCACGCAAGCTATCCACCATGAAGATTCCATAACAAACACAGCACAACACAGAACATCAACGCGAATGTCACGTTTGCAAACCCGTCTAAAAGAACTATAGCAATTAGACAAGTTGTACCGCTCTAATGACATTCACGGTCGCAGATAGTCATGTATGTACTGTAAAACTTTAAACATTGTTAGAAATATCTACTTCGAAATAACCCCGAATAGCCCCCAAACAAGTAGATAAATACATATCCAAACTGGGCTAAAATAGCAATACCACTAAACCAATATTCCAAAGACTAGACTACACCCAAAATTTCAAACCTAGATTCTATGAAATGGACGGCCAGCTCGGTTTTAAAGGCATTATGCTCGGCCCATTTCAGGTGGAATTGGCTCGTATTTGGGGTGCAGTCTAGTGGTAGCTAGGTAGTCTTCTGCAGTTGCTAAAATATTTTTAGAAGACACTTTAAAAATCAACAGAGAATGGAATACATCGGGTATTGTTGGGGGTTGTTTCGGTTTTGATACTTTAACTGTTGGGGTCAAAATTTGCACCCCGGTTGAACGAGTCAAAGTCAAGGTCAACCCCAAGCTAGGTGGGCCCAAGCCCAGGTCAAGCGGGCCCATGCCCAAGTCGAGCCCGCGGCCAGCCTCCTCCATGCCAAAATATAGATCATGTAATAAATAATTTTTATGTAATTTTTTATGCATGAATGTATGCAAAATGGGCATAAAACCAAATTTTTGTAAAGCCCATGGTTTATGTGCAAAAAGAAATGGCACATGAGCCATGGGATGGCAAAATGCCATTTTGTAAAGCCCAAGGGGATATATGTAAATATGTAAGCCTATAAAAGGAAACATGATGATGAATAAAAAAATACTTTCCATTCCCTAAAAACTAGGGTTCTTTGTGCCTCCTGCTCCTTCTCTAAGGTTCTAAACCTTCTCATTTCTTTTGAATTAAATCAAGAGTTTTACTCTTTCTTTTTCCAAAACTAAGTAGTTTTCCACCACAAAACCTACAAAGGGGAACTCAGATCTCCCATCAGATCTCAAAAAGGAGTGATTTTTAAAATCTCCTACTTCTTGATCTTCAAGATCCGGCCAAACAACAGGAGGAAGAAGAAAAACATCCTACAGATTCTGGCACGCCCGGTAGGACCAATCTCTCCTCCCATATTTCGGGTTAAGCATTCATGCGAACTCAGTGAATATACATACCTATATTTATACTGAAATAATGCTTTTTCATGCAGGTTTTCAAGCAATCACCTTTCAACGATGTCTTCGATGATGAACTCAGCTCCCGTCTCCTACACGATGAAGATAGACTCCAGGACGGTCCATCCGGCCAGTCTCGGACGACAATGGGAGGAGCCGCTGCTACTATTTGGCTCTATTATGTTCATGCCAGTTGGCGCTATCCCAGCTCCTCATGCCCCGGTGACAGACAAACCAGTCTCGAAAGGCAAGAGGCCAAATGTGGTGGTCTCGAAGGCGTCCCAACTCAAACGCAAATCGGTGTTTGAACGACTCTCTCTGGCCCCAGCTGGGGGCAAGGCCATCAACACAAACAAAGCAACAGGGCCTCTTGAGCAAGCTCCGGCGGTGCCCCTGACAACTGCTCGATCGGGTGTTTTCTCTAAGCTCCCCGCTAATCAACTCACGGTGGCTTCCCAGGAAATGGATGCCCGCCGAGCCCTTAAAATTGAAAAGTTAAGGAAGAAAAGGCTCAGATATAGAGCCAACAAAAGGGCTAGGGCTCCTGCTTGGCTGAACCTCATGAGGTTCGAAGAACAGGGTTACCCCGACGAAGATGGGGAAATGGCTGGGTATGTGGTCCACACTATCTACATGGTGGGCACGCGCAGCAAGAGCAAGGACGGGGCCACCACATCTCAAATCCAATCTGGCTTGAATGTGGTTGCCGCTTCCCAAGAACAGCCGCCTCCGCTGGATGATGAAAACCCTCTCGATAAGGATGATAGGAAGAAAGACCCTTCGGTCTATGAGGAGTCGGGCTCGGAAAGTGAAGAGGAGCCAATCTTCCGTCCAAAGAATGCAGAGCAGCAACTTCTCCAAGAGCTCTGTAAAAAGCTCAGAAGCAAAGACAAGGAGATGGCCAAACTTTACTCCAAAATTGACGACTTGACGAACGTCGTCTTGCAGCTCATGGCCCGAATTGACTCTCAGCCGCCCAATCAAGCGCAGGGCTCTTCTCATGAACCGGGAAACGGTGTCCCAACGCAGCCGACGCCTATTCCCTCAAATCCAAAAGTGGGCAAACCGCATGAAAATCAGTCGCATCCTATCTCGGGAAATGTCTTGGCTACCGATGACAGCAGCCCGCTAACTCAAGATCAAATCATGGATTTGGTTGCCAGCAAAGTCAAAACACTGGTAGCCGAAGCTGAAGCGCAAAAAGATGTTAGCAGTAGCGGGAGACCATATCCTGCTCAATATGATATGGTAGAATTTCCTAGCGGCTATGTCATCCCTAAATTCGGAAGATTCGATGGGACGGGAAATGCGAATCAGCACATCGCCCACTTCAAAGCCTCATTCGAGAATACTGTGGGCAACGATGCGCTTCTCCTCCGCTAGTTCGTTACTAGCTTGACCGATGTTTCTTTCGACTGGTACGCGAGCATACCGGATGGATCCATTACTACTTTCGTCCAAATGGAATCTTTGTTTCGACAAAGGTTCATGAGCGTCAGCGATAAGATCACCATTGCCGAGCTCGTAAAGACCAAGCCCAAGAACAACGAAAGCAGCACGGGTTTTATAACCCGATGGCGCAATCTCTCCGTCAAATGCGAACCGCCGATAGAGCAAGACCAATCTGTCAGTCTCCTCGTCGGAAATCTCAACAACTGGATGGCCCTGTTTCTATGCACCGCGGGTCTCAAAACATTCCAAGAGCTGACCAGGAAGGTTCAGATGCTGGAGCGCTCAAAGCAGGAATCCTCCTATGACTCCCAAAATAACAGTAGGTCCTGGAGAAACCGAAAGGACGAAAATCACAAAGGTGGAAATTCCGACGATACTGAATCTTTCAATGCCTCGGTTAACCGAAACAAGCAAAGGTCGAGCGGGCCTAATGCCAACCAGGTTCGGAAGCCAATGTTCGGAGAGGGAGGAGAATCTCCACTGAAAGAGAAGCTGGACAAGGTCTATTCCTTCAGAAGGGACAAAATCCGTAAAATATTCAAAGACGCCCTGAAGAACGGTCTACAAATGCCAGAGTCAAAAAGACCGCAGGAAGCGAATAAGACCGACGACCCCAAATACTGCCCCTATCATATAGTGATAGGTCATGCCATTGAGGACTGCTTCGTCTTCAAAGATTGGGTCGAAAAGCAATACAAGGCAGGAGAGATAGAACTGTCCAAAGGCGTGTTAATAAACAGTCAAGTCGCAACCTCCAATTTTATACAAACGGAGATCGAAGACCTTCGTGAAACTGATTCTCTCAGGCATCTGTCTTTCATTGAAGACAATCGACCACCACATCATTAAACTAGGAACAGTCGACCTCTAAGTCGTTAAACTGGGAATGTAAAAAAAAATATGTGTATATAAAAAAATGTGTAAATAAAAGAAAAATAAATAAAAGCCGAAATGATAGGGCAACTCGCAATAAAAATCAGCGAGTAAAATAAAGATGAAAATAAAGCCGAAATGATGGGGCAACCGCGAATAAAAGCCGAAATGATAGGGAAATAGCGATCTTCGCGATAAGAAAAACTGAAATGATAGAGCAATCACGGTAAAAAAAAACAGTGGCGAATGATGAGTCGCTCCTGGTACCATATTCCAGTGCAGCGATGCAGACGCCAGCCAAATTCCAAATCCAAATCCCCAAGTGGTGAATGATGAGTCGCTCCTGGTACTATATTCCAGTGCAGCGATGCATACGCAAACAAAGTCCCGAAATTTTTAAGGCCCTACGGTCTGGATCATACATCCTGCAAAACCGTATACAATCCACGGGCGTAAAACGATCCCAATCTCTCCCAATTCCTACCGGCGAGACCACATTCAAAGTCCCACCGGCAGGGAAGATTCAAAAAAAAAAAGGAAAAAGAAAAAGAAAAAAAGAAGGTATGTCCACAAGCAAAATGGGCACGGATGAAAACCCGAAAGGGCTCCGTGAGTAAAAACAGTAGGACTGCCGACAAGTTTGTGAAAACCCGAAAGGGCGCAAACTCGTGAAAAAGAGATGAAATGCACTCGCAAAGACCTTTCGACTTTGTGAGGAGAAAATTCCCGCGTGAGATCTTTACGAATCACAAAGGAGCCACACACTTAGAAGTCCCCACGACTCCTAAGGAGAAAATACACTTACTGGATCCTTACGACCCGTAGGGAGAAAATGCTTTGTGAGACGCTTACGACTCACAAAATTGAAAAGTCTTAGGTGATAGGGACCTAAAACCTGTCTCCTAAGCCATCATTTCCTAATAAGAAAACGCAAATGATGATTCGCTCCTGGTACCATATTCCAGTGTAGAGATACTGATGTCAACCCAAATCAAATCAAACGAACAACCTCTACGGCGGAATCATGCTCTGTCCCAGAATTTACCCCGTGTCGAAATCATGCTTCGCCTCGGGATATCTACCTTCCCTGCCGGAATTATGCTCCACCCCGGAATCAAATCAACCAACAAGCTCTGCGTCGGAATTATGCTTCGTCTCAGAATGCACCCCGTGTCGAAATGATGCTTCGCCTCGGTGTATCTGCCTTCCATGTCGGAATTATGCTTCGGCTCGGAATCAACCAACGACTTCCTCGTCGGAATTATGCTCCGCCTCAGAATCAAGTCAACCAGCAAGCTCTGCGTCGGAATTATGCTTCGTCTCAGAATGCACCCTGTGTCGAAATGATGCTTCGCCTCGGTGTATCTGTCTTCCCTGTCGGAATTATGCTTCAGCTCGGAATCAACCAACAACCTCCTCGTCGGAAGTATGCTCCGCCTCGGAATCACGTCAACCAGCAAGCTCTGCGTTGGAATCATGCTTCGTCTCAGAATGTGCACCCCGTGTCGAAATAATGCTTCGCCTCGGTGTATCTGCCTTCCCTGTCGAAATTATGCTTCGTCTCGGAATCAAGTAAGCCAACAAGCTCTGCGCCGGAATCAAGCTCCATCTCAGAATGTATCCCGTGTCGAAATCATGCTACACCTCGGAGTATTTTCCTTCCCTGTCAGAATTATGCTTCGCCTGGGAATCGACCTCTGCATCGAAATTATGCTTCGGTTAGAATGTTTATCGCTCTTCGGAATGATGCTCCGAATCCTGGAATTATGCTCCGCTCTTCGGAATGATGCTCTGAACTCTTGGAATCATGCTCCGCTCTTTGGAATGATGCTCCGATCCTTGGAATTATGCTCCGCTCTTCGGAATCATGCTCCGAACCCCTGGAATCATGCTCCGCTCATCGGAATGATGCTCCGATCTCTGGAATCATGCTCCGCTCTTCGGAATGATGCTCCGCTCTTCGGAATGATGCTCCGAATCCTAGAATCACGCTCCGCTCTTCGGAATGATGCTCCGAATCCTGGAATCACGCTCCGCTCATCGGAATGATGCTCCGATCCGTGGAATCATGCCCCGCTCATCGGAATGATGCTCCGATCCCTGGAATCATGCCCCGCTCATCGGAATGATGCTCCGATCCCTGGAATCATGCCCCGCTCATCGGAATGATGCTCCGATCCCTGGAATCATGTCTCCACTCTTCGGAATTATGCCCCGACTCTTCAGAATGATGCTCCGGCCTTGGAATTATGCTCCGCAAATCGGAATAATGCTCCGATCCCCGGGAATCATTCTCCCAGAGGGATACTCCGACCCTGGAATTATGCTCCGCAAATCGGAATGATGCTCCGATCCCCGGGAATCATGCTCCCCGGGATAATGCTCCACCCCCGGAATGATGTTCCACCTCGAAGTTCAGATTCAAGAACCATCAATTTCATGCACACAACTCAAATGTGCGGTGTGCATTTATTGATGGGGGCACTTTGTTGGGGTCAAAATTTGCACCCCGGTTGACCGAGTCAAAGTCAAGGTCAACCCCAAGCTAGGTGGGCCCAAGCCCAGGTCATGCGGGCCTATGTCCAAGTCGAGCCCGCGGCCAGCCTCCACCATGCCAAAATATAGATCATGTAATAAATAATTTTTATGTAATTTTTTATGCATGAATGTATGCAAAATGGGCATAAAGCCAAATTTTTGTAAAGCCCATAGTTTATGTGCAAAAAGAAATGGCGCATGAGCCATGGGATGGCAAAATGCCATTTTGTAAAGCCCAAGGGGCTATATGTAAATATGTAAGCCTATAAAAGGCAACATGATGATGAATAAAAAAATACTTTTCATTCCCCAAAAACTAGGGTTCTTTGTGCCTTCTGCTCCTTCTCCAAGGTTCTAAACCTTCTCATTTCTTTTGAATTAAATCAAGAGTTTTACTCTTTCTTTTTCCAAAACTAAGTAGTTTTCCACCACAAAACCCACAAAGGGGAACTCAGATCTCCCATCAGATCTTAAAAAACGAGTGATTTTTAAAATCTCCTACTTCTTGATCTTCAAGATCCGGCCAAACAATAAGAGGAAGAAGAAAAACACCCTACATTAACATTGTCTAAACCAACTAATATACGGTTAATAGGTTAGCTCTGATACCATGTAAGGATACAACAACGTCCCGGCCATCAATCCGTGGCCAAATGCGGAACAAAAACTTTTAAAACCCGACGCTAACATAACCCTAATCTACAGATCGTACCATTAACCCTATACTAGTTAACTGTAAAGAGTTTAGAGAGATTATACCAATCGATCCATGTAATTCGGTCTTCAACCTCTTTCCTTAGCTCGTCGCGGCTGCCTCGAACAAGTTCGCTCTCCAGTCTCCCTCGTCGAAGACGATCCACGTCGAGGATTAGTAATATGGGCTCCCGCTTCAGAACTGAAGCAACTCGGGCATCCAGTATACTAGCCTAGATACCCAAGATGAATTAGAGAGTGTGTGTGAATACTTTGTCTCAATACACCCAATGATTCTCAACAAATGAGATGAAATGGGTGGAGGTGAAGAAGAAGCCAAGTGGTGGAAGTTGTGAGCTCTAGTTTTGGCCTTAACAAAAACAACTAAAGAAAAAGTGTCTGTTGTTTTTTTCTTGAGTTGTTGTGTGAAGTATTTGTGAGCCAAGCAACTCAAGAAAGTCTACAACACAAATATCTCACCAAAAACAACTCAATGAGTCACCAAGTGCAGATGTGCCACCATCAATACACACTAGACCCAACACCATGAGTCACCAAGTGAGCACATGCACCATGAATGCCCAAGGCCAAAACTCATACTCATAATTTCCACCAAATTAAACATTAAACTAAATGTTTAATCAAAACAAAAAAAAGAAATAGCATCTTCAAAAGTAAACTCGTAACGAATTACAAGAATAACCCTCATCTGTACATACATACCTGCATCCGTATTCCGACTGACTACGAATACAACGAGACGAAAATAATCCAATAATATAATACTAGGATTCGGCTTAAATCAAAGCCCACTAGTATTATCCGTCCGATCATGATCCGTGCACAAGTGCACGTATATGATCGAACCCTGCCATAAAACCATACGGCCTCTACAACGTTTCGCCCGAACCAGGGAAACCCTCTCTGTGGGTCTCTAAAGACTCGTCAATACGCTGGCAGTGGATTTAACCACAGGCACGTCAGTGGCACTAGCTGTACGTAACGGCTGCCCAGGTATTGAGCGAAAGGGAGACCGACGAGCGAACTCATCCTAAAACCCTACTGAGCCTGACGGTGACAATATCTTACAGTTCGGTCCGTTCGTCTATGAGTATCGCATATCGGGTCTAGGGGGTGGATAAAGTCAGACCCCTAATAACGCGATATTTAGTGTCAGTATGAAGCTCATCACCACCTGAGAAACTACTGATCCGAATCAGTAATTCTCGACTACCTTGGCCAAGGATTTCTGGTGATGGCCACCAGTGCACACCGCGACATCAACCCTTAATACCGGGAGAGACGAATCCCCTGACGATCCGCTCATTGCCTCCATGTGGCTCGGGACTGTACCCAACTAAAACCTGTTTGAACGACTCTTTTGAGCCGTGGTAGGGTAGTAATAAAAGCACAGTGGGAACTCACACGAGACAAATGATAATCTCAGGTCGATAGAATAACCTGTACACACGTCACAAGGGAACTGCTATCTGACAATAGGTATAATACCATCTAGCATGTTCCCGGCGAGTCCGTCCGGTGTACTCATAACCCTATGAGCACCTGTATACATCTTAGGTGAACCAACTGACACCAATGTCTTGTGAGACCGGCCACCGCCCCTCGTCGGGGTCTCGATCCGTATACACTAGTCTACTCTCGGAGTATCGATGCCCAGTCTCGAAACTCCCACGACTAGGGACACTTTAAGAATATGTTTATAGACCACCCAACTCTCACGTATATGATCGCCATCAAACTGCTGGTGGTCAAGCTAGAATCCTATGGGCTCTATCAACAAGTAATAGTGATCTGTAATGTCACCTAAAGCATGTACACGATGATAAAGACAAACCAGATAGCATACTATCATCTCGAGTAAGACTGTCCTACCGGTATAGGTCATCCCTCAATCGTTGCAATAACGTGCCTGCGATCCAATAATTGACTTGAGGGCACTATAGCCAACATCCATATCTCATATGGAGTTGAAGAAACGGATTTGATAAGAATTCTATTTAACAGATAATTCGAAGTCTCTACTGGAGAACCCCATAAGAATAAAGAAACCTCTGAATGACCAAGCATCGATGTAACCATATCTAATAAAGTTCGGTTCCTTCTTTCAGAAACACCGTTATGTTGTGGGGTGCCGGGTGGTGTCAAGTTATAAACAATTCCATTTTCTTTTAAAAATCTTTTAAACTCATTTGATAAATATTCTCCACCCCGATCTGATCGAGTGATCTTGATACTTCTACCAGGCTCTTTTTCAACATCGGCTTTATATTATTTGAACTTTTCAAAGCATTCAGATTTATGACGCATTAAGTAAATATAAATGCATCATCTGTAAATGACACAAAATATGAATATCCATATCTTTCTTTAACATTTAAAGATCCACATACATCTGTATGTATGATATCAAGAGTACCTAATGCTCTAACACTCTTTCCTGTGAAGGGTAATTTGGTCATCTTTTCTCTTAGGCAATGTTCACAAGTTTGAAGACTTTTTAACTTTAGAAAATCTAAAGGACCAACATTTACCAACCTTTTTATCCTATCAATATTAAGATGACCAAACCTTATGTGCCATAGATAAGTTGGATCACTTTGATCCATCTTACATTTCGAAAATTTATCAGACTCAATCACATTTGCATAAGAATAATGGGCAGCATCAATACAGTATATTCCATTATCAATCACATAATAAGCAATAACAGAATTACCAAATTTAATAGAATTTTTAATACTAAATAAAATAGAGTAACCACTACTATAAAGTTTCGAAACAGAAATTAAATTTCTCCTAACTTGAGGGACATAAAGACAATCTTTAAGTTCCATTACATGCCCTTTATTTAAACGCAAAAAATAAGTTTCTAAAGATACTGCTGAAACTACGACACCATTTCTCATTGTCAAACTAATATCCCTATCTCTTAGCTTTTTTTTTCCTTGTACCCCTGCAAGGAATTACAAATATGGGAACCGAAGTCAATACACGAAGTATAAGAGGAATAACTCACAACTTTAGTCTCTACTAAGAAGTGAGATTACATATCTTCTGAAGGTTTCTTCTTCTTCAATGAAACAATATAACTTTTGCAATTCATCTTCCAATCACCTTTCTTATGACAGTAATGACACTCATCATTAAATTGATCCCGTTTTGCATTCTTGGAACATGTTTTCCTTTATCAATTTTCTTCTTAAAAGAAAACTTACTTTTCTTCTTGTCGTGCGATCCAGCTGAGTCAGTGACCATTGTTTAGTCGAAAATATTGCACATTTGATGGAACATTTTCCTTACTTTTGTTAAGCACTTAAAGGTGTTTATTGTAATTATGGAACATATGTGGGTTTATCTGCAAAATACTCTTTATCATATGTTTATATATTATAATTAACATTATGAAGGAAAAATATATCCATATAATATTTATATGATATTTTGATAATTTAAATATGCATATCATATCAAATAATCCTAATCAATATTCTTAAAATATCATATCATACTAATGGTTAGGATAATATCTCAAAATAAATAACAAATATTACTAATACTATGAATTGAGATATTTTGCAGATATGAGCTCAGGTCTGGAGATCGAGATTTCCGAGATGTCGGGAACCAAATCTGCCGATAAAGTTGAATCAAATCATAAAATCATGAATGGCAGAGACTCAGAGAAAGATTTGAAAAATCCATACATTGAAGTAATCTCCACGTGTCAACATCAGGCAGCACAAGAATTTTCAAACCCTGATTCCACCATGACGCCGCCGAACCGCGGCCAATAGCATTGATTCGCGGCGGATCCACGGCCATATTGTGGCCGTAGGATTTAGGAATTTTCTAATGTGATTACAACAGCAAATAATCACACATAGAATCTAGGGTTTCTGCTTCTAAGGCTATTTAAAGGACCGACGGCTTCATATGAAAAATCATCACCTTTTACATCCCCAAAATCACTGATAAGATCAAGAGATCCAAGACAGGTCCACGGATCGACGTGATAAATTGACATGATCAATTGACTAAACATCTACTTCCTACGAGATAAAGATCGAAAGCAACACGAGAGTTCTTTGTATTCTAATTTCAAAGGATTTGTACATGTTAAAGTTGATTAATAAAGGTAGATTTTTAGTTTAGTTCTTTGCATTTTACTTTCTAAATTTAATTTCTGCATTACTTTCTGCATTTACATTATGATCTCCTTCTCTATCATTTCTTCTTCTTCTCCAACCATGCGTGAGTAATTCCTAACTTGCTAAGGTTCGTAGGGTAGGGTAGATTAATGGATTATAAAATCATTTAACTCTTTTTATGCATTTTAAAGTTTATAAACTTTAGCAAAATAAATGTTAATATTCTTATCGGGCGCGCTACCAATTTATTGATAGTCTCGACCACGATTCGAGATTAGATTAACACTTGCTTTGTTAGGGGCTAGACATGAATAGAGATCAATGCAAAGACAAGGGTTAGGAGTGGGGAAACCCTAGTTTCTTCCAAAAGAACCATAATCTGTATTCATCACTATCGATCTAGTTTTAAATCTATTAAAAGATAAAAAGAGTCATTTTTATTAGTCATCCATTACTACTAAGTCATATGAACCCTACAAGCCTCTTCTTCATAAAATCTACATCCGTATATCGTAGATCAAGAACAAACCATCCCTATTTCAATCAAATCGTCTAAAACAAGTTAAAGGTTCGACATTTACATGAGGACGACCCGTACTCATCTCGGCTAGCTACTAGCGACACCGTCCAGATTGCGGTTACTTTATTTACAACTCACATTAAAATAAATCAATCAAACCGTGTTGTTGCCGGGGATACGTGCGTAATTTTTTTCTTTCTATTCATGTTGAATTCTTATAACATCCATAACATAAAAATTAAAAATCGCATTTTTAACGATTTGTGTGCGCGTTTTGCTACAATCTGGAGTGACGGGAACAAGGAAACAAAGATTCAGATACTTTCAACTAAACCAGAGAAGCAAAGGACATCACTGGAGAAAAACAAGCAAAAGACCACACCAAAGTGCGGTGGAACCACGACAATAGTAAGCACTTGGCCGCGAAACCACGGCGGCTTTGGGGATTTGTGCCCCAAAAAATTTTCATGTATCTTTTTCTGAATCTTCTCTCTCCTCTAAAATCCAATAATATGATATTTTCTGCATGATTCTTTGCAAAAAGCGCAGCTAAAAAAAATCATTTGCGTGTTTTGATATTAGTTTGTTTGTGCATATTTTAACCGGACTTTAAGGGGCAATAACCCAAATCCAGATTAGATGGGGATTTCATCACCCTTCCTAGGCCCCACAAAATGAGCATACTTTCACCCTACATTAATTAAAAAATATCTAGACCAACCTTCTAAAGACCGTTGCGCTTAATTAGGATAGAGGAGGGTCATGCGTAATCTATCGCTTATCTGCATTTCACTTGTGGTGTTTAGGAAAGTGTGACTAAGGAAAATGGTTACTTAATTAGGCCTTCTATTTTCGGTGATTCGTATAGCGGATACCTCCTACTTACCTGGAACTTACCCGGCAACAAGAGTGATAAAGAGGTGGTAGAGAATTGATCCTGCGGCTTGTCCTTTGGAAGTCTAGGAGCGGTCTAGTGCTTGACCTAAGTGAACTTAGTTCTAGGGTTGATTGTGCATTTTGTGATTTGTTGAGTCAAGCCTCACGTCCGACGCTTTTTCAAAACAAACATTTTCTAAAAATCCTTCTCACACACGCTGCCATGTGCGCTAAACCCGCTTAATGCATGATCAGTTGGACACGGGATTCTAATGCCCGTCTTGTCCGCGTTTCTCCTATCGACTTCGAAGTCGGTACTTCTATTAGTAATATGTATGCCCTAGAGGCCATTATTGTACATATGATGTATATTATAGTGGATGCTTGAACATATATAGAGAGGACTTTCTTCCTCGACATGATAGTATGCTATCTGGTTGCTCTTTGTCTTAACATGTAGACTTGTACTGTGATACTGTCTTGCTCTCACATGTTGATAAAGCCCTTAGGATGTGTACTTAACTACCAGGACTATGATGGAGATCATACTAGTAGGGCCCGGGTAGTCCACAAGTTCATCCTTTAATTGTTCCTAGTCGAGGGTATATTGAGACAGGGCATCGATATTCCAGAGTAGACTAGCGTATATGATTCTTGACCCATATGATGGGCGATGGATGATCCCACATCCATTGGTGATTGACATCAAAGATGGTATACAGGTGCTCAGTGGAGACTGGGTACACTGAACAGTACTCGCCGAGGACTCCTATGTGGTAGTATACCTATCGTCAGATAGCAGTCCTCTGGTGACACTGGTACAGGTTAGTCTGTAGACCCGAGATTGTCATAAAGTATTGTGCGGCTCCCACTGTGCTTTGATTTCCTCCTTACCATGCTCAAAGGAGACATGCAAACAGGTGAATTTTGGGTACAATCCTGAGTCGCATGGAAGCAATGAGCGATAGTAAGGGTTTCGTTTCTCCCTGTATTGGGGGTTGATGTTGCGCTATGCTCGATTGGCTATAATTTGAAGTCCCTAGCCAGGGCTGCTGCTGAGATTTACTGATAAGTGTTATCAGTAGTTTCTCAAACCGTTATAGGCCAGATATCAGCATGACTTATCACGTTACTGGGGTCTGACGATTTCCAACCCTAGACTTGATATGCGACATATCAGACGAAGAGACCGGACTGTACGGTAGAGTTACTGATAGGCTTCATGGAGACTGTGGACAGGCTTGCTTGTTGATCTTCATATCTCTCAATAGCCAGGTAGCCGTTACGTCCAGCTAGTACCGCTGACGGCTTATAGGTGACTGATATGATCATCACCTACTGTTGGCATATTGACGAGTCTTTAGAGTCCCATACAGAAGTTCCCTGGTTCAAGCGAAACGAAGTAGGACACATATGTGATATGTGTGTGAGCCTGATTAAATACGTGTATGTGATACCGTATTGTAATCTGACAGTCATCTATTATCAGTTCGGTTATATGTGATATAACCAGATTGTCGAATCAAGTGTTGATTTGATATTGTGATATACAGATAAATGATATTAGTCGGTCATATGTGATATAACCGGATTATTAAATCAAGTGTTGATTTAATAATGTGATATATATTATATGTGATATAATTATATCTTAACTAATATCATTAGCTCACTAATAATTCTTCATTATAAATATATTAATATATATATGATATATATATATATAATAATGAAGCATGGCATATGAATTTCTATTTTGTGAAAATAGAAATGAGGTGGAAAATGAGAGCATGGTTGTAAGCATAGGCTTTATTCATAATTTATTCATCTTGACTCACTATTCAAGCATTGTTGCAATTTTATATTGCAAAATTCCATGCTTGAATGAGTGGGGGTCAAGAGTTGCTATTCATTATTGCTCCATTCTCAACACTTAGCCATTTTTCTTGGGTTGCTCCCATGATTGCTCTCTAGCTTCTTCTTCCTCCTCCTGTCATGGCTCAAGCTTCAACCCTCACATGTGATGTGAACCATGAAGCTTGAACACAAACTTGTAAGCTTTTAACATCCCATAATTCACCATCCTACACTTTACTAGCGATCGAGTGTAGCGTGTTTCCTACGCTAAAGAGTTTGGTGTAGAGGTAGCTTGAGTTAGAGGGACTTCGCGTGGATCATCTTCGGCACGAAGGTCATTGGCGGAAGCTCGTCCAAAGCCTTAAGTGGAGCCTAGTGGAGTCGCGGTGCTACTACACGGAGCATGTGAAGTGAAGGACCGGTCTACAAAGCTTGTAATCCTTGTTCACTTGATGTAAAGTTGTTTACATTCTTTTATCGTCTAATTCTTTAGTTAAGATTCTAAGGTTAGGGTTATTTAGCATGGAAATTTTTTTTAAAACGGCATGGATGATGCCTTCCGAAACCTTGCTGTGGTGCTAGGAAACCCAACAGTGGTATCAGAGCCAAGCTAGATAATTAGACGATATTTGTAGAATTACGAAACCGAAACAACTCCGAAATATCGAAACACAAAACCTAGTTTCTGTCGATTTTTAATAGTCCTCGAAAAAAATTTTAAGCAACTGCAGAAAGTTACATGAGATGTAATATGAGCACCAAACAAATACGAACCCCATCCGCCGTATTTGACCCGGCGACATGCTCTAAAATTCCGGCCTGGCCGGTTTTCTTTCATCGTTCTGGGTTCGTTTTGGTTTGGTGGTTTGATCTTTGGGTTTTGGTGTTTTAGGTGTTGCTTGTTTTTACCGAAATTGCATGTGATGTTATTTTTCTATAAATGCAATTCGGAGTGTTTCGTAGTCGTAATTCTAACATCGTTTCGGGTTATTTAGACGACGTTAAAATGTTCGAACGAATATCAATAACCCATTTTCTCCCTCGCTGGAAATTTTCCAAATGTGGGATTTTTCCAAGTTAAAAAATATTCAAAAATCATGCAAGTAATTCTATGGACCCACTAGAAGAATGAAACCCTAACTCAATTCTATGACCTTCGGAACCGCCGTCAAACCCTAGGGTTTACAATAGTTCCGCGGCGCCATAGGTGAGGCAAGTGTTGGCCCTTCTACGATTGGTCCATAGGCACTGTGGCATGTCATGAGTATTTTTAAACTGTGCTCAAGTGTTGAGCTCTTCAGGAAATTTTGGCTGTTTATTGATTCGAACGGAATGTTTAATATGTAGGGTTCCTAGGCACACTCAAGAGGTTCCACAAGGCATCAACCATGCCAAATTCAAATTTTCCGGTGCCGAGAAACCCTAAACTAGATCGATTACTAGAGGTAAGGCGAAAAAGAAAAGCAAGCAAACTACTTTGCTAACAAGTGAATGGAAATACAACCATTGTAGATCCGGTCCTCCACTTCTTTAACTCTGTGATGACGTTCCTTCGCTGCGATCACCGGGATCCCGGACTTATGCGATGGTTTCGTCGGAGAAATGAGCGGGCTAGGTCGTTGAATTCGATGCCGAAGATGATCTACGTCGAGGCAACTCTAACTCAAGCTCCATCTTCACTTGGTCATGAAACTTGTGAAGATAACACACTCTACTACATGGCAAGTGGTAGAGGATGAAGAAATAGGAAGTGGGTTCACTTTGGATTTGGATTTCTCACTTGATTTCATCACTTAGAATTTTCTAGTAAGCTTTTCTTTTCTTCATGAAGAAGAAGAAGAAGATGAAAGAAAAAGAAATCTCACAAAAAGAAAATTCAAGTGATATCTATCATATTGAAACCATGGGTGAGATAAACTCATGTAGAGAATAAACTAGGGTTTAGGTAAATGGTTAGGGTTAAGAAATAAAACAAAATGGTAAGACTTTTTCAAAGATGCTAGAAAACAACATGAAGCTTCTAGTAAAGAAAAGAAAGAAAGCCACCATTTTGTTTTAACTAAATAAATAAAATAAATAAGGAAATAAATAATACCTTAACCATTAACCTAAACTATGGTTTAAAGCATGCACACCCAAGTTTGCATGTATCATCAAACATGACACATACAAGTGCACAAATATATTTCATATATACAATGTGCACAATCTAGTGAGAAAATAATCTTAAGTGAACCAATACTAGTTAATGTAAAGTAATATATCAAATATATAATTATACATTAAATCATTAAATCAACACTTGATTTAATGATCCGGTCATACTGCATATAACCGACTAATATCAAGTGTATCAATGTATCGAATCAACACTTGATTCGTTAACCCGGCTATATCTCATATAACCGTCAAATGATACATATCACGAGAATAGAATACAGTATCACATACTGGTATTATTCTCGGTCCCGCACATATCTCATATGCGCTCCTATTTCGTTTCGCTTGAGCCAGGAAACCTCTGTGTAGGACTCTAAAGACTCGTCAATACGCCGGCAGTAGGTGATGATCATATCAAACACCAAAAAGCCGCAAGCGGTCTACTAAACGTAACGGCCACCCGGGTATTGAGCGATCGGAAGATCAACGAGCAAGCCCTCTCACACTCCTGTGAATCCAACCAGTAACACTTACCGTACAGTTCGGTCTGTTCGTCTGATATGTCGCATATCTCGTCTAGGGGTGGTAAACGTCAGACCCCATTAGCTCGATAAGTCGTGTCGATATGAGGTCTATAACAGTTCGAGAAACTACTGGTAACACTTACCAGTAAATCTCAGCAACCATGGCCAGGGATTTCCGGTTATAGCCAATCGAACACAGCGCAACATCAACTCCCTATATCGGGAGAGACGAATCCCCTCCTATCGCTCATTGCCTCCATGTGATTCGGGACTATACCTAAAAACCACCGTTTTGCACGCCCTCTTGGATGTGGTAAGGTGGAAATCAAAGCACAGTGGGAATCACACAAGACTCTATGACGATCTCGGGTCAACAGACTAACCTGTACCAGTGTCACCAGAGAACTGCCATCTGACGTAAGGTATAATACCATCTGGGAGTTCTCGGCGAGTCCGTCCAGTGTACCCAGTCTCCACTGAGCACCCGTATATCATCTCTGATGTCAAACACCAATGGATATGCGATCATCCATCGCCCATCTATATGGGTCGAGAAGCTATACGCTAGTCTACTCTGGTATATCGATGCCCCGTCTCGATACACCCACGACTAGGGACTTTGAAGGATGTACTTATGGACTACCATGTCCCCACTAGTATGATCCGCATCATAGTCTAGGTAGTCAAGTACACATCCTAAGGGCTTTACCAACATGTAACAGAGAGACAATCAGTGTACACGTTAAGATAAAGAGCAACCAGATAGCATACTATTATGTCGAGCAAGAAAGTCCTCCCTATATATGTCCCAGCATCCACTACAATATACATCCTATGTACAGTAATGGCCTCTAGGGCATACATATAACTAACAATCTCCCACTTGCACTAGGGCCATCTGTAGCAGTAGTTGCAGTATCTCATACTCAACCATCCCATAAAAGTCTCTCTCTGGGAAAAGGCCTTTGTGAGTGGATCCGCCGTGTTGTCCTCTGAGTCTACTCTCCTAACCTCGATCACCCTGGAGATCATCTATCTCCATGATCAGGTGATGCTGCCTCAGAATATGTCTGGATCACTGATGGGACAGACGTTCCTTGGCATAAGCCACAACTCCATTGTCACACAATGGGAGGAACTAAGTTCATCTCATGAACTAATATACACCCAGACAGCCTCTTTGGTAGCATCTTAAGTAGCGATGTATCCAGCCTTTATCGTCTAGTAAGCCACGACATCTAGCTTGGAACTCTTCCAACATACTGTCCCTCCACTGAGGGTATAGACAATGTCTGTGACTGACATTCAGTCGTTCTTATCACTCTGGAACCTTTCCAGTGATTCTCCCTAGGATCGATTGATACCATCTCACTACAACTAGTGAGTATCCTAATATCCAATTAGATCTATCTCATAGATCCAAAACTCAGGATTTAGTAGGTATCATTTTGATCCTATATGGAGAATCATTGTGATAAGCGGAGATTGACCGAGCGTAGTATAGGAAACTTCTTCGCTATCAAGAGTATGTCATCCACGTACTCTACGAGGATTTACCACCATACTCCCTACTACCTTTTTGTATATACAAGGTTCATCTACCATTTTGATGATGTCAAACTCTTTGACTAACACATCAAAACAGACGTTCCAACTCCGCGATGCCTACTTTAATCTGTAAAGCAACTTGCACACGTTTCCGCTGCTCCCACTGTTTACGAAGCCCTCTGGCTGTGTACTTATAGACGTTCTCTTCTAAATCAATATTTAGAAAAGCAGTCATAACACCCAACCACCAGATATCGTAGTCATGGTATGTAGCAATGGCAAGTAGGATCCGGATGGGCTTAAGCTTAGCCACTGAAAAAGGTTTCATCATTATCCACGCCTGGTTGATGATGAAAACCTTTAACATGTCTAGCTTTGAAAGTCTCAACTTTTCCATCTACACCAAGTAATCTTCTCAAGATATACTTGCTCCTGATGGGGATTTAACCCTTCAGATAAAGCAACCAAAGTCCATACTTTATTGGTGTATAAGAATTCCATCTCAGATCGCTAAGCATCCAGCCATTCTTATAGAGTCCCACTTCTAATGGCCAGCTCAAAACTAGTTGGGTCATCATCTCATGATGAAATCCTCGCTCCCACTGTCATAGAGAAACAGAAGTATCTCTCAGGTGGGTGAGAAACCCTACTAGATCGGCAGAGAGGCTGAGGTTCGTTGGTAACTATTGAATCCTTTGGTTCTTCCAAATCATCAGCTGCAGTTTGTATAGCTGGAACATTTCTAGTTCTACATAACAGATCTTGCCTCGAGCTTGTCCGGATTTTGCTTTTAGACATAGTCCGGACAACCCCAAATCTTAACCATTTTAAGATATGGGCTCTTCCCTTTCCATATCACATATGAAGTGGTAGGCAACTGATTTGATTTGAACCCTATTCAATAGGTATGCAGCTTCTCAAGTGCATAACTCCCAAAAAGGAAATAGGAAACTCAGTAGTACTTATCATAGAGCACACCATATCATATAAGATGCTATTGCTCCGCCCCGATACACCGACGTGCTGTGGTGTATACGGAGGAGTAATGCTGAGAGAGAATCTCATTCTCCTTTAGAATAGTCCAGGAATTCCGTGCTCAAGTATTCTCCTCCTTGATCTCATCAAAGGACATAATACTTTTACCCAGTTTTTGGTTCTCTACTTCTAACTTATATTCTGTGAATATCTCAAAAGCCTCGGACTTGTGTTTCAACAAGAACATATGTCTGAGTCTTGAGAGATCATCAGAGAATGTAATGAAGTACAAAGAACCGGTCCTGGCATATGTAGACAGGGGACCTTACATACATCACTATGTATCAGTCCCAAGAGTTTACTAACTCTTTCTCTGTTTCCATTAAACAGAGCTATGGTCATTTTATCTCTGTGACTTGACCAACAAGTTTCACAATATGTAAATTCAAACTGATTTAAATATGCATCTAGATGTAACTTTAGCTAGTCAGGTCACATTGATTTGACCTAGTCTATAATATCTCAAGAAGGATCCATTCATTTCTGAACTATTCCTCTTGTGTGTGTTCCGTATACTAAGAACTGTAGTTTGATTTAGAACATCAATGCTTTTAGATAACGTGCCTGAACCGATCAACTTTTGATATAGGAAATGTTCAAAACATTATCCAACAATACAAAATTTTATCATTTCTTTACTAATAAAGAGACTGATATGATTTTGTATATCAGGTTCGGTATCTAATAACATTCGTTCAGAATCAATGTACTGGTAATACAGGGTGACAGTGACCAACAGACTTGGCTGCAACACTTGTACCGTTTTCTGTCTCATGAAACTTATCACCCGTTCTCAGTACTTTACCTATCTGTAGCCCATGTAACAGATTACATATGCGGGATCCTGATTCGGTATCACATACTCAGGACGTAAAGGATACTGAGAAACAGTTCTATGTAACGAACACACCAGAAGATGATGCATCAACATGCACTTTCTTCGTTTGGGCGGCACGGGAAATCCTGGTATTCCCCTATTTCCTGCTCTGTCTTATAACAATTATAAGTTGGAGCGGGACCAACGTTCCCCAGCTCAGTATAACAAGCGGGTTCGGTCAATATATCCGTTTTATTATCTTGATTAAGGCGTGATATGGTCGCTACCAGGAGAGAGAGAGAAGAAAAACACTCAGCGTGCGCTCTTGCAAGATCAGATTGGTTATTATTTTATCTAATCAGGATGGCTCCCACTGTTTTTATCAAATCTTCCTTCAAACCCTAAAAGGAAAGACTAGCCGGGATTAATTACACGCTACAAGTTCGCCAATCTTTCAGCCAGGCCAGTGTCGGTACTTTGAGGGAGGTTCCCCGTGCTTTCGCACGGACCTAATTATAGTAAACCTCGTTTTCCCTGAGACGTAACCCCGTTGACACCTTTCTAGACACCTACTTGATCGGCTAATTGTAATGTGTAAAACTCTCCCAAGAGTAACTCTTACTCGCAGCGGGTATCGGGATCCAACTATCTCATAGAAGGTATGCAATCTCATTGCAAATTTCAACACTTGAAATTCCCGATAATTTTGCCCCTAACGTGCTATGACCTTGACGAAAGCCAACAAACCATAGCCCGCTAGTCAAGTTCAACCCGTACATTTCTTGATTGAATTAAACCTACCCGCACGACCCTTGACGAAAGCCAACAAAGTCGTACGACTACCGTAATCCAATCGCATCATATGCAGCAGATAAGCAGCATATAGCTACCGCACACTGCACCTTGACGAAAGCCAACAAATGCAGCACGAATACTATATACAATTTATCTGAAATGACGGAGGGCTACGGCAGGTTTTTCTGAAAACCTATTGCGTAATGAACTTGATATCGATGTAGAATCAAATGATTTTAAAATGGAGTGCATTTGAGGCTTTTCTAGTTTTGCTAAAGGGGTCACTCCCGGTGAAGGGATCGTCAGCCCTTTCCTCATCGAATAAGGTGCAGGATATATCATATACACCGCTGTGCAAAGCAAAAACTATAGAAGCAATCAAAAGACAAACCGAGGGTTGTAGCATCTGCCAGTTATTGCTAAAGGGGTCACTCCCGGTGAAGGGATCTCGGCCCTTTCCTTATCGAATAAGGTGCAGGATGTTCTACAAGGAACACCGCGATGCAAAGCAAGAACTGTAGCTACCTGTTTTATTTTTGAAATTCGATTCCACAACATCTTTTAGGTTTATTTTCTTTCATTAATCTCATTAATGAATGTCCTATCATTTAAGTCACCTAAACATCATAGATAAATACGACGTACACTTATGCCATCCGCATTCGCCTCGATGTCCCCTCATGCACCATTAGGTTAGGTAACTAACGGCAGAGCGGGGCAGGGCTAGCGCGGGTGTAAAACATAAGTAACGTCTATATAATATATCATATATACTATATACAGTATCTATCACAACATATCAAATGATCAGATCACAGATATCGCAACAGAAGAAACATATGAAATAATGGATATACTGGGACGTCCGTGTTTTCAATACGAGCCTGTATAAAACACGGATTCCACGGTCGCGATGAATAGCCAAACCCACATCCCTAGACCCCTACGAGAGCGGCAAGTAACACTGCAAATTCTAGGGTTAGGAGACCCGGTCTCGACTCCTCGAGATGGTCTCCCACTGGACCCTAGAACCCGGTTACTTGTGCTCCCCGCCTTGGGTCTACCTAATGCGGTAAAGTAAACAATATACAAAAGGTGACATCTTCCGCAACCTGGAAGTGCCCCAATAAAAGAATATTACATACAACTTTTTACATGAATGAAAATGAAAAACACTCATCTCACATAAAAAAAAAACCCCGGCTATTCAAACACGACGATCCAATATAACATATCCAGTAACACATAATATCACATGTCATCAACGTATGTAAATATGCGCATCCCAATTGTCGTTGACATATAGCAACGAAACCGGCGATATCACATATTACACTTACGGTCGCAGAAAAGAAAGTGTAAAACTACAACAGTTGGAATCCGCAACCTCCTTAGACATCGCATGCCTAACCAAATGAATTCCTTAGACATCGCATGCCTAACAATTATAAACCCCGCATTTTAGTCTCATTATCGAAAACTCTTTTCCATATCAAGTCGGGCAATTCAATAAGATTCCCGACATCCTGAACGAATGCTCGTCGCAAACTTTAGTAGACGGCCGCACCCCCGGATGCCGTCGACGAAGTGCACTAAAGCGGAACACCGCTGCCGCGAGCATCCAAACGGATGCTTTCGGCGACGGGTTTCTCCTACAGTCACTTGGTCGGGGCTATGGGGCGTGGCTGTCTATTAAGTTTACCGGCGAGTATCCGCGTACGCTACGCGATTGCGACGGACTTTTGATCACATCAAAATCCTGTGGCAACCGATCAAGTGAGACTAAACTGCTAGATTCATAACATTCATTCAGTTATCTCATAACTTACTTGTGGATTCCAAATATTGTATCACATTCCAGATAAATAGAAAATGTTAAACTTTCCGATCGTACAGTCAAACACCCAAGTTTTCCCGAAACTAGCTCAACTCTTGAAATAAATTCAAAAACATCCATTTCATGCCACAGTACCAACGGTCCAGCCGTAGAAGGGTCAAGCCAACGCCTCACATGTGGTATGCCGTACTGCCCCAAACCCTAAGGTTCAAAGGGCAGTTCAAGACGGTCACATAATCGAGTTAAGGTTCGTTGTCTTCTAGAGAGTCCATCGCGTTACTTGCATTACTTCGAACGTTCTTAAACTACGGAAAGATCCAACACTTGGAAATTTCCCGATAAGGGAAAAAGTGGGTATTCATATCCGGTCGAACTTTTTAACATATTCTAAAATTACCCGGAAAAACACAAAGACAAAATTAGACAATCCGATCGAATCTACGAACTCCCAATACAACCCAGAAAACTCAACTCTTGAGTAAACATTAAAAAATTCCTAGAAAATACAGCATGTACAGAAAGAAATTACTGTGCAAAAAGTAAGGGATTACGTCATCATTTGGCCGCGGAACCGCCGCATAAGCCAAGCTTGTGCCGCGGTTCCACGGCGATTTGGGCGCAACTTTTTGTCGTTTTGCACTGTATTTCTTAAAACTTCCTGCCGAATTTTTTAAGCATTTTTAATCTGGAAAAATCCACAGTTTCAAAAATTGTACAGAGAGGGGTATTCGATTAGGGTTTCGGGTTTGAACGGACTTCTAACTTCGTCTACTCATCGCCTAAGGCTCTAGCTAGGCTCTGATACCACTGTAGGGTTCCTAGGCACACTCAAGAGGTTCCACAAGGTATCAACCATGCCAAATTCAAATTTTCCGGTGCCGAGAAACCCTAAACTAGATCGATTACTAGAGGTAAGGCGAAAAAGAAAAGCAAGCAAACTACTTTGCTAACAAGTGAATGGAAATACAACCATTGTAGATCCGGTCCTCCACTTCTTTAGCTCCGTGATGACGTCCCTTCGCTGCGATCACCGGGATCCCGGACTCAAGCGATGGTTTCGTCGGAGAAATGAGCGGGCTAGGTCGTTGACTTCGATGCCGAAAATGATCTACGTCGAGGCAACTCTAACTCAAGCTCCATCTTCACTTGGTCATGAAACTTGTGAAGATAACACACTCTACTACATGGCAAGTGGTAGAGGATGAAGAAATAGGAAGTGGGTTCACTTTGGATTTGGATTTCTCACTAGATTTCATCACTTAGAATTTTCTAGTAAGCTTTTCTTTTCTTCATGAAGAAGAAGAAGAAGATGAAAGAAAAAGAAATCTCACAAAAAGAAAATTCAAGTGATATCTATCATATTGAAACCATGGGTGAGATAAACTCATGTAGAGAATAAACTAGGGTTTAGGTAAATGGTTAGGGTTAAGGAATAAAACAAAATGGTAAGACTTTTTCAAAGATTCTAGAAAACAACATGAAGCTTCTAGTAAAGAAAAGAAAGAAAGCCACCATTTTGTTTTAACTAAATAAATTAAATAAATAAGGAAATAAATAATACCTTAACCATTAACCTAAACTATGGTTTAAAGCATGCACACCCAAGTTTGCATGTATCATCAAACATGACACATACAAGTGCACAAATATATATCATATATACAATGTGCACAATCTAGTGAGAAAATAATCTTAAGTGAACCAATACTAGTTAATGTAAAGTAATATATCAAATATATAACTATACATTAAATCATTAAATCAACACTTGATTTAATGATCCGGTCATACTGCATATAACCGACTAATATCAAGTGTATCAATGTATCGAATCAACACTTGATTCGTTAACCCGGCTATATCTCATATAACCGTCCAATGATACATATCGCGAGAATAGAATACAATATCACATACTGGTATTATTCTCGGTCCCGCACATATCTCATATGCGCTCCTATTTCGTTTCGCTTGAGCCAGGAAACCTCTGTGTAGGACTCTAAAGACTCGTCAATACGCCGGCAGTAGGTGATGATCATATCAAACACCAAAAAGCCGCAAGCGGTATGCTAAACGTAACGGCCACCCGGGTATTGAGCGATCGGAAGATCAACGAGCAAGCCCGCTCACACTCCTGTGAATCCAACCAGTAACACTTACCGTACAGTTCGGTCTGTTCGTCTGATATGTCGCATATCTCGTCTAGGGGTGGTAAACGTCAGACCCCATTAGCTCGATAAGTCATGTCGATATGAGGTCTATAACAGTTCGAGAAACTACTGGTAACACTTACCAGTAAATCTCAGCAACCCTGGCCAGGGATTTCCGGTTATAGCCAATCGAACACAACGCAACATCAACTCCCTATACCGGGAGAGACGAATCCCCTCCTATCGCTCATTGCCTCCATGTGATTCGGGACTGTACCCAAAAACCACCGTTTTGCACGCCCTCTTGGACGTGGTAAGGTGGAAATCAAAGCACAGTGGGAATCACACAAGACTCTATGACGATCTCGGGTCTACAGACTAACCTGTACCAGTGTCACCAGAGAACTGCCATCTGACGTAAGGTATAATACCATCTGGGAGTTCTCGGCGAGTCCGTCCAGTGTACCCAGTCTCTACTGAGCACCCGTATATCATCTCTGATGTCAAACACCAATGGATATGGGATCATCCATCGCCCATCTATATGGGTCGAGAAGCTATACGCTAGTCTACTCTGGTATATCGATGCCCCGTCTCGATACACCCACGACTAGGGACTTTGAAGGATGTACTTATAGACTACCATGTCCCCACTAGTATGATCCGCATCATAGTCCAGGTAGTCAAGTACACATCCTAAGGGCTTTACCAACATGCAACAGAGAGACAATCAGTGTACACGTTAAGATAAAGAGCAACCAGATAGCATACTTTCATGTCGAGCAAGAAAGTCCTCCCTATATATGTCCTAGCATCCACTACAATATACATCCTATGTACAGTAATGGCCTCTAGGGCATACATATAACTAACATAATATCGTCTAGCTATTTGAGGAATGTGATACAATATTTGGAATTCATTTGGTTAGGCATGAAATCCGAAGAATGTGATATTTCGGGTTTATGATGTCTAAGAAGGTTACGGATTCCAAATGTTGTAGTTTGACATTTTCTTTTCTGCGACCGTAAGTGTAATATGTCGTGTATCGCCGGTTTCGTTGCTATATGTCAACGACAATTGGGGTACGCATATTTACTTATGTTGATGACATGTGATGTTATGTGTTGCTGGGATATGTTATATTGGATCGTCATGTTTGAATAGCCGGGGGTTTTGCGTGAGATGAGAGTTTTTCATTTTCATTCATGTAAAAGCTTGTATGTAATATTCTTTTATTGGGGCACTTCCGGATTGAGGATGATGTCACCATTGATGTATATTATTTACTTTTCCGCATTAGATAGACCCATGGAGGGGAGCACAAGTATCTTGGTTCTAGAGTCCAGTGGGAGACCATCTCAAGGAGTCGAGACCGGGTCTCCTAACTCTAGAATTGGTAGGGTTGCTTGCCGCTCTCGTAGGGGTCAAGGGATGTGGGTTTGGCTATTCATCGCGACCGTGGAATCCATGTTTTTTACAGGCTTGATATAAAACACGGACATCCTAGTATATCCAATATTTCATATGTGGACTTCTGCTGCTGATATTCTGTGATATCACTTTATATACGTGAGACGAATGCTTTATTATTATATATATGATATATAATAAACGTTACTTATGTTTTGCATCCACGCTAGTCCCGCCCTGCTATGCCGTTAGTTAAGTAACCTAACGGTGCATAACGGGACATTGTGGCGAATGCGGATGGTATAAACGAACGTTGCATTTTCGTTTCTTCTGTGATGCTTAGGAAGCATAAATGATGAGACTTCATTAATGAGATTAATGAGAGAGAAAGAAACTTAAAAGATGTTGTGGAATCAAATTTTCAAAAAGGGTAGCTCTAGTTTTTTGCTTTGCATAGCGGTATTCCTTGTAGAATATCCAGCACCTCATTCGATGAGGAAAGAGCCGAGATCCCTTCACCGGGAGTGACCTCTTTGGCGAAACTAGCATATGCTATAACCCACTCAGTTTTGTTTTTTGATTGCCTTTTTAGTTCTTGCTTTGCATAGCGATATTCCTTGTAGAATATCCAGCACCTCATTCGATGAGGAAAGAGCCAAGATCCCTTCACCGGGAGTGACCTCTTTAGCGAAACTAGTAAAAGCCTCAAAAACACTCCTTTTCAAAATCGCTCGATTTCGCAACGATATCAAGTTCATTATGCAAAAGGTTTTCTTAAAAACCTGTCGTAGCCCTCCGTCGTTTCAAATAAGTACTACTTAGTATTCGTGCTACGTTTGTTGACTATGTTAAGGCGTAGTGTGTGGTAGCTAATTAGTGCTTATCTGCTAAAGCATGAGATGCGATTGGATTAGGGTAGTCGTACAACTTTGTTGACTATGTTAAGGGTCATACAGATGGGTTTAATGCAATCAGGAAATGACGGGTTGAACTTGACTAGCGCTTATGATTTGTTGACTATGTTAAGGTCATAAGTTGCGAGGGGCAAAATATTATCGGAAATTTCAAGTGTTGAAATTTGCAATGAGATTGCATACCTTCTATGAAATTGTTGGATCCCGATACCTACTGCATGTAAGAGTTACTCCTGGGAGAGTTTTACACATCATAATTAGCCGATCAAGTAAGTGACTAGAAAGGTGTTAACGGGGTTATGCCTCTGGAAAAATGAGGTTTATTTTAATTAGGTCCGTGCGAAAGCATGGGGAACCTCCCTCAAAGTACCGACACTAGCATGGCTGAAAGGTTGGCGAACTTGTAGGGTGTAATTAATCCAGGCTAGTCTTACCTTTTAGGGTTTGAAGGAAGATTTGATAAAACCAGTGGGAAACATCCTGATTAGATAAGATAATAACCAATCTAATCTTGCAAGAGCATTCGCTAAGTGTTTACTTCTCTCTCTCTCCAGGTAGCGACCATTTCAGGCCTTAATCAAGATAATAATATGGATGTATTGACCGAACCCTCTTGTTATACTGAGCTGGGGAACGTTGGTTCGGATCCCACATATAATTGTTATAAGTCCGAGCAGGAAATAGGAGAATATCCGGATTCCCATGCCACCCAAACGAATAATAAGCATGTTGATGCATCTTCTTCGGGTGTGTTAGTTACCGAGAACTGTTTCTCAGTACACTCTACGTCCTAGGTATTAGATACCGGATCAGGATCCCACATATGTAATATGTTACATGAGCTAAAGAAAGGTAGAGAACTGGGAAAGGGTGACCATTCTCTAAAAGTAGAGAATGGTGCAAGTGTTACAGCCAAAGTAGTTGGTGAATATCACCATGTATTACCAAATAGCAATACATTGATCTTGAACGACTGTTATTATATACCCTCTATGATATGCAATTTAATATCAATTTCTTTATTAGATGAAGAAGGATATAACTTTGTGGTAGAGAATAATGTTATGAACATTTAACTAAATCAAGTGTTGATTGGGTTTGGTACGTTATGTAACGGTTTATATGTTCTGAATCAAAACTCAGTTCTTAACGTACAAAACACACACAAGAGGAAGATTTCAGAAATGAACGAATCCTTCTTATGGCATTATAGACTAGGTCATATCAATGCGACACGACTAGCTAAGTTACATAAAGATTGATATTTGAATCCGTTCGAATTTTCATCTTATGAAACTTGTCAGTCATGTCTCAAAGGCAAGATGACCAAACCTCCGTTTACTGGACATGGAGAGAGAGTTACGGAACTCTTGGGACTGATACATAGTGATGTATGCGGTCCCATGTCTACACATGCCAGGAATGGTTCCTCGTACTTCATTACATTCACTGACGATCTCTCAAGATTCGGTCATGTGTTCCTGTTGAAACACAAGTCTCAAGCTTTTGAGAAATTCAAAGAATATAAGTATGAAGTTGAGAACAAGATGGGTAAAAGTATTAAAATCCTTCGATCTGATCGGGGAAGAGATACTTGAATACGGAATTCCGTGACTATCTAAAAGAGAATAGGATTCTCTCTCAACTTACTCCTCAGTATACACCACAGCACAACGGTGTATCGAAGCGGAGGAATCGCACCCTATTGGATATGGTGCGCTCTATGATGAGCACCGTTGAGTTACCTATTTCCTTTTGGGGTTATGCGCTTGAGACAGCAGCATACCTATTGAATCAAGTTCCATCTAAATCTGTACCTACCACACCATATTAGATATGGAGTGGAAAAAGTCCATATCTTAAACGAGTTAAAATATGGGGTTTTCCGGCCTATGTCAAAAGGCAAAATCCGGATAAACTCGAGGCACGATCAGTTCTTTGCAAGTTTGTGGGATATCCAAAGAATTCACAAGGATATATCTTCTACCACACAGAGGAACAAAAGGTGTTTGTTTCTCAATACGCCACCTTTTTAGAAAAGGAATTTCTTGCAAAAGAAATTAATGGCAAAGAGGTAGAGCTGGAAGAAGTTCCAGCAGCACAAACTACAATTGAAGATTTAGTGGAACCAGAAGATTCGATAGTTCCCAACGAACCTCAGCCTCTCTGACGATCTAGTAAGGTTCTTCATCCACCTGAGAGATACTACGGTTTTCTCATTGATGTTGGGAGCGAGGATTGCATCATGGAAGATGATGACCCAACTAGTTTCGAGCAGGCCATTACGAGTAGGGACTCTATGAAATGGCTGGATGCAATGCGATCTGAGATGGAATCCATGTACACTAACAAAGTATGGACTTTGGAAGATGCTCCCGAAGTGGTAAAACCCATTGGGAGCAAATGGATCTTTAAGAAGAAACTTGGTGTAGATGGAAAAGTTGAGACTTTCAAAGCTAGACTTGTTGCAAAAGGTTTTCGTTAACGACCAGGTGTGGATTATGATGAAACCTTTTCTCCAGAGACTATGCTTAAGTCCATACGGATCCTCCTTGCCATCACTGCATACCATGACTACGAAATTTGGCAGATGGATGTTAAGACCGCCTTTCTAAATGGTGAGTTAGAAGAGAGGGTGTACATGACTCAGCCAGAGGGCTTCTTGGACAGTAGGAGCAGCGGAAAGGTGTGCAAGCTGCTTAAATTAATCTATGGGTTAAAGCAGGCATCGCGGAGTAGGAACATATGTTTTGATATTGTAGTCAAAGAGTTTAACTTCATAAAAAACGTAGATGAACCTTGTATATACAAGAAGGTTGAAGAGAGTAAGGTTGTCTTCCTCGTATTGTACGTAGATGACATACTCTTGATAGGAAATGATGTTCCTATGCTGAACTCAGTCAAGCTCTTCTTATCACAAAGATTCTCAATGAAAGATCTAGGTGATGCCTCATACATCTTGGGGATTAAGATCTATAGAGATAGATCTAAACGGATGTTGGGATTGTCCCAATCCAGGTACATAGACACCATACTAAAAAGGTTTAGTATGGAAGATTCCAAGCGTAGGAATTTACCCATGATCTCAGGACTCACTCTCTCCAAAGAGATGTCTCCTAAGACTGTTTTGGAGAGTGCTCGCATGCAAGGGATACCCTATGCTTCGGCAGTAGGCTCTATCATGTACACGATGTTATGTACCAGACCCGATGTAGCATACTCACTAAGTGTAGTGAGTAGGTATCAAGAAGATCCACGAGAGAATCACTGGAAAGCTGTGAAAAACATTCTCAAGTACTTGAGAAGGACTAAAGAGATGTTCTTGGTGTATGGTAACGGTGAACACCAAGTGGAGTCCCTTACCGATTCGAGCTTCCAGAGTGATAAGGACGACTCTAAGTCGGTCTCGGGATTTGTCTTTACCCTCAATAGAGGGGCGGTTTGTTGGAAGAGTTCCAAGCAGGAAACCGTGACAGACTCGACAATGGAGGCTGGATGCTGTTAGTTATATGTGTGCCCAAAAGGCCATTATTATAAATATGATGTATATTATAGTGGATGCTTGGACATATATAGAGAGGACATTCTTGCTCGACATGATAGTATGCTATCTGGTTGCTCTTTGTCTTAACATGTTGACTTGTATTGTGATACTGCCTTGCTCTCACATGTTGATAAAGCCCTTAAGATGTGTACTTGACTACCAGGACTAAGATGGAGATCATACTAGTGGGCCCAGGGTAGTCCATAAGTTCATCCTTTAATTGTTCCTAGTCGTGGGTTTATCGAGATAGGGCATCGATATTCCAGAGTAGACTAACGTACACGCTTCTTGACCCATATGATGGGCGATGGATGATCCCACATCCATTGGTGTTTGACATCAAAGATGGTATACGGGTGCTCAGTGGAGACTGGGTACACTGAACAGGACTCGCCGAGGACTCCTATGTGGTAGTATACCTATCGTTAGATAGCAGTCCTCTGGTAACACTGGTACAGGTTAGTCTGTAGACCCGAGATCGTCATAGAGTCTTGTGCGGCTCCTACTGTGCTTTGATTTCCTCCCTACCACGCTCAAAGAAGACGTGCAAACAGGTGGATTTTGGGTGCAGTCGCGAGTCGCATGGAGGCAATGAGTGATAGGAGGGGTTTCGTCTCTCCCGGTATTGGGGTTTTATGTTGCGCTATGCTCGATTGGCTATAACTGGAAGTCCCAGGCTAGGGCTGCTTATGAGATTTACTGATAAGTGTTATCAATAGCTTCTCAAACGTTATAGGCCAGACATCGGCATGACTTATCACGTTACTGTGGTCTGACGATTTCGACCCCTAGACTTGATATGCGACGTTTCAGATTAAGAGACCGGACTGTGCGGTAGTGTTACTGATAGGCTTCATGGAGACAGTGGACAAGCTTGCTTGTTGATCTTCAAATCGCTTAATACCCGAGTAGCCGTTACGTCCAGGTAGTACCGCTAACGGCTTGTAGGTGACTGATGTGATCATCACCTACTGCCAGCGTATTGATGAGTCTTTAGAGTCCCACACAAAAGTTCCTTGGTTCAAGCGAAACGCAGTAGGACACATATGTCATATGTGTGTGGGCCTGATTAAATACGTGTATGTGATACTGTATTGTAATCTGGCAGTTATCTATTATTGGTTCAGTTATATATGATATAACCAGATTTTCGAATCAAGTGTTGATTTAATAATGTGATATACAAATAAATGATATTAGTGGGTCATATGTGATATAACCGGATTATTAAATCAAGTGTTGATTTAATAATGTGATATATATTATATGTGATATAATTATATCTTAACTAATATCATTAGCTCACTAATTATTCTTCATTATAAATATGTTAATATATATGATATATATATATATAATAATAATAATTAAGCATGGCATATGAATTTCTATTTTCTGAAAATAGAAATGAGGTGGAAAATGAGATCATGGTTGCAAGCATGGGATTTATACTTGTTTATTCATCTTGACTCACTATTCAAGCATGGTTGCAATTTTATATTGCAAAATTACATGCTTGAATGAGTGAGGGTCAAGTGTTGCCATTCATTCTTGAGTTCATTCTCAACACTTAGCCTTTTTCTTGAGTTGCTCCCATGGTTGCTTTCTAGCTTCTTCTTCCTCCTCATGTCATGGTTCAAGCTTCAACCCTCACATGTGATGTGAACCATGAAGCTTGAACACAAACTTATGAGCTTTTAACATCCCCTACGTCACCATCCTACACTTTACTAGCGATCAAGTGTAGCGTGTTTCTTATGCTAAAGAGTTTAGTATAGAGCTAGCTTGAGTTGGAGGGACTTCGCGTGGGTCATCTTCGGCACGAAGGTCATTGGAGGAATCTCGTCCAACGCCTCAAGTGGAGCCTAGTGGAGTCACGGGACTACTACACGGAGCTTGTAAAGTGAAGGACCGGTCTACAAAGGTTGTATTCCATGTTCACTTGATGTAAAGTTGTTTGCATTCTTGTATCGTCTAATTCTCTAGTTAAGATCCTTGGGTTAGGTTTATTTAGCATGGCAAATTTTTGAAAACGGCATATGTAACGTTTTGAAAATCGTTTCGGTGATATTTTGAAAAAACGGTAAAATAAGGGGGGTTTTCTGTAAAACAAAGTCAAAATACAAATATCTTTATTATAAAATTAAATATACATATTCTATCTATGTAATTGCAAGTATTTGGTGTTTATTGACCCACTGGTGAAATTTCAAATTTTCTGAAAAATTTTCCGAAATTTATTATTTTAATATTATTTTAAGCCGTCACTAATACATTTAATCAGGGAAAATTATAAATTGGAATGAGTTGAAACAAATTTTGAGCATCATAAAACATTAAATAAAATTTTATCATGTGGTTTTTGAAATGAAATCATTTGCCAAAACGGTTTAGAAAATATCGAAGAAAAAAGCTTTTTTCGGTGAAATTAGTGTTAATGGGAATTGGGGTAATACATTTATCTTTTTCCCTCACCCCACACACACACCCACACTCACAGACACCCATATTCAGCAGCCCTCTCCAAGTTTTCCCCCACTTCTTGATAGAAGAAAAGAAATCAAGAAAAAAGAAAACAAAGGAAATAAGAAAATAGTAAAAAGAGTATGGTCTTTTGTTGACTTGGTCTTCTTTTCTCCCCTTGACTTCACCCACCCCCACACCACACCTCACCCCTCTCCTCTCTTGGCCAAAACTGATCTGTTGGCAGCCCCCCCATTTTCTTCAAGTCTTCATCTTCCTTCACCTCCAAATTCATTCAAAAATCAACACAAATCAAAGCAAACTCAAAATCTAATCCCTACCCATTATTCCTTTGCCATTCAAGCTTGGATCTTATTGAAAAGAGAGCATTTTGGGAGGTTAGATTTCTTGTGAGATCAATAAAATTATGGAGGTATAATTTTAACCTTATACTTAAATTGTGATTATTGCTTATGTTAGCTTAATTAAGTGTTTAATTAGGTGTTAACTTGGTTTACCCTTCAAGTTGAAATTGTAAGGAATTGGGTTTGGATCAAGATAAGGGTTTTGATAAATTGTTCATGCTTTAATTGTGTAGTTGAACCTCTTAAGGTTTGGAAAACCTAATCTTGTTGCTATTATGTAAATTGTTGCATTTAATTTGTCCAAATCAAGTTTTTAAGCAAACTAGGTTTTTGGAATTTGATTAAATAATGGAGACAAAAATCTAATTAGGGTATTCATGGCATTATTAACATTTTAAAGTGTAGTTTAATTCTTTAGTTCATGAAAATCCAAGCTAGATTGTAGTTTGTGCATTTTTGCTATAAAATTGTTAAAATTTAGGTATTTTGTAAACTAGAATTTTAGGGTTTTTGGAATTTAACGAGATTAAATTATGGGAATTGTTTTTATGACTTATGTAAGATATTTAGTGAATATTGTGGCCGCTAGATTCGTTTATACATCGAGTTTTGTACTAAAACGGTGATTTGTGCTTGCTAGATTTTCGGAAAAATGACTTTTTAAGTGAAATCGGGGTTTTTGTGAATTTTAAGCTATTTTATATTATAATTAGTGCTTGTAATTGTACAAATGAGTGTGTTGGGAGTTTTCTCGATGGTTTGGCGTTTGTACGCCGACGTCGAGGGTTTTTGGGTCGATTTGTGAAATCAACCATAGGTTTTGACCTATGTGGGATTCGTGCGTCGTTTTGGTCATGAGTCGGATTTTAATGCGATATGGTGCGTTATGATATGTAGGTACCCCATGTGGACTTCGAGACGACAAGCAAGCGCGTGGCGACGTCGGCACCGGCGAGCGAGGACCAGGTGAGTAGATTTATATCTATGGGGAGAAGTCGGGTGGATGGCGTATAGCACCCCCACAGTTCGTGGTGATGTATACGAACACGTATACACACATATATATATATTGTTTATATATTGTTGAGTTTATTGATGATAAATATGGATTGTTTAGTATCGTGAAACCCTAAAGTAGTGGTCGCACCATACATGCACACACCCACCCATACTTGCATACATTCTTCTTCCATTTGTGTTTACGGGAATATATATAGTTATGTGTTCACATAGGTATGGGACTATGTGTTCACATACGGATTTGAGAATGATACTTGGGATTGAGATGAGTCGATGAGATTTGTGTTGAGGTTGTGATATCGGTGATATAGCCGGATTCGTACTTGAGGTACGTCCTGGTGTTATAGCGGATCTTGGGGCGACGATACGGGTGAATAGTGTTATAAATAAAATGGTCGACATGTGATTGTGATATGAGACATGATTTGCTAGGATATTGATATTAGTCCGTATCGGGCGATGTGTACCCCTTGATGATGATATGTGCTGACGATATCGGTTTGTACGAGATTGTCGATCAGTAGTCAGATCATGAGTATTTTGAGGATATCCGTATTGTACTAGACGTAGATCAGTACCCCGATCATGATATTTGATAAAGAGGATACTAGGTGAATAGTATGATGAATGTGATATTGACCCGTACCCCGATTTGGGATGCCGTACGACGGATTTACGTACGAGCTATATATTGATGATTAATCCGCACTCTTGACTTGGGATGTCTGATTATAGATACGGTATCGGATATGATATTATTGAGGCGGGATCACCGACTATACATATACAGGTATGTATATGTATCGACTCAGATGATAGGCGGTTTCCTTACCTGTAGTTCAGCTTATTAGTTCAGCCGTATAGTTTAGTGTAGTTGTTAGATTATATTAGACTCCTACCTATTTCAAAACTAGCGGATCGTGGGTATTTTAAAAGACAGGTCAAGAGATCTACGGATATTTCAAAAGACGTATCCTTTCTTAAAACTACCGTAGCCCCTATTTTCAAAAACCCACGATTCGTGTTATTTCAAATGGCACCATTGTTTAATATTTAGCTCCCGCTCATTTTGGTTGCTCGCTCCGCATCACATACTTACATTGTTATTTTATATTGCATTGTTGACATTATGCTGTTAGGACACCAGCACCATTACCGATGATGCGTATGTACTACGTACACTTACTTGCCGGCTCACACACATCTTCATCGGTAATTGCCATGTCACGTACACCTTAGAAAATATTATTGCTTAACTTAGCTTGATAGCTAGTAGTTTGACATAATATTAGTGTACTTATCTTATATGCCAGCTTAGATATTGTAGTTATTACTTGTCACTTCATGCATACTGTTATTCATTGTTATGTCGTATTCATGGATTCTTATGCCTATATTCACTGTTTACATGCTATTGATGACATGGATTTGGATTTCATGAGATTTCTTGGATTTGGAGGAAAACCGCAAAAACATAAATAAACTTTTTCTCTCTTTTAAAATAAAAAGTGCGGTTTTCCCATGATGTATGAGTCGTCCACCATGAGTTTGCTGATGGATTTCGAGACCCGATTCGAGGAGTGGAGGAACCATTTCGGGTACATGGTGGGCCCGGTGCGGTACCCCGGGGTAAGAGGATCGTGTTGTTGACGTTGAGCCTGGCAGGGGAGCACTACCGACCGGTGATATTACCCGACGCGTCGGATATCCGGAGAATACCATCGTGGTCTTGAGATGGATGGTAGGGGCCGGTCTGGACTGACGGCGCCCTAGATATTGTGATTGAGACATTGAGATTTCGAGATATTGAGGTACAGAGACTGTGATACAGAGTGTAACGCCTTGAAAAGTCGTTTTTGTGTTTTCCTGAAAATCGGTGAAAATTCGGTATTTTTCCGAAAACCGTCCTTTTTGTTATTTTGCAGTTTAGGACTAATTATACCTAATTTGGATAGGTAATTGCTAGTTTTTAGTAGCAAATGAGTTAATTATGAAATTATGGTCGTTTAAAAATTTTCCCTAATTTTTCAATTTTTAATATTATTTTAAGCCGGTAAGAAAATACATTAAATTAGCGATAAATACAAATTTTTCTGGGCTAATTTTAATCTTTAAAATTATTTTAATTAAAATATAGTTGTAATATAAATTTTTAGTATTTTATTTTGAGTTTTAACTAATTTTTATTATAGAAAACGAAATTTATTGAATTTAAGCTTAAACTTGCAATTTTGGACTTGTAGGGGGTCTTTTTGCATAAATTTTTTTTTTGTGCACTCTCTCTCACTTTTCCCTCACCCTAGGCCGGCCCATTTCCAGTAGCTCATGGAAGAAAATTCCATGCTCTTTTGACTTGTATATTGTGTGGAAATGGGGTTTTATTTTAAAGGTTTTTGAATTGTTTTTTGGGTATGGTCTTTTGTGGTTGGTAGGAGTTGACCAAGAGCTTTTTTCCCACACCCCACACCATCCCCTCTCCCTCATTCTGGCCGAATTCCAGCACCCCCCCTTCATCTCTTTTCTTTTCATCTTCTTCAAAGAATTCTTCAAAGTTTGCTCCAAAAATTGCAATTTAAAGCTCACAAAATAACCCCATCCTTCATCCCTTTTTCCTTCACCTCCCTTGCTTGGATCATGATGCTTTGAGGCCATCAATTGAAGAAAATTTCTTCTTGCTAGATCCATAGATTTGAGGTATTATTTCTACTCTTTTAAGTTGATATGGTTAGAATTCTTTAATCTAGTTGTTTAGTGTTAATTTTAGTGTTAATCCTAATCTAGTTTTATTTTAAAGTTAATGGTTGAGTTAACTAGGGTTTCTTGAACCCATGTTTTAATTAATTAAATCTTTTTAATTAATCTAGTTGTTTATTTAACCAATCTATATGGTTACTTTGCTTAAGTGTCTTGATGTTATGCTAATCTAAGTTAACTTGTGTGAAATTTTCATTGTTGTTGCTAATTGCCAAAAATCAAGAGAAGGGTTTGTGTTGGAATTATGGTTTGATGCATAGTTAATGGTTTAAAATTAGTGTAATGGCTAGCTAGTGGGTTAGTTTGGATTGTTGTGTTGGATTGTGTTAACTTTGTTGCTAATTGTCGATGTTTGCACCAGATTGCAAATTAGTGCTTACTAGTTTTTACTAAAATATTGTGATGAATTAATTGTGATGTCTTGATGACATTTTTAGCGTATCATATGACTTTTAGGATGTGTGAGTGCAGATTTTCGAATATTTGGGTTTCAGTTTTTCCGGGCGGCCAGATCGACGATTTTAGTAGATTTTTGCGATTTTCGCGTGTGTTCCGCGCACTTTGTGCACGTTGTACCTAGCTTGTGAACGTTAGTATCTTCGTTTGGGTTTTACGTCGTTCTTGATATGTAACCTTATGTTTGGTATTGATGTAATTCCAGGTTCGGTCGCGGAGACGTCAGACGCGGCTCGAAAGGGGAAAGCAGTGATTGGACGTGACTAGCTAGGGATTCCGGTGAGTAGATGTAACATCTACGGGGGACTATCGTTGGATGGCGCAAGTCGCCCGATAGTTTTAGTAGCTTAAAAAGATTCTTAGTAATATTAGTAATTAGGGGTGTAATACTTGTATGATTATTTGCTACATTCATTCCTTATATTGACATACATATACGAACCCATTCTATAGGACACCTGCACCATTGCCAGGGTTTTTATATGCAGCACGAGCACTATTCATGCTTACACACACACCCTGGTAATTGTCATGCCACCACACTAGATAACCTTTAAATTGAAACCTTTTACTAATTGACACTTAAACTTGTGCTGTTGCCTCTAATTCCTTAAAATGAAATCGTAGGATTGCTATTCATGTGCATGTACTTCATCATATTATTTGTTCATGCCTAATCTATTAATCACACATCGCAACTTGATTATTGATACCATACGCATTCATTATCATTGACATATGCACTTATGAGGATTTCTTGAGATTCTATGATATTTCTGGATTTCGGGGGAAAGCCGCAAAATTTCTAAACTTATTATATTTTTAAAATATGTAAATTGCGGTTTTCTAGTGATGTAAGTGTCGTCCACCATGAGTTTGCTGTGGTTTTCGAGACCCGTTTCGAGGAGTTGGATGAACCGTCTCGGGTACATGGTGGACCCGGTATGGTACCACGGGGCAAGATGAATGTGGTGTTGACATTGAGCCTGGCAGGGGACGGATTAACTACCGGTGACTGTTTGGCACGGCGGATATCCAGAGGATACCGACCGTGGCCGCGAGATGATGAGATTTTGATATTGAGCTGGGTCAGCCGGATGGCTGAGGCCAGAGATACTATGACATGGATATATGAGATTTGTGATAGTTTTGAGGTGTCGTTGCTGGACACAGGTTCTTGTTGATTCTATTGGTATTGTGCTGGTATTTCAAAAGAGATTCTTAAAGGGAAAAAACATGATTTCTTATACTTACACATTCAGATCACGAGTTGATTCGCATTGCATTCATACCTGCTAGTATATTCATATTGCGTACATACTTGACATTATGTCCTGCCTTACCTGTATTTAGATGCCAGGATGCTTGTGTGCGTGCATACGATAGCCTGTGTAGATGTTATTTATTACTCACGAGTTGGCAACTCACCCCCGTTGTGCCACAGCCTTTTTCAGGTCCGCTCCGTCAGTACAGTAGCGGCGGGCGCACTTTCTTCTTTTGCCTGGACTCGAGGTTTGCTCTTAGGTGGGTTATATTATTATTTTTGCACCACCTTGTATATTCTTTGTATCTAGAGTACTCCATCTACTGTATCTACCAGTATTGTTGTATATTGACCTAGAGATGAGACTGTGAGATTTGTGGACTTTTTATGCTGTATTTTGGGGTCGAGCTCACTTGAGTCGACATGCTGGTTTTTTTTTGCTTCCTTATGATTATTTCGCATGTTGTTGCTTTATATTGCGTGGGATTTGTGACCGCCTTGTGGCGAAGAGCTAGCTCCCTCTTGGGGATGCCTTATTTGTTGGATTCATATATATTCTTGTTGTACCCATTTTGGGGGCCAGTATTTACAAAGGAGACTCTGCCGAAATTTTCGGAAAGAAATTGATATTGTTTTTAAAGAGGTTTTATATGACTTATTTGATAAACTCGTTTTCAATTGATTGGGTTCTCTTCACTCTTTTGGTTTTGGTGTTCTGGGCTTTGGCTTACTTATTTTACGGACGTCTTGAGACGTTTCGTAAACTTAAGTGCCAGTCACGTTCCGTACCCTGCGGGTCGTGACAAAGTTGGTATCAGAGCGATAGGTTTTACCTTTTTGAGTGTAGGATGACCCTTGGTAGATGGAGTAAGTGACTTAAGTAGGGTAACGTAGCGTGTGTATGTCCGCGGCATACTTGCGATACGGTACTCCGCCTAAGTGACTTTAGGATATACTTGCTTGAAAATTCCTTCTTCAATTCCGTGTATCCTATGATCCTATTGCACTGTTCTTACTATCCGTTTTCCTGTAACAGCCACTATGCCGCCGAAGGCTACGAGGGTACAGAGGGCTGCCGCCCGAGACGAGCTTCGAGCTGGCTTGTCCGAGACTAGGACTGAGCAGGGTGGTATGCCTACGCCGCAGGGACAGACCGATCCACCTTCCCCAGGCCGTATGGATAGGCTCGAGACTGGTATTGAGGAGTTACGACAGATGATGGGGGGCATGCAGGAGCTACGTCAGATGGTAGGATCCCTAGTTGCAGCCAGTCGTACACCGAGGCCGGATGACGCACCTACTACATCACAGACGACCATGATACCTGCTCCTACTACTACCACCGTGACTATCCTGGTTTCACTACAGGATTTCATGAGGCTGAGACCTCCAGTATTCACCGGCACCGAGGCAGCGGAGGACCCACAGACGTTCCTTGACAGTTTAGCCAGGATCTGTCGTTCGCTGAGATGTTCGGATGATCGATGGGTAGAGCTTGCGAGTTTCCGACTAGAGGGTCTCGCGCAGACATGGTGGGAGTCAGTCTTGAGAGGTCGAGCTGCAGGTCTACCGCCTATGACGTGGGCCGAGTTTACAGCGGTCTTTCTAGCTCGTTTCCTCCCAGAGAGCGTTCGTGACGCCTGAGCTCGTAGCTTCGAGGCCTTAGTCAAGACACCTTGGATGACGGTGTTGAGTATGACATCCAGTTTACACAGTTATCCCGATATGCTCCGTATTTGGTGGATACCGAAGAGAAGATGGTGAAGAGGTTCGTACAGGGACATGATGCCCAGCTATATCTTGCCATTGGCGCCCAGCACTACGACACTTATTCAGCTGCTATGGATACGACATTACGGATGGAGGCACGCATATCACAGACTTCGGCCGTTTCTGGGCCGAAGAGGATTCGCACCGATGTACCGTCTCAGAGGCAGCGCGCCAGATTTTTTCCGAGAGATAGGACTGGCAGAGGATTTGGACGGGGACAGTTGTATGGTTCATATCCCCAGGGACAGCAGCCGTCGCCAGGGTGTTTTGGGTGCAGGAGTCCGCACCATCTTGTCAGAGACTGTCCGGCGAGACGACAGGGAGCAGCGACAGTTCCGCATGTGACCCTACCACCATCACCACCCCCTCCTCAGAGAGCCCTACTTCCTACCACCGGCGATGCTCCACGCCAGTTAGGTGCACCCAGAGGCCGTGGACGCAGCGGTCCTGTTCAGAGAGGACGAGGAGGCAGAGGCCGAGGTCGAGGTCAGCCCGCTATCGGTGGAGGACAGGCCCGAGTATTTTCTTTGACACCGCAGGATGCGCAGGCATCCAATGCCGTTGTGACAGGTACCTTGCCAGTTTGTTCTTTCGACGCACGGGTATTATTTGACCCAGGTTCCACACATTCGTACGTCTCTACACACTTTGCACTGATGTTGGGCCGTGAGTCGTCGTCGTTAGATCACCCGCTTGTTGTTGTTACTACGGTAGGCGAATCGTTTGTCGCTCGTTTTGTATTTCGTTTGTGTTCCGTTCGTATCGGGGAGAGGGATTCATCGGTTGATATGATTCTCCTCGATATGTTGGACTTTGATGTGCTTCAGGGCATGGATTGGCTAGCCACTTGTTATGCTTCGGTGGACTGCCGTGAGAAGGCAGTCAGATTTAGCTTTCCGGGAGAGCCGGTCCTTGTTATTCAGGGAGACCGCAGCGTCACCCTTCCCAGCTTGATTTCGTCTCTTCGCGCTGGTCAGCTCTTGCGGAAGGGATGTCAGGGATTCTTAGCGTATATTTGTGATACTCGAGCTGCAGAGGTTCCGTTGGACCGGGTCCCGGTTGTTTGTGAGTTCCCTGATGTTTTCCCTGATGAGCTACCTGGGCTACCACCTGAGCGCGATGTTGAGTTCTGCATCGATTTGATTCCCGACTCGGGGCCTATTTCTATACCGTCTTATCGGATGGCCCCGGCAGAGCTTCGGGAGCTGAAGGATCAGTTGCAGGATTTGTTAGAGAAGGGGCTTATTCGACCTAGTGTTTCTCCGTGGGGTGCTTCAGTCCTGTTTGTCAAGAAGAAGGATGGAAGTTTGCGCTTATGTATCGACTACCGCCAGCTGAACAAAGTTACCGTTCGGAACAGATATCCGTTGCCACGCATTGATGATTTGTTCGACCAGCTTCAGGGTGCGGGGTATTTTTCGAGGATCGACTTGCGATCAGGATACCATCAGCTGCGAGTTCGACAGGAGGATATACCGAGGACAGCTTTCCGCACACGCTACGGCCACTACGAGTTTTTGGTGATGTCGTTCGGACTCACCAACGCCCCAGCAGCATTCATGGATTTGATGAACCGTATATTCAGGCCGTATCTTGACTTGTTCATCATCGTGTTTATCGACGATATCTTGGTGTACTCCCGGAGCAGAGAGGAGCACGAGCAGCACTTGCAGATTACGTTACAGACTCTGAGGGAGCACCAGCTGTTCGCAAAGTTCTCCAAGTGTGCTTTCTGGCTGGACAGCGTCGGATTCTTGGGTCACGTGGTTACGAGAGACGGCATTTGTGTGGACCCGAAGAAGATTGAGGCTGTTCAGCAGTGGCCCCGACCTACATCGGTTACTGAGATCCGTAGTTTTCTAGGCCTGGCGGGCTACTACAGGCGTTTTGTTCAGGACTTCTCCCGTATAGCTGCACCTTTGACCGGTTTGACCCGGAAGGGAGTTCCTTTCGTTTGGACAGAGGAGTGCGAGCGCAGTTTTCAGCAGCTACGGACTTGTTTGACTATGGCGCCGGTATTATCTTTGCCTTCGGGATCAGGCGGATTTGTGGTCTACTGTGATGCTTCGCGAGTGGGGTTAGGATGCGTATTGATGCAGCATGGCTGGGTGATCACTTATGCTTCTCGGCAGTTGAAGAAGCATGAACAGAACTACCCCACTCATGATTTGGAGATGGCTGCAGTGGTCTTTGCATTGAAGATTTGGCGACATTACCTATATGGCGAGTCGTGCCAAATATTCACAGACCACAAGAGCTTAAAATACATATTTCAGCAGCGAGACCTGAACCTCATACAGCATCGTTGGATGGGTTGGTGAAAGACTACGACTGCGAGATCTTATATCACCCAGGCAAGGCGAATGTGGTGGCAGATGCGTTGAGTAGGAGGCCCGGGGGTAGTCTATCCTTTCTGCGCACAGTGCAGAGGCAGTCGTCAGCAGATTGGCAGATGTTATGCGACAGCCGAGTTGAGTTCGAGTTCACTCAGACAGGGGGACAGCTCGCGCATATTCGTGCACGCCCACAGTTGCTTGACCGTATATATGAGGCACAACGCAGTGACGACCGTTGCTCAGAGATCATGGCACAAATGGGACAGGGCAGATTTTCCGAGTTCGTGATTGACGATCAGGGGATTTTACGCTATGGATCTAGACTGTGCGTACCAGATGCTGATGGATTGCGGCGCGACATTCTTGAGGAGGCACACCGATCAGTGTATAGTGTCCACCCCGGTTCCACCAAGATGTACCATGATATGAGAGAGACCTACTGGTGGGACGGGATGAAGAGGGACATTGCGGAGTTTGTATCGAGATGCCTGACTTGTCAGCAAGTCAAGGCCGAGCACCAGAGGCCCGCAGGAGAGCTACAGCCGCTACCCATTCCGGAGTGGAAATGGGAGCAGATTTCGATGGATTTCGTTGTGGGTCTACCCAGGACCAGTCGAGGGTACGACTCCATCTGGGTGATCGTAGATCGATTGACGAAAGCGGCTCACTTCCTGCCAGTGAATACCACTTTCAGCTTCGCTCAGTATGCCCAGCTTTACATCGACGAGATCGTGCGGTTGCATGGCGTACCGACTTGTATCGTGTCAGATCGAGGCACCCAGTTCACCAGCCGACTTTGGCAGAGACTTCAGGAGGCTTTGGGCACTCGTTTGAGCTTCAGCACAGCGTTTCATCCGCAGACCGACGGACAGTCAGAGCGGACCATTCAGACTCTCGAGGACATGCTCAGAGCGTGCGTTTTAGACTTCGGCGGTAGCTGGGATCGTCATTTACCTGTAGTGGAGTTCTCCTACAACAACAGCTTCCAGGATACTATTCAGATGGCACCTTTCGAGGCATTGTATGGGAGGAGATGCAGATCGCCCGTCTGTTGGACAGAGCTCAGCGAGAGCAGCTTTTTGGGGCCGCAGCTTGTTGAGGAGACGACAGTGAAGATACAGTTGATCCGAGACCGGATGAGAGCGGCTCAGAGCATGCAGAAATCGTATGCGGACAGGTGCCGTCGCAGATTAGAGTTCGCAGTTGGCAACCATGTTTTTCTGAGAGTCTCTCCGATGAAGGGCGTGATGCGTTTTGGGCGAAAGGGGAAGCTTAGGTCTAGATTCGTAGGTCCCTTCGAGATCCTCGAGCGTGTCGGCGCTGTTGCATATCGTTTGGCCCTTCCACCCAGCTTTCCCGATGTTCACCCCGTCTTCCATGTTTCGATGCTCCGCAAGTACCTTCACGACCCTTCGCATGCGATTCAGCACCCGACAGTCCAGCTAGGACGCGACCTTTCTTTTGCAGAGCAGCCGGTGGCCATCCTGGATCGGCAGGTGAAGAAGTTGAGATCGAAAGTTATACCGACCGTCAAGGTCCTTTGGCGTAGCCCGAGCAGCGAGGAGGTTACCTGGGAGACCGAAGGCGAGATAAGGAAGAAATATCCCCATCTCTTTGAAGGTACGCGTAGTTATATTTTTAAATTCGGGGACCGAATTTCTTTAAGGGGGGAAGATTGTAACGCCTTGAAAAGTCGTTTTGGTGTTTTCCTGAAAATCGGTGAAAATTCGGTATTTTTCCGAAAACCGTCCTTTTTGTTATTTTGCAGTTTAGGACTAATTATACCTAATTTGGATAGGTAATTGCTAGTTTTTAGTAGCAAATGAGTTAATTATGAAATTCTGGTCGTTTAAAAATTTTCCCTAATTTTTCAATTTTTAATATTATTTTAAGCCGGTAAGAAAATACATTAAATTAGCGATAAATACAAATTTTTCTGGGCTAATTTTAATCTTTAAAATTATGTTAATTAAAATCTAGTTGTAATATAAATTTTTAGTATTTTATTTTGAGTTTTAACTAATTTTTATTATAGAAAACGAAATTTATTGAATTTAAGCTTAAACTTGCAATTTTGGACTTGTAGGGGGTCTTTTTGCATAAAAAAAATTTTTGTGCACTCTCTCTCACTTTTCCCTCACCCTAGGCCGGCCCATTTCCAGCAGCTCATGGAAGAAAATTCCATGCTCTTTTGTCTTGTATATTGTGTGGAAATGGGGTTTTATTTTAAAGGTTTTTGAATTGTTTTTGGGTATGGTCTTTTGTGGTTGGTAGGAGTTGACCAAGACCTTTTTTCCCACACCCCACACCATCCCCTCTCCCTCATTCTGGAAGAATTCAAGCAGCCCCCCTTCATCTCTTTTCTTTTCATCTTCTTCAAAGAATTCTTCAAAGTTTGCTCTAAAAATTGCAATTTAAAGCTCACAAAATAACCCCATCCTTCATCCCTTTTTCCTTCACCTCCCTTGCTTGGATCATGATGCTTTGAGGGCATCAATTGAAGCAAATTTCTTCTTGCTAGATCCATATATTTGACGTATAATTTCTACTCTTTTAAGTTGATATGGTTAGAATTCTTTAATCTAGTTGTTTAGTGTTAATTTTAGTGTTAATCCTAATCTTGTTTTTTTTAAAGTTAATGGTTGAGTTAATTAGGTTTCTTGAAACCATGTTTTAATTAATTAAATATTTTTAATTAATTTAGTTGTTTACTTAACCAATCTATATGGTTACTTTGCTTAAGTGGCTTGATGTTATGCTAATCTAAGTTAACTTGTGTGAAATTTTCATTGTTGTTGCTAATTGCCAAAAATCAAGAGAAGGGTTTGTGTTGGAATTATGGTTTGATGCATAGTTAATGGTTTAAAATTAGTGTAATGGCTAGCTAGTGGGTTAGTTTGGATTGTTGTGTTGGATTGTGTTAACTTTGTTGCTAATTGTCGATATTTGCACCAGATTGCAAATTAGTGCTTACTTGTTTTTACTAAAATATTGTGATGAATTAATTGCGATGTCTTGATGACATTTTTAGCGTATCCAATGACTTTTAGGATGTGTGAGTGCGGATTTTTGAATGTTCGGGTTTCAGTTTTTCCGGGCGACCAGATCGACGATTTTAGTAGATTTTTGCGATTTTCGCGTGTGTTCCGCACACTTTGTGCACGTTGTACCTAGCTTGTGAACGTTAGTATCTTCGTTTGGGTTTTGCGTCGTTCTTGATATGTAACCTTATGTTTGGTGTTGATGTAATTCCAAGTTCGGTCGCGGAGACGTCAGACGCGGCTCGAAAGGGGAAAGCGGTGATTGGACGTGACTAGCTAGGGATTCCGGTGAGTAGATGTAACATCTACGGGGGACTATCGTTGGATGGCGCAAGTCGCCCGATAGTTTTAGTAGCTTAAAAAGATTCTTAGTAATATTAGTAATTAGGGGTGTAATACTTGTATGATTATTTGCTACATTCATTCCTTATATTGACATACATATACGAACCCGTTCTATAGGACACCTGCACCATTGCCAGGGTTTTTATATGCAGCACGAGCACTATTCATGCTTACACACACACCCTGGTAATTGCCATGCCACCACACTAGATAACCTTTAAATTGAAAGCTTTTACTAATTGACACTTAAACTTGTGCTGTTGCCTCTAATTCCTTAAAATGAAATCGTAGGATTGCTATTCATGTGCATGTACTTCATCATATTATTTGTTCATGCCTAATCTATTAATCACACATCGCAACTTGATTATTGATACCATACGCATTCATTATCATTGACATATGCACTTATGAGGATTTCTTGAGATTCTATGATATTTCTGGATTTCGGGGGAAAGCCGCAAAATTTCTAAACTTATTATATTTTTAAAATATGTAAATTGCGGTTTTCTAGTGATGTAAGTGTCGTCCACCATGAGTTTGCTGTAGTTTTCGATACCCGTTTCGAGGAGTTGGATGAACCGTCTCGGGTACATGGTGGACCCGGTATTGTACCCCGGGGCAAGATGAATGTGGTGTTGACGTTGAGCCTGGCAGGGGACGGATTACCTACCGGTGACTGTTTGGCACGGCGGATATCCAGAGGATACCGACCGTGGCCGCGAGATGATGAGATTTTGATATTGAGCTGGGTCAGCCAGATAGCTGAGGCCAGAGATACTATGACATGGATATATGAGATTTGTGATAGTTTTGAGGTGTCGTTGCTGGACACAGGTTCTTGTTTATTCTATTGGTATTGTGCTGGTATTTCAAAAGAGATTCTTAAAGGGAAAAAACATGATTTCTTATACTTAAACATTCAGATCACGAGTTGATTCGCATTGCATTCATACCTTCTAGTATATTCATATTGCGTACATACTTGCCATTATGTCCTGCCTTACCTGTATTTAGATGCTAGGATGCTTGTGTGCGTGCATACGATAGCCTGTGTAGATGTTATTTATTACTCACGAGTTGGCAACTCACCCCCGTTGTCCCACAGCCTTTTTCAGGTCCGCTCCGTCAGTACAGTAGCTGCGGGCGCACTTGCTTCTTTTGCCTGGACTCGAGGTTTGCTCTTAGGTGGGTTATATTATTATTTTTGCACCACCTTGTATATTCTTTATATCTAGAGTACTCCATCTACTGTATCTACCAGTATTGTTGTATATTGACCTAGAGATGAGACTGTGAGATTTGTGGACTTTTTATGCTGTATTTTGGGGTCGAGCTCACTTGAGTCGACATGCTGGTTTTTTTTTGCTTCCTTATGATTATTTCGCATGTTGTTGCTTTATATTGCGTAGGATTTGTGACCGCCTTGTGGCGAAGAGCTAGCTCCCGCTTGGGGATGCCTTATTTGTTGGATTCATATATATTCTTGTTGTACCCATTTTGGGGGCCAGTATTTACAAAGGAGACTCTGCCGAAATTTTCGGAAAGAAATTGATATTGTTTTTAAAGAGGTTTTATATGACTTATTTGATAAACTCGTTTTCAATTGATTGGGTTCTCTTCACTCTTTTGGTTTTGGTGTTCTGGGCTTTGGCTTACTTATTTTACGGACGTCTTGAGACGTTTCGTAAGCTTAAGTGCCAGTCACGTTCCGTACCCTGCGGGTCGTGACACAGAGATATCGAGGTATTGGGATTACGTTTTGTGCCGATGCTAGGCACTGTTTTATGCTGATTTCTTTATGATACCTCATTTTAAAAATACAAAGGAAATCTCACTAAATTATGAAAACGGTTTCTTCATTTACATGTATTCTTTTTTCATGCATTCATACCTCATTCATATGATATATTGCTACCTGAGGCACTGACACGGGCACATGGAATTACACTTGGGTTAGATATTTGCCCTAACCATTGTTATGGGTTGCTGGTTATATATTTGAGGATATATTATGATCATTGACATAGGCTGCGTTATTTATGCGATTTCTTTCCGTAGATGTTTTTCTATTCACGAGTTGGCAACTCACCCCCGTTGTGCCCCAGTTTCTTGCAGGTTTGCCGTACAGGTTTCATTACGGCTTTGCGGGCATAGTTTCCTTCGGGTGATTTTCTAGTAGGTGGGTTTACTTGTATCGTACCCCCATTATATATCTTGTATATCATTATTCTGTTGTATCTAGAAGTTCCATCAACCAAACATGTATTTATTTTTGAGATAGAGACCAGTGATATTATTCTTTCGACCTTAGAGTCGCGCGTTGTATTTCTATGGTTTTCTTGTGGTTTTGAGTTTCCTTTTGGAATTTTGATCCTCGCCATTGGCGTTGTATATTATATTGCTTGTGTGGTTGTGGTCGTCGATTGACGAAGAGCTAGCTCCAGCTTGGGGATGCCTTTTTATTGATTTCGTATACTATTCATGTTGTATCCCATTTGGGGGCCAGTATTTACAAAGGAGACTCTGCCGAAATTTTCAGGAAATTTTTTGATGTTTTTAAAAACCGCATAATTCGGCTTATGCTATTGAAACTACTTGCTTTAAGTTGGTTTTTCCTGCACTCTACATCTTTTCTTGGTTTGGATTTCTGGGTTTTCGGTTTACTTAGATTACGTACGCCTCGAGACGTTCGTAGTTTAAGTGCCGGTCATGTTCCCTACTTTCGGGTCGTGACAAAGTTGGTATCAGAGCGTTAGGTTTTACCTTCGGAGCGTAGGATGACCCTTGGTTGATGGAATAGGTGACTAAAGTAGAGTGACGTACCGTAGGTATGTTCCGCGGCATATTTATGATACGCTACTCCACTTAAGAAGCCTTAGGATGTACATTTCTTTGCTCAGTATTATATTCATTCCGATCTAGCCTCATCAGTACCAGTTATGGTTTTGCTGCCACGATTACGGGCAGGGAGAGCTACAGCTAGAGTTGCGGTCAGCACGAGCTCATCACGAACGAGGACTGACCAGGGCGAAATTCCGGCGACACACGATTGCGGAGATGTGTCTTTTTACTGTGTTTCCGCGCCACGGGCATTTGGCGGATCGCCTTTATGAGGTTACTCGGATGTGCTGATCGACACTAGAGGATTGAGCCACTGATAGAGGCCAGCCAGATTTTGATGACCGTTGGTGTATTGCTTACTCATGATGATTGAGGCACTGTTCAGCGTGCAGACGAGTGAGCCAGTTGTTGCTGCGAGTGACGAGATATCGCCCCATATGTTGGAGCTATTGCGGGACGAGTAGTACGAAGAGATGATAGAAGGTCGCTAGTCACCCGATGATGAATGACTAGGACATGTGGTTCGTTCGCCTACCCCGATGCGAGGTCATCAGATAGATTGATTCCAGCTAGAGACGACTTCACGCGGAGACGTTGAGAGTCGACAGAGACGATCGAATGTCAGAAACCTATTATTCCAAGTTTAAAGTATTCGGAAAGACATGCAGGCAATTCTATGGACCCTCTAGAAGAATGAAACCCTAACTCGACTTAATGACCGTGTGAAAGACTTTGAACCTTCGGGTTTGCGGCAGTTCTACGGCGCCATTAGTGAGGCTTGGATTTGCCCTTCTACGGCTGGACCACCGATGCTGTGGTATGTACTCGATACTATTAAACTGTGCCAAAGATGTTGAGCTCTTGGGGGATTATGAGGTTTTGACGACTCGATCGGATGGTTCGACTTAATTCGGATGCTAGGTGGTGAGATGCATTCTTGGGAGACTCCCGATACGAGGATAGCCGTTGGAGCTCAGTCCATGCAGCCGCGATGAGACGAGTCCAAAGTAGACGACATTAGAGAAAAGTGAAGTAAGAGGTTCGTACCAGATCTAGATGAGATGACATTCCACTCCGCCGACATCAGAGATGCGATGCGCATGCCGAGGTATGGTACTTGGATTTACCTTCCAGAAGGAGTCGCGATGAGTATGCGGTCGTTCCAGAGCAAGATGCAGATATAGGAAAGGACGATGACTTCCGGACAGTTGGCAGAGACGTGACATGGAAGAGACCGTGAGCAGGATTCCTTCCAGGACACTGCTGCAATGATACTTGCACCCAGGATCAGATGTGTCACGTACATTCAGAGAGCCAGAGGCCGACGCCAGCGATATGCTGTCTTACGAGTGGTCGCGATGATTGACCGAGAGATGACCAGAGAAGTGCCAGAACGGAATCATCCCCGTTAGCACACCTGACAGGGCCGATGAGCCGATGGACCGAGAGATTGGTAATTCACAGTGAAGACCTTGACCCAGGAGTGGTCATTGTTACGCACACCAGCAGGCCAGAGTTCATGATCATCGACGAGACGTCCCACTAGTGACCGTGAGAGTTGGCCCGAGATTCTTAGAGGATGCACTTGAGCGGTACTATTCCGCCATTATTGATTTCGATGTTTTGGGTGATTTATTCGCATGATTTGATTTTGATGATTGAGGATTTACGATCTTTGCACAGTGTTGCACTTGATATCGTTTTCGTGCTTTGGTTTCACATGTTTGTGATTTTACGGTTTTAGACATTTGAGTTGATTTTGTGCGTATGCACGCACACGATTTGGTTCCTGCACTCTGTATAGTTTATATATGCTTGCAGTACAGTGATACGCCTTTTGTGCACTTAGATGCACTGGACTTCGATTTCGATTGTGATACTCGATATTTGTTTTGTGCACCTGATTTGATTTTGCGCATGTTCGGCGCTTGATATTGGATTTCATGATTTCGTGCATGATGGATGCACCTGCCTTAGATTTTCGCACATGTTGAGCGCATGTTTTGAGATGTGATTTTGGTGCACACCAGATGCACTAAATCGAGATTTTTCGTGCATGCCAGATGCACCTGATTTTGCTGTCAGGCACACATGTTGCCTACGACAGATGTTTCGTGCACACCCGATGCACTTAGATGTTGTTTCTGTGCATATGTATGGCATATATATGGATTTTGATTTCCGTGCGCACCAGACGCACGTAATATTCATACGTGTATTTTGGGATTGATTTTTCTTATAGAGCAGTACGTTTTTATGATATTGCTATGTGTTTTCGTACTGAGCAGGACTAGTCAGAGGACAGTACCTGAATATATTTTGCATGCATTGATAGTTATTGAAGGGATTTCCAAAAAGCGAGCTATAGCCTCAGTATTTACCTACGTGTCTGATATGACACGAAATGTTTAAAACAAGGAGACCCTTCTAAATTGTTTCCAAAACCGCGGAACGTACATTTCAAACAAAGGTATATATGCATATAGTTACTTTCTTATGATAGACGTCCGCCACTGTGCAGTGATATACGCGTTGCACAGCGACTTAAAGAAATTTGGCATGCATTTCCTTCAGATACTTACATATATAGATTCGATATTTACATGTATAGTTTCGAGTTATATCATATTGGTTTTGCTTTGGATTTGGAATTGATGTCTTCCCCATGACTCCGATGATTGCGGGATGCTTGACAGGGTTTTGATTTGAGTTATATGCTTATTTTTCATGCGCATGCGCTGCGCTACGATTTGTTTTATGTATTTACAATTTCGGAGCCCCGACGACTTGATGGTTTTGGTTTAGATGTTTTAGTATTTGGGGGGAGTTTTAATTTAAATTCGGGGACCGAATTTCTTTAAGGGGAGAAGATTGTAACGTTTTGAAAATCGTTTCGGTGATATTTCGAAAAAACGGTAAAATAAGGGGGTTTTCTGTAAAAAAAGTCAAAATACAAATATCTTTATTATAAAATTAAATATACATATTCTAGCTATGTAATTGCTAGTATTTGGTGTTTATTGACCCACTGGTGAAATTTCAAATTTTCTGTAAAATTTTCCGAAATTTATTATTTTAATATTATTATAACCTATCACTAATACATTTAATCAAGGAAAATTACAAATTGGAATGAGTTGAAACAAATTTTGTGCATCATAAAACATTAAATAAAATTTTATCATGTTGTTTTTGAAATGAAATCGTTTGCCAAAACGGTTTAGAAAATATCGAAGAAAAAGGCTTTTTTTCGGTGAAATTAGTGTTAATGGGAATTGGGGTAATACATTTATCTTTTTCCCTCACCCCACACACACACCCACACTCACACACACCCATATTCAGCAGCCCTCTCCAAGTTTTCCCCCACTTCTTGATAGAAGAAAAGAAATCAAGAAAAAAGAAAACAAAGGAAATAAGAAAATAGTAAAAAGAGTATGGTCTTTTGTTGACTTGGTCTTCTTTTCTCCCCTTGACTTCACCCACCCCCACACCACACCTCACCCCTCTCCTCTCTTGGACGAAACTGATCTGTTGGCAGCCCCCCCATTTTCTTCAAGTCTTCATCTTCCTTCACCTCCAAATTCATTCAAAAATCAACCAAAATCAACACAAATCAAAGCAAACTCAATATCTAATCCCTACCCATTATTCCTTTGCCATTCAAGCTTGGATCTTGGTGAAAAGAGAGCATTTTGGGAGGCTAGATTTCTTGTGAGATCAATAAAATTATGGAGGTATAATTTTAACCTTATACTTAAATTGTGATTATTGCTTATGTTAGCTTAATTAAGTGTTTAATTAGGTGTTAACTTGGTTTACCCTTCAAGTTGAAATTGTAAGGAATTGGGTTTGGATCAAGATAAGGTTTTCGATAAATTGTTCATGCTTTAATTGTGTAGTTGAACCTCTTAAGGTTTGGAAAACCTAATCTTGTTGCTATTATGTAAATTGTTGCATTTATTTTGTCCAAATCAAGTTTTTAAGCAAACTAGGTTTTTGGAATTTGATTAAATAATGGAGACAAAAATCTGTTAGTGTATATGCCCTAGAGGCCATTACTGTATCATACTAGTATGTATATTACTTGATGGAAGCTTGGGATATTCACAGTTGTACAGACAATCTTGCTCAATATAGTAGTATGCTACTTGGTTTGTCTCTGCTTTAATGTGTACATGTGTGTTTATTTATTATATCACCTATACGCATTAGTAGATCCCTTAGGATCTTTGCTTGATTACCGGCGTTGTGATGGCGATCACACTCGTGGGGGCTGGGTAATCTATGAGCACATCCTTATACAGGTCCCTGGTCGTTGGACTATCGAGACAGGGCATCGATACTCCGGAGTAGACTAGCGTATGCGCTTCTCATCCCAGTGTGGGAGACGGTCTGTCCCACAGCCGTTAGTACGTTGTACTTGGGATAGTATGCGGGTGCTCGTTAGGTTACGAGTACACTGGACAGGACTCGTCGGGAACTGTTGGTTGGTAATATACCTATCGTCAGTTATCAGTTCCCAGGTGACATGAGTACAGCTTAGTCCGCTGACTTGACACTATCACTTCGCCTCGAGTGTGTACCCACTGTTCTTTGATTACTACCCTACCACAGCTCTACTGAGTCGTGCAAACAGGTAGTAGTTGGGAGCAGTCCCGAAGCACTTGGAGGCAGTGACGGTTAGACAGGATTCGTCTCTCCCGGTATTGGGGGTTGACATCGCGCTGTGTCTAGGAGAGCCATTACACATGTAGTCCCTGGCCAGGGCAAGCGAGATCTACTGGTAGGTTCCAGTGTTATCTCAGGGTGTATTGGGCTACACTCCGACACGACTTGTACCGCTATTAGGGGACTGACGTTCACCGCCCCCTTAGGCCCGCCATGCGATGTATCAGACGAACAGACCGGACTGTACGGAGATTGTCACATACAGGCTCAGTAGGAGCGCAGATGGGGTTCACCTCGTCAGTCTTCTTATCGACATCTACCTGGGGACCGTTACGTACAGCTAGTGCCGCTTGCGGTCTGTGGTTAAACCCACTGCCAGCGTAGTGTCGAGTCTTTAGAGTCCCACACAGAGAGCTGTTCGCCTTTAGGCAAAATGAGTAGAGGTCGCATGGTTTTGCGACAGGGTTCGTTCACATTCGCGCACTTGTGCACGTTTGCTGTCCGGACAGTTTATACTAGCGGGCTTTGGTTTAAGCCGGATCCTAGTGTATGGTTTGAGATTGGTTTTTCTCAGTGCATTCGTGTTCCTCGGATCACGAATGCGGGTGCGTATGCACAGTTGCTTGAGATTGAGGGAGAGGACCTTGTTTAGGGTTAATGACTATTGTCATTTTATTAACCCTATTGTTTTTGTGTGTATTATTGTTAATTGATAATTAGCTTAATTATTGTGCATGGTTGTTGTTGTTGACCATTTGACTTCATTGACTTGTTGACCATGTTGACAACTTGACCATAATCATTTCATTTGGAAGATGCTCTTTGATCCTTACAATTTGCATTAATATTGAAATGATAATGATCACCTCTTGATTAAACCATGACAATTTTCTAGCTAATTATGGAATTAAAATATTACACACATATTAGTGAGAATGGCTCACTAATTATTCATTATCTCATATCATTTCTTTCTCTTGCTCATCCTCTCCCTCAAGCTCTCTCCCTCTCATGTGTTGAGAAACAAAAAGCTTGAGAAAAACCTCCACTTGATCTTCTCTACTCTCTTCTAGGTTTCAAATCTTAGCATTTCTTGCACTCTAGTTACTCCTAGTTTGGAGTTGAAGCTAAAGGTCGAGGCTTTCGGGTGGATCCTTCTTTGACGGAAGAAGACAAGCAAGGTGAGGTCTTTCTACCATTCCGACGGGCAAGGAGAGAAGGACTTCGAGCTCAAGGTTTAACCTTTCTACAACTTAGCTAGTTGTTAGTTTGCTTTAGCTAGTTTTTTGTTTAGCAAAGATCCTCACAAGCTCGGTCCATGTTGCCTAAATCGATAAAAATCCGTTTTTTATTATGTTTTCCGCCTCCCCGTAAGCACCGGGGTGGGCAACGTGGACCTAACAGTGGTATCAGAGCCTAACTAAACTCAAACTAGCTAGGTAGTGAAGTGTAACGAAGTTTCGAAACCGGAAAATCCAAAAACCAAACTTTTGCAAAACCCTAGTTTCTGTTAAAATTTTTTCTGCTCTAAATGAAAAAATTTATACTCCTAAATTCGGCTTAGGGTTTTGTGTTAACACCCATGAAAAACGATCCAGTGTTTCATTCAAACCGCCGCGCTTCCGCCGCACGAGGTAGCCATGTGCCGCGGAAGAGCCGCCGTTTGTCGTCTTCTCTGCATCGTTTTTCGTGCAGTGTGTGTCTGTGTTGGTTTTGGGATTTTTAAAATATATTATATGTGCCCAGTTTTTCCAGAACTAAAATTTTCTTTTGGGGGCCTATAAATCCGTATTTTTTCCGGAACTTCACTACACTTTGACTACATCGGTTATATCTGTGATGCTTGCATGTATTGAACGTCGGCTAATCGCTATAAGACTATTGGTCGGGGTTATACATGATCTGTGTTTGTTATTGGTTTGTGGATATGAATGGATTGGATTGTCGCGGGTGAATGGCCGGGGTGGATGTGAGATGAGCGTTGTTTTTTCTTTCATTCATTGTAAATGTAAATTGATGTAATAATATTATTTGTATGGCCGCACAACCGGGTCGGGGTTGTTGCCGTCATTGTATAATTCTTTTTACTGTTTTTGCTCCTAGGATAGACCCATGGAGGGGTGCACAAACTACCGGGTATCTCGAAGTGCCGAGTGGCCTACTCACGGTGGTAAGGGAGGTTGCTTCGCTTCGGGTGCTTGGCGGGTAGTTTGCCGCACCCGTAGGGGTCTTGGGTGGGGTATTGGCTATTCACCGCGACCGTGTAATCCGCTTTACGTTGCAGGCTCGAACGCATTGCGGATTCCTAGTATATCCAATGTATTCATCTCTGATCTGTAATGTCTATCATTGCTATATATTTATATATAATAACTATTTAGGCGTTGCTTATGTTTTACAGCCGCGCTAGCCCAGCCCCCGCTCTGTCGTTAGTTAAGTAACCTAACGGATGATGACGGGGCCCCGTGGCGAATGCGAATGGCATAAGCGTACGTCATATTTTGGTTGTTTTCTGCAATGGTAGGCTTAAATGATGGGACGCATTAAAAGAACTAATGCAAGAAAATAAACCTAAAAGACGTTGTTGGAACAAGTTTTTCAAAAAGCTGTTATTGCAAGGACGTTCATTTTTGTTTTGCATCGCGGTATTCGGTTGTGAATGCCCAGCACCTCAGTCGACGAGGCAAGGGCCGAGATCCCTTCACCGGGAGTGACCCCTTGGACAAAAGTTTGCGTCAGGGTAATAACTTCACTATAGTCGATTATGCTTGTTTTGCATCGAGGTATTCAGTTTGGAATATCCTGCACCTCATTCGACGAGGAAAGAGCCGAGATCCCTTCACACGGAGTGACCTCTTTAGCGAAAGTTTTCGCCACTATATTTTCAAATAGACTACCAGGTTCCTTCAACGATATCAAGTTCATTACGTTAACGGGTTTTTCGCCAAAAACCCAGCCGTAGCCCTCCGTCATTTCTTACAAGTAACACTTAGTATTCGTGCTGCGTTTGTTGACTCCGTCAAGGCGTAGTGTACGGTAGCTAAGTGCTGCTTGTTTGTATCGGTATATGGGATTGATTAGGACAGTCGTATAACCTTGTTGACTCCGTCAAGGGTTATGCGGGTGGGTTTAATGCAATCCAGATAATAACAGGTTGAACTTGACTAGGACTCTTTGATTTGTTGACTCCGTCAAGATCACTTGGGTCCTAGGGGCAAAAACCACATCGGGAGTTTCAAAAGTACTGAAACTTGCAGATTTAGCATACCTTCTGGAGTGTGGTGACTAGAGTGGATTCCATCTAGGTTATCACACAATGAAAGTTGGATCCCGATCCCACTGATGAGTTGGTTTACTCTCGGGAGATTATTTCACTTAACGATCAATGCTACAAACCTAGTAGGTGTCTAGAAAGGTGTTAGCGGGGTTACGCCCCCAGGGAAAAGAGGTTCTTTAATTAAGGAACTTCGCGAAAGCGTTGGAAAACCTCCCTCGAAGTACCGACACTAGCCTGGCTGAAAGGTTAAGCAAGTATTGTGACGTGAATTAAAACCCGGCTAGTTCTTCTTTTAAAAGGTTTTAAGAAGAATTTAAGGAAACAGTGGGAGACATCCTGGTTAGACAAATTAATAAACCAATCTAATCTTGCACGAGCATACGCTGAGTGTTTCTTTTCTCTCTCTCCAGGCAGCAACCTTTTCACGCCCTAATCAAGATAATAAAATGTATTGCTTGACCGATCCGAATTCTTATTCGGGACTGGGGAAAGTTGGTTCAGCTCTAACTTGTGACAACAGTCATGAGTATGAGAATGGGAAAGGGAATTGTATGGATTTCCAGGATACCCAGTCGAAGAAGAAGCATGGTTTTGCATCTACTTCAGGTGTTCTTGTAATTGAGAACTGTTTTACGGTCAGCCCTACCTCCTGGGTACTTGATACCGGATCAGGATCTCATATCTGTAATTTATTACAGGGACTGAGAAAAAGTAGGAAAGTTGCACCGGGTGATATGTCGCTCAGAGTAGCGAACGGAGCACAAGTTTATGCGGCAGCCGTCGGTGAATATCACCTAGTATTGCCAAATGGCAAGACTATGATTTTGAACGATTGCTACTATGTACCCTCCATGGTTTGCAACATCATATCAGTGTCTTTACTCGATAAAGATGGATATAACTTTGTTCTTGAAAAGAATATCATGAACATTTACCTTCATAAGGTACTGGTTGCAGAGGGTACACTGTGTAATGGTATCTACGTTCTAAATCAGAATACAGTTCTCAATGTACAAAACACACGCAAGAGGAAGAATTCAGATACGAATGAATCCTACTTGTGGCATTGTAGACTTGGTCATATCGGAGAGAAAAGACTGAGTAAGTTGCATAAAGATGGACTCTTGAATGCGTTCGAGTTTTCATCTTATGAAACTTGTCAGTCTTGTCTCAAAGGAAAGATGACCAAATCTCCGTTCACCGGACATGGAGAAAGAGCAAGAGAGCTCTTGGGACTCATACACAGTGATGTATGTGGTCCGATGTCTATACATGCAATGGGTGGGTTCTCGTACTTCATCACATTCACTGACGATCTCTCTAGGTTCGGATATGTGTATCTGATGAAGCACAAATCTGAAGCTTTTGAGAAATTCAAGGAATTCAGAAACGAAGTAGAGAACCAGACAGGCAAAAGTATCAAGATCCTCCGATCTGACAGGGGAGGGGAATACTTAAGCACGGAATTCCTAGATTACTTAAAAGAGAATGGTATTCTCTCTCAGCTTACTCCTCCTTATACACCACAGCACAACGGTGTTTCGGAGCGGAGGAATCGTACCCTACTGGATATGGTTCGCTCCATGATGAGTAATGCTGAGTTGCCTCTTTCATTTTGGGGACATGCGCTTCAGACAGCGGCGTACCTATTGAACTATGTTCCATCCAAATCAGTGCCTAAGACTCCATATGAAATATGGAATGGAAGAAATCCGTATCTTAAGCGATTTAAGATATGGGGTTGTCCGGCCTATGTGAAAACACAGAAACCGGACAAGTTGGAGGCACGGTCAGTTCTCTGTAAATTTGTGGGATATCCTAAAGACTCACTAGGATATCTGTTCTACCACACTGAGGAACAGAAGGTGTTTGTATCTCCCCACGCTACCTTCTTAGAAAGGGAGTTTCTTGCAAAAGAAGCTAGTGGGAGTTCGGTAGAACTGGAAGAAATTCAGCGACCACAAAATGTAACTGAAAATTTGGAGGAACCGCTAGATTCAATGACCCCAAACGAACCTCAGCCACTCCGCAGATCTGGTAGGATTTCTCATCCGCCCGAGAGATACTACGGTTTTCTCATAGACGGGGATCGAGAGGATTGCATCTTGGAAGAAGATGACCCTACCAGTTTCAGGCAGGCCATTATCAGTAGGGACTCTGATAAGTGGCAGGAAGCAATGCAATCCGAAATGGAGTCCATGTACGCCAATAAAGTGTGGACCTTGGATATTGCTCCACCTGGGGTAAAACCCGTTGGATGCAAATGGATCTACAAAAGGAAACTTGGTGTAGATGGGCAGGTGGAAACCTATAAAGCTAGACTCGTTGCAAAAGGTTTTCGTCAAAGACCTGGTTTGGACTATGACGAGACTTTTTCTCCGGTGGCTATGCTCAAATCCATTCGGATCCTACTTGCCATTGCTGCCTTCCATGACTATGAAATCTGGCAGATGGATGTTAAGACGGCTTTCCTAAACGGTTGTTTGGAAGAGTGCGTTTACATGGATCAACCAGAAGGTTTCGTAGACAGTGGGAGCAGCGGAAAGGTGTGCAAGTTGCTTAAATCCATTTATGGATTAAAGCAGGCATCGCGGAGCTGGAACATCTGTTTTGATGAGGCAATCAAGGAATTTGATTTCATCAAGAACGAAGATGAACCCTGTGTGTATAAGAAGATTGTAGGACGAACTGTCGTATTCCTAGTCTTGTACGTGGACGACATTCTTTTGATAGGAAATGACATTCCTATGCTACAATCGGTCAAGCTGTTTTTGTCACAAAGGTTCTCCATGAAGGACCTGGGTGATGCCTCGTACATTCTGGGGATCAAGATCTATAGAGATAGATCCAAGGAACTGTTGGGACTTTCACAGTCCAGGTACATAGAGAACGTACTAAAGAGATTTAGTATGGAGGGTTCCAAGCGCGGTAACATACCCGCATTGCACGGAATTACCCTCTCCAAGAAGATGTCTCCTAAGACTGACGAGGAGAGGGTTCGCATGAGCACTATACCCTACGCTTCGGCGGTAGGATCTATAATGTATGCGATGCTATGTACAAGACCAGATGTAGCTTACGCGTTGAGCACGGTAAGCCGGTATCAGTCAGACCCAGGGGAGGACCACTGGACAGCAGTGAAGAACATTCTCAAGTACCTGAGAAGGACTAAGGAGATGTTCCTGGTTTACGGTAATGGAGACCTCAGAGTCGAGTCCTTTACCGATTCAAGCTTCCAGAGTGACAAAGATGACAGCAAGTCCGTGTCGGGTTTTGTGTTTACCCTCAACGGAGGGGCGGTATGTTGGAGGAGTTCCAAGCAGGATACCGTCGCAGACTCGACGATGGAAGCTGAATACATTGCTGCAAGCGATGCCGCAAAAGAGGCGGTCTGGATTAAGAAGTTCATTAGTGAACTTCAGGTGGTTCCGTCCATTGTTGACCTAATACCTTTGTATTGCGATAACAATGGGGCTATAGCTTTAGCGAAGGAACCAAGGTCCCATCAGAAATCCAGGCACATCTTAAGGCGGTATCACCTGATCAGGGAGATCATTGATCGACAGGAGATCAAGGTACGGAGAGTGGACACAAAGGACAACACTGCGGACCCATTCACGAAGGCTTTACCCCAGACTCAGTTCGAGCGGCTGATCGAGATGATAGGTCTTCGATACGCCAGTACATGGCCTTAGTGCAAGTGGGAGATTGTTAGTGTATATGCCCTAGAGGCCATTACTGTATCATACTAGTATGTATATTACTTGATGGAAGCTTGGGATATTCACAGTTGTACAGACAATCTTGCTCAATATAGTAGTATGCTACTTGGTTTGTCTCTGCTTTAATGTGTACATGTGTGTTTATTTATTATATCACCTATACGCATTAGTAGAGCCCTTAGGATCTTTGCTTGATTACCGGCGTTGTGATGGCGATCACACTCGTGGGGGCTGGGTAATCTATGAGCACATCCTTATACAGGTCCCTGGTCGTTGGACTATCGAGACAGGGCATCGATACTCCGGAGTAGACTAGCGTATGCGCTTCTCATCCCAGTGTGGGAGACGGTCTGTCCCACAGCCGTTAGTACGTTGTACTTGGGATAGTATGCGGGTGCTCGTTAGGTTACGAGTACACTGGACAGGACTCGTCGGGAACTGTTGGTTGGTAATATACCTATCGTCAGTTATCAGTTCCCAGGTGACATGAGTACAGCTTAGTCCGCTGACTTGACACTATCACTTCGCCTCGAGTGTGTTCCCACTGTTCTTTGATTACTACCCTACCACTGCTCTACTGAGTCGTGCAAACAGGTAGTAGTTGGGAGCAGTCCCGAAGCACTTGGAGGCAGTGACGGTTAGACAGGATTCGTCTCTCCCGGTATTGGGGGTTGACATCGCGCTGTGTCTAGGAGAGCCATTACACATGTAGTCCCTGGCCAGGGCAAGCGAGATCTACTGGTAAGTTCCAGTGTTATCTCAGGGTGTATTGGGCTACACTCCGACACGACTTGTACCGCTATTAGGGGACTGGTGTTCACCGCCCCCCTAGGCCCGCCATGCGATGTATCAGACGAACAGACCGGACTGTACGGAGATTGTCACATACAGGCTCAGTAGGAGCGCAGATGGGGTTCACCTCGTCAGTCTTCTTATCGACATCTACCTGGGGACCGTTACGTACAGCTAGTGCCGCTTGCGGTCTGTGGTTAAACCCACTGCCAGCGTAGTGTCGAGTCTTTAGAGTCCCACACAGAGAGCTATTCGCCTTTAGGCAAAATGAGTAGAGGTCGCATGGTTTTGCGACAGGGTTCGTTCACATTCGCGCACTTGTGCACGTTTGCTGTCCGGACAGTTTATACTAGCGGGCTTTGGTTTAAGCCGGATCCTAGTGTATGGTTTGAGATTGGTTTTTCTCAGTGCATTCGTGTTCCTCGGATCACGAATGCGGGTGCGTAGGCACAGTTGCTTGAGATTGAGGGAGAGGACCTTGTTTAGGGTTAATGACTATTGTCATTTTATTAACCCTATTGTTTTTGTGTGTATTATTGTTAATTGATAATTAGCTTAATTATTGTGCATGGTTGTTGTTGTTGACCATTTGACTTCATTGACTTGTTGACCATGTTGACAACTTGACCATAATCATTTCATTTGGAAGATGCTCTTTGATCCTTGCAATTTGCATTAATATTGAAATGATAATGGTCACCTCTTGATTAAACCATGACAATTTTCTAGCTAATTATGGAATTAAAATATTACACACATATTAGTGAGAATGGCTCACTAATTATTCATTATCTCATATCATTTCTCTCTCTTGCTCATCCTCTCCCTCAAGCTCTCTCCCTCTCATGTGTTGAGAAACAAAAAGCTTGAGAAAAACCTCCACTTGATCTTCTCTACTCTCTTCTTGGGTTCAAGTCTTAGCATTTCTTGCACTCTAGTTACTCCTAGTTTGGAGTTGAAGCTAAAGGTCGAGGCTTTCGGGTGGATCCTTCTTTGACGGAAGAAGACAAGCAAGGTGAGGTCTTTCTACCATTCCGACGGGCAAGGAGAGAAGGACTTCGAGCTCAAGGTATAATCTTTCTACAACTTAGCTAGTTGTTAGTTTGCTTTAGCTAGTTTTTTGTTTAGCAAAGATCCTCACAAGCTCGGTCCATGTTGCCTAAGTCGATAAAAATCCGTTTTTTATTATGTTTTCCGCCTCCCCGTAAGCACCGGGGTGGGCAACGTGGACCTAACAAAATCTAATTAGGGTATTCATGGCATTATTAACATTTTAAAGTGTAGTTTAATACTTTAGTTCATGAAAATCCAAGCAAGATTGTAGTTTGTGTATTTTTGCTATAAAATTGTTAAAATTTAGGTATTTTGTAAACTAGAATTTTAGGGTTTTTGGAATTTAACGAGATTAAATTATGGGAATTGTTTTTATGACTTATGTAAGATATTTAGTGAATATTGTGGCCGTTAGATTACCCGACGCGTTGGATATCCGGAGGATACCGTCGTGGTCTTGAGATGGATGGTAGAGGCCGGTCTGGACCGACGGCGCCCTAGATATTGTGATTGAGACATTGAGATTTCGAGATATTGAGGTACAGAGGCTGTGATACAGAGATATCGAGGTATTGGGATTACGTTTTGTGCCGATACTAGGCACTGTTTTATGCTGATTTCATTATGATACCTCATTTTAAAAATACAAAGGAAATCTCACTAAATTATGAAAACAGTTTCTTCATTTACATGTATTCTGTTTTCATGCATTCATACCTCATTCATATGATATATTGCTACCTGAGGCACTGACACGGGCACATGGAATTACACTTGGGTTAGATATTTGCCCTAACCATTGTTATGGGTTGCTGGTTATATATTTGAGGATATATTATGATCATTGACCTAGGTTGCGTTATTTATGCGATTTCTTTCCGTAGATGTTTTTCTATTCACGAGTTGGCAACTCACCCCCGTTGTGCCCCAGTTTCTTACAGGTTTGCCGTACAGGTTTCATTACGGCTTTGCGGGCATAGTTTCCTTCGGGTGATTTGCTAGTAGGTGGGTTTACTTGTATCGTACCCCCATTATATATCTTGTATATCATTATTCTGTTGTATCTAGAACTTCCATCAACCAAACATGTATTTATTTTTGAGATAGAGACCAGTGATGTTATTCTTTCGACCTTAGAGTCGCGCGTTGTATTTCTGTGGTTTTCTTGTGGTTTTGAGTTTCCTTTTGGAATTTTGATCCTCGCCATTGGCGTTGTATATTATATTGCTTGTGTGGTTGTGGTCGTCGATTGACGAAGAGCTAGCTCCCGCTTGGGGATGCCTTTTTATTGATTTCGTATACTATTAATGTTGTATCCCATTTGGGGGCCAGTATTTACAAAGGAGACTCTGCCGAAATTTTCAGGAAATTTTTTGATATTTTTAAAAACCGCATAATTCGGCTTATGCTATTGAAACTACTTTCTTTACGTTGGTTTTTCCTGTACTCTACATCTTTTCTTGGTTTGGATTTCTGGGTTTTCGGTTTACTTAGATTACGTACGCCTCGAGACGTTCGTAGTTTAAGTGTCGGTCATGTTCCGTACTTTCGGGTCGTGACAGCATAAATGATTCCTCCTGAAACCTTGTTGTCGTGCTGGGCAACCCAACAGTGGTATCAGAGCCAAGCTGAAGAATTAGACGATGTTTATTAGAATCACGAAACCGAAAAACTCTGAAACACCGAAACCAAAAATCAAGTTTCTGTCAATTTTAAAATGATCTCAGAAAATTATTTTAGCAACTGCAGAATGTTGCATGTGATACAACAAGAACACTGAAAAAGTTTGAGGCCATTTCACCGGATTTTACCCGACAACATGCACAAAATATCCGGCCTTGCCGGTTTTTTAAACTCCTCTTTGAATCAAAATTTTTTAGTGTTCTTTGTGCTTGATTTTGGGGTTTTAGGTATGTTTGATTAGCCCAGTTTTCATGTGATGTTAACAGTTCTATTGGGGCTAATATGGAATGTTTCGTAGTCGTAATTCTAACATCATTTCGGGTTAATTTAGACGACGTTAAAAAGTTTGAATGAATATCAATAACCCATTTTCTCCCTTGTTGGAAATTTTCCAAAAGTTGGATTTTCTCCAAGTTAAAAACATTCAAAAATCATGCAAGTAAATCTATGGACCCTCTAGAAGAACGAAAGCCTAACTCAATTCTATGACCATCGGAACCGCCGCCAAAACCTAGGGTTTGCGGTAGTTCCGCGGCGCCATAGGTGAGGCAAGGGTTGGCCTTTCTACGGTTGGTCCATAGGTATTATGGCATGTTCTGAGTATTTTTAAACTGTGCTCAAGTGTTGAGCTCTTCAGGAAATTTTGGGTGTTTGTTGATTCGATCGGAATATTTAACATCATCTAGCTATTTTTGGAATGTGATACAATATTTGGAATTCATTTGGTTAGGCATGAAATCCGAAGTATGTGATATTTCGGGTTTATGATGTCTGAGAAGGTTACAGATTCCAAATGTTGTAGTTTGACATTTTCTTTTCTGCGACTGTAAGTGTAATATGTGGTGTATCGCCGGTTTCGTTGCTATATGTCAATGACAATTGGGATACACATATTTACTTACGTTGATGACATGTGATGTTATGTTTTGATGAGATATGTTATATTGGATCATCGTGTTTTGAATAGCCGGGGGTTTTTGCGTGAGATGAGAGTTTTTCATTTTCATTCATGTAAAAGCTTGTATATAATATTCTTTTATTGGGGCACTTCCGGGTTGAGGATGTTTTCACCTTTGCTGTATATTATTTACTTTTCCGCATTAGGATAGTCCCAAGGCGGGGAGCACAAGTAACCGGGTTCAAGAGTCCAGTGGGAGACCATCTCGAGGAGTCGAGTCCGGGTTTCTTAACTCTTGAATTGGTAGGGTTGCTTGCCGCTTTCGTAGGGGTCTAGGGATGTGGGATTCGCTATTCATCGCTACCGTAGAATCCGTGTTTTTTACTGGCTTAATATAAAACACGGAAATCCAAGTATATCTAATATTTCATATGTTGACTTTCGCTACAGATATTCTGTGATGTGATCACTTTATATGAGTGAGACGAATGCTTTATTATTATATATATGATATATAATAAACGTTGCTTATGTTTTGCACCCGTGCTAGTCTCGCCCCGCTATGCCGTTAGTTAAGTAACCCAACGGTGCATAACGGGACACCGTGACGAATGCAGATGGCATAAGCGTACGTTGTATTTTCGTTTCTTCTGTGATGCTTAGGAAGCATAAATGATGGGACTTCATTAATGAGATTAATGAAAAGAAAAGAAACCTAAAGATGTTGTAGAATCAAATTTTCAAAAAGGGTAGCTCTAGTTTTTGCTTTGCATAGCGGTATTCCTTGATGAATATCCAGCACCTCATTCGATGAGGAAAGAGCCGAGATCCCTTCACCGGGAGTGACCTCCTTAGCAAAAGTTAGCAGATGCTACAACCAACTCGGTATTGCTTTTGATTGCCTTTTTTTGTTTTTTCTTTGCATAGCGGTATTCCTTGTAGAATATCCAGCACCTCATTCGATGAGGAAAGCGCCGAGATCCATTCACCGAGAGTGACCACTTTAGCAAAACTAGCAAAAAGCCTCAAAAACACTCCTTTTCAAAATCAGTCGATTCTGCAACGATATCAAATTCATTACGCAAAAGGTTTTCCTCAAAACCTGTCGTAGCCCTCCGTCATTTTAGATAAGACCTGCTTAGTATTCGTGCTACGTTTGTTGACCTTAGCCAAGGCATAGTGTGCGGTAGCTAATTAGTGCTTATCTGCAGCATATGATGCGATTGAGTTAGGGTAGTCGTACGACTTTGTTGACCTTAGCCAAGGGTCGTACGGGTGGGTTTAATTCAATCAGGAAATGACGGGTTGAACTTGGCTAGCGCTTATGATTTGTTGACCGTAGCCAAGGTCATAAATTGCTAGGGGAAAATATTATCGGGAATTTTGAGTGTTGAAATTTGGAATGAGATTGCATACCTTCTATGAGATAGTTGGATCCCGATACCCACTGCGAGTAAGAGTTACTTCTGGGAGAGTTTTACACATCACAATTAGCCGATCAAGTAGGTATCTAGAAAGGTGTTAACGGGGTTACGCCCCTTGGAAAATGAGGTTTATTTTAATTAGGTCCGTGCGAAAGATCGGGGAACCTCCCTCAAACTACCGACACTAGCTTGGCGGAAAGGTTGGCGAACTTGTAGGGTGTAATTAATCCAGGCTAGTTTTACCTTTTAGGGTTTGAAGGAAGATTTGATTAAAACAGTGAGAGCCATCCTGATTAGATAAGATAATAACCAATCTAATCTTGCAAGAGCATACGTTGAGTGTTTTCTTCTCTCTCTCTCCAGGTAGCGACCATACCAGGCCTTAATCAAGATAATAATATGGATGTATTGACCGAACCTGCTTATTATACTGTGATGGGGAATGTTGGTTCTACTCCCACTTATAATTGTTATAAGTCCGAGCAGGAAATAGGGGAATATCCGTATTCCCATGCCACCCTAACGAAGAATGAGCATGTTGATGCATCTACTTCGTGTGTGTTCGTTACCGAGAACTGTTTCTCAGTACACTTTATGTCCTGGGTATTAGATACCGGATCAGGATCCCACATATGTAATATGTTACATGAGCTAAAGAAAGGTGGAGAACTGGGAATAGGTGATCATTCTCTAAAAGTAGGGAATGGTGCAAGTATTGCAGCCAAAGCAGTTGGAGAATATCACCTTGTATTACCAAATGGGAATACATTGATCTTGAACGACTGTTATTACATACCCTCTATGATATGTAATTTAATATCAATTTCTTTATTAGATAAAGAAGGATATAACTTTGTAGTAGAGAATAATTTTATGAGCATTTACCTAAATCAAGTGTTGATTGGGTTTGGTGCGTTATGTAACGGTTTATATGTTCTGAATCAAAACACAGTTCTTAACGTACAGAACACACAAGAGGAAGAGTTCAGAAATGAACGAATCTTTCTTATGGTATTGTAGACTAGGTCATATCAATGCGACACGACTAGCTAAGTTACATAAGGATGGATATTTGAATCCTTTCGAATTTTCATCTTATGAAACTTTCCAGTCATGTCTCAAAGGCAGGATGACCAAAACTCCGTTTACTTGACACGGAGAGAGAGTTACGGAACTCTTGGGACTGATACATAGTGATGTATGCGGTCCCATATCTACACAAGCCAGGAATGGTTCCTCGTACTTCATTACATTCACTGACAATCTCTCAATATTCAGTCATGTGTTCCTGTTGAAACACAAGTCTGAAGCTTTTGAGAAATTCAAAGAATATAAGCATGAAGTTGAGAACCAGACGGGTAAAAGTATTAAAATCCTTCGATCTGATCGGGGAGGAGAATACTTGAGCACGGAATTCCATGACTATCTAAAAGAGAATGGGATTCTCTCTCAGCTTACTCCTCCGTATACACCACAGCACAACGGTGTATCGGAGCGGAGGAATCACACCCTATTGGATATGGTGCGCTCTATGATGAGCACCGCTGAGTTACCTATTTCCTTTTGGGGTTATGCACTTGAGACAGCAGCATACCTATTGAATAGAGTTCCAACCAAATCAGTGCCTACTGCTCCATATGAGATATGGAATGGGAAGAGACTGTCTCTTAAGCGAGTTAAGATATGTGGTTGTCCGGTCTATGTCAAATGGCAAAATCCGGACAAACTCGAGGCGTGGTCAGTTCTTTGCTAGTTTGTGGGATATCCAAACAATTCGTATGGATATCAATACTACCTCAGTGAGGAACAAAATGTGTTTGTTGCTCAACATGCCACCATTTTAGAAAAGGAATTTCTTGTAAAAGAGATTAGTGGCAAAGAGGTAGAGCTGGAAGAAGTTCCAACCGCACAAACTACAGAAGAAGATTTTTTAGAGCCGGAGGATTCGATAGTTCCCAACGAACCTCAGCCTCTCCGCCAATCTACTAGGGTTCCTCATCCACCTTAGAGATACTACGGTTTTCTCGTTGATGGTAGAAGCGAGGATTGCATCAAGGGAGATGATGACACAACTAGCTTCGAGCAGGCCATCACGAGTAGGGACTCTGTGAAATGGCAGGATGCAATGCGATCTGAGATGGAATCCATGTACACCAAAAAAGTATGGACTTTTGAAGATGCTCCTGAAGGGGTAAAACACATCGGAAGCAAGTGGATCTTCAAGAAAAAACTTGGTGTAGATGGAAAAGTTGAGACTTTCAAAGATAGACTTGTTGCAAAAGTTTTTCGTCAACGACCAGGTGTAGATTATGATGAAACCTTTTCTTCAGTGGCCATGCATAAGTCCATCCGGATCCTACTTGCCATCGCTGCATACCATGACTACGAAATCTGGCAGATGGATGTTAAGACCGCCTTTATAAATGGTGATTCAGAAGAGAGCGTGTACATGACTCAGCCAGAGGGCTTCGTAGACAATGGAAGCAGCGGAAAGGTGTGCAAGCTGCTTAAATCCATCTACGGGTTAAAACAGGTATCGCGGAATTGGAACATCTGTTTTGATGTGGTAGTCAAAGAGTTTGACTTCATCAAAAACGTAGATGAACTTTGTATATACAAGAAGGTGGCAGAGAGTAAGGTCGTCTTCCTCGTATTGTACGTGGATGATATACTCTTGATAGGAAATGATGTTCCTATGCTGCACTCGGTCAAGCTCATCTTATCAAAAGATTCTCAATGAAAGATCTAGGTGATGCCTCCTACATCTTGGGGATTAAGATCTATAGATATAGATCTAAATGGATAATGGTTTTGTCCCAATCCAGGTACATTGACACCATACTAAAAAGGTTTACTATGGAAGATTCCAAGTGTGGAAATTTACACACGATCTCAGAACTCACTCTCTCCAAAGAGATGTCTCCTAAGACTGATTTAGAGAGAGCTCACATACAAGGGATACCCTATAATTCGGCAATAGGCTCTATCATGTACACAATGTTATCTACCATACCCGATGTAGCATACTCACTAAGTATAGTGAGTAGGTATCAAGCAGATCCAGGAGAGAATCACTGGACAGCTGTGAAAACATTCTCAAGTACTTGAGAAGGACTAAAGAGTTGTTCTTGATGTATGTTAACGGTGAACTCCAAGTGGAGTCCTTTATCGATTCGAGCTTCTAGAGTGATAAGGACGACTCTAAGTCGGTTTCGGGATTTGTATTTACCCTCAATGGAGGGGCGGTTTGTTGGAAGAGTTCCAAGCAGGAAACCGTGGCAGACTCGACAATGGAGGCTGAATACATCGCTGCTTACGATGCTACTAAAGAAGCTGTCTGGATGAAGAAGTTCATAAATGGACTTGGAGTGGTTCCATCCATCGATCATCTAATACATTTGTATTGTGATAACAATGGAGCAGTGGTGTTCATATCAGAATTTTGCATTATTATATTCCCCATTCTTAATCATATTACAAATAAATAGGTGTTTTTGATCCATGTCTGCTAAATAGTTGCAGGTTATAGGTTCACAGAACAATACAGTGAAATTCAGGAAAATACGTTACAAATGTGAGACTACGACCAACAAATAGATGAATCTGTTTGATGCTGCCTCCCAGTTTAAGGAACAAATAAAGATCAATGAACAGTTCAATTGCACAAAGCACAAGGGCAGCACAAGATTCAAGACTTCAACGCGAAGCTAACGGTAAAAGTCCACAAATTCTGCAATGCTGGAAATCTGTAAGAAAATAGAAGAGATTCTGAGGAACCAAATGAAGAAAACAGAAGGAAAAGACAACTTGAAGCAACCCTAAAGAACTGAGTCTAAGAGCTCACCATATGGCCGCGGAACCGCGGCCAAATAGGGCATTCTGCCACGGATCCGCGGCCATGCAGTGCACGTGTCGGTGGGTGTCGGTGCTTTGACCCGACTTTCTTAGGGTAGTCTTGTAATTTCAAATGTGGATCAGATGTAAACCCTAGGGTTTCTCCTATCTATAAATAGGAAAGTTGAGAGCCTAATTAGGTATGCCTCTTTTGGGTGCCTCTTTTGAGATGCCACCTTTTATTTTCTAGTCTAAAATTTTAATTCCTTTGTAATCGTCAAGAGTGCATAAATAAAGTAAGACTTTTTATCTGAATTTAATTCTTGTATTTTTATCTGTTCTTTTAATATCTTCTATTTTATTTTGTCTTTTATTATTTGCAACTTAGATAGTTTTTAAAATAAAACATAAAAATGAATTCCATTGTTAATACTCTAATGAGTGAGCAATTCCTCACTTGTTAGGGTTAGGATTGGGAAGGATTAAGAGAAGTCAATCTCTCTCTCTCCTTTCTTTGCCCATATAATTTTTATAATAGGACTCTGTTTAAATTAACCACACACCGCTTACTACGGCACCCTATCCTACAAGATAGCGGTGATTCCCTAGTTAGACTGGTTGTTATTGATTTAAATAGAGGTTAGGGCTAAGAGTTAAGAAAGTACGGATAAGGACTAAAAGGAAGAAACTAAGTTTCTTCCTAGTCGTGCTAATCCCCTTTGTTGACTATTACCCTAACACCTATATTCTTGACTAGGACATTGAAAGCAGTGAGTAGAATTCTTATTCCAAATCAACATAATCCTAACCCTAGCAAGCCTTTAAATTGATTTAATCTCATTCTTAAATTTTAAAACAAAACCCGACTTGATCGGATTAACTCGTTAGAACATAAAGAAAATGAATCCATCTTCCTGTGGGCCGACCCGTACTCAACCGGCTAGCTACCAAGTGACACCGTTATTGATTGCGGTATATTCTTAATTCTTTATTTTAAAACGCACACGCACAAAACTTCGAACAATCAAATGGCGCCATTACCGGGGAGACGGTAGTCTCTTTCTTTGTGTAATTTCGGGTTAAATTTTTTTTAAAAAAAAATATAAAATTTGAAAAATTTTAAAACAAAAAATAAAATAAAATAATAATAAAAATCATATTGTTCTTTTTGAAAGGTTTTTGTGCAAGTGTGCAGGAAAAGAAGACGGAAAGATTCAGATTTGGAAAAAAAAAACCAGTGAACAAATCAATAAACAGATGATCTGAACAGACAGAGGAGAATCATAACAACAAACAGAAAAATTTTGGAGATCCAAACTAACAGAACCACGGCGGATATATGCAGTTGACCGCGGCCAGTGACGTCAGCATCCCAAAATTCTCTGTAAGTATTTTTGTCCTCTCTTCTACCCTCTGAACTCCACTGAAAAATTTTCCTGCAGGGTTCTTTGCGCAAAATTCTTCTCTCTCTCCAATAAATTGTTTTTGTGCAGGATTCTTTGCGCTGCTAAATAAAAAAAAATTGCAAGTGTTTTAGATTTTTGTGTGTTAATTGCTTTGCATATTTAAAACGGACTTTTAAGTAGCTCTAACACCAATCAAGATTGGGTGGGGATTTCATTATCCTTCCTAAGACCCCAAAATCACAAAAAGCATATGCATCAACCCTTGAGTTAATTAAAAAATATCTAGACTCAGCCAACTAAGGACTGTCGCGCTCATTAGGACAGAGGAAGGTTGTGGGCATTCAGTCGTTTATCTAAACCTGATTTTGTGGTGTCTAGGCTAGACAAGTGAGAAAGGTAACTTTAAAAGGCCCGTCTCATGGTGATTCGTGAGCAGATCCCTCCTTTCTTCATTTGTGCTTACCTGGCAACAATTGGCGGTGAAGAGGCGATTTGAGGGATATCTCACAACTTGTCGCTTTGGAACAGTTAGGAGCTGTCTAGTTGTCTTAGGAGACCCTAGCTCTAGGATTGATTATGCATGTTTCAATTGTGATTGTTTGAAATTGTGTCGTTGTTCCGTACAAATTTTTGCAAAACTCTTTCTAAAAAACACTTTCAAAAATTTCAAAACTCCAAAAACAAACAATTTTTTTTAAAAAATGTATAAAAAAATATTGATAAAAATCACATTCTTTTTCTTCTCCTTTCCCTCATCACATCATGGGTACCCCACCTCGCAAAACTCTTGCGGAACTTTGGTACCCTTAATCAGACATTACTTCCTACGCTCATTGTTTTGGTCGAATTTCGGACGACCCCTCTATGCCCAAAATTTCTTTGAAAGATCGAATAGACGCGTTTAGGGCATCCAGTTGGACTCCGCAATCCACCTTATATCAACCATTTCAACCTTCACCACCTTCTTACGTTGATACTCCTTTTTCGAGTCCTGTAGTAACTCTGAAACCCATGTCTATTGCTGAACATATTGAACAATCTCGTAACCGATCTTTCACTCCTTTCACCACTGCGAATTCTTTGGATCAACAATTCCATTCACCTTCTTATCCAAATGTTGATCCTACTCCTGTCCAACCATTCAATTCCTACCAGTCCTACCCGACTTTGGCACCTTCCCTAGACATTGCTTCTACACATCCATTTAGGAGTTTCCAGTATCCAAAAAACTTTTAATCTTTTACTGAAACCCCTTCACAACCTATGTCTAGTCTGGAACAGTCGTTGGAAGATTTTATGGTAGCGTCAAGACAACAGATGATGGATTTGAATGCGTCCATGGCCACCTTTATACAACCTAGTAACCCGGTAGCTAGTTTCCAACTAGCTCTAAATTTTCCAGTAAAAGATGAGGCGTTGGACAGATTGAGAATTTGAGTGGAGAGAGTGAGCTGTGCACCCTTTCAAATCAAACCTACCCATACCCAATTGAATCCCACAATTCCGGTTTTGAATGTCTATCAAGTGTTCCAAATGATTCACCAGTTGAAGATAAAACGTTTAATGAGTTGAGCGACTTTGTAGTGTTTGATTTGCCAGATTTTGAAGGGTCCCTTTCGAGTGAACCCACACCCAATCCTTTTGACCTCTACACCTCCACTCTAGAACCTGAATTGATAAAAATCCATGCTTTTGATGAGGTGTCTAAAAAAATTGATTTTCACTTGATTAAGGATATTGACGCTGGGAATATTTTGGATGATGAACCCGCAAATTTGACTGAATTTTTCTCTCCAATTCATCATCCCGAGTCATTAAATGTTTCTCCCAAACATCATATGCGTCTTGATTTTGTTGAGAATGGCATGGATAAGCTAAAATTTGAGGAGAGTATTGAGGAAATTATTGAGGATGAAGCAGTTTTACTTGAGAAGTCGGATTTTCCAATTCATTCTATCCCTTTCAATGACTGCGCAAACCCTCCTGAATCTTTAACCGATACCCTTCCTCAATCACTTTCATCCATCCTTGTTCCGACATTGCAAGAAACCGTTACACTTTCATTTTCAATGTCTGGTTTACCAAGTTCGACGTACCCATGTTTTCTCACGAATCTTGAGGGATTTGACCTCATTTCTCAGTGGGCTGATAGATTAGCACAATCGCTTTTTACACATCGGTCATTACAAATTGTGCTAATTTATACACTCCATCTCCACCCTCAAGTTCGTATTCAACTTCTTTCTCCCACTTTCTCTGGTTCTTCTTCTAATCTTCCTTTAATGATAGCGAGTATTAATGAATCACAATCCGATATTTTGAGTTCGATAATTCTAGAAAAACAACTTGATTTAAACTCTTTTGAGAATAAGGTAGATGAGCCTTATGAGTCTCCTAGCTCCATAATTTTTGAAAAATCAAGTATGTTGAATTCTGGCGCGACACTTATTGACATTGAAACGTTCAATCGGACCATCGATGGAAGTTTCGAAGATATTTTCGCCGACGAAATCGCATTCGTAAACGACACGAATTTTGTGATTAATCAACCTCCACCTAAAGAAGTCGAACCACCACCATTTCTTTTTCCCTTCCGCCATTCTTCTCCTCCACCGAGACCGTATACTGCTTTTATCTCCACATAGTCTCATGTGTTTCTCATGTCTTTTCTCTACACTCCATTCTTTCACCAACCACACCATTATAACGATAAAAATTTTGAATGGTTGGTGCTAACCTTTGGCCTGTGTAAGGCCTTGTATAGCTTGATACTGTGTTTTCTCCCCCCTAACTCTGAACTTTAACGCTTAAACAGTGGAAACACTGTTTCACTTAAGTTTGGGGGGGGGGGCTTTTTGTGTAAATATATTTTGTTTTCTTTTTCTGTTAATAATAAAAAAAAATATAAAAAATTAATAAACAAACAAGGGAATGCCGACAATTTTGACCTTCTTGGTGTAGCCTAACAGTGAGGACACTGTCAAGTTTAAGTTTGGGGGTGTGCTCGGTAAGCTTTCTTCCTTCGCATTCATGTGTATATTTTTGCATTTGCATACTTATTTTAAAATCCACAAAAATAAAAAATAAATTATAAATTATAAAAATTGAAAAGTTCAATTTTGGCCATATTTGACTTAAGTTCAACATGACGGTTGAATAGTTAGGAAAAACTAGATCCTAAACTTAGTAAATTAAAAACCCTAAAAATAACCTTTCTTAAAGTTTAACTATAGAAAATATATGTCATTGCAGTTTATTTAGAAATAGACAAATTTTGAGTTCAGTTCTTGGGCTAAGTCAAAATAAGGGAAGAGTATTGAATTTTTATTTGAAGTTTGAAAAATAATTCTGAAGCTTAAGTCTAAATTCTGAAAATATATACCCTACAACTTGCACAAACACGCACCTTGAAACTTGGAATAGTAGAGCATATCTTGAAATGCTCTTGTCTAAAATCCTTAGTATGAAGGAAAAGAAAATAAAAGTACAAGTGTGAATAAAGAAAAAAAAATGAACACTGGTTTTGTAATTACTTAAGGCAGCATAAATAAAAAAATATAGCGAGGGTGCTTTATCACCTAGTACCTTAGACCAACTGGTTTGGGAGTCACTGCTAAGCCTTAGGTATTACAAGACGAGGAATTACGCCTAAATGCGCAAACACATTTTGTAATCGGTCGTTTAGTACCTCAAGAAGTATTAACGGACACATGAAGGATGTGTGAGAAATTTCATCTAAAATTCACCAACTAAAAGTATTTTGGAAGATGGACAAGAGTATAATAGCTAGAATTGAGTTTCCAAGTGTAGGGGTGATACATACATACACGTAGGGGTATATGATTGGGGTTTGGATGAGAGATAGGAATGAAAGATAGGGCTTATACCTTCAATAGAGATGATAAAAATTCCTAAGTTGAGATGGAACCTTAGAAGGAAAATTCAAAAGATGCTGAAAGCTTAATAAATTTGCGAAACCTATACGATCTTAAATTAGATGAAAAGTGAGTGTGAAAAATATGGGTTGATGATTTCTAAGTCAAAGATAATAGAATTTCTTGCTAGAATACTGAATTGAAGAATGAAAGTCAACAGGCCAAATTGATTGGATTTTGTGGGTAGTATCCGCTGAAAACCCTCAGGAGACAACACTCCTCCTACTAGGGACACCTAGAGATTTAACAGCTTGTTTCACGAGCTTAGTGCAATCGTGATTCCTTGCGAAAGTGAGGTTAGGTCTTTTCGAGAATAAATTGGCTTTGCTCGGGACGAGCAAAAGATAAGTTTGGTGGTATTTGTTCATATCGGAATTTTGCATTATTATATTCCCCATTCTTAATCATATTACAAATAAATAGGTGCTTTTGATCCATGTCTACTAAATAGTTGCAGGTTACAGGTTCTCAGAACAATACAGTGAAATTCAGGAAAAGATGTTACAAATATGAGACTACGACCAACAAATAGATGAATCTGTATGATGTCGCCTACCAGTTTAAGGAAAAAATAAAGATCGATGAACAGTTCGATTGCACAAAGCACAAGAGCAGCACAAGATTCAAGACTTCAACGTGAAGCTAATGGTAAAAGTCCACAAATTCTGCAATGTTGGAAATCTGGAAGAAAATAGAAGAGATTCTGAGGAACCAAGTGAAGAAAACAGAAGGAAAAGGCAACTTGAAGCATCCCTAAAGAACTGAGTCCAAGAGCTCACCATATGGCTGCGGAACCGCGGCCAAATAGGGCATTCTGCCGCGGATCCGCGGCCGTGCAGTGCACGTGTCGGTACACGTGTCGGTGCTTTTACCCGGCTTTCTTAGGGTAGTCTTATAATTTCAAATGTGGTTCAGATGTAAACCCTAGGGTTTCTCCTATCTATAAATAGGAAAGTTGAGAGTCTAATTAGGTGTGCCTCTTTTGGGTGCCTCTTTTGAGATGCCTCTTTTTATTTTCTAGTCTAAAATTTTAATTCCTTTGTAATCATCAAGAGTGCATCAATAAAGTAAGACTTTTTATCTGAATTTAATTCTTGCATTTTTATCTGTTCTTTTAATATCTGCTATTTTATTTTGTCTTTTATTATTTACAACTTAGATAGTTTTTAAAATAAAATATAAAAATGAATTCCATTGTTAATACCCTAATGAGTGAGTAATTCCTCACTTGTTAGGGTTAGGATTGGGAAGGATTGAGAGAAGTAGATCTCTGTCTCTCATTTCTTTGCCCATATAATTTTTATAATAGAACTCTATTTAAATTAACCACACAACGCTCACTACGGCACCCTATCCTATAAGATAGCGGTGATTCCCTAGTTAGACCGGTTGTGATTGATTTAAATAGAGGTTAGGGCTAAGAGTTAAGAAAGGACGGACAAGGACCAAAAGGAAGAAACTAAGTTTCTTCCTAGTCATGCTAATCCCCCTTGTTGACTATTACCCTAACACCTATATTCTTAACTAGGGCATTGAAAGCAGTGAGTAGAATCCTTATTCCAAACCAACCTAATCCTAATCCTAGCAAGCCTTTAAATTGATTTAATCTCATTCTTAGATTTTAAAACAAAACCCGACTTGATCGGATTAACTCGTTAGATTATAAAGAAAAAGGAATCCATCTCTCTGTGGACCGACCCGTACTCAACCGGCTAGCTACCAAGCGACACCGTTATTGATTGCGGTATATTCTTAATTCTTTATTTTAAAACGCACACGCACAAAACTTCGAACAATCAAGTGGCTTTGGCCAAGGAACGCAGGTCCCATCATTGATCCAGACATATTCTGAGGCGGTATCACCTGATTCGGGAGATAATTGATCGTCAGGAGAGTTGACACGAAGAATAACACGGCGAGGTCAGGAGAGTTGACACGAAGAATAACACAGCGGATCCACTCACAAAGGCCATACCCCAGATACAATTTGAGAGACTCTTCGGGATATTGGATATGAGATACTACAACAACTGGCCTTAGTGCAAATGGGAGATTGTTAGTTATATGTGTGCCATAGAGGCCATTATTGTACATATGTTATATATTATAGTGGATGCTTGGACATATAGAGAGAGGACTTTCTTGCTCGACATGATAGTATGCTATCTGGTTGCTATTTGTATTAACATGTAGACTTGTATTGTGATACTGTCTTGCTCTCACTTGTTGATAAAGCCCTTAGGATGTGTACTTGACTACAAGGACTATGATGGAGATCATACTAGTGGGCCCAGGTGTCGGCTATAGTGCCCTCAAGTTAATTATTGGATCACAGCAATGTGATTGCAATGATTGAGGGAGGACCTATACCGGTAGAACAGTCTTACTCGAGATGATAGTATACTCTCTGGTTTGTCTTTATCATCGTGTACATACTTCAGGTGACATCACAGATCACTATTACATGTTGATAGAGCCCAAATGATTTTTGCTTGAATACCAGCAGTATGATGGTGATCATATACGTGAGAGTTGGGTAGTCTATAAGCACATCCTTAAAGTGTCCCTGGTAGTGGGAGTTTCGAGACTGGGCATCGATACTAAATGAGTAGACTAGTGTATACAGATCGAGACCCCGACGAGGGACGGTGGATGGTCTCACAAGCCATTGGTGTCATTTGGTTCACCTAAGATAGTATACAGGTGCTCATTGGGTTATGAGTACACCGAACGGACTCGCAGGGGCACTGCTGATTGGTACTATACCTATCGTCAGGAGCAGTTTCCAGGTGACATGAGTACATCTTAGTCTGTTGACTTGACATTGCTACTTTGCCTCAAGTGTGTTCCCACTGTTCTTTGATTGCTACCCTACCACGGCTCAAAGGAGTCGTACAAACAGGTAGTAGTTGGGTGCAGTCCCCAAGCACTTGGAGGTAGTGGCAGTTAGACAGGATTCGTCTCTCCCAGTATTGGGGGTTGATATCGCACCGTGTTTGGAGAGCCATTACACAAAGTCCTTGGCCAAGGCAAGTGAGGTTTACTGGTAGGTATTCCAGTAGTTTCTCAAGGTGTTCTGGGCTACACTCCGACATGATATATACCACTATTGGGGGTCTGACGTTTACCATCCCCCTAGGCCTGATATGCGATACTCATAGAAGAACAGACTGGAATGTACGGAGATTGTCACAGACAGGCTCAGTAGGGTTTCAGGATGAGTTCGCTCATCGGCCTCCCTTTTGCTTAATACCTGGGCAGCCGTTACGTACAGCTAGTACCACTGACGTGCTTGTGGTTAAACCCACTGCCAGTGTATTGACGAGTCTTTAGAGTCCCCCACAGAAAGTTTCCCAAGTTCGGGCGAAACGTTGTAGAGGCCGTATGGTTTTATGGAAGGGTTCGATCATATACGTGCACTTGTGCACGGATCATGATTGGACGGATCATACTAGTGAGCTTTGGTTTAAGCTGGATCCTAGTATTATATTGTTGGATTACTTTCGTCTCGTAGTATTCGTATTCAGTCGGAATACGGATGCGGGTATGTATATACGGATGAAGGGTATTCTTGTGATCCGTCACGAGTTTACTTTAGTTTATGCCATTTCTTTTTGGATTAAACTTTTGGTTTAAAGTTTAATTAGGTGGAAATTGTGAGCATAAGTTTTAACCTAGGGCATTGATTATGGCATGTGCTATTTTGGTGACTCATGGTGTGATTTTTTGTGCTATGTCCATTTTCTTTATTGTTTTTTGGTGTGGGATATTTTGTGGAGGAAGAAAGGGCAGCCACATAAAGTGGTGTTTTGGTTCTTGATTGGTTACTAGAGCTCTCACAAAATATCTCACAAAATAGCATTGCCATTTTCTTCCCTAGATTTTTCTTGTGCTCACAACTCTTCACTCATGGCTTCTTCTTCAACCTCCACTCTATCCCTCACATGTGTTGAGAATCCTAGAGTGTATTGAGACAAAGTAATCACACACTATCTCTACTTCACCTTGGACATGTCGGCTAGCAAATTTCATGTCCGAGTTGCTTCGGTTTGAAGCGGGAGCCCGTATAAAGAATCCTCGACTTGGAGACACTTCGAAGAGCGAGATCGGAGAGCGGGTTTGTTTGGGGGAAGCCACAAGGAACTTGGCGAAGAGATTGAAGACTGAAGGACATGGATCGATCGGTATAATCTTTGAACTCTCTTTATAGATTGCTAGTTAACGGTTAATGGTTCGATTCGGGTTATTGGTTGTGGTAGCGCCAAGTTATAAAAGTTTTTATTCCGCATTTGGCCTCGGATTGGCAGCCGGGGCGCTGCCATAACCCAACACCAGGGTAGTCCACAAGTTCATCCTTTAATTGTTCCCAGTCGAGGGTATATCGAGACAGGGCATCGATATTCCAGAGTAGACTAGCGTATAAGCTTCTTGACCCATATGATGGGCGATGAATTATCCCACATCCATTGGTGTTTGACATCAAAGATGGTATACGGGTGCCTAGTAGAGACTCGCCGAGGAATCCAATGTGGTAGTATACCTATCGTTAGATAGCAGTCCTCTAGTGACACTGGTACAGGTTAGTATGTAGACCCGAGATGGTCATAGAATCTTATGCGGCTCCCACTGTGCTTTGATTTCCTCCCTACCATGCTCAAAGGAGACGTGCAAACAAGTGGATTTTGGGTACAGTCCCGAGTAGCATGGAGGCAATGAGCGATAGGAGGGGTTTCGTCTCTCCCGGTATTGGGGGTTGATGTTGCGCTATGCTCGATTGGCTATAACTGGAAGTCTCTGGACAGGGATGCTGCTGAGATTTACTGATAAGTGTTATCAGTAGTTTCTCAAACCGTTATAGGCCAGACACTGGCATGAATTATCATGTTACTGGGGTCTAACGATTTCCACACCTAGACTTGATATGCAACATATCAGACGAAGATACCGGACTGTGCGGTAGTCTTACTGATAGGCTTCATGGAGACTGTGGATAGGCTTGCTTATTGATCTTCATATCGCTCAATACCCGGATAGCCGTTGCGTCCAGCTAGTACCGCTGACAGCTTGTAGGTGACTGATGTGATCATCACCTACTGCTGGCGTATTGACGAGTCTTTAGAGTCCCACACAGAAATTCCCTGGTTCAATCGAAATAAAGTAGGACACATATGTGATATGTGTGTGGGCCTGAGTAAATACGTGTATGTGATACCGTATTGTAATCTGGCAGTTATATGTTATCGGTTCGGTTATATGTGATATAACCAGATTGTCGAATCAAGTGTTGATTTAATAATGTGATATACAGATAAATGATATTAGTCGGTCATATGTGATATAACCGGATTATTAAATCAAGTGTTGATTTAATAATGTGATATATATTATATGTGATATAATTATATCTTAACTAATATCATTTGCTCACTAATTATTCTTCATTATAAATATGTTAATATATATGATATATATATATATATATATATATATATAATAATGAAGCATGGCATATGAATTTCTATTTTGTGAAAATAGAAATGAGATGGAAAATGAGAGCATGATTGCAAGCATGGGATTTATACTTGTTTATTCATCTTGACTCACTGTTCAAGCATGGTTGCAATTTTATATTGCAAAATTACATGCTTGAATGTGTGTGGGTCAAGTGTTTCCATTCATTCTTGAGTTCATTCTCAACACTTGGCCTTTTTCTTGAGTTGCTCCATGGTTGCTCTCTAGCTTCTTCTTCCTCCTCATGTCATGGTTCAAGCTTCAACCCTCACATGTGATGTGAACCATGAAGGTTGAACACAAACTTGCGAGCTTTTAACATCCCCTACTTCACCATCCTACACTTGACTAGCGATCGATTGTAGCGTGTTTCCTATGCTAAAGAGTTTAGTGTAGAGGTAGCTTGAGTTGGAGGGACTTCGCGTGGATCATCTTCGGCATAAAGGTCATCGGAAAAAGCTCGTCCAACGCCTCAAGTGGAGCCTAGTGGAGTCGCGGGACTACTACATGGAGCATGTGAAATGAAGGATTGGTCTACAATGGTTGTATTCCTTATTCACTTGATGTAAAGTTGTTTACATTCTTGTGTCGTCTAATTCTCTAGTTAAGATTCTTGGGTTAGTGTTATTTAGCATGGCAAATTTTTGAAAACGGCATGGATGATGCCTCCCGAAACCTTGTTGTCATGCTAGGCAACCCAACAAATACATCGCTGCCAACGAAGTTGTCTGGATGAAGAATTTCATTGCTGAGCATTGTGTGGTTCCATCCATTAAGCATCCAATACTTGTGTATTGTGATAACAATTGAGTGGTGGCTTTGGCCAAGAAACCCAGGTCCCATCAGAGATCCAGACATATTCTGAGGCGGTATCGCCTGATCCGGGAGATAGTTGATCGCCGGGAGATCGAGGTCAGGAGAGTTGACACGAAGAATAACACGGCGAATCCACTCACGAAGGCCATACCCCAGATACAATTTGAGAGACTCTTCGGGATGTTGGGTATGAGATATTACAACAACTGGCCTTAGTGCAAGTGGGAGATTGTTAGTAATATGTATGCCCTAGAGGCCATTATTGTACATATGATGTATATTATAGTGGATGCTTGGACATATATAAAGAAGACTTTCTTGCTCGACATGATAGTATGATATCTGGTTGCTCTTTGTCTTAACAAGTAAACTTGTATTGTGATACTGTCTTGCTCTCACATGTTGATAAAGCCCTTAGGATGTGTACTTGACTACCAGGACTATGATGGAGATCATACTAGTGGGGCTAGGGTAGTCCACAAGTTCATCCTTTAATTGTTCCTAGTCGAGGGTATATCGAGACATGGCATCGATATTCCAGAGTAGACTAGCATATACGCTTCTTGACCCATATGATGGGCGATAGATGATCCCACATCCATTGGTGTTTGACATCAAAGACGGTATACGGGTGCTCAGTGGAGACTGGGTACACTGAACATGACTCGCCGAAGACTTCTATGTGGTAGTATAACTATCGTCAGATAGCAGTCCTCTGGTGACACTGGTACCGGTTAGTTTGTAGACCCGAGATCGTCATAGAGTCTTGTGCGGCTCCTGTAAGTCCGTGTCACGCACCCCGCGTGACCGCGGGGAGGCGGAAGTTGTGAAAAACAATTTTTTAAACATCGCAACATGGACTCGAGCTCCCGGATCATGTCTAAACCCTAACTTGCATGCCTTGTAAAGAGGTTATCTACTCGTATAAGAGATTATACCTCACGATACAAGTCCTTCGGGTCTTCATCGTCGTCCTCCTCATCATCATAGGCTCCAAGGATTGTAACGGAGCGTGGCTTCCTCGTCGGCTTCCTCGAGTCAAAGACGATCCACCCGAGAGTCTATAGTCCGAGCTCCAACCTCAACTCCGAGGTAACTAGGGCAAGTAGCTTGCTATACTAGATGGCCTAGGTGATGTAGAGAGTGAAAATGGAATGCTTTGTCTCTTTGAACCCTAGGTTTCTCAACTCATGAGACAATTAGGGTTTGTGTGAGAGTAGAAGTGAACTTGAGAAATGAGAGAGGAACTTGTGAACCCCTTGAAAAGAGATGGCTGACCTAAAGATAAAGAATGAGTCATATGAGATATTTTGGAGATAAATATCTCACAAGCTTCACAAAATATCTATTTTGTCAAGTGTGATTCACCTTGTATCCATGCATGATTCAATGTTCACAATCCACCTCATTTCTCCACCTAATTGTTTTAATCTCAAAAAGAAATCAAAACCCTAATAGGTCTCCCTTCAAGAAGCTTTCCCGAAGTATTTACGAGAATGCCCCTCATCCGTATATACATACTTGTATCCGCATTCCGAAGAATATGAATACAAAGAGACGAAACAATCCATCAATACAATAGTAGGATCTGGTTTAAACCAATGCCCACTAGTATCGTCCTCCCAAACATCATACGCACACAAGTGCACGTACGTGATCGAAGCCCAGTCGTAAAACCATACGAACTCTACATCTTTCGCCCGATGCAGGGAAACCCTCTGTGTGGGACTCTAAAGACTCGACAGTACGCTGGCAGTGGGTTTAACCACAAACCTCAAGTGGTACTAGATGCACATAACGGCTACCCAGGTATCTGTCGATAAGAAGGCCGATGAGCAAACCCATCTGAACTCCTACTGAGCCTGCATGTGACAAACTTCGTACAGTCCGGTCTGTTCGTCAAAGAGTATCGCATATCGGGCCTAGGGGGATGATAAACGTCAGACCCCTAATAGCGGTATAAGTCACGTCGGAGTGTATCCCAGAACACTCTGAGAAACTTCTGGAATACCTACCAGTAAATCTCACTTCCCCTGGCCAGGGACTTTGTGTAATGGCTCTCCAAACACTGCGCGATATCAACCCCCAATACCGGGAGAGACGAATCCTATCTAACCGCCACTGCCTCCAAGTGCTTCGGGACTGCACCCAACTACTACCTGTTTGCACGATTCCATTGAATTGTGGTAGGGTAGTAATCAAAGTACAGTGGGAACACACTCGAGGCGAAGTAGCAGTGTCAAGTCGACGGACTAAGCTATACTCATGTCACCTGGGAACTGCTACTCGGCGATAGGTATAATACCCATCAGCAGTTCCCGACGAGTCCTATCCGGTGTACTCATAACCTAATGAGCACCTGCATACTATCTCCAGTACGACGTACTAATGGCTGTGGGACAGACCATCTCCCCTGCTGGGATGAGGAGCGTATACACTAGTCTACTTTGGAGTATTGATGCCCCGTCTCGATAATCCTACAACTAGGGACCTGTATAAGGATGTGCTTATAGACTACCCAGCCCCCACTAGTGTGACTGCCATCACAATGCTGGTAATCAAGCAAAGATCCTAAGGGGTCTACTAATTTGTATAAGCGATATGCTAAAACACATACACATATCGAAGTAGAAACAAACCATGTAGCATACTACCATTTGAGCAAGACTGTCAATACAACTGTGAATATCCCAAGCTTCCTTTAAGTAATATACAAACCAGTATGATACAATAATGGCCTCTAGGGCATACATCACTAACAATGTCCCACTTGCACTAGGGCCATATACTGGCGTATCGCAGACCTATCATCTCGATCAGCCTCTCGAACTGTTTCTTAGGGATTGCCTTCGTGAGTCGATCTGCAATGTTATTGATCAGTCGAAAATATTGCATTTTTAACACATCAATTTCCCTACTATTTGCAATCATCTAAAGGTGTTTGGTATAAATATAGCACATATTAGCAATTCGTCAGTAAAATACCAAATAACATGTGTTATACATTATAACTGGCATTTTGAGGGAAATTGTGTGTTTATTATTGCACGCATGATCTTTGTATATCGCCACACTTGTCTCGAGATTGTGTGCAGGAAATTCCAGGAAAAAGAGCCGGAACTGCTAAAAGTGCTCATAAAATATGCCAAGTCCAAGACTTGTGATCTGGCAGAGAACAAGAAAGTATAAAAATATTCCAGACATCAGAAAAGTGCCATAAAGCCAACAGAAGACAACACCAGAAATTGCTTGCAGTAACTCACCAAGATGGCGGCGGATCCGCGGCCGAGTTGGCCGATCCGCCGCGGATCTGCGTCTTTGTTAGCTCATCATCGCGTCAAAATTCTCCACGTGGCTTCTTGTAACGGCCAAGCTTCCAGAAGACTCCCAAAGAGCACGTGGCTTCTTCTAGAAGGCTCTGCAGAACAAACTCACTCTAGAATATTCCTTGCAACAACCTTATTCTAGAAGGCTCTCTCCAACAACCTTCTTCTAGAAGCCTCCCTATAACAACTTTCTTCTAGAAGCCTCCTTGTAACAACTTTCTTCTAGAATATTCCCTCTAACAACCTCACTCTAGAATATTCCCTCTAACAAACTCATTCTAGAAGGCTCTCTCCATCAACCTTATTCTAGAATATTCCCTCTAACTAACTTCTTCTAGAAGACTCTCTCTAACAACCTAGCTTTGGAGGGAAGATTCAAATGAGTGGTTATAAAAATAGATCTAGATCTAGAATTTGGAGGTTGTTGAAATTGGTGGGAAAAAAATTATAGATCCAAATCAAATTTAAATCAAATTGGGTGACACAATTTGATCAAAAGAATCAAGATCTATCGAGTGTCGAATCAAGCAAGCATCCATCGAGCCTTTTAGAAGCGACGCCGATCTTCAACCGAGTAAGTGATCCAAGACGATCCGCGACTCACGAAGACGATGCGAAGCTAATTCGACGATCAAGTTCTCTCCTCAATTCTTGTAGTCTTGAGCGAATTGTAACAAAATTGTTGAATAATAAAAGGTGAAAATTCTTTATCTTGATTTTCTCTATATTTAAGCATTATAATGAGTTCTCAATTCTTGATTGATTTCTTTGTTATGATGTTTGAGTAAAAACTTCGCTCGTAGAGGAATCGAGAAAATCAATAGATGATGATGATTAAATTCTTGAACGATTTTTAAGTCTTATGAGTTTTGTAAACTTTAGGAAATTTAATCATCGACAACCTAGTTTTGAGCGAGATGCTTTATTGAATGTTTTCGCTCTTAATTAGAGATCAACGATCAATGATTGAATTTCCTAGAGGCTAGAGTTTGAATGATAATCAACGAAAGGACAAGGGATGATGATGGAGAAACCCTGGTTTCTTCAAGAGATCTCTAAACCTCATTGATCGTCATCGATCTAGCAACAAATCATCAATGGATAAGAATACGTAATCACAAGTCTTCATCCGCACTATCGATTGGATCGATTCCTACGAGCTTCATTACAAATCTTGATAGTTCATTAGATTTGGACATCTTCTAGAACTTTATTGATTCTTGATCTTTAGATCTAGTTCTTTACTATTCTTGAAACTAAATTTCAAAATTCTTGAATCAATTTTCTTGCAATTTTTCTTTTATCTTTTCATTTCGACTCATCTAAAACAAAATCGAGCAAAACACACATCTCAGTGGACGATCCGTATTCATTAACGCACTACATCGACACCGTTAATTGATTGCGGTATAAATTTCTTTGGTTGTGAAACATCTTATATACGACACCAAGAACGATCAATCAAATGGTGTCATTGCCAGAGATGTATGCTATTTTGTTCGTTTTTGTTATTTGAGCTGAAAATTTATTATTCCATCAGAAATTTTTTTGATCAAAATTCGTAACAAGCGTTTAACAATTTGTTATGATTTGTTCTGAGAAAATCTGGAATCTGTGGAGCGAGAGGAAAAATTTTCAAAGAATTTCAGGGTGTTCGGTGAGTGAATAGGAGCATCTGCAAGAAAATTTGTGCAGAGATCTCGACAGAGTACCGCGTTTCCGTGGCCATACTGTGCATTTCACGGCGGATCCGCGGCGAGGCAGCAGCTTCACTGCTCCAAAATTCTCTTTTATATTTTTGTCTTTCTTATCGCCTCCCTGATCTGCTCCATTAACCAATTTCTGCAGGTTTTTTTGCAAAAATTCGCAGCGCTGCAAAAAGAATTTTTTTTGGCGTGATTTGATCATTGGTTTTGTGAATATTTTAATACGGAAATTAAGGGGAAAAGACCAAATTCAGATTAGGTGGGGAGTTCATTACCCTTCCTAAGCCCCGGAAATCACAAACTTGCATCCGCATCACCCTCATTAATTAAAATATATCTAGACAAGACTCTAAGGACCGTCGCGCCTATTTAGGACAGAAGAAGGTCGTGGGTAATCTATTGCTTATCCGCATTTCTTTTGTAGTTTCTAGGCAAGTGTTTCTAAGGCAAGTGGTTACTTAATTAGACCCACTACTTACGTAGTGGAGAACCTCCCACTTACCTGGCACTTACCTGGCCACAGGAGAGACAATGAGGCAGTAGAGGATCTATCTTGCGACTTGTCTTCTGGAAGTCTAAGAGCGGTCTAGAGACTTGACCTAGGTGACCATTAGATATAGGGTTGCTTGTGCATGTTTGTGTGAATTTTCATAAATCCGTTCTTTTTCAAAACAAACCAATTATTTTCTGTTGGATATAGTACCCTCAAAGTCAATTATTGGATCGCAGGTACGTGATTGCAATGATTGAGGGATGACCTATACCGGTTGGACAGTATTACTTAAGATGATAGTATGCTATCTGGTTTGCCTTTATCAGTCGTGTACAGGTTTAGATGACATGATCACTATTACACGTTGATAGAGCCCTTAGGATCCTGCTTGACTACCAACAGTATGATGGCAATCATATACGTGAGAGTTGGGTAGTCTATAAGCACATCCTTAATAGTGGTCCCTAGTTGTGGGAGTTTTGAGACATGGCATCGATACTCCAGAGTAAACTAGTGTATACAGTCGAGACCCCGACGAGGAGCGGTGGCTGGTCTCACAAGCCATTGGTGTCAGTTGGATCACCTAAGATGTATACAGGTGCTCATTGGGTTATGAGTACACCGGACAGGACTCGCCGGGATCCTGCTAGTTGGTATTTATACCTAGCGTCAGATAGCAGTTTCCTGGTGACATGTGTACAGGTTAATTCATCGACCTGAGGTAGTAATTTGTCTCGTGTGAGTTCCCACTGTGCTTTGATTTCTACCCTACCACGGCTCAAAGGAGTCATGCAAACAGGTTTTTTTTGGGTACAGTCCCGAGCCATATGGAGGCAAGTGAGCGGATCGCCAGGGGATTCGTCTCACCCGGTATTGGGGGTGAGATCGTGATGTGTCTAGGAAAGCGATTACACCAAGTCCTTAGCCAAGGCAGGTGAGAATTACTGGTAGGTATTCCAGTAGTTTCTCAGGGTGTTCAGGGCTACTCTCCGACACGACTTATACCGCTATTAGGGGTCTGACGTTACCAGCCCCCTAGGCCCGATATGCGATACTCATAGACGAACGGACCGGACTGTATGTATATTGTCACTGATAGGCTCAGTAGGGTTCCAGGATGAGTTGGCTCATCGGCTTCCCTTGAGGTCAGTACATGGGCAGTCGTTACGCACAGCTAGTGCCGCTGACGTGCTTGTGGTTAAACCCACTGCCAGGGTACTGACGAGTCGTTAGAGTGGAGGGTTCCTAGGCACACCCATGGGGTTCTACAACTGATCAACCATGTCCAATTCAAATTTTTCTTGTGCCGAGAAACCCTAAACTAGATCGTTAACTAGAGGTAAGGCGAAACAAATACATGTAAACAACTTTACTATAAAGTGAAAGTGACTACAACCTTTGTAGATCCGGTCCTCCACCTCTTTAGCTCCGTGATGATGTCCCTCCACTGCGATCATCGGATCCCGGACTCTAGCGATGGTTTCTTCGGAAAAATGATCGGGCTAGGTCGTTGACTTCGTTGCCGAAGATGATCTACGTCGAGGCAACTCAAACTTAAGCTCCACCTTCACTAGGTCATAGAACTTGTGAAGATAACACACTCTACTACATGGCAAGTGGTAGAGGATGAAGAAATAGGAAGTGGGTTCACTTTAGAATTGGATTTCTCACTTGGATTCATCACTTGTAAATTTCTAGCAATGGTTTCTTCTCTTCATGAAGAAGAAGAAGAAGAAAGAAAAGAAAGTGAATTATGAATAATAGAAAATCAGGTGATCCTTATCATTTAGCAACCATGGGTGAGTGTAACTAGTGTAGAGACTAAACTAAGGTTAGGTTTAATGGTTAGGTTAAGGAAAAAACAAAATGGTTGATAATGCTAAGAAGCTTCATGAAGCTTAAAGCAAAAAAACAAAGTTAGCCACCATTTCATTTTTGCCAAAAGTAAATAAAATGAATAAGTGAATACTTTAAAACCCTAACCATTAACCTAAACATGGTTTAAAGCATACACACACCCAAGTTTGCATGTATCATCAAACATGATACAAACTAGTGCACAAAAATATATCATATATACAATGTGCACAATCAAGTGAGAAAATCCATCTTAAGTGAAAAAATACTAGTTAATGTAAAGTAATATATGTAATATATAATTATACATTAAATCATTAAATCAACACTTGATTTAATGATCCGGTCATACTGCATATAACCGACTAATATCAAGTGTATCAATATATCGAATCAACATTTGATTCGGTAACCCGGCTATATCTTATATAACCGTCCAATGATACAAATCGCGAGAATAGAATACAGTATCACATACTGATATTATTCTCGGTCCCGCACATATCTCATATGCGCTCCTATTTCGTTTCGCTTGAGCCAGGAAACCTCTGTGTAGGACTCTAAAGACTCGTCAATACGCCAGCAGCAGGTGATGATCATATCAAACACCCACAAGCCGCAAGCGGTCTGCTAAACGTAACGGCCACCCGGGTATTGAGCGATCAGAATATCAACGAGCAAGCCCGCTCACACTCCTGTGAATCCAACCAGCAACACTTACCGTACAGTCCGGTCTGTTCATCTGATATGTCGCATATCTCGCCTAGGGGTGGTAAACGTCAGACCCCAGTAACTTGATAAGTCATGCCGATATAAGGTCCATAACAAGCGTGAAACTACTGATAACTCTTACCAGTAAATCACTGCAACCCTGGCCAGGGATTTCCAGTTATGGCCAGTCGAGCATAGCGCAACATCAACCCCCAATACCGGGAGAGACGAATCCCCTCCTATCGCTCATTGCCTCCATGTGAATCGGGACTGTACCCAAAAACCACCTGTTTGCACGACTCAGTAGAGCCGTGGTAGGGTGGAAATCAAAGCACAGTGGGAGACACCCAAGACTCTATGACGATCTCGGGTCAACAGACTAAGCTGTACCAGTGTCACCAGAGAACTGCCATCTGACGTGAGGTATAATACCATCTGGGAGTTCTCGGCGAGTCCGTTCAGTGTACCCAGTCACCACTGAGCACCCGCATACCATCTCTGATGTCAAACACTAATGGATATGGGATCATCCATCGCCCATCACATGGGTCGAGAAGATATACGCTAGTCTACTCTGGAATATCGATGCCCCGTCTCGATATTCCCACGACTAGGAACAATGAAGGATGTACTCATTGACTACCCAGGCCCCACTAGTATGATCTACATCATAGTCCTGGAAGTCGAGTACACATCCTAAGGGCTTTATCAACATGTAATAGAGAGACTGCAAGTATACATGTTAAGACAAAGAGCAACCAGATAGCGTACTATCATGTCGAGCAAGAAAGTCCTACCTATATATGTCCCAGCATCCACTACAATATACATCCAATGTACAGTAATGGCCTCTAGGGCATACATATAACTAACAATCTTCCACTTGCACTAGGGCCATCTGTAGCAGTGGTTGCAGTATCTCATACTCAACCATCCCATAAAAGTCTCTCTTTGGGAAAAGGCCTTTGTGAGTGGATCCGCCGTGTTGTCCTCTGAGTCTACTCTCCTAACCTCGATCACTCTGGAGATCAACTATCTCCATGATCTAGTGATGCTGCCTCAGAATATGTCTGGGTCACTGATGGGACCAGGGTTCCCGGGCCAAAGCCACACTTCCATTGTCTCACAATGGTAGGAACCTAGTTCATCTCATGAACCAATATACACCCAAACTGCCTCTTTGGTAGTATCTTTAATAGCGATGTTACCGGCCTTTATCTTCTAGTCTGCCACGGTATCTAGCTTGGAACTCTTTCAACATACCGTCCCTCCACTAAAGGTAAAGACAATGCCTGCGACTGACATTCAGTCGTCCTTATCACCCTGGAACCTTTCCAGTGATTCTTCCCAGGATCAACTGATACCATCTCATTACAACTAGTGAGAATCCTAACATCCATTTAGATCTATCTCATAGATCCAAAACGCAGGATTTAGGGGGTATCATTTTGATCCTATATGGAGAATCCATGTGATAAGTGGAGATTGACCGAGCGTAGTATAGGAAACTCTTTTCCTATCAAGTGTATGTTGTCCACGTACTCTACGAGGATCACCACCTTACTCTCTACTACCGTTTTGTATATACAAGGTTCATCTACCATTTTGATGAAGTCAAACTCTTTGACTACCACATCAAAACAGATTTTCCAACTCCGCGATGCCTGCTTTATCCTGTAAAGCAACTTGCACACGTTTCCGCTGCTCCCACTGTTTACGAAGCCCTCTGGCTGTGTACTTATAGACGTTCTCTTCTAAATCATTATTTAGAAAAGCAGTCATGGCACCCAACCACCAGATATCGTAGTCATGGTATATAACAATGTTAAGTAGGATCATGATGGACTTAAGCATAGCCACTGGAAAAGGTTTCATCATTATCCACGCCTGGTCGATGACGAAAACCTTTAACAAGTCTAGCTTTGAAAGTCTCAACTTTTCCATCTATACCAAGTAATCTTCTCAAGATATACTTGCTCCTGATGGGGATTTAACCCTTCAGATATAGCAACCAAAGTCCATACTTTGTTGGTATACATGGATTCCATCTCAGATCGCTAAACATCCAGCCATTCTTACAGAGTCCCTACTCTTGATGGCCTGCTCGAAACTAGTTGGGTCATCATCTCATGATGCATTCCTCGCTCCCACTGTCATCGAGAAACCAAAGTATCTCTCAGGAGGATGAGGAACCCTGCTAGATCGGCGGAGAGGCTGAGGTTCGTCGGGGACTTTTGAATCCTTTGGTTCTGTCAAATCATTAGCTGTAGTTTGTATAGCTGGAACCTTTCCAATTCTACAGTCCTGACCTTGCCTCGATCTTGTCCGGATTTTTCTTTTGACATAGTCCGGACAATCCCAAATCTTAACTTACTTAAGAGATAGGTTCTTCCCATACCATATCTTATATGGAGTGGTAGGCACTGATTTGATTCGAACCCAATTCAATAGGTATGCAGCTTCTCAAGTGCACAACCCCAAAAGGAAATAGGTAACTCAGTAGTACTCATCATAGAGCATACCATATCTAATATGGTGCGATTGCTCCGCCCCGATACACCGTTGTGCTGTGGTGTATTCAGAGGAGTAACACTGAGAGAGAATCTCATTCTCCTTTAGAATAGTCCAGGAATTTCATGCACAAGTATTCTCCTCCCTGATCTCATCATAGGACATAATACTTATACCTGTGTTGGTTCTCTACTTCTGACTTATATTCTTTGAATTTCTCAAAAGCTTCAGACATGTGTTTCAACAGGAACATGTGTCCGAATCTTAAGAGATCATCAGTGAATGTAAGGAAGTACAAAGAACCGGTCCTGACATGTGTAGACAGGGGACCTTGCATACATCACTATGTATCAGTCCCAAGAGTTCACTAACTCTTTCTCTGTTTCCAATAAACAGAGCTATGGTCATCTAATCTTTGTGATATGACTGGCAAGTTTCATAAGATGTAAATTCAAACTCATTTAAATATGCATCTAAATGTAACTTCTTCCAGTCGGGTCGCATTGATATGACCTAGTCTACAATGCCTCAAGAAGGATTCGTTCATTTCTGAACTCTTCCTCTTGTGTGTGTTCCGTATATTAGGAACTGTAGTTTGATTTAGAACGTCAATGCTTTTAGATAACGTGCCTGAACCGATCAACTTTTGAAATATAGGAAATGTTCAAAACATTATCCAACAATACAAAATTACATCCTTCTTTAATAAATAAAGAGATTGATATGATTTTGTATATCAGGTTCGGTATTTAATAGCATTTGTTCATAATCAATGTATTTGGAAATACAAGGTGACAGTGACCAACATACTTGGCTGCAACACTTGCACCGTTTTCTGTCTTATGAAACTTATCACCCGTTCTCAGTTCTCTACCTCACTATAGCCCTATGTAACAGATTACATATCTGGGATCCTGGTCCGGTATCAGATACCCAGGACGAAGAGGATACTGAGAAACAGTTCTGTGTAACGAACACACCCGAAGAAGATGCATCATATGCACTTTCTTCGTTTGGGCGACATGGGAATCTTGGTATTCCCTTAATTCCTGCTCGGTCTTATAACAATTATAAGTTGGAGCGGGACCAACGTTCCCCAGCTCAGCATAACAAGCGGGTTCGGTCAATACATCCATATTATTATCTTGATTAAGGCGTGACATGGTCGCTACCTGGAGAGAGAGAGAAGAAAACACTCTGCGTGCACTCTTGCAAGATTAGATTGGTTATATATTTTATCTAATCAGGATGGCTCCCACTGTTTTTATCAAATCTTCCTTCAAACCTTAAAACAAAAGACTAGCCGGGATTAATTACACTCTACAAGTTCGCTAATCTTTCAGCCAGGCCAGTGTCGGTACTTTGAGGGAGGTTCCCCGTGCTTTCGCACGGTCCTAATTACAATAAACCTCGTTTTCCCAGGGGCGTAACCCCGTTGACACCTTTCTAGACACCTACTTGATCGGCTAATTGTAAAGTTTAAAACTCTCCCAGGAGTAACAATTACTCGCAGTGGGTATCAGGATCCAACTATCGCATAGAAGGTATGCAATCTCATTGCAAATTTCAACATTTGAAACTCCCGATAATGGTTTTTACTCCTAGCACTTATGACCTTAACTATGGTCAACAAATCATAAGTACTAGTCAAGTTCTACACGTCATTTCGTGATTAATTAGACCCACCCACATGACCCTTAACTAAGGTTAACAAAGTCATGCGACTGTCCTAACTACTTGCATCATATGCGGTGTAGGAAGACATCACTTAGCTACCGTACACTGTACCTTGACTATGGTCAACAAACACAGCACGAATACTAAGTACTCTACTTCCTAAAATGACGGAGGGTTGTGAATGGTTTTTATGAAAACCTTTAACGCTTTGAACTTGATCTCGTTGCGGAATCAAATGGTTTTTAAATGGAGTGTTTTTGAGGCTTTTCTAGTTTTGCTAAAGGGGTCACTCCCGGTGAACGGATCGTCGGCCCTTTCCTTATCGAATAAGGTGCAGGATATATCATATATACCGCTGTGCAAAGAAAAAACTATAGAAGCAATCAAAAGACAAACCGAGGGTTGTAGCATCTGCCAGTTATTGCTAAAGGGGTCACTCCCGGTGAAGGGATCTCGGCCCTTTCCTTATCGAATAAGGTGCATGATGTTCTACAAGGAACACCGCGATGCAAAGCAAGAACTGTAGCTACCTGATTTTATTTTTGAAATTCGATTCCACAACATCTTTTAGGTTTATTTTCTTTCATTAATCTCATTAATGAATGTCCCATCATTTAAGTCCACCTAAACATCACAGATAAATATAACGTACGCTTATGCTATCCGCATTCGCCTCGATGTCTCGTCTGCACCGTTAGGTTAGATAACTAACGCCAGAGCGAGGCAGGGCTAGCGCGGGTGTAAAACATAAGCAACGTCTATATAATATATCATATATACTATATACTATATCTATCTGAACATATCACATGATCACATCACAGATAACGCAGCAGAAAATATCATATGAAATATTGGATATACTAGGACGTCCGTGTTTTTAATACGAGCCAGTATAAAACACGGATTCTACGGTCCTGATGAATAGCCAATCCTACACCCCTAGACCCCTACGAGAGCGGCAAGCAACCCTACCAATTCTAGGGTTAGGAGACCCGGACTCGACTCCTCGAGATGGTCTCCCACTGGACCCTAGAACCCGGTTACTTGTGCTCCCCTCCTTGGGTCTATCCTAATGCGGAAAAGTAAATAATATACAAATGGTGACATCATCCGCAACCTGGAAGTGCCCCAATAAAAGAATATTTCATACAAGTTTTTACATGAATGAAAATGAAAAACACTCATCTCACATAAAAAAAACCCCGGCTATTCAAACACGATGATCCAATATAACATATCCAGCAACACATAACATCACATGTCATCAACGTAAGTAAATATGCGCATCCAAATTGTCGTTGACATATAGCAACGAAACCGGCGATATCACATATTACACTTACGGTCACAGAAAAGAAAGTGCAAAACTATAACAGTTGGAATCCGCAACCTGCATAGACATCGCATGCCTAACCAAATGAATTCCTTAGACATCTCATGCCTAACAATTATAAACCCCGCATTTTAGTCTCATTATCAAAAACTCTTTTCAATATCAAGTCGGGCAATTCAACAAGATTCCCGACATCCTGAATGAATGCTCGTCGCAAACTTTAGTAGACGACCGAACCCCCGATACCGTCGACGAAGTGCACTAAGGCGGAACACCGCTGCCGCGAGCACCCGAACGGATGCTTTCGGCGACGGGGTTCTCCTACAGTCACTTGGTCGGGGCTGTGGGGTGTAGCTGTCTATTAAGTTTACCCGGCGAGTATCCGCGTACGCTACGTGATTGCGACGGACTTTTGATCGCATCAAAATTCCGTGGCAACCGATCAAGTGAGACTATGCTAGATTTATCATATTCAAATCAGTTATCTCATAACTACTTGTGGATTCCAAATATTGTATCACATTCCAGATAAATAGAAAATGTCAAACTTTCCGATCGAACATTCAAACAACCAAGTTTTCCCGAAACAACTCAACACATGAAATAAGTTTAAAACCATTCACTTCATGCCACAGTACCAACGGTCCAGCCGTAGAAGGGTCAAGCCAACGCCTCACATGTGGCACGCCGTACTGCCCCAAACCCTAAGGTTCAAAGGGCGGTTCAAGACGGTCACATAATCGAGTTAAGGTTTGTTGTCTTCTAGAGGGTCCATCGTGTTACTTGCACTACTTAGAACGTTCTTAAACCACGGAAAAATCCAACACTTGGAAATTTCCCGACAGGGGAAAAAGTGGGTATTTATATCCGGTCGAACTTTTCAACATGTTCTAAAATGTCCGGAAAAACATAAACAAAGTTAAACAATCCGATCGAAACATCGAGTCCCCAAAACAACCCTAGAAAACTCAACACTTGAGTGGAATTAAAAAGTTTCCAGAAAAAAATAACAAGAAAGGACCTAAGAATAATTACATGAAATTTCAGGAACTAAGTCACAATTTTGGCCGCGGAACCGCCGCCAAACCCTTGGTTTGGCCGCGGTTCCGCTGTCCAATTTTTGAGTTAGAGGTCCGTACTTCACAGTAATTCTTAGTTTTTCCTGCTTAATTTTCTGAGCATTTTTAATTCACAAAAAACCACAGTTTGAAAAAATGTACAGAGAAGGGTTTTGATCGGGGTTTCGGGGTTCGATCGGATCTCTAACTTCGTCTACACTTCGCCTAAAGCTCTAGCTAGGCTCTGATACCACTGGAGGGTTCCTAGTCACACCCATGAGGTTCTACAACTGATCAACCATGTCCAATTCAAATTTTCTTGTGCCGAGAAACCCTAAACTAGATCGTTAACTAGAGGTAAGGAGAAACAAATACATATAAACAACTTTACTATAAAGTGAAAGTGACTACAACCTTTGTAGATCCGGTCCTCCACCTCTTTAGCTCCGTGATGATGTCCCTCCGCTGCGATCATCGGATCCCGGACTCTAACGATGGTATCGTCGGAGAAATGATCGGGTTAGGTCGTTGACTTCGATGCCGAATATGATCTACGTTGAGGCAACTCAAACTCAAGCTCCACCTTCACTAGGTCATGGAACTCGTGAAGATAACACACTCTACTATATGGCAAGTGGTAGAGGATGAAGAAATAGGAAGTGAGTTCACTTTAGAATTGGATTTCTCACTTGGATTCAACACTTGGAAATTTCTAGCAATGGTTTCTTCTCTTCATGAAGAAGAAGAAGAAGAAAGAAAAGAAAGTGAATTATGAATAATAGAAAATCAAGTGATCCGTATCATTTAGCAACCATGGGTGAGTGTAACTAGTATAGAGACTAAACTAAGGTTAGGTTTAATGGTTAGGTTAAGGAAAAAACAAAATGGTTGATAATGCTAAGAAGCTTCATGAAGCTTAAAGCAAAAAACAAAGTTAGCCACCATTTCATTTTTGCTAAAAGTAAATAAAATGAATAAGTGAATAATTTAAAACCCTAACCATTAACCTAAACATGGTTTAAAGCATACACACACCCAAGTTTGCATGTATCATCAAACATGATACAAACTAGTGCACAAAAATATATCATATATACAATATGCACAATCAAGTGAGAAAATCCATCTTAAGTGAACAAATACTAGTTAATGTAAAGTAATATATCTAATATATAATTATACATTAAATCATTAAATCAACACTTGATTTAATGATCCGGTCATACTGCATATAACCGACTAATATCAAATGTATCAATATATCGAATCAACATTTGATTCGGTAACCCGGCTATATCTTATATAACCATCCAATGATACAAATCGCGAGAATAGAATACAGCATCACATACTGGTATTATTCTCGGTCCCGCACATATCTCATATACGCTCCTATTTCGTTTCGCTTGAGCCAGGAAACCTCTGTGTAGGACTCTAAAGACTCGTCAATACGCCGGCAGCAGGTGATGATCATATCAAACACCCGCAAGCCGCAAGCGGTCTGCTAAACATAACGGGTTGGTATAAATATAGCACACATTAGCAATTCGTCTGTAAAATACCAAATAACATGTGTTATACATTATAACCGTCATTTTGAGGGAAATTGTGTGTTTATTATTGCACGCATGATCTTTGTATATCGCAACACTTGTCTCGAGATTGTGTGCAGGAAATTCCAGGAAAAAGAGCCGGAACTGCTAAAAGTGCTCATAAAATACGCCAAGTCTAAGACTTGTGATCTGGCAGTGAACAAGAAAGTATAACAATATTCCAAACATCAGAAAAGTGTCATAAAGCCAACAGAAGACAACACTAGAAATTGCATGCAGTAACTCACCAACATGGCCGCGGATCCGCGGCCGAGTTGGCCGATCCGCCGTGGATCCGCGGCCTTGTTAGCTCATCATCGCGTCGAAATTCTCCACGTGGATTCTTGTAACGGCCAAGCTTCCAGAAGACTCCCAAAGAGCATGTGGCTTTTTCCAGAAGGCTCTGCATAACAAACTCACTCTAGAATATTCCTTGCAACAACCTTATTCTAGAAGGCTCTCTCCAACAACCTTCTTTTAGAAGCCTCCCTATAACAACCTTCTTCTAGAATATTCCCTCTAACAACCCCATTCTAGAATATTCCCTCTAATAAACTCATTCTAGAAGGCACTCTCCAACAACCTTATTCTAGAATATTCCCTCCAACAAACTTCTTCTAGAAGACTTTATCTAACAACCTAGCTTTGGAGGGAAGATTCAAATGAGTGGTTATAAAAATGGATCTAGATCTAGAATTTGGAGGCTGTTGAAATTGGAGGGAAAAAAATTGTAGATCCAAATCAAATTGAGTGACACAATTTGATCAAAAGAATCAAGATCTATCGAGTGCCGAATCAAGCAAGCATCCATCGAGCCTTTTAGAAGCGACACCGATCTTCAACCGAGCAAGTGATCCAAGACGATCCGCGACTCACGAAGACGATGCGAAGCTAATTCGACGATCAAGTTCTCTCCTCAATTCTTGTAGTCTTGAGCGAATTGTAACAAAATTGTTGAATAATAAAAGGTGAAATTTCATTATCTTTCTTTTCTCTATATTTGAGCATTATGATGAGTTCTCAATTCTTGATTGATTTCTTTGTTATGATGTTTGAGTAAAAACTCCGCTCGTGGAGGAATCGAGAAAATCAATAGATGATGATGATTAAATTCTTGAACGATTCTTAAGTCTTATGAGTTTTGTAAACTTTAGGAAATTTAATCATCGACAACCTAGTTTTGAGCGAGATACTTTATTGAATGTTTTCGCTCTTAATTAGAGATCAACGATCGATGATTGAATTTCCTAGGGGCTAGAGTTTGAATGATAATCAACGAAAGGACAAGGGATGATGATGGAGAAACCCTAGTTTCTTCAAGAGATCCCTAAACCTCGTTGATCGTTATCGATCTTGCAACAAATTATCAATGGATAAGAATACGTAATCACAAGTCTTCATCCGCACTATCAATTGGATCGATTCCTACGAGTTTCATTACAAATCTTGATAGTTCGTTAGATTTGGACATCTTCTAGAACTTTATTTATTCTTGATCTTTAGATCTAGTTCTTTACTATTCTTGAAACTAAATTTCAAAATTCTTGAATCAATTTTCTTGCAATTTTTCTTTTATCTTTTCATTTCAACTCATCTAAAACAAAATCGAGCAAAACACACATCTCAGTGGACGATCCGTATTCATTAACGCGCTACATCAACACCGTTAATTGATTGCAGTATAAATTTCTTTGGTTGTGAAACATCTTATATACGACACCAAGAACGATCAATCAGTTATTCTCCGAATCTACTCTCCTCACCTCGATCTCCCGGCGATCTACGATCTCCCTGATCAGGTGGTACCGCCACAAAATGTGTCTGGACTTCTGATGGGACCTGTGTTCCATTGCTAAAGCTATAGCGCCGTTGTTGTCGCGATACAGCGGTATTGGATCAACAATGGTTGGAACCACCTGAAGTTCTGTAAGGAACTTCTTCATCTAAACTGCTTCTTTCGCGGCATCGCAAGCAGCTTTGTACTATGCTTCCATCGTCGAGTCAGCAACTGTTAGTTATATGTATGCTCTAGAGGCCATTACTGTACATACGATGTATATTGTAGTGGATGCTTGTACATATATAGGGAGGACTTTCTTGCTCGACATGATAGTACGCTATCTGGTTGCTCTTTATCTTAACATATACTCTGATTGTCTATATGCTACATGTTGATAAAGCCCTTAGGATATGTACTCGACTACTGGGACTATGATGAGATCATACTAGTGGGGCCACGGTAGTCGACGAGTACATCCTATAACTGTTCCTAGTCGAGGGTATATCGAGACAGGGCATCGATACACCAGAGTAGACTAGCGTATGCGCTTCTTGACCCATATGATGGGCGATGGATGATCCCATTTCCATTGGTGTTTGACATCAGAGAAGGTATACAGGTGCTCAGTGGAGACTGAGTACACTGGACGGACTCGCCGAGAACTCCCAGATGGTATTATACCTCACGTCATATGGCAGTTCTCTGGTGACACTGGTACAGAGTAGTCTGTAGACCCGAGATCGTCATAGAGTCTTGTGTGATTCCCACTGTGCTTTGATTTCCATCATACCACGTCCAAGAGGGCGTGCGAAAAGGTGTCTTTTGGGTACAGTCCCGAATCACATGGAGGCAATGTGCGATAGGAGGGGATTCGTCTCTCCCGGTATAGGGAGTTGATGTTGCGCTGTGTTCGATTGGCTATAACTGGAAATCCCTAGCCAGGGTTGTTGAGATTTACTGGTAAATGTTATTAGTAGTTTCTCGAACTGTTATAGACCTCATATCGACATGACTTATCAAGCTATTGGGGTCTGACGTTTACCACTCCTAGGCGAGATATACGACATATCAGACGAAGAGACCGGACTGTACGGGAGTGTTACTGATTGGATTCACAGGAGAATGTACAGGCTTTCTTGTTGATCTTCTGATCGCTCAATACCTGGGTAGCTGTTACATTTAGCTGACCGCTTGCAGCTTGTGGATGTTTGATATGATCATCACCCACTGCCGGCGTATTGATGATTCTTTAGAGTCCTACACAGAGGTTTCCTGGCGCAGGCAAAACGGAGTTGGAGCACATATGTCATATGTGCGGGAACGAGAATAATACGAGTATGTGATACTGTATTCTATTCTCGCGATATGAGATATCGGCCGGGTATATGTGATATAGCCGGGTCATCGGATCAATTGTTGATTCGATGAAATGGTTCATGTTATATTAGTCGGTTATATGAATTATAGCCGGGTTATCGGATCAAGTGTTGATTCGAAAATTTATTGTATATTATATATGAGATATATTACATTACATTAACTAATATAAGCTCGCTTTAATGATTCATTTTCTCACGGGATAATACATTGATATATATGCGATATATGTTAATTGTATTAATTTCTTTTGTTACAAAATATATTATATATGTGATATATAATATTGTAACATGTTAGGGTTACAAATTTAACAAAGGTTTATGGTTTAAACTTGGTTAGGGTTTGGATTAGGGTTAGCTTTTGCATGAAGCTTCCATGAAGCTTCATGAAGCTTTGACTTTGTCTTAAGCTTGATATTTTATGAAGATATTATTTAACCCAACCCAAACCTTAATCTCTAGTTAATTCTCTACAAGGGTTAAGCCCTCATTCTTAACCCATGGTTGATTTGTAACCACAACATACAATAATTCATTATTCATCACAAAAGGATTTGTTTGTTCTTCTTCTTCTTTCTTCTTGATGAAAAGCTTCACTAGCTTTTTCATAACTGATGATAATGAGTGAGAATATGAAAACAAAAGAGAGCAAAATTCCTACTTCATCATCCTCATCTATTCTAGCCACTTAGATTAGGGTGTTTTCTTTTCTAATACTTGATTAGCAAAGCAAGAGCTTGGGTTTGAGTTTCTTCAAGGTAGATCATCTTTGTTATCGAAGATCGGAAGCAAGTTTGCATCATTCTCTTCGTGGAGCCTCTCTAGAGTCCGGATACTCGATGATCGCAGCGAAGGGACCTCAACACGGAGCTTATGAAGTGAAGGACAGGACTACAAAGGTTGTAATCCCAAACTCTTAGTGTTAAAGTGTTTAACATGCTTAGTTTCGCCTAATCTCTAGTTTAAAGATCTTGGTTAGGGTTGTTCGACACGTCTAAATTTTAAATAGGGCATGGTTCATGCCTTGTAGACCCTTGTGAGAATGCCTAGTAACCCAACAGTAGTATCAGAGCCAAGCTAGAGCTTTAGGCGAAATCTAGGTAAAGTTTAAAGTCCGATCGAACTCCGAATACCCGTAAAACCCTAGTTTCTGGAAATTTTTCAAAAAGTTGATTTTTTTCATATTAAAAATACTCAAAAAAATCAGCAGGGAATTCTATGGAACTGTGTGAAAAACGACAACGTAATTCGCCCAAGGCGCCGCGGAACCACGGCATGAGCATGGGTCGCGCGGCGGTTCCGCTGCCGTACTGTTAAATCATTGTTTGCTTTTTGCACAGTAAAGTCCCTATGTATTTCCTGATGCTTCTGGGTATTTTTAATTCGACTCAAGTGTTGAGTTTTCTGGGTTGTATTGGGAGCTCGTTGATTCGATCGGAAAGTATAGCTTCGTTAAGTTTGTCCGGGTAACTTTAGAACGTGTTAAAATGTTCGAACAGATATCAATAACTCACTTTTTCCCCTGCCGGAAAATTTTCAAGTGTTGGATTTTTCCGAATTTTAAAAACGTTCTAAGTCGTGCAAGTAACGCGGTGGACCCTCTAGAAGACAACAAACCTTAACTCGATTATGTGACCATCTTGAACTGCTTCTAAACCATAGGGTTTGGGAAAGTACGGCGTTGCCACATGTGAGGCGTTGGCTTGACCCTTCTACAGCTGGACCATTGGTACTGTGGCATGTGATGGATGTTTTAAAACCAATTTCAAGTGTTGAGAACTATTTGGGAAATCTTGGGTGTTTGTTTATTCGATCGGAAAGTTTAACATTGTCTATTTATCTAGAATGTGATACAATATTTGGAATCCACAAGTAGTTATGAGATAACTAATTTGAATGTTATAAATCTAGCAATTCAGTCTCTGATGATCGGTTGCCACGGAATTTTGATGTGATCAAAAGTCCGTCCCAATCACGTAGTGTACGCGGATACTCGCCGGGTAAACTTAATAGATAGCCACGCCCCATAGCCCCGACCAAGTGACTGTAGGAGAACCCCGTCGCCAAAAGCATCCGTTCGGGTGCTCGCGGCAGCGGTGTTCCGCCTTAGTGCACTTCGTCGACGGCATCGGGGGTGCGGCCGTCTACTAAAGTTTTCGACGAGCATTCGATCAGGTTTTCGGGAATCTTATTGAATTGCCCGACTAGATATTGAAAAGTGTTTTTGATGACTAAAATGCGGGGTTTATAATTGTAAGGCATGCGATGTCTAAGGAATTCATTTGGTTAGGCATGCGATGTCTAAGGAGGTTGCGGATTCCAACTGTTGTAGTTTTACACTTTCTTTTCTATGATCGTAAGCGTAGTATGTGGTGTATCGCCGGCTTCGTTGCTATACATCAACGACAATCGGGATACACATGCTTGCGTACGTTGATGATATGAGATATTATGTGTTGCTGTGATATGTTATATTGGATCGTCGCGTTTTGAATAGCCGGGGGTTTTATGTGAGATGAGAGTTTTTCTTTTTCATTCATGTAAAATTCATTTGTATGCAATATTCTTTTATTGGGGCACTTCCGGGCTGAGGATGATGTCACCATTGTATATTATTTACTTTTCCGCATTAGGTAGACCCAAGGCGGTGAGCACAAGTAACCGGGTTCTAGGGTCCAGTGGGAGACCATCTCGAGGAGTCGAGACCGGATTTCCTAACCCTAGAATTGGCAGAGTTGCTTGCCTCTCTCGTAGGGGTCTAGGGAAGTGGGTTTGGCTATTCATCGCGACCGTGGAATCCGTGCTTTATACAGGCTCGTATTAAAACACGGACCTCTAGTATATCCAATATTTCATATATGTTCTTCTGCTGTAATGTTCTGTGATGAGATCATATTACTGTCTGAGACGAATGTTTATATTATATATATGAGATATATGTTATATTGCAGATTTCATTTCAAATGTGATGCTTGTGAAGCATAATAAAATGGGACTTCATTAATGAGATTAATGAAACTAAAAGAAACCTAAAGATGTTGTAGAAACTTGTTTAAAAACGGGTAGCTCTGGTTCTTGCTTTGCATAGCGTTGTTCCTTGTAGAACATCCAGCACCTTATTCGATAAGGAAAGATCCGAGATCCCTTCACCAGGAGTGACCTTTTTACCGAAACTAGCAGATGCTACAAACACGGTTTGTCTTTTGATTGCTTATATAGTTTTTGCTTTGCATAGTGATATTTGTGAAATATCCTGCACCTTATTCGATGAGGAAAGAGCCGAGATCCCTTCACCGGGAGTGACCTCTTTAGCAAAACTAGAAAAGGCCTAAAAAACATTCCATTTAAAATCACTCGATTCTACAACGATATCAAGTTCATTACGCAAAGGGTTTTCTTAAAAACCTGTCGTAACCCTCCGTCATTTCAGATAAGTAATAGTTAGTATTCGTACTACGTTTGTTAACCTCTGTCAAGGCGTAGTGTGCGGTAGCTGATTAGTGCTTATCTGTATAAACATATGATGAGATTGATTTAGGGTAGTCGTGCGACCTTGTTGTCCTCTGTCAAGGGTCGTGCGGGTGGTTTACTTCAATCAGGAAATGACGGGTTGAACTTAACTAGCAGCCTATGGTTTATTGACCTCTGTCAAGGTCATAGGACGCTTGGGGCAAAATATTATTGGGAATTTCAAGTGTTGAAATTTGCAATGAGATTTCATACCTTCTATGAGATAGTTGGATCCCGATACCCGCTGCGAGTAAGAGTTACTCCTGGAAAAGTTTTACACATTACAATTAGCCGATCAAGTAGGTGTCTAGAAAGGTGTCAACGGGGTTATGCCTATGGGAAAACAAGGTTTATTTTAATTAGGTCCGTGCGAAAGCACGGGGAACCTCCCTCAAAGTACCGGCACTGGCCTGGCTGAAAGATTGGCGAACTTATAGGGTGTAATTAATCCCGGCTAGTCTTTCCTTTTAGGTTTTGAAGGAAGATTTGACTAAAATAGTGGGAGACATCCAGATTAGATAAATTGATAACCAATCTGATCTTGCAAGAGCATACGCTGAGTGTTTTCTTATCTCTCTCTCTCCAGGTAGCGACCATGTCACGCCTTAATCAAGATAATAATACGGATGCATTGACCGAACCCGCTTGTTATACTACGCTAGGGAACGTTGGTCCCGCTCCAACTTATAATTGTTATAAGACCGAGTAGGAAATAGGGGATTACCAGAATTCCCGTGCCGCCCAAAACGAAGAAAGTGTATGCTGATGCATCTTCTTCGGGTGTGTTCATTAAAGAGAACTGTTTCTCGGTATCCTTTACGTCCTAGGTATGAAATACCGGATCAGGATCCCGCAAATGTAATCTGTTACATGGGCTACAGATAGGTAGAGAACTGAGAACGGGTGATAAGTTTCAAGAGTTGGAAAATATGCAAGTGTTGCAGCCAAGCCTATTGGCAGTTATCACCCTGTATTATCAGAATACATTGATTCTGAACGAATGTTATTAGATACCGAACCTGATATACAACATCATATCAGTCTCTTTATTAGTAAAGAAAGGATATAATTTTGTATTGTTGGATAATGTTTTGAACATTTCCTATATCAAGAGTTGATCGGTTCAGGCACGTTATCTAAAAGCATATACGTTATAAATCAAACCACAGTTCTTAGTATACAGAACACACACTAGAAGAAGAGTTCAGAAATGAACGAATCCTTCTTGAGGTATTGTAGACTAGGTCATATCAATGCGACCCGACTAGCTGAAGTTACATAAAGATGCATATTTAAATTAGTTTGAATTTACATCTTGCAAAACTTGCCGGTCATGTCACAAAGATAAGATGACCACAGCTCTGTTTATTGGAAACAGAGAAAGAGTTAGTGAACTCTTGGGATTGATACATGCTGATGTATGAAGGTCCCCTGTCTACACATGCTAAGACCGGTTCTTTGTACTTCATTACATTCACGGATCATCTCTCAAGATTCAGACATATGTTCTTGTTGAAACACAAGTCCGAAACTTTTGAGATAATCACAGAATATAAGTTGGAAGTAGAGAACCAAAAATGGGAATAAGTATTATGTCCTTTGATGAGATCAAGGAGGAGAATACTTGAGCACGGAATTCCTGGACTTTTCTAAAGGAGAATAAGATTCTCTCTCAGCAATACTCCTCCGTATGCACCACAGCACGTCAGTGTATCGGGGTGGAGCAATCACACCCTATGTGATATGGTGTGCTCTATGATGAGTACCACTGAGTATCCTATTTCCTTTTGGGAGTTATGCACTTGAGAAGCTACATACCTATTGAATAGGGTTCCAATCAAATCAGTTGCCTACCACTTCATATGTGATATGGAATGGGAAGAGCCCATATCTTAAGTATGTTAAGATTTGGGGTTGTCCAGCCTATGTCTAAAAGCATAATTCGGACAAGCTCGAGGCAAAGTCAGTTCTGTAGAAGTTTGTTGGATATCCCAAGCATTCGCAAGGGAATATCTTCTACTTAACCGAGGAACAAAAGATGTTTTGTTTCTCAACATGCCACCTTTGTGAAAGGGAATATCTTGTGAAGAAATTAGTGGTCATGAGGTAGAACTGGAAACCGTTCCAGCTATACAAACTGCAGCTGATGATTTGGTAAAACCGAAGAATTCAATAGTTTCTAACGAACCTCAGCCTCTCCGCCGATCTAGTAGGGTTCCTCACCCACCTGAGAGATACTTCGGTTTCTCTATGACAGTGGGAGCGAGGATTGCATCATGAGATGATGACCTAACTTATTTCGAGTAGGCCATCAGGAGTGGAACTCTGTAAGAATGGCTGGATGCTTAGCGATCTGAGATGGAATCCTTATACACCAACAAAATATAGACTTTGGTTGCTTTATCTGAAGGGTTAAATCCCCATCAGGAGCAAGTATATCTTGAGAAGATTACTTGGTGTACATGGAAAAGTTGAGACTTTCAAAGCTATGCTTAAGTCCATCTAGATCCTACTTGCCACGGCTAGATACCATGACTACGATATCTGGCGGTTGGGTGTCATGACTGCTTTTCTAAATGATGATTTGGAAGAGAGCGTCTATAAGTACACAGCTAGAGGGCTTCGTAGATAGTGGGAGCAGCGGAAACGTGTGCAAGATGTTTTATGTGATAAAGCAGGCATCGCGGAGTTGGAACGTCTGTTTTGATGTGGTAGTCAAAGAGTTTGACTTCATCAAAATGGTAGATGAACCTTGTATATACAAAAAGGTTGTGGAAAGTATGGTGGTGATCCTCGTAGAGTACGTGGATGACATACTCTTGATAGAAAAGGAGTTTCCTATGCTACGCTTGGTCAATCTCCGCTTATCACAAGGATTCTCCATATAGGATCAAAGTGATACCTCCTAAATCCTAGGTTTTATATCTATGAGATAGATCTAAATGGATGTTAGGATTCTCACTAGGTGTAGTGAGATGGTATCAATCGATCCTGAGGAGAATCACTGGAAACGTTCCAGGGTGATAAAGACGACTGAATGTCAGTCGCAGGCATTGTCTTTATCCTCAGTGGAAGGACGGTATGTTGGAAGAGTTCCAAGCTAGATACCGTGACTTACTAGACGATTAAAGGCAAGATACATCGTTACCAAGGATGCTACCAAAGTGGCAGTCTGGATATATATAAGTTCATGAGATGAACTTCGTTCCAACCATTGTGTGACAATGGAGTTATGGCTTTGGCCAAGGAACCCCCGTCCTATCAGAAATCCAGATATAATTCTTAGGCAGTATCACCTGATCATGGAGATGTTTGATCTCCAGGGAGATCGAGGTTTGGAGAATACACACAGAGGACAACAACGCGAATCCACTCACAAAAGCCTATTTCCCAGTAGAGACTATTATGGGATGGTTGAGTATGAGATACTTCAACCACAGCTGATTGTTGGGTATGCGATACCACAACAGATGGCCCTAGTGGAAGTGGGAGATTGTTAGTTATATGTATGCCCGAGAAGCCATTACTGTACATACGATGTATATTGTAGTGGATGCTTGGATATATATATGGAGGACTTTCTTGATCGACATGATAGTACGCTATCTGGTTGCCCTTTATCTTAACATGTACTCTGACTGTCTCTATGTTACATGTTGATAAAGACCTTAGGATATGTACTCGACTACTGGGACTATGATGAGATCATACTAGTGGGGCCACGGTAGTCGACGAGTAGTCGAGGGTATATCGAGACAGGGCATCGATACACTAGAGTAGACTAGCGTATGCGCTTCTTGACCCATATGATGGGCGATGGATGATCCCATATCCATTGGTGTTTGACATCAGAGAAGGTATACGGGTGCTCAGTGGAGACTGGGTACACTGGACGGACTCGCCGAGAACACCCAGATGGTATTATACCTCACGTCAGATGGCAGTTCTCTGGTGACACTGGTACAGAGTAGTCTGAGACCCGAGATAGTCATAGAGTCTTGTGTGATTCCCACTGTGCTTTGATTTCCATCATACCACGTCCAAGAGGGTGTGAAAAAAGGTGGCTTTTGGGTACAGTCCCGAATCATATGGAGGCAATGAGCGATAGGAGGGGATTCGTCTCTCCCGGTATAGGGAGTTGATGTTGCGCTGTGTTCGATTGGCTATAACTGGAAATCTCTAGCCAGGGTTGTTGAGATTTACTGGTAAGTGTTATCAGTAGTTTCTCGAACTGTTATAGACCTCATATCGACATGACTTATCAAGCTATTGGGGTCTGACGTTTTCCACCCCTAGGCGAGATATGCGACATATCAGACGAAGAGACCGGACTGTACGGGAGTGTTACTGATTGGATTCGCAGGAGAATGTACAGGCTTGCTTGTTGATCTTCTGATCGCTCAATACCTAGGTAGCTAGTACGTTTAGCTGACCGCTTGCAGCTTGTGGATGTTTGATATGATCATCACCCACTGCCGGCGTATTGACGATTCTTTAGAGTCTTACACAGAGGTTTCCTGGCTTAGGCAAAACGGAGTTGGAGCACATATGTGATATGTGCGGGAACGAGAATAATACGAGTATGTGATACTGTATTCTATTCTCGCGATATGAGATATCGGCCGGGTATATGTGATATAGTCGGGTCATCGGATCAAGTGTTGATTCGATGAAATGGTACATGTTATATCAGTCGGTTATATGTATTATAGCCGGGTTATCCGATCAAGTGTTGATTCGACAATTTAATGTATATTATATATGAGATATATTACATTACATTAACTAATATAAGCTCGCTTTAATGATTCATTTTCTCACGGGATAATACATTGATATATATGCGATATATGTTAATTGTATTATTTTCTTTTGTTACAAAATATATTGTAAATGTGATATATAATATTGTAACATGTTAGGGTTACAAATTTAACAAAGGTTTAGGGTTTAAACTTGGTTAGGGTTTGGATTAGGGTTAGCTTTTGCATGAAGCTTCCATGAAGCTTCATGAAGCTTTGACTTTGTCTTAAGCTTGATATTTTGTGAAGATATTATTTAACCCAACCCAAACCTTAACCTCTAGTTAATTCTCTACAAGGGTTAAGCCCTCATTCTTAACCCATGGTTGATTTGTAACCACAACATACAATAATTCATTATTCATCACAAAAGGATTTGGTTGTTCTTCTTCTTCCTTCTTCTTGATGAAAAGTTTCACTAGCTTTTTCATAAGTAATGATAATGAGTGAGAATATGAAAAAAAAGAGTGCAAAATTCCGATTTTATCATCCTCATCTATTCTAGCCACTTAGATTAGGGTGTTTGCTTTGCTAATACTTGATTAGCAAAGCAAGAGCTTGGGTTTGAGTTTCTTCAAAGTAGATCATCTTTGTTATCGAAGATCGGAAGCAAGTTTGCATCATTCTCTTCGTGGAGCCTCTCTAGAGTCCGGATACTCGATGATCACAGCGAAGGGACCTCAACACGGAGCTTATGAAGTGAAGGACAGGACTACAAAGGTTGTAATCCCAAACTCTTAGTGTTAAAGTGTTTAACATGCTTAGTTTCGCCTAATCTCTAGTTTAAAGATCTTGGTTAGGGTTGTTCGGCATGTCTAAATTTTAAATCGGGCATGGTTGATGCCTTGTAGACCCTTGTGAGAGTGCCTAGTAACCCAACAGCAACGGTGTCCTGTTTGGAGCTCTTCCAACAGACCACCCATCCATTGAGGGTAAAGACATAACCCGACATGGACTTGGAGTCATCCTTGTCACTCTGGAGTCAGCAAAGGCCTCGATCTGCAGGTCTTTTCCGCCATACACCGAGAACATCTCTCTAGTTCTTCTCAAGTACTTGAGAATGTTCTTTACTGCTATCCAGTGTTTCTCCCCTGGTTTCGACTGATCCCGGCTTACAACGCTTAATGCGTATACTACATCTGGTCTGGTACATAACATCGCATACATTATAGAGCCTACCGCAGATGCGTAGGGTATAGATGACATGCGAGCCCTTTCCAAATCATTCTTGGGAGACATCTCTTTGGAGAGGGTGATTCCGTGATAAGCCGGTAGGTTACCGTGCTTTGAATCTTCCATACTGAATCTTTTCAGTATGGTGTCGATGTACCTTAACTGTGAAAATCCCACTATCCTTTTAGATCTATCACGATAGATCTGGATCCCCAGAATGTAGGAGGCATCACCCAGGTCCTTCATGGAGAACCTCTGTGACAAGAATATTTTGACTAACTGTAGCGTAGGAATGTCATTTCCATTCAAGAGAATGTCATCCACGTACAAGACGAGGAATACCACAGTTCTCCCTACAATCTTGCTGTAAATGCATGGTTCATCTGGATTTTTGATAAATTCGAATTTTTTGACTGTCTCATCAAAACAGATGTTCCAACTCCGCGATGCCTACTTTAGTCTATAAATGGACTTAAGCAACTTGCACACTTTATCGCTGCTCCCACTCTGAATGAAACCCTCTGGCTGATCCATATAGACGCACTCTTCCAAATTACCATTTAGAAAAGTCGTTTTTACATCCATCTTCCAGATCTCATATTCGTGGAAGACAGCAATGGCAAGAAGGATCCGAATGGATTTGAGCATAGCCACTGGAGAAAAGGTTTCATCATAGTCCAAACCAGGTCTTTGACGAAAACCCTTTGCAACAAGTCTAGCCTTATAGGTTTCAACCTGTCCATCTACACCAATCTTCTTTCTGAAGATCCATTTGCAGCCTACGGGTTTTACCCCTTCTGGAGCAATGTTCAAAGTCCAAACTTTATTGGTGTACATGGACTCCATTTCGGTCCGCATTGCATCCAGCCATTTTACCGAGTTGCCACTCTGAATGGCTTGCTGGAAGCTAGTAGGCTCATCATTTTCAATGATGCAATCCTCTCGATCCCCGTCTATGAGAAAACCGTAGTATCTCTCGGGCGGATGAGACTGCCTACTACTCCTACGGAGTGGCGCTGGGATGTCCGGTTCTTCTGAAACCTCTGGTTCTACCAAGCTTTCAGTAATAGCTTGTGGTTCTGGAATTTCTTCTAGTTCTATTGCGCTCCCACTTTTCTGATTTTCTAAAAATTTAGCTTCCAAGAAGTGGGGATGTTGAGAAACAAAAACCTTTTGTTCCTCTGCGTAATAGAAAAGATACCCCCTGGAGTTCTTAGGGTATCCCATAAACTTACACAGTACTGAGCGTGCCTCGAGCTTTTCCGTATGCTGCTTTTTTACAAAAGCTGGACATCCCCATGTCTTAAAGTACTTAAGACAGGGTTTCTTCCCACTCCACATCTGATATGGTGTGGTAGGCATAGTCTTGGTTGGAACCTTGTTCAAAATATATGGAGCTGATTCTAGTGCATAACCCCAGAAGGATCGCGGTAACTCAGCCTTACTCATCATGGAACGAACCATACCAATAGGGTTTGATTCCTTCGTTCCGATATACCGTTGTGTTGAGGTGTGTATGGAGGAGTAAGCTGAGAGAGAATTCCATTCTCTTTTAAGTAGCCCAGGAACTCGGCACTTAAGTATTCACCACCTCGATCAGATCTTAGTGTCTTGATACTTTTGCCTGTTTGATTTTCCACTTCATTCTTATATTCCCGGAATTTCTCAAAGGCCTCGGATTTATGCTCCATCAAGAATACATGTCCATACCTAGAGAAATCATCCGTAAAAGTAATGAAATAGGAATAACCACATCGCGCATGTGTAGACATTGGACCACACACATCGTTGTGTATGAGTCCCAAAAGCGAGCTCGCTCTTACTCCGTGTCCAGTAAACGGAGTCTTTGTCATCTTTCCCATGAGACATGATTCACAAGTAGCATAAGACTGATATTCGCACGGATCCAAATATCCCTCTCTATGCAACTTTGTCAACCGTGTTTCATTGATGTGACCCAGTCTACAATGCCATAAGAAAACCTGATTTGTTTCTGGAGACTTTCTTTTAAGTGTGTTCTGGACACTGAAAACCTGAGCTTGATTTAATACGTATATTCTGTTTTCTAATGTACCTGGCCTAATCATAACTTGATTTAGGTGGATGTAGACCACATCGCTTACAAATGTAAAATCATATCCTTCCTTAGAAAGTAAGGATACAGATATGATATTACAAGCTAGACTAGGTACATATAAACAGTTACGTAGAATCAATATCTGCCTACTTGTCGATCCTAAGTGATATTCCCCTACGGATTCAGCGTCCACGCTCATTCCGTTAGCAACCCTGAGGGTCATATCACCTTCCCTGATAACTCTACGGTTTCTTAAAGCCTGTAATGAATTACAGATATGAGATCCTGATCCGGTATCTAGTACCCAGGAAGTAGAGTTAATTGACATACAGTTTTCAATTACAAACATACCCGAAGCCGAAGCCACAACGTGCTTCGAATCCTCGCTACTGGCTTTCTAAGCCATGGAATCCTTCTGCCAATGTCCTTTCCCGTAACAATAGGAACGTCCCTCCTTCCCAACTTTTAGTCCCGAAACTTTTGCCCTTCCCTTTCCTTCTAACTTCCTTACACCGCATATCGCCTTTGTGGAGGTCTTCTTCTGCTCACCCTTTGCTTTCGTCTTGGATGCAGAAGAGGAAGATTCCCCAATAAGCAGAGCGGGTGTCTCCCTGGTTTCCTTCTGGGTGTATGTAGAGGGTAGGGACAGTAGAATCAAAGTCAGTATGTGACGCGTTCTCCAACGTGGTCTTCAGGTCCGTGAGCTTATCAATATAGCTAGTCATTGTAAGGTCGTTGTCCCCTACAGATGACCCGATAGCCAAGCTCGCTTGAAGCAATTCTTTCGAGGTCTCATATCTTGCGATACGAGATTGCTCTCCATATAAATCTTTGTTATGGAGGAAGATGGAAGCTAATTCCATCTTCTCGTGTTGCCTCCGGTTTACACCATCTACTGAGGCCAACACGAGGCACTTGGCATTCGTACTATCCTTTTTCCGATGTCTTACGGATATTTACATTTGTGACGGTGGAAACTGGACCTGGGACGGCGGGGGCTTAAGTAGTAAAGAGGTTTCCCAGCTTGTCATAGGTAATGGACATCTGGACAGACCTTTGCCAGTCATTATAGTCAGATTCAGTTATTTTATAATCTAGATGTAACCTGGTGTTGGTCACTGGGTCGCTGCAATTAAAAGAGAGAGAAAAAACACTTTAGTATGATGCTCTTGCAAGTTTAGATTGGTTTTTAATTTATCTAAACAGGATGGCTCCCACTGTCTCTCGAATCCTTCCTCAAACCATAAAAGAAGAATTAGTCAGGATTGATCTCACCGTACAATTCTTGCTTAACCATTCGGCCAAGCTAGTGTCGGTACTTCGAGGGAGGTTTTAAGACGTTTTCGCGAAGTTCCTTAATTAAATAACCTCTTTTCCCTAGAGGCATAGCCCCGCTAACACCGTTCTAGACACCTACTTGGTTTATAGCATTGATCGTTAAGTGAAAAAATCTCCCGAGGAGTAGCGGATACTCATAGTAGGATCGGGATCCAAATATCATTGTGTGATAATGCTGAAGGAATCCTACCAATATTATCAAACTCCAAATGGTATGCAACACTAGAAAATTTCAGTTTCTTTAGAAACCCCCGATATGGATTTTTGCCCCATGCTCCTATGACCTTGATGAAGGTCAACAAATCATAAGTCACATGTCAAGTTCTACCCATCATTGTCCATATTAATTTGAACCCACCTGTATATACCCTAGACGAAGGTCAACAAGGTAATACGACTGTCCCAAACCAACGCATCTATCTATGCTACATATGAACACCCAGCAGCTACCAATCATCATGCCTTGATGAAGGTCAACAAACATAGCTTGAATACTATTGAAAATTCATATGAAATGACGGAGGGCTACGACTGGTTTCGGCAAAACCGTGGACGTAGTGAACTTGATATAATCGAAGGAACCTGATAGATTTTAAAAGGAGTGGTTTAAGCTCCGCACTTTAAAAGTCTGTTGTTTTTAAAAAACCGAGTGGTTTTGAAATTGTTCCGACGATTCCGCTTTGGTTTGTTTTCTTTGCATTAATATAATGCGTCCCATCAATTAGCCTACCATTGCAGAAAAAGACGAAAATATGACGAACACTTATGCCATCCACATTCGCCACTGGGCCCCGTCACCACCCGTTAGGTTACTTAACTAACAACAGAGCGGGGGCTGGACTAGCGCGGATGCAAAACATAAGCAACGCCTACTAGATATCATATAAAGATATATACATTCGTCAGACGCAATAATAGGCATTCCACATCACAGATGAACATATTGGATATACTAGGAATTCCGTGTTTCGTTTAAGCCTGTAACGAAAGTCGGATTCCAAGGTCGTGATGAATAGCCAAACCCCACCCCAGAGCCCTACAGGTGCGGCAACTACCTGCCAAATACCCGAAGTGAAGCAACCTCCCTCAACAAAGTGAGTAGGCCATTCGGCACTTCAAAGTACCCGGTAGTTTGTGCACCCCACCTTGGGTCTATCCTAGGAGAAGAAACTGTAAAAGAAATAATATACAACGGTGGCTACAACCTCAACCCGGATGTGCCCCGCAAAAAAAAATAATATTACATCACTTTACAATTACATCGAATGAATGAAATGAAAAACCCTCATCTCACATCCCCGACTATTCATCCACGACGATCCAATAAGTCTATATACACAAACCAAACATCACAGAAATATGCAACACCCAACTAACCGAAATATAGCAATTAGCGGAAGTTTATGAACACATATATTACAACTTGAAACATTAAACGACGTTAAAACTATGACTTCGAAACACCTCGTATTGCCATAGTAAATAATTGACAGAATATTCAAAATTGGCAAAAACAAACAACTCCTGAAACCCTAGATCCAAGTAACAAAACCACAGACTAAAACACGAAGCAGTTCCCCTCAAAAGAACCGAGCTCACCTATTGTCACGACCCGAAATGGCACGTGACAGGCCCTTGAATCATATGAAGTCTATAGGACCACATCTAATTCAAGTAAACCAAAAGCCCAGAAATCTAAAACTATTTTAATTAATAAATGAAGGAAAACTCGTTTTTAAGAAAGTGGTTTTAATAGCATAACCCGAATTATGCGTTTTTAAAACATCAAGTCCTTTCTGAAAATTTCGGCAGAGTTTCCTTTGTAAATACTGGCCCCGACGGGGTACAACATGAATAATAAATACATGAATGATAAAGGCATCCCCAAGCGGGAGCTAGCTCTTCGTCAATCAACGGTCACAACCACACAAGCAATATAATATACAACGCCGAAGAAGAGGATCAAAACTCAAAGGAAACTCAAAATCTTCAAGAAAACCATAATAATACAACGCGCGATTCTAAGGTCGAAAGAATACACATCACTGGTCATCTAAGTCTATAAAATATACATGTCTGGTTGATGGAGTTACTAGATACAACTGAAAATAAATGTACATTGGTGGTCACGATGTGAGTGAACCCACCTACCAAAGCAATCATCCGGAAGGGAGTAGTGTGCCAGAAAGCCGCAATGAAACCTGTACGGCAAAACCTGCAAGAAACTGTGGCACAACGGGGGTGAGTTGCCAACTCGTGAGTAGAAAATGTAAGTCTACGGTAGCGCCTCGGCCGTCTAACAGACGCCAAATGCGGAACAAAAAACTTTTTAGCTGGCGCTATCGCATACTATAACCCGGATCTGCCATTAAAGCTAAACTAACAAACTACAAAGTGGGTAGAAATGTTATACCGAACGATCCGAGTCCTTCGGTCTTCAACCATCATCCCACGCTTTGTTGCGGCTGCTCTGATCTCCTGGTTCTCCAGTCTTCTCGTCCAGGTGGCACCACGTCGACGGATCTTTAAACGGGCTCCCGCCTCTGAACCGAGGCAACTCGATCATCAAGTTTGCTAAAAGAGATGACCAAGATTGATGTAGAGAATGAGTAGAACACTTTGTCTCGTTACGTCCAAGGCTATGGACGAACGGTTAATGAAGTTGCCAATTGGAATCGGGTAAATGGAAATTAAGCTATATGAAATTTCCATGAACTGAACTATCATAATCTTTTTGCCAAATGAATTAAATCAACAACTCTCATCTCTTCACAAAGAAGGGCCAACCATATATAAGGAGGAGGGGGTGAGTGTAGGAGAGTTGTGGTGACCATAAAGATATGATACTTATCATAACACACTTAAAGAAACATGACTCACTAATGACACCTAGTATGAACACATTAAAATCAAAGGATGAATCATTAACCTAGTCACCCTTGCATTAAATGAATCATTAAATGCACTAATCAGTCACTAATCCTAGTCACCATCCTAGTCATCATCTAGAAGCTTCCACACTCATCTCAAGAAAAGATAAATCCGTCTTTAACCGAACGTTAAAGACGGGCGATAGAAAACTGGAAACTGGCAACTTCCAAAAGCGATCCCGAAACGAATTTCAGGATAACCCCGTAACAGTATAAAAATACCAGCATTTGTATTACGACCGAATACAAATGCAACTGAGACAAAGATATTATATCCACACAGTATAATACTTGGATCCGGCTTAAACCAAAGCCTACCAGTATTATCTGCACGAAATATGACACGTGCGAAAACGCACGTGCATTTTCCGAACCCTGCCATAAAACTATACGGCCTCTACAACGTTTCGCCCGAACATGGGAAATGGTCTGTGGGGGACTCTAATGAATCATCAATACACTGGCAACTGGGTATAACCACTAGCACGTCAGAGGTACTAGCTGTACGTAACGGTTGCCTATGTATTGATTGGAAGGGAAGCTAACGAGCGAACTCATCCAGAAACCCTACTGAGCCTGACAGTGACAATATCTGTACAGTCCGGTCCATTCGTCTATGAGTATCGCATATAAGGCCTAGTGGGCCGGTAAACGTCAGACCCCCAATAGCTATATAAGTCGTGTCAGAGAGCAGCCCATAACACCCTGAGATACTACTGGAACTCCTTCCAGTAAATCTCGATTACCCTGGCCAGAGATTTCGTGTAATGGCTCTCCTAAACACTGCACGATCTCACCCCCAATACCGGGAGAGATGAATCCCCGACGATCTGCTCACTGCCTCCACGTGGCTCGGGACTGTACCCAAAATATACCTGTTTGCACGACTCCTTTGACCCGTGGTAGGGTATAAATCAAAGCACAGTGGGAACTCTCACGAGAAAAATGACGACCTCAGGTCGATGAACTAATCTGTACACATGTCACCAGGGAACTGCTATCTGACGCTAGGTATAATACCAACCAGCAAGTTCCCGGCGAATCCTGTCCGGTGTACTCATAACCCAATGAGCACCTGTATACATCTTAGGTGAACCAACTAACACCAATGGCTTGTCAGACCGGCCACCGCCCCTCGTCGGGGTCTCGAATGTATACACTAGTCTACTCTGGAGTATCGATGCCCTATCTCGAAACTCCCACGACTAGGGACACTTTAAGGATGTGCTTATAGACCCCATCTCCCACATATAAGATAGCCATCATACTGCTGGCAGTCAAGAAAGAATCATATGGGCTTTATTAACATATACATGATGATAAAGACAAACAAGATAGCATACTATCATCTCGAGTAAGACTGTTCTATCGGTATAGGTCCTCCCTCAATCATTGCAATCACGTACCAGCGATCCAATAATTGACTTAGAGGGCACTATATCCAACAATCTCCCACTTGCACTTAAGGCTATTATTGCGATGTCGCGTACTCACAGCTCGTGTGATACCGAACATCCAACTCCTCTACTAATCAGTTTCACAAAGCTCGTTTGCAAAACTATTGTGTTCGAGAAATAGCCTCAGTGAGTGGATCCGCCCTGATGTTTCTTTCTATGTCTCTCTTAATCTCAAGTTCGCGGAGAAAGCCATCTCCCGAATTGAGTAATACCTGTCTTAGAATATGTCTGGATATCTGATGGGACCTAGTTTATAAATGAACTTCAAATCCAAACTTCTTAGATTGTATTGATAACTGAACCTAATCAGTATCGCGCGCTATGCCTCCCACAGTATCCTCTTGGACCGCCTGTCCATAATACTGTCCCTCGTCAGAGGGAAAACTATAACTCTGACAATCACTCTGTCATCTAGGTCACCTTGGAAACCTGGAATGATAACCGTCTCCTCAGGGAGGCTGCCATTATCAAACCCATAGAATATCCATTCATGTTCTAAAACTGCTTCCAAATGTATCTCCAGGATTGGATTAATATAAACTTATCACATCTAGTGCAAAAACAATATCTGGTGTGGTACTTGACATCTCACGATTGACTCAATTGCCTAAGCAAGTGATCTGCCAATCATGCACATCCCTCTCCCTTTTAGTTTGTAAGACACCTTTAGAGAGGGTGACACTATCACCTGCAGGTACACCACCATGCCAGGAGTCATCTATTCTAAAATACTATTAGAATACTGTCAAAGTACACACATTGGGAAACTACCCAAATCTAGATCTAAAACCATAGATCTAGTAACCAGAATATCTAATATTATATCTATATCTTTTGTGGAGAAACAACTGTGTGACGACCACAGTACAACCGATCGTAGTATAGGAATTTTACTTCCTACTCTGTGTATGTCATCCAAATACCAGGACATCACACCCTACTACCCTTTTAACATATCCATCCCCTATTCTGATGAAGTCAAACCCATGACTATCACATCAAAAATCAGATGATCTATCTCCGCTATATCTGCTCAAGTCTATAAATAGATACTAGCTACTTGCCCACTATGCTTCCGCTGCTCCCACTGACTACAACAACCCTCTGGCAGAATAATATATACGTGTATTTCTAAAACTAGTTTAGAACGACACTATACATATCCTCCTGCCGGGTCTTATAGTCTGGAACAACAGTAGTGTCAAGTCTGGGTAAACAAGAACCTCCCTGTCACCGTTCTTGAGGCTACCGGAGTACCTCTCGGGCGTCTGAGGTTATCCACCATATCTGCGGAGTGGCTAATGGAATGTCAAACCTGATTGAATATATAGGTCCTATTAAATTTTCCGTAATCGTTTGCGGTTCTGGAATCACTTTCAGTTCTACCATACTCCCACTACTGTTTTCTGAAAAAATCCATTTTTACTAAAACTATAGCGAGTCAAGAACAATATCACTATTGATCTTCCAGATGGTAGAAAATCAACCCTCGTCAAAGCCAGGGTCAACCCACAAACTGCCATTACAGAAACGTGCCTTGAGTTATCCAGTGTCTGGTTTTAAGCATATGTTGGACAACTCGCTTTACCTTAACATCGTTAAGATATGAAGCATTCTATATCCAATATAGAAACTTTGGCACTTATTTAATTGGAACCAGATTCAAATCATGCAGCTGTCTCCAGTGCATATCAACTTAATGGAGAGAGGCTAATCAGCATTACTCAACTTAGGAATCCATCCAATTATGAGTAACCTGAAAGAGAAACAAGTTTCTCAAAACTGTTACTATCAATTGACTACCAATCACAAGAATCTACATCTTCGAATTCTTTGAAGAATCCCGATACTTGCGACACCTGGTTCTCTACATTCTTCCTATACCCACAACTTCTCCAAACTTAGACATTTTATTTCTACGAAAAACTTGTCTAAAAGCTAAAGAATTCACAAGTAAATAGAACAGAGTATGAGGACCAACCCTTTTATCGTGATGGACACTGTACAACATACAATACTCTGTATAAGTCTGCTGAGTTGAATAACTCAAAACCTGTGCATCGTAGGTTGAAAACTGTACCCAGGCGATTTCCTCAAATATCACCAATTACAACGAATTCCGATATAATGTGGATGATCACCTAATTCCCAATAACTTACTCCCTCTCATCATCTGTAAAACCATACAGATGTGAGAATCTTACCTGGTAAATACATTCCCTGGAGTAAGTGTCTAATTGGGAAATCAGTTTTCTATTAATAATACATAGTGAAAATGAAACATGAATATGTTTCGAAAGGGTATCCGGGTATTCATAGTAACGCCTTTTCCATTATTTAGATTCATGACTATAACCGTATATTTCCCTGCCATCTCTCCAATTCCCTTTATTTGTCTTTAGTCGTTACCTTCTGTACACCATCGTTAGGCTAAAATGGTTTTCTTCCTTCCCTACCGTTCGGCACCAGCCTATGGTTTGGAAGAAGAATATCCAGTAAGCATAATAGGTGTACCCTCCTAAACCTAGGAGTACTCGCAACTTGAGAGAAGGTGATGATAAAAGACAACTGAATAAACCTTATTCTATTAAAGGTGAAATAGGAGTGGCGATGAAGTACGCGGTTTGGTCATGAATGTTAGCAGTCGCAATTTACTTTGCCCTCTTTCTAATCCCTTTATTTTGTCTTTAGTTATTACCTTCCGTACACCCTACTTAGGCTAATTGGTTTTCTTCATTCCCTAGCTTTTGACACCTGCCTATGGTTTAGGAGAAGACTATCCAATAAGCGTAATAGGTGTACTCTCCTAAACCAAGGAGCCCTCGCAACCCGAGAGAAGGTGATAATAAAAGACAACTGAATAAACCAATTCTATTTCTCCAGAACCCGGATCCATCCTCGAAGAAGTCCCTCCGAGTTCGTATATAACCATACGATGGATCTATCCAATGGAAGTGGATGTCCGTAGTAATACGGCGTGTTCTGAGAAATACAAAGGGTAAAAGAAGGAGTGGCAATGACTTATGCAACTATAGACAATCCAAAAGCTAGTATTTAAAGAAGGTTCGGTCAACTTGGTCACTGAGTCATAGTCTAGGGTCGGTCAAAGATCGCTGCCAAAGAGAGAGAGATAAGAAACTGTAACGCCATGAAAAGTCGTTTTGGTGTTTTCCTGAAAATCGGTGAAAATTCGGTATTTTTCCGAAAACCGTCCTTTTTGTTATTTTGCAGTTTAGGACTAATTATACCTAATTTGTATAGGTAATTGCTAGTTTTTAGTAGCAAATGAGTTAATTATGAAATTCTGGTCGTTTAAAAATTTTCCCTAATTTTTAATTTTTTTAATATTATTTTAAGCCGGTAAGAAAATACATTAAATTAGCGATAAATACAAATTTAAATGGGCTAAATTTAAGCTTTAAAATCATGTTAATTAAAATCTAGTTGTAACATAAATTTTTTAGTAATTTATTTTAAGTTTTAACTAATTTTTATTATAGAAAACGAAATTTATTGAATTTAAGCTTAAACTTGCAATTTTTGACTTGTAGGGGGTCTTTTTGCATAAAAAATTTTTTGTGCACTCTCTCTCACTTTTCCCTCACCCTAGGCCGGCCCATTTCCAGCAGCTCATGGAAAAAATTCCATGCTCCTTTGACTTTTTATATTGTATGGGAATGAGGTTTTTTTTAAGGATTTTGAAATTGTTAATTGGGTATGGGTCTTTTGTGGGTTGGTAGGGGTTGACCATGACTTTTCCATACACCCCACACCACTCCCCTCTCCCTCTTATGGCCGAGACCAGCTCCCCCCGCCTTTCCATTATTTTCCTTCTCTTTTCTCTCATTTTCTTCAAAAAAATTGCATCAAAATTCAATAAAAATCAACAAATCCTTCACTTTTTCAGCACAAAACCTTATTCCCTCTCTTCTCAAACCCAAATTGGTTCAAATCTTGGAGAAAGATGGCATCTTGGGAGGCTTTAGCAACTTAGGGTTTGGGCTTGTGAGGTATAATTTCAATCTTTGGTTAAATTGTAGTTTAAAGTGTGCTAATTAGAACTTTGAAAATTGTTTTAGTGTTAATTTTAGTGCTATTTGCATAATTGTTTTTTTAAAGTTGTGGTGTGAAATTAATTTAGGGTTTAGAACACCATTAAGAGATTAATTAAGCTATTTTGTTATCTAGTTATTTTGTTAGCTTAATCTAAGTAGTTAACTTGCTAATTGGGCTAAAATTTAGTGTTAGTTTCTAATCTAGTTTTTTTAGGTTATGGTTAGAGTTAAACTAGGGTTTTTAGAAACCATTATTTAGTTAATTAAATCTATTTAATTAATCTAGTTGTTTACTTAACCAATCTATTATGTTACTTTGCTTAAGTGGCTTGATATTATGCTAATCCAAGTTAATCTTGTGTGATATTTTCCTTGTTTTGCTAATTACCAAAAATCAAGAGAAGGGTTGGTTGTGGAAAATATGTTTTGAAGCATAGTTAATGGTTTAAAATTAGTGTAGTGGCTATCTAGTGAGTTAGTTTGGATTGTTGTGTTGGATTGTGTTAACTTTGTCGCTAATTGTCGATATTTGCACCAAATTGCAAATTCTAGCTTACTAGTTTTTATTAAAATATTGTGATGAATTAATTGCGATGTCTTGATGACATTTTTAGCGTATCCTATGACTTTTAGGATGTGTGAGTGCGGATTTTTGAGTGTTCGGGTTTCAGTTTTTCCGGGCGACCAAATCGACGATTTTAGTAGATTTTTGCGATTTTCGCGTGTGTTCCGCGCACTTTGTGCACGTTGTACCTAGCTTGTGAACTATGGTATTTTCGTTAGGGAATTGCGTCGTTCTTGATATGTAACCTTATATTTGGTGTTGATGTAATTCCAGGTTCGGTCGCGGAGACGTCAGACGCGGCTCGAAAGGGGAAAGCGGTGATTGGACGTGACTAGCTAGGGATTCCGGTGAGTAGATGTAACATCTACGGGGGACAATCGTTGGATGGCGCAAGTCGCCCGATAGTTTTATTAGCTTAAAAAGATTCTTAGTAATATTAGTAATTAGGGGTGTAATACGTGTATGATTACTTGCTACATTCATGCCTTATATTGACATACATATACGAACCCATTCTATAGGACACCTGCACTATTGCCAGGGTTTTTATATGCAGCACGAGCACTATTCATGCTTACACACACACCCTGGTAATTGCCATGCCACCACACTAGATAACCTTTAAATTGAAACCTTTTACTAATTGACACTTAAACTTGTGCTGTTGCCTTTAATTCCTTAAAATGAAATCGTAGGATTGCTATTCATGTGCATGTACTTCATCATATTATTTGTTCATGCCTAATCTATTAATCACACATCGCAACTTGATTATTGATACCATACGCATTCATTATCATTGACATATGCACTTATGAGGATTTCTTGAGATTCTATGATATATCTGGATTTCGGGGGAAAGCCGCAAAATTTCTAAACTTATTATATTTTTAAAATATGTAAATTACGGTTTTCTAGTGATGTAAGTGTCGTCCACCATGAGTTTGCTGTGGTTTTCGAGACCCGTTTCGAGGAGTTGGATGAACTGTCTCGGGTACATGGTGGACCCGGTAAGGTACCCCGGGGCAAGAAGCTCGTGTTGCTGACGATGAGCCTGGCAGGGGACGGATTACCTACCGGTGACTTTATTGGGCATGGCGGATATCCAGAGGATACCGACCGGGGCCGCGAGAGGATGAGATATTGATATTGAGATGGGTCAGTCGGATGGCTGAGGCCAGAGACACTATGACATGGATTTATAAGATTTGAGACAGTTTTTAGGTGTCGTTGCTGGACACAGATTGTTGTCGATTCTATGAGTATTATGCTGGCATTCTAAAAGAGTTTCAAAAACAAAAAGAGATAAAATGTTTCTTATATATACCTATTGAGACCTCAGATATTCATGTTGCATACATACACCTGCTAGTACACTGATGTTGTATACACACCTGCTAGTGCATCCAGCCTTACCTGTATTTTAGATGCTAGAATACTTGTGTGCATGCTTTCGATAGCCTGTGTAGATGTTATTTATTACTCACGAGTTGGCAACTCACCCCCGTTGTGCCACAGCCTTTTGCAGGTCCGCTCCGTCAGTACAGTAGCGGCGGGCGCACTTGCTTCTTTTGCCTCTTTTGCCTGGACTCGAGGTTTTGCTCTTAGGTGGGTTATATCATTATTTTTGTACCACCTTGTATTTTCTTTGTATCTAGTGTACTCCATCTACTGTATCTACCAGTATTGTTGTATATTGACCTAGAGATGAAACTGTGAGATTTGTGGACTTTTTATGCTGTATTTTGGGGTCGAGCTCACTTGAGTCGACATGCTGTTTTTCTTATGCTTCCTTATGATTATTTCGCATGTTGTTGCTTTATATTGCGTGGGATTTGTGACCGCCTTGTGGCGAAGATCTAGCTCCCGCTTGGGGATGCCTTATTTGTTGGATTCTTATATATTCTTGTTGTACCCATTTTGGGGGCCAGTATTTACAAAGGAGACTCTGCCGAAATTTTCGGAAAAATTGATATTTCTTTTAAAGAGGTTTTATATGACTTATTTGATAAACTCGTTTTCAATTGATTGGGTAATCTTCACTCTTTTGCTTATTTGGTTTTGGTTTTCTGGGCTTTGGCTTACTTATTTTATGGACGTCTTGAGACGTTTCGTAAGATAAGTGCCAGTCACGTTCCGTACCCTGCGGGTCGTGACAGAAACACTCTGCGTGCACTCTAACCTAGATCAGAATGGTTATCACTTTATCTAATTAGGAAACCTCCCACTGTAATCTCAAATTCTCCTCCAAACCTGAAAGAAGAATTAGTCGGGATCACCCGAAGAGTAAACCAACTCATTAGTGGGAATCGGGATCCAACTCTCATCGCATGATAACGTGAAGGAATCCACTCATGTTATCATACCCCAGAAGGTATGCTCAAGTTTTGCAAGTTTCCTGTATGTTTGAAACTCCCGATATAATTTTAATCCCATGCACTTATGACCTTGACGTAGGCCAACAAATCATAAGTCACATGTCAAGTTCTACCCGTCGTTGTCCTGATTAATTCAGGTCATCGTACATGCCCTTGACGTAGGCCAACAAGGTTGTACGTCTGTCCTAAACTAATGCATCTATCTATGCAACAAATGAATACCCAGCAGCTACCAAACACTATGCCTTGACGTAGGCCAACAAACATAGCTTGAATACTACTGACCATCCATAAGAAAAGACGGAGGATTACGGCTGGTTTTTGGCGAAAAACCTTTAACGTAATAAACTTGATCTCGTTGAAGGAACCTGATAGTTTTTTATAAAAAATATAGTGGCGAAAAACCTTTGCTAAAGAGGTCACTCCCGGTGAAGGGATCTCGTCTCTTTCCTCGTGGAATGAGGTGCAGGATATTCTAACAGAATACCGCGATGCAAAGCAACTTGTAATCGACTATATTGAAGTTATTACCCTGATGTAAACTTCTGTCCAAGGGGTCACTCACGGTGAAGGGATCTCGGCCCTTGCCTCGTCGAATGAGGTGCAGGATATTCTAACTGAATACCGCTATGGAAAACAAAAGGAAACGTCTTTGTAATAACTCCTTTTAAAAATTGTTCCAACAACATCAAATATAGGTTTGTTTTATCCTTGCATTGATAAGAATCAACGCAGTCCCATCAATTAAACACACCAGAAAAGAACGAAAATATAATGTACGTATATGCCATCCGCATTCGCCACTGGGTCCCGTCATCACTCGTTAGGTTACTTAACTAACGACAGAGCGGGGACAGGGCTATCGCGGGTGCAAAACATATACAACATCTACTAGTATATATACCAATATATAATAATCGCTCCAGGTATGATAAATGCAACATTACAGAAAAGTAATAAGTATCACAGAACAATACAGATAATCTGGGATCCCCGGGTTTCATAGAGCCGCTACTGAAAACCGACGTTCCCCTGGTTGTGTGGATAGCCTGTGCAATGAAACCTAGACCCCTACGGGTGCGGTAAGTTACCCGCCAAAACCTGAAGCGAGGCAGCCCCCTACAGCAAAATGAATGGACCACCCGGCACTTTACGGAATCCGGTAACTTGAGCTCCCCTCCTTGGGTCAACCTATACCCCCTACGAGTGCGGCGAATAGTCTGCCAATTCTAGAGTGAGGCCCCTCTGCCTCTCAAAGCCATGAGATACGGACCCGTTGCCCTCCAGAACACGGCTATCCGTGCACTCCATCATGGGGTAAACCTAGTACAGAAATAAAAATATGTACAACGGGTACATCGACCTCAGCCCGGTTGTGCCCCAAAAGAATATTATACAAACAGGCAGTGACGGCAGTCCACAAGTCGGACGCTCGCCCCGCAATATCAAATGTACAAATAAATCCAAACAGCACTACCATTGCACACTGCTATCCACCACGACAAATCCGCAACAACACAGCACAACACAGAACATCAACGCGAATGTCACGTTCGCAAACCCGTCTAAAAGAACTATAGAAATCAGACGCGGTTTACCGATCAAATGACATTCCCGGTCGGAGATATAATGTAAATACTGTAAACTAACACGTTTAAATTTCGAAGTGGGCCCCACGTACATCTGTTGTCACTAGTAAAAAAAGGGTTGCCCCTACGGATATTGGAATCCGTAGGGGCAGATTTAACTTGGCCCTACGGATTAATCCGTAGGGCTAAAGGGTTACCCCTACGGGCACAGACGTTCAAGAATTAAAATATTAATTCTTAATTTGGTGTTTGCCCCTACGGAGCCGCAAACAAAGGACCTACGGGTATATCCGTAGGGACAAGTAAATATCGATTTAATAAGACCCCAGACCGATCGCCTACGCTCACTTTCTCTCTCTCTCTCTCGATCGGGCGCGAGAAAAATCCCCAAATCTCCACGCCGTCGTCGCCACCGTCGTTCTCCTCGTCGCCACCGCCGGTTTCGTCGCCACCGCAGTTCTCGTCGCCACCGCGGTTCAAGTCGTCGCCCCAGCCCCAGCAGCAGCCGTTCAGGTGAGTAAATCTCGAGGTAAATTAAAGAATTTTTGGATTATTTTGGGCTTAGGGTTCATGGCTGGGTCTGGGGTTGCGCGCGCGAGTTGGGGTTGGGCAGGGGTCACGGTCGCGGTCGGGGTCGGGGTCAGGGTAGGGTTAAGGTTGGGGTTCGGCTGCTGCTGGGGTGGGGCTGGGGTTAGGGTTTGCCTTAGGGTTGGTGTTGGGGTTTAGCTGGCCACGCTGGGGTTAGGGTTGGGCTAGGGCTGGGGGCTGGGGCTGGGGCTGGGGGCTGGGGCTGGGCCACGCGGGGTTTTGGGATCTTTGTAATTTGCTTGCTCTGTTTGGGGTTTCAGTTGATCCTCATTAAAAAAAATTGGTGATTGATCTCTTCAATCATATTATTATCTGTATTTAAAATTTTTGTGAAGCCTTCAGAGTTTGGAAAAATCTAGAATTACCGTTGAAATTCTGGCAACATTCAAAAACTGTGTATATGATGTGTGTGTGTGTATGCATGTATATACATTTGAAATTTATCTTTCTTCTATGATATAAAACGGTTAAACCGAAGAAAATTACTGGGGGAATTTTTCCTAAAATGTCTTGAGAGGGGGTTCAAGTGATGGGATAATTTCATTTGGTAATCTTTTACTTATTTTACATCTCTTATTTTTTCATGCAAAAATCTGAATAGGTTTCTTGCAATTTTGCCTATCGATCAATTATTATATTTATTTCTATTTTTTGTGGATGATTTGGCTTCAATTGAATGGAGGCGATGATGGCTTGCCCTCAAGCTTCCACTTTTATGAGCTTTATAGTTATGAGATTGGCGAGGCAAGCTGGTTTGTAGCCATCTTATTTCTTTTCCTAAATTCAAATCCAAATATAAACTGTCTGATTGAGAGAGAGAGAGTATGGGAGATTATGTATTATTCAATGTGTTTGGAAGCTGGCATGTTCTGAGCGTCATCTCTGCATGAAAGCTATGGTTTTGCAAAGGGTTTGCCCTAACTATTTTCTGTAGGGAAGCTGAAGGCCTGAAGCTTCATCAAACTCAGGATTGGATTCTGGTCGGGTATTGTAAATTCTTGTGAAAGTTCCGTTCAAGATTTGTTCAGAGCTTGCATAACATCCTTTTCATCTTTATGAGATCTTTATGCAGTCATTTTTTTGGGTTTATATATTTCTCGAGCCCGTTTGACTTTGGACTTAGGATAACCCCAAATCTCTTTCTTATTTTGATTCCTAAGCTGGCATATCTGAGGCTCGTATTCCAGTATCGTTGCTGGAAAAGCTAGGGTTGCGAACATTTTTGCAACGATAATTTCTGTATGACAGCTTAAGCACACATAAAACTTAAACAATCTTAAAGCACTGCAGTTTTTCACTAAACTACCTAAAAGTTTTTATATTGCTGCAAGCTTCCTTAAAGTGCTGCATCTAAGTGTATTTTAGTGGGAAAACCCTTGAAAGCCAAACTTCATGGGGTTTGTTGTTTGCCTTCTCTGTAGCTAGTTTGAGGTTTATTTAGTTTTGGATTTGTTTTGCAACACTCTCTGAGTTCCAAATCAACAAAAAGCTGAATGTTGAATCACAAGCAAGAAGCAGCCAAACTGGCCCTAAAGTAATCCTGAGTGATGATAATTTTCCAGGGAGTTTAAAATTTATAGAAATGGCGAGGCAACATTGGATTGTCTGCAAGTATTCAAGCAACCTGTTTGCAGCCATCATGCTATTTGTGATCCCAGTATAAAACTCAAACATGCCTCTTAGTTAGTTTACTTTAATTTGTTATTTATGTGTGTGTGTCAACATTGGATTGTCCCAAGTATAAAACCAAACCCATAAAACATCAAAACTGTCTCCGACAATCTTATGGTCATTAGACATAAGATTTATGCATATAGGTAACATCTGCCAATATGCCATATCCAGACCGCAATCTATTTTTGCCTATTGGCTAATATGAAAATATCGGCCCGCGTATATGACATAATCAAAGTTGTTAAATCTTAATACGGTTTGTGTTTCGTTTTTTTATTTATCAGTTCTATCAATGTTGCGTATAACGCTTTATGATATCAGTATCCTACATTTGTAGTTTTAATTGTTGATTGTTATAGATGAATACCATTGCAATAATAGTTTTTGGTCGATGAATGCTATTGCAATGTAGGATGATCAGTTCTATCAATCTTGATCTCAATGGTTTAAAATCATGTTACACATACAACACGAATGCACAACAAACGCATAATTAGAGAGCGACTCAAGATATTCAGGTTAAACCAATATATAATACTCGATGATAATATAAAACCTTCATATTCCCATCGATACTCATATATGAAACTAAAAGCGCCACTTTGTCCCTACGGTGCCCGACATTTTAATTTAAAAATATTATATCTTAATTTGTTGTTTGGCCCTACGGGCACCTAAATGGGAATTTAATTAAAAAAGGCACAGAAATGCCCTACGCCTCGATATCTTTCCCTCTCGTTCCCAAAATTTTCTCTCGTTCCCGCGTCTCCAATTTTCTCTTCGTCGCCACCCGCGCGCCCTCCGTTCTCAGCCCGCCACCGCCCTCGTTCTTCCTCGTCGAGTTCCTCGTCGCCGATATTTGTGCCTACATTGATGCCTCAAGCAACGAATCAAATGATGTGGATCACAAACTAATTAAATAAATTTTGAATACCAATCTGGACTGGGATTTGAATACCAATCCTAGTTTGCTATATTTTTTTATATATAGTAGATGGTGATACTTCTTTAAGTAAAAACAACCCTACACTTAAGCGAAATCATAAATCGAAACACACATATATAGAATACAACTCATACATGGGTATCCCCAAATCTAACTTTCATTAAATTTGCACACGCACTTAAAATAACAATCTTTATACTAAAAAAATTATGTATGCCATTACTTAGTAGTTTATGGTTTTAAGACGCAAAAGCCATTTGAGAAATACTTTTTCTACCCACTATTAATCCATATTCTCAATATAGTCATTGAATTTGCACGCGCACATAATAAGAAGGAGAAGAGAATAATATGGCAGAAGAAGAAGGAGAAGACAGTAATGTGGCAGAAGAAGAAAAAAATGACATTCCTCGTTCTCTGTTTCAGCATCAATCTTCTGATATGAACTAATGATGGCTTTCACATAGGCTTTTCCCATTAGAGACTTCTTATTGTCCAATGGAAAGCATACATCAGATTTGTGCAGGTCGGGTTCTTCTATGACTTTCAAGAGTCTCAACTGATTCTGTTAATTACACTCTAGTTGGGTGGTACTTTTACCACTTCTCACTGCAGGTGCGCTCTCTAATATCCATTTTGAATGTAATATTATCGATATTCAAAATGGATATTAGAGAGCGCACCTGCAGTGAGAAGTGGTAAAAGTATCACCCAACTAGGGTGTAATTTACAGAATCAGTTGAGACTCTTAAAAGTCATAGAAGAACCCGACCTGCATAAATCTGATGTATGCTTTACATTTGACACTAAGAAGTCTCTAAAGGGAAAAGCCTATGTGAAAGCCATCATTAGTTCATATCAGAAGATTGATGCTGAAACAGAGAACGAGGAATGTCATTTTTTTCTTCTTCCGCCACATTACTGTCTTCTCCTTCTTATTATGTTCGCGTGCAAATTCAATGACTATATTGAGAATATGGATTAATAGTGGGTAGGAAAAGTATTTCTCAAATGGCTTTTGCGTCTTAAAACCATAAACTACTAAGTAATGACATACATAATTTTTTTAGTATAAAGGTTGTTATTTTAAGTTTTCCCTTATAGAGATATGATCTAACTGCATCTATCAACTATAAGTGTGCAGAAAATTATGATAAGAAATCATAAGAAAGGGTCGTAGCCATGCATAACCTTGAATCTACATACCAAATCATGCAAAAGCATGCACTTATTGTCATCTTGCCTTGGAATATAAAATATCTTGGAAGACTATAAGCGAGCATTTAAATCTTGATAGCTTTTGACTTCAACATATATTTTTCTCAAGTACCATGAAATATACTTGCTCCGTATAAACCGTTTTCAGGAAGATGGATTAATAATGACAAATTATCCATTGTGACTCACTAGGTTAGCATTTTCTCTTCTATTGACCATCTTTCTAATCTGCTTGGTAAATTTATTCGGAACCGGCTGCGAATCATTAAAAGACATGCATAAGAAAGAAAACTAAAATACAGATATATAGCATACCGATACATCGAAACTTCATAGTTGCGATGGCAATCCAGAGATATTTATTTCTACACACGTGGTGCGCGTGCGAATGCGTCAGGCATCATGGACAAATATTTCAGAACATGAAAAGTATTATTCGTATAAAGTAATTAAAATTTTTAAACACCTTGGGTAGATATTTTCTTAGTTGATGCAATCATATCATGATGACTAAATTTAAGCTATTATACATATGCTTATGTATTTTTCTAATCTAATATATCACACACACAGAGAGAGAGAGAGAGAGGGGGGGAGAATACCAGGTAGATAGAGAAATCAGTTAGCAGGATCCTGAAGAAATGGAGTCCATAGCATTGCTCATCATCATCATCTGTGATCCCTTTGAAAAAATATTATCAAAGGGATCATGGATGATGATGATGAGCAATGCTATGGACTCCATTTCTTCAGGATCCTGCTACCTGATTTTTTTACCTACCAGGTGTTCTCTCTCTCTCTTTCTGTGTGTGTGTGTGATATTTTAGGTTAGAAAAATACATATGCATATATATAATAGCTTAAATTTAATCCTCATGATATGATTGCATCACCTAAGAAAATATCTCTACCCAAGCTGTTTAAAAGTTTTAATTACTTTATACGAATAATACTTTCCATGTTCTGAAATATTTGTTCATGATGCCTGACGCATTCACACGCGCACCACGTGTGTAGAAATAAATATCTCTGGATTGCCATCGCAACTATGAAGTTTCGATGTATCGGTATGCTATATATCTGTATTTTAGCTTTCTTTCTTATGCATGTCTTTTAATGATTCACAGCCGGTTCCGAATAAATTTACCAAGCAGATTAGAAAGATGGTCAATAGAAGAGAAAATGCTAACCTAGTGAGCCACAATGGATAATTTGTCATTATTAATCCATCTTCCTGAAAACGGTTTATACGGAGCAAGTATATTTCATGGTACTTGAGAAAAATATATGTTGAAGTCAAAAGCTAACAAGATTTAAATGCTCGCTTATAGTCTTCCAAGATATTTTATATTCCAAGGCAAGGTGACAATAAGTGCATGCTTTTGCATGATTTGGTATGTAGATTCAAGGTTATGCATGGCTACGACCCTTTCTTATGATTTCTTATCATAATTTTCTGCACACTTATAGTTGATAGATGCAGTTAGATCATATCTCTATAAGGGAAAACTTAAAATAACAACCTTTATACTAAAAAAATTATGTATGTTATTACTTAGTAGTTTATGGTTTTAAGACGCAAAAGCCATTTGAGAAATACTTTTCCTACCCACTATTAATCCATATTCTCAATATAGTCATTGAATTTGCACGGCACATAATAAGAAGGAGAAGACAGTAATGTGGCGGAAGAAGAAAAAAATGACATTCCTCGTTCTCTGTTTCAGCATCAATCCTCTGATATGAACTAATGATGGCTTTCACATAGGCTTTTCCCTTTAGAGACTTCTTAGTGTCCAATGGAAAGCATATATCAGATTTGTGCAGGTCGGGTTCTTCTAAGACTTTTAAGAGTCTCAACTGATTCTGTAAATTACACCCTAGTTGGGTGATACTTTTACCACTTCTCACTGCAGGTGCGCTCTCTAATATCCATTTTGAATGTAATATTATAGATATTCATGCCTGTTTATGTCAAAATTACTTATATTGTCAATGTTTGATTGTCTAGTTGTTGGTGATGCGTCCATATCAGGGACAGAGGCCACTCCCGTTCCTCCAGGTATGTTTATATATTATATAGGGCATGTATATTGATTTAGAATGCTATATCATAAATATACACACATTTCTTTTGCTCTTAGTCGTCCAACTCATTATCATGGGCTGCTTGATGAGATTAGATTTGCGCCTGATGATCTACAAGAGCTTGTTCACTCCCTGTCATATGTGTAAGCAGCGCTATATGCGAGTTTACCTTGTTAGTATGTATGTACTGAAATTAATTAATATTATTCAAATTTTGATACATGCAGATACCAGAGGAGCACATCTTCTATCTCTGTAGGTAAGGCTTTGAATTTGTTGATTTTGGTGTTTCTTGTCAATTTTATAGACCAGTATGTGCTAAATATAATGTTCTGACAGTTGCTAGGGGGAAGGCAACATTCGAGGCTGCTGACCCCAGTCCTGGATGCCGCACACGGACGGCACCACGGAGGTTGGGAGAGAGGCCGAGGACTGGGCTCTAGCAGGGCCCATACGAGGTTGGACTCCACCCCGGTGGTTACTTCCTCCGTCTCCAGTGAGCGACGTATCCATCATGAACTAGATAGCTTGAGGGCCAGCGTTCAGGAGTTGAAGGAGATGCTGGTATGTATACTACTTTATAGTAAAATATCATTTCATATTATATACATATCAACATATCCATAATTAGTACGTAGCTTGAGCTTATTTGGTTTTAGACTTAAGTTTGATTAATCATACATACATATGTAATTGAAATAAACAACGCTTTTCCAAACTAGATATCCAAACAGGGTTTCGAAATAACTTAATAATGATACGAATTCGAATAATAAACAGTTCTTACACGCTTCTTACACACGTTATATCCAGACGCGACAGGGTAGATCGGCCGAGCCTCCACACGCAACTCCTTCGGCTGCGGCTCCGCAAGCCACTACATCGGCTGCGGTTCCGCAGACAGCTCCTGTAGCTCCACCGCCCACTCAGACTCCCGCAGCCGCGGCTCCGCAAGCGACTACCTCGACGGCGGCTGCGCAGACCACATCGCCGGCTCCACATGCCGCTCAGACTCCCGCTCGCGACAAATTGCATAGTTTATTGACCGAGGAGCAGGCGCGCGTTATTCTATCGTTATTCAGAGGTGGAGCTGGACCGAGCTAGGGTAGATTTTTGGTTTTTTTTTTTTTGAAACATGTATTTATTTATATCATACACATTGTACTACATTTTGAAACGATATTGATATTGGTTTGTATTTATATCATATTCAGTTTTTGTGTTTCTTTTGTATATTATATATATGCGTGAGATGTGATTATGAATACTGCAATATATGATTTGATTGATGTATATATTATTGTGCACAGGGCGGGAAAAAAATCAAACAGCCCATTTTTAAAAAAAAATTTCAGACAATATGTACCTACGGATTAACCCGTAGGCAAACATGCTACCCCTACGGATATGTCCGTAGGGGCAAAATATCAGCAGTAACTGATATTTCCCCCAGATCTCAGTACCAGGGGGTTGGGAAAGCCCCTACGGATATATCCGTAGGGGCCACTGACTCTCCCCTACGGCGTTATCCGTAGGGGCAAAATATCAGGAATCCTGAATTTATGCCCCTACGGAAACGTACCTACGCATATATCCGTAGGGGGTAGTACATGCCCCTACGGGTATATCCGTAGGGCTAAGTAATTTATTAAAATAAACCGTAAATAATATAAAATCTTATACCCTAAGGCTTAATCCGTAGGGGCAACCGGACCTACACAGATATCCGTAGGGGCAAGAATTTGCCCGTAGGGGCAAGTTCAGGGCCTCAACTTGCACCTGCGGCCTTTGCACCTACGGGGTATTTTTTTGCCCCTACGTATATATCCGTAGGGGCAGTGGGTTGCCCCTACGGATAAATCCGTAGGGGCAACCCCTATTTGTAGTAGTGTGTACAGTAATAAAAACTGGGTCTAAAAGAACAGTACCAGAAACCACAATTTCCCAAGATGAAAGCCCAGAAGAAAAATGGCCCACCAAGTCACCAAGATGGTCGTGCTTCCGCGGTCAAAGCTAGGCTTTGACCGCGGATCCGCGGCCGTACGGTCGAATTGGTGGATCATTTTTCTGTTGTTTCCATTAAAAAGCCTGCTTGATTTTCTGGTATGGTCAAAATAATTTTTAGAACAGATTTAAAATCAACAGAAACTTTAACATTGAAAATTGTGATTTTCGAAAATCCGTTCGAACGATATTTTAAACACGTTAACACATGTTAGTATAGCTTAATGGTGAGGCTCTGATACCACTGTAAGTCTACGGTAGCGCTTCGGCCGTCTAACAGACGCCAAATGCGGAACAAAAACTTTTTAGCTGGCGCTATCGCATAATATAACCCGGATCTGCCATTAAAGCTAAACTAACAAACTACAAAGTGGTTAGAAATGTTATACCGAACGATCCGAATCCTTCGGTCTTCAACCATCATCCCACGCTTTGTGGCGGCTGCTCTGATCTCCTGGTTCTCCAGTCTTCTCGTCCAGGTGGCACCACGTCGACGGATCTTTAAACGGGCTCCTGCCTCTGAACCGAGGCAACTCGATCATCAAGTTTGCTAAAAGAGATAACCAAGATTGATGTAGAGAATGAGTAGAACACTTTGTCTCGTTACGTCCAAGGCTATGGACGAACGGTTAATGAAGTTGCCAATTGGAATCGGGTAAATGAAAATTGAGCTATATGAAATTTCCATGAACTGAACTATCATAATCTTTTTGCCAAATGAATTAAATCAACAACTCTCATCTCTTCACAAAGAGGGGCCGGCCATATATAAGGAGGAGGGAGGGTGAGTGTAGGAGAGGAGTGGTGACCATAAAGATATGATACTTATCATAACACACTTAAAGAAACATGACTCACTAATGACACCTAGTATGAACACATTAAAAGCAAAGGATGAATCATTAACCTAGTCACCCTTGCATTAAATGAATCATTAAATGCACTAATGAGTCACCAATCCTAGTCACCATCCTAGTCATCATCTAGAAGCTTCCACACTCATCTCAAGAAAAGATAAATCCGTCTTTAACCGAACGTTAAAGACGGTCTATAGAAAACTGGAAACTGGAAACTTCTAAAAGCAATCCCGAAACGAATTTCAGGATAACCCCGTAACAGTATAAAAATACCCGCATTTGTATTACAACCGAATACAAATGCAACTGAGACAAAGATATTATATCTACACAGTATAATACTTGGATCCGGCTTAAACCAAAGCCTACCAGTATTATCTGCACGAAATATGACACGTGCGAAAACGCACGTGCATTTTCCGAACCCTGCCATAAAACCATACGGCCTCTACAACGTTTCGCCCGAACTTAGGAAACGGACTGTGGGGGACTCTAATGACACATCAATACACTGGCAACTGGGTATAACCACTAGCACGTCAGAGGTACTAGCTGTACGTAACGGTTGCCTATGTATTGATTGGAAGGGAAGCTGACGAGCGAACTCATCCAGAAACCCTACTGAGCCTGACAGTGACAATATCTGTACAGTCCGGTCCATTCGTCTATGAATATCGCATATAGGGGCTAGTGGGCCGGTAAACGTCAGACCCCCAATAGCTGTATAAGTCGTGTCAGAGAGTAGCCCATAACACCCTGAGATACTACTGGAACTCCTTCCTGTAAATCTCGATTACCCTGGCCAGGGATTTCGTGTAATGGCTCTCCTAAACACTGTGCGATCTCACCCCCAATACCGGGAGAGACGAATCCCCGACGATCTACTCACTGCCTCCACGTGGCTCGGGACTGTACCCAAAATATACCTGTTTGCACGAGTCTTTTGACCCGTGGTAGGGTATAAATCAAAGCACAGTGGGAACTCACACGAGACAAATGACGACCTCAGGTCGATGAACTAACCTGTACATATGTCACCAGGCAACTGCTATCTGACGCTAGGTATAATACCAACCAGCAAGTTCCTGGCGAGTCCTGTCCGGTGTACTCATAACCCAATGAGCACCTGTATACATCTTAGGTGAACCAACTAACACCAATGGCTTGTGAGACCGGCCACCGCCCCTCGTCGGGGTCTCGAATGTATACACTAGTCTACTCTGGAGTATCGATGCCATGTCTCGAAACTCCCACGACTAGGGACACTTTAAGGATGTGCTTATAGACCCCAGCTCCAACATATATGATCGCCATCATATTGCTGGCAGTCAAGCAAGAATCCTATGGGCTTTATCAACATATACATGATGATAAAGACAAACCAGATAGCATACTATCATCTTGAGTAAGACTGTTCTATCGGTATAGGTCATCCCTCAATCATTGCAATCACGTACCTGCGATCCAATAATTAACTTAGAGGGCACTATATCCAACAGAAAACATCCACAGATAGAAATCGCAAGTATGACTCAATCCTAGGTCATACGATCATAATAATATATCCTCAAATCATATCCTGAAGCATAATATAATGGCTAAGGAATACATATATGCATAAGTGTAATACCAAATGCTCGAGTCAGTACCTCAGGTAGCAACATATCATATGTATGATGTGTGAATGCATGAAAACAGAATGCATCCAACCATGAAATCAATGCCTGTAATCCTGTGGATCTCGTCCACGTGTCAACCAGTGACGCAACAATATCATGCATGTAAATATCACGAAATCATATGCATGTAAGTATGAGGATATAAATCAACGTGTGTCCCTCGCGACACATCAAAATCATGGAACCTGAGTGTCCAGCATCGACACTCGAAATATCATGAAACCCGTGCCCAGCATCGGCACGTAAATCCTCATATCTCTCGGGCTCCGTCAGTCCGGATCGGCCAATAACATCTCTCGACTCCGGTCGGTATCCTCCGGATAGCCGCCAGGTCCAACCAATCACCGGTAGGTACAAGCCACCCTACCAGGCTCATCGTCTACTCCATGAAAAACATTTCTCGCCCCGGGGAACCATACCGGGTCCACCATGTACCCACAATCGGATCATCCACCTCCTCGAATCGGGTTTCACATGCCACTCTCAGAACCAAGGATACACATGGTGGACGCACTGAAATATCATATCAAGAGAAACCGGGTTTTTAAACAATACATACTTCCTTTTGAAATAGCCACGGTTCTCAAATCCAGAAATCTCATGAAAACAACATATCTCAATGCGTAGAATCATAAGGCATGATGTATGCGACATATAACAGAAATGTAAGCACATCCGTATCTCATAGAACAATACTATGCACATATCAAGGGAAACCGCTCTTTAAAATGAATCTAGATTTTAAAATATATCCTGCGGTTCCAAATTCCTCCAAGTCAAATGTAATATCATATAAAGGTGCATGCCACTATAGCAGACAAATCATGCAGGTATCATATCATAATGCAGTAATTCTACTGTGTAGTGACATGGAAATTAACGATGATTAAGTGTGTGAGCCGGCAAGTATGTGTACGTGAAGCATACGCATCATCGATAATGGTGCTGGTTGTAAGTACACGGCGGCGCCCCGGCCACCGATCCGACGCCGGAAATGCGGAAACGAAAAACTTTGCAAACTAGCAAACCGGCACCACCGCGCACTTTTATCCCGGATCGGGCCATTAACCTAGCTTCTAGAAAACTAAAAGATGAGTAGAGAGATATACCAAGCGATCCGTTTCCTTCGGTCTTCGTCTCCACTCCGATCTCCCGCGGAATCTCCGTCCGTCACCTCGTCGGAAAGGGCACCACGTAGCTGGATTCTTTTATGGGCTCCCACCTCTGGACCGAGGCAACTCGGGCGCGAAGTTGGCTAGCCGACGCGTCCAAGGTTTGCTTTAGGTGTAGTGTAGAATACTATGTCTCTTTTGGGGTTTATGTTGCCATGGATGTGGAGGAATGAAGATAAGGAAAAATGGTGCTTTCATTTTTCCTAGCATGAAATGAGATGAAGAAAAATGCCACCACTCAAAAATGAATCTCTCTCATTCTCTCTACCAAGAATGGCCGGCCTCTTTTTGTGGTGGGTGGGAAAAAGAATGAATTACAAGAGGAGAAAAGGTATTATAATCAAATGAAATTGGTCACACCATTTCAAATCCTATCCTTTCACAACTCATCATAATAAATGCAATGGATGAGATAGAAAAAAGAATCTCATGATTATGAAGGCACAAATGCAAGAAACCCCTCGACAAATAAGTTATTTGCAAACTGCAAATAACCCCCTCTATCGATAAAGTCCGGCCGTGAAGGAACAAAGGAAAACCGGCCGGAACGGAATGCAAACCGGCAACCTCAGAAAACTGATCCCGTAATAAATTACAGGAAAACCCCGCTACTGCATATACATGCCCGCATTTGTATTCCCACTGAACACAAATACAAAGAGACAAAATCTACACTGTTTAATACTAGGATCCGGCTTAAGCCAAAGCCGGCTAGTAAAATCCGTCCGATCACGATTCGTGCAATACCGCACGTATCTGATCGAACCCTGCCATATCTCCATACGGCCTCTACAGCGTTTCGCCCGAAACCTGAGTAACTGTGTGTGGTGGACTCTAAAGACTCGTCAATACAATGGTTGTGGATTTAACCACTAGCACGTCAGAGGTATTAGCCATACGTGACGGGCCACCAGCTATTGACCAAAAGGGACGTCGATGAGTGAACTCATCCTGACACCCTACTAAGCCTGTCAGTGACAATATCCGTACAGTCCGGTCCGTTCGTCTATGAGCATCGCATGGCGGGCCTAGGGGGTTGGTAAAATTCAGACCCCCAAAAGCGGTACAAGTCGTGTCGGAGTGTAGCCCAGAACACCTTGAGATACTACTGGAATACCTACCAGTAAATCTCCTGCCTTGGCCAAGGACTTTTCATGTACTGGCTCTGCTAGACACAGCGCGACCTCACCCCCAATACCGGGAGAGACGAACCCCTGCAGATCCGCTCACTGCCTCCATGTGGCTCGGGACTGTACCCAACTAAAACCTGTTTGCACGACTCCTTTGAGCCGTGGTAGGGTAGTAATCAAAGCACAGTGGAAACTCACACGAGACAAATGACGATCTCAGGTCGATGAACTAACCTGTACACATGTCACCAGGGAACAGCTATCTGACGTTAGGTATAATACCAACCAGCAGGTTCCCGGCGAGTCCTGTCCGGTGTACTCATAACCCAATAAGCACCTGTATACATCTTAGGTGAACCAACTGACACCAGTGGCTTGTGAGACCGGCCACCGCCCCTCGTCGGGGTCTCGACTGTATACACTAGTCTACTCTGGAGAATCGATGCCCTGTCTCGAAACTCCCACGACTAGGGACCTTTTAAGGATGTGCTTATAAACCCCAGCTCCCACGTATATGATCGCCCTCATACTGCTGGTAGTCAAGCAAGAATCCTAGGGGCTCTATCAACGTGTAATAGCGACTCGTAAGGTCACCTAAAGCAGTACACGATGATAAAGATAAACCAGATAGCATACTATCATCTTGAGTAAGACTGTCCTACTGGGACAGGTCATCCCTCAATCATTGCAATCACGTGCCTGTGATCCAATAATTGACTCTGAGGGCACTATCTCCAACAATCTCTCACTTGCACTCAAGGCTAATTATTGCGATGTCGCATACTCACAGCCCGTGTAATACCGAACACCCAACTCCTCTACTAGTCAGTCTCACAAAGCTCATTTGCGAAACTATTGCGTTCGAGGAATAGCCTCAGTGAGTGGATCCGCTCTGATGTTTCTTTCTATGTCTCTCTTTATCTCAAGTTCGCAGAGAAATCCATCTCTCCAAATGAGCAATACCTGTCTTAGAATATGTCTGGATATCTGATAGGACCTAGCTCATAAATGAACTCCAAATCCAAACTTCTTAGACTGTATCGTCAACTGAACTTAATCAGTATCCTGCGCTATGCCTTCCCTCAGTATCCACCTGGACCAACTGTCTAAAATACTGCCCCTCGTTAGAGGGAAAACTATAACTCTGACAACCTCTCTGTCATCTAGGTCACCTTGGAAGCCTGGAATGATAACTGTCTCCTCAAGGAGGCTGCCGTTATCAAATTCCTAGAACATTCACTTATGTTCTAAAACTGCTTCCGATCGTTTCTCCAGAATTGGATTAATATCAACTTATTGCATCTACTGCAAAAACAACATCTGGTGTGGTACTTGACATCTCATGACTGACTCAATTGCCTAAGCAAGTGATCTGCCAATCATGCGCATCTCTCTCCCCTTTAGTCTGTAAGACACCTTTAGAGAGGGTGAATCCATTACCTGCTGGTACACCACCATGCCAGGAGTCGTCCATTCTAAATACTCTTAGAATGCTGTCTAAGTACCCTGATTGGAAAACCACCCAAATCTAGATCTAAAATCATAGATCTAGTAACCAGAATGTACGATATAAGATCCAATTCCTATGTGGAGAAACAACTGTGTGACAACCAAAGTATAACCGATCGTAGTATAGGAATATCACTTCCTACTCTGTGTATGTCATCAAATACCAGGACATCACACCCTACTACCTTCTTAACAGATCCATCGCCTATTCTGATGAAGTCAAACCTATGACTGTCACATCAAAAATAGATGATCTATCTCCGCTATATCTGCTTTAGTCTATAAATAGACATAAGCCACTTGTCCACCAAGCTTCCGCCGCTCGCACTGACTACGACAACCCTCTGGCAGAGTCATATACACGTGCACTTCTAAAGCCAGTTTAGAACGACGCTATACTCATCCTCCTGCCGGGTCTCACAGTCTGGAACAACAGCAATGGAAAGTCTGGGTAAACAAGAAACTCCCTGCCACCGTCCTTGAGCATACCGAAGTACCTCTCGGGCGCCTGAGGTTACCCACCATATCTGCGGAGTGGCCAATGGAATGTCAAACTAGATTGAATCTTTAGGTTCGTATCAAATCTTCAGTAATCGTTTGCGGTTCTGGAATCACTTCCAGTTCTACCATACTCCCACTACTGTTTTCTAAAAAAATCCATTTTTGTTAAAACTGTGGCGAGTCAAGAACAATATCACTATTGATCTTCTAGATGGTAGAAAATCAACCCTCGTCATAGCCCGGGCAACCCATAAACAGCCATTAAGGAAACGTGCCTTGAGTTATCCGGAGTCTGGTTTTAAGCATAAGCCGGACAACTCCCCGTATCTTAACAATGTCAAGATATGAACTGTTCTATATTCAATATAGAAACAGAGCACTGATTTAATTGAACCAGATTCAAATCATGCAGCTGTCTCCAGTGTATGTCAACTAAATGGAAGGAGGCCGATCAGCGTTACTCAACTTAGGAATGCTTCCAATTATGAGTAACCTGAAAGAGAAGCAAGTTCTCTTAATCATTACTATCAACTGAATACCATTCACAAGTATCTACATCTTCGATATCCTTGAAGAATCCCGATACTTGCAATACCTGGTTCTCTACTTTAATCTTATACTTATAACTTCTCAATACTTGGATCCTGCGTTTCTACGAAACACCTGTCTAAGAACTAGAGAAGTCACAAGTAAACAGAATATAGTACGAGTACCTACCCCTCTGTCCTAATGGACACTGGACAACATACAATACTCTGTATAAGTCCCTTGAGTCTAATAACTCATTCACTGTGTGTCGTAGGTTGAAAACTGTACTTATGGTTAAGAAGAATTGCACCACTGTTCAATGCTCCTTACCTAACCATCCACTGGTATAGGTAAATGTCATAGACATAATTTCAAAAAGGTATATCTCACTCTATAAAAATAGACGTACAGATATATCAATTTGAAATTGGTGCATTATAACGGATATTCAAAACCAAATATTTGGCGTCCGGCAAACAACCCAGGTGACTTCCTCAAATATCACCAATTACAACGAATCCCGATATAATGAGGATGATCACCTAATTCCCAATAACTTACTCCCACTCATTATTTGTAAAACCATACAGATGTGAGAATCATACCTGGTAAATACAAACCCTGGAGCAAGTGTCTAATTGGGAAATCAGTTTTCTATTAACAATACACAATGAAACATTGAAATGTTTCGATGGGGTATCGCGGTATTCCTAGTAATGCCTCTTCCATTATCCAGATTCACAACTGTAACCGTATAATTCTTTGCCACTTCTCCAAATCCCTTTATATGTCTTTAGTCATTACCTTCTGTACACCCCTTTAGGCCAAATGGTTTTCTTCCTTCCCTACCGTTCGGCACCAGCCTATGGTTTGGAAGAAGACTATCTAATAAGCATAATGGGTGTACTGTCCTAATCTTAGGAGCACTCACAATGCGAGAGAAGGTGAAGATAAAAAACAACCGAATAAACCTTATTCCTATTTCTCCTGAACGAGAATCCATCCCCGAACTGGAACAAGTTCCTTTTGAGTTCGTATATAACCATACGATGGAGTATCCAAATAAACTGTGGATCTTCGTAGTGATACGGAGTGTCCTGGAGAAATACAAAGGTGATTTAGGATTGGCGAAGAAATATTTGATTTGGTCGTGAATAGCAGTCGCAATTTACTTTGCCCTCTTACTAATCCCTTTCTTTGTCTTTACTTAATACCTTCTGCACACCATCGTTATGCTAATTGGTTTTCTTCATTCCCTACCGGTCGGCACCATCCTAAGGTTTGGAAGAAGAGTATCCAATTTCCGTAATAGGTGTACTGTCTTCTAAACCAAGGAGCACTCGCAACCTGAGAGAAGGTAAAAGGAAAAGACAACTGAATAGTCCTATTCGTTTTCTCCAGAACCAGAAACCATCCTCGAATAAATTCCTTCGAGTTCGTATATAACCATATGATGGTTTTGTCCAATGGAAGTGGACGTTCGTAGTAATACGGGGTGTTCTGGAGAAAAAAGGGTAAAAGTAGGAGTGGCAATGGGGTATGCAACTCTGACAATCCAAAAGCCAGTCTTAAGAAGGTTCGGTCAACTTGGTCACTGAGTCATAGTCTAGGGTCGGGTCAATGGTCGCTGCCAAAGAGAGAGAGAGAAAAGAAACACTCAGCGTGCACTCTAACCTAGATCAGAATGGTTATCACTTTATCTGGAAACCTCCCACTGTAACATCAAATTCTTCCCCAAACCTGAAAGAAGAATTAGTCGGGATCACCCGAGGAGTAAACCAACTCATCAGTGGGAATCGGGATCCAACTATCATCGCATGATAACGTGACGGAATCCGCTCACGTTATCACACTCCAGAAGGTATGCGCATATCTGGCAAGTTTCAGTTTCTTTAGAAACTCCCGATGTGGATTTTTGCCCCATGCTCTTATGACCTTGGCGTGAGGTCAAAATATCATAAGTCACATGTCAAGTTCTTCCCATCATTGTCCAGGTTAATTTGAACCCACCCGTACATACCCTTGACGAATGCCAAAATAGTAGTACGGCTGTCCCAAACCAACGCATCTATCTATGCAACAAATAAATATCCGGCAGCTACCAATCACTATGCCTTGGCGTGAGGTCAAAATACATAGCTTGAATACTACCGAATATTTAACTGAAATGATGGAGGGCTACGAATGGTTTCTAGAGAAAACCTTTAACGTAATGAACTTGATATCGTTGAAGGAACCGGATAGCTTTTAAAAATATAGTGACGAAAACTTTTGCTAAAGAAGTCACTCCCGGTGAAGGGATCTCGGCTCTTTCCCCGTAGAATGAGGTGCAGGATATTCCAACTGAATACCACGATGCAAAGAAAAAGTAATCGACTATAGTGAAGTTATTGCCCTGACGCAAATTTTTTCCAAGGGGTCACTCCCGGTGAAGGGATCTCGGCCCATGCCTCGTCGACTGAGGAGCAGGATATTCCAACTAAATACCACTGTGCAAAACAAAAGTGAACGTCCTTGCAATAACAGCTTTTTGAAAAAGTGTTCCAACAACATCAGAATTGGTTTGTTTAGCATGCATTGATCCGAATCAACGCAGTCCCATCAATTGATCACACCATAAAGAACGAAAATAATGATGTACGTATATGCCATCCGCATTCGCCACTGGGTCTCGTCATCACCCGTTAGGTTACTTAACTAACGACAGAGCAGGGACTGGACTAGCGCGGATGCAAAACATATACAACATCTACTAGTATATATATCAATATATAATATTTCGCTCAAGGCGTGGAAAAAATGCAACATCACAGAAATGTACAGCATCACAGAACAATACAGATATCTGGGATCCCCGGGTTTCATAGAGCCGCTACTGAAACCCGACGTTTCCCTGGTCGTGTGGATAGCCCGCGCAATGAAAATCCTAGACCCCTACGGGCGCGGCAAGTTACCCGCCAAAACCTGAAGCGAGGCAGCCCCCTTCAGCAACGTGAATGGACCACCTAGCACTTTACGGAATTCGATAACTTGGGCACCCCTCCTGGGTCAACCTGTACCCCCTACGAGTGCGGCGAATAGCCCGCCAATTCTAGATTAAAGCCCCCTCCATCTCAAAGCCATGAGATGCGAGCCCGTTGCCCTCTAGAACCCGGCTATCCATGCACCCCTCCGCGGGGTAATCCTAGTACAGAAATTAAAATATAAATACAACGGGTACATCGATCTCGACCCGGTCGTGCCCCAAAAGAATAATACAAACAGGCAGTGACGGCAGTCCACATGTCGGACGCTCGCCCCGCAATATCAAATGTACATATAAAACAAAACTGTACTACCATTGCATCCTGGCTATCCCCCACGACCAATCCGCAACATCACAGCACAACACAGAACATCAACGTGAATGTCACATTCGCAAATCCTTCTAAGAGGGCTATAGCAGTTAGACAGGATTTACCGATCAAGTGACACTCACGGTCGCAGATATAATGTAAATACTGTAAACTAACAAGTTTAAACTTTTCGTTCGATCAAAATTACCTAAGTGGGCCCCAAGCAGTACTGTAGCACTCACAGAAATTCTGGGCCCAAACAGAATATCCCAAAACCCCCATTTCCAAGTAAAAAGCCCTCTGGAAAATTTTCGCACAGCAAGGAGTTCTTTCCACCGCGGAACCGCGGCCAAACCAGGGGTTTGGCCGCGTTTCCGCGGTCGTCCTGAAGCATCATAAGACCAAATTTTTCCAGAGTTCTTAGAATTCCATGCACATGTTTCTTCAATGTACTGAAAAAAATTTCGAGCCAAAATAAAATCGACAGAAACGTGATGCATTGGAAAATACGGTTTTTGGGATTTTTGTTCGATCGAGTTCTAAACATACTAGAGCAAGCTAGACTAGGTTAATGGCGTGGCTCTGATACCAATGTAAGTACACGGCGGCGCCCCGGCCATCGATCCGACGCCGGAAATGCGGAAACGAAAAACTTTGCAAACTAGCAAACCGGCACCACCGCGCACTTTTATCCCGGATCGGGCCATTAACCTAGCTTCTAGCAAACTAAAAGATGAGTAGAGAGATATACCAAGCGATCCGTGTCCTTCGGTATTCGTCTCCACTCCGATCTCCCGCGGAATCTCCGTCCGTCACCTCCTCGTCGGAAAGGGCACCACGTAGCCGGATTCTTTTACGGGCTCCCACCTCTGGACCGAGGCAACTCGGGCGCGAAGTTGGCTAGCCGACGCGTCCAAGGTTTGCTGTAGGTGTAGTGTAGAATACTATGTCTCTTTTGGGGTTTATGTTGCCATGGATGTGGAGGAATGAAGATAAGGAAAAATGGTGCTTTCATTTTTCCTAGTATGAAATGAGATGAAGAAAAATGCCACCACTCAAAAATGTGTAAGTCGATGTACTTCACCCCAGTACTTGTGGGGAGGCGGAATTTTCAAAAACGATCATGTTTAAAGAACGAACATCGACTAACCGCTTGAATCGAAGCTAAACTCTAAATAACCGTACACAAAGAGTTTCATAACTATTGTGTTTAGGGATTATACCTAATGAAACTAGTCCTTCGTCTTTACGATCTCCTTGTTCTCCTCAGCCTTCTCTAGGTAGTAGACGATCCACCCGAGAGCAAAACTCCAAGCTTAGCCTCTAAACTTGAGGCAACTAACCTTCTTGGATTGCTAATCAAAGAAGATAGATTGAGATAGAGTGATGGTTATGGATTGTTAAGTCTTGCTAATCCTTTAATCTCAACTCATGAGGTGTAAGGATTAGTCTCTTGAAGATGAGAGCTTGAGGAGAGAGAATATGATAATAATTATGAGATGAGAATTGTGAGTATCATAATATATTATGAAGCATTCTCATTTATCAACAAAAGAAAATGAGTGATGAATAAGCATGCTTCACAAATATCTAATGGTGATTCATTAAGCATGTGTCATTATCATTTATGGTGCAATAATGATAATGATGAATCACTCTCATGACTCACAAATCTTATCCAAAGTAACCTCCTTAGTCACATCTTCTAGAAGCTTCTCGCACAATTACGTGAACGCCCCTCCTATTCGCAAAAATACGGAAAAACTTTAGACTGTAAAAATCCAATAACCGGATACCAGTAACTGGCTTAAACCAAAGCCGACTGGTAAAAACTGTCCGAAAGTCGTACGTGCATAAACGCACGTATGTGTCCGAACCCTTGTTGTAAAACCATACGACCTCTATATCGTTTCGCCTGGAATAGGAAACTCTCTATGTGGGACTCTAGAGACTCGACTACTACGCTGGCAGTGGGTTTAACCACAGACCGCAAGCGGCACTAGCTGTACGTAACGGTCCCCAGGTAGTTGTCGATAAGAAGGCCGATGAGGAAACCCATCCGAACTCCTACTGAGTCTGATGTGACAATCTCCATACAGTCCGGTCCGTTCGTCCAAGACTATCGCATATCGGGCCTAGGGGGGCGGCAAGCGTCAGTCCCATAATAGCGGTATAAGTCGTGTCGGAGGGAAGCCCATTACACCCTGAGAAACTACTGGAACCTACCAGCAAATCTCGCTTGCCCTGGCCAGGGACTTTGCGTAATGGCTCTCTGACACAGCACGATATCTACTCCCAATACCGGGAGGGACGAATCCTGTCTAACCGCCACTGCCTCCAAGTGCTCGGGACTGCACCCAACTGCTACCTGTTTGCACGACTCCTTTGAGCCGTGGTAGGGTAGCAATCTAAGAACAGTGGGACACACTCGAGGCGAAGTAGCAGTGTCAAGTCTGCGGACTACGCTGTACTCATGTCACCTGGGAACTGTTCACTGACGACTGGTATCAAACCAACCAACAGTTCCCTGTGAGTCCTGTCCGGTGTACCCGTAACCTAACGAGCACCTGCATACTATCTCCAGTACGACGTACTGACGGCTGTGGGACAGACCATCTCCCCAACTGGGATGAGAAGCATACACACTAGTCTACTCCGGAGTATCGATGCTCTGTCTCGATAATCCAACGACCAGGGACCTGAATAAGGATGTGCTTGTAGACTACCCAGCCCCCACTAGTGTGACTGCCATCACAACGCTGGTAGACAAGAAAGATCCTAAGAGCTCTATCAATACGTACACTCACATATTAAGATAGAAAAACCAAGTAGCATACTACCATGTTTAGCAAGACTGTTATATACATGTGAATATCCCAAGCTTCCATTAAGTAATATACAAGCTAGTATGATACAGTAATGGCCTTCTAGGGCATAAACACTAACAAAATGAATCTCTCTCATTCTCTCTACCAAGAATGGACGGCCTCTTTTTGTGGTGGGTGGGAAAAAGAATGAATTACAAGAGGAGAAAAGGTATCATAATCAAATGAAATTGGTCACACCATTTCAAATCCTATCCTTTCACAACTCATCATAATAAATGCAATGGATGAGATAGAAAAAGAATCTCATGATTATGAAGGCACAAGTGCAAGAAACCCCTCCACAAATAAGTTATTTGCAAACTGCAAATAACCCCCTCCATCGATAAAGTCCGGCCATGAAGGAACAAAGGAAAACCGGCCGGAACGGAATGCAAACTGGCAACCTCAGAAAACTGATCCCGTAATAAATTACAGGAAAACCCCGCTACTGCATATACATGCCCGCATTTGTATTCCCACTGATCACAAATGCAAAGAGACAAAATCTACACTGTCTAATACCTGGATCCGGCTTAAGCCAAAGCCGGCTAGTAAAATCCGTCCGATCACGATTCGTGCAATACCGCACGTATCTGATCGAACCCTGCCATATCTCCATACGACCTCTACAGCACTTCGCCCGAAACCTGAGTAACTGTGTGTGGTGGACTCTAAAGACTCGTCAATACTATGGCTGTGGATTTAACCACTAGCACGTCAGAGGTATTAGCCATACGTGACGGGCCACCAGCTATTGACCAAAAGGGACGTCGATGAGCGAACTCATCCTGACACCCTTCTGAGCCTGTCAGTGACAATATCCGTACAGTCCGGTCCGTTCGTCTATGAGCATCGCATGGCGGGCCTAGGTGGTTGGTAAAAGTCAGACCCCCAAAAGCGGTACAAGTCGTGTCGGAGTGTAGCCCAGAACACCCTGAGATACTACTGGAATACCTACCAGAAAATCTCCAGCCTTAGCCAAGGACTTTTCATGTACTGGCTCTCCTAGACACAGCGCGACCTCACCCCCAATACCTGGAGAGACGAACCCCTGCAGATCCGCTCACTGCCTCCATGTGGCTCGGGACTGTACCCAACTAAAACCTGTTTGCACGACTCTTTTGAATCGTGGTAGGGTAGTAATCAAAGCACAGTGGGAACTCACACGAGACAAATGACGATCTCAGGTCGATGAACTAACCTGTACACATGTCACCAGGGAACTAACCTGTACACATGTCACCAGGAAACTTCTGACGTCAGGTATAATACCAACTAGCAGGTTCCCGGCGAGTCCTGTCCGGTGTACTCATAACCCAATGAGCACCTGTATACATCTTAGGTGAACCAACTGACACCAGTGGCTTGTGAGACAGGCCACCGCCCCTCGTCGGGGTCTCGACTGTATACACTAGGCTACTCTGGAGAATCGATGCCCTGTCTCGAAACTCCCACGACTAGGGACCTTTTAAGGATGTGCTTATAGACCCCAGCTCCCACGTATATGATCGCCCTCATACTGCTGGTAGTCAAGCAAGAATCCTAGGGGCTCTATCAACGTGTAATAGCGACTCGTAAGGTCACCTAAAGCAGTACACGATGATAAAGATAAACCAGATAGCATACTATCATCTTGAGTAAGACTGTCCTACTGGGACAGGTCCTCCCTCAATCATTGCAATCACGTGCCTGTGATCCAATAATTGACTCTGAGGGCACTATCTCCAACACTGGTGTCCTGATAGCATGGGTTTCATAATGACTGCAGAGAACACAAATAGCATGCAATGCGATGTGAATAGCAAGAATATGCGGATAAATGAACAGTAAACACAGCAATAACAAATGTGCACTAAGTATATGAGTCATACAGTTTGGCGTTTGAAATAACACGAATCGTGGCGTTTAGAAAAATAGGGGCTACGGTGTTTTAAGAAAAGGTACGTCCTTTGAAATATCCGTAGTATCCCTTGGTATGTCTTTAAAAATTTTCACGATTCGTTAGTTTTGGAAATAGGTATGACTCAGGTCAAGTCTAACATCTACTGAGTAAACTACAGGTCTGACTAACAAACCAATCGAAAGGGGTATGGAAACCACCTAACTCTGAGTCGATATATATACATACATAATAGTCGGTGATCCCGCCTCAATAGTACCACGTACGATACAATATATCATATGACATCCTCGAGTCAAGAGTGCGGATCTATCATCATTGTTATCTCGAATGGTAAATCCGTCGTACGGCATCCCAAATCTAGGTACGGGTCAACTATCACCTCTATCTCAGCATTTATCTGGTATCCTTATCATCACATCATGAATTAGGGGTACTGATCTACAATCTAGTACAATCTGATACCATCAACATATATGAATGCGTGTGTATGAAAACACATCGCCTACCGATCCTCTATCATTACATGTCGTTTCTCATAATACGATTCAAATCACATCACCGATCTCGTGGCATCATGCCCAATCTCATCGACTCATCTCCAAATATCATCCACTGTCCTCATTATCCAACTATAGGTATGCGTATATATATATATACATAGTCCCATACCTATGTGTGTGTATATATATACATATCCCCATATACGCACAAGTAATAATAATGCATGCAAGGGTGTGCGTGCGTGTGTATGCAAACCTATTCTATGGTTTGCGACTAAGAAAATCAACCACGACTCTATCACCCAAATACACTAACATTTATCCCATGATCTTCTAAGATCCTACTTGTTAATCATCCAAAATCACAACACATATGTAAATGTATAACATATCCTACGCTACACTACGAACTGCGGGGGTGCTATACGCCATCCACCCGACTTCCCCCGTAGATATAAATCTACTCACCTTATCTTCGCTTGCCGATGCCGACGTCGCCATGCGCTTGCTTGACGTCTCGAATTCTTCGTGGGGTACCTACACATATAACACAATCGCAATGCGTATTAAAATCAAGTCGGAAAACCAAAACGGCACACGTTTCGCTCATAGGTTAAAACCTATAGCTTACGCCTGCAAAACCACCAAACAACCCCCGTCGCTGGCGTACAAACATCAGACGACGGAACACAAAATCAAATACCAAATCCCAAATTAAAACGAAGTCGCAAAACAATGCAGCAACTCAAGAAAATGGTCCCAGATTTTATCTTAAGTGAAATTTTCTAATTTTGCATATGTAAAGGGTCTAGTTTACTGGAGATGGAGCCACAGAACAAACACGAGACAAATCCAACTCACCCTGGCCGCAAATTGTGGCTAGATGGAATAAATCTACGGCCCAGGTGAGGGTGTAGTGGCTAGGTTCTTGGGTAAAGCTTCCTGGGTGCCTGCTTATCTCTCAGTGTTTGCTAAATAATTTTCCAGGTCCCCGGGTGTTAGCAGATTTCATTATACCCTCACAGAATCTACAATTCTCTGATATCGGGTTTTCTAAGTTCGTAATCCGGGGTTTAAGTCTCAGTTTCAGTCCATTAAATCATCACAACAGGGGTTGTATAGGCACTACTACCCTCAATTTCCCTTCACTGCTCAAGATTTCCTCAAACCCTAACTAGAAATTTCCAAACCTCACTAAACGACACTAAATCGGTTCTAAACAAACATGGATGTAAAAGCAATGGAAATACTATGCTAATGGTTAAGAGAATACCTCATTTGGCAACTCAAGAAAATTCTTGAGTTGCCCCCAAGTGTCCAAAATCCTTGCTTTCTTGGTCCAAAGTGTTGCTTGTGAGCTTGTGCACATTTTTTGTGAAATGGAGATGGAGTTTTGGTGTTGTTTTGGGGGTATTTTGTGAGGGTGAAGAGGAGGGGGAGATGGGGCAGCAGCCTTGAGAGAATGAGGGGAGGAAAATGATGAAGGAATGAAGAAGGAATGGGAGCTTGGTCCAAGGTTTGACCCCTCACCCTCTCACTCTCTCTCATGCCCATCCCTCCATTCTAATATTTTCTTTTCTTTTTCTTTTCTTTTCTATTCTCTTCTTTCCAAAACCAAAAACCATTAAAAACCAATTAACATAACAAATGAAGCATGGTAGAATAATGTCACGATGTGTAAAAATGACATGGTGCATGTCATGTGCACAAAACAAGTTTAATGCGCGATTAGCGATATTTAATCACGATTAGCATTAAAATGGTATATAATTAATTTTAAAAATTCATAATTTGCCTAAATCACATAAAACCGTTCATTTCAGTAATTTCAATAATTTTCCAAATTTTCTCCAATTTATCTATATTTAATTATACCGCACCATTAAAATATTCATAATATTTATTATTTAATTATAAAAATTCCCAAATAATATTTTTATTTTTCTGAAATGTTACAGTCTTCCCCCTTAAAGAAATTCATTCCCCGAATTTAAATTTAAACTCCTCAAATACTAAAACATTTTAGTAAAATGATCAAATCGTCGGGGCTCCGAAATCATAAATACATAAAACGCATCGTAGCGCAATGCATGCGCACGAAGAACAAGTATATAGTCCAAAATCAAAACTCCGTCAGGCAACCCGTAATCATCGGAGTTATGGCGAAGACATCAACGTCAAAGCCCAAAACGAAACCAACATGATATACATCAAAACCATACATGTAAACATCAAAACCATACATGTAAACATCAAAACTATACATGTAACATCTGTAGGAAATGCATGCCAAACCTTTTTAAATCGCTGTGTGATGCGCATAACGCTGCACAGTGGCGGACGCCCATTGTAAGAAAATAACTATTTATGTATATATCTTTTGTTTAATATGCACGTCCCGCCATTTTGGAAACAATTTAGAAGGGTTTTCTTTGTTTAAACGTTTCATGTCATATCAGACACGTAGGTAAAAACTGAGACTATAATTCCCTTTTTTTTGGAAATCCCTTCGATAACTATCAATGCATACAAAATATATATCCAGGTACTGTTCTCTGACTAGTACTGCTCAGCTACTATACCAAATAGCAATTACCATAACAATGTACTCCTCAAAGGAAATAAATCCTAAAATGTATATAAGAATGCTGCGTGCGTCTGGTGTGCACGGAAATCGAAATCCATGACTGTGCCATACATGTTCACAGAAATAAAATATAAGTGCAACGGGTGTGCACGAAAACACCTGTCAAGGGCAACGGGTGTGCCTGACAGCAATATCATGTGCATCTGATATGCACGAAGAATCCCGATTTAGTGCATCTGGCGTACTCCAAAATCGCATCAAGCGCGTCAAGTATGCGCAAGAATCCAAATTAAATGCACAGAGTACACGAAATCAACATCAATATCATAATCGAAATCGACGGTATACAATAAACCTCAATCCAAATCAGGTATACCGCGGTATATAATCTCACAACCATGTGCATCAGCATGCACAAATCAAATCAAAACACTAAAAGTTCATGAAAACTATGCCGTGAGCACAAGTCACATCATATGCATATCATAGGCATGAAATCAAAATCAACCTCTCGAAGGACATCAAATCGAAGTCAAGTGCAACCGTAGTGTACAAAATCTCAATCATGCAAAAAAATCGTCCAAAATAGAGAAATCCAAAAATGACGGATGCGTGATATTCGAATCACCAAATCCCAGATCGTAAACACTGTCATCGATATGTCCTTCCCTCGCAGTCGAGAAGGTGTCGGTGCATACAAAGCTAGCAGAGCAAGATATCTACTTGCCTCCTGCTCATGGTCTAGCGCCTGGTGCCTTTAGGCTCTTGTCTCTCACTGCGAATTGCTAGATATATAGCTCCTCGGCTCAACGGCCCAATATGGAATGACGACGGAAACAGTCCCGCTCTGGCACATCCTCTAAAGATCTCTGGCCAACTATCTCGTCGACGATGCTAAACTCTGTCCTGCTGGGTGTGCACAATATGACCTCTCCTAGGTCCAAATCTTCTCGTATAGTATTCCAGAAAGGTTCTGTCGAAGTCTCTCCCAAATCTCGTTTCTGCCAAACTGCCAGGAAATCATCGTCTTTTACTAAATCTCTTTCTTGATACGGAACGGCTGTATACTCATCGCGACTCCTTCTGGAAGATATATCCATATACGACGCCTCTACCTGTGTATCACATCTCTGATGTCGGCGGAGTGGAACGTCATCTCATCAAGATCTCGTACGAACCTCTTACTCCTCTTTTCTCTAATGTCGACTAATTCGGACTCGTCTCTTCGTGGCTGCATGGACTGCGCTCCAACGGCTATACTCGTATCTGGAGTCTCCCCAAGCAATGTATCCCATCATATGATATCCGAATGACGTCGAACCTTATGATCGATTTGTCATGGTTCCATAATCCCCCAAGATCTCAACATCTTGAGTATGGTTTAACAGTATTCCATTACATGCCACAGTACCTGTGGACCAACCGTAGAAGGGCAAACCCAAGCCTCACTAATGGCACCCCGGAACTGCTGCCAACCCTAAGGTTCAAAAGAATTCCCCTGGTCATTATGTCGAGTTAGGGTTTCATTCTTCTAGAGGGTCCACGGAATTACTTGCATGTTTTTCCGAATACTTAAACTTGGAAAAATGGGTTTCTGACATTCGATCGTCTTCTATCGACTCGCAACGTACCTGCATGAAGTCGTCTCTAGCTGGAATCTATCAATCTGATGACCTCGCATCGGGGTAAGCGAACGAACCACATGTCCTAGTCATTTATCCTCGGGTGACTAGCGACCTTCGATCATATCTCTGAGTACCACTCGTACTGCAAAAGATCCAACATCTGGGGCGATATCTCTTCGTTCGCAGCAACATCTGGCTCATTCATCTACAGGATGAACAGTGCCTCAATCATCAAGTATAATCGGTGCTTTGACGGTCATCACATTCTGGCTGGCCTCTAGCAGTAGCCTGATCCTCTGGTGCTGATCTGCACGTCCGCGAAATCTCGTAAAAGCGATCCATCAAACGCTCATGGCGCGAAAACACAATAAAACGACGCCTCTATGCAATCGTATGTCCCTGGAATCACGCCCTGGTCAGTCCCCGTCCGTGACGAGCTCATGCTGACGTAACTCTAGCCATAGCTCTCTCTGCCCGTGTAATCATGGCAGCAAAAACCATAAACCAATATCGATGAGGATATATCATGAATGAATATAATGTTGTGCAAGGAATGTACATCCTAAGGCTTCTTAAGCGGAGTGGCGTATCGTAAGTATGCCGCGGAACATACACACGGTACGCCACTCTCCTTAAGTCACCTACTCCATCAACCAAGGTAAACCTACGCGACGAAAGTTCGGGTTTAATACCCCCTCGACAAAGCCTAAGTTCCGTAAGGTCAAGCCTAGATTCCGTATATACAAACGCCCTAAGCTCCGCATAGTCAAACATAGACTCGAACCAAGGTTAACCTAGCGCTCTTATACCAACTTTGTCACGACCCGAAATGGCACGTGACTGGCCCTTGAATCATATGAAATCTATAAGACCACATCTAATTCAAGTAAACCAAAAGCCCAGAAATCTAAAACCATTTTAATTAATAAATGAAGGAAAACTCGTTTTTAAGAAAGTGGTTTTAATAGCATAACCCGAATTATGCGTTTTAAAAACATCTAGTTATTTCCGAAAATTTTGGCAGAGTTTCCTTTGTAAATACTGGCCCCGAACGGGGTACAACATGAATAATAAATACATGAATGATAAAGGTATCCCCAAGCTGGAGCTAGCTCTTCGTCAATCGACGGTCACAACCACGCCAGCAATATAATATACAACGCCGAAGGTGAGGATCAAAACAAAAAGGAAACTCAAAATCATCAAGAAAACCATAATAATACAACGCACGACTCTAAGGTCGAAAGAATACACATCACTGGTCATCTAAGTCTATAAAATATACATGTCTGGTTAATGGAGTTACTAAATACAACTGAAAATAAATGTACAATGGTGGTCACGATATGAGTGAACCCACCTACCAAAGAAATCATCCGGAAGGGAGTAGTGTGCCAGAAAGCCGCAATGAAACCTGTACGGCAAAACCTGCAAGAAACTGTAGCACAACGGGGGTGAGTTGCTAACTCGTGAGTAGAAAACATCTATAGATAGAAATCGCATGTATGACTCAATCCTAGGTCATACGATCATAATAATATATCCTCAAATCATATCCAGAAGCATAATATAATGGCTAGGGTATACATTTATACATAAGTGTAATACCAAATGCTCGAGTCAGTGCCTCAGGTAGCAACATATCATATGTATGATATGTGAATGCATGAAAACAGAATGCATCCAACCATGAAATCAATGCATGTAAGCCTGTGGATCTCATCCACGTGTCAACCAGTGACGCAACAATATCATGCATGTAAATATCACGAAATCATATGCATGTAAGTATGAGGATATAAATCAACGTGTGTCCCTCACGACACATCAAAATCATGAAACCTGAGTGTCCAGCATCGACACTCGAAACATCATGAAACCCGTGCCCAGCATCTGTTAGTTATATGTATGCCCTAGAGGCCATTACTATACATAAGATGTATATTGTAGTGGATGCTTAGACATATATAGGGATGACTTTCTTGCTCGATATGATAGTATGCTATCTGGTTACTCTTTACTTTAACGTGTACACTGATTGTCTCTCTGTTACATGTTGGTAAAGCCCTTAGGATATGTACTTGACTACCTGGACTATGATGCGGATCATACTAGTGGGGACGTGGTAGTACATAAGTACATCCTTCAAAGTCCCTAGTCGTGGGTGTATCGAGACGGGGCATCGATATATCAGAGTAGACTAGCGTGTACCTTCTCGACCCATATAGATGGGCGATGGATGATCCTATATCCATTGGTGTTTGACATCAGAGATGATATATGGGTGCTCAGTGAAGACTGGCTACACTGGAAGGACTCGCCGAGAACTCCCAGATGGTATTATACCTTACGTCAGATGGCAGTTCTCTAGTGACACTGGTACAGGTTAGTCTGTAGACCCGAGATCGTCATAGAGTCTTGTATGATTCCCACAGTGCTTTGATTTCCACCTTACCACGTCAAAGAGGGCGTGCAAAATGGTGGTTTTTGGGTACAGTCCCGAATCACATGGAGGCAATGAGCGATAGGAGGGGTTTCGTCTCTCCCGGTATAGGGAGTTGATGTTGCGCTGTGCTCGATTGGCTATAACAGGAAGTCCTTGGCCAAGGCTGCTTTAGGGATTTACTGGTAAGTTACCAGTAGTTTCTCGACCCGTTATGAGCCTCATATCGACACGACTTATCGAGTTATTGGGGTCTGACGTTTATCACCCCTAGACAAGATATGCGACATATCAGACGAACAGACCGGACTGTACGGTAGTGTTACTGGTGGGATTCACAGGAGTGTGAGCGGGCTTGCTCGTTGATCTTCTGATCGCTCAATACCCGGGTGACCGTTACGTTTAGCAGACCGCTTGCGGCTTGTGGGTGTTTGATATGATCATCACCTACTGCCGGTGTATTGACGAGTCTTTAGAGTCCTACACAGGGGTTTCCTGGCTCAAGCGAAACGAAATAGGAGCCCATATGAGATATGTGCGGGACCGAGAATAATACCAGTATGTGATACTGTATTCTATTCTCGCGATTTGTATCATCGGTCGGTTATATGTGATATAGCCGGGTTACCGAATCAAGTGTTGATTCGATACATTGATACACTTGATATTAGTCGGTTATATGCGATATGACCGGATCGTTAAATCAAGTGTTGATTTAATGATTTAATGTATAATTATATATTTGATATATTATTTTACATTAACTAGTATTGGTTCACTTAAGATTGATTTTCTCACTTGAATGTGCACATTGTTTATATGTGATATATGCAAGTGTACATGTTTGTATCATCCTTGATGATACAAACAAGTTGTGTGTATGAGACTTGAACCAAATCAAGGTTAGATTAGGGTTTACTATTTCCTAAGCATATAACAAAAGAGTGTGACTTTGGTCAAAGTTATCAAGCTTCATGAAGCTTGATAAACATTGACAAAGTCAACTCTTTTGTCATATGTTTAAAGATATTAGTTAACCTAACCTTTATTCTAATGGTTTGGTTAATTCTCTACATGAGTTAAGCATGAGGGATTAACTCAACCATGGTGCCATAATTGAGAGGATAAGTTTCATTTGGATTCATTTTTATTATTGATATATTCTTTTCTTCTTCTTCATCTTCATCAAGCTCACAAACGCTTGCTAGCTCCAATGGTGCCATGAGAAAAAGAGTGAGAAATCCAATTCTAAAGTGAACCCACTTCCTATTTCTTCATCCTCTACCACTTGCCATGTTGTATAGGGTGTTCTCTTCACAAAGTTTATGACCAAGTGAAGGAATAGCTTGAGTTTGAGTCTCCCCGACGTAGATCATCTTCGGCCTCGAAGTCAATGACCTAGCCCGATCATTTCTCAGACGAAACCATCGCTAAAGCCCGGGATCCGATGATCGCAGCGGAGGGACGTCAACACGGAGCTTTAGAAGTGGAGGACCGATCTACAAAGGTTGTATTTCCATTCACTTAGTAGCAAAGTCGTTTGCTTGCATGTTCTTTCACCTATCCTCTAGTTAACGATCTTCATTAGGGTTTCTCGGCACCGGAAAAATTTGAATTTGGCATGGTTGATGCCTTGTGGAACCTCTTGAGTGTGCCTAGTAACCCTACAGTGGTATCAGAGCCTAGCTAGAGCTTTAGGCGAAGTGTAGACGATATTAGAAATCCGATCGAACCCCGAAACCCTAACTTTTAACCCTCTCTGGACATTTTCTGAAAATGTGGTTTTTTCTAAATTAAAAATATTCAAAAAATTCAGCAGGGTTTTCAAGGAGTTACTGTGGAGCACGTGCCCCTAATTCATCTAATGCGCCGCGGAACCGCGGCCCCACCCTAGCTTGCGCGGCGGTTCAGCGGCCATAAAAACGAATCTTGGTACGTGACCTGCACAGTAATCTCTCTCTGTCAGTGCTGTATTTTCTGGGAATTTTTATAGTTTGCTCAAGAGTTGAGTTTTCTGGGTTGTATTGGGAGTTCGACGATTCGATCGGAATCTTTAACTTTGTCTGTGTTTTTCCGGGTATTTTAGAACATGTTAAAAGGTTTGACCGGATATAAATACCCACTTTTTCCCCTGTCGGGAAATTTCCAAGTGTTGGATCTTTCCGTAGTTCAAGAACGTTCGAAGTAGTGCAAGTAACACGATGGACCCTCTAGAAGATAACAAACCTTAACTCGATTATGTGACCGTCTTGAACTGCTCTTTGAACCTTAGGGTTTGGGGCAGTACGGCGTGCCACATGTGAGGCGTTGGCTTGACCCTTCTACGGCTGGACCGTTGGTACTGAGGTATGAAGTGAATGTTTTTAAACTTATTTCATGTGTTGAGCTGTTTCGGGAAAACTTGGGTGTTTGATAGTTCGATCGAAAAGTTTAACATTTTCTATTTATCTGGAATGTGATACAATATTTGGAATTCACAAGTAGTTATGAGATAACTAATATGAATGTTATAAACATAGCACTTTAGTCTCACTTGATCGGTTGCCACGGAATTTTGATGCGATCAAAAGTCCGTCGCAATCACGTAGTGTACGCGAATACCTGCCGGATAAACTTAATAGTCAGCTACACCCCTTAGCCCCGACCAAGTGACTGTAGGAGAACCCCGTCGCCGAAAGCATCCGTTCGAGTGCTCGCGGTAGCGCTGTTCCGCCTTGGTGCACTTCGTCGACGGTATCGGGGGTGCGGCCGTCTACTAAAGTTTGCGACGAGCATTCGATCAGTTTATCGGGAATCTTGTTGAATTTCCCGATTTGATATTGAAAAGTGTTTTCGATATAGAGACTAAAATGCGGGGTTTATAATTGTTAGGCATGCGATGTCTAAGGAGTTTGCAGATTCCAACTGTTGTAGTTTTACACTTTCTTTTCTGCGACCGTAAGTGTAATATGTGATATCGCCGGTTTCGTTGCTATATGTCAATGAAAATTGGGATGCGCACATTTACTTACGTTGATGACATGTGATGTTATGTGTTGCTGGATATGTTATATTGGATCGTCGCGTTTTGAATAGCCGGGGGTTATATGTGAGATGAGAGTTTTTCATTTTCATTCATGTAAAATTTAATGTATGTAATATTCTTTTATTGGGGCACTTCCAGGTTGCGGAAGATGTCACCATTTATATATTATTTACTTTTCCGCACTAGGATAGACCCAAGGAGGAGAGCACAAGTAACCGGGTTCTGGAGTCTAGTGGGAGACCAACGCGAGGAGTCGAGTCCGGGTCTCCTAACTCTAGAATTGTTAGGGTTGCTTGCCGCTCTCGTAGGGGTCTAGGGGTGTGGGTTTGGCTATTCATCGCGACCGTGGAATCCGTGTTTTATACAGGCTCGTATTGAAAACACGGACGTTCTAGTATATCCAATATTTCATATGTTTCTTCTGCTGCGATATCTGTGATGTGATCATTTGATGTTCTATGATAAATACTGTATATAGTATATATGATATATTATATAGAAGTTACTTATGTTTTTCACTCGCGCTAGTCCTGCCGCGCTATGTCGTTAGTTACCTAACCTAACGGTGCACGAGGGGACATCGAGGCGAATGCGGATGGCATAAGTGTACGTCGTATTTATCTGTGATGTTTAGGTGATTTAAATGATGGGACTTCATTAATGTGATTAATGAAAGAAAATAAACCTAAGATGTTGTGGAATCGAATTTTCAAAAACAGGTAGCTACAGTTCTTGCTTTGCATCGCGGTGTTCCTTGTAGAACATCTTGCACCTTATTCGATAATGAAAGGGCCGAGATCCCTTCACCGGGAGTGACCCCTTTAGCAATAACTGGCAGATGCTACAACCCTCGGTTTATCTTTTGATTGCTTCTCTAGTTCTTGCTTTGCACAGTGATGTATATGATATATCCTGCACCTCATTCGACGAGGAAAGGGCCGACGATCCCTTCACCGGGAGTGACCCCTTTAGCAAAACTAGAAAAGCCTAAAAAACACTCCATTTTAAAATCATTTGATTCTACAACGATATCAAGTTCATTACGCAATAGGTTTTCAGAAAAAACCTGTCGTAGCCCTCCGTCATTTCAGATAAGTCCTGCTTAGTATTCGTGTTGCGTTTGTTGACCTTGTCAAGGCGCAGTGTGCGGTAGCTGACCAGTATTTATCTGCTTATGCATATGATGCAGATTGTATTAGGGTAGTCGTACGGCCTTGTTGACCTTGTCAAGGGTCGTGCGGGTGGGTTTGATTCAATCAAGAAATGACGGGTTGAACTTGACTTGCGGTCTATGGTTTGTTGACCTTGTCAAGGTCATAGATAGTTCGGGGTAAAATTATCGGGAATTTCAAGTGTTGAAATTTGCAATGAGATTGCATACCTTCTATGAGATAGTTGGATCCCGATACCCACTGCGAGTAATTGTTACTCCTGGGAGAGTTTTACACATTACAATTAGCCGATCAAGTAGGCGCCTAGAAAAGTGTCAACGGGGTTACGCCTCTGGGAAAACGAGGTTTACTTTAATTAGGTCCGTGCGAAAGCACGGGGAACCTCCCTCAAAGTACCGACACTGGCCTGGCTGAAAGATTGGCGAACTTGTAGCGTGTAATTAATCCCGGCTAGTCTTTCCTTTTAGGGTTTGAAGGAAGATTTGATAAAAAACAGTGGGAGCCATCCTGATTAGATAAAATAATAACCAATCTGATCTTGCAAGAGCGCACGCAGAGTGTTTTCTTCTCTCTCTCTCTCCAGGTAGCGGCCATATCACGCCTTAATCAAGATAATAAAACGGATATATTGACCAAACCCGCTTGTTATACTGAGCTGGGGAACGTTGGTCCCGCTCCAACTTATAATTGTTATAAGACAGAGCAGGAAATTGGGGAATACCAGATTTCCAGTGCCGCCCAAACGAAGAAAGTGCATATGATGCATCTCCTTCGGGTGTGTTCATTACAAAGAACTGTTTCTCTGTATCCTCTACGTCCTGGGTATTTGATACCGAATCAGGATCCCAGATATGTAATCTGTTACATAGGACTACAGAAAGGTAGAGAACTGAGAACGGTGATAAGTTTCATGAGGCAGAAAATGGTGCAAGTGTTGCAGTCAAGTCTGTTGGTCACTGTCACCCTGTATTACCAATACATTGATTCTGAACAAATGCTATTAGATACCGAACCTGATATACAAAATCATATCAATCTCTTTATTTATTAAAGAAGGATACAATTTTGTATTGTTGGATAATGTTTTGAACATTTCCTATATCAAGAGTTGATCCGTTCAGGCACGTTATCTAAAAGCATTAACGTTCTAAATCAAACTACAGTTCTTAGTATATAGAACACACAAAAGAGGAAGAGTTCAGAAATGAACAAATCCTTCTTGAGCCATTGTAGACTAGGTCATATCAATGCGACCCGACTAGCTGAAGTTACATTAAGATGCATATTTAAATTAGTTTGAATTTACATCTTATGAAACTTGCTAGTCATGTCACAAAGATTAGATGACCATAGCTCTGTTTATTGGAAACAGAGAAAGAGTTAGTAAACTCTTGGGATTGATACATAGTGATGTATGTAAGGTCCCCTGTCTACACATGCCTGGACCGGTTCTTTGTACTTCATTACATTCTCTGATAATCTCTCAAGATTCAGACATATGTTCCTATTGAAACACAAGTCCGAACCTTTTGAGATATTCATAGAATATAAGTAAGAAGTAGAGAACCAAAATACGGGTATAAGTATTATGTCCTTTGATGTGATCAAGGAGGAGAATACTTGAGCACGGAATTCCTGGATTATTCTAAAGGAGAATGAGATTCTCTCTCAGCATTACTCCTCCGTATACACCATAGCACGATGGTATATCGGGGCGGAGCAATAACACCCTATGTGATATGGTGTGCTTTATGATGAGTACTACTGAGTTTCCTATTTCCTTTTAGGGAGTTATGCACTTATGAAGTTGCATACCTATTGAATAGGGTTCCGATCAAATCAGATGCCTACCATTTCATATGAGATATGGAAAGGGAAGAGCCCATCTCTTAAGTCAGTTAAGATTTGGGGTTTTCCGGCCTATGTCTAAAAGGGCAAAATCCAGACAAGCTCGAGGCAAAGTCAGTACTGTAGAAGTTTGTTGGATATCCCAAGCATTCGCAAGGGAATATCTTCTACCTAACCGAGGAACAAAAATGTTTTATTTCTCAGCATGCCACCTTTGTGAAAGGGAATTTCTTGTGAAGAAATTATTGGTTATGAGGTAGAACTGGAAAAAGTTCCAGCTATACAAACTGCAGCTGATGATTTGGTAGAACCAAAGGATTCAATAGCAAACAACGAACCTCAGCCTCTCCGCCGATCTAGTAGGGTTCCTCACCCACCTGAGAGATACTTCGGTTTCTCTATGACAGTGGGAGCGAGGATTGTATCATAGGATAATGACCTAACTAGTTTCGAGCTGGCCATCAGGAATGTGACTCTGTAAGAATGGCTGGATGCTTATCGATCTGAGATAGAATCCTTATACACCAACAAAGTATGGACTTTGGTTGCTTTATCTGAAGGGTTAAATCCCCATCAGGAGCAAGTATATCTTGAGAAGATTACTTGGTGTACATGGAAAAGTCGAGACTTTCAAAGCTAGACTTGTTAAAAGTTTGCATCATTGACCAGGTATAGATTATGATAAAACCTTTTCTAAGTACCTATGCTTAAGTCCATCCAGATCCTACTTGCCACGGCTGCATACCATGACTACGATATCTGGCGGTTGGGTGTCATGACTGCTTTTCTAAATAAAGATTTAGAAGAGATAGTCTATAAGTACACAGTCAGAGGGCTTCGTAGACAGTGGGAGCAGCGGAAACGTGTACAAGATGTTTTATGTGATAAAGCAGGTATCGCGGAGTTGGAACATCTGTTTTGATGAGTTTGTCAAAGAGTTTTACATCATCAAAATGGTAGATGAACCTTGTATATACAAAAAGGTAGTAGAGAGTATACTGGTGATCCTCGTAGAGTACGAGGATGACATACTCTTGATAGGGAAGGAGTTTCCTATGCTACGCTCGGTCAATCTCCGCTTATCACAAGCATTTTCCATATAGGATCAAAGTGATACCTCCTAAATCCTTATTTTGGATCTATGAGATAGATCTAATTGGATGTTAGGATACTCACTAGTTGTAGTGAGATGGTATCAATCGATCCTGGGGAGAATCACTGGAAAGATTCCAGGGTGATAAGGACGACTGAATGTCAGTCACAGGCATTGTCTTTACCCTTAGTGAAGGGACGGTATGTTGAAAGAGTTCCAAGCTAGATACCGTGACATACTAGACGATTAAAGGCAAGATACATCGTTACCAAAGATGCTACCAAAGAGAAAGTCTGGGTGTATATTAGTTCATGAGATGAACTTCGTTCCTCCCATTGTGTGACAATGGAGTTGTGGCTTATACCTAGGAACGCCCTTCCCATCAGTGATCCAAACATATTCTTAGGCAGTATCACCTGATCGTGGAGATGGATGATCTCCAGGGGATCGAGGTTAGGAGAGTAGACTCAGAGGAAAACACGGCGGATCCACTCACAAAGGCCATTTCCCAGAGAGAGACTTTTATAGGATGGTTGAGTATGAGATACTACAACTACTGCTGACAGATGGCCCTAGTGCAAGTGGGAGATTGTTAGTTATATGTATGCCCTAGAGGCCATTACTATACATAGGATGTATATTGTAGTGGATGCTTGGACATATATAGGGATGACTTTCTTGCTCGATATGATAGTATGCTATCTGGTTACTCTTTACTTTAACGTGTACACTGATTGTCTCTCTGTTACATGTTGGTAAAGCCCTTAGGATGTGTACTTGAATACCTGGACTATGATGCGGATCATACTAGTGGGGACCTGGTAGTCCATAAGTACATCCTTCAAAGTCCCTAGTCGTGAGTGTATCGAGACGGGGCATCGATATACTAGAGTAGACTAGCGTGTACCGTCTCGGCCCATATAGATGGGCGATGGATGATCCCATATCTATTGGTGTTTGACATCAGAGATGATATACGGGTGCTCAGTGAAGACTGGGTACACTGGACGGACTTGCCGAGAACTCCCAGATGGTATTATACCTTACGTCAGATGGCAGTTCTCTGGTGACACTCGTACAGGTTAGTCTGTAGACCCAAGATCGTCATAGAGTCTTGTGTGATTCCCACTGTGCTTTGATTTCCACCTTACCATGTCCAAGAGGGCGTGCAAAACGGTGGTTTTTGGGTACAGTCCCGAATCACATGGAGGCAATGAGCGATAGGAGGGGTTTCGTCTCTCCCGGTATAGGGAGTTGATGCTGTGCTGTGCTCGATTGGCTATAACAGGAAGTCCTTGGCCAAGGCTGCTTTAGGGATTTACTGGTAAGAGTTACCAGTAGTTTCTCGACCCGTTATGAGCCTCATATCGACACGACTTATCGAGTTATTGGGGTCTGGCGTTTACCACCCCTAGACAAGATATGCGACATATCAGACGAACAGACCGAACTGTACGGTAGTGTTACTGGTTGGATTCACAGGAGTGTGAGCGGGCTTGCTCGTTGATCTTCTGATCGCTCAATACCCGGGTGGTCGTTACGTTTAGCAGACCGCTTGCGGCTTGTGGGTGTTTGATATGATCATCACCTACTGCCGGCGTATTGACGAGTCTTTAGAGTCCTACACAAGGGTTTCCTGGCTCAAGCGAAACGAAATAGGAGCGCATATGAGATATGTGCGGGACCGAGAATAATACCAGTATGTGATACTATATTTTATTCTTGCGATTTGTATCATCGGTCGGTTATATGTGATATAGCCGGGTTACCGAATCAAGTGTTGATTCGATACTTTGATACACTTGATATTAGTCGGTTATATGCGATATGACCGGATCGTTAAATCAAGTGTTGATTTAATGATTTAATGTATAATTATATATTTGATATATTACTTTACATTAACTAGTATTGCTTCACTTAAGATTGATTTTCTTACTTGAATGTGCCCATTGTTTATATGTGATATATGCAAGTGTACATGTTTGTATCATGCTTGATGATACAAACAAGTTGTGTGTATGAGACTTGAACCAAATCAAGGTTAGATTAGGGTTTACTATTTTCCTAAGCATATAACAAAAGAGTGTGACTTTGGTCAAAGTTATCGAGCTTCATGAAGATTGATAAACATTGACAAAGTCAACTCTTTTGTCATATGTTTAAAGATATTAGTTAACCTAACCTTTATCCTAATGGTTAGGTTAATTCTCTACATGAGTTAAGCATGAGGGCTTAACTCAACCATGGTGCCATAATTGAGAGGATAAGTTTCATTTGGATTCATTTTTATTATTGATATATTCTTTTCTTCTTCTTCATCTTCATCAAGCTCACAAAAGCTTGCTAGCTCTAATGGTGCCATGAGAAAAAGAGTGAGAAATCCAATTCTAAAGTGAACCCACTTCCTATTTCTTCATCCTCTACCACTTGCCATGTTGTATAGGGTGTTCTCTTCACAAAGTTTATGACCAAGTGAAGGAATAGCTTGAGTTTGAGTCTCCCCGACGTAGATCATCTTCGGCCTCGAAGTCAATGACCTAGCCCGATCATTTCTCCGACGAAACCATCGCTAGAGCCCGGGATCCGATGATCGCAGCGGAGGGACGTCAACACAGAGCTTTAGAAGTTGAGGACCGGATCTACAAAGGTTGTATTTCCATTCACTTAGTAGCAAAGTCGTTTGCTTGCATGTTCTTTCGCCTATCCTCTAGTTAACGATCTTCATTAGGGTTTCTCGGCACATAAATTTTTGAATTTGGCATGGTTGATGCCTCGTGGAACCTCTTGAGTGTGCCTAGTAACCCTTCAATCGGCACGTAAATCCTCATATCTCTCGGGCTCCGTCAGTCCGGATCGGCCCATAACATCTTTCGACACCGGTCGGTCCGGATAGCCGCCAGGTCCAACAAATCACCGGTAGGTACTAGCCACCCTGCCAGGCTTATCATTTACTCCACGAAAAACATTTCTCGCCCCGGAGAACCATACCGGGTCTACCCTGTACCTGCAATCGGATCATCTACCTCCTCGAATCGAGTTTCACATGCCACTCTCAGAACCGAGAAAACACATGGTGGACGCACTGAAATATCATATCAAGAAAAACCGGGTTTTTAAACAATTCATCCTTCCTTTTAAAATAGCCACGGTTCTCAAATCCAGAAATCTCATGAAAACAACATATCTCAATGCGTAGAATCATAAGGCATGATGTATCCGACATATAACAGAAATGTAAGCACATCCGTATCTCATATAACATGGAACAATAATATGCACATATCAAGGGAAAACCGCTCTTTAAAATGAATTCCAGTTTTTAAAATATATCCTGTGGTTCCCAAATTCCTCCAAGTCAAATGCAATATCATATAAAGGTGCATGCTACTATAGCAGACAAATCATGCAGGTATCATATCATAATACAGCAATTCTACTGTGTAGTGACATGGAAATTATCGATGACGAAGTGTGTAAGCCGGCAAGTATGTGTACGTGAAGCATACACATCATCGATAATGGTGCTGGTGTCCTGTAGCATGGGTTTCATAATGACTACAGAGAACACAAATAGCATGCGATGCGATGCGAATAGCAAGAATATGCGGATAAATGAATAGTAAACGCAGCAATAAGAAATGTGCACTAAGTATATGAGTCATACAGTTTGGCGTTTGAAATAACACGAATCGTGGCGTTTAGAAAAATAGGGGCTACAGTGTTTTAAGAAAAGGTACGTCCTTTGAAATATCCGTAGTATCCCTTGGTATGTCTTTAAAAATTCTCACGATTCGTTAGTTTTGGAAATAGGTATGACTCGGGTCAAGTCTAATATCTACTAAGTAAACTACAGGTCTGACTAACAAACCAATCGAAAGGGGTATGGAAACTACCTAACTCTGAGTCGATATATATACATACATAATAGTCGGTGATCCCGCCTCAATAGTACCACGTACGATACAATATATCATATGACATCCTCGAGTCAAGAGTTTGGATCTATCATCATAGTTATCTCGTACGGTAAATCCGTCATACAGCATCCCAAATCTGGGTACGGGTCGACTATCTCCTCTATTTCATCATTTATCTGGTATCCTTATCATCACATCATGAATTAGGGGTACTGATCTACAGTCTAGTACATTCTGATACCATCAACATATATGAATGCGTGTGTATGAAAACACATCGCTTACCGATCCGCTATCATCACATGTCGTTTCTCATAATACGATTCAAATCACATCACCGATCTCATGGCATCATGCCTAATCTCATCGACTCATCTCCAAATATCATCCACTATCCTCATTATCTAACTATAGGTATGCGTATATACATATATATATATATATACATATACATAGTCCCATACCTATGTGTGTGTGTATATATATACGTATCCCTATATACGCACAAGTAATAATAATGCATGCAAGGGTGTGCGTGCACGTGTATACAAACCTATTCTATGGTTCGCGACTAAGAAAATCAACCACGACTCTATCACCCAAATACATTAACATTTATCCCATGATCTTCTAAGATCCTACTTGTTAATCATCCAAAATCACAACACATATGTAAATGTATAATATATCCTACGCTACACTACGAACTGCGGGGGTGCTATACGCCATACACCTGACTTCCCCCGTAGATATAAATCTACTCATCTTATCTTCGCTTGCCGATGCCGACGTCGCCATGCACTTACTTGTCATCTCGAAGTCTTCGTGGGGTACCTACACATATAACACAATCGCAATGCGTATTAAAATCAAGTCGGAAAACCAAAACGACACACGTTTCGCTCATAGGTTAAAACCTATAGCTTACGCCTGCAAAACCACCAAACAACCCCCGTCGCTGACGTACAAACATCAGACGACGGAACACAAAATCAAATACCAAATCCCAAATTAAAACGAAGTCGCAAAATAATGCAGCAACTCAAGAAAATGGTCCCAGATTTTACCCTAAGTGAAATTTGCCAATTTTGCATATGTAAAGGGTCTAGTTTACTGGAGATGGAGCCACAGAACAAACACGAGACAAATCCAACTCACCCTGGCCGCAAATTGCGGCCAGATGGAATAAATCTGTGGCCCAGGTGAGGGTGTAGGGGATAGGGTCTTGGGTAAAGCTTCCTGGGTGCCTGCTTATCTCTCAGTGTTTGCTGAATAATTTTCCAGGTCCCGAGTGTTGGCAGATTTCATTATACCCACACAGAATCCATAATTCTCCGATATCGGGTTTTCTAAGTTCGTAATCCGGGGTTTAAGTATCAGGTTCAGTCCACTAAATCATCACAACAGGGGTTGTATACCCTCTACTAACCTCAATTTCCTTTCACTACTCAAGATTTCCTCAAACCTTAACTAGAAATTTCCAAACCTCACTAAACGACACTAAATCGATTCTAAACAAACATGGATGTAAAAACAATGGAAATACTATGCTAATGATTAAGAGAATACCTCATTTGGCAACTCAAGAAAATTCTTAAGTTGCCACCAAGTGTCCAAAATCCTTGCTTTCTTGGTCCAAAGTGTTGCTTGTGAGCTTGTGCACATTTTTTGTGAAATGGAGATGGAGTTTTGGTGTTGTTTTGGGGGTGTTTTGTGAGGGTGAAGAGGAGGGGGAGATGGGGCAGCAACCATGAGAGAATGAGGGGAGGAAAATGATGAAGGAATGAAGAAGGAATGGGAGCTTGGTCCAAGGTTTGACCCCTCACCCTCACTCTCTCTCATGCCCATCCCTCCATTCTAATATTTTCTTTTCTTTTTCTTTTCTCATCTTTCCAAAACCAAAAACCATTAAAACCCAATTAACATAACAAATGAAGTATGGTAGAATAATGTCACAATGTGTAAAAATGACATGGTGTATGTCATGTGCAAAAAACAAACTTAATGCGCGATTAGCGATATTTAATCGCGATTAGCATTAAAATGGTATATAATTAATTTTAAAAATTCATAATTTGCCTAAATCACATAAAACACTTCATTTTAGTAATTTCAATAATTTTCCAAATTTTCCCCAATTTATCTGTATTTAATTATACCGCACCATTAAAATATTCATAATATTTATTATTTAATTATAAAAATTCCTAAAATAATATTTTTATTTTTCTGAAATGTTACACCTATTTTGTGGCAATGTGGCCGGCCCAGTTTGGGTGAAAATGTCTCTTTTTATTTTATATTCACTTTACAAGTGAAGGAGTACTCTGCAGTTGCTAAAATAATTTTTAGAGGCTCGTAAAAAATCAACAGAAACTAGGTTCTAAGCTTCGATGTTTTAGGGTTATTTCGATTTCGTGGTTTTACTTATCGTTTAATCTGTTAGTTATGGTATATTTAGGCTCTGATACCACTGTAAGTCCATGTCACGCACCCCGCGTGACCGCTGGGAGGCGGAAGTTGTGAAAAAAAAATTTAAACATCTCAACACGGACTCGAGCTCTCAGATCATGTCTAGACCCTAACTAGCATGACTTGTAAAGAGATTATCTACTCGGATAAGAGATTATACCTCACGATACAAGTCCTTCTGGTCTTCATCGTTGTCCTCCTCGTCATCGTAGGCTCCGAGGATCGAAACGGATCGTGGCTTCCACGAGTCAAAGACGATCCACCCGAGAGTCTATAGTCCGAGCTCCAACCTCAACTCCGAGGTAACTAGGGCAAGTAGCTTGCTATACTAGATGGCCTAGGTCATGTAGAGAGTGAAAATGGAATGTTTTGTCTCTTTGAACCCTAGGTTTCTCAACTTCCTCCATTGATCAAGAATTTCGGTCGTTGGATGAGACAATTAGGGTTTGTGTGAGAGTAGAAGTGAACTTGAGAAATGAGAGAGGAACTTGTGAACCCCTTGAAAAGAGATGGCTTCCCTAAAGATAAAGAATGAGTCATATGAGATATTTTGGAGATAAATATCTCACAAACTTCACAAAATATCTATTTTATCAAGTGTGAGTCACTTTGTAGCCATGCTTGATTCAATGTTCACAATCCACCTCATTTCTCCACCTAATTGTTTTAATCTCAAAAAGAAATCAAAACCCTAATAGGTCTCCCTTCTAGAAGCTTTCCCGAAGTATTTACGACAATGCCCCTCATCCGTATATACATACCCGCATCCGCATTCCGAAGAATACGAATACAAAGAGACGAAACAATCCATCAATACAATACTAGGATCCGGCTTAAACCAAAGCCCACTAGTATCGTCCGTCCAAACATCATACGCACAAAAGTGCACATACGTGATCAAAGCCCTGTCGTAAAACTATACGACCTCTACATCTTTCGCCTAATGCAGGGAAACCCTCTGTGTGGGACTCTAAAGACTCGACAGTACGCTGGCAGTGGGTTTAACCACAAATCGCAAGCGGTACTAGCTGCACGTAACGGCTACCCAGGTATTTGTCGATAAGAAGGCCGATGAGCAAACCCATCTGAACTCCTACTGAGCCTGCATGTGACAATCTCTGTACAGTCCGGTCTGTTCGTCAAATAGTATCGCATATCGGGCCTAGGGGGATGGTAAACGTAAGACCCCTAATAATGGTATAAGTCGTGTCGGAGTGTATTCCATAACACCCTGAGAAACTACTGGAATACCTACCATTAAATCTCACTTGCCCTGGACAGAGACTTTGTGTAATGGCTCTCCAAACACTGCGCGATATCAACCCCCAATACCGGGAGAGACGAATCACATCTAACCGCCACTGCCTCCAAGTGCTTCGGGACTGCACCCAACTACTACCTGTTTGCATGACTCCTTTGAGCAGTGTTAGGATAGTAATCAAAGTATAGTGGAAACACACTCGACGCGAAGTAGCAATGTCAAGTCGACGGACTAAGCTGTACTCATGTCACCTGGGAACTGCTACCCGACGATAGCTATAATACCCATCAGCAGTTCCCGACGAGTCCTGTCCGGTGTACTCATAACCTAATGAGCACCTGCATACTATCTCCAGTACGACATACTAATGGCTGTGGGACAGACCATCTCCCCTGCTGGGATGAGAAGCGTATACACTATTCTACTCTGGAGTATCGATGCCCTGTCTTGATAATCCTACGACTAGGGACATGTATAACGATGTGCTTATAGACTACCCAGCCCCCACTAGTGTGACTGCCATCACAACACTGGTAATCAAACAAAGATCCTAAGGGCTCTACTAATATGTATAAGCGATATGCTAAAACACATACACATATTGAAGTAGAAACAAACCAAGTAGCATACTACCATTTTGAGCAAGACTGTCAATACAAATGTGAATATCCCAAGCTTCCATTAAGTAATATATAAACCAGTATGATACAATAATGGCCTCTAGGGCATACATCACTAACAGCTCCCACTGTGCTTTGATTTCCTCCCTACCACGCTCAAAGGAGACGTGCAAACAGGTGCATTTTGGATACAATCCCGAGTCGCATGGAGGGAATGAGCGATAGGAGGGGTTTTGTCTCTCCCGGTATTGGGGTTTGATGTTACGATATGCTCGATTGGCTATAACTGGAAGTCCCTGGCCAGGGCTGCTACTGAGATTTACTGATAAGTGTTATCAGTAGTTTCTCAAACCGTTATAGGCCAGACATCGGCATGACTTATCACGTTACTGGGGTCTGACGATTTCCACCCCTAGACTTGATATGCTACATATCAGACGAAGAGACCGGACTGTACGGTAGTGTTACTAATAGGCTTCATGGAGACTGTGGACCGACTTGCTTGTTGATCTTCATATCGCTCAATACACAGGTAGCCGTTACGTCCAGCTAGTACCGCTGACGGCTTGTAGGTGGCTGATATGATCATCACCTACTGCTGGCGTATTGACGAGTCTTTAGAATCCCACACAGAAGTTCCCTGGTTCAAGCGAAATGAAGTAGGACACATATGTGATATGTGTGTGGGCCTGATTAAATACGTGTATGTGATACCGTATTGTAATCTGGCAGTCATCTGTTATCGGTTCGGTTATATGTGATATAACCAGATTGTCGAATCATGTGTTGATTTGATAATGTGATATACAGATAAATGATATTAGTCGGTCATATGAGATATAACCGGATTATTAAATCAAGTGTTGATTTAATAATGTGATATATATTATATGTGATATAATTATATCTTAACTAATATCATTAGCTCACTAATAATTCATCATTATAAATATATTAATATATATATGATATATATATATAATAATGAAGCATGGCATATGAATTTCTATTTTGTGAAAATAGAAATGAGGTGGAAAATGAGAGCATAGTTGTAAGTATGGGCTTTATTCATAGTTTATTTACCTTGACTCACTATTCAAGCATGGTTGTAATTTTATATTGCAAAATTCCATGCTTGAATGAGTGGGGGTCAAGAGTTGCCATTCATTCTTGCTTCATTCTCAACACTTAGTTATTTTTCTTGAGTTGCTCCCATGGTTGCTCTCTAGCTTCTTCTTGCTCCTCATGTCATGGTTCAAGCTTCAACCCTCACATGTGATGTGAACCATGAAGCTTGAACACAAACTTGTGAGCTTTTAACATTCCATATTTCACCATCCTACACTTTACTAGCGATTGATTGTAGCGTGTTTCCTACGCTAAAGAGTTTAGTGTAGAGCCAGCTTGAGTTGGAGGAACTTCTTGTGGATCAAATTCGGCACAAAGGTCATCGGAGGAAGCTCGTCCAAAGCATCAAGTGGAGCCTAGTGGAGTCACGGGAGCACTACACGGAGCATGTGAAGTGAAGGACCGATCTACAAAGGTTGTATTTCTTGTTCACTTGATCTAAAGATGTTTACATTCTTGTATCGTCTAATTCTCTAGTTAAGATTCTAGGGTTGGGGTTATTTAGCATGGCAAATTTTTGAAAATGGCATGGATGATGCCTCCCGAAACCTTGTTGTCGTGCTAGGAAACCCAACAACTTCTTCATCTTCTATTTCCCCTCCACCCACCACATCCACCGAGATGGACGGTTCTCCATCAGATTTTGCCAACACCACCCTGTCACCATCCGTAGGTGTGCAGAATCCACCACGCGTCTCTCTTCAAGAAAGTTGCTACCCGATACGCAGTCCACTTCCTACTTGTCTATCTATTCCACCAGCCAATGGGGATAATTTCGAAATTAAACCCCACTTCATCAACCTTTTTCCCAAATTTCACGGGCTTGAATCCTAAGACGCATATGTTTTTATAACCAAATTCGAAAACGTATGCGCAATGATGGGCACTACACAACTTTCTGTGGATTCTATAAGATTGCTTCTTCTCCCATATACCTTGTGAGATCTAGTAGAAAAATGGGTTTATAACACTGCCGCACACTCTATTGCCAAATGGGATGAATTCGTTATAGCATTCCTTAAGAAATTTTATCCGAATCATAAGACCGCCCGTGTTCGAAGCGAGATTAACCAGTTTACCCAACTTCCCAACGAACCATTTTGGAAATACTTTGAACGGTTTAAAGATCTTCTTGTCCAATGCCCTCATCACGGAATCAATAGATGGGATCTTTGCCGAATTATATATGAGAGTGTTAATCCAGCGACAAAACAGATACTTGAAACCATTTGTCAATGCCATTTTATGTCTAACGACGATGGTGAAGCTTGGGAATTTCTGGAAAATCTCGCCGAACAAACTTTGCAGTGAGAAAGCGTTAGACCAACATCGTCTAGGGGAGCTATCCATCAGCTTGATGTTTCCATCGCAGTAAAATCCGAAATGGCCGCAATACTGTAACATTTCAGAAAATAAAATATTATTTTTGGGAATTTTTATAATTAAATAATATATATATTGAATATTTTAATATTGCTGTATAATTAAATACCGATAAATTGGGCAAAATTTGGAAAATTATAGAAATTACTAAAAAGTGGGTGTTTTATTGGATTTAAGCAAAATAAAAAATGTTATGATTTATTATACACTATTTTAATGCTAATCGCGATTAAATATTGCTAATCGTGCATTAAGCGCGTTTTGTGCACATAACATGCACCGTGTCATTTTTCACACTTGTTACATTTCTTTCATGGTTCCTTCTCTTTATCATGCATGGTTTTAATTTTAAAAAGAGAAGAGAAAAGAAAAGAAAAGAAAAGAAAAAGGAAAATGAATATACAATTGAGGTATGGGCAAGAGAGAGAGGGTGAGGGGTCAACTTAAGTCTTGGCCATTTCCCTCTTGATTATTCCCTTCATCTTCTCCTCCTTCTTCACCCATGGCAGCACCCCTTCCCTCCTCCACTACAACCCCCAAAACAGCATCAAAAACTCATCCAAAGTTCATCCCCACTAAACAAAAAGCATGCATAAGCTCACAAGCTACACTTTGGACCAAGAAAGTTTGCGTTTTGGGCACTTGGGCAACTCAAGAAGATTCTTGAGTTGCCAAATGAGGTAATTATTTCACATTAAGTGTAGTATTTCATTTGCTTAAGCCTTTTTTCAAGTTTAAAACCGATTTAGTGAAGTTTTATGAACTTTGAAACTTCTTAGAAGAGGTTTTGAAGAATCCTTGATGTGAGTTGGTGAATTTGAGCTTAGTAGTGACCTTAAATCCCCCTTGGTGCTAGAAACCCTGACCATACACATATACCAAACTTGAACCCAAAAACAGAACTTTCTAATGTCGGTTTGTGAACTATTGAGGGTGCAGGGAAATCTGGGATGACCTGGGATAATTACGAGATTAGAAACCAACCCCAGTAGACTAGAATTGGCCCTAGAAACCCACTGTAGCAAGACGGGCCCCATCGGAGACCCCGTGGCCGGCGAGCTCAGAAATTCATGGGTAGGGGTCGGCCACTTTAGTGAGTTAGGTACCCAGGTTGCTCAGTAGGTCATACACACCCTATATATCACCCTATTGTTGTTTGCTTACCTTGTTTTCACCTTAATCAAAATCTGGGAGCACATTAGGGTGTTTTTGTCTATGTTTTCTGTATTTTGAAATGTTTGATTTTGATATTTGTGTTCGTATTTGGTTGTTGGATGTTTGTACATCAACAACTAGGGATGATTGGTCGTGTTTTGCATGCGAGACTATAGGTTTTGACCAATGAACGATACGCGTGCCGATTTGGTTTTCGTGCCCTATTTCCATTTACGATGTCTTGTGGTATACATGTAGGTACCTTTGAGTGTGTTCAGAGCAACAAGGAGGGGCATGGCGACATCGACATCGGCAAGCGAAGATCCAAGTGAGTAGATATATATATCTACGGTGGAAGTCGGGTGGATGACGTATAGCACCCCCGCAGTTCGTAGTAAATACTATATATGATATATATATATATATATATATATATATATATGTTTCTATATGTTTATGTGTTATAAAAACTGGATAGTTTAGCAAGTAGGATCAAAGCAGATCAAGGGTTAGTTTAGTGTAAATCGCGAAACCCTAAAATAGTTGTTACACCCATACGCGCACACACACTTGCATACGTTTATTTACCTCTGTGTATATGGGGATATGTATACACACACACGCACATGGGTATGGGACTATGAATATATATATATATATATATATATATATATATATGTATACATATACATGGATTATGAGGATAGTACTTGGGATTGAAGATGAGTCGATGAGATTGGGATGGATGCCATAAGATCGGGGATATGACGTGATTCGTATTATGAGATACGACACGATGTTTAGAGGGTCCTTTAGGCGTGGTGTTTTCATACACACGCATGCATATATATATATATATATATATATATATATATATATATGGTATCAGTATTGTACTAGACGGAGATCAGTACCCCCAGATCATGATATATGAAAAAGAGGACACCAGATGAATAATGGGATAGATGTGATATTTGACCCGTACCCAGATTTGGGATGCCGTACGATGGATTTACCGTACGAGCTATATTGATGATAGATCCGCACTCTTGACTCGAGAATGTCATATTATATAGGATATCGTATGGGATACTATTGAGGCGGGATCACCGACTATTATATATATATATATATATATATATATATATCGACTCATATTTAGGTGGTTTCCTTACCTTTTGATTAGACCTGTAGTTCACTTGTAGGCTCGTTATTTATATTATTGCATATTCATTATTGATTTGTTTATTATTCAGCTCCCGCATATTATTGTTGTTCGCATCGCATTGCATGCTTATATTGTGTTTTCATATGTTAGCATTGAAATCATGTTGTCAGGACACCAACACCATTACCGATGATGCGTATGTTCCATAAACACTTACTTGCCGACATCACACAAATCATCATCGGTAATTGCCATGTCACGTACACTTTAGAGAATATTATTTGATTGATATCGCCTGTTAGCTGATAGTCTCGACTTATCATTACTGTGCTAGTTTAGACATTGCATTCATTATTGTGATACTTCATGCATATTTATTATTCATTGTCATGCATTTTATTTAGGGCCAGTCCGGATTTGCCGGAGCCTAATACTTTTAAATTCATTGTTATTTATTCTCGATATTTGGGATTTCCATGAGATTTATGGATTTGGAGAAACCGCAAGATTTTATAAAACTGATTATCAATTTAAAATGAAAGTTGCGGTTTTCTCATGATATGATTTGAGATTGTCCACCATGAGTTTTCTCGGCTCTTGCGCGATATCATACACCCAATTCGAGGAGGAGTAGGAACCGTCTGTGGGTGCATGGTGGACCCGGTGTGGTACCCCGGGGCAAGAAGATCACAGTTGATCAGCATTGAGCCTGTGACAGGGGAGCATTGTTGACCGGTGATTGTATTATGACTCGTCGGATATCCGGAGGATACCGATCGGAGTTGGGCCAATCCGGATAGCCGGAGCCCAAGGGCCAGTCCGGATAGCCAGAGCCCCAGATATTGATATTGAGGTATTGAGATATTGTGATATGGGCCAGTTCGGATAGCCGGAGCCCTAGATATTGGATATTGGGATTTATGTTTTGTGTCGATGCTAGACACTGATTTATATTGATTTATTGATGATACCTCATTTTAAATATACAGAAATCTCACTAAATTAAGAAAACGGTTTTCTCATACATGATGCATTCTGTTTTCATATTATTACATTCATACCTCATACACATGATATATTGCTACCTGAGGCATTGACACGAGCACATGGAATTACACGTGTGTATAGCTGTTTACCCTTGCCACCTATTCATGCTTCAGACTTTATCATTTTGAGGTTATATATTATTGATCGTATTGACCTAGGATTGAGTCATATATACGATTTCTGCCCGGTGATGTTTTCTACTCACGAGTTGGCAACTCACCCCCGCTGTGCAATAGTTTCTTGCAGGTTTTGCCATACAGGTTTCGTTACGGCTTTGCTGGCACACTGCTTCCATTCCGGGTGATTTGCTTTGGTAGGTGGGTTCACTTGTATCGTGACCACCATTGTTGTCACGACCCGAAAGTACGGAACGTGACTGGCACTTAGATTACGAGACGTCTAAAGGCGTACCGTAACCTAAGTCAGCCAAAGCCCAGAAATCTAACCCAAAATCAAAAGAGAGTGAAGGAAAATCTTAAATGAAAACGGTTTTTAAATCAATTGAGTTGCAACGAATCCCTTTTTTTTTAAAACATCAACAATTTCTGAAAATTTCGGCAGAGTTTCCCCTGTATTTTCTATCCCCCAAAATGGGTACAACAAGATAATACATATGAAATCATAAAAATGGCATCCCCAAGCGGGAGCTAGCTCTTCGCCCAAGGCGGATCACAACCACATGCAATATAATAGTAATATCAAGAAAAGAGCAAAGGAAACGCAAAAATACCAGAAAAACACACATCGGCTCAAGTGAGCTCGACCCAAAAGAAACCACAAATATACACATCTCTCAGTCTCATCACTAGGTCGCATATACAATACAAGTGGTAGATGGAGAATACTAGATACAATGATAAAGCAAAAAGGAATAAAGTATACTCGCAACCCACCTACGGGCGATGTCGCGAGTCTGAGCAAAATGAGCTGATGATAAGATAGCCCGCCGCTACAAAGATGACGGGCCCGACCTGCAAGACACTGTGGCACAACGGGGGTGAGTTGCCAGCTCGTGAGTAAATATAACATCTAATAAGGCAATCGTAAGAATGCACGCAATACGGAACAACATGTATGTCCATATGTGATATAATAACTCTAGTATGCATGCACATGTATGCAATATCTTTTCTAACTCTTTAAGTGTTTTAAGTGTTAATGTTACTGCATTCTTAACTTTTAGAAAACGAATGGCTGCATAATAGCTAAATATCATCAAGAAATCCTCAGAAAAACCCGTGTCAAGCATCGACACCAAATAGGAATCACATCTGTCTCAATGTCGGGCTCCGTCAGTCCGGATCGGCCCATATCATAAATCTCACGACAACGGTCGGTATCCTCCGGATATCCGCCGCGCCAGACATCACCGGTAGGTAGTCTTCCCCTGCCAGGCTCATCGTCTACAACTCGATCTTCTTGCCCCGGGGTACCATACCGGGCCCACCATGTACCCGAGACGGTTCATCCACTCCTCGAATCGGGTCTCGAAATCCAACAGAAAACATGAAAACTCATGGTGGACGACACATACGTCACGAGAAAACCGCAACTTTGTTTTTGAAATGATAAATCTAAGGTTTTGTTAAATTCTTGCGGTTTTCCCCAAAAATCCAGAAATCACAGAAAAACTGAAATCATCAAGAAAATCATAGTGTCCACATGTTATATATATAATAAATGTCTATGATATCAATGTATATGATGTGCGTGTTTGGCTAGAAATCTAGGTAAATATGATAGTAATGCGAGGTATATGCGTGCGATACATTCTCAAATATCATGCATGAATGCAATGGCGTTACTAAGCTAAACAAGTTTTATAGTGCACGTGGCATGGCAAATACCAAAGGCGTGTGTGTCACATGAATAGTGCGCGTGCAATAGATGCCAATGGTAAGGTGTTCGTGTCCTACGAAATGATATCGCATATGTATATATGAATGCCATATTAATGTCCATGCAATCTAGTATAGGGTTAGCAGTAAGGGTAGGCAATATACATAAATGGATAAGCTAGCTAACAATATAATTATTGCATAAAGTAGGGTAATCCTAACTAGGGAGGAGGGGGGCGCCTCGCGCCATCCAGACGATTCCCCCATAGATGAATATATCTACTCACCAGAAATCCCCGCTAATCTGATCCGACCACCGCTTTGCCTTTTCGCGCCGTATCCGAAGTTTCCCCGACCGATCCTAGAATTGCATAACACAAAATATAAGGTTACAGATTTCTGAAATGATGCAACTCACACTATGAAAAGATCGACGCTCTCGAATTAATCACAACATGCACTCGGTACGCGGGAAATACACTAAAATCGCTAAAACCTTAACTAAAATCGCCGTATCGGGGAAATCGATTAAACTACAACCCGACTAGACGAAACCCCGCGTTCGCGCATTCTAATAATCCTATACGAAGCTACTAATATTGCTAACCTAACGCAAATTGACCGCCTTCTATTTCTACAAAAAATCTAGTAAGCGATTCCTTACCGATTTGTTACAAATATCGAAATTTATCGATTTAGTAAGCATACCAATACACAATTAACCACTCCAATCACCTAGATAACCATCCCTAGCATAATCCAAGCATCATGCTACAAGCCCTAATTTCTAAAATCAAAACCTTCACTTGATTTTTCCAAATCAAACATTTACTACTAAACTAATATTTAGAATAGAAATTCTAGCACAATTAAACCTCAAGTAAGCAACTAGTTTAGGATTTTTCACCTCTCAATCTTGAACCCTAACTTTAATACATCAACCATGCTTCAAACCCTAATCCAAAATCAAATCCCTTTCTTGAATTTCCTAACCAAGAATTTATAAGCAAATCACACACTAAAACTACTAAATCTAGCAACTTAAACAACAATTAACAACTAGATTTGGATTTATACCTCCCAAGTGTGAACCCTAGTTTGCTCAAGTCTCCAAGAAGCCTCCTTTCTCCAAGTTTTGAACTAATTTGGCTTGAGGAGAGAGTGGATTAGGATTTAGATTTGAATAGAGATGGAAATTTGTTGATTTTTTTTATGAATTTTTGCAAGAAAATAAAGCAAAATCAAGTGAGGAAGTGGGGAAAACTGCAGGTATAGGGTTCGGCTGCAGCTTTGAGGAGGTAGTGGGGAAATTTTGGAGAAGATTCTAGGTCTAAAACACCCCCACATGATCATTTAATGCTTTCATTTCAACCTTTTTACAAAAAAAAACCCATTTTAAGCCATTTTTTTCATAATTTTCCCACCAAAAATCTAAAAGTTTGCAAGACATGATATAATTTTTTTAACACCATATTTTAGCTTATAAAGACTCCTAATTAAGAAATTTACCCAATTAAATTTGTATTTATCCCTAATTAAATGTATTTAAAAAGGCTTAAAATAATAAAAAAATAATTAATTACGAAAAAAATTTTATTTAACTAGAAAATTATAAATGACATTTTAGTGACAAAATTATAGTAATATCTTGTCTAAATTTTGTATAATTAGGTCTACAATGAAAAATATCAATTTTGACTTTTAACGGAAAAAGCCGAAAAATTTGCCGATTACCGAAAAACTGCCTAAACGATTTTCGAAGGGTTACAATTGTACTTTATATTTTCAGTTGTATCTAGTAACTCCATCAACCAGACATGTATATGTATTGACTTAGAGACCGGTTGTATATTCTTTCGACCTTAGAGTCGCGCGTTGTTTTATTATGGGTTTTCTTGTTGAGTTGAGTTTCCTTTTCAGTTTTGATCCTCGCTCTTCGGCGTTGTATATTATATTGCTTGCGTGGTTGTGGCCGTCGATTGACGAAGAGCTAGCTCCCGCTTGGGGATGCCTTTTATCATTTCGTATACTATTCATGTTGTACCCCGTTTCGGGCAAGTATTTACAAAGGAAACTCTGCCGAAATTTTCAGATATGACTTGATGTTTTAAAAACGCATAATCCGGCTTATGCTATCAAAACCACTTTCTTTAAAACGAGTTTTTCTTCACTTATTATTTAAAATGGTTTTAGATTTCTTGGCTTTTGGCTTACTTGAATTAGATATGGTCCTATAGACTTCATATGATTCAAGTGCCAGTCACGTGTCATTTCGGGTCGTGACAAAGTTGGTATCAGAGCGCTAGGTTAACCTTGGTTCGAGTCTATGTTTGACTATGCGGAGCCTAGGGCGTTTGTATATATACGGAATCTAAGCTTGACCTTCCGGAACTTAGACTTAGTCGAGGGGATATTAGACCCAAACTTTCGTTGCGTAGGTTGATCTTGGTTGATGGAGTAGGTGACTTTAGGAGAGTGACGTACCGTGTGTATGTTCCGCGGCATGCTTACGATACGCTACTCCGCTTAAGAAGCCTTAGTATGTACATTTCCTTGCACAACATTGTATTCATTCATGATCTATCCTCATCGATATCAGTTTATGTTTTTGCTTCCACGATTACACGGGCAGAGAGAGCTACGGCTAGAGTCGCGGTCAGCACGAGCTCGTCACGAATGAAGACTGACCATGGCGTGATTCCAGGAACATACGATTGCATAGAGAGGCATCATTTATTTGTGTTTTCGCGCCATGAGCGTTTGATGGATCGCTTTACGAGATTTCTCGGACGTGCAGATCAGCACCAGAGGATTGGGCCACTGATAGAGGCCAGCCAGAATGTGATGACCGTCGATGCACTGATTATTATTGATGATTGAGGCACTATTCAGCGTGCACACGAATGAGCCAGTTGTTGCAGCGAACGACGAGAAATCGCCCCAGATGTTGGAACTACTTCAGCACGAGTTTATACTCAGTGATATGATAAAAGATCGCTAGTCACCCGAGGATGAATGACTAGAACATGTGGTTCATTCGCTTACCCCAATGCGAGGTCATCAGATTGATTGATTCCAGCTTGAGAAGACTTCACGCAGATACGTTGGGAGTCGATAGAGACGATCGAATGTCAGAAACCCATTTTCCAAGTTTAAGGTATTTGGAGAAAATATGCAAGTGATTCTACGGACCCTCTAGAAGAATGAAACCCTAACTCGACATAATGACCATGAGAACGCCTTTAAACCTTAGGGTTTGTGGCAGTTTAGCGGTGCCATTAATGAGGCTTGGGTTTTCCCATCTACGGTTGGTCCATAGGTGCTGTGGCATGTACTCGATATTATTAAATTGTACTCAAGATGTTAAGCTCTTGGGGGATTATGAGGTTTTGACGAATCGATCGAATGGTTCGACTTTATTCGGATATCTTGTGATGGGATGCATTGCTTGGGAGACTCCAGATACTAGTATAGCCATTGGAGAACAGTCCATGCGGCCACGAAGAGACGAGTCCGAAGCAATCGACATTAGAGAAAGTGGAATAAGAGATTCGTACGAGATCTTGATGAGATGACGTTCAACTCCGCTGACGTCAGAGATGTGATACACATGCAGAGGCGTTGTATATGGATATATCTTCCAGAAGGAGTCGTGATGAGTATGCAGCCGTTCCGGAACAAGAAACAGATTTAATAAAGGACGATGACTTCCGGGCAGTTCGGCAGAAACGAGATTTGGGAGAGACCTCTACATGACCTTTCTGGAATATTATACGAGAAGAATTGGACCCAGGAGTGGTCATTTTACACACACCCAGCATGCCAGAGTTCGGCACCGTCAACGAGACATGTTATGAGTGACCACGACAGTTGGCCAGAGATTCTTAGAGGATGTGCTTGAGCGGGAATATTCCGCCATACTTGATTTCGGTATTTTGGGAGATCTATTCGCATGATTGAGTTTTGATGACTGAGTTTCATGATATTTGTTTTCATGCACCATGGTTGCACCTACCGGGTATTTATATTTTGCGCATAGTTATTACACTTAAGATATGCTTTATACACCGTTGTGTTGAATTTTGATTTGTACACAGTTATTGCATTTGATATCATTTTGTGCCATGGCTGCACATGTTTATGATTTCATGGATTTCATACAGTTGGGTTGATTTTGTGCTTATGGTACGCACACGATTTGGTTTTTGCACTCGGTATAGTTCGTATATGCTTGCAGTGCATTGATATGTATTTTGTGCACCACAGTTGCACCTGACTTCGTTTTGATGTCATTCGAGACATTGACTTTGATTTCATGCCTATGTTATGCATGTGATTTAACTTATGCTTTCGGCATAGTTTTCATACACTTTTAGCATTTGATACGTATTTTGTGCACGCGGTTGGACATGGTTATGAGATTATATACCACGGTATACCTGATTTGGATTGAGATGTGTTGTATATCGTCGATTTCGATTCTGATACTCGATATTTGTTTTGTGCACCTTGTGCACCTGATTGGATTCTTGCGCATATTTGATGCGCTTGGATTGGATTTTGCGCATATTCGGCGCTTGATTTCAGATTTCGTGATTTCGTGCATGTTGGATGCACATGATTTAGATTTTATTCATGCATGATGGATGCACCTGATTTGGATATTTGCGCATGTTGGGCACATGTTATGAGATACAATTTTGGTGCACACCAGATGCACTAAATCGGGATTCTTTGTGCATATCAGATGCACCTGATATTGCTGTCAGGCACACTGTTGCCTCTGATAGATGTTTCGTGCACACCTGTTGCACTTAGATGTTGTTTCTGTGCACGTGTATGGCACATTCATGGATTTTGATTTCCGTGCGCACCAGACGCACGCAGCATTCTTATGCACATTTTGGGATTGATTTCTTATGGAGTAGTAAGTTTTTATGATATTTACTATTTTTTTTCGTACTTAGAAAGACTAGTCCGAAGACAGTACCTGAACATATTTTTGCATGCATTGATAGTTATCGAAGGGATTTCCAAAGAAAGAGCTATAGTCTCAATATTTACCCACGTGTCCGAGATGACACGAAACTTTAACAAGAGACCCTTCTAAATTATTTTTAAAACGGCGGGACGTATATATTAAACAAAGAATATATATATATATATATATATATATATATATATATATATATATATGTATGTATATGTATATGTATATGTATAGTTATTTTCTTACAATAGACGTCTGCCATTGTGCCGCGATACGTGCATCGCATAGCAACAAGAAAGGTTTGGCATGCATTTCTTTCTGATGTTATAATGATATGTACATATTATAGTTTTGATATATATCATGTTGGTTTTCATATTGGATTTGACATTGGTGTTTTCACCATAACTCCGATGATTGCGGGTTGCTTGACAGAGTTTTGATTTTTGAGTTATCTGCTCATTTTTCATGCGCATGCATTGCGCTATGATGTGCTTTATGTATTTATGATTTCGGGACCCCGACGGCTTAGTCTTTTACTGAAATATTTTAGTATTAAAGGAGTTTAAATTTAAATTTGGGGACCGAATTTCTTTAAGGGGGGAAGACTGTAACATTTAAGAAAAATAAAATATTTTTTTTGGGAATTTTTATAATTAAATAATAAATATATTGAATATTTTAATATTGTGGTATAATTAAATACCGATAAATTGGGAAAAATTTTGAAAATTATAGAAATTACTAAAAAGAGGGTGTTTTATTGGATTTAAGAAAAATATGAATGTTATGATTTATTATACACTATTTTGATGCTAATCGCTATTAAATATCGCTAATCGTGCATTAAGCGCGTTTTGTGCACATGACATACACCGTGTCATTTTTCACACTAGTTACATTTCTTTCATGGTTCTTTCTCTTTATCATCCATGGTTTTAATTTTAAAAAGAGAAGAGAAAAGAAAACGAAAAAAAGGAAAATGAATATACAATTGAGGTATGGGCAAGAGAGAGTCGGTGGGGGTCAACCTAAGTCTTGGCCATTTCCCTCTTGATTATTCCCTTCATCTTCTCCTCCCTCTTCACCCATGGCAGCACCCCTTCCCTCCTCCACAACAACCCCCAAAACATCATCAAAAACTCATCCAAAGTTCATCCCCACTTCACAAAAAGCATGCACAAGCTCACAAGCTAGACTTTGGACCAAGAAAGTTTGCAGGGCACTTGGGCAACTCAAGAAGATTCATGAGTTGCCAAATGAGGTAATTCTTTCACATTAATTGTAGTATTTCATTTTCTTAAGCCTCTTCTCAAGTTTAAAACCGATTTAGTGAAGTTTTGTGAACTTTGAAAATTCTTAGAAGAGGTTTTGAAGAATCCTTGATGTGAGTTGGTGAATTTGAGCTTAGTAGTGACCTTAAACCCCCCTTGGTGCTAGAAACCCAGACCAAACACATATACCAAACCTGAAACCCAAAAACAGAACTTTCCAATGTCGGTTTGTGAACTATTCAGGGTGCAGAGAAATCTGGGATGACCTGGGATCATTACGAGATAAGAAAATAACCCCTGTAGACTAGAATTGACCCTAGGAACCCACTGTAGAAAGACGAGCCCCATCGGAGACCCCCTGGCCGGCGAGCTCGGAAATTCATGGGTAGGGGTCGGCCACTTTGGTGAGTTAGGTACCCAGGTTGCTTCAGTAGGTCATATACACCCTATATATCACCTTAGTGTTGTTTTCTTACCTTGTTTTCACTTTAATCAAAATCTAGGAGCACATTAGAGTGTTTTTGTCTATGTTTTCCGTATTTTGAAATGTTTGGTTTTGATATTTGTGTTCGTATTTGGTTGTTGGATGTTTGTACATCAACAACTAGGGATGATTGGTCGTGTCTTGCATGCGAGACTATAGGTTTTGACCTATGAACGATACGCGTGCCGATTTGGTTTTCGTGCGCTATTTCCATTTACGATGTCTTGTGGTATACATGTAGGTACCCTCGAGTGAGTTCGGAGCAACAAGGAGGGGCGTGGCGACATCGGCATCGGCAAGCGAAGATCCAAGTGAGTAGATATATATCTACGGGGGAAGTCGGGTGGATAGCGTATAGCACCCCCACAGTTCGTAGTAAATACTATATATATATATATATATATATATATATATATATATATATATATGTTTCTATATGTTTATGTGTTATAAAAACTGGATAGTTTTGCAAGTAGGATCATAGCAGATCATGGGTTAGTTTAGTGCAAATCGCGAAACCCTAGAATAGTTGTTACACCCACACGCACACGCACACTTGCATACTTTTATTTACCTGTGTGTATATGGGGATATGTATATATATACACACACACACACACATATGGGTATGGGACTATGTGTATATATATATATATATATATATATATACGTATACATATACATGGATTATGAGGATAGTACTTGGGATTGGAGATGAGTCGATGAGATTGGGCTGGATGCCATGAGATCGGGGATATGACGTGGTTCGTATTATGAGATACGAAACGATGTTTAGCGGGTCCTTTAGGCATGGTTTTTTCATACACACGCATGCATATATATAGATGGTATCAGTATTGTACTAGACGGAGATCTGTACCCCCTGATAATGATATATGAAAAAGAGGGTACCGGATGAATAATGGGATAGATGTGATATTTGACCTGTACCCAGATTTGGGATGTCGTACGATGGATTTACCGTACGAGCTATATTGATGATAGATCTGCACTCTTGACTCGAGGATGTCATATTATATAGGGTATCGTATGGGATACTATTGAGGCGGGATCACCGACTATATATATATATATATATATATATATATATATATGTATCGACTCAGATTTAGGCAGTTTCCTTACCTTTTGATTAGACCTGTTGTTTACTTGTAGGCTCGTTATTTATATTATTGCATATTCATTATTGATGTGTTTATTATTCAGCTCCCGCATATTATTGTTGTTCGCATCGCATTGCATGCTTATATTGTGTTTTCATATGTTAGCATTGAAATCATGCTGTCAGGACACCAGCACCATTACCGATGATGTGTATGTTCCACATACACTTACTTGCCGGCATCACACACATCATCATCGGTAATTGCCATGTCACGTACACTTTAGAGAATATTATTCGATTGATATCGCCTGTTAGCTGATAGTCTTGCTTACCATTATTGTGCTAGTTTAGACATTGCATTCATTATTGTGATACTTCATGCATATTTATTATTCATTGTCATGCATTTTATATAGGGCCAGTCCGGATTTACCGAAGCCCAATACTTTTAAATTCATTGTTATTTATTCTCGAGATTTAGGGTTTCCATGAGATTTATGGATTTGGAGAAACCACAAGATTTTATAAAACTGATTATCAATTTAAAATGAAAGTGGCGGTTTTCTCATGATATGATTTGAGATTGTCCACCATGAGTTTTCTCAAGTCTTGAGCGATATCATACACCCAATTCGAGGAGGAATAAGAACTGTCTGTGGTTGCATGGTAGACCCGGTGCGGTATCTCGGGGCAAGAAGATCGCAGTTGATCGGCGTTGAACCTATGACAGGGGAGCATTGCTGACCGGTGATTGTATTCTGACTCGTCGGATATCCGGAGGATACCGATCGGAGTTGGGCCGGTCCGGATAGCCGGAGCCCAGGGGCCAGTCCGGATAACCGGAACCCCAGTTATTGATATTGAGGTATTGAGATATTTTGATATGGGCCAGTCCGGATAGTCGGAGCTCTAGATATTGGATTAGGATTTATGTTTTGTGTCGATGCTAGACACTGATTTATATTGATTTATTGATGATACCTCATTTTAAATATACAGAAATCTCACTAAATTAAGAAAACAGTTTTCTCATACATGATGCATTCTGTTTTCATATTATTACATTCATACCTCATACACATGATATATTGCTACCTGAGGCACTGACACGAGCACATGGAATTACACTTGCGTAATATATATATATATTGCTACCTGAGGCACTGACACGAGCACATGGAATTACACTTGCGTAATATATATATATATATATATATATATACACATATATATATATATATGTATGTATGTATGTATGTATCGACTCAGATTTTGGTAGTTTCCTTACCTTTTGATTAGACCTGTAGTTTACTTGTAGGCTCGTTATTTATAATATGTATTGACTCAGATTCAGGTAGTTTCCTTACCTTTTGATTAGACCTGTAGTTTACTTGTAGGCTCGTTATTTATATTATTGCATATTCATTATTAATGTGTTTATTATTCAGCTCCCGTATATTATTGCTGTTCGCATCGCATTGCATGCTTATATTGTGTTTTCATATGTTAGCATTGAAATCATGCTGTCAGGACACCAGCACCATTACCGATGATGCGTATGTTCCACATACACTTACTTGTCGGCATCACACACATAATCATCGGTAATTGCCATGTCACGTACATTTTAAAGAATATTATTTGATTGATATGGCCTGTTATCTGATAGTCTCGCTTACCATTACTGTTCTAGTTTAGACATTGCATTCATTATTGTGATACTTCATGCATATTTATTATTCATTGTCATGCATTTTATATAGGGCCAGTCCGGATTTGCCGGAGCCCAATACTTTTAAATTCATTGTTATTTATTCTCGAGATTTGGGGTTTCCATGAGATTTATGGATTTGGAGAAACCGCAAGATTTTATAAAACAGATTATCAATTTAAAATGAAAGTTTCGGTTTTCTCATGATATGATTTGAGATTGTCCACCATGAGTTTTCTCAGCTCTTGAGCGATATCATACACCCAATTCGAGGAGGAGTAGGAACCGTCTGTGGGTGCATGGTAGACCCGGTGCGGTACCCCGGGGCAAGAAGATCGCAGTTGATCGGCGTTGAACCTGTGACAGGGGAGCATTGCTGACTGGTGATTGTATTGTGACTCGTCGGATATCCGGAGGATACCGATCTGAGTTGGGCCAGTCCGGATAGCCGGAGCCCAGGGGCCAGTCCGGATAGCCGGAGCCCCAGATATTGATATTGAGGTATTAAGATATTTTGATATGGGCCAGTCCGGATAGTCGGAGCCCTAGATATTGGATTGGGATTTATGTTTTGTGTCGATGCTAGACACTGATTTATATTGATTTATTGAAGATACCTCATTTTAAATATACAGAAATCTCACTAAATTAAGAAAACAGTTTTCTCATACATGATGCATTCTGTTTTCATATTATTACATTCATACCTCATACACATGATATATTGCTACCTGAGTCACTGACACGAGCACATGGAATTACACATGTGTATAGCTGTTTACCCTTGCCACCTTTTCATGCTTCAAACTTTATCATTTTGAGGTTATATATTATTGATCGTATTGACCTAGGATTGAGTCATATATACGATTTCTGCCCGGTGATGTTTTCTACTCACGAGTTGGCAACTCACCCCCGTTGTGCAATAGTTTCTTGCAGGTTTTGTCGTACAGGTTTCGTTACGGCTTTGCTAGCACACTACTTCCATTCCGGGTGATTTGCTTTGGTAGGTGGGTTCACTTGTATCGTGACCACCATTGTACTTTATATTTTCAGTTGTATCTAGTAACTCCATCAACCGGACTTGTATAGATATTGAATTAGAGACCTGTTGTATATTCTTTCGACTTTAGAGTCACGCGTTGTATTATTATGGGTTTTCTTCTTGATTTGAGTTTCCTTTTCAGTTTTGATCCTCTCCCTTCGGCGTTGAATATTATATTGCTTGCGTGGTTCTGGCCGTCGATTGACGAAGAGCTAGCTCCCGCTTGGGGATGCCTTTTATCATTTCGTATACTATTCATGTTGTACCCCGTTTGGGGCCAGTATTTACAAAGGAAACTCTGCCGAAATTTTCAGATATGACTTGATGTTTTAAAAACGCATAATTCGGCTTATGCTATCAGAACCACTTTCTTTAAAATGAGTTTTCCTTCACTTATTATTTAAAATGGTTTTAGATTTCTGGGCTTTTGGCTTACTTGAATTAGATGCGGTCCTATAGACTTCATATGATTCAAGTGCCAGTCACGTGCCATTTCGGGTCGTGACAGATACAAAGAAAACTCGAAGCTATAGAATCTAATGTCTCTTCAGCCTCCCTAAACCAAGTTATGCTTCCCAAAACCGTGTGTGGTTGCTGTTCTGACGCATCACATTTAACGGAAGAATGTCCTTTGAATCCTCCATTTCAAGGTCATGAACAAACTAATGCTGTTTTTCAGCAACGACCTAGAAACGATCATTATTCTTCCGCATACAATCAGGGATGGAGGAATCATCCTAATTTTTCTTAGAACCAAAACCAAACTCAAACTCAAAATACGTTTCCAAGCAAAAATAACTATCAAAGACCTCCTCCACAGCAACAGCAACCACCACAACAGAGTCAGCACCCCTTTCAACCGCAAACTTTTCAAAATCCGGCGAACAACTCTGCAACTTATAATAATTCTTTCCCAACGGCCGGTACCGAAAAATCCTCTACACTCGAACGAAGCATGGAAACGTTTATTAAACATTCCATACAAACGACAGCTAATTTAACATCTTCTATCCAAACGTTAGTGCAGCACACCGCTTCCCACGGTGAAAGCATAAAATCGATAGAAGCACAACTTGCACAGTTAAATGCCGCGATGAGTGAGAGGGAGAAAGGGAAAATCCCATCTCAACCTCTACCGAATCCTGGCCACTCACAAAGTCATAATGTGAGTGCCATAACCACATCGAGATCGGAAAGAGTGCTGAACAATCAAGTCGGTGAACAGGTTGTTGAGGATGAATCAGATGAAACCCCGGCTACTACTTCTAATCCTATTTCGTCTAGTCCACCATCTTCTTCCGAGCCTATTCTCCGTTTCCCACTAGGCTCGAACCCTCATCTCACTTCCTTGAAGGAATTACCATCTACAACCATCTCAAATCCAAATTTGGGATCCATTCCATCCCCACAAACTTCTCCTCAAAAGTTGGACCCAACCCTTATTGATAAAGCTCATTTTCCACATAGGTTGAGGGCCAACAAACCAAGTTCCCAAATGGAGAAGATTGTAGACATTTTAAAGCAAGTTAACATAAATATCCCTCTCCTAGATGCTATCAAACAAGTTCCGTCCTATGCGAAAAATTTTAAAGGACTGGTGCACTAGGAAGAGGAAAACTCAAGTACCTAAAAAGGTTTAACAGCTTCCATATTCTATTTATGAGCAATTAGGGATAAGAGAGTTGAAACAAACGCATTGCACTCTCTAGATGGTCGATCGATCTATCACCCAACCACGGGTTAGCTAGAGGACGTGTTAATCAAAATCGGAGAATTTATATTCCCTGTGGACTTTATTGTTATAGATACACGGCCTGTAGCAAACCCACGGAACCAAATTCCGGTGATCCTAGGTCGACTTTTCCTAGCAACGTCAAACGTGATAATCAATTGTCGTAACGGTTCTATGAATCTATCCTTCGGGAAGATGACAATTGTGTAGGGATACGGCAGCGCCCCAACCATCAATCCGTGGCCAAACAGGAACAAAAACTTTTAAAACCTGGCACTAACGGAACCATAATCGACGGATCGTAGAATTAACCCTATACTAGTTAACTGTAAAGAGTTTAGAGAGGTTATACCGATCGATCCGTGTCCTTCGGTCTTCAACCTCTGTCCTAAGCTCGTCGCGGCTGCCTCGATGAAGTTTGATCTCCGGTCTCCCTTGTCGAAGACGATCCACGTCGAGGATTAGTAATACGGGCTCCCGCTTCAAAACCGAAGCAACTCGGGCATCCAGTTTGCTAGCCTAGATACCCAAGGTGAAGTAGAGATGGTGTATGAATACTTTATCTCAAAACACCCAAGGATTCTCAACTCATGTGATGGTTTAGATGGAGGTGAAGAAGAAGCCATAGATGAAGAGAGTGAGCTCATGTTTTGGCCAAGTAAAGAAAAAGGAAGTGAAGCAAAAAGTCACTATTCTTTTCTTTTGTTGTGAGGTATTTGTGATTAGCAACTAAGGAAAATTCCCAGTACAAATAAAAGATCTGCCGCACACAAATATCTCACCTCAAGAACCATCAATGCACAATGAATCACACAAGACCCAACACCATGAGTCACATGCAACAATCAATGCACCATGCCAAGACTTGCACTCACACTCTCCATCAAAACAATACTAAACATTTAAAGAAAACCGTAAATGTTTAATACAAAACAAAGAAAAGAAATGGCATCTTCAAAAGTAATCTTGTAACGGATCACAAGAATACCCCTCATCTGTATATACATACCTGCATCTGTATTCCGACTAAATACGAATACAACGAGACGAAAATAATCCAACAATATAATACTAGGATCCAGCTTAAACCAAAGCCTGCTAGTATTATCCGTCCGATCATGATCCGTGCACAATTGCACGAATATGATCGAACCCTGCCATAAAACCATACGGCCTCTACAACGTTTCGCCCGAACCAAGGAAACCCTCTGTGTGGGACTCTAAAAACTAACCAATACACTGGCAGTGAGTTTAACCACAAGTACGTCAGTGGCACTAGCTGTACGTAATGGCTACCCAGGTATTGAGCGAATGGGAGGCCGATGAGCAAACTCATCCTGAAACCCTACTGAGCCTGACAGTGACAATATACGTACAGTCCGGTCCGTTCGTCTATGAGTATCGCATATCGAGTCTAGGGGGTGGATAAAGTCAGACCCCCAGTAAATTGACATTTAGTGTCAGTATGAAACCTATCACCAACTGAGAAACTTCCGATCCTAGAACGGTAATTCTCATCTACCCCGGCCGAGGATTTCTGGTGATGGCCACCCATGCACACCGCGACATCAATCCCCAATACCGGGAGAGTCGAATCCCCTGACGATCCGCACACTACCTCCATATGACAAACTGTACACATCTAAAACCTGTTTGCACGACTCCTTTAAGCCGTGGTAGGGTAGTAATCAAAGCACGGTGGGAACTCACACGAGACAAATGACGATCTCAGGTCAATAAACTAACATGTACATATGTCACTAGGGAACTGCTATCTGACAATAGGTATAATACCAACTAGCATTTTCCCGGCGAATCCGTCCGGTGTACTCATAACCTAATGAGCACTTTTATACATCTTAGGTGAACTAACTAACACCAATGGCTTGTGAGACCGGCCACCGCCCCTCGTCAGGGTCTCGATCCATATACACTAGTCTACTCTTGGAGTATCGATGCCCAGTCTCGAAACTCCCACGACTATGGACACTTTAAGGATGTGCTTATAGACCACACAACTCTCACGTATATGATCGCCATCATACTGCTGGTAGTCAAGCAAGAATCCTATGGGCTCTATCAACATGTAATGTGATCTGTAAAGTCACCTGAAGCATGTACACGATGATAAAGACAAACCAGATAGCTTACTATCATCTCGAGTAAGACTGTTCTACCAGTATAGGTCCTACCTCAATCATTGCAATCACGTGTTTGCGATCCAATAATTGACTTGGGGCACTATAGCCAACAATCTCCCACTTGCACTCAATGCTAATTATTGCGGTGTCGCATACTCACAGCACGTGTGATACCGAGCACCCAACTTCCCTACTAATCAGTTTTACAAAGCTCGTTTGTAAAACTATTGCGTTCGAGAAATAGCCTCAGTGAGTGGATCCGCTCCAATGTTTCTTTCTATATCTCACTGTATCTCAAGTTCGCGGAGAAAGCCATCTCCCAAAATGAGAAATACCTGTCTTAGAATGTCTGGATATCTGATGGGACCCAGTTCACAAATGAACTCTAAATCCAGTAAACTTCTTAGACTGTATCATCAACTGAATTTAATCGGCATCCCGCGCCATGCCTCCCTCAGTATCTGCTTGGACCACCTGTCCAAACTACTGCCCCTCAATAAGAGGGAAAACTATAACTCTGACAGTCACTCTGTCATCCAGGTCACCTTGGAAGCCTGGAATGATAACCGTCTTTCGAAAGAGTCTGTCATTACCAAAACCCTAGAACATTCACTTATGTTCATAAACTACTTCCGAACGTTTCTCCAGGATTGGATTAATATATCAACTTATTGCAACTAGTGCAAAAACAACATCTGGTGTGGTACTTGACATCTCATGATTGACTCAATTGCCTAAATGATATGCCAATCATGTGCATCACTATCGCATTTAGTCTGTAAGACACCTTTAGAGAGGGTAACTCCATCACCTGCAGGTACACCACCATGCCAGGAGTCGTCCATTCTAAAACACCTTTAGAATACTGTCTAAGTACCCAGATTGGGAAACTACCCAAATCTAGATCTAAAACCATAGATCTAGTAACCAGATTGCCTGATATAATATCCATATCCTATGTGGAAAATCGACTGTGTGACAACCACAGTATAACTGATTGCAGTGTAGGAATTTCACTTCCTACAAAGTGTATGTCATCCAAATACCAGGACATCACACCCTACTACCTTCTTAACAGATCCATCTCCTATTCTGATGAAGTCAAAGCTTATGACTGTCACATCAAAAATAGATGATCTATCTCCGTTATACTTGCTTTAGTCTATAAATAGACACAAGCTACTTGTCCACTATGCCTCCGCAGCTCCCACTGACTACAACAACCCTCTGGCAGAGTCATATACACGTGCGCTTCTAAAGCTAGTTTAGAACGACGCTATACTCATCCTCATGTCATGTCGGGTCTCATAGTCTAGAACAGCAGTAATGGCAAGTCTGTGTAAACAAAAACCTCCCTGTCACCGTCTTTGAGGATACCGGAGTACCTCTCGGGTGGCTGAGGTTACCCACCATATCTGCGGAGTGGCTAATGGAATGTCAAAACCGATTGAATCTTTAGGTTCTATTAAATTTTTCAGTAATCGTTTGTGGTTCTGGAATCACTTCCAGTTCTACCATACTCCCACTACTGTTTTCTGAAAAAATCCATTTTGCTAAAAATGTGGCGAGTCAAGAATAATATCACTATTGAACTTCTAGATGGTAGAAGGTTACCCCTCGTCATAGCCCGGGATAACCCACAAACTGTCATTACTGAAACATGCCTTGAGTTATCCAGAGTCTGATTTTAAGCATAAGCCGGACAACTCCATATACCTTAATATCGTTAAGATATGAACCATTCTATATACAATATAGAAACAGATGCACTGATTTAATTGGAACCAGATTCAAATCATGCAGCTGTCTCCAGTGCATGTCAACTAAATGGAGAGAGGCCGATCAGCATTACTCAACTCAGGAGTGCATCCAGATGTGAGTAACCTGAAAAAGAAGCAGGTTCTCAAAAACCATTACTATCAACTGTATACCAAACATAAGTATTTGCATCTTCGATCGCCTTAAAGAATCTTGATACTTGCATCACGTGGTTCTATACTTTATTCTTGTATCTATAACTTCTCAAAACTTGGACCTGGTATTTCTACGAAACACTTGTCTAAAACTGGAGAAGTCAAAAGTAAACAGAATATAGTACGAGTACCAACCTTTTTTGTCCTAATGGACACTGGAAAACATACAATACTTTGTATAAGTCTCCTGAGTTGAATAACTTAAACCATGTGTGTCGTAGGTTGAAAACTGTACTATGGTTAAGAAGAATTACACCGCTATTTAATGCTCCCTACCTAACCATCAACTAATATAGGTAAATGTCATGGACATAATTTCAAAAAATTATATCTCACTTTATGTAATAAACGTATAGATATATCAGTTTGAAATTGGTGCATAATAACGGATATTCAAAACCAATATTTGCCGTCAGGAAAAACCCCAGGTGATTTCCTCAAATATCACCAATTACAACGAATTTCGATATAATGAGAATATAATCACCTAATTCCCAATAACTTACTCCCACTCATCATCTGTAAACCCATACAGATATAAGAATCAAACCTGGTAAATATATATCCTGGAGTAAGGATCTAATTGGGAAATCAGTTTTCAATTGATAACGCACAGTGAAACTGAAACATGAAAATGTTTCGAAGTGTAGCCGGGTATTCCTAGTAATGCCTCTTCCATTATCCATATTCCTGACTGTAACCGTATATTTCTTTGCCATCTCTCCAAATCCCTTTATTTGTCTTTACTCATTACCTTCTGTACACCATCCTTAGGCTAAAATGGTTTTCTTCCTTTCCTACCGTTCGGCATCAGCCTATGGTTTGGAAGAAGAATATCCAATAAGCGTAATAGGTGTACTCTCCTAATCCTAGGAGTACTCGCAACTTGAGAGAAGGTAAAGATAAAAGACAACTGAATAAACCTTATTCTATTTCTCCTGAACCAGAATCCATCCTCAAACTGGAATAAGTTTCTTCGAGTTCGTATATAATTATACGATGGATCATCCAATAAATGCTGATCTTCGTAGTGATACGGGGTGTTCTGGAGAAATTCAAAGGTGAAGTAGGAGTGGCGATGAAATACACAGTTTGGTCGTGAATGATAGCAATCGCAATTTACTTTGCCCTCTTTCTAGTCCATTTATTTGTCTTTACTTATTATCTTCTGTACACCACATTTAGGCTAATTAGTTTTCTTCATTCCCCACATTTCGGCACCTGCCTATGGTTTGGAAGAAGACAATCCAATAAGCGCAATAAGTGTACCCTCTCCTAATCCTAGGAGCCCTCACAACCTGAGAGAAGGTAAAAGGAAAAGACAACTGAATAGTCCTATTCATTTTCTCCAGAACCGGAAACCTTTCTCGAATCTGAAACAAGTTTCTTCGAGTTCGTATGTAACTATACGACGGTCATATCCAATAAATGTGGATCTTCGTAGTGATTCGGAATGTTCCGGAGAAAATAAAAGGGTAAAAGTAGGAGTAGCAATGAAGTATGCAACTCTGACAATCCAAAAGTCAATGTGTTTTAAGAAGGTTCGGTTAACTTGGTTACTGAGTTATAGTCTAGGGTCAGGACATGGTCGCTGCCAAAGAGAGAGAGAAAAGAAACACTCAGCGTGCACTCTAACCTAGATCAGAATGGTCAATCATTTTATCTAATCAGGATGTCTTCCACTGTATCCTCAAATTCTCCTCCAAACCTAAAAGAAGAATTAGTCGGGATCATCAAAAATCACCCGAGGAGTAAACTAACTCATCAGTGGGAATCGGGATTCAACTATCATCTCATGATAACCTGATGGAATCCACTCAAGTTATCACACTTCAGAAGGTATGCGCATGCCTGGCAAGCTTCCTATATGTTTGAAACTCCCGATGTGATTTCTACCCCATGCTCTTATGACCTTGACGAAAGCCAACATATCATAAGTCACATGTCAAGTTCTACCCGTCATTGTCCAGGTTAATTTGAACCCACCCGTACATACCCTTGACGAAGACCAAAATAGTAGTACGACTGTCCCAAACCAACACATCTATTTATGAAACAGAAAAGTAACAAATAGCTACCATACATTATGCCTTGACGAATGCCAACATACATGGTATGAATACTAAGTGCTACTCTTCTGAAATGACGGAGGTCTACGAATGGTTTTTGGCGAAAACCCTTTAACGTAATGAACTTGATATCATTGAAGGAACCGGATAGCTTTTTACAAATATATAGTGGCGAAAACCTTTGCTAAATAGGTCATTCCCGGTGAAGGGATCTCGGCTCTTTTCTCGTGGAATGAGGTCCAGGATATTCCAACTGAATACCACGATGCAAAGCAAAAAATAATCAATTATAGTGAAGTTATTATCCTGACGCAAACTTCTGCCCAAGAGGTCACTCCCGGTGAGGGGATCTCGGCTCTTGCCTCGTCGAATGAGGTGTTGGATTTTCATAACCGAATACCGCTGTGCAAAACAAAAGAAAACGTCCTTGTAATAACAGCTTTTTGAAATTGTTCCAACAACATCAATTAGGTTTGTTTTCTTTGCATTGATCTGAATCAACGCAGTCCCATCAATTAATCACACCACAAAAGAATGAAAAATATGATGTATGTATATGCCATCCGCATTCGCCACTAGGCTTCGTCATCACCCGTTAGGTTACTTAACTAACGACAGAGCGGGGGCTGGACTAGCGCGGGTGTAAAACATATACAACATCTACTAGTATATATATAAAAATATATAATAATCGCTCCAGGTATGATAAATGCAACATCACAGATAAGAAATAAGCATCACAGAACAATACAGATAATTTGGGAGCTTCGGGTTTCCATTGAGCCGCAAGTGAAACCCGACGTTCCCCTGGTCGTGTGGATAGCCTATGTAATGAAAACCTAGAACCCTACGAGCGCGGCAAGTTACCGGCCAAAACCAGAAGCGAGGCAGCCCCCTTCATCAAAGTGAATGGGCCACCCAGCACTTCATGGAATCCGGTAACTTGAGCACCCCTCCTTGGGTCAACCTGTACCCCCTACGAGTGCGGCGAATAGCCCGCCAATTCTAGAGTGAGGCCCCTTCCTTCTCAACGCCATGAGATGCGGCCCCGTTGCCCTCTAGAACCCGGCTATCCGTGCACTCCATCACGGGGTAATCCTAGTACATAAAAGAAAATATGTACAACGGTGACATCGATCTCAACCCGGTCGTGCCCCAAACAAATAATATACAAGAAGGTAGTGACGGCAGTCCACATGTCGGACGCTCGCCCCGCGATATCAAATGTACAAATGAAACTAAACTGTACTAATATTGCACCCCAAGCTATCCACCACGAAGAATCCGTAACAACACGGCACAACACAGAACATCAACGTGAATGTCGCGTTCGCAAACCCGTCTAAAGGAACTATAGCAATTAGATAATTTGTACCGCTCTAATGATATTCACGGTCGTAGATAGTAATGCATGTACTGAAAACTTTAAACAGTGTTAGAAATATCGACTTTGAAATAACCCCGAATAGCCCCAAACAACTAGATAAAACTATATCCAAACTGGGCTAAACAAGAAATACCACTGAACCAATATTCCAGAGACCAGACCACACCCAAAATACGAAGCCCAAAGTCCCTCCCCAGCCTGGCTGGCTCGAAAATTTTGAACATGTGCTCGGGTGAAAACAGGTGAAATGGGTTCGTATTGGGGGTATATTCTAGTTGTCACCTAAGCAGTCTTCTGCAGTTGCTAAAATATTTTTAGAAGACACAGAAAATTTTGATAGAAACTAGAATACATCGAGTGATATTTCGGAATTGTTTCGGTTTCGATACTTTAACATCGTCTAAACAACTAGTATGCGGTTAATGGGTTGGCTCTGATACTATGTAGGGTTACGACAGCGCCCAAGCCATCAATCCGTGGCCAAACGCGGAACAAAAACTTTTAAAACCCGGCTCTAACGGAACCATAATCGACGGATCGTACCATTAACCCTATACTAGTTAACTGTAAAGAGTTTAGAGAGGTTATACCGATCGATCCGTGTCCTTCGGTCTTCAACCTCTGTCCTAAGCTCGTCGCGGCTGCCTCGATAAATTTTGATCTCCGGTCTCCCTTGTTGAAGACGATCCACGTCGAGAATTAGTAATACGGGCTCTCGCTTCAAAACTGAAGCAACTCGGGCATCCAGTTTGCTAGCTTAGATACCCAAGGTGAAGTAGAGATAGTGTGTGAATACTTTGTCTCAAAACACCCAAGAATTCTCAACTCATGAGATGGTTTGGGTGGAGGTGAAGAAGAAGACATAGATGAAGATAGTGAGCTCAAGTTTTGGCCAAGTAAAGAAAAAGAAACTGAAGCAAAAAGTCTTTGTTCTTTTCTTTTGTTGTGAGGTATTTGTTATTAGCAACTAAGGAAAATTCCCAGCACAAATAAAAGATCTACCCCACTCAAATATCTCACCTCAAGAACCATCAATGCACCATGAATCACACAAGACCCAAAACCATGTATCGCATGCCACAATCAATGCACCATGCCAAGACTTGCGCTCACACTCTCCATCAAAACAATACTAAACATTTAAAGAAAACCCTAAATGTTTAATACAAAACAAAGAAAAGAAATGGCATCTTCAATCATTGCAATCACGTGCCTGCGATCCAATAATTGACTTGAGGGCACTATAGCCAAGAAATTGAGCTTAACGTCTACAAGCTCGGAAGTCAACCATCAGAACCCTATGCTCATGTATGCTCTGTCGAAAAGATAGCTTCCGACAGTTGCGAATTCGAGGACCTTCACGATACCGATCCTACTATTTATTATACACGTGAAGACCCTTCTGTCGATAAGTACACACCTAAGTCCGAACCCTTTGACTTGTCGAATGATTTAGTCAAGCTATCCGAGTATCATGACATCCTTTCCAATGAGACTATCAATATCGATGGAAGTTTTGAAGACATTTTTGCTAATGAACTCACATTCCTAGAAGACTTGGGGGTTGTGATGAATCAACCCCCACCTAAAGAAGTTGAGCCACCACCCCTTCTTCTTATCAAGAACGAGAATGCGAGTAGTGCACCATCACTGTTTCTTCTCTACCATCCGAGACGTAAACCCGATCTATTCCGCCTCTTATCTCCCCACTTCTGCACATATATGATCTTCTACCAACCATGGTGTTACATTGATAAAATATTCGAATGGTTGGTGTTGACTTTTGGTCTCTGTAGAGCTTTGCATAGACCAAGAACTTTACACCCCCCCTTTCATAATTTTAAATGCATAATACTATTTTACTCAAGTTTGGGGGAAGAAAATATTTTGGCTCTTGAAAGAAAATAAATTTTTACAAAATTGTGAGCCAAAAATAAGTTTAGGTAGGATTTCACTGTCATTAATTCTTGTCCCCGTTACTAATTTTTTTCTCCCAAGTCTACAGATTTTAAGCTTAACAGATGATATCAGTGAAGACACTGGTGCAAATAGGTTTGGGGGGGATTTGTGCTTATTCACGCATCATTTTCTGCATTATACTGAATAAAAGCACAAAAAAAATTGATAATAAAAATTAGAAAGTGAAAAATTACATATGAGAGATAGGAAAAGTTTAGGAAAAGCAAGAAAATTAGATGTTTTATAACGAACCTAGTAATAGGTAATGATGAGTTGTTGTCCCAAGGGTTAGTATGATGAAGGAAATCACTAATCTGAAAATAGAAATAAGTCTGAAAAATAGTCCCTATTCTTGAGTCTAAATATCTGAACGTTGATACCCTACTATACGCACTTGCACACATCTTGAAACTTGGGATAGTAGAGGATACCTTGAAACGCTCTTGTCTAAAAGCCTTAGTATGAAGGAAAATAAAAATATAAAAAAATGGTGAAGAAAAATGAACACTGGTTTTGTAATTGCTTAAGGCAGCATAAAAAAATATAGCGAGGGCGCTTTATCACCTAGTGCTTTAGACCAACTGGTTTGGGAGCCACTGCTAAGCCTTCGGTGTTGCAAGACGAGGAAATTGCTAATTACGCCTAAACGAATGAGCACATTTAGTAATCGGTCGGTTAGTACCTTAAGAAGTATTAACGGTCGCATGAAGAATGTGTGAGCAATTCCATCTTAAAAATATTCACCGACTAAAAAATACTAAGGAAGATGGACAAGAGTATGATAGCTTGAATTGAATTCTCTAAGTGTAGGGATGTCTTTTACACACACATAAGGGTATATGATCGATGTTTGGAAGAAACGTAGGGAGGAAGGCTAAAGGCGATATTTTATTGAGGGATGATGTAATTGCTGACATCTTTTCACGGCCATTAAGATAAGGCTCATGGCAACTAAAAAGCTAGTATAGTTTGAAACTCTTATTTTCAAGTTCTTTCTTTTATATGTTCCTTATCTTTGTATGTAACTTTCATCTTCTCACTTTTATTATGGGATTTTGTGAGTGTAATCCGCTAAAAACCCTTAGGAGATAACACTCCTCCTACCAGGGACGCCTAGAGATTTAAAGGCTTGTTGCACGTGTTCAGTGCAATCGTGTTGCCTACGAAAGTGTGCTAGGTTTTTCTTTTTTCTTTTTCTTCTTCCTCTCATGAATAAATTGTTTGCTCGGGACGATCAAAGTTAAGTTTGGGGGTATTTGTTCAGTCGAAAATATTGCATATTTGATGGAACATTTTCCTTACTTTTGTTAAGCACTTAAAGGCGTTTATTGTAATTATGGAACATATGCGGGTTTATCTGCAAAATACTTTTTATCATATGTTTATATATTATAATTAACATTATGAAGGAAAATGTATGCATATAATATTTATATGATATTTTGATAATTTAAATATGCATATCATATCAAATAATCCTAATCAATATTCTTAAAATATCATATCATACTAATGGTTAGGATAATATCTCAAAATAAATAACAAATATTACTAATACTATGAATTGAGATATTGTGCAGATATGAGCTCAGATCTGGAGATCGAGATATCCGAGATGTCGGGAACCAAATCTGCCGATAAAGTTGAATCAAATCTTAATATCATGAATGGCAGAGACTCAGAGAAAGATTTGAAGAATCCAGAAATTGAAGTAATCTCCACGTGTCAACATCAGGCAGCACAAGAATTTTCAAACCCTGATTCTACCATGACGCCGCCCAAACGCGTTTAATAGCATTTATCCACGGCGGATCCGCTGCCATATTGTGGTCGTGGGATTTAGGATTTTTCTAGTGTGATCACAATAGCAAATAATCACATATAGAATCTAGGGTTTCTGCTTCTAGGGCTATTTAAAGGACCGAGAGCTTCATATGAAAAATCATCACCTTTTACATAACCAAAATTACTGACAAGATCAAGAGATCCAAGACAGGTCCACGAATCGACGTGATAAATTGACGTGATCAATCGACTGAACATCTACTTCCTACAAGATAAAGACACGAGAGTTCTTTATATTCTAATTTCAAAGGATTTGTACATGTTAAAATTGATTAATAAAGGTAGATCTTTAGTTTATTTCTTTGCATTTTACTTTATGCATTTAATTTCTGCATTACTTTCTGCATTTACTTTATGATCTCCTTCTCTATCCTTTCTTCTTCTTCTCCAACCAAGCATGAGTAATTCCTAACTTGCTAGGGTTCGTAAGCTAGGGTAGATCAATGGATGATAAAATCATTTAACTCTTTTATGCATTTTAAAGTTTATAAACTTTAGCAAAATAAATGTTAACATCTTTATCGGGAGCGCTATTAATTTATTGATAGTCTCGACCACGATTCGAGATTAGATTAACACTTGTTTTGTTAGGGACTAGACATGAATAGAGATCAATGCAGGGACAGGGGTTAGGAGTGGGGAAACCCCAGTTTCTTCCAAAAAAAACCCTAATCTACATTCATCACTATCGATCTAGTTTTAAATCTATTAGAAAATAAAAGGAGTCATTTTTATTATTCATCCATTACTACTAAGTCATATGAACCCTACAAGCCTCTTCTTCATAAAATCTACATCCATATATCGTAGATCTAGAACAAACTATCCCTATTTCAATCAACTCGTCTAAAGCAAGATAAAGGTTCGACGTTTCCCTGAGGACGGCCCGTACTCATCTCGGCTAGCTACTAGCGACACCGTCTTGATTGCGGTTACTTTATTTACAACTCACTTTAAAATAGATCAATAAACCATCATTATGGTCTTATCTCATTTCATAATATTCTTAACTCTTTGCAACATATTTTTCAGTTTAGACAAACTAAGATCTGGCTCTTGCATGCTAAAGTTCATTTTGAACTGACTAAAAAAAGAGGATAATGAAGTAAGAATAGCATCAATTTTGGTTTCATCATAAATCTTAGCTTCTAAACTTTCTAGTTCATTGATGTACCCTATCATCTTATGAACATAAGTATGAACTGAAGTACCTTCAGCCATCTTAGTGTTCATCAAATTGCTCATAGCATTTTGACGAGTTGTATGATTTCTCTCTTTGTATAAGACTTTCAGGCAATCTACGGGTTTATTTTCCTTCGACTTGTCTTTGAAGGGTAGGATCCAAGAATTATACTATATAGCATTTAACAAGCTCATTCTTATCAAATCAATTTTGATAATTGTTGATCTCATCAGCAGTTGCTTTTGGAGTAGGCTTTTGCGGTGCATCTTCTTTAACAATTTTAGCCAATTTTTCAGCAGTAAGGACAATAAAAAAAATTCTTTTCCAAGCGACGCAATTCGGTCCAACCAGTTTATAGTCATCAAGTAATTTTCCAAACGAACAATACTTAAACATATATACAAAAAGTAGGACAACATTATAAGTAACCCAATTCATATATTTATAGTTGCACAACTATTACTAGGGTTTATTTTAAGTAATGTTTTCACTATCGGTGCTTCTTTCATGCATCTATTAGTGAACAGGAAATCCAAATTTATTCATACTTTTCCAGATTCTCAAGATAAATCAAGAACAAATAAGGTAGGATACAACATGTCCAATTATCTATATTGTTAGTGTATATGTCCTAGAGGCCATTACTATATCATACTAGTTTGTATATTACTTAATGGAAGCTTGGGATATTCACCTTGTATAAACAATCTTTCTCAATATAGTAGTATGCTACTTGGTTTGTTTCTACTTCAATGTGTACATGTGTTTATTTTAGTATATCACCTATACACATTAGTGGAGCCCTTAGGATCTTTGCTTGATTACCAGCGTTGTGATGGCAGTCACACTAGTGGGGGCTGGGTAATCTATAAGCACATCCTTATGCAGGTCCCTAGTCGCAGGACTATCGAGACAGGGCATCGATACTCCGGAGTAGACTAGCGTATGCGCTTCTCATCCCAGTGTGGGAGATGGTCTGTCCTACAGCCATCAGTACGTCGTACTGGAGATAGTATGCGGGTGCTCGTTGGGTTACGAGTACACTGGACAGGACTCGTCGGGAACTGTTGGTTGGTACTATACCTATCGTCAGTTATCAGTTCCCAGGTGACATGAGTACAGCTTAGTCCGCTGACTTGACATTGTCACTTCGCCTCGAGTGTGTTCCCACTGTACTTAGATTACTACCCTACCACGGCTCAAAGGAGTCGTGCAAACAGGTAGTAGTTGGGTGCAGTCCCGAAGCACTTGGAGGCAGTGACGGTTAGACAGGATTCGTCTCTCCCGGTATTGGGGGTTGACATCGCGCTGTGTCTAGGAGAGCCATTACACGAGTAGTCCCTGGCCAGGGCAAGCGAGATATACTGGTAGGTTTCCAGTGTTATCTCAGGGTGTTCTGGGCTTCACTCCGACACGACTTGTACCACTATTGGGGGACTGACGTTTACCGCCCCCTAGGCCCGCCATGAGATGTATCAGACGAACAGACAGGACTGTATGGAGACTGTCACAGTCAGACTCGGTAGGAGTTCAGATGGGTTTCACCTCGTCAGTCTTCTTGTCGGCATCTACCTGGGGACCGTTACCCACAGCTAGTGCCGCTTACGGTCTGTGGTTAAACCCACTGCCAGCGTAGTGTCGAGTCTTTAGAGTCCCACACAGAAAGCTATTCGCCTTTTGGCAAAAGAGTAGAAGTCGCATGGTTTTGCGGCAGGTCACATGGTTTTGCGACAGGGTTCGGTCACATCCGTGCACTTGTGCACGTACAGTGTCTGGACAGTTAACACTAGCGGGCTTTGGTTTAAGCCAGATCCTAGTGTACGTTTTAGGATTGGTTTTTTCTAGTATGTATTCGTGTTCCTCGGAACGCGGATGCGGGTGTGTATGCACGGTTGACGGAGAGACAGAGGCAGAGGATTCTCATTAGGGTTGTTGACTGTTGACTATTGACTTTTTGCTCAACCCTAATGAGAATATGATATATGATTAACATTAATATTAATTAAGTATTATAGTGACATGGTTGTTGAGGGGTTGACTTTGTTGACTTGTTGACTTTGTTGACCGGTTGACTAGGTTGGACTAGTTGACCATCATCATGACAATAGCTATCATTTCATGGCAAAGACTTTTGCTTGCTTGTTTATCTTGTGCAAAATGAGTGCATGAAATGATATGGCTATTGTAGCTTAAACCATCACTAATACTTGATTGCTATTATTGGTTATGATGGCTTTGGATTATGAGAGACAAGAGAGAAAAGTCTTGCTCATTCTATCATTTTCATTCTCTCTCTTGTTCTTGAACTCTCATCCTCTTCCTCTTGCTCTCCCTCTCTTTAGTCTATGGTTCACTTGTCTCATGTGTTGAGAACCAAGAACCATAGAGAAAAATCCCAACACACTCTCCTCTACTCACTCTAGTTCATAAGGTTTAGCAAACCGAGTGAACTAGTTTCTTCAAAGCTAGAAGAAGAAGCCAAAGGTAGAAGCTTTCGGGTGGATCGATCTTCGGCGCAAGGAGACGATGGGGTGAAGCCGATCCGGACAACCATCAAGTGTAGAAGACGAAGGAGTTCAAGAAAGAAAGGTATAACCCCCTAACTGAGTAGTTAACAACTCCTAGCTAGGTTGTTAGTTAGATGTTTAACAAAGATCCGTTTTTGAGTCCATGTTACCGCCTCTAGAAAATTGTTTTTCACCAAATTCCGCATGCCCGAAAGTACCGGGAGAGGTAGCACGGACTTACAGTGGTATCAGAGCCTAGTTAAACTCTATCTAACATGTTAGCATAGTAGCTAGAAATTCGATCGGAGAAAAAGTCCCGAAATGAACCCGGAATTCATGCTTGCTGTCGAATTTTTCCTCTGTTCCAAAAATGATAAATCATACTTTAAAATTCGGCTCAGGGTTTTTATAGCAAACTGCAAAAATTTCATCCACTGATCCGATCAAAGCGCCGCGGAAACGTGGCGGGAGCGTGCTCCCGCCGCGGTTCCGCGGCCGAGTTGACTCGGCCGTGGGAAATTTTGGTTGCAGTTTGTTCAGTGGGGTATTTTGGGAATTTTGGTATATGTTTTTTCAGCCCAGATTTTCCAGAAAGAAAATTTTGTTTTGGGGGCTTTAAAAACCGTATTTTGATCGAGTTTCTAAAGACTTAAGCTGACGGGTTTTTATCTGTGATGTGATATTTGTATTGAACGTCTACTAATCGCTATATGTCGATTAGTGGGGGTTATACAAATCTGTGATCTGTAATGTTATTGGTTTGTGTATATGAATTCATTGGATTGTCGCGGGTGAATAGCCGGGGGTTGTGAAACGAGAGTTTTCTTTTCTTTCAATTCATGTAAATTTGTAAATTGATGTAATAATTATTTGTATGGCCGCACAACCGGGTCGGGGTTGTAGCCGTCATTGTATAATTTCTTTTTACTGTTTTTGCTCCTAGGATAGACCTATGGAGGGGGTGCACAAACTACCGGGTATCCCGAAGTGCCGAGTGGCCTACTCACGGAGTTGAGGGAGGTTGCTTCGCTTCGGGTACTTGGCGGGTAGTTTGCCGCACACGTAGGGGTCTTGGGTGGGGTATTGGCTATTCACCGCGATCGTGTAATCTGCTTTTCGTTACAGGCTCGTACGAATTGCAGGTTCCTAGTATATCCAATGTGTTCATCTGTGATTTGAAATGTCTATCATTGCAATATATCTATATATGATATTATTTAGACGTTGCTTATGTTTTACAACCGTGCTAGCCCAGCCCCCGCTCTGTCGTTAGTTAAGTAACCTAACGGGTAATGACGGGACCCCGTGGCGAATGCGAATGGCATAAGCGTACGTCATATTTTGGTTGTTTTCTTCAATGGTAGGATTAAATGATGGGACGCATTAAAAGAAATAATGCAAGAAAAATACGCATTAAAAGAACTAATGCAAAGAAAAATAAACCAAGTAAAAGTCGTTGGAACACTTTGAAAACCACTCGGTTCTTTTCAGAACCAAACTTTTAAATGCGGAGCTTGAGCCACTCCTTTTAAAAGCTATCTCGTTCCATCGATTATATCAAGTTCACTACGTTCACGGTTTCGCCAAAACCATTCGTAGCCCTCCGTCGTTTCACATGGATGGTCAATAGTATTCAAGCTATGTTTGTTGGCCAAAGTCAAGGCATAGTGATTGGTAGCTATTGGGTATTCATGTGCAGCATAGATAGATGTGTTGGTTTGGGACAGTCATTCTACCTTGTTGGCCAAAGTCAAGGGTATGTACGGGTGGGCTCAAATTAACCTGGAGAATGACGGGTAGAACTTGACATGTGACTTATGATTTGTTGGCCAAAGTCAATGTCATAAGAGCATGGGGCAAAAATCCACATCGGGAGTTTCAAAAGAACTGAAACTTGCTAGTGTTGCATACCATTTGGAGTGTGATGATTCTGGTAGGATTCCTTCAGTTTCGTCACGCAATGATATTTGGATCCCGATCCTACTGTGAGTATATGCTACTCCTCGGGAAATTTCTCACTTAACGATCAATGCTATAAACCAAGTAGGTGTCTAGAAAGGTGTTAGCGGGGCTACGCCCCCAGGGAAAAGAGGTTCTTAAATTAAGGAACTTTGCGAAAGCGTTGGAAAACCTCCCTCGAAGTACCGACACCAGCCTGGCCGAACGGTTAAGCAAGTATTGTACGGTAAGATTGATCCTGACTAATTCTTCCTTTTTGGTTTGAGGAGGGATTCGAAAGACAGTGGGAGCCATCCTGTTTAGACAAATTAAAAACCACTCTAAACTTGCAAGAGCATCATGCTAAAGTGTTTCTTCTCTCTCTCCTAATTGCAGCGACCAATCATCATGACCGGACTTAAGTTATTACTAGATAAAAACATACTGACAGGGCCAAACTACAAAGATTGGCTCAGGAATGTCAAAATGGCAATCACTTATGACAAGTTTGGGTATCTCCTTACCACCAAAGCTCCCCCTGTCCCAGGTCCCACCTCCAGCGTCGCGGATAAGGAAATCCGTAAGACTTGGGAGATCGATTGCGCGAAGGCCAGGTGCCTCGTGCTTGCCTCTATGGACAACGAACATCAGAGGAGGCACGAGAATATGGACCTCGAATCCATATTTCTCCATACAAAAGAACTGTATGGAGAGCAATCTCGTATCGCAAGATACGAAGTGTCGAAGAAGTTATTTTCGGCAAGGTTGGCCATCGGATCATCGGTAGCGGAACACGTGCTTAAGATGATTGGCTTCATTGAGGAGCTCGCGGACCTTGGGACCACGTTAGAGAACGAGCTCTATACGGACTTGATTCTCCAGTCCCTTCCTTCCACTTACGCCCAGTTTATCCTAGACTTCAACTTACAAGAAAAAGAAGTTGAACTTTCAGAACTCCTCAACATGCTGAGGAGTGCAGAGGGCACCCTACAGAAAGGTAGGGAAACATCCACTTTGTTTGTAGGAGGATCTTCATCTTCTAGGTCCAAGGCGAAAGCCAAGGGAAAGAAGAAGAAAGCCTCCGCCAAACCAAGGGGCGGTGTTAGTAAAGTGGATACGAAGGGAAAAGCAAAAGCAACAAAGGTAGCGGGAAGGCTTGTGGATAAGGAAGAGTGCTTTTTCTGTCATAAGAGTGGTCACCGGAAGAAAGATTGCAGGGCTTGGAAAGCCAGGACACAGGAACTGAAGCAAGTTGCGGCTTCAGCTTCAGGTGTGTATGTTATTGAAAACTGTTTATCAATAAACTCTACTTCCTGGGTATTGGATACCGGATCAGGATCTCATATCTGTAATTCTTTGCAGGCGTTGAGAAACCGTAGGGTTTTGAAGGCAGGTGACATGACCCTCAAAGTTGCAAACGGAGCTAGCATGGATGCTAAGGCCGTGGGGGACTATCACCTGGGGTTGTCAGATGGACACGTTTTGGTTTTGCGTAATTTCTTTTTTGTACCCATCGCAACTTGTAATATCATTTCTGTATCTTTGATTTCTAAAGAAGGTTATGAATTTGCGTTTGTAAGTAATGTTGTAAACATTCACCTTAATCAAGTTCTGATTGGGTCAGGTACATTAAGCAATGGTATATACGTATTAAACCAACCACAGATTTTCAATGTCCAGAATACACACAAAAGAAAGTCTCCGGAAATAAATCAGACTTTCTTATGATATTGTAGACTGGGTCACATCAATGAGAGAAGGTTGACGAAGTTACATGCAGAAGGATATTTGAATCCATTCGAATATCAATCGTATGCCACTTGTCAATCCTGTCTCAAAGGAAAGATGACAAAGACTCCGTTCACTGGACACGGAGTAAGAGCGAGCGAGCTCTTGGGACTCGTACACAGCGACGTGTGTGGTCCAATATCTACACATGCGCGAAGCTGTTATTCTTACTTCATTACTTTTACGGATGACTTTTCAAGGTACGGTTATGTCTTCTTAATGAAACATAAGTCCGAAGCCTTTGGAAAATTCCAGGAATATAAGAATGAAGTAGAAAATCAAACCGGCAAAAGTATCAAGATTCTAAGATCGGATCGAGGTGGTGAATACTTGAGTGCCGAGTTCCTGGACTATTTAAAAGAGAACGGAATTCTCTCTCAGCTTACTCCTCCATACACTCCGCAACATAACGGTTTATCGGAGAGACGGAACCGAACCCTATTGGATATGGTACGGTCCATGATGAGTAACGCTGAGTTACCGCGATCATTCTGGGGATATGCACTAGAATCAGCTGCATACCTTTTGAACCGAGTTCCGACTAAGACTGTGCCTACTACACCATATGAGATGTGGTGTGGGAAGAGACCCTATCTTAATCACATTAAGACATGGGGATGTCCAGCTTTTGTCAAAAAGCAGCATGCGGGCAAGCTCGAGGCACGCTCAGTACAGTGCAAGTTTGTGGGATATCCAAAGAACTCCAAGGGATATTTCTTCTATTGCGAAGAGGAACAAAAGATTTAAGTTTCTCGTCATGCCCACTTCTTGGAAACTGAATTTTTGGAAAATCAGATAAGTGGGAACGCAATAGAACTGGAAGAAATTCCAGAACCACGAGCTATTACTGAAAGCTTAGTAGAACCAGAGGGTTCGAAAGATCAGGACATTCCTACGCCGCTCCGCAGAAGTAGTAGGCAGTCTCATCCGCCCGAAAGATACTACGGTTTTCTCATAGACGGGGATAGAGAGGATTGCATCATAGATTATGATGAGCCGACTAGCTTCCAGCAGGCCATTCAGAGCGTTGACTTGGTAAAATGGCTGGATGCAATGCGGACCGAAATGGAGTCCATTTACACCAACAAAGTATGGACGTTGGACGTTGCTCCAGATGGGGTAAAACCCGTAGGATGCAAGTGGATCTTCAAAAGGAAGATTGGTGTAGATGGACAGGTTGAGACCTATAAAGCTAGACTGGTTGCAAAGGGTTTTCGTCAAAGACCTGGTTTAGACTATGACGAGACCTTTTCTCCAGTAGCTATGCTGAAATCCATTCGGATCCTTCTTGCCATTGCTGCCTTCCACGATTATGAGACTTGGCAGATGGACGTAAAGACCGCTTTTCTAAATGGAAATTTAGAGGGGTGTGTTTATATGGACCAGCCAGAGGGTTTCATTCAGAGTGGGAGCAGCGGAAAGGTGTGCAAGTTGCTTAAGTCCATCTACGGACTAAAGCAGGCATCGCGGAGTTGGAACATCTATTTTGATGAGACCGTCAAAGAATTTGGCTTTATCAAAAATCCAGATGAACCATGCATCTATAGTAGATTTGTAGCGAGAACTGTAGTATTCCTCGTATTATATGTGGATGACATTCTCTTAATAGGAAATGACATTCCTATGCTACAATCTGTCAAAGGGTTCTTGTCACACAGGTTCTCCATGAAAGACCTGGGTGATGCCTCATACATTCTGGGGATCCGGATCTATCGTGACAGATCCAAGAGGATACTGGGACTCTCACAGTCCAAGTACATCGACACCATACTGAAAAGATTCAGTATGGAAGATTCCAAGCGCGGTAATCTACCGGCTTGTCACGGGATCACCCTCTCTAAAGAGATGTCTCCCAAGACTGATTTGGAAAGGGATCGCATGTGTATTATACCCTACGCTTCTGCGGTAGGCTCTATAATGTATGCGATGTTGTGTACCAGACCAGATGTAGCTTATGCACTGAGTGTGGTAAGCCGGTATCAGTCAAACCGTGGGGAGAAACATTGGATAGTAGTAAAGAACATTCTCAAGTACCTGAGAAGGACTAAGGAGATGTTCTTGGTGTATGGCGGAAAAGACCTCCAGATCGAGGCCTCTGCTGACTCCAGCTTCCAGAGTGACAAGGATGATTCCAAGTCCATGTCGGGTTTTGTCTTTACCCTCAATGGAGGGGCGGTGTGTTGGAAGAGTTCCAAACAGGAAACCGTTGCAGACTCGACGATGGAAGCGGAATACATCGCTACATCTGATGCCGCAAAAGAAGCTGTCTGGATGAGGAAGTTCTTGAAAGAACTTCAGGTGGTTCCGTCCATTGTTGATCCAATACCTCTGTATTGCGACAACAACGGGGCTATAGCTTTAGCGAAGGAACCCAGGTCCCATTAGATATCCAGACACATCTTAAGCCGGTATCACCTGATCAGGGAGATCGTGGGTCGCCAGAAGATCGAGGTTCGGAGAGTTTCTACAGAAGACAACACTGCTGATCCACTCACAAAGGCCTTGCCCCAGACTCAGTTCGAGCGGCTGATCGAGATGATAGGTCTTCGATACGCCAGTACATGGCCTTAGTGCAAGTGGGAGATTGTTAGTGTATATGCCCTAGAGGCCATTACTGTATCATACTAGTTTGTATATTACTTAATGGAAGCTTGAGATATTCACCTTGTATAAACAATCTTGCTCAATATAGTAGTATGCTACTTGGTTTGTTTCTACTTCAATGTGTACATGTGTTTATTTTAGTATATCACCTATACACATTAGTGGAGCCCTTAGGATCTTTGCTTGATTACCAGCGTTGTGATGGCAGTCACACTAATGGGGGCTGGGTAATCTATAAGCACATCCTTATGCAGGTCCCTAGTCGCAGGACTATCGAGACAGGGCATCGATACACCGGAGTAGACTAGCGTATGCGCTTCTTATCCCAGTGTGGGAGATGGTCTGTCCCACAGCCATCAGTACGTCGTACTGGAGATAGTATGCGGGTGCTCGTTGGGTTACGAGTACACTGGACAGGACTCGTCGGAAACTGTTGGTTGGTACTATACCTATCGTCAGTTATCAGTTCCCAGGTGACATGAGTACATCTTAGTCCGCTTACTTGACACTGTCACTTCGCCTCGAGTGTGTTCCCACTGTACTTAGATTACTACCCTACCACGGTTCAAAGGAGTCGTGCAAACAGGTAGTAGTTGGGTGCAGTCCCGAAGCACTTAGAGGCAGTGACGGTTAGACAGGATTCGTCTCTCCCGGTATGGGGGTTGACATCGCGCTGTGTCTAGGAGAGCCATTACACGAGTAGTCCCTGGCCAGGGAAAGCGAGATATACTGGTAGGTTTCCAGTGTTATCTCAGGGTGTTCTGGGCTTCACTCCGACACGACTTGTACCGGTATTGGGGGACTGACGTTTACCGCCCCCTAGGCCCGCCATGCGATGTATCAGACGAACAGACCGGTCTGTATGGAGACTGTCACAGTCATACTCAGTAGGAGTTCAGATGAGTTTCACCTCGTCAGTCTTCTTGTCGGCATCTACCTGGGGACCGTTACGCACAGCTAGTGCCGCTTGCGGTCTGTGGTTAAACCCACTGCCAGCGTAGTGTCGAGTCTTTAGAGTCCCACACCGAAAGCTATTCGCCTTTAGGCAAAAGAGTAGAGGTCGCATGGTTTTGCGGCAGGTCGCTTGGTTTTGCGACAGGGTTCGGTCACATCCGTGCACTTATGCACGTACAGTGTCCGGACAGTTAACACTAGCGGGCTTTGGTTTAAGCCAGACCCTAGTGTACGTTTTGGGATTGGTTTTTTCTAGTATGTATTCGTGTTCCTCGGAACGCGGATGCGGGTGTGTATGCACAGTTGACGGAGAGACAGAGGCAGAGGATTCTCATTAGGGTTGTTGACTGTTGACTGTTGATTGTTGACTATTGACTTTTTGCTCAACCCTAATGAGAATATGATATATGATTAACATTAATATTAATTAAGTAATATAGTGACATGGTTGATGGGTTGACTTTGTTGACTTGTTGACTTTGTTGACCGGTTGACTAGGTTGGACTAGTTGACCATCACCATGACAATAGCTATCATTTCATGGCAAAGACTTTTGCTTGCTTGTTTATCTTGTGCAAAATGAGTGCATGAAATGATATGGCTATTGTAGCTTAAACCATCACTAATACTTGATTGCTATTATTGGTTATGATGGCTTTGGATTATGAGAGCCAAGAGAGAAAAGTCTTGCTCATTCTATCATTTTCATTCTCTCTCTTGTTCTTGAGCTCTCATCATCTTCCTCTTGCTCTCCCTCTCTTTAGTCTATGGTTCACTTGTCTCATGTGTTGAGAACCAAGAACCATAGAGAAAAATCCCAACACACTTTCCTCTACTCACTCTAGTTCATAAGGTTTAGCAAACCGAGTGAACTAGTTTCTTCAAAGCTCGAAGAAGAAGCCAAAGGTAGAAGCTTTCGGGTGGATCGATCTTCGGCGCAAGGAGACGACGGGGTGAAGCCGATCTGGACAACCATCAAGTGTAGAAGACGAAGGAGTACAAGAAAGAAAGGTATAACCCCCTAACTGAGTAGTTAAAAACTCCTAGTTAGGTTGTTAGTTAGATGTTTAACAAAGATCCGGTTTTGAGTCCATGTTACCACCTCTAGAAAATTGTTTTTCACCAAATTCTGCATGCCCGAAAGTACCGGGAGAGGTAGCACGGACTTACATATATAACTTTCTTTTTATATTCGGCTTATTGATACGTAGTATTTCTCCACTATTGTAGCGAGATTACTACATCATCAATGAAGTGTGGACCCACCGTTTCGACTCCGTGTGTAAAATAGCTTTTACCCCCTATTGTAGCCAAGTGGTCCTATTAAATATAACGAATCTAGCATATTTATGCAAGTATACGTAAGGTAAGTAATTTAACAAATTCTATCAAGTCCGGTTTCGAATAAGTTAAAATATATATCCTAAATACGTCCCTAAGATGGGAAGCCTTTAGATCTAAATTTATAAATTATAAATCTATTTATATTTGTATACAACTATTGTAAAATTAATTTAAAGAACATTTAATTTATAAGTTTAATAAAACAATTTTAATTATTATTATGATACCATCATTTTAATTCGTAATTAAACAAATAATAATCCACATAATATTCTATAACAATTCATGGAGTTTTGATATTATTCCATAAACACAATTTATCAAATATAAATTTTATGAAACTAATACAATATTATATAAAATATCATAACAAACTATTTACAAAATTAGTTCAAGCCTTTTTCATTAAAGACCCAAATATAAATCTAATTTATAGCATATAAGCTGACTAACGTATAGTTTCATTAATTTACAGAGGGTAACAGATAATTATCCAATCTTTTATTCATGTAATAAAGGTCTTAAAATGGTTTAATAATTATTCAGGGACCTATGTAACATTTTAATCATATTAATAGTAGGTTCTGAAATAAATTATATATTTTTCAGTGACCTGAAAATAATTTTCCAAATTCCCATTCATGCAGTCACGGGTTATATTGATATGTGTTATCGAGTCATTCATGCAGTCACGGGTTATATTGATATGCGTTATCGAGTCAAGTTTCTTAAAACCCGACCCGTTAGGGTCTCTAAGAGGAAGCAGCAACCTTGCCGCATCCTCCTACTCACTGCCGCCGCTTAGAGCGGCGGCGTGACCCCACCTGCAGCACTCAGGCCGACGGGTTCGCCAGCGGCCACCATGGCCGCCGGTAAATAGTACCATTTTTTCTTTTTAAAATTTTATTTTTGATTTCAAAAATCAAAACTTAATATAAAAAATATAATTTTGATTTCAAAAATCAAAATCTTGGTTTCAAAAACTTAATTACAAAACTATCAATATAGATTCAACGCATAGCAATTATAATCTTCATTGATCTAACAAAAAACATATTTTTATCTTATCTAAATTATTTAATCTTATCAAATAATTTTAGATCTAAGAAATTATAATTATTATCAAAACAAGGGTTTTAATTCTAACAAGAGCAACCGTGTGCTCTGATACCAATTGAAGGAAATCATATGCATATAGCAGAGGAAACGATGCATATGATCTCCAAGAATTCATCAATATGAATGTTAAAAGATATACATTTGCAGATCTAAATATCTGTCAGCAAAATAATAATCTTTTGAAACTACTACAATTGCAGAAGCCTCCAATCGAGTTCACCACCTTGCTTAAGAGGCAAACCAAAACTAGGCCGATAGGAACCCTTTTACTTTAAGAGAAGTATTAAATAATTCTTAATTATTTTTTTATTTTTTCTTATCATTTATGGTCTGCTATAACTCTTCTTTTATAGGGTTGTGGTACAATACTTTTTCCCTATTTTTCAATGTGGGACTAAACTCCCTAACACAGTATATTGTATTTATTATATCTTCTCTTCTTTATTTTTGTTTGTTCTTCTACCTTAACGCTTTGCTGTAGGACCAATTGGATCTCATATCGAGAACCAATTGTCAATCTCAATTAATATACAGCTAATCAATTGAAAATTTTAATTTAACAATCAAACTCCTATCACACCAATTATTCTTAAAATTTCTTCCTAATGTGAGATAATAATTAACATTAATTTACATGCAACACCTTCCAATATCATGTTAATTTTCTTTAGGTCTTTTAACTGAGTAGGATAAAATCACCTAATCGCTTAAACTCAAATCTTCAATTACCCATGAACACAATAAATTCATTTCGAAAATAAATATATTAATATAATTTTGAAAAAAGAATTTCCAAAATATTTGTACAAGATTTGACTTTCATAGGATTGAATAGTAAATTTATTCTTATCAATATGAGAATGTCGGATCCTATTTATACATCCATAATTTTTCTAAATGCATTCAAGCAGCCCAATATTTCAAATTTCTTGTTCCTGTCTAAACGATAAGATTGACCATCATATCAAATCTTACCCGGTAACAAATCGAAAATTACAATATCATAAAGTCAAAAGGATTATGTAAGAGTTTGAATTCTCCATCTCTATAGGCGATGTATCCTAGAGATTTCAAGCAAGGTCTTGTACTAAATATATCAATATATACGCTCATGACATACACCTGGAGAATCTCCATTCTCAATGATTGAGACGCGCCACCACATCTCATATTTCAGTGTCATGCATAATAACCTGTCATAATTCTAGCTATAATATACTAGTTATAGGTTAAGTGCTCAATTTAAGAAATTGCTAAATTAGATCACATCTCCATACAAGTAACACATCACAGTGCATAATCTAACAATATAATTTTAAAGGATATTATAACAATTATAAATAAATAAAAATATCCACATAATAAAGTATTAAGTGTAACTATAAAATTTTATTAATATTCAACTAATATTACATGAATTGTAATGATGTTTAAGGACATATAACTACTTTAGCACACACATCATGGACCTACTTATTTGGCACTTGTATCTAGATGTTGTGGTCCCACCATTTTGTCTATTAGGTAGATTGTGGTAGAAATTCAAGATGGTAGGTAAACTATTGCTCTGGTGTGAGGACCAACCAAAAGAGAAAAAAGAAAAATAAATCTAAATTAAATACCAGTCCATGGCCTTTTTTCTTCCACTCCCCCCTCCAGAGGTTAGAGACTCAATGGATCAAAAAATTTGAAAACTCTTTGACTTGGAGGTATATTCACAGTAATCATCAGTGTCTAATATATTTATTTGTTTTAAAGGCTAAAATACAGGAAACCTTTCTTACTTTTGCCCGAAAAGTTGGAAATCCCTTCAAACTTGAGAAACATGAACGTTACCCATAAATTTAACACTGTTAGCTTTTGAGGTGTATATTTCCTAAAATGCCCCTAGACCCTTTCTCACCCAAATTGTTCATCTTTCTTCTTTATAATTTTTATCTTTCCAAACTTTTTTTTAATTATTTCTTTCTAAAATCTCTAATTCAAAACATCACCCTACTTTTTCTTTACTTTTTCTTTAGTCATCCAAAAAAATGTGTATGGATTCAATAAAGTATGGATTTGAAAATTACAGAAAAAAGAAGAGAATATTAGGCTACTCAATTGAATATATTAAATGGTGTTTTGGCATTAAAAAAATCTTATGGTTGGAAAACCTAACACTGTAGGGCCACTTGGCACGTGGAATGTAAGATTACATGGAATCTTCACATTCCTTAGAATGTGATGACGAGGCATTTTCTAATACACAGTTCCGTTGTAAATATTTTCCGTATTTATGAATAAATGTTTCCCCAAAATTTTTCTATAAAAAATTCATTTTCCTATTCCTAATAATTTTCATTTTATTTCATATATTTTTCTATTAATCTCCTAATTGTTTCTTCTATTTTACCCTAACCGGTTAATTTTAGTTTTAAACTTAAAACCCTAATTCTTTTACCCTAATCCAAACCTAAACCCAACCCGGCCGATTCTTTCCCTCTCTCATTTATTTTCTTCTCTCTATGGCCCGGCCCGGCCCATTAACCCTTTTCCTAACCTAAACCTAAACCCAAAACCTAACCCTTTTATTTTTCCTAATTCTTATTTCCTAACCCAAGCCCAAGCCCACAACTGCCCCAGACCCGACCCGACCTACCCGACCCGACCCAACTTCCCCAGCTCCCTCTTCTTCTTCTCCCTCTCCTTCTTTCCCGTCTCTCTTTCCCCCACGACCCACTCCTCCTCACCCCTACGTTCTCGCCCCATGTCCTCCCCTCCCCCGCGCTAACCACGAAGCCGGTCCCCAACGACGACGACGACGAAGCCTACGTCCCCGCTTCCTACTCCGCACGACCCGCTCCTGCAACAGCCTCGATAACGAACCCCACGATCACCGCCACCTTCTCACCATCTCTCCCACGCAAACCTTAGCTACCATCCCCACTGACAACCTCCCATCCCACGACACATACCACTTCATCACCATCTCCTCCACCAACCTCCGAGCTTCCCTCTCTTCCCCTCTCACCTCCCTCCTCCTCCGACCGCGAGGACCCCCACCTCAACCTCGTGACCACCTTCGCTCACCATCATCGCCACTACACTCATATCAAGCTCCTCATGAGCACCTTCACCACCCACCGACACTTTCGCCGAGACCCATCGGAACCCACGACTCCAACCCTATCGCCTTCGCCGCCTCCAACCCGGGCTCCTTGCCACCATCTTCACCTTACCCCGGCATCTCATCTCCTCTTTCTCCGTCGAGATCACCAGCGAGCCACCACCTCGCAGCTGCAACTGTACCCTTGTCTCCTTCCCGAGCCTTCACCTCATCACCACTACCTATTGCACTGTTGGGTTACCCTTGCACCTAGTCTAGGGTTTGGTAGCATCACTCATACCATTTTAAAATTTAGAGAGGTGAAAAGCTAACTAACCATGAATCTTGCTAGAATTTCTAGAGTAACAAGTTTGTATCACATACAAATAAGTAAAGAGAAGAGGATTACAACCTTTGTAGTCCGTTCCTTCGCTTCATAAGTTCCGTGTTGAGGTCCCTTCGCTGCGATCAACATGAACTCCGACTCTCTAGTGGCTCCATCAGGTAAATGAGACACCTTGCTTATAGTCTTCATGATCCAAGATGATCTACCTTGAAAAATCTCAAACCCAAGCTAACACTTCAGTAAACAAATTATTAGAGAAGTGAACACCCTAATCTAAGTGGCTAGAATAGATGAGGATGATGAAGTAGGAATTTTGCTCTCTTTTGTTTTCAAATTCTCACACTTTATTCATCACAAATGAAAAGCTAGTGAAGGTTTTCTTTCAAGAGAATGAAGAAGAAGAAGATGAATATCCTTTTGTCATGAATAATGAATTATTGTAGTGGTTAACAATCCAACCATGAGTTAAGCATGAAGGATTAACCCTTGTTGAGAATGAACTAGAGTTAATGGTTTGGATTGGGTTAAAAAAAATCTTCACAAAATATCAAGCTAAAGACAAAGTCAAAGCTTCATGGAAGATTCATGCCAAAGCTAACCCTAATCCAAACCCTAACCAAGTTTAAACCCTAAACCTTTGTTAAATTTATAACCCTAACTTGGTACAATATTATATATCACATATACAATATATTTTGTAACAAAAGAAAATAATACAATTAACATATATCGCATATATATCAATGTATTATCCCGTGAGAAAATGAATCAATAAAGCGAGCTTATATTAGTTAACATAATGTAATATATCACATATATAATTATACATTAAATTATCGAATCAACACTTGATCCGACAATACGGCTATATTGCATATAACCGACTAATATAACATGTACCGATTCATCGAATCAACACTTGATCCGATGACCCGGCTATATCACATATACCCGGCCGATATCTCATATCGCGAAAATAGAATACGGTATTTCATATCATATTATTCTCGGTCCCGCACAGATCACATATATGCTCCTACTCCGTTTTGCCTGAGCCAGGAAATCTCTGTGTAGGACTCTAAAGAATCGTCAATACGCCGGCAGTAGGTGATGATCATATCAAACACCCACAAGCTGCAAGCGGTCAGCTAAACGTAACAACCACCCAGGTATTGAGCGATCAGAAGATCAACAAGCAAGCCTGTACATTCTCCTATAAATCCAGTCAGTAACACTACCGTACAGTCCGGTCTCTTTGTCTGATATGTCGCATATCAAGTCTAGGGGTGGTAAACGTTAGACCCCAGTAACCGATAAGTCGTGTCGATGTGAGGCTTATAACAGGTCGAGAAACTACTGATAACTCTTACCAGTAGCACTCCATATCAGCCCTGGCTAGGGACTACCAGTTATAGCCAATCGAACACAGCACAACATCAACTCCCTATACCGGGAGAGACGAAACCCCTCCTATCGCTCATTGCCTCCATGTGATTTGGAACTGTACCTAAAATCCACCGTTTTGCACGCCCTCTTGGACGTGGTAAGGTGGAAATCAAAGCACAATGGGAATCACACAAGACTCTATGACGATCTCGGGTCTACAGACTAACCTGTACCAGTGTCACCGGAGAACTGCTATCTGACGATATGTATAATACCATCTAGGAGTTCTCGGCGAGTCCGTTCAGTGTACCCAGTCTCTACTGAGCACCCGTACACCATCTTTGATGTCAAACACCGATGGATATGGGATCATCCATCGCCCATCATATGGGTCAAGATGCGTATACGCTAGTCTACTCTGGTGTATCGATGCCCTGTCTCGATACACCCTCGACTAGGAACAGTTATAGGATGTACTCGTTGACTACCCTGGGCCCACTAGTATGATCTCATCATAGTCCCAGTAGTCGAGTACACATCCTAAGGGCTTTATCAACATGTGAGAGCAAGACAATAAACCAATACAAGTCAACATGTTAAGATAAAGTGAAACCAAATAGCATAATATCATGTCGAGCAAGAAAGTCCTCTCTATATATATCCAAGCATCCACTATAATATACATCATATGTACAACAATGGCCTCTAGGGCATATATATAACTAACAATCTCCCACTTGCACTAAGGCCAGTTGTTATAGTATCTCATACCCAACATCCCGAAAAGTCTCTCAAACTGTATCTAGGGAATGGCCTTCGTGAGTGGATCCGCAGTGTTGTCCTTCGTGTCAACTCTCCTGACCTCGATCTCGCGGCGATAAACTATCTCCTGGATCAGGTGATACCGCCTCAGAATATGTCTGGACTTCTGATGGGACCTGGGTTCCTTGGCTAAAGCCACAGATCCATTGTTATCACAATACAAAGGTATTGGATGCTCAATGGAAGGAACCACACCAAGTTCAGTGATGAACTTCTTCATCCAGACAGCCTCTTTGGCAGCATCGTTGGCAGCGATGTATTCAGCCTCCATCGTCGAGTGTGCCACGGTTTCTTTCTTAGAACTCTTCCAACAAACCGCCCCTCCATTCAGGGTAAAGACAAATCCCGAGTGCGACTTAGAGTCGTCCTTATCACTTTGGAAGCTTGAATCGGTAAAGGACTCCACTTGGAGTTCTCCGTTACCATACACCAAGAACATCTCCTTAGTCCTTCTCAAGTATTTGAGAATGTTCTTCACAGCTGTCCAGTGACTCTCTCCATGATCTGCTTGATACCTACTCATTACACTTAGTGAGTATGCTACATCAGGTCTGGTATATAGCATCGCGTACATGATAGAGCCTACTGCCGAAGCATAGGGTATCCCTTGCATGCGAGCTCTCTCCAAATCAGTCTTGGGAGACATCTCTTTGGAGAGAGTGAGTCCAGAGATCGTGGGTTGGTTTCTACGCTTGGATTCTTCCATACTAAACCTCTTTAGTATGGTGTCAATGTACCTGGATTGGGATAATGCCAGTATCCGTTTAGATATATCTCTATAGATCCTAATTCCCAAAATGCAGGAGGTATCACCTAGATCTTTCATTGAGAATCACTGTGATAAGAAGAGCTTGACCGAGTGCAGCATAGGAACATCATTTCCTATCAAGAGTATGTCATCCACGTACAATACGAGGAAGACAACCTTACTCTCTGCAACCTTCTTGTAAATACAAGGTTCATCTACATTTTTTATGAAGTCAAACTCTTTGACTACAACATCAAAGCAGATGTTCCAACTCCGCGATGCCTGCTTCAACCCGTAGATGGATTTAAGCAGCTTGCACACCTTTCCGCTGCTCCTACTATCTACGAAGCCCTCTGGCTGAGTCATGTACACGCACTCCTCTAAATCACCATTTAGAAAGGCGGTCTTAACATCCATCTGCCAGATTTCGTAGTCATGGTATACAGCAATGGCAAGTAAGATCCGGATGGACTTAAGCATAGCCACTGGAGAAAAGGTTTCGTCATAATCCATACCTGGTCGTTGACGAAAACCCTTTACAATAAGTCTAGCTTTGAAAGTCTCCACTTTTCCATCTACACCAAGTTTCTTCTTAAAGATCCACTTTCTCCCAATGGGTTTTACCCCTTCAGGAGCAATTTCCAAAGTCCATACTTTGTTGGTGTACATGGATTCCATCTCAGATCGCATTGCATCCAGCCACTTCACAGATTCCCCACTCGTGATGGCCTGCTCGAAGCTAGTCGAGTCATAATCTTCCATGATACAATCCTCACTCCTACCATCAATGAGAAAACCGTAGTATCTCTCAGGTGGATGAGGAACCCTGCTAGATTGGCGAAGAGGCTGGGGTTCGTCGGGAACTACTGAATCCTCTGGTTCCACCAAATCATCTGTCGTAGTTTGTGTTGCTAGAACTTCTTCCAGTTCTACCTCATTGCCACTAATTTGTTTCATAAGAAAACCTTTTTCTAAGAAGGTGGCATGTCGAGAAACAAACACTTTTTGTTCCTCGGGGTGGTAGAAGATATACCCTTGTGAATTTTTGGGATATCCTACTTACTTGCACAAGACGGACCTTGCCTCGAGTTTTTCTGGATTGTACCTTTTAACATAGGCCGGACAGCCCCATATCTTAACATACTTAAAAGATGGTCTCTTCCCCTTCCATATCTTATATGGAGTGGTAGGCACTGATTTGGTGGGATCCATATTCAATAGGTGTATGGATGTCTTAAGCGCATACACCCAGAAGGAAATAGGCTGTTAGTTGTATGTATGCCCTAGAGGCCATTGCTGTACATACGATGTATATTGTAATGGATGCTTGGACATATATAGGGAGGACTTTCTTGCTCGACATGATAGTATGCTATCTGGTTGTACTTTATCTTAACATGTACTCTGATTTTCTCTATGTTACATGTTGATAAAGCCCTTAGGATATGTACTCGACTACTGGGACTATGATGAGATCATACTAGTGGGGCCACGGTAGTCGACGAGTACATCCTATAACTGTTCCTAGTCGTGGGTGTATCAAGACAGGGCATCGATACACCAGAGTAGACTAGCGTATACGCATCTTGACCCATATGATGGGCGATGGATGATCCCGTATCCATCGGTGTTTGACATCAAGGATGGTGTACGGGTGCTCAGTGGAGACTGGGTACACTGGACGGACTCGCCGAGAACTCCCAGATGGTATTATACCTCACGTCAGATGGCAGTTCTCCGGTGACACTGGTACAGAGTAGTCTGTTGACCCGAGATCGTCATAGAGTCTTGTGTGATTCCCACTGTGCTTTGATTTCCATCATAACACGTCCAAGAGGGCGTGCAAAAAGGTGGCTTTTGGGTACAGTCCCGAATCACATGGAGGCAATGAGAGATAGGAGGGGATTCGTCTCTCCCGGTATAGGGAGTTGATGTTGTGCTGTGTTCGATTAGTTATAACCGGAAATCCCTGGCCAGGGTTGCTGAGATTTACTGGTAAGTGTTATCAGTAGTTTCTCGAACTGTTATAGACCTCATATCGACACGACTTATCAAGCTACTGGGGTCTGACGTTTACCACCCCTAGGAGAGATATGCGACATATCAGACGACGAGACCGGACTGTACGGGAGTGTTACTGTTTGGATTCACAGGAGAATGTATAGGCTTGCTTGTTGATCTTCTGAGCGCTCAATACCTGGGTAGCTGTTACGTTTAGCTGAACGCTTGCAGCTTGTGGGTGTTTGATATGATCATCACCTACTGCCGGCGTATTGACGATTCTTTAGAGTCCTACACAGAGGTTTCTTGGCTCAGGCAAAACGGAGTAGGTGCACATATGTGATATGTGCGGGACCGAGGATAATACGATATGAGATACCGTATTCTATTCTCGCGATATTTGATATCAGCCGGGTCATCGGATCAAGTGTTGATTCGATGAATCGGTACGGATCAATATTAGTCGGTTATATGCGATATAGCCGGATTGTCGGATCAAGTGTTGATTCGATAATTTAATATATAATAATATATATGATATATTAAATTACTGTAACCCTTCGAAAACCGTTTAGGCAGTTTTTCGGTAATCGGCTATTTTTTCAGCTTTTTCCGTAAAAAGTCAAAATAGATATTTTTCATTATAGACTTAATTATACAAAATTTAGATAAGATATTACTATAAATTGGTCACTAAAATGTTACTTAAAATTTTCTAGTTAATTAAAAAAAATTTCCTTAATTAATTATTTTTAATATTATTTTAAGCTTTTAAAAATACATTTAATTAGTGATAAATACAAATTTAATTAGGTAAATTTCATAATTAGGAATCTTTATAAGCTAAAATTTAGTGTTAATAAAATTTTATCAAGACTTTTCAAAGTTTTTGTTCTATGGTTTAAAATTTCATTCAAAAATGGCTTAAAATGGGGTTTTTTGTGTAAAAGTTGATGTGATAGTCATTAATTGAGCTTGGGAAAGGCTTTTTGTGTAGAATTTTCTACACCATTCACACACACACACCCTCCTCTACCTCAGGTTGAGCTCAACCTGCTGCAAACCCCATTTCCCTCTCTCCTTCTTGCTTCAAAAATCATGAAAAAATCAACAAAATCCACCGAAATCAACACATTTCTTCACAAATTCAAACCATAATCCTATTCCACCTATTTCCAATCCTAATTTTCTTTAAAACAAGGTGAAAGGAGGCATCTTTCAAGGTCAAGTGCAAGTTAGGGTTCAACTTGTAAGGTATAATTCTTATCTAATGTTCAAATTGTGGTTTAAAATTGCTAGATTTAGTAGTTTTAGTGTGTAATTTGGTTATGAATTCTTGTTTAGGAAATTCTATGTAACAATTAGGAAAAAAAGCTAGAAATAAATAAATGTAATTAAATTAAGAATAAGGTAATAAATCATAAAATGGTTAAAATCAAATATGTCAACCTTCATAAGTTATATGTAATACAAATTAAATTAGAATTTTTGAATGTAATATAAATAAGTTATAAGGGTTTTAATGATATTTTTAGCTTCATTTTAACAAAATAGGTGTTTTATAATAAGTATAGTTGTGAGGGGTTAAATTGCAAAGTTAAGTTTTTATGCAAATAGGGTATTGTCAAGGGTTTAAGTGAATAAAGGATATCATTTCAGATCTGAAAATAAATTCAAAATAAAACAAAAGGAAAATGGGAGATAATGCAAAACCACCTCAAGCTTCTTGCCACCCTCTCATCTCCACCTCCTCCTTGCATGGAACATGCACCCTCAAGCTCATGATACCTCCACCTTACCTTATCCCTTCCTCCTCCCACATATATAAATCATTTCAGTTCTGAAACTTAAATTAAACTCAAAGGAAATTATAAGAAAAGAAAAGTAAAAGGGAAAAAGAAAAACAAGAGGAAGAAGAAGATGATGAGGAGCTTGTTCATGGAGATTGTTCATCCTCAAGCTAAGAGGAGTTGATTGATCAAGAAGGGTTATTCCTACAACAAATAGGAAGGTAAAATTCTAAATCACAGTAGGTAATTAAGCTCTGTAGTTTAGTTAAGTATAGTTTAGATAAGTTACACAATATCGTATTTTAGCAAAATTAGAGTCTGTTAATATCTGCTTTAATCTGGAATATAAATAAATAAATTCAACAGAGTAGAAATGATGTAGGAATCAAATAGAACACACCACAAGAAGACGGAGGCAGGGGGCCGGTTTTGGGCCGGCGACAAAAGGGTTTTGGCCGGCGTCGCCGGCCATGTGGGAAGCTTTGGGGGTTTGGTTTTATGGGTAGTCTACAGTATACAATTTAGGCTAATTTGGTACTGTTGATTTAAATTAGTTTCACTATAGTTAAAATCTGGGATGATATATCGGAAAAGGAATCGTAAAACGTTAAAAACGACACGACTAAATCATGTCGCGTTTTAAATTCTGAAACAGTGTAGATTTGGGTTAAAATCCAGCAAGACTAAGTGTTTAATAACTTGATATAATCTAATAGTAGATAACTAGTAAGTAGGATAGCGTGTTTCTATTTCCGTTATATCGGAATAGTCGTTTTGCTTATACACGTAACTTTGCATATTTAGACGCGGATACGAGAAATACGGAAGCCGCGAGGAAAGGGAAAGGATTAGCGATTCCGGAGTAGATTCGACTTTTCCGGTGAGTAGACTAAACATCTACCGGGGAATTTTGTAAAGATGGCGTGTTTCGCCCGTGGTTTTACTTAATGTGATATTCATATCATCATGTTTAAATGTTAGAATTTCATGCATTAAAATATGTGTATATTGCTTAGTTGTTAGAACACTTCACAAGTATCGACGAGTCATGCCACGTGCACATCTTATATGCTACACACACCTCGTCGATATTGCCATGTTACATACACTTAAATATCATACTTGTTAAAATAGATGATATAGTATTTCACATATCTAATGTAGTGGTAGATTGCATCATTGACATCCGGTTACCTTATGCGTATTTTGGTGTTATACATGAGATAATTACAGAATTGAGGATTTATGGTTTTGAGTTTTGAATACTATTGCATAAATCCAGTGTTTTTATGATTGATGTGTCATGTCCACCATAAGATGATTTCTGTTTTGGTTTTATTCCGGACCGAGTGGGGGAGATATACGGTCGCGGATTTACGCTATCCATACTGAGTGGGGGAGATATACAGTTGGATACATGGTGGATCCGGTCGAGACCGAGGGGCAGGATAGCCGTATTGAGACGGGGGATCCTAGCGAGGTTACTCGATACCGGGTTGGTTATAGAAATACGGCGTGTATCTAGAGGATAACGACCGATATTATAAGTATAGGATCATTCGGGGAATGATGCCTATAAGAAATGAAGATTTTGTGTCGTTGATGGACACCGAGAAATGATTTACTTGAGTTGTGATTTCAGAAGTATAATGAGATTTATTGTTGGATTTCACATATACTCATATATCATATTGATTCATATTCAGTAGCATGATTGTCATAATTACTTTATTCGCCGTTATATGTTAGTCGTATTCACTGAGTTGGCAACTCATCCCCGTTGTGCCACAGTTCCTTGCAGGGATAGAGTGGACGGGTAGCTGCGAGGCAGGATCACTTTTGCAGTCGTATTTCATCTTTTGATCGGTAGGTTACATGTGTAGTAACCTCCCTTTTGGGTTTTGTACTTTTGTATCTAGAAAGACTCCATCAGACTTGTATTTTGACTTAGAAATGAGAGATGGTATGTATATGTACAGTTGAGATCGGTTGATCAGTTTCATAGCTTCTTTCTTTATGAGATTCAGTGATGTTCTATATGTTTATTGTTAATATTGTTGATTCCAACCCGGAATGCAACTAAACTTAACCTTATTAATTGTTTAATGATTTAAATTCATAACTTGAGATTTTTACTTAAAAAACTAAATTTTCATAAATAATTCCGAAATAAGGTATTTTGATCTTGGTTTTTGGCTTACTTGGACTTGTGCATATCTTTAGATATGATACAATCTAAGTGCCTGTCACATCCAAACTTGGGTCGTGACAAAGTTGGTATCAGAGCTTAGGAGTAACCTTACGGAATTCAGTAAGGGATTTCAATAGGTTGATGTAAGTCTGAGAGTTAGGATGACCTCGGGGTTTGATGGAGTAGGTGAATTAGGACGAATGCAGTACCGTACGTATGTTCCGCGGCATATTTACGTTATCGTATTCAGCCTAACTAACCTTAGGATGTTTATCTTGATCTATTCTTCCGTTGATTCTCCGTTATTGATTGCTTCTGTTCCCACACCTTATCAACTCTCGTTTCTTGTTCCAGTTGCTATGGCTACGCGGGCTAGGCGAGCCGCAGCCAGGAATGCAGCTAGGGCGAGTCTGCCTGTGACGACGACTGGTACACCGGACGTTCCGGCGGTGCATGAGCATGTTGATCCTCCTCCTCCAGATCGCATGACTAGGATTGAGGAGGGTATGTTGGGATTATAGCAAGTGGTAGGACAGTTAGCTGAGACCACTCGAGCTTTGAGATCAGATCCAGCACCGACCGTAGCAGAGTCCGAGGTACAGCCTACACAGACGGTAGCGCCAGAAGATACGAGAGTGATGGAGGTATCACTTGCAGAGTTTATGAGATTGAGACCCCCGGTATTTACAGGGACCGATGTGGCGGAAGATCCTCAATCTTTTCTTGATAGGATGGCGAGAATTGGCAGATCATTGCAATGTTCTGATGCGAGGTCAGTTGAGCTGACTAGTTTTCGTTTGGAGGGACTTGCACAGGAGTGGTGTGAGTCGATGGAAAGAGGGCGAGCTACAAATCTTCCTCCGATGACGTGGACCGAGTTTTCTACATCTTTCTTGCCAGATTTCTTCCCCAGAGTGTGAGGGACGCTAGAGCTAGCAGTTTCGAAGCGTTGAGGAAATCAGCAAGTATGTCAGTAGCAGATTATGACTTACGATTCACCCAGCTGTCGCGATATGCCCCATACTTAGTACCTACAGAGGAGCTTCGGGTGAAAAGGTTCCTAAGGAGTTTGGACACACAGTTGTATCTGGCGATAGGCTCCCAGCATTTTGATACATATGCACAGGCCATGGATGCGGCGATACGAGTAAAGGAGCGTTTGAGCCAGTCAGGAGTCGTTCCGGAGCCAAAGAGGAGTAGACCATTCGTGCCGACAAATAGACAGTTTGGCCGAGGTAGAGGGTTCTATCCAGGCAGATATACTCCAGGCTGCAGTGTTGGACGAGGTTGGACACAGGGCCAGATGTTCAGTTCTTATCCTGGTGATCAGAGACCACCATCTACCTGTTATAGTTGTGGACTTCCCGGACACTTTGCGCAAGATTGTAGATCTCAGGGCGGGACCGTTGCTCCACAGGCTGTTTTACCCCTTCCACCTCCTACACCGATGGCTTTACTTCCTCCCCCAGTTGGCGCTACACGCCAGGCAGTTGCACCATGAGGTCGAGGCTATGCAGGACGTGCTCAGAGAGGTAGAGGAGATCGAGGTAGAGGACGACAGGATGCGGGCAGGGGCCAGGCACGGATTTTTGCGCTGACTCCACAGGATGCCCAGGCATCAAATGCAGTCGTGACAGGTACTCTTACAATATGCTCATTAGAGGCACATGTCTTATTTGATCCCGGTTCTACACATTCTTATGTATCGTCACGATTCGCACTTTTATTGGGGAAGGAGTCGTCATTGTTAGAGTTACCTTTGGTAGTGATTACTCCAGTTGGAGATTCCTTTATAGCTCGGCACGTATTCAGATCGTGTTCGGTGCGTATTGGTAATATAGATTCGCTAGTTGATCTGATTCTCCTGGACATGTTGGATTTTGATATACTTCTTGGGATGGATTGGTTAGCCGCTGGTCATGCCTATGTAGATTGTAGAGGAAAAGCGGTTAGATTCTGTTTTCCAGGTGAACCGGTGTTTGTTGTGCAGGGGGATTACAAGTTAACCCCTGTCAACATGATTTCTGCTTTTGGTGCGAGGCGGCTATTGAAGAAGGGTTGTCATGGGTTCTTGGCCTTTATTCAGGACATAGGGGTCGCTGAAGTTCCATTGGACCAAATCCCGATCATACGAGAATTTCCTGAAGTATTTCCTGCTGAGTTACCAGGATTGCCACCTGATCGAGATATTGAATTCTGTATCGATTTGATTCCGGGTGCAGGGCCTATTTCTATACCACCATATCGAATGGCACCGACGGAATTGAAAGAACTCAAAGGCCAGTTGCAAGAATTGTTAGATAGAGGACTTGTTCGTCCTAGTGTTTCACCATGGGGAGCTCCTGTGTTATTTGTAAAGAAGAAGGACGGTAGTATGAGAATGTGCATCGACTACCGACAGCTGAATCGCGTCACTGTGCGAAACAGGTATCCATTACCACGAATAGATGACTTGTTCGATCAGTTGCAAGGAGCCGGATTCTTCTCAAAGATTGACTTGAGGTCAGGATATCATCAGTTGAGGGTTCGGAAGGACGATATTCCGAAGACGGCGTTTCGTACGAGATATGGGCATTATGAATTTCTGGTGATGTCGTTCGGACTCACCAATGCTCCAGCAGCTTTTATGGATATGATGAACCGTATCTTTAGATCATTTATCGATCGGTTTATTATAGTATTCATAGATGATATTCTTGTATATTCTCGGAGTCAGACGGAGCACGAGCAGCATTTACGTATCACGTTGCAGACCTTGAAAGAGCATCAGTTGTATGCAAAGTTTTCTAAGTGTGCTTTTTGGCTCGATAGTGTGGAGTTCTTGGGTCACATAGTTACAAGAGAAGGTATATGCGTAGACCCAAAGAAGATTGAAGCGGTACAACACTGGCCCAGGCCTATGTCAGTTACGGAGGTTCGGATTTTCTTAGGTCTGGCAGGTTATTACAGACGCTTCGTACAGGATTTCTCAAGGATAGCGGCACCTTTGACAGGATTGACTAGGAAGGAAGTTCCTTTTCAGTGGACAGATGCGTGTGAGCAGAGTTTCCAACAGTTGAAGACGCGTTTGACGACTGCACCTGTATTATCTTTACCTTCCGGGTCAGGGGGTTTCGTTGTGTATTGCGATGCTTCTAGAGTGGGCTTAGGCTGTGTGTTGATGCAACACGGCAAAGTAATAGCATATGCTTCTCGGCAGTTGAAGAGGCATGAACAAAACTACCCCACTCATGATCTAGAGATGGCTGCTGTAGTTTTCGCATTGAAGATTTGGAGACATTACCTGTATGGAGAAACGTGTCAAATCTTTACAGATCATAAAAGTTTAAAGTATATCTTTCAACAGAAGGATCTGAACCTCAGGCAGCGTAGATGGATGGAACTGGTGAAAGATTACGACTGTGAGATTTTGTACCATCCAGGCAAAGCAAATGTTGTAGCAGATGCCTTAAGCCGGAGGCCTGGGGGTAAATTATCTCATTTGAGCATTTTGCAGAGACAATCTTCTACAGACTGGCAGATCTTATGTGATAGTCGTATACAGTTTGAGTTTACGTCGGCAGGAGGCCAGTTAGCACATGTTCGCACCAGACCTCAGCTATTGGATCGTATTCGAGATGCGCAGCCTACAGATACTCGCATGATGGAGATTATGGATCATGTTAGGCAGGGCAAGGAGACGGAGTTCGTGATTGATGATCATGGAGTATTACGTTTTAGGACTCGTCTCTGTGTGCCAGATTCTGACGGATTGAGGCGTGAGATTTTGGAGGATGCCCACAGATCAGTATACAGTATTCATCCTGGTTCCACCAAAATGTATCGTGATTTGAAGGATAATTATTGGTGGGAAGGAATGAAGAAGGATGTTACGGATTTTGTTTCACGATGCTTGACTTGTCAGCAAGTCAAAGCAGAACATCAGAGGCCAGCCGGAGAGCTGCAACCCTTACCCATTCCAGAATGGAAATGGGAACAGATTTCCATGGATTTTGTGGTGGGTCTACCCAGGACTAGCAGAGGGTATGATTCCATTTGGGTGATTGTAGACAGGCTGACGAAGGCCGCTCATTTTCTTCCAGTGAAGACGACATATGGATTTGCTCAGTATGCACAGGTTTATATCGATGAGATTGTACGTCTACATGGAGTGCCGAAATGCATAGTATCAGATCGAGGTACCCAGTTCACGAGCAGGCTATGGCAGAAACTTCAGGACGCTCTTGGTACACGATTGAGTTTTAGTACAGCCTTCCACCCACAGACAGACGGTCAGTCGGAGCGGACCATTCAGATACTAGAGGATATGCTTCGGGCTTGTAGCCTAGATTTCGGTGGTAGTTGGGATCGTCACCTACCTTTGGTAGAATTCTCATATAACAACAGCTTTCAAGAGACGATCCAGATGGCACCCTTTGAAGCTTTGTATGGAAGGAAATGTAGATCACCTGTTTGCTGGACGAAACTTAGTGAAAGTGGTATATTGGGACCGCAGATAGTACAGGAAACTACAGAGAAGATTCACTTGATACGAGATAGAATGAAAGCGGCTCAATGCAGACAGAAGTCATATGCAGATCGAAGACGACGCAAACTCGAGGTTGATGTGGGAGATCATGTGTTCCTTCGAGTATCTCCAATGAAGGGTGTGATGCGCTTCGGGAAGAAAGGGAAGCTCAGCCCCAGATATGTTGGACCTTACGAGATTTTAGAGAGAGTGGGCGCTGTGGCTTATCGGTTAGCACTTCCACCTGGTTTTCTCGACGTACATCCAGTGTTCCATGTTTCGATGCTTCGCAGATATCTTCACGATCCATCTCATGCGATCCAGCATCAGACTCTACAGCTTGAGCCAGATCTATCCTTCACAGTGCAGCCAGTAGCTATTCTGGACAGGCAGGCAAAGCAACTACGATCAAGGATACTGCCATCTGTAAAGGTTCTCTGGCAAGGAAAGGATCGCGAGGAGATTACTTGGGAGACGGAGGACGCAATGCGAAAGAAATTTCCACATCTTTTCGTAGGTATGTCTAGTAATTATTTAAATTCGGGGACCGAATTTTCTTAAGGGGGGAATATTGTAACAATTAGGAAAAAAAGCTAGAAATAAATAAATGTAATTAAATTAAGAATAAGGTAATAAATCATAAAATGGTTAAAATCAAATATGTCAACCTTCATAAGTTATATGTAATACAAATTAAATTAGAATTTTTGAATGTAATATAAATAAGTTATAAGGGTTTTAATGATATTTTTAGCTTCATTTTAACAAAATAGGTGTTTTATAATAAGTATAGTTGTGAGGGGTTAAATTGCAAAGTTAAGTTTTTATGCAAATAGGGTATTGTCAAGGGTTTAAGTGAATAAAGGATATCATTTCAGATCTGAAAATAAATTCAAAATAAAACAAAAGGAAAATGGGAGATAATGCAAAACCACCTCAAGCTTCTTGCCACCCTCTCATCTCCACCTCCTCCTTGCATGGAACATGCACCCTCAAGCTCATGACACCTCCACCTTACCTTATCCCTTCCTCCTCCCACATATATAAATCATTTCAGTTCTGAAACTTAAATTAAAACTCAAAGGAAATTATAAGAAAAGAAAAGTAAAAGGGAAAAAGAAAAACAAGAGGAAGAAGAAGATGATGAGGAGCTTGTTCATGGAGATTGTTCATCCTCAAGCTAAGAGGAGTTGATTGATCAAGAAGGGTTATTCCTACAACAAATAGGAAGGTAAAATTCTAAATCACAGTAGGTAATTAAGCTCTGTAGTTTAGTTAAGTATAGTTTAGATAAGTTACACAATATCGTATTTTAGCAAAATTAGAGTCTGTTAATATCTGCTTTAATCTGGAATATAAATAAATAAATTCAACAGAGTAGAAATGATGTAGGAATCAAATAGAACACACCACAAGAAGACGGAGGCAGGGGGCCGGTTTTGGGCCGGCGACAGAAGGGTTTTGGCCGGCGTCGCCGGCCATGTGGGAAGCTTTGGGGGTTTGGTTTTATGGGTAGTCTACAGTATACAATTTAGGCTAATTTGGTACTGTTGATTTAAATTAGTTTCACTGTAGTTAAAATCTGGGATGATATATCGGAAAAGGAATCGTAAAACGTTAAAAACGACACGACTAAATTATGTCGCGTTTTAAATTCTGAAACAGTGTAGATTTGGGTTAAAATCCAGCAAGACTAAGTGTTTAATAACTTGATATAATCTAATAGTAGATAACTAGTAAGTAGGATAGCGTGTTTCTATTTCCGTTATATCGGAATAGTCGTTTTGCTTATACACGTAACTTTGCATATTTAGACGCGGATACGAGAAATACGGAAGCCGCGAGGAAAGGGAAAGGATTAGCGATTCCGGAGTAGATTCGACTTTTCCGGTGAGTAGACTAAACATCTACCGGGGAATTTTGTAAAGATGGCGTGTTTCGCCCGTGGTTTTACTTAATGTGATATTCATATCATCATGTTTAAATGTTAGAATTTCATGCATTAAAATATGTGTATATTGCTTAGTTGTTAGAACACTTCACAAGTATCGACGAGTCATGCCACGTGCACATCTTATATGCTACACACACCTCGTCGATATTGCCATGTCACATACACTTAAATATCATACTTGTTAAAATAGATGATATAGTATTTCACATATCTAATGTAGTGGTAGATTGCACCATTGACATCCGGTTACCTTATGCGTATTTTGGTGTTATACATGAGATAATTACAGAATTGAGGATTTATGGTTTTGAGTTTTGAATACTATTGCATAAATCCAGTGTTTTTATGATTGATGTGTCATGTCCACCATGAGATGATTTCTGTTTTGGTTTTATTCCGGACCGAGTGGGGGAGATATACGGTCGCGGATTTACGCTATCCATACTGAGTGGGGGAGATATACAGTTGGATACATGGTGGACCCGGTCGAGACCGAGGGGAAGGATAGCCGTATTGAGACGGGGGAGCCTAGCGAGGTTACTCGATACCGGGTTGGTTATAGAAATACGGCGTGTATCTAGAGGATAACGACCGATATTATGAGTATAGGATCATTCGGGGAATGATGCCTATAAGAAATGAAGATTTTGTGTCGTTGATGGACACCAAGAAATGATTTACTTGAGTTGTGATTTCAGAAGTATAATGAGATTTATTGTTGGATTTCACATATACTCATATATCATATTGATTCATATTCAGTAGCATGATTGTCATAATTACTTTATTCGCCGTTATATGTTAGTCGTATTCACTGAGTTGGCAACTCATCCCCGTTGTGCCACAGTTCCTTGCAGGGATAGAGTGGACGGGTAGCTGCGAGGCAGGATCACTTTTGCAGTCGTATTTCATCTTTTGATCGGTAGGTTACATGTGTAGTAACCTCCCTTTTGGGTTTTGTACTTTTGTATCTAGAAAGACTCCATCAGACTTGTATTTTGACTTAGAAATGAGAGATGGTATGTATATGTACAGTTGAGATCGGTTGATCAGTTTCATAGCTTCTTTCTTTATGAGATTCAGTGATGTTCTATATGTTTATTGTTAATATTGTTGATTCCAACCCGGAATGCAACTAAACTTAACCTTATTAATTGTTTAATGATTTAAATTCATAACTTGAGATTTTTACTTAAAAAACTAAATTTTCATAAATAATTCCGAAATAAGGTATTTTGATCTTGGTTTTTGGCTTACTTGGACTTGTGCATATCTTTAGATATGATACAATCTAAGTGCCTGTCACATCCAAACTTGGGTCGTGACATTCTAGTAAAGATTTGGTATTGTAATTAGGGTTTGTAGCATGGTTGATGGGTTTAAGTTAGGGTTTTGGCTATCTAGTGGGTTAGATCGAACGTTTATGCGTTGTTGCGATCGCTAAATCGTTAATTCGCGAGGTTTGCATCGAAATTTGTCCGTGAATGCTTACTAGGTTTTCTACGAAATTAGAATGCGATCAAATTGCGTTATGTTAGTGATATAATTAGCTTCGTATAGGACTATTAGAGTGCGCGAACGCGGGGTTTCGTCTAGTCGGGTTGTAGTTTTGTCGATTTCCCCGAAATGACGATTCTAGTTAAAGATTAGCGATTTTCGTGCGTTTTCCCGCGCACCGAGTGTATGCTATGTTTAATTCGAGAGCGTCGATAATTGTATATTAAGACTTGCATCGTTTTAGGATATGTAATCTTATGCTTGGTGTTGTGCAAATTTAGGATCGATCGGGGAAACATCGGACACGGCGCGTAAAGGCAAGGCGGTGGTCGGATCGGATTAGCGGAGATTTCAGGTGAGTAGATGTATTCATCTATGGGGGAATCGTCTGGATGGCGCGATGCGCCCCCTAATTAGGATTTCCTTATCTCTTGTAAGATTCATGTTGTTAGTTAGCTTACCCCTTCATTGACATTGCATACCCTTATAGTTAATAGTATGCTAGATTGCATGGATATCTATATGCACATATGCGATAACACTTCGTAGGACACGAACACCATTACCATTGGCATCTGTTGCACGTGCACTATTTATATGACACACGCCTTTGGAAATTGCCATGCCACGTGCACTAGAAAACCTGTTTAACTTAATATCGCCACTTGCATTCATACATTATATATGAAATTGCATAGCTTGCTTATACCTTGCATTATCATCATATTTACATAGATTCTATCCAAAATTCACATCATATACATTGATATCATAGACATTTATCATATTTAACTTGTGGACACTATGATTTTCTTGAGGATTTCAGTTTTTTCTGTGATTTCTGGATTTTTGGGGAAAACCGCAAGAATTTAACAAAAGCTTGTATTTGTCATTTTTAAAACAAAGTTGCGGTTTTCTCATGATGTATGTGTCGTCCACCATGAGTTTTCATGTTTTCTGTTGGATTTCGAGACCCGATTCGAGGAGTGGATGAACCGTCTCGGGTACATGGTGGGCCCGGTATGGTACCCCGGGGCAAGAAGATCGAGTTGTAGACGATGAGCCTGGCAGGGGAAGACTACCTACCGGTGATGTCTGGCACGGCGGATATCCGTAGGATACCGACCGTTGTCGTGAGATTTATGATATGGGCCGATCCGGACTGACGGAGCCCGATATTGAGACAGATATGATTCCTATTTGGTGTCGATGCTTGACACGGGTTTTCAGATGATTTCTTGATGATACTTAGCTATTGTACAGATATTCATTTTCTAAAAGTTAAGAATGCAGTAACCTTAACATTTAAAACACTTAAAGAGTTAGAAAAGACATTGCATACATGTTCATGCATACTAGAGATATTATATCACATATGGACATACAGGTTGTTCCGCATTGCGTGCATTCTTACGATTGCCTTACTAGATGTTATATTTACTCACGAGCTGGCAACTCACCCCCGTTGTGCCATAGTGTCTTGCAGGTCGGACCCGTCACTCTTGTAGCGGCGGCTATCTTATCATCAGCTCCTTTTGTGCAGACTCGCGACATCGCCCATAGGTGGGTTGCGAGCATATTTTATATCTTTTGCTTTATCATTGTATCTAGTATTCTCCATCTACCACTTTATATATTGTATATGCGACATAGTGATGAGACTGAGATATTTGTATATTGGTGGTTTCTTTTGGGTCGAGCTCACTTGAGCCGGCGTTGCGTTTTCTGATATTTTGGGTTTCTTCTATGCTCTTTTCTTGGTATTGCTTATATATTGCATGTGGTTGTGATCCGCCTTGGGCGAAGAGCTAGCTCCCGCTTGGGGATGCCATTTTTATGTTTACAGGTTTATTATCTTGTTGTACCCATTTTGGGGGATAGAAAATACAGGGGAGACTCTGCCGAAATTTCCGGAAATTTATGATGTTTTTAAAAAGGGATTCTTTGCAACTTAATTGATTTAAAAACCGTTTTCATTTAAGGTTTTCCTTCACTCTCTTTGATTTTGGTTTAGATTTTTCTGGGCTTTGGCTGACTTAGGTTACGGCACGCCTTTAGACGTCTCGTAATCTAAGTGCCAGTCGCGTTCCGTACTTTCGGGTCGTGACAAAGTTGGTATCAGAGCGTAGGTTTTACCTTCCTGAGTGTAGGACGACCTTGGTAGATGGAGTAGGTGACTTAAGCAGAGTGGCGTAGCGTGGGTATGATCCGCGGCATACTTACAATACGGTACTCCGCCTAAGTAACCTTAGGACGTAATTTCTTGTATTTCCTTTCTTGATTCCTTGCATTCCTTGATTCAATTGCAATGTCCTTATCAGTCCTGTTTCTTATTCCAGCTTCGATGCCGCCAAAGACTACGAGAGCTCAGCGGGCTGCCGCTAGGGATGAGATTCGAGCGGGCCCGTCTGAGGCGAGGATCGAGCGGGATGATACGCCTACCCCTCAGGGTCATATTGATCTGCCTTATCCAGACCGTATTGCCAGATTAGAGGCCGGCATGCTAGAGTTGCAACAGATGATGGGATCTTTAGTTGAGTCCAGTCGGGCTCAGAGATTCGAGGACATTCCTTCCACCGCACAGACCACGATTGTACCTGCTGCACAGATGGTCACTCCTGCTGCTGCTACGGAGACTATCCCTGTTTCACTACAGGAGTTCATGAGATTGAAACCTCCAGCTTTTACCGGTACGGATGCGAAAGAGGACCCACAGGCATTTCTAGATAGGATGGCTCGGATTTGCCGTTCGTTGAGGTGTTCTGATGATAGATTGGTGGAGTTTGCGAGTTTTCGTTTGGAGGGTCTTGCCCAGACATGGTACGATTCAGTAGAGAGAGGCTGAGCTGCAGGTCTGCCTTCTATGACCTGGGAAGAGTTTACATATGCATTTCTTGCCCGTTTTCTTCCGGAGAGTTTCCAAGATGCTCGAGCCCGTAGTTTTGAGTCTTTGCGCAAGACTCCTAGGATGACAGTGTCGGAATATGATATACAGTTTACCCAGTTGTCTCGATATGCTCCGTACCTAGTAGACACAGAAGAGAAGAGAATAAAGAGGTTTGTACGAGGGCTTGATACACAGCTATTCCTTGCCATCGGCACCCAGCACTTTGATACATACGCAGCCGCGATGGATGCAGCCTTACTTTTGGAGGAGCGTACTTCTGAGACTCCGGTCGTTTCTAGGCCGAAGAGGATCCGTACTGATACGCCAGCTCAGCGGCAGATGGGTAGACACCGCGATAGATTATTTCCGGGAGATGGTGGAGGCAGAGGATTGAAACGAGGTCAGTTATTTGGTTCATATCCACAGACCCAGCAGTCGTCTCCAGGATGTTTTCGGTGTGGGAGTCAGTACCACCGTGTCAGAGACTGTACCATGGGGCATCCGGACGCGGCGACAGTCCCGCATGTGACCTTACCACCCTCACCACCTTCTCAGAGAGCTTTACTTCCTACTCCTGATGATGCTTCACGCCAGTCAGATGCTTCTAGAGGTCGTGGGCGTGGCGGTCCGGTTCCGAGAGGACGAGGCGACAGAGGCAGAGGCAGAGGCCGAGGTAGAGGCAGAGCACAGCCAGCTATTAGTGGCGGACAGGCCCGAGTGTTCGCGTTGACTCCTCAGGATGAACATGCATCCAATGCCGTCGTGACAGGTACTCTTCCAGTATGTTCTTTTGATTCACGGGTATTATTTGATCCAGGCTCCACACATTCCTATGTATCCACGTACTTTGCACCGAGGTTGGGCCGAGAGTCTTCTCCGTTAGATCAGCCGCTCGTCGTTATTACCCCGGTAGGCGAGTCTTTTGTTGCCCATTTTGTGTACCGATCGTGTTCCGTTCGTATCGGGGAGAGAGATTCTTCAGTTGATTTGATTCTCCTCAATATGCTTGACTTTGACGTTCTTCTTGGTATGGACTGGCTAGCCACCTGTTATGCATCCGTGGACTGCCGTGAAAAGGCAGTCAGATTCAGTTTTCCTGGTGAGCCGGTTCTTGTTATTCAGGGAGATCGTAGCGCTACCCTTCCCAGCTTGATTTCATCTCTTCGCGCTAGTCAGCTCTTAAGGAAAGGGTGTCAGGGATTCTTAGCCTATATTTGTGATACTAGTTCCACAGAGGTTCCGTTGGACCAGGTTCCTGTTGTGAGAGAGTTCCCTGATATATTTCCCGACGAGCTGCCTGGTCTGCCACCAGAGCACGAGATTGAGTTCTGTATTGACTTGATCCCCGGCACGGGGCCTATCTCTATACCGCCTTATCGGATGGTCCCGGCGGAGCTGAGAGAGCTGAAGGATCGGTTACAGGACTTGCTGGACAAAGGGCTTATCCGACCGAATGTGTCACCTTGGGGTGCTCCCGTCCTGTTTGTTAAGAAGAAGGACGGAAGTATGCGTTTATGCATTGATTATCGTCAGCTGAACCGGGTTACTGTGCGGAACATATATCCCCTACCCCGCATTGATGACTTATTCGATCAGCTCCAGGGTGCATGGTTTTTCTCGAAGGTTGATTTACGGTCAGGTTATCACCAGTTGCGGGTTCGGAAGGAGGATATTCCGAAGACCGCTTTCCGTAAATGTTATGGTCATTATGAGTTCTTGGTGATGTCGTTCGGGCTCACCAATGCCCCTGCAGCATTTATGGACTTGATGAACCGTGTATTTAGGCCGTATCTTGATCAATTCATCATTGTTTTCATTGACGACATCTTGGTTTATTCTCGGAGCCGGGAGGAGCACGAGCAGCACTTGTGTATCACATTGCAGACTTTGAGAGAGCATCAGCTGTTCGCTAAATTCTCCAAGTGCGCATTCTGACTAGACAGTGTCGATTTCTTGGGTCATATGGTGATGAGAGATGGTATTTGTGTGGACCCGAGGAAGATCGATGCAGTTCAGCGTTGGCCTAGACCAGTATCAGTTACAGAGGTTCGCAGCTTTCTAGGTCTGGCCGGCTACTATCGACATTTCGTCCAGGATTTCTCCCGCATTGCTGCACCTTTGACCGGGTTGACCCAGAAGGGGGTTCCTTTTGATTGGACCCAGGCATGTGAGGATAGTTTCCAGCAGTTGAAGACTCGTCTGACTACTGCACCAGTGTTAGCATTGCCTTCAGGATCAGGCGGGTTCGTGGTATATTATGATGCTTCTAGAGTGGGGCTGGGATGTGTATTGATGCAGCACGACAGAGTTATCGCGTATGCTTCTCGGCAGCAGAGGAAACACGAACAGAACTACCCTACCCATGATTTAGAGATGGCTGCAGTGGTATTTGCACATAAGATCTGGAGACATTACCTATATGGTGAGTCGTGCCAGATATTCACTGACCACAAGAGTTTGAAGTATATCTTCCAGCAGCGAGATCTGAATCTGTGACAGCGCCGTTGGATGGAGCTGGTGAAGGATTATGACTGCGAGATTCTATACCATCCGGGCAAGGCGAATGTGGTGGCGGATGCTTTGAGTAGGAGGCCCGGAGGTAGCTTATCTTGTTTGAGCGCAGTACAGATGCAGTCGACTGCGGATTGGCAGGTGTTATGTGATAGCAGAGTGCGGTTCAAGTTTACTCCTACAGGGGGACAACTAGCCCATTTCAGAGCACGCCCACAGTTACTTGACCGTATCCGCGAGGCACAGTCCGGCGATGCCCGTACATTAGAGATTATTGAGCAGATTCGGCAGGGCAGAATTTTCGAGTTCATGATTGATGATCAGGGGATACTTCGATTTGGGACTCGACTGTGCGTGCCAGATTCAGAGGGACTGAGGCGTGATATTCTCGAGGAGGCACATAGATCAGTATACAGTGTGCATCCGGGTTCCACCAAAATGTACCGTGATTTGAGAGAGGTTTACTGGTGGGACGGGATGAAGAAGGATATTGCAGACTTTGTGTCGAGATGCCTGACTTGTCAGCAAGTCAAGGCCGAGCACCAGAGGCCAGCCGGCGGGTTACAGCCTTTGCCCATCCCTGAGTGGAAGTGGGAGCAGGTCTCCATGGACTTCGTTATGGGTCTACCCAGGACCAGTCGAGGGTATGACTCTATTTGGGTGATTGTGGATCGACTGACGAAAGCGGCTCACTTTCTGCCAGAGAAGACCACTTTTGGATTTTCTCAGTACGCCCAGGTTTATATTGATGAGATAGTGCGACTGCATGGTGTTCCGACTTGCATCGTGTCCGACCGTGGCACCCAGTTTACCAGCCGATTGTGGCAGAAACTCCAGGAAGCTTTGGGCACCCGATTGAGTTTTAGCACAGCCTTTCATCCGCAGACTGACGGTCAGTCGGAGCGTGCTATTCAGACTTTTGAGGACATGCTCAGAGCTTGTGTTTTAGATTTCGGTGGTAGCTGGGATCGTCATTTGCCTTTGATTGAGTTTTCCTACAATAATAGCTTCCAGGAGACGATTCAGATGGCACCTTTCGAGGCTTTATATGGGAGGAGATGTCGATCGTCTGTATGTTGGACAGAGCTCAGGGAGAGCAGTATTTTGGGGCCGTAGATTGTACAGGAGACGACCGAGAAGATACAGTTGATTCGGGACAGGATGAGAGCGGCACAGAGCAGGCAGAAATCTTATGCGGACAGGCGCCGTCGTCGACTCGAGTTCGCTGTTGGCGATCATGTTTTCCTGAAGGTCTCTCCGATGAAAGGTGTGATGAGATTTGGGCGGAAAGGGAAACTGAGTCCTAGATATGTCGGTCCTTTTGAGATCCTAGAGCGTGTTGGTCCAGTAGCTTATCGGTTAGCTCTTCCGCCCAGCTTCCCCGATGTTCACCCCGTATTCCATGTCTCGATGCTCCGCAGGTACCTTCATGATCCTTCCCAGGCGTTCAGCACCAGACGATCCAGATAGAGCATGATCTTTCTTTCACCGAGCAGCCGGTTGTCATTTTGGATCGGCAGGTGAAGAAATTGAGGTCGAAGGTTATACCGCCCGTCAAGGTCCTTTGGCGTGGCCCGAACAGCGAGGAGGTCACCTGGGAGACCAAGGTTGAGATGAGGAAGAGATATCCCCATCTTTTTTTGAAGGTATGCGTTGTTAAATTCTAAATTCGGGGACCGAATTTTCTTAAGGGGGGAAGATTGTAACCCTTCGAAAACCGTTTAGGCAGTTTTTCGGTAATCGGCTATTTTTTCAGCTTTTTCCGTAAAAAGTCAAAATAGATATTTTTCATTATAGACTTAATTATAAAAAATTTAGATAAGATATTACTATAAATTGGTCACTAAAATGTTACTTAAAATTTTCTAGTTAATTAAAAAAATTTCCTTAATTAATTATTTTTAATATTATTTTAAGCTTTTAAAAATACATTTAATTAGTGATAAATACAAATTTAATTAGGTAAATTTCATAATTAGGAATCTTTATAAGCTAAAATTTAGTGTTAATAAAATTTTATCAAGACTTTTCAAAGTTTTTGTTCTATGGTTTAAAATTTCATTCAAAAATGGCTTAAAATGGGGTTTTTTGTGTAAAAGTTGATGTGATAGTCATTAATTGAGCTTGGGAAAGGCTTTTTGTGTAGAATTTTCTACACCATTCACACACACACACCCTCTTCTACCTCAGGTTGAGCTCAACCTGCTGCAAACCCCATTTCCCTCTCTCCTTCTTGCTTCAAAAATCATGAAAAAATCAACAAAATCCACCGAAATCAACACATTTCTTCACAAATTCAAACCATAATCCTATTCCACCTATTTCCAATCCTAATTTTCTTTAAAACAAGGTGAAAGGAGGCATCTTTCAAGGTCAAGTGCAAGTTAGGGTTCAACTTGTAAGGTATAATTCTTATCTAATGTTCAAATTGTGGTTTAAAATTGCTAGATTTAGTAGTTTTAGTGTGTAATTTGGTTATGAATTCTTGTTTAGGAAATTCTAGTAAAGATTTAGTATTGTAATTAGGGTTTGTAGCATGGTTGATGGGTTTAAGTTAGGGTTTTGGCTATCTAGTGGGTTAGATCGAACGTTTATGCGTTGTTGCGATCGCTAAATCGTTAATTCGCGAGGTTTGCATCGAAATTTGTCCGTGAATGCTTACTAGGTTTTCTACGAAATTAGAATGCGATCAAATTGCGTTATGTTAGTGATATAATTAGCTTCGTATAGGACTATTAGAGTGCGCGAACGCGGGGTTTCGTCTAGTCGGGTTGTAGTTTTGTCGATTTCCCCGAAATGACGATTCTAGTTAAAGATTAGCGATTTTCGTGCGTTTTCCCGCGCACCGAGTGTATGCTATGTTTAATTCGAGAGCGTCGATAATTGTATATTAAGACTTGCATCGTTTTAGGATATGTAATCTTATGCTTGGTGTTGTGCAAATTTAGGATCGATCGGGGAAACATCGGACACGGCGCGTAAAGGCAAGGCGGTGGTCGGATCGGATTAGCGGAGATTTCAGGTGAGTAGATGTATTCATCTATGGGGGAATCGTCTGGATGGCGCGATGCGCCCCCTAATTAGGATTTCCTTATCTCTTGTAAGATTCATGTTGTTAGTTAGCTTACCCCTTCATTGACATTGCATACCCTTATAGTTAATAGTATGCTAGATTGCATGGATATCTATATGCACATATGCGATAACACTTCGTAGGACACGAACACCATTACCATTGGCATCTGTTGCACGCGCACTATTTATGTGACACACGCCTTTGGAAATTGCCATGCCACGTGCACTAGAAAACCTGTTTAACTTAATATCGCCACTTGCATTCATACATTATATATGAAATTGCATAGCTTGCTTATACCTTGCATTATCATCATATTTACATAGATTCTATCCAAAATTCACATCATATACATTGATATCATAGACATTTATCATATTTGACTTGTGGACACTATGATTTTCTTGAGGATTTCAGTTTTTTCTGTGATTTCTGGATTTTTGGGGAAAACCGCAAGAATTTAACAAAAGCTTGTATTTGTCATTTTTAAAACAAAGTTGCCGTTTTCTCGTGATATATGTGTCGTCCACCATGAGTTTTCATGTTTTCTGTTGGATTTCGAGACCCGATTCGAGGAGTGGATGAACCGTCTCGGGTACATGGTGGGCCCGGTATGGTACCCCGGGGCAAGAAGATCGAGTTGTAGACGATGAGCCTGGCAGGGGAAGACTACCTACCGGTGATGTCTGGCACGGCGGATATCCGTAGGATACCGACCGTTGTCGTGAGATTTATGATATGGGCCGATCCGGACTGACGGAGCCCGATATTGAGACAGATATGATTCCTATTTGGTGTCGATGCTTGACATGGGTTTTCAGATGATTTCTTGATGATACTAAGCTATTGTACAGATATTCATTTTCTAAAAGTTAAGAATGCAGTAACCTTAACATTTAAAACACTTAAAGAGTTAGAAAAGACATTGCATACATGTTCATGCATACTAGAGATATTATATCACATATGGACATACAGGTTGTTCCGCATTGCGTGCATTCTTACGATTGCCTTACTAGATGTTATATTTACTCACGAGCTGGCAACTCACCCCCGTTGTGCCATAGTGTCTTGCAGGTCGGACCCGTCACTCTTGTAGCGGCGGCTATCTTATCATCAGCTCCTTTTGTGCAGACTCGCGACATCGCCCATAGGTGGGTTGCGAGCATATTTTATATCTTTTGCTTTATCATTGTATCTAGTATTCTCCATCTACCACTTTATATATTGTATATGCGACATAGTGATGAGACTGAGTGATTTGTATATTGGTGGTTTCTTTTGGGTCGAGCTCACTTGAGCCGGCGTTGCGTTTTCTGATATTTTGGGTTTCTTCTATGCTCTTTTCTTGGTATTGCTTATATATTGCATGTGGTTGTGATCCGCCTTGGGCGAAGAGCTAGCTCCCGCTTGGGGATGCCATTTTTATGTTTACAGGTTTATTATCTTGTTGTACCCATTTTGGGGGATAGAAAATACAGGGGAGACTCTGCCGAAATTTCCGGAAATTTATGATGTTTTTAAAAAGGGATTCCTTGCAACTTAATTGATTTAAAAACCGTTTTCATTTAAGGTTTTCCTTCACTCTCTTTGATTTTGGTTTAGATTTTTCTGGGCTTTGGCTGACTTAGGTTACGGCACGCCTTTAGACGTCTCGTAATCTAAGTGCCAGTCGCGTTCCGTACTTTCGGGTCGTGACAATTACATTAACAAATATTAGCTCACTAAAAGATTCTTTTTCTCACTCGGGTAATACATTGATATATATGCGATATATGTTAATTGTATTATTTTATTTTGTTACGATAAATATTATATATATGATATATAATATTGTAACATGATATGATAACTAATGCAACATGTTTAGTGGAGTTTAAACATGATTAGGGTTTGGATTAGGGTTAAGACTTCTAGTTGATTCTAGAAGCTTTTCTTTTGTCATGATAAAGATATTTGTGTTGATTTTTATCTATGACTCATACTTAACTCAACCCAAACCCTAACCCTAGTTAATTCTCTACATGAGTTTAGTTGACCATGGTTGCATTATTTATCATATTAATCCTTTCATTATTCATCACAAAAGAAATGGATCACTATTCTTCTTCTTCCTTGAGTTCTTCATGCAAAGCTTTCTTGCTTTGATATTTGTGATGAAAATATGTGAGAAAAAGATAAATAAAGAGAGCAAAAATCCTACTTCATCATCCTCATCTTCTCTTGCCCTTTAGATGAGAGTGTTCACTCAATTTTAGTGAGTGTTAGCTTGTGTTAACGAAACTTCAAGGTAGATCATCTTTGTATCGAAGATCAGAAGCAAGACTGCACTTTTCTCTTCGTGGAACCTCTCGAGAGTCCGGAAAACGATGATCACAGCGAAAGGACCTCAACACGGAGCATATGAAGTGAAGGACCGGATCTACAAAGGTTGTAATCCCTCTCACTTAGTGTTAAAGTGTTTAGCATATTAGTTTTCGCCTAATCTCTAGTTTAAAGATCCGTATTCGGGTTGTTCGGCACGGCTAAAATTTTAATCGGGCATGGTCGATGCCTCGTAGACCCTTGTACGCGTGCCTAGCAACCCTACAGTGGTATCAGAGCCAAGCTAGAGCTTTAGGCAAAGTCTAGATGAAGTTTAAAGTCCGATCGAACGCCGAAACCCCGATACGGAACCCTCTCTGGACAATTTTCAAAAATGTGATTTTTTCTGAATTAAAAATGCTCAGAAAACCAAGCAGGAAAAACTATGAATTACTGTGAAGTACGGTCCCCTAAGTCAACTATTTAACCGTGGAACCGCGGCTAAACCATGGGTTTGGCGGCGGTTCCGCGGCCAAAATTTGGACTTAGTCCCTGAAATTTCACTTAATTATTCTTAGGTCCTTTCTTGTTATTTTTTTCTGGGAATATTTTAATTACACTCAAGTGTTGAGTTTTCTAGGGTTATATTGGGGATTCGTTGATTCGATCGGATATTTTAACTTTGTTTAGTTTGTCCGGATAATTTTTAGAAACTGTTAAAGTGTTCGAACGGATATCAATAACTCACTTTTTCCCATGTCGGAAAATTTTTCAAAAGTTGGATTTTTCCTCGTGTTTAAGAACGTTCTAAGTCGTGCAAGTAACGCGGTGGACCCTCTAGAAGACAACAAACCTTAACTCGATTATGTGACCGTCTTGAACTGCCTTCTGAACCTTAGGGTTTGTGGCAGTACGGCATGCCACATGTGAGGCGTTGGCTTGACCCTTCTACGGCTGGACCATTGGTACTGTGGCATGTGATGGATGTTTTTAAACTGATTTCAAGTGTTGAGATATATTGGGGAAATCTTGGGTGTTTGATTGTTCGATCGGAAAGTTTAACATTTTCTGTTTTATCTGGAATGTGATACAATATTTGGAATCCACAAAAAGTTATGAGATAACTAATTTGAATATTATAAATCTAGCAGTTCAGTCTCAGATGATCGGTTGCCACGGAATTTTGATGTGATCAAAAGTCCATCACAATCACGTAGCGTACGCGGATACTCGCCGGGTAAACTTAATAGACAGCTACGCCCCATAGCCCCGACCAAGTGACTGTAGGAGAACTCCGTCGCCAAAAGCATCCGTTCGGGAGCTTGCGGCAGCGGTGTTCCGCCTTAGTGCACTTTGTCGACGGCATCCGGGGGTGCGGCCTTCTACTAAAGTTTGCGACGAGCATTCGATCATAATGTCGGGAATTTTGTTGAATTGCCCGACTTGATATTGAAAAGAGTTTTCGATAATGAGACTAAAATGCGGGGTTTATAATTGTTAGGCATGAGATGTCTAAGGAATTCATTTGGTTAGGCATGCGATGTCTAAGGAGGTTGCGGATTCCAACCGTTGTAGTTTTACACTTTCTTTTCTGTGACCGTAAGCGTAGTATGTGGGGTATCGCCGGCTTCGTTGCTATACATCAACGACAATCGGGATATGCATACTTGCTTACGTTGATGATATGAGATATTATGTGTTGCTGTGATATGTTGTATTGGATCGTCGCGTCTGAATAGCCGGGGGTTTTATGTGAGATGAGAGTTTTTTCTTTTTCATTCATGTAAAATTCATTTGTATGTAATATTCTTTTATTCGGGCACTTCCAGGTTGCGGAAGATGTCACCGTTGTATATTATTTACTTTTCCGCATTAAGTAGACCCAAGGAGGGGAGCACAAGTAACCGGGTTCTAGGGTCCAGTGGGAGACCATCTCGAGGAGTCGGGACCGGGTCTCCTAACCCTAGAATTGGCAGTGTTACTTTCTGCTCTTGTAGGGGTCTAGGGATATGGGTTTGGCTATTCATCGCGACCGTGGAATCCGTGTTTTATACAGGCTCGTATTGAAAACACGGACGTCCTAGTATATCCAATATTTCATATATGTTTCTTCTGCTGCAATATTCTGTGATGAGATCATATTACTGCCTGAGATGAATGTTTATATTATATATATAAGATACATGTTATATTGCAGATTTCGTTTCAAAAGAGATGCTTGTGAAGCATAATAAAATGGGACTTCATTAATGAGATTAATGAAATAAAAGAAACCTAAGATGTTGTAAAAACTTGTTTAAAAACTGGTAGCTCTAGTTCTTGCTTTGCATAGCAGTGTTCCTTGTAGAACATCCAGCACCTTATTCGATAAGGAAAGAGCCGAGATCCCTTCACCGGGAGTGACCTCTTTAGTGAAACTAGCAGATGCTACAAACTCGGTTTGTCTTTTGATTGCTTCTATAGTTCTTGCTTTGCATAGTGATATTTGTGAAATATCCTGCACCTTATTCGATGAGGAAAGGGCCGACGATCCCTTCACCGGGAGTGACCCCTTTAGCAAAACTAGAAAAGCCTCAAAAACACTCCATTTAAAATCACTCGATTCTACAACGATATCAAGTTCATTACGCAAAGGGTTTTCATAAAAACCTGTCGTAGCCCTCCGTCATTTCAGATAAGTCCTACTTAGTATTCGTGCTACGTTTGTTGGCCTGCGTCAAGGCGTAGTGTGCGGTAGCTAACTAGTATTTATCTGTTTATGCATATGATGCAGATTGGATTAGGGTAGTCGTGCGACTTTGTTGGCCTGCGTCAAGGGTCATGCGGGTGGGTTTAATTCAATCAAGAAATGACGGGTTGAACTTGACTAGCGCACTGTGGTTTGTTGGCCTGCGTCAAGGTCATGGGACGCTAGGGGTAAAATATTATTGGGAATTTCAAGTGTTGAAATTTGCAATGAGATTGCATACCTTCTATGAGATAGTTGGATCCCGATACCCGCTGCGAGTAAGAGTTACTCCTGGGAGAGTTTTACACATTACAATTAGCCGATCAAGTAGGTGTCTAGAAAGGTGTTAACGAGGTTACGCCTCTGGGAAAACGAGGTTTACCTTAATTAGGTTCGTGCGAAAGCACGGGGGACCTCCCTCAAAGTACCGACACTGGCCTGGCTGAAAGATTGGCGAACTTGTAGCGTGTAATTAATCCCGGCTAGCCTTTCCTTTTAGGGTTTGAAGGAAGATTTGACTAAAACAGTGGGAGACATCCTGATTAGATATATTAGATAACCAATCTAATCTTTCAAGAGCATACGCTGAGTGTTTTCTTCTCTCTCTCTCCAGGTAGCGACCATATCCCGCCTTAATCAAGATAATAATACGGATATATTGACCGAACCCGCTTGTTATACTGAGCTGGGGAACGTTGGTCCCGCTCCAACTTATAATTGTTATAAGATAGAGCAGGAAATTGGGGAATACCAGATTTCCCGTGCCGCCCAAACGAAGAAAGTGCATGCTGATGCATCTTCTTCGGGTGTGTTCATTACAGAGAACTGTTTCTCAGTATCCTTTACGTCCTGGGTATGAGATACCGGATCAGGATCCCGCATATGTAATCTGTTACATGGGCTACAGATAGGTGGAGAATTGAGAACGGGTGATAAGTTTCATGAGACAGAAAACGGTGCAAGTGTTGCAGCCAAGTCTGTTGGTCACTTTCACCCTGTATTACCTGAATACATTGATTCTGAATGAATGTTATTAGATACCGAACCTGATATACAACATCATATCAGTTTCTTTATTAGTAAAGAAGTGATATAATTTTGTATTGTTGGATAATGTTTTGAACATTTCCTATATCAAGAGTTGATCGGTTCAGGCACGTTATCTAAAAGCATTGACGTTCTAAATCAAACTACAGTTCTTAGTATACGGAACACACACAAGAGAAAGAGTTCAGAAATGAACGAATCTTTCTTGAGGCATTGTAGACTAGGTCATATCAATGCGACCCGACTAGCTGAAGTTACATTAAGATGCATATTTAAATTTGTTTGAATTTACATCTTGTGAAACTTGCTGGTCATGTCACAAAGATAAAATGACCACAGCTCTGTTTATTGGAAACAGAGAAAGAGTTAGTAAACTCTTGGGATTGATACATGATGATGTATGAAAGTCCCCTGTCTACACATACCAAGACCGGTTCTTTGTACTTCATTACATTCTCTGATGATCTCTCAAGATTCAGACATATGTTCCTGTTGGAACACAAGTCCGAAACTTTTGAGAAATTCACAGAATATAAGTTAGAAGTAGAGAACCAAAATACGGGTAAAAGTATTATGTCCTTTGATGTGATCAAGGAGGAGAATACTTAAGCACGGAATTCCTGGACTATTCTAAAGGAGAATGAGATTCACTCTCAGCATTACTCCTTCATATACACCATAGCACAATGGTATATCGGGGCGGAGCAATAGCACCATATGTGATATGGTTTGCTCTATGATGAGTACTATTGAGTTTCTTATTTCCTTTTGGATGTTATGCGCTTGAGAAGCTGCATACTTATTGAATAGGGTTCAAATCAAATCAGTTGCCTACCACATCATATGTGATATAGAAAGGGAAGAGCCCATATCTTAAGTTTGTTACGATTTAGGGTTGTCCGGACTATGTCTAAAAGCAAAATCCGGACAAGCTCAAGGCATGGTCTGTTATGTAGAACTGGAAATGTTCCAGCTATACAAACTACAGCTGATAATTTGGTAGAACCAAAGGATTCAATAGTTTCCAATAAACCTCAATCTCTCCGCCGATTTAGTAGGGTTCCTCACCCACCTGAGAGATACTTTGGTTTCTCTATGACAGTGGGAGTGAGGATTGCATCATGAGATGATGACCCAACTAGTTTCGAGCTGGCCATCAGGAGTGAGACTCTGTAAGAATGGCTGGATGCTTATCGATCTGAGATGGAATCCTTATACACCAACAAAGTATGGACTTTGGTTGCTTTATCTGAAGGGTTAAATCCCCATCAGGAGCGAGTATATCTTGAGAAGATAACTTGGTGTGCATGCAAAAGTTGAGACTTTCAAAGCTATGCTTAAGTCCATCCAGATCCTACTTGCCACAGCTACATACCATGACTACGATATCTGGTGGTTGGGTATCATGACTGCTTTTCTAAATGTTGTTTTAGAAAAGAGCGTCTATAAGTACACAGCCAGAGGGCTTCGTAGACAGTGGGAGCAGCGGAAACGTGTACAAGATGTTTTATATGATAAAACAGGCATCGCGGAGTTGGAACATCTGTTTTGATGTGGTAGTCAAAGAGTTTGACTTCATCAAAATGGTAGATAAACCTTGTATATACAAAAAGGTAATAGAGAGTATGGTGGTGATCTTCGTAGAGTACGTGGATGACATACTCTTGATAGGGAAGGAGTTTCCTATGCTACGCTCGGTTAATCTCCGCTTATCACAAGAATTCTCCATATAGGATCAAAATGATACCTCCTAAATCCTGGGTTTTGGATCTATGAGATAGTTCTAATTGGATGTTAGGATACTCACTAGTTGTAGTGAGATGGTATCAATCGATCCTGGGGTGAATCACTGGAAAGGTTCCAGGGTGATAAGGACGATTGAATGTCAGTCGCAGGCATTGTCTTTACCCTCAATGGAGGGACGGTATGTTTGAAGAGTTCCAAGCTAGATACCGTGACTTACTAGACGCTTATAGGCAAGATACATCGTTACCAAGGATGCTACCAAAGAGGCAGTCTGGATATATAAGTTCATAAGATGAACTTCGTTCCTACCATTGTGTGACAATGGAGTTGTGGCTTTAGCCAAGGAACCCCCGTCCCATTAGAAATCCAGATATAATTCTTAGGCAGTATCACCTGATCATGGAGATGGTTGATCTCCAGGGAGATCGAGGTTAGGAGAGTAGACACAGAGGACAACAGCGCGGATCGACTCACAAAGGCATTTTTCCCAGTAGAGACTCTTATGGGATGGTTGAGTATGAGATACTTCAACCGCAGCTAATTGTTGGGTATGTGATACTACAACAGATGGCCCTAGTGCAAGTGGGAGATTGTTAGTTGTATGTATGCCCTAGAGACATTGCTGTACATACGATGTATATTGTAATGGATGCTTGGACATATATAGGGAGGACTTTCTTGCTCGACATGATATTATGCTATCTGGTTGTACTTTATCTTAACATGTACTCTGATTGTCTCTATGTTACATGTTGATAAAGCCCTTAGGATATGTACTCGACTACTGGGACAATGATGAGATCATACTAGTGGGGCCACGGTAGTCGACGAGTACATCCTATAACTGTTCCTAGTCGAGGGTGTATCGAGACAGGGCATCGATACACCAGAGTAGACTAGCGTATACGCATCTTGACCCATAGGATGGGCGATGGATGATCCCATATCCATCGGTGTTTGACATCAAGGATGGTGTACGGGTGCTCAGTGGAGACTGGGTACACTGGACGGACTCGCCGAGAACTCCCAGATGGTATTATACCTCACGTCAGATGGCAGTTCTCCGGTGACACTGGTACAGAGTAGTCTGTTGACCCGAGATCGTCATAGAGTCTTGTGTGATTCCCACTGTGCTTTGATTTCCATCATACCACGTCCAAGAGGGCGTGCAAAAAGGTGGCTTTTGGGTACAGTCCCGAATCACATGGAGGCAATGAGCGATAGGAGGGGATTCGTCTCTCCCGGTATAGGGAGTTGATGTTGTGCTGTGTTCGATTGGCTATAACCGGAAATCCCTGGCCAGGTTTGCTGAGATTTACTGGTAAGTGTTATCAGTAGTTTCTCGAACTGTTATAGACCTCATATCGACACGACTTATCAAGCTACTGGGGTCTGACGTTTACCACCCCTAGGCGAGATATGCGACATATCAGACGACGAGACCGGACTGTACAGGAGTGTTACTGTTTGGATTCATAGGAGAATGTACAGGCTTGCTTGTTGATCTTCTGAGCGCTCAATACCTGGGTAGCTGTTACGTTTAGCTGACCGCTTGCAGCTTGTGGGTGTTTGATATGATCATCACCTACTGCCGGCGTATTGACGATTCTTTAGAGTCCTACACAGAGGTTTCTTGGCTCAGGAAAAATGGAGTAGGTGCACATATGTGATATGTGTGGGACCGAGGATAATACGATATGAGATACCGTATTCTATTCTCGCGATATTTGATATCAGCCGGGTCATCGGATCAAGTGTTGATTCGATGAATCGGTACGGATCAATATTAGTCGGTTATATGCGATATAGCCGGATTGTCGGATCAAGTGTTGATTCGATAATTTAATGTATAATAATATATATGATATATTAAATTACATTAACTAATATTAGCTCACTAAAAGATTCTTTTTCTCACTCGGGTAATACATTGATATATATGCGATATATGTTAATTGTATTATTTTATTTTGTTACGATAAATATTATATATATGATATATAATATTGTAACATGATATGATAACTAATGCAACATGTTTAGTGGAGTTTAAACATGATTAGGGTTTGGATTAGGGTTAAGACTTCTAGTTGATTCTAGAAGCTTTTCTTTTGTCATGATAAAGATATTTGTGTTGATTTTTATCTATGACTCATACTTAACTCAACCCAAACCCTAACCCTAGTTAATTCTCTACATGAGTTTAGTTGACCATGGTTGCATTATTTATCATATTAATCCTTTCATTATTCATCACAAAAGAAATGGATCACTATTCTTCTTCTTCCTTGAGTTCTTCATGCAAAGCTTTCTTGCTTTGATATTTGTGATGAAAATATGTGAGAAAAAGATAAATAAAGAGAGAAAAAATCCTATTTCATCATCCTCATCTTCTCTTGCCCATTAGATGAGAGTGTTCACTCAATTTTAGTGAGTGTTAGCTTGTGTTAACGAAACTTCAAGGTAGATCATCTTTTTATCGAAGATCAGAAGCAAGACTGCACTTTTCTCTTCGTGGAACCTCTCGAGAGTCCGGAGCACGATGATCACAGCGAAGGGACCTCAACACGGAGCATATGAAGTGAAGGACCGGATCTACAAAGGTTGTAATCCCTCTCACTTAGTGTTAAAGTGTTTAGCATGTTAGTTTTCGCCTAATCTCTAGTTTAAAGATCCGTATTCGGGTTGTTCGGCACGGCTAAAATTTTAATCCGGCATGGTCGATGCCTTGTAGACCCTTGTGCGCGTGCCTAGCAACCCTACATAGGCAACTTAGCATTGCTCATCATAGAGCGCACCATATCTAATAAGGTGTGATTCCTCCGCTCCGATACACCGTTATGCTGTGGTGTATAGGGAGGGGTAAGCTGAGAGAGAATCCCATTCTCTTTTAGATAGTCCAGAAACTCATTGCTCAAGTATTCTCCTCCTCGATCAGATCGAAGGATCTTAATACTTTTTCCCGTTTGGTTCTCTACTTCGTGCTTATATTCCCTGAATTTCTCGAAAGCTTCAAACTTGTGTTTCATCAGGAACACATGTCCGTATCTTGAGAGATCGTCAGTGAATGTAATGAAGTAGGAAGAATCGTTCCTGGTATGTGTAGACATGGGACCACATGCATCACTATGTATCAGTTCCAAGAGTTCTGTAACACTTTCTCCGTGTCCACTAAACGAAATTTTGGTCATCTTGCCTTTGAGACATGACTGGCAAGTATCATAAGATGAAAATTCGAACGGATTCAAATATCCATCCTTATGTAATTTAGCTAGCCGTGTCGCATTGATATGACCTAGTCTACAATGCCATAAGAAGGATTCGTTTATTTCTGAACTCTTCCTCTTATGTGTGTTTTGTACATTAAGTATTGTAGTTTGGTTGAGAACGTATATGCCATTATTTAATGATCCTTATCCAATCAACTTTTAATTCAGGAATATGTTCATAACATTATCCTGTAGTACAAAATTATATCCTTCTTTACTCAATAAAGAAACTGATATAAGATTGCATATCAGGGTCGGAATGTAATAGCATTCGTTCAGAACCAATGTATTACCATTTGGTAACACAAGGAGATATTCGTCAACTGCTTTGGCTGCAATATTTGCACCATTCCCTACTCTTACGGAATGATCACCCCTCCCAGTTCCCTATCTTTTCGTAGCCCATGTAACATATTACATATGTGGGACCCTCATCCAGTATCTAATACCCAGGACGTAAAGTGAACTAAGAAATAGTTCTCAATAACAAACACACCCGAAGAAGATGCATCAGCATGCGTATTCTTCGTTTAGGCGGCGTAAGAATCCAGATATCCTCATATTCCTTGCTCAGACTTATAACAGTTATAAGTGGGAGCGGGACCAACGTTCCCCTGCTCAGTATAATAAGCGGGTTCTGTAAGTGCACGGCGGCGCCCCGGCTGTCAATCCGACGGCCAAATGCGGAAGCGGTGATAAACTTTAATTTTGCGAACTTAGCAAACCGGCACCACCGCGCACTAAACACCCGGATCGTGCCATTAAACTAGATCTAGCTAACTACAAGACGGGTTAGAGATATACCGAGTGATCCGAGTCCTCCGATCTTCTCGTCGTCGTCCCGATCTCCTGTGGAAACTCCGGTCGTCGCCTCCTCGCCGGAAGGGCACCACATCGCCTACATCTTTTACGGGGTCCCACCTCAATACCGAGGCAACTCGGGCGCGAAGTTGGCTAACCGACGCCTCCAAGACTTGCTATAGAATAGTGTAGAATAGTTGTCTCTTTGGGGTTTAGTATGGTTGCCATGATGAAGGAATTTTGCACAAGGATTTTTCATGAATGCTTGATGAAAAATGGAGCATCTAAAGAAATGAGCTCGGCCAGCCCATTTGTGCTCTCTGGAAAATAATGAAGCAAGCTCTCTGATGTAATGAATGTGTGTATGAATTAATACAAAAGAGAAAAAGAAAATTTCCTTCACAGCACACACAAATTGGGGGGGTCCACCAAAAATAAGCATGAAGGGAATAATCCACACACAAATTAAAACCTCACTCCATTCCCAAACAGTGGCCGGCCCCCACCCAAAATTCCAAGTGGCAAACAAATAAAATAAAACAAGAAGGAAAAGGAAAAATAATGCAAGAATAATTCACACTCTTTTCACAATTCCATCCATTTCAATCAATTCATTTCCAATCTAATAAATGCAATGGAAATGGACAAGAAAAGCATCTCATGATGAGGAAGCAACAATATGCAAGGAAGCCCTCCACTAAAAGTTATTTGCGAACTTGCAAATAACCCCTCCATCGAAAAGTCCGGCCGTGAAGGAATAAAAGAAAACCGGCCGGAACGGAATGCAAACTGGCAACCCCAGAAAACCGATCCCGTAATAAATTACAGGAAAACCCCGCTACTGCAAATACATGCCCGCATTTGTATTCCCACTGAACACAAATGCAAAAGAGACAAAACTACACTGTCAAATACCAGGATCCGGCTTAAGCCAAAGCCGGCTAGTAAAAATCGTCCGATCACGATCCGTGCAATACCGCACGTATCTGATGGAACCCTGCCATATCTCCATACGGCCTCTACAGCGTTTCGCCCGAAAGCTTGAGTAACTGAAAGTGTGGTGGACTCTAAAGACTCGTCAATACTATGGTTGTGGATTTAACCACTAGCACGTCAGAGGTATAAGCCAATACGTGACGGGCCACCGGCTATTGACCAAAAGGGAGGTCGATGAGCGAACTCATCCTGACACCCTACTGAGCCTGTCAGCGACAATATCCGTACAGTCCGGTCCGTTCGTCTATGAGCATCGCATGTCGGGCCTAGGGGGTTGGTAAAAGTCAGACCCCCAAAAGCGGTACAAGTCGTGTCGGAGTGTAGCCCAGAACACCCTGAGATACTACTGGAATACCTACCAGTAAATCTCCTGCCTTGGCCAAGGACTTCGTGTAATGGCTCTCCTAGACACAGCGCGACCTCACCCCCAATACCGGGAGAGACGAACCCCTGAAGATCCGCTCACTGCCTCCATGTGGCTCGGGACTGTACCCAACTAAAACCTGTTTGCACGACTCCTTTGAGCCGTGGTAGGGTAGTAATCAAAGCACAGTGGGAACTCACATGAGACAAATGACGATCCCCAGGTCGATGAACTAACCTGTACACATGTCACCTGGGAACTGCTATCTGACGTCAGGTATAAGACCAACTAGCATGTTCCCGGCGAGTCCTGTCCGGTGTACTCATAACCCAATGAGCACCTGTATACATCTTAGGTGAACCAACTGACACCAGTGGCTTGTGAGACCGGCCACCGCCCCTCGTTGGGGTCTCGACTGTATACACTAGTCTACTCTGGAGAATCGATGCCCTGTCTCGAGACTCCTACGACTAGGGACCTTTTAAGGATGTGCTTATAGACTCCAGCTCTCACTTATATGATCGCCCTCATACTGCTGGCAGTCAAGCAAGAATCCTAGGGGCTCTATCAACGTGTAATAGCGACCTGTCAGGTCGCCTAAAGCAGTACACGATGATAAAGGTAAACCAGATAGCATACTATCATCTCGAGTAAGACTGTCCTACCGGGATAGGTCCTCCCTCAATCATTGCAATCACGTGCCTGTGATCCAATAATTGACTCTGAGGGCACTATCTCCAACAATCTCCCACTTGCACTCAAGGCTAATTATTGCGATGTCGCATACTCACAGCCCGTGTGATACCGAACACCCAACTCCTCTACTAGTCAGTCTCACAAATCCCATTTGTGAAACTATTGCGGTCGAGGAATAGCCTCAGTGAGTGGATCCGCCTAGAAGTTTCTTTCTATGTCTCTCTATATCTCAAGTTCGCAGAGAAAGCCATCTCCCGAAATGAGCAATACCTGTCTTAGAATGTCTGGATGTCTGATGGGACCTAGCTCATAAATGAACTCCAAATCCAAACTTCTTAGACTGTATCGTCAACTGAACTTAATCAGTATCCTGCGCCATGCCACCCTCAGTATTGCCTTGGACCACCTGTCCAAAATACTGCCCCTCGTCAGAAGGAAAACTATAACTCTGACAACCTCCTTGTCGTCCATGTCACCTTGGAAGCCTGGAATGATAACTGTCTCCCAAAGGAGGCAGCCATTATCATATCCCTAGAACATTCACTTATGTTCTAAAACTGCTTCCGACTGTTTCTCCAGGATTGGATCAATGTCAACTTATTGCATCTACTGCAAGAACAACATCTGGTGTGGTACTTGACATCTCATGATTGACTCAATTGCCTAAGCAAGTGATCTGCCAATCATGTACATCCCTCTCTACTTTAGTCTATAAGACACCTTTAGAGAGGGTGACTCCATTACCTGCAGGTATACTACCGTGCCAGGAGTCGTCCATTCTAAATACTCTTAGAATGCTGTCTAAGTACCCAGATTGGGAAACCACCCAAATCTATATCTAAAAACCATAGATCTAGTAACCAGTATGTCTGATATAATGTCCAAGTCCCTTGTAGAGAAACCACTGTGTGACGACCAAAGTATAACCGATCGTAGTATAGGAATATCACTTCCTACTTTGTGTATGTCATCCAAAACCCGGATATCACACCCTACTACCTTCTCAACAGATCCATCCCCTATTCTGATGACGTCAAACCTATGACTGTCACATCAGAAATAGATAATCTATCTCCGCTATATCTGCTTTAGTCTATAAATAGACATAAGCCTGATGTCCACCAATGCTTCCGCTGCTCCCACTGACTACGACAACCCTCTGGCAGAGTCATATACAAGTACACTTCTGAAGCTAGTTCAGAACGACGCTATACTCATCCTCCTGCCCGGTCTCGCAGCCTGGAACAACAGCAATGGCAAGTGTGGGTAAACAAGAACTTCTCTGTCACCGTCCTTGAGGCTACCGGAGCACCTCTCGGGTGCCTGAAGTTACCCACCTTATCTGCGGAGTGGCCAATGGAATGTCAAACTAGATTGAATCTTTAGGTTCCTTATCAAATCTTCAGTAATCGTTTGCGGTTCTGGAATCACTTCCAGTTCTACCATACTCCCACTTCTGTTTTTGAAAAAATCCATTTTTAATAAAACTGTGGCGAGTCTAGAACAATATTTCTATTGATCTGCCAAATGGTAGAAAATCAACCCTCATCATAGCCTGGGTCAACCCACAAACAGCCATTACAGAAACCTGCCTTGAGTTGTCCAGTGTCTGGTTTTAATCATAAGCCGGACAACTCCCCGTACCTTAACAACGTTAAGATATGAACTGTTCTATATCCAATATAGAACCAGAGGCACTGATTTAATTAAACCATATTCAAATCATGCAGCTATCTCCAGTGCATGTCAACTAAATGGAAGGAGGCCGATCAGCGTTACTCAACTTAGGAATGCTTCCAATTATGAGTAGCCTGAAAGAGAAGTAATTTCTCTTTATCATTACTATCAACTGAATACCATACACAAGTATCTACATCTTCGATCACTTTGAAGAATCCCGATACTTGCTACACCTGGTTCTCTACTCTATTCAAATACCTATAACTCCTCAAAACTCAGACCCTGTATTTCTACGAAACACATGTCTAAGAACTAGAGAAGTTAAAAGTAAACAGAATATAGTATGAGGACCAACCCCTCTGTCCTAATGGACACTGGACAACATACAGTACTCTGTATGAGTCCGCTGAGTCTAACAACTCTTTCACTGTGTGTCGTAGGTTGAAAACTGTACTTATGGTTAAGAAGAATTACACCGCTGTTTAATGCTCCTTACCTAACCATCCACTGATATAGGTAAATGTCATCGACATAATATCAAAAGGTATATCTCACTCTATGAAAATAGACGTACAAATATATCAATTTGAAATTGGTGCACAACAGCGGATATTCAAAACCAAATATTTGCCGACCGGCAAACAGCCCAGATGATCTCTTCAAATATCACCAATTACAACGAATCCCGATATAATAAGGATGATCACCCAATTCCTAATAACTTACTCCCACTCATCATCTGTAAAACCATACAGATGTGAGAATCAAACCTGGTAAATACATACCCTGGAGCAAGTGTCTAATCGGGAAATCAGTTTTCTTTTAACAGTACACAGTTGAACTGAAATATTGAAATGTTTCGATGGGGTATCCTGGTATTCCTAGTAATGCCTCTACCATTATCCAGATTCACAACTATAACCGTATAATTCTTTACCACCTCTCCAAATCCCTTTATATGTCTTTAGTCATTACCTTCTGCACACCCCATAGGCCAAATGGTTTTCTTCCTTCCCTACCGTTCGGCACCAGCCTATGCTTTGGAAGAAGACTATCCAGTAAGCATAATGGGTGTACTGTCCTAATCCTAGGAGCACTCGCAATGCGAGAGAAGGTGAAGATAAAAGACAACCGAATAAACCATATTCCTATATCTCCTGGACCAGAATCCATCCCCGAACTGGAACAAGTTCCTTTCGAGTTCGTATATAACCATACGATGGAGTATCCAATAAACTGTGGATCTTCGTAGTGATACGGAGTGTCCTGGAGAAATACAAAGGTGATTTAGGATTGGCGAAGAAATACTTGGTTTGGTCGTGAATATCAGTCGCAATTTACTTTGCCCACTTACTAATCCCTTTCTTTGTCTGAACTTAATATCTTCTGTACACCGTTTAGGCTAACTGGTTTTCTTCATTCCCTACCGGTCGGCACCAGCCTATGGTTTGGAAGAAGACTTTCCAATTTGCGTAATAGGTGTACTACTCCTAAACCAAGGAGTACTCGCAACCTGAGAGAAGGTGAAAAGAAAAGACAACTGAATAGTCCTATCCGTTTTCTCCAGAACCAGAAACCATCCTCGAATTCCTTCGAGTTCGTATCTAACCATACGATGGTTTTGTCCAATGGAATTGGACGTTCGCAGTAATACGGGGTGTCCTGGAGAAAAGGGTAAAAGTAGGAGTGGCAATGAGGTCTGCAACTCTGACAATCCAAAAGCCAGTGTAAAGAAGGTTCGGTTAACTTGGTCACTGAGTCATAGTCTAGGGTCGGGTCAATGGTCGCTGCAAGAGAGAGAGAAAAAAGAAACACTCAGCGTACACTCTAACCTAGATCAGAAAGGTTACCAATTTATCTAATCTAGAAACTTCCCACTGTACCTCAAATTCTCCTCCAAACCTGAAAGAAGAATTAGCCGGGGTCACCCGAGGAGTAAACTAACTCATCAGTGGGAATCGGGATCCAACTATCATCGCATGACAACGTGACGGAATCCGCTCACGGTATCACACTCCAGAAGGTATGTGCATATCTGGCAAGTTTCAATTCTTTTGAAACTCCCGATGTGGATTTTTACCTCATGCTCTTATGACCTTGACTTTGGCCAACAAATCATAAGTCACATGTCAAGTTCTGCCCGTCATTCTCCAGGTTAATTTGAGCCCACCCGTACAAGCCCTTGACTTTGGCCAACAAGGTTATACGACTGCCCCAAACCAACGCATCTATCTATGCTGCATATGAATAACCAACAGCTACCAAACACTGTGCCTTGACTTTGGCCAATAAACACAGCTTGAATACTATTGACTACCCATATGAAACGACGGAGGGCTACGAATGGTTTCTGGCGAAAACCTTTAACGTAATGAACTTGATATCGTTGAAGGAACTGATAGCTTTTTAGAAAATATAGTGACGAAAACCTTTACTAAAGAGGTCACTCCCGGTGAAGGGATCTCGGCTCTTTCCCCGTAGAATGGGGTGCAGGATATTCCAAATGAATACCACGATGCAAAGCAAAAGTAATCGGCTATAGTGAAGTTAATGCCCTGACGCAAACTTCTGTCCAAGGGGTCACTCCCGGTGAAAGGATCTCGGCCCTTGCCTCGTCGACTGAGGAGCAGGATATTCCAAATGAATACCATGATGCAAAACAAAAGTGAACGTCCTTGCAATAACAGCTTTTTGAAAAGTGTTCCAACAACATCAGAATTGGTTTGTTTTAACTTGCATTGATCCGAATCAACGCAGTCCCATCAATTGATCACACCACAAAGAACGAAAATATACTGATGTACGTATATGCCATCCGCATTCGCCACTGGGTCCCGTCATTACCCGTTAGGTTAGCTAACTAACGACAGAGCGGGGACTGGACTAGCGCGGATGTAAAACATATACAACATCTACTAATATATATACCAATATATTTTATTCGCTCAAGGCGTGATAAGAAATGCAACATCACAGAAATGTACAGCATCACAGAACAATACAGATATCTGGGATCCCCGGGTTTCACAGAGCCACTACTGAAACCCGACGTTCCCCTGGTCGTGTGGATAGCCTGTGCAATGAAATCCTAGACCCCTACGGGCGCGGCAAGTTACCCGCCAAAACCTGAAGCGAGGCAGCCCCCTTCAGCACCGTGAATGGACCACCCAGCACTTCACGGAATCCGGTAACTTGGGCACCCCTCCTAGGTCAACCTGTACCCCCTACGAGTGCGGCGAATAGCCCGCCAATCCTAGAGTGAAGCCCCCTCCGTCTCAATGCCATGAGATGCGGGCTTGTTGCCCTCTAGAACCCGGCTATCCGTGCACCCCTCCGCGGGGTAATCCTAGTACAGAAAGTAAAATATACATACAACAGGTACATCGACCGCAACCAGGCCGTGTCCCAAAAGAATAATACAATCAGGCAGTGACGGCAGTCCACATGTCGGACGCTCGCCCCGCAATATCAAATGTACATAATACAACAACACTGTACTAGCATTGCATCCAGGCTATCCCCACGACCGATCCGCAAAATCACAGCAAAATCACAAAACATCAACGTGAAAGTCACGTTCGCAAATCCGTCTAACCGGGCTATAGAAGTTAGTCCGGATTTACCGATCGAGTGACATTCACGGTCGCAGATATAATGTAAATACTGTGAAAAATGTGTTTAAAATATCCGATCGATCAAAAATTAACAAGTGGGCCCCCAAGCAATACTGTAGCACTCACAGAAATTCTGGGCCCAAGTTTAATATTCCAAAACCCCTAAATTCCATTCAGGAGGCAACTGCAGAAATATGATACAGTGATCACATAAAGGTGCGGCGGAACCGCGGCAAGAAGGGGGTTTTTGCCGCGGTTCCGCGCTCCTACAGTCGAATCACTGCATCGAATTTTTGCAGAACCCTTAGATTTTCCAGTACATCACTTTTCTGTAACATGAAATTTTTTTGACACCAAAAATTTTCAACAGAAAACTGATGTGAACAAAAATGTAAATTTTGGAATTTTGGTCGATCGGAAATGCAAAACACATCAAACAAAGCTAGACGAAGTTAATGGCGAGGCTCTGATACCACTGTAAGTGCACGGCGGCGCCCCGGCCGTCAATCCGACGGCCAAATGCGGAAGCGGTGATAAACTTTAATTTTGCGAACTTAGCAAACCGGCACCACCGCGCACTAAACACCCGGATCGTGCCATTAAACTAGATCTAGCTAACTACAAGACGGGTTAGAGATATACCGAGTGATCCGAGTCCTCCGGTCTTCTCGTCGTCGTCCCGATCTCCTGTGGAAACTCCGGTCGTCGCCTCCTCGCCGGAAGGGCACCACATCGCCTGCATCTTTTACGGGCTCCCACCTCAATACCGAGGCAACTCGGGCGCGAAGTTGGCTAGCCGACGCGTCCAAGACTTGCTATAGAATAGTGTAGAATAGTTGTCTTTTTGGGGTTTAGTATGGTTGCCATGATGGAGGAATTTTGCACAAGGATTTTTCATGAATGCTTGATGAAAAATGGAGCATCTAAAGAAATGAGCTCGGCCGGCCCATTTGTGCTCTCTGGAAAATAATGAAGCAAGCTCTCTGATGTAATGAATGTGTGTATGAAGTAATACAAAAGAGAAAAAGAAAATTTCCTTCACAGCACACACAAATTGGGGGGGTCCACCAAAAATAAGCATGAAGGGAATAATCCACACACAAATTAAAACCTCACTCCATTCCCAAACAGTGGCCGGCCCCCACCCAAAATTCCAAGTGGCAAACAAATAGAATAAAACAAGAAGGAAAAGGAAAAATAATGCAAGAATAATTCACACTCTTTTCACAATTCCATCCATTTCAATCAATTCATTTCCAATCTAATAAATGCAATGGAAATGGACAAGAAAAGCATCTCATGATGAGGAAGCAACAATATGCAAGGAAGCCCTCCACTAAAAGTTATTTGCGAACTTGCAAATAACCCCTCCATCGAAAAGTCCGGCCGTGAAGGAATAAAAGAAAACCGGCCGGAACGGAATGCAAACTGGCAACCCCAGAAAACCGATCCCGTAATAAATTACAGGAAAACCCCGCTACTGCAAATACATGCCCGCATTTGTATTCCCACTGAACACAAATGCAAAAGAGACAAAACTACACTGTCAAATACCAGGATCCGGCTTAAGCCAAAGCCGGCTAGTAAAAATCGTCCGATCACGATCCGTGCAATACCGCACGTATCTGATGGAACCCTGCCATATCTCCATACGGCCTCTACAGCGTTTCGCCCGAAAGCTTGAGTAACTGAAAGTGTGGTGGACTCTAAAGACTCGTCAATACTATGGTTGTGGATTTAACCACTAGCACGTCAGAGGTATAAGCCAATACGTGACGGGCCACCAGCTATTGACCAAAAGGGACGTCGATGAGCGAACTCATCCTGACACCCTACTGAGCCTGTCAGCGACAATATCCGTACAGTCCGGTCCGTTCGTCTATGAGCATCGCATGTCGGGCCTAGGGGGTTGGTAAAAGTCAGACCCCCAAAAGCGGTACAAGTCGTGTCGGAGTGTAGCCCAGAACACCCTGAGATACTACTGGAATACCTACCAGTAAATCTCCTGCTTTGGCCAAGGACTTCGTGTAATGGCTCTCCTAGACACAGCGCGACCTCACCCCCAATACCGGGAGAGACGAACCCCTGAAGATCCGCTCACTGCATCCATGTGGCTCGGGACTGTACCCAACTAAAACCTGTTTGCACGACTCCTTTGAGCCGTGGTAGGATAGTAATCAAAGCACAGTGGGAACTCACATGAGACAAATGCCGATCCCCAGGTCGATGAACTAACCTGTATACATGTCACCTGGGAACTGCTATCTGACGTCAGGTATAAGACCAACTAGCATGTTCCCGGCGAGTCCTGTCCGGTGTACTCATAACCCAATGAGCACCTGTATACATCTTAGGTGAACCAACTGACACCAGTGGCTTGTGAGACCGGCCACCGCCCCTCGTCGGGGTCTTGACTGTATACACTAGTCTACTCTGGAGAATCGATGCCCTGTCTCGAGACTCCTACGACTAGGGACCTTTTAAGGATGTGCTTATAGACTCCAGCTCTCACTTATATGATCGCCCTCATACTGCTGGCAGTCAAGCAAGAATCCTAGGGGCTCTATCAACGTGTAATAGCGACCTGTCAGGTCGCCTAAAGCAGTACACGATGATAAAGGTAAACCAGATAGCATACTATCATCTCGAGTAAGACTGTCCTACCGGGATAGGTCCTCCCTCAATCATTGCAATCACGTGCCTGTGATCCAATAATTGACTCTGAGGGCACTATCTCCAACAGGTTCAGTCAATACATCCATATTATTATCTTGATTAAGGCCTGACAAGCTCGCTACGTGGAGAGAGAGAGAAGAAAACACTTTAGCGTATGCTCTTGCAAGATTAGATTGGTTATTATCTTATCTAATCAGGATGGCTCCCACTGTTTTCATCAAATCTTCCTTAAAACCCTAAAAGGTAAGACTAGCCGGGATTAATTACACCTTACAAGTTCGCCAATCTTTCAGCCAGGCCAGTGTTGGTACTTTGAGGGAGGTTCCCCGTGCTTTCGCACGGACCTAATTAAAATAAAGCTCGTTTTCCCAGAGGCATAACCCCGTTAACACCTTTCTAGACACTACTTGATCGGCTAATTGTTTTGTGTAAAATTCTCCCAGGAGTAACTCTTACTCGCAGTGGGTATCAGGATCCATCTATCTCATAGAAGGCATGCAATCTCATTGAAAATTTCAACACTTGAAATTCCCGATAATGCTTCTGCCCCTAGCGTGCTATGACCTTGACGAATGCCAAACAACCCATAGTCCGCTAGTCAAGTTCAACCCGTACATTTCTTGATTGAATTAAACTCACCCGCACGACCCTTGACGAATGCCAAACAACACCGTACGAATACTCTAATCCAATCGCATCATATGCTGCAGATAAGTAGTAAATAGCTACCGTACACTACGCCTTGACGAATGCCAAACTACCGTAGCACGAATACTAATTAATACTTATCTGAAATGACGGAGGGCTATACAGGTTTTTCAGAAAACCATGAGCGTAATGAACTCGATATCGTTGTAGAAACAAGTGATTTTGAAAAGGCGTGTTTTTGAGGCTTTTCTAGTTTCGCTAAAGTGGTCACTCCCGGTGAAGGGATCTCGGCTCTTTCCTCATCGAATAAGGTGCAGGGTATATCATATATACCGCTATGCAAAGCAAGAACTATAGAAGCAATCAAAAAATAAACCGTGAGTTTGTAGCATCTGCCAGTTTTGCTAAAGAGGTCACTCCCGGTGAAGGGATCTCGGCTTTTTCCTCATCGAATAAGGTGCAGGGTATATCATATATACCGCTATGCAAAGCAAGAACTATAGCTACCCTTTTTGAAAATTTGATTCTACATTATCTTTTAGGTTCATTTTCTTTTATTAATCTCATTAATAAATCCCATCATTTATGCTTCCTAAGCATCACAGAAGAAACGAAAATACAACGTACGCTTATGCCATCCACATTCGCCACAATGTTCCGTTATGCACCGTCAGGTTACTTAACTAACGGCATACCGAGGCGGGACTAGCGTTGGTGTAAAACATAAGCAACATTTATTATATATCATATATAAACAATAATAAAGCATTCGTCTCACGCATATAATATGATCACATCACAGTATATGAGCAGCAGAAGAAACATATGAAATATTGGATATACTAGGACTTCCGTGTTTTATATCGAGCCTGTATAAAACACGGATTCCACGGTCGCGATGAATAGCCAAACACACATCCCTAGACCCCTACGAGAGCGGCAAGTAACACTGCCAATTCTAGGGTTAGGAGACCCGGTCTCGACTCCTTGAGATGGCCTCCCACTGGACCCTAGAACCTGGTTACTTGTGCTCCCCTCCTCGGGTCTATCCTAATGCGGAAAAGTAAATAATATACAATGGTGACATCAACCTCAACCAGGAAGTGCCCCAATAAAATAATATTACATACAATGAATAATACATGAATGAAAATAAAAACCCTCATCTCACATAAAACCCCCGGCTATTCAAAACACGACGATCCAATATAACATATCACAGCAACACATAATATCTCATATCATCAACGTAAGCAAGTATGCGTATCCCGATTGTCGTTGATGTATAGCAACGAAACCGGCGATACACCACATACTACGCTTACGGTTGCAGAAAAGAAAGTGTAAAACTACAATATTTGGAATCCATCATCGACTTAGACATCGTAAACCCGAAATATCACATATTACGGATTTCATGTCTAACTATATGAATTCCACATATTGTATCACATTACAGAATATCATGACGATGTTTAACGTTTCGATCGAATCAACATACACTCACAAATTACCCCCGTGAGCTCAACACTTAAGCAAAATCAAAACACTCAAAAACTGTGCCACAGTGTCCATGGACCAGCCGTAGAAGGAGTTAACCAACGCCTCACCTATGACACCACGGGACTACGGCAAACCCGAAGGTTCGAACGCGGTTCCGTGGGCATAGAATCGAGTTAAGCTTATTATGTCTTCTAGGGGGTCCATAGGGGTACTTGCACGACTTTACGAGTACAATCAACTTCAGAAAATTACAACACTTGGAAATTTCAGCGGGGTATAAAATGCGGTGTGCGAAGTTCGATCGAACTGCTAAAAATAGTCAAGGTTACCAATACAGTGTTAAATTATACGACTACGAAGCACTACGAATTAGCCCCAGGTCAAACCAATCATCACATGAAATTTGGGCTAAATAAACAATACTAGGAATACCAAACTGGACCCAAAAGACCACAGATGGAATACGGGGACCAGGGGATCATGTGGGGCCGGCCTGGACGGATTTTCCCCTCAAGTGGCCGGTCCAAATCCGATGCCCCCTTCCCGTATTTCACCCATGTTCATATTTTGGCCCAGAGAACATTCTGCAGTCGTTTGAAAAAATTTTAGGGGACTTTTTGAAAAAATTCCAGAGAGCAAGAATGGGGTTTCCTAATACCGTATTGCAAAGTGGTTTTCGTTTTCGTAATTTTTATAACACCGTATCTAGAATTCTAGTTAGGCTCTGATACCACTATTGGGTTACCCTTGTACCTAGTCTAGGGTTTGGTAGCATCACTCATGCCATTTTAAAATTTAGAGAGGTACAAAGCTAACTAACCATGAATCTTGCTAGAATTTCTAGAGTAACAAGTTTGTATGACATACAAATAAGTAAAGAGAAGAGGATTACAACCTTTGTAGTCCGTTCCTTTGCTTCATAAGCTCCATGTTGAGGTCCCTTCGCTGCGATCAACGTGAACTCCGACTCTTGAGTGGCTCCATGAGGTAAATGAGACACCTTGCTTGTAGTCTTCATGATCCAAGATGATCTACCTTGAAGAATCTCAAACCCAAGCTAACACTTCACTAAACAACTTATTAGAGAAGTGAACACCCTAATCTAAGTGGCTAAAATAGATGAGGATGATGAAGTGGGAATTTTGCTCTCTTTTGTTTTCAAATTCCCACACATTATTCATCACAAATGAAAAGCTAGTGAAGGTTTTCTTTCAAGAGAATGAAGAAGAAGATTAATATCCTTTTGTAATGAATAATGAATTATTGTAGTGGTTACAAATCCAACCATGAGTTAAGCATGAAGGCTTAACCCTTATAGAGAATGAACTAGAGTTAATGGTTTGGATTGGGTTAAAAAAAAATCTTCACAAAATATCAAGCTAAAGACAAAGTCAAAGCTTCATGAAGCTTCTGCCAAAGCTAACCCTAATCCAAACCCTAAACCTTTGTTAAATTTGTAACCCTAACTTGTTACAATATTATATATCACATATACAATATATTTTGTAACAAAAGAAAATAATACAATTAACATATATCGAATATATATCAATGTATTATCCCGTGAGAAAATGAATCAATAAAGCGAGCTTATATTAGTTAACGTATTGTAATATATCGCATATATAATTATACATTAAATTATCGAATCAACACTTGATCCGACAATCCGGCTATATTGCATATAACTGACTAATATAACATGTACCGATTCATCGAATCAACACTTGATCCGATGACCTGGCTATATCACATATACCCGGCTGATATCTCATATCACGAGAATAGAATACGGTATCTCATATCGTATTATTCTCGATCCCGCACATATCACATATGTGCTCCTACTCCATTTTTCCTGAGCCAGGAAACCTCTGTGTAGGACTCTAAAGAATCGTCAATACGCCGGCAGTAGGTGATGATCATATCAAACACCCACAAGCTGCAAGCGGTCAGCTAAACGTAACATCCACCCAGGTATTAAGCGATCAGAAGATCAATAAGCAAGCCTGTACATTCTCCTGTGAATCCAGTCAGTAACACTACCGTACAATCCGGTCTCTTCGTCTGATATGTCGCATATCCAGTCTATGGGTGGTAAACGTCACACCCCAGTAACCCATAAATCGTGTCGATGTGATGCTCATAACAGGTCGAGAAACTACTGATAACTCTTACCAGTAGAACTCCATATCAGCCCTGGCCAGGGACTTCCAGTTATAGTCAATCGAACACAGCACAACATCAACTCCCTATACCGGGAGAGACGAAACCCCTCATATCGCTCATTGCCTCCATGTGATTCGGGACTGTACCCAAAAGCCACTGTTTTGCACACCCTTGGACATGGTAAGGTGGAAATCAAAGCACAGTGGGAATCACACAAGACTCTATGACGATCTCGGGTCTACAGACTAACCTGTACCAGTGTCACCGGAGAACTGCTATCTGACGATAGGTATAATACCATCTAGAAGTTCTCGGCGAGTCCGTTCAGTGTACCCAGTCTCCACTGAGCACCCGTACACCATCTTTGATGTCAAACACCGATGGATATGGGATCATCCATCGCCCATCATATGGGTCAAGATGCATATACGCTAGTCTACTCTGGTATATCGATGCCCTGTCTCGATACACCCTCGACTAGGAACAGTTATAGGATGTACTCGTTGACTACCCTGGCCCCACTAGTATTATTTATCATTGTCCCTGTAGTCGAGTACATATTCTAAGGGCTTTATCAACATGTGAGAGCAAGACAGTAAACCAATACAAGTCAACATGTTAAGATAAAGTGAAACCAAATGTATACTATCATGTCGAGCAAGAAAATCCTCTCTATATATATCCAATCATCCACTATAATATACATCATATGTACAACAATAGCCTCTAGGTCATATATATAACTAACATGCACGCACCTTCTTCCCTTCACCCTCGACTCCCGGACGAGCTCAGCGCCACCACCAGCATCTGCTCCACCTCCGGCCACCCCGACCTTACTTCCACGCTCCGAGCCCAGCCCCTTCACTCCAAGTCGAGCCCAAGCCGGTCCCCTTGCCTCCTCTACTCCGGACACGACCCAGCGCCACCGACGATCTCGCCTCCACCGCTGCCGCAGCCACCCTATCACAAATCATCGAGGTCGCGCTACGAGCTCGGGCCAGAGCCGAGACGTAGCTTGTTTTTGATGTTGATGCTGCTGCTTGCATGTTGTCGTCGTGCCATGATCGTGCCCATGCTGCGCTAGTCGTTGCCATGCAATTGCCGTCTTCAGGAAAGTTAAACACTTGTTGTACATGCTATTTATACATATATACATATATATATATATACATATATACATATATATATATACATATATACATATATATATATACATATATATACACACACATACATACATATATATATATATATATATATATATATATATATACACACACATATAGTCTACATTTATGCTACCTAAATCCAACTAATTACTACTAACCATCTTGTTAATTTAATGTTGGGACCTTCTAAAGATTACTATCCGTGTTTGAATCAAGTAGGAAATTCATGAAATGATTTTTGTGTGGCAGAATAAGAGAAACCAATAATTCGTTGAAATATCATATATATGAGAAAATAAAAGAAATCTAAAATGGCAGAACTCATGATGTTTAGACCCTAATACTGTTAACAAACACTATGTAGAAATTTGGTGGCAAATCGAAGTCATTTTCACACATAAAGTGACGCCCTAACTTCAATACCAAGCTTGTGTTTTACCGAATACTGGACACCGTTAAATTCATAATTAATTCCAGAAAAATCCAATCGAAGCGTGCCTGGTCTCATTGCGAAGGTTACTGCATAATTCTTAATATTACATGTAGGTTTACTATTAGATATATACTCTGAACCTCGAAAGCAAAGACCTGACCTTGGACTGCAGTCCAGAGCAGGAACTTACCCCTTGATATTCATTTATACACCTGAAATCTTAATTTTTAATTGTGATAGTGTGAGGAGAAAATTACCGCTGCGTATACAATTGTTATAGCTTTCCAATGGTACCGGTTTCACTAAATTCCAGTATCATTTGTTATTTAAATCATATTTTTAACGGATGACATATACGGCAGTTTTCTGTCAATTCAGCTTGCACCCTTCATCGGTAATCTGATCATAACTCCTAAACCAAGATGACTATTGTTAATAAGTCTGATGCGTTGAAAACATAACATATAAATATAAATATTATCTAACTGTAGGATGGCCTAATTATACTCCCAACAGGGAGTAAAATGTGTTACGAAACGGACTTCCAATTCAGAAATTGGATTTCCAGCAGAGAACACTTAATATGAAATGACAATAACTCGTAAACCTAATACCCGATTGACTCGAAACCAATTTTACCGTACATATAATTTAATACGTTGTTTACTCCTTTTACATTGTTTCGCCAAATTATGCACGTGTGATTTTATGTGATTTTTCTAATCCAACCGATACTGGTTGCTCATATGTTTTTAACAGTGCATTTACTGTATTCCCATAATGTTGCATGACCGTCATACCCTTGTAAATAGTGTTCATTTGCATCGATAACCTAGTGAACATGTTACATTACCAAGTGATAAATGTTAGTGATTGGATTGTGGCAAGTACGTTAGTGTAAAAGCATGAATGAATAAGTGAAGTGATACGTACTTGTACACAATTAGCGGAAACAATTAGTTATCGCACTGTCGACGCCTATGGGACATATATAAGTGTAATTATAACTAGTATTGGATGGGTATGGAAGCACTTATATTAGTGTCATAGTTAAGATATCGAGCACAGTCCATTTATCTTGGATACCAGTCGAGACATGCTTAATGGAAACCCTGTCTTCAGTTTCTCGCGTAGACTTTTCATGGAGCTACTAGTATTTGGATTCATGGTCGGTGTTTGATGTAGACCGTGGGGTGTGGGGTAGTTTGAGTGTGAGTTCGATCAACGGAATCTCAGGAGTCCCACTGCCGGCATATGTAGCGATTTCGGGAGTCGTATGGATGGTGTTTCTGATTCTTAGCGAGCGTGATTCGGGCCCGTGTTCCCTTGCCCTTGGGGCCTACCCTTAGGTTTGGAATACTTCTATGGTAGTTGACGTTCACACTTGGATGGACGATAGGTTTAGTGACCTGGACATTGAGACTTAGAGACTGATAGCTTTAGTGACATGGACACTACATTGATTACTGATCTGTTACACTGGCTTTATCATTACATGTACCGGTTATTTCATGTTCGCGTCATTACTCTATATTACTGCTTCATGTTTATCATCATTGCACATATTACATATTCATATATATTGCTATTGTGTAGCTCTGACGATCTGAGTATGCATGCTCAGAGTAAGGAGTGGATTTAGCTTGGATCAGGACCTGCCTTACCTTGAGGATACTGAGGATATCTAGATCGGCGACGCCAGTGCTATCTTTTCCTTTAAATCTATCTAGTTAGTTTTATATCTGTTTTGATAGAACTAGTGACTGCATTTCTCATTACCTTTGCAATGATTACTGATTACCACGCAATGCTAGAAGCCTAAATGTGACTACGGTAGGATATTTCCTTGACCGTAGGACCATGGCTGGCCATGTCACCTCACGTATTCCGTATTTTGGGAAGCAGGGCATGACATGGTTTAGTTGGTATCAGAGTGTCAGGTTTAGATTGGGATTACAGTTTCCGACTAGGGCTTGAAAATTTAAGTCGCCCATACGGTCTAGATTATAAACTTGTTATCCTTGACTGGAATCCCTATAGTTTGTCAAGCTACATTTTTGACTCCATCAGCTAGAGTTTTGGATGACTTAGTAGAGTTATGTGATTATAATTATGAACTGCAGCATAGTTACAAGGCAGCACTCTGCTTAAGTGACTTGGAGTTCTACATTTGATTTTCGCTCGATTGAGCTTCACCTCACCACATATTCTTGCTTCATTTGTTGATTCTATACCTTATTCTGATTCTTATACCATATACCGTCGTCCGAAAATTTATTGTTTCAGGACCATAGCTTCCAATGACTCTCCTTCCACCTCCACTACCCAGAGTCAGACCGTCGAGATTTTAGGTGTACTACAAGGTTTGACGGAAGCCCAGAAGCGAACAAACGACCTTTTAGCTGAGGGGTTAAATCGGCAACTAATTTAAGCACCAGGGGGAGCCCCCAATCGTAGGAGGATCCCTGTTAAACAAAGAGGAGGTGTGCAGATGAAGCGTCCATTTGTTCCTCAGCAACAGAAGAAGCGGAGAACCCAACATTGTCGTTATTGCAAGAGGCTAGGACACCTTCAGAAAGACTGTCGCCAGGCCAAAGAGCAGTGCTTGATTTGTGGATCCAAGGAGCATCTTGTCAATGGTTGCCCTCGAAGGAAAGAGCTACAAGGAGGAGATTCATCAACGCTCTCCACATCGGCTTGAGTAACTTGGTTGTTTTCATAGTTCGAGTTTCGATGATGGAACAGACCCAACACAGGATTCAAACTCTCTTTACGAGATCACAGCGATCTAGATTACAACGCGGAGTTGTCACCCTTCCTGCTTTCAATAAAAACTTTGTTAGTTTATTTATTAATCGTTTCATTCCATCTGAACCTTGTATTTTGTTTAACCCCTTGGTTTAAATGAAAAATATGGGTTTTGATTTATATATCGTTCCCTTATCACTCACTTCCATATACTACATGCTGCATCATCACTCAAGTTTATGATTTTAGATTTTTCCTACCTTCTATTTTCCATGTGCTCCATATCTTTAGTTATTTTATGTGTTCCACTATCTAATCGTGACTCTCTCTTTTCAGGCCATGGCCAATCCTGGGGCAGCGCCGCCTCTCAATGGGGCACTCAGTCCTGCGTTTCTTTTGACTACAAACTAGTGAGTTCAGATGACGAAGTTGATGGCCCACAGGTTATTTTCGACAATAGCGACCCCGAGGACGAGGGAGTCACAGACGCAGCTCCAGAAGTCAATATAATCGGTGACTCTGACGATGAAAAGAGGACCCCGAAGAAAATCCAGAAGAGAAAGATCCTGAGGAGGACCCAGTGGAAGAGGATCCAGAAGAGATGGATCACATGGAAGAGGACCCCGACGAGGACACTCCCGCCGAGGAAGAAGGACCACGAGAAGAAAACCCCATAGGGGAAGAGCCCGAAAACGAGGCCCCAGCCGGGGTAGAGTCGGAGGTTGAAATCTTGAGTGAGGAAGAACTCGAGGCTGAAGAACCTCCAGTAGAAATCCCTGCGAGGCGCTATGGCAATTGACGCCCCTATCTTAGCGCGAGAGCTTATCGTAACCTATTGAACTTCCACAATCACGACTGACGCGACTTATTTTCGTTTCTTCTGGCCAAATAAAACTATGTATAGCTGAGGGCCACTTCTATCTTTCAAGTGTGCTTTGTTAAAAAAATTCTGAAAAATAAAATTTTTGATCACGTAAATCTTCTTTGAGTATTGTACCTTTAAGGTCTACGTGATGCATTGATTGTTCCTTCTTATAATAATTTCTTTCCTTTCTTGAGTTTTATCCTAACTTTGAACCTTGTGGTAACCTGACCCCCAGTTTGGCGGACTATAGACTAGCGTCGCATTCCCGACATCTTTTTTATTAGGTCGTATCTTACCGCAGTCCACGCCCTGGCTAGTCCCTTATACATTACTAGTGTTATTTTCTATTACTGTAATTACATTCAGTGACGTTTGTTATTCGAAATTTAGTTTTCTCTATTTTGTGTTTTTTTTTAAATTACGTATTATTACCGCAGTCCACGCCCTGGCTAGTCCTTTATACATTACTAGTGTTATTTTCTATTACTGTAATTACATTTAGTGACGTTTGTTATTCGAAATTTAGTTTTCTCTATTTTGTGTTTTTTAAAATTACGTATTATTAACTACTTTCATTTTACTCGTTTTAAATGTTCTATTATTCTTCGTATTTTCAATAGTGCAACTTATATCGCATATACTATTTTGTTTTATTTTCTCTCGTATTTTTCCGTATGAGTATTCTTAAGCTATTTTATAACTGCCTGATTTGTAGTCTTACTAATATAGTTTCGGAGCTTAAGCCTTATCAGCCAATCTTTCACCATTGCTATTTGTTGTCAATCTATTCTTCCTTGTATTGTATATATAGGTCATTACTATTAATGGTTATGCCTCGTGCTTACTTATGACTATTCTTTTAGCTGCGCTATTTCGTGTATGTGTGTGTGTCTATATATATATATATATATATATATATATATATATATATATATATATATATATATATATATATATATATATATATATAACTTTGATTTTCATCTAGTTGCTTTGCGTAAATCGCTATATAGTAGTATTAGACTTTTGTTGCTTTTCACATGGCATTTTATAGCTCATTGTTTATTTTAAATTTCGAGGACGAAAGTTTATGTAAGTTGTAAGTCGATGTCGCGTGATCAATCGAAAATAGTGTATTCTCAACACGTTAATTTCCCTACTCTTATCATTCATATATAGGTGTTTATTGTAAATATAACATAGATTACGAAATCATCTAGAAAATACCAAATACCCTGTGTTATAGTTATAATCGACATTCTAAAGGGAAATTAAGTGTTTATTACTATTCGCATGATTTTTATATCTCAACACTTGTCTCAAGATTGTGTGCAAAAAATTCTCCAGGTAAAAGAGCCGGAACTGCTAAAAGTGCTGATAAAATACAGCAAGTCCAAAACTTGAGATCTGGCAGTAAACTAGAAAGAAATATAAGATTACAGACATCAGGAAACAACCTTAAAGCCAACACCAGAATACCCTGAAGATTTGAAGCACTGAGTCCACTTTATGTCCGCGGATCCGCAGCCGAGTCAGGCCGATCCGCCGCGGATCTGCGGCCGATTCGACTCGTCGGCGTTGGAAACTTTTTGCAGAAGCTCTCTTTTAACGGCCAAACTTCTTCAAGACGCTTCAGTTCCTTGAATTCTCCAGAAGCTTCCCTCTAACAGCAAGTCTTCTCTTGTAAGCTAGCTAACTATCATAATCTAGAAACTTCTCTACAACTACCTAGCTTCCAAGGGAAGATTGACCTAGCTTCTAGGGAAACCTTGAGGGAAAAATATAAAAGTCACCTATGGCTTCATTACAAAGGTTGTTCGGTGGTTCATCAATTGAGTTGTTGAATATTGAGCCAAACACACATAAGTTGAGTGACACAACTTGCAACTCAAAACCCTAGCCCAAATCCATTCCCAAAGCCAAATCAAGATTCATTGAGAAGCGTCTCAAGCAAGCCTTCAACGAGCCTTTGAAACAACGACGATCTTCATCCGAGCAAGAGATCCACGATGATCCGCGACTCAAGAAGATCGATGCGAAGCTAATTTTGGCGGATCTAGTTACCTCCTCAAATCTTGTAATCTTTGAGTCAATTGTACCTAATCGTCGACTAATAAAGGTGAAAATTATAAATCTTGCTTTTCTTTACATTCTTGCATTATGAAGAGTTATCGATTCTTGATTCTTTTCTTTTTCATGACGTTTGAGTGAATTCTCCGCTTGTGAAGGATTCGAGAGAATTGATAGATCTAATGATGATCAAATCTTAATACTAGTCTTAAGTCTTATGAGATTTGTAAACCTTAGCAAAAAGAATCGTTGATGACCTAATTTGGAGCGAGATGACTTCTTGATTATTTCGTTGCAAATTAGGGATCAAACTATCGGTGATTTTCTTTGCTAGAGGCTAGATCCGAATGATTATGATTGAAAAGACAAGGGATAGTGAAGAAGAAACCCTAGTTTCTTCAATTGATCCCTAATCTTCAAACATCATCATCAATCTAGCTACAAATATTCAATAGATAAGATTAGGAATTATTAGATTCATCATTAGTTATTAAATCAATCGGATCCTACAAGCTATTCGTCATATCTTGATAATTCAATCGGTTTTGATATTTTCTTGATCTTTATTAACATTTGATTTTAGATCTATTTCTTTATGTTCTTGAAACTAAAATCTCATAAATATTGAATCATTTTCTTTTATCTTTTAATTTTCAACTCAACTAAAACAATTTCGAACAAATCATACTTTCTCTGTGGACGATCCGCATTCACCGACGAACCTACAATAGACACCGTTAATTGATTGCGGTTTACAAATTTCTTTGGTTGTGATCTTTACACTTTTCAAAACACGACAACGAAAATTGATATCAATCATCGCACACCCCACGTGTTCGTGGGGAGGCGGAAATTGCAAAAAATGATTTTTACGGGCTTCACAACACCGACTAGAACCAAGGATCGAACATAAACCATAGCTAGCAAACTACTTGAGGTTTAACTACTCGGATGAATGTTATACCTCATAGTATCGTGTCCTTCGGGTCTTCTCGATGTCCTCCTCATCATCGTAGGTTCCGAGGATCTAAACGGATCGAAGCAACCTCGATGGCCTCCTCGAGTCAAAGACGATCCACCCGAGAGTCTATAGACCGAACTCCAATCTCGAATCTGAGATAACTACGGCTTTTAGTTCACTAAAATAGAAGTCATAAAGGGTGTGGAGTAAGAAGATGGAGTGCTTTGTCTCTTGGAACTCTAGTTTTCTCAACTCATGAGACTTTTAGGGTTTAGAGGAAGAAGAAGAATACTTGAGGAAAACTTGGTGAAGAATGAACTAAAGAAAAGCTTGGCTGCCCTCTCCTTGAAAAAAATGAACCATACTTATATTTTAAGAGATAAAATAAAAATCAAGTGAAATATCTCACAAATATCAACCATGGTTCAAAATATCTCAAGGGTGAGTCATTCATAATCTTTTGTCAACCTAATGAGTCATCTCCATCCAACAAATATCTCCACATCATGTCCTCGTCTCATTTAAGTTTAATTCATAAAAGAAATCAAACCCTAAATGAGGTGTCCCCTTCTAGAAGATTTCCTAAGTAATTACGAGAATGCCCCCCATCCGTATATACATACCCGCATCCGCATTCCGAAGAATATGAATAAAAATAGACAAAAATAATCCATTAATATAATACTAGGATCCGGCTTAAACTAAAGCCCACTAGTATTATCCACCCGATCATCATACGTGCACAAGTACACGTAAGTGATCGAAACCCTGCCGTAAAACCATTTGGCCTCTACACGTTTTGCCCGGTGCAGAGAAACTCTCCATGTGGGACTCTAAAGACTCGACACTACGCTGGCAGTGGGTTTAACCATAGGCCACAAGCGGTACTAGCTGCACGTAATGGCTATCTAGGTATGTGTTGATAAGAAGACCGATGTGCTAACTTATCCGAACTCCTACTGAGCCTGTATCTGACAATTTCTGTATAGTCCGGTCTGTTCGTCTAAGAGTATCACATATCGGGCCTAGGGGGCGGTAATCGTCAGACCCCTAATAGAGCAATAAGTCGTATCGGAGAGTAGCCCAAAACACCCTGAGAAACTACTGGAGTACCTACCAGTAAATCCCGCTTGCCTTGCCAAGGACTTTGTGTAATGGCCTTCCGAACACAGCGCGATATCAACCCCCAATACCGGGAGAGACGAATCCTATCTAACAGCCACTGCCTCCAAGTACTTTGGGACTGCACCCAACTACTACCTGTTTGCACGACTCCTTTGAGTCGTGGTAGGGTAGTAATCAAAGTACAGTGGGAACACACTCGAGGCGAAGTAGCAGTGTCAAGTCGACGGACTAAGCTGTACTCATGTCACCTGGGAACTGCTACCCGACGATAGGTATAATACCCACCAACAGTTCCAGACAAGTCTTGTCCAGTGTACTCATAACCTAATGAGCACCTGCATACTATCTCCAGTACGACGTACTGATGGCTGTGGGACAGACCATCTCCCCTGCTGGGATGAGAAGCGTCTACACTAGTCTACTCTGGAGTATCGATGCCCCATCTCGATAATCCTACGACTAGGGACCTATATAGGATGTGCTAATAGATTACCCAGCCCCCACTAGTGTGACTGCCATCACAACGCTGGTTATCAAGCAAAGATCCTAAGGGTTCTACCAATATGTATAAGCGATATGCTAAAAAGCACATGCATATATTGAGGTAGAAACAAACCAGGTAGAATACTACCATTTCGAGCAAGACCGTTACTATATCTGTGTATATCCCAAGCTCCCATTAAGTAATATATAATCCAGTATGATACAATAATGGCCTCTAGGGCATATATCACTAACAATCTCCCACTTGCACTAAAACCATATACTGGCATATCGCAGACCAAAGATCTCGAATAGCCTCTCGAACACTGTCTGAGGGATGACCTCTGTGAGTGGATCTGCAGTGTTGTTCTCCGAATCTACTCTCCTCACCTCGATCTCCTGGGGATCAACGATCTTCCTGATCTGGTAGTACCGCTTCAAGATATGTCTGGATCTCTGATGGGACCTGGGTTCCTTCCCTAAAGCTATAGCGCCGTTGCTGTCACAATACTAAAGTATTAGAAAAACAATGTAAGGAACCAGCTGAAGTTCAGTTAAGAACTTCCATATCTAGACTGCCGCTTTTGCGGCGTCTCATGCAGCGAACTACTCCGTTTCCATCGTCGAGTCTGCAACGGTGTTCTGCTTGGAGCTCTTCCAACAGACCGCCCCTCCATTGAGGGTAAAGACATAACCTGACATGGACTTGGAGTCATCCTTATCACTTTGGAAGCTGGAGTCAGCAAAGGCCTCAATCTGGAGGTCTTTTCCACTATACACAAAGAACATCTCCTTAGTCCTTCTCAGGTACTTGAGAATGTTCTTTACTTCTATCCAGTGTTTCTCCCATATGTTTGACTGATACCGGCTTACCACCCTGAGTGCGTAAACAACATATGGTCCGGTACACAATATCGCATACATTATAGAGCCTACCGCAGAAGCAACATATGGTCTGGTACACAACATTGCATACATTATAGAGTCTACCGCAAAAGCGTATGGTATAGATGTGATGCGAGCCCTTTCCAAATCAGTCTTTGGAGGCATCTCTTTGGAAAGGGTGATTCCGTGACAATCCGATAGACTACCGTGCTTAGAATCATCCATACTAAATATTTTCAGTATGGTGTTGTTGTACCTTGACTGTAAAAGTCCCACCGTCCTCTTTAATCTATCATGATAGATCTGGATCCCCAGAATGTTGTTGGTATCACCCAGGTCTTGCATGGAGCACCTCTGTGACATGAATCTTTTGACTGATTGTAGTAAAGGAATGTCATTTCCTATCAAGAGAATGCCATCCACATACTCAATGAGTAATTCGACAGTTCTTGCTACAATCTTACTATAAATTCATGGTTCATCTGGATCTTTGATAAAGTCAAATTCTTTGACTGTCTCAATAAAACCAGATGTTGCAACTCCACGATATCTGCTTTAGTCCATAAATAGACTTAAGCAACTTGCACATTGTCCCGCTGCTCCCACTCTAATTGAAACCCTCTGGCTGATCTATATAGACGCACTCTTCTAAATCACTATTTAGAAAAGCCATCTCTACGTCCATCTGCCGGATCTCAAAATCTTGGAAGGCAGCAATGGCAAGAAGGATCTGAATGGATTTGAGCATAGACACTGGAGAAAAGGTTTCATCATGGTCCAAACCAGGTCTTTGACGAAAACCTATTGCAACAAGTCTAGCCTTATAGGTTTCAACCTATCTATCTACACCAATCTTCTTTCTGAAGATCCATTTGCAGCCTACGGGTTTTACCCTTTCTGGAGCAATATTCAAATTGCATACTTTTTTGGTGTACATGGACTCCATTTTGGTCTGCATTGCATCCAGCCATTTTACCGATTCGCCGCTCTGAATGGCTTACTGGAAGCTAGTTAGCTCATCATTGTCAATGATGCAATCCTCTCGATCCCCGTCTATGAGAAAACCGTAGTATCTCTCAGACAGATGAGACTGCATACTAGTCCTGCGGATTGGCACAGGGATGTACGGTTCTTTTGAAACCTCTGGTTCTACCATACTTTCAGTAATAGTTTGTGGTTCTGTAATTTCTTCCAGTTCTATTGCGCTCCCACTATTTCCTTTTACAAAAAATTTATTTTCTAAAAAGTGGGCATGACGAGGAACAAAAAACCTTTTGTTCCTCTGCGTAATAGGAAAGATACACCCTGGAGTTCTTTAGGTATCCCACAAACCTATACAGTGCTGAGCGTACCTCGAACTCGTCTGTATACTGCTTTTCAACAGAAGCTGGACATCCCTATATCTTCAGAGACTGAAGATAGGGTTTCTTCCCACTCCACATCTGATATAGTGTGGTAGACGCAGTCTTGGTAGGAACCTTAGTCAAAATATATGCAGCTGATTCTAGTGCATAACTTCAGAAGGATCTCGGCAACTCAGCGTTACTCATCATGGATCGAACAATATCCAATAGGGTTCTGTTCTGCCTTTCCTATACACCGTTGTGTTGTGAAGTGTATGGAGGAGTAAGCTAAGAGAGAATTTCATTCTCTTTTAAGTAATCCAGGAACTCGGTAATTAAGTATTCACCACATCGATCAGATCTCAGTGTCTTGATACTTTTGCCTGTTTGTTTTTCCACTTCATTCTTATATTCTCAGAATTTTTCAAAGGGTTCGGATTTATGCTTTCACAAGAAGACATGTCCTAACTTAGAGAAATTATCCGTAAAACTAATGAAATAGGAATAACCACTTCGTGCATCTATAGATATTGGACTACACATGTCGCTGTGTATGAGTCCTAAGAGCTCGCTCTCTCTTACTCCATGTCCAGTGAGCGGAGTCTTTGTCATCTTTCCTATGAGACAAGATTGATGTTCATCTCAGAAAACTGCATTTTAATACCGCTCATTCATTATCTATTTTGTTATATATCGGTACTATTAACCAGTGTCTGCTCAGTAAAAAAGATTACAGCTATCCATGATATAATACTGGAAACACACTCAAAATCACGGATATAACGTTTGTGAGCCGACACTGCAACCGGAACTAGAAACCGACCAATATTTCATGAGTTTCATTTTGCAACATGCATGTGTACACATTTTTTATCTAAATGGTCCAACACATACAAGTGTGTACACTAGCTTGTTGGTTCATGGACCTAGAGAGGGAGGATACCCATGGCATACACAAATGATGACTTGGTGCAAGTGGGCACACAAGAAATGATGTGTGTTTAATGCAAAAAGATATGATGTGATTTAAAAAGCATAAAGTTCCATCCAAGCTACAGAGTACAACCCAGGCCTTTATAGAGAAATCAAGCAGCACCAGTGGACTTGTCGAGAGAACACAACACCACCACATCAACACGAGCCAAGATGCTCGGATTAAGCCCGACAACATGCCCATAAAAACCGAGCTCGCCGGCCCCCTAGCCCCATTTTTGTCCTGTCGATCCCTTGCAGTCACATCAACTTATTTTTATTGCTTGTTTATTCTTCTTTTGTGCCTATAAAAGCAGATCAGTGAGCAAGGGAGGGGGTCCAAGATTGTCCATTATTCTTCACACTAGAACTCATACTCTTTTTATTTTCTTTTTGTTCTTGTACATAGCTAGTTTCCCTTGAGCTCCTTCCTTTATCTTGATCTTGCAACCTCTTCATTGAGCTTGCTAGTTTAAGATTTGGTTATTGAACTCAAGGTTGTATTACTTGAACATAATAAAGATCTTTTTTTGCACTTTGGGTTCCTAGTATTTATATCTCTTGATTTTACTTACTTGCTCTTTTATATTCTTGCTTTTTACTTACTTGCTCATTTAATTACCATGTCATTTACTTACTTGTATTGCTTTTCTTTTCTTTTCTTTTCTCTTTTCATTTGTTCTTTCTCTTTGTGGTTTTGATGTTTGTGAATAATGGTGGTTGTTAGGAAATAGAACGGTATTGTAAGTTAAGGTTTTCTTTTCTCATTTCCTTTGCCCGATATTTTCCTTTGAACTCCGTCCAAACCTTACGCAAGCGCTCCGTTAGGCACCCAACCCTACCAAGGTATCGGTGATTCCTAACCACGACCGGTTGCGTTCGGTTTCGCCGGAGGCAAAAGCAAAGCGACAAGAACGGACGGACAATAGTCAATAAGCTGGATTTCATAAATACCATACTTAAGTACCCTAATCCACGTTGTTGCCGATTTCTCTAGCTTCAATTGATCAAGCTCGGCACAAAGGATTGAGTACGGATCCACTAGCTTACACTAACCTATCTTTTCCTAACAAGCTTATAATTGTGCATATATACACATAGGTTAGATACGAACATTCCGCCACGTGCATTAACTCGTCATAACAAGAACGTAAAACACATCGTCTCCCTGCGGACGACCCGTGCTCACCGCGGCTAGCTACACGCGACGCCGTCCTGATTGCGGTTAACTTTAGAACTTTAAAACGCGACACGCTAAAAGCGTGCCAATCAAATGGCAATGTTGCCGGGAAGACGGTAACGTTTTTATTCTTGTTATTTCGGGTTAATCTTGTTAATATCCATCTAACATCATTCTTAAAAACAAACTAAAAATTTCAAAACAAAAACAAAAACTAGCATTGCTAACATTTTTTGTTCTCTAGATTTCTGACCTGCTACCATTTTGGATCTAAACAGAAAAGATAAACAATACCAGTGAGACACTAGTAGAACACTGAGACAGCAGAAGAAAATTGGAACCCCAACTCACAGAGAAAACCGGCAAGACCCCAAGAAATTCCGGCGCCGCCGGCCCTTTCAGCTCCTTTTGCTCTGAAATTTTGTTCTCTGCTCTATTGTTCTGTTTTTGTCCCATTTTTATTGCTTGTTTTTTATAATTCTGTGTGTGCAGGAGTTTGGGCATTCATATCGCTTTTTCGCACTAAATATCCATTTTTCGACATTTTCAGATTTTTACGGTTTTACGAATTGCGATCATGTGGAGCAAAATGTACATTCAAGACTAAGGTGATTGCGAAGTACGGTGCTAAAGATCCGGGTAGTTTGACCCGCGCAAGCGAACTTTTCAAGCTACTTGGATTCAATTCAAAAGGGGTTTCTTAACCCAAAAACTTATCGGTACGTATTTTCCTAACACCTTCTTCTCAAACCCGACGCATCCAATATGATATCTTTGCAGGATTCTTGGCAAGTTCGCTAGCAAACGCTAAAATTGACTAACCCGTATTTGTTGCAGTGTCATGCTTAAACATAAAAATCGATTTTTTTTAGGTTTTTAACGACCTTTGTATTGATTTGCGCATTGCATCCATTAATACGGACTTAAGGGCAAGTGAACCCCACAACATACGGTAAAGGATTTCATCCCCTTTTCTGTGGCCCACAAATCACGAAATTGAGCATAACGTTTACCCGCACAAATTTTAAAAGAAACTAGACTTTAAGCCTTTAAGGACTTCGCGCTCATTAGGAGAAGTTAACTATGTTTAGAACACCGCTTAACGGTATATCGTTCATGGGGTGTCTAGGAAAGTGTTCACGGTGAAACCGCCAAAAGAGAATGGGTTATCTAATTAAGGACCTTCGCGAAAGCGTTGGAAAACCTCCCCTTATCTCTGCACTTACCTGGCCTCGTGATCAGTATATCTTAAGCCCGTTTCTCGACACAGTTTTACTTCAACAATCAAGTTCTTGAGCAGGTCTAGTTGACCTAGGTGAACCCTAGACCGATTAGGTGTGTGGTATTTTGTGTCGTGATTATTTTTGTGTGTATATTTCATTCTTTTGTTAATAACTAACAAAAAATTAAAAAAAATCACATTCTTTTTCCTCTCCTTTCTCTATTCATATCATGGGTACCCCACCTCGAAAAACTCTTGTCGAACTTTGGTACCCACAACCAGACATTACTTCATACGGTTCTTGCTTTGGTCGAACGTCGAACGATTCATCTCAGAAAACTGCATTTTAATACCGCTCATTCATTATCTATTTTGTTATATATCGGTACTATTAACCAGTGTCTGCTCAGTAATACAGATTACAGGTATCCGTGATATAATACTGGAAACACACTCAAAATCATGGATATAACGTTTGTGAGCCGACACTGCAACCGGAACTGGAAACCGACCGATATTTTATGAGTTTCTTTTTGCAACATGCATGTGTACACACTTTTTATCTAAATGGTCCAACACAAACAAGTGTGTACACTAGATTGTTGGTTCATAGACCTAGAGAGGGGGGCTGCCATGGCACACACAAATGATGACTTGGTGCAAGTGGGCACACAAGAAGTGATGTGGGTTTAATGCAAAAAGATATGATGTGATTTTAAAAACATCAAATACCCACCAAGCTTATGAGTACAACCCAGGCCTCTATAGAGAAATCAAGCAGCACCAGTAGACTTGTTGAGAGAACACAAGACCACCACATCAACACAAGCCAAGATGCTCGGATTAAACCCGGCGACATGCCCATAAAAATCGAGCTCGCCAGCCCCCCTAGCCCCATTTTTGTTCTTTCGATCCCTTGCAGTCACATCAACTTATTTTTATTGCTTGTTTATTCTTCTTTTGTGCCTATAAAAACATATCGGTGAGCAAGCGAGAGGGGGTCAAAGATTGACCATTATTCTTCATACTAGAACTCATACTCTTTTTGTTTTCTTTTTGTTCTTGTACATAGCTAGTTTCCCTTGAGCTCCTTCCCTTATCTTGATCTTGCAACCTCTTCATTAAGCTTGCTAGTTTAAGATTTGGTTATTGAACTCAAGGTTGTATCACTTGGACATAATAAAGATCTCTTTTTGCACTTTGGGTTCCTAGTATTTATATCTCTTGCTTTTACTTACTTGCTCTTTTATATTCTTTCTTTTTACTTACTTGCTTTATTGCGAGCCAAAACACCCATATTTCCGAAGCAGCTCGAAAGTGACAGTCAACTTCCTCCGTCTCAGTCGAAGGAGAATTACCATGCCATTTACTTACTTGTATTTATTTTCTTTTCTTTTCTTTTCACTTTTCATTTGTTTTTTCTCTTTATGGTTTTGATGTTTGTGAATAATGGTGGTTGTTAGGAAATAGAACGGTATTGTAAGTTAAGGTTTTCTTTTCTCATTTCCTTTGCCCGATATTTTCCTTTGAACTCCGTCCAAACCTTACGCAAGCGCTCCGTTAGGCACCCTATCGTACCAAGGTATCGGTGATTCCTAACCGCGACCGGTTGCGTTTGGTTTCGCCGGAGGTGAAATCCAAGCGACAAGAACGGGCGGACAAAGGTCAATAAGCCGGATTTCATAAATACCGTGCTTAAGTACCCTAATCCACATTATTGCCGATTGCTCTAGCTTCAATTGGTCAAGCTCGGCACAAAGGATTGAGTACGGATCCACTAGCTTACACTAACCTATCTTTTCCTAACAAGATTATAATTGTGCATATATACACATAGGTTAGATACGAACATTCCGCCACGCGCATTAACTCGTCATAACAAGAACGTAAAACACACCGTCTCCCTGCGGACGACCCGTGCTCACCGTGGCTAGCTACAAGCGACGCCGTCCTGATTGCGGTTAACTTTAGAACTTTAAAATGCGACACGCCAAAAGCGTGCCAATCAATTGAAAAGTTGCATAAGACTAATATTCGAACAGATCCAAATATCCCTCTCTATATAACTTCGAGAACCGTGTTTCATTGATGTGACCCAGTCTACAATGCCTTAAGAGAGCCTTATTTAATTCTGAGACTTTCTTTTAAGTGTATTCTGGACGTTTGAAAACCTAAGCTTGATTTAATATATATTGTCCTCTAGTGTACCTGACCCAATAAATTTTGATTTAGGTGGTTATGAACCACAACGCTTACAAACTAGACTTGGTACACACAAACAGTTATGTAGAGTCAATATCTGCCCACTTGTCAATTCTAGGTGATATACCCTACGGATATAGCATCCACGCTCATTCCGTTAGCAACTGTGAGAGTCATATCACCTGCCCTAATAACTCTACGGTTTCCCAAAGCCTGTAATGAATTACAGATATGAGATCCTGATCCGGTATCTTGTACCCAGGAAGTAGAGTTAATTGACAGACTGTTTTCAATCACAAACACACCCGAAGTCGAAGCCACAACATGCTTCGGATCCTGGATTCTGTCCTTCCAAGCCCTGCATCCCTTCTGCCAATGCCATTTCCCATGACAATAGGAACATCTCTCCTTCGCTACTGTTAACCCCGAAACATTTGCCCTTCCCTGTCACTCTACCTTATTGACACCGCCTATCGGCTATGTGGAGGTCTTCTTCTTCTCACCCTTGGCATTCGCCTTGGATCCAGAAGAGGAAGATTCCCCAATAAGCAGAGCGGGTGTCTCCCTGGTTTCCTTCAGGGTACCCTCAACTGGAAGTATAACTTGCTTACCCTGGGCGTAAGTATAAGGTAGGAACTGTAGAATCAAGTCAGTACATGACTCGTTCTCCAACGTGGTCTCAAGATCCGTGAGCTTTTTAATATAGCTAATCATTGTAGGGACGTGGTCCCCTACAGATGACCTGACAGCCAACCTCGCTTGAAGCAATTCTTTCGAGTTCTCATATCTTGCGATACGAGATTTCTCTCCATATAAAACATTGTTAGAAAGGAAGATGGAAACTAAGTCCATCTTCTCGTGCTACCTCTGGTATACACCATCTACTTAGGCTAACACGAGGCACTTGGCATTCGCACAGTCTTTTTCCCTTGTCTTACGGATATCAACATCGGCGATGGTGGAAACTGGGCCTGGGACGGCGGGGTATTTGAGTAGTAATGAGGTGGTCCAGCTTGTCATAGGTAATGGACATCTGTACAAACCTTTGCCAGTCACTATAGTATAACTCAGTCATTTTATTATCTATCTGTAACCTAATCTGGTCACCTGGTCGCTGCAATTAGGAGAGAGATAAGAAAACACTCAGCATGATACTCTTGCAAGTTTAGATTAGTTTTTAATTTATCTAAACAGGATGTCTCCCACTGTTTCTCGAATCCTTCATCAAACCATAAAAGAAGAATTAGTCAGGATTAATCTCACCGTACAATACTTGCTTAGCCGTTCGGCCAGGCTAGTGTCGGTACTTCGAGGGAGGTTTTACGACGCTTTCGCGAAGTTCCTTAATTAAATATATTCTTTTCTCGTGAGGCGTAGCCCCGCTAACACTGTTCTAGACACCTACTTGATTTATAGCATTGATCGTTAAGTGAAGAATCTCCCAAGGAGTAGCGGATATTCACAGTTGGATCGGGATCCAAATATCATTGTGTGGTAATCCTGAAGAAATCCTACCAAAATTATCACACTCCAAATGGTATGCAACACTAGAAAGTTTCAGTTTCCTTAGAAACTCCCGATGTGGATTTTTGCCCCATGCTCTTATGACATTGATGAAGGCCAACAAATTATAAGTCACATGTCAAGTTTTACCCATCATTTTCTAGGTTAATTTGAACTCACCCGTATATATCCTTGACGAAGGCCAACAAAGTAATACGACTATCCCAAACCAACACATCTATCTATGCTACATATGAATACCCAGCAGCTACCAATCACTATGCCTTGACGAAGGCCAACAAACATAGCTTGAATACTACTGAACATTCATATAAAATGACGGAGGGCTAGAATGGTTTTGGTGAAAACGTGAGCGTAGTGAACTTGATATAATCGAAGGAACCTGATAGCTTTTAAAAGGAGTGGTTTAAGCTCTGCATTTAAAAGTCTCCTATTTTAAAATAACCGAGTGATTTTAAAATTTGTTCCAACGATTCAGCTTTGGTTTATTTGCTTTGCATTAATCTAATGCAGTCTCATCAATTACACCTATCATCACAGAAAAAGACGAAAATATCACGTCCACTTATACCATCCGCATTCGCCACTAGGCCCCGTCATCACCCGTTAGGTTACTTAACTAACGACAGAGCGGGGGCTGGACTAGCGTGGATGCAAAACATAAGAAACGCCTACTAGATATCATACATAGATATATACATTTGTCTCACGCAATAAAAGGCATTCCAGATCAAATATGAACAGATTGGATATACTAGGAATTTCGTGTTTCGTTTGAGCCTGTAACGAAATATGGATTCCACGGTCGTGATGAATAGCCAAACCCCACCCTTGTAACATTCTAAAAATTTAGAAAAAAAATAAAATTAATTAATTAAATAATAAAAGGTTAAATTAAAAAGTCATTAAAACCAAATAAGACATTTTCATAAGTAGTATGTAAAACAAATTAAATTAAAATTTTAATATGTAACATAAATAAATTATAAGGGTTTTAATATGAAATTTAGCCTCGTTTTAATTAAAATGGTGTTATGCAATAACATAGGTAGTGAGGGGTTGTTATGTAAAATTTAGGAATTTTGCAAATTTGAATTGTTAAGGGTGTAAGTAGAAAAAGGTTAAATAAGGTTTTTAGTTCATAAATTATTCACAAGATAAATAAAATTGGAATAATAATACCTTGACACATCCTTCTTGCAGGCACACACACACACAACACCTCCTCCTTACATGAGGATGGCACCCTTTGGTCTTTGACACCTCCTCCTATACCTCAACCTTCCCTTTTCTCATATATATCTTATGTTCAGATCAGTAGCTAATTTAAAATCTGAAAAATCTAAAAGAAAGAAAAAAAACAAAAAAAAAACAAAGAAGAATAAGAGAAAGGAGAAGAAGAGCTAAGTCTAGGATTTCATCACTATCAAGCTAGGACTAGGAGCTTGTGCATCTTGGAGGGAGTTCTTCCAGCAATATCCTTATAGGTAAAATCCTTATTCACCGTAGGAATTAATTCTGTAATTAGTTTAAATTGGAAATCCAATGTCTATAATATCGTATTTTAAGCAAAACTGAACTCTATAATAATCTGCTATAGTTTAGATAAAAATCAACTTAACCAAACAGTGCCAAAATGTTGTATGTTGGACCTAGAACAAACCATAGGAGCACGAACCCAGGGGCTCGGATTTTGGCCGGCGAGCTTAAGGCCAAATCCGGCGTCGCCGGATTTTTTGTAGGAGTTTGGTGTTTTGGCTTTTTGGGTAGGTCTCTGTGTAGGTGTTTGGTTATTTTGGTATTGTTTAATCAAGTTAGTTTAACTGTATATAAAATCTGGGAACTAATATCGGGAAAGGGATCAAAGTTTTAAAATACGACACGGTAAAATCGTAAGTTCTGTTTTCTGTTACGAAACAGCGTTGGGTTAAATTTCTGTGAGGTTATGTGTTAGATCGTTTGCAATAGTCGTACATAGTGTAATTAGCACGTACAACTTGTGTTTTCTTTATTTTTGCCGTATCGGAATGTAGTCATTTTCTTATACAAGTTAATTAAATGTTAGATTTGAGTGCGGGGACTTCGGAGGCCGCAAGGAAAGGAAAAGGATTGGCGATTCCTGAGTGGTTACGACGTATTTCCGGTGAGTAGACTAAACATCTACCGGGGGATTGTGTAAAGATGGCGTGATACGCCCGTAGTTTTACTTAAATGCAAAGGTTTGACTTTTGTATGTTAAATTGATAGTATGCATTCATATATATACATGTAAATCGCTATGTCAATAATTGTTAGAACACTGCACAATTATCGACGAGTTATGCCGCACATGCACTTATTTTACATGCTACACTACACCTCGTCGATATTGCCATGTCACTTTTACACTTAGCAGTTATCTTGTTAAAATAATTCCTATCATACCTTAATCACCAATAACATTTGTAAATTTCATCAATGATATCATGTTTAGTATTCGAGTATTCTAAGCTGATATAAAAGGTACTTATATTATAGAGGATTTATGGTTTTGAGCTTTCCTATACCATTGCATAAATCCAGTGATTTTCATGATTGATGTTACATGTCCACCATGAGATGTTTTTATGATTTGTTTTTTATTCCGAACCGAGTTAGGGTCCATACGGTTGCGGATTTATAAGTTATCCAGACTGAGTCGAGGGGGCATACAGTTGGATACAAGGTGGATCCGGTCGAGACCGAGGGGCAGGATAGCCGCATGATAGGCGGGGAGCCTAACGAGGATACTCGATACCGGAGATAGTTGTGAAATACGGCGGATATTTAGATGATATCGACCAGTGCTATTGATTACTGGATCGTTCGAGGAATGATGCCTGAGAGAATGGAAGATTTGTGTCGATGATGGACACGGAAAGATTAACTTTATTTTGAAATAAATGATGAGATTTCAGTTTTGGTTATGTGATTAGTAGTACGGATTCATGTTTTCCACATGTTATCATGCATCATAATTATCCTTATTACAGTTAGTTATAGTTTGTCATATTTACATTATCAGCCGTTATATGTTAGTTTTATTCACCGAGTTGGCAACTCACCCCCGTTTTGCCACAGTTCCTTGCAGGGGTAGAGTGGATGGTTAGCAGCAGTGCAGATCTACTTATCAGCTTTTATTGCATCTTTTGATAGCTGGGTTACATATGTAGTAACCTTCTATTTTGGTATTGTATTTTGGATCTAGAAAATCTCCATCAGACCTTATATTATGACTTAGAGTGAGAAATGGTTATATGTATATTATTTGACAGATGAGATCGTTTAGTTCTATAAATTGTTATTTCTTTTAATTATGTCTGAAATTCTTATTGATGTCATATACCCTTGGATATTTATTTCCATTATTGATATTGTTGATCTCAACTAGGGATGCAACCAAACTTAACATTTTGTAATTTCTTTTATTATGAATTCACTAGTGAGTTACTGTTAATATCTTAATTACATAAAACTGTGATTTTTACTTAAAAACTAAATTTTTATTAAAAAAATTCAGCAAAAAGGATTTTGATCTTGGTTTTTCGGCTTACTTGGTTTGTGTGAATATCTTCAGATATTATACAGTCTAAGTGCCGGTCACATCCAAACTTTGGGTTGTGATAAAGTTGGTATCAAAGCCTAGGATTAACATTACGGAATCGAGTAGTGAGTTAAGATAAGTTGACGTGAGTCCGTGATTTAGGATGACCTTTGGTTTGATGGAGTAGGTGATTTGGGATGAGTGCAGTACCGTACGTATATTCCACGGCATATTTACGTTACCATACTCAGCCTAACTAACCTTAGGATGTATATCTTGATATGTCCTTCCTTTGACTCTCTGTTATTGATTGTTCATATTCATAAGCCTTATCAACTCTCGTTTCTTGTTCCACTTGCTATAGCTACGCGAGCTAGACGAGCCGCAACCAGAGATGCAGCTAGGGCGAGTCCGCCTGTGACAGCGACTGGTACACCGGACGTTCCGGCAGTGCATGAGCATGTTGATCTTCCTCCTCCAAATCGACTGACTAGGCTAGACGAGGGCATGTTAGGATTGCAGCGAGTGGTAGGACAGCTGGCTGAGGCCACTCGAGTACAAAGACAAGATCCAGCACCGACCATGGCAGAGTCCGTGGTACAGCCACGCAGACGGTCGCACTGGTAGACACGAGAGTGATGGAGGTATCGCTTTCAGAGTTTATGAGGTTGAGACCTCCGGTATTTACAGGGACCGATGTAGCGGAGGATCCTTAGTCCTTTCTAGATAGGATGGCGAGAATTGGCAAATCATTGTGATGTTCTGATGCGAGGTCAGTTGAGCTGAATAGCTTTCGTTTGGAAGGACTTACACAGGAGTGGTGTGAGTCGATGGAGAGAGGGCGAGCCACTGGTCTTCCTCCGATGTTGTGGACCGAGTTTTCTGAGGTCTTTCTTGTCAGATTTCTTCCACAGAGTGTGAGGGACACTAGAGCTAGCAGTTTTGAAGCATTGCGGAAATCTGGGAGTATGTCGGTGGCAGATTATGATTTACGATTCACTCAGCCATCGCGCTATGCTCCATATTTAGTTCCTACGGAGGAGCTTCGGGTGAAAAGGTTCATAAGGAGTCTGGACACGCAGTTGTATCTAGCTATAAGCTCCCAGCATTTTGATACATATGCGCAGGACATGGATGCAGCGATACGAGTGGAGGAGCGTTTGAGCGAGGCAGTGGTTGTTCCGGAACCAAAGAGGAGTAGACCGATTGGGTCGATGACTAGGCATTTTGGCAGAGGTAGAGGCAGATATACTCCAGGCCGCAGTTTCGGATGAGGTTGGACCCAGGGACAGATGTTCAGTTCATACCCCGATGATCAGAGGACCCCATTTACCTGTTATAATTGCGGACTTTCAGGGCATATGGCAAGGGAATGTACACGCCATAGCGAGACTGTTACTCCGCAGGCTGCTTTACCCCCTCCACCTTCTACGTCGATGGCTTTACTTCCTCCCCCAGTTGGTACTACGCGCCAGAAAGTTACACCACGAGGTCGAGGCTTTGCAGGACGCTCTCAGAGAGGTCGAGGAGATAGAGGTCGAGGACAATAGGATGCGGGCAGGGGCCAGGCACGGGTTTTTGCGCTGACTCCACAAGATGCCCAGGCATCAAATGTAGTTGTGACTGGTACTCTTCCAGTATGTTCGTTAGATGCACATATTCTATTTGATCCCGGTTCTACACATTCTTATGTATCTTCACGCTTTGCACTTTCTCTGGGGAGAGTGTCGTCACTATTAGAGTTACCGCTAGTTGTGATTACTCCGGTGGGGGATTCTTTTGTAGCGCGACACGTATTCAGATCATGTTCTGTACGTATTGGTGATAGAAATTCGCTAGTTGATTTGATTCTCCTGGATATATTAGATTTTGATATATTTCTCGGTATGGATTGGTTGGCCGCTTATCATACCTATGTAAATTGTTGGGGGAAAGAGGTTAGATTTTGTTTTCCAGGTGAACCGATCTTTGTTGTGCAGGGGGACTGTAATATAACTCCTGCCAACCTGTTTTCTGCTCTTTGTGCGGGACGACTCTTGAAGAAGGGTTGTCATGGGTTCTTAGCATTTGTTCAGGACTTAGGAGCCGCTGAGATTCCGTTGGAACAGGTTCTGATCGCACGAGAATTTCCGGATTTGTTTCCTGCTGAATTACCAGGATTACCGCCCGATCGCGATATTGAATTTTGCATTGACTTGATTCCGGGTACGGGGCCTATTTATATACCACTCTATCGGATGGCCCCGACGGAGTTGAAGGAACTCAAAAGCCAGTTGCAAGAGTTGTTAGATAAAGGACTTATTCGTCCCAGTGTATCACCATGGGGAGCTCATGTCTTATTTGTAAAGAAGAAGGACGGTAATATGAGACTGTGCATCGACTACCGATAGCTGAATCGAGTTACTGTGCGAAATAGGTATCCACTACCATGTATCGATGACTTATTCGATCAGCTGCAGGGGGCGTGCTACTTCTCAAAGATTGATTTGCGGTCAGGATATCACCAATTGAAGGTTCGGAAGGATGACATTCCGAAGACTGCTTTTCGCACACGTTATGGGCACTATGAGTTTCTGGTGATGTGTTCAGACTCACCAACGCCCCAGCAGCCTTCATGGATATGATGAATCGTATCTTCAGGCCCTTCCTTGATCAGTTTATTATAGTATTCATTGATGATATTCTCGTTTATTCTCGGAGTAGAGAGGAGCACGAGCAGCATTTGCGTATCACGTTACAGACCTTGAAGGAGCATCAACTGTTCGCTAAATTCTCCAAGTGTGCTTTCTGCCTGGATAGTGTAGATTTCTTGGGTCGCGTAGTTACAAGAGATGGGATAGGTGTAGACCCAAAGAAGATCGAAGCGGTACAGCACTGGCCCAGACCTGTGTCAGTTACTGAGGTTCGGAGTTTCTTAGGTCTGGCGGGTTATTACCGACGCTTTGTGCAGGATTTTTCTCGGGTCGCTGCACCGTTGACCGGATTGAATAGGAAGGAAGTTCCATTTCTTTGGACAGATGCATGTGAGCAGAGTTTTCAGCAGTTGAAGCCGCGCTTGACGACTGCACCATTCTTATCTTTACCTTCTGGGTCAGGTGGTTTTATTATGTATTGTGATGCATCTCGAGTGGGTTTAGGCTATGTATTGATGCAGGACGGCAGGGTTGTAGCTTATACTTCTCGACAGTTGAAGATACACGAGCAGAACTACCCCACTCATGATTTGGAGATGGCTGCTGTAGTTTTCGTACTAAAGATTTGGAGACATTACTTGTATGGAGAGTCGTGCCAAATTTTCACTGATCATAAGAGCTTGAAGTATATTTTTCAGCAAAGGGATCTGAATCTAAGGCAGCGTCGATCGATGGAACTCGTGAAGGATTACGATTGTGAGATCTTGTATCATCCAGGCAAAGCGAATGTTTTAGCAGATGCTTTGAGTCGGAGGCCTGGAGGTAGTTTATCTCATGTGCGCACCTTGCAGAGACAGTCGTTTATAGACTGGAAGATTCTATGTGATAGCCATGTACAGTTTGAGTTCACATCGACAGGAGGACTGTTAGCACATGGTCGCACCCGTCCTCAGTTATTGGATCGTATTCAAGAGATACAGCCCGCAGATGCTCGTATGTTGGAGATTATGGATCAGGTTAGGCAGGGCAGAGAGTCGGAGTTCGTGATAGATGACCGTGGAGTATTACGTTTTGGGACTCGTCTTTGTGTGCCATATTTTGATGGATTGAGACGTGAGATCTTAGAGGAGGCCTATCGATCAGTGTATAGTATTCATCCTGGTCCCACCAATATGTATCATGACTTGAGGGATGTTTATTGGTGGGAAGGAATGAAGAGGGACGTTGCGGAGTTTATTTCGAGATGCTTGACTTGTCAGCAAGTCAAGGCCGAGCACCAGAGGCCGGCAAGAGAGTTGCAACCCTTGCCCATTCTGGAGTGGAAATGGGAACAGATTTCCTTGGATTTCGTTGTGGGTCTACCCAGAACTAGCAGAGGGTATGATTCTATTTGGGTGATTGTAGATAGATTGACAAAGGCGGCTCACTTTCTTCCGGTGAAGACGACGTATGGGTTTGCTCAGTATGCTCAGATTTATATCGACGAGATTGTACGATTACATGGAGTTCCGACGAGCATAGTATCAGATAGGGGTACCCAGTTTACGAGTAGGCTATGGCAGAAACATCAAGAAGCTCTTGGTACACGATTGAGTTTTAGTATAGCTTTTCACCCACAGACGGATGGTCAGTCAAAGCGGACCATTCGAACTTTAGAGGATATGCTTCGAGCTTGCAGCCTTGATTTCGGTGGTAGTTGGGATCGTCACCTACCTTTGATAGAATTTTTGTACAACAATAGTTTTTAGGAGACGATCCAGATGGCACCCTTTGAAGCTTTATATGGGAGGAAATGTCGATCACCCGTTTGCTGGACGGAACTGAGCGAGAGTAGCATTTTGGGACCGCGGATAGTACAGGAGACTACGAAAAAGATTCAGCTGATACGAGGCAGAATAAAAGTGGCCCGGTTCAGACAGAAATCATATGCAGATCGACGACGTCATAGACTCGAGTTTGAAGTGGGAGATCATGTGTTTCTTCGTGTATCTCCGATGAAAGGCGTGATGCGTTTCGGGAAAAAAGGAAAGCTCAGCCCCAGATATGTCGGACCCTACGAGATTCTTGAAAGAGTGGGTGTTGTAGCTTATCGTTTAGCACTTCCACCGAGTTTTCTCGATGTGCATCCGGTGTTTCACGTATCGATGCTTCGTAAATATCTTCACGATCCTTCTCACGCGATCCAGCATCACATCTTACAACTTGGGCCGGATTTATCCTACACAGTGCAGCCAGTCGCTATTCTAGACAGGCAGGCAAAGAAACTGAGATCAAGGGTACTTCCATTTGTAAAGGTTCTTTGGCGAGGAACGAATCGCGAGGAGATCACTTGGGAGACCGAGGATGCGATGCGAGAGAAATTTCCACATCTTTTCGAAGGTACGTCTAGTTAAGTTTAAATTCGGGGACCGAATTTTCTTAAGGGAGGAATATTGTAACATTCTGAAAATTTAGAAAAAAATAAAATTAATTAATTAAATAATAAAAGATTAAATTAAAAAGTTATTAAAACCAAATAAGACATTTTCTTAAGTAGTATGTAAAACAAATTAAATTAAATTTTTAATATGTAACATAAATAAATTATAAGGGTTTTAATGTGAAATTTATCTTCATTTTAATTAAAATGGTGTTATGCAATAACATAGGTAGTGAGGGGTTGTTATGTAAAATTTAGGAATTTTGCAAATTTGAATTGTTAAGGGTGTAAGTAGAAAAGAGGTTAAATAGGGTTTTTAGTTCAGAAATTATTCACGAGATAAATAAAATTGGAATGATAATATCTTGACACATCCTTCTTGCATGCACACACACACACAACACCTCCTCCTTGCATGAGGATGGCACCCTTTGGTCTTTGACACCTCCTCCTACACCTCAACCTTCCCTTTTCTCATATATATCTTATGTTCAGATCAGTAGCTAATTTAAAATCTGAAAAATCTAAAAGAAAGAAAAAAGAAAACCAAAAAAAAACAAAGAAGAATAAGAGAAAGGAGAAGAAGAGCTAAGTCTAGGATTTCTTCACCATCAAGCTAGGACTAAGAGCTTGTGCATCTTGGAGGGAGTTCTTCCAGCAATATCCTTATAGGTAAAATCCTTACTCACTGTAGGAATTAATTCTGTAATTAGTTTAAATTGGAAATCCAATGTCTATAATATCGTATTTTAAGCAAAACTGAACTCTTTAGTAATCTGCTATAGTTTAGATAAAAATCAACTTAACCAAACAGTGCCAAAATGTTATATGTTGGACCTAGAACAAACCATAGGAGCACGAACCCATGGGCTCGGATTTTGGCCGGCGAGCTTAAGGCCAAATCCGGCGTCGCCGGATTTTTGTAGGTGTTTGGTGTTTTGGCTTTTTGGGTAGGTCTCTGTGTAGGTATTTGGTTATTTTGGTATTGTTTTATGAAGTTAGTTTAACTGTATATAAAATCTGGGAACTAATATCGGGAAAGGGATCAAAGTTTTAAAATACGACACGGTAAAATCGTAACGCGTTCTGTTTTCTGTTATGAAAAAGCGTTGGGTTAAATTTCTGTGAGGTTAAGTGTTAGATAGTTTGCAATAGTCGTACGTAATGTAATTAGCACGTACAACTTGTGTTATCTTGATTTTTGCCGTATTGGAATGTAGCCGTTTTCTTATACAAGTTAATTAAATGTTAGATTTGAGTGCGGGGACTTCGGAGGCCGCAAGGAAAGGAAAACGATTGGCGATTCCTGAGTAATTACAACGTATTTCCGGTGAGTTGACTAAATATCTACCGGGAGATTGTGTAAAGATGGCGTGATACGCCCGTAGTTTTACTTAAATGCAAAGATTTGACTTTTGTATGTTAAATTGAGAGTATGCATTCATATATATACATGTAAATCGCTATGTCAATAATTGTTAGAACACTGCACAATTATCGACGAGTTATGCCGCACATGCACTTATTTACATTCTACTCTACACCTCGTCGATATTGCCATGTCACTTTTACACTTAGCAGTTATCTTGTTAAAATAATTCCTATCATACCTTAATCACCAATAACATTTGTAAATTTCATCAATGATATCATGTTTAGTATTCGAGTATTCTAAGCCGATATAAAAGGTACTTATATTATTGAGGATTTATGGTTTTGAGCTTTCCTATAACATTGCATAAATCCAGCGATTTTCTTGATTGATGTGACATGTCCACCATGAGATGTTTTTATGATTTGGTTTTTATTCTGAACCGAGTTGGGGGTCATACGGTTGTGGATTTATAAGTTATCCAGACTGAGTCGGGAGGCATACAGTTGGATACATGGTGGATCCGGTCGAGACCGAGGGGCAGGATAGCCGCATGATAGGCGGGGAGCTTAACGAGGATACTCGATACCGGAGATAGTTGTGAAACACAGCGGATATTTAGATAATATCGACCGATATTATTGATTACAGGATCGTTCGAGGAATGATGCCTGAGAGAATGGAAGATTTGCGTCGATGATGGACACGGAAAGATGAACTTTATTTGGAAATAAATAATGAGATTTCAGTTTTGGTTATGTGATTAGTAGTACGGATTCATGTTTTCCACATGTTATCATGCATCATAATTATCCTTATTACAGTTAGTTATAGTTCGTCATAGTTACATTATCAGCCGTTATATGTTAGTTTTATTCACTGAGTTGGCAACTCACCCCCGTTGTGCCACGGTTCCTTACAGGGGTAGAGTGGACGGTTAGCAGCAGTGCAGATCTACTTATCAGCTTTTATCGCATCTTTTGATAGGTGGGTTACATATGTAGTAACCTTCTCTTTTGGTACTGTATTTTGGATCTAGAAAATCTCCATCAAACCTTGTATTATGACTTAGAGTGGGAGATGGTTATATGTATATTATTTGACAGATGAGATCGTTTAGTTCTATAAATTGTTATTTCTTTTAATTATGGCTGAAATTCTTATTGATGTCATATACGCTTGGATATTTATTTCCGCTATTGATATTGTTGATCCCAACTAGGGATGCAACCAAACTTAATATTTTGTAATTGATTTTATTATGAATTCACTAGTGATTTACTGTTAATATCTTAATTACATAAAACTGTGATTTTTACTTAAAAACTAAATTTTTATAAAAAAAATTCCGCAAAAAGGATTTTGATCTTGGTTTTTCGGCTTACTTGGTTTGTGTGAATATCTTTAGATATTATACAATCTAAGTGTCGGTCACATCCAAACTTTGGGTCGTGACAACCCTAGACCATTACGGGTGCGGCAAACTACCTGCCAAATACTCGAAGTGAAGCAACTTCCCTCATCAAAGTGAGTAGGCCACTTGGCACTTCAAAATACCCGGTAGTTTGTGCACCCTACCTTGGGTCTATCCTACGAGCAAAAACTGTAAAAAAAAATAATACAACGGTGGCTACAACCTCAACCCGGATGTGCCCCGCAAAATAATATTACATCTATTTACAAATTTACATCGAATGAAAGAATGAAAACCCTCATCTCATATCCCCGGCTATTCATCCACGACGATCCAACAAGTTCATATACACAAACCAACATAACAGATCACAGATATGTGCAACCCCGACTAATCGACGTATAGAAATTAGTCGACGTTTCTAAACACATATACACATCACAAAGCTTGTAAAGTAACTGCGACATTAGAATTCCGCACGCAATTAGCAAACTTAACCAATTTTTCCAAAACTTGAAAAATAAAGTGAGCTAAAGTTCCAAAACGATCGTTTTAAGCCAATTCGGAAGTCCGAATCAAAACGAAATGCGCCCGAACCTTCGCGGAGAGTTAGAACATGAAATTAACTTCGAGTTAAGGGGCCTAAAGGGGGTACCCCACCCCTGAGGCCACCACGAGGTGGCCAGGGGGTGAGGCAAACCCGAAACTGCCTAAGGTGGGGCAATTTCTGGTCCCCACCGCCAAGACCACCTTGTAGCGGTCTTGGGGAGTGGGCCCAGCCGTTCGATCCACCCCGGGGGTTCCCTGGAGTGCCCATGCACTACCCCACGGTGTCTCAGTTCAAACCGTGAGCCCGCAGGTTGTGAAAACATCTCAAACTATCATTTTTCGAAACTGTTTTTCTCGGCAGTTTTTGTGCGACAAAAATGGCAGATTTCAAACGTCGCTACAAGCTATCTAAGATTTATGAGAGGCTCTGATACCACTGTAAGTATATTTTGCGCAACCTACATGTTTGCGGGGAGGCGGAAAATGCAAAAAAATGATTTTTACGAGCTTCGCAACACCGACTAGAACCAAGGATCGAACATAAACCATAGCAAACTACTTGAGGTTTAACTACTTGGATGAATGTTATACCTCATAGGATCATGTCCTTCGGGTCTTCTTTCTGTCCTCCTCTTCATCGTAGGCTCCGAGGATCGAAGCAACCTCGACGGCCTCCTCGAGTCAAAGACGATCCACCCGAGAGTCTATAGTCTGCACTCCAATCTCGAATCTGAGATAACTACGGCTTCTAGTTCGCTAAAATAGAAGTCCTAGAGGGTGTAGAGTAAGAAGATGGAGTGCTTTGTCTCTTAGAACCCTAGGTTTCTCAACTCATGAGACTTTTAGGGTTTAGACGAAGAAGAAGAAGACTTGAGGAAAACTTGGTGAAGAATGAACTAGAGAAAAGCTTGGCTTCCCTTTCCTTGAAAAAAATGAACCATACTTATATTTTAAGACATAAAATAAAAATCAAGTGAAAATATCTCACAAATATCAACCATGGTTCAAAATATCTCAAGGGTGAGTCATGCATAATCTTTTGTCAACCTAATGAGCCATCATCATCCAACAAATATCTCCACCTCATTTCCTCATATCATTTAAGTTTAATTCATAAAAGAAATCAAACCCTAAATGAGGTGTCCCCTTCTAGAAGCTTTCCCGAGTAATTACGATAATGCCCCTCATCCATATATACATACCCGCATCCGCATTCCAAAGAATATGAATACAGAGAGATGAAAATAATCCATCAATATAATACTAGGATCCGGATTAAACCAAAACCCACTAGTATTATCCGTCCGATCATCATACGTGCACAAGTACACATAAGTGATATAAGCCCTGCCGTAAAACCATACGGCATCTACACCTTTTGCTCGGTGCAAGGACACTCTCTATGTGGGACTCTAAAGACTCGACACTACACTGGTAGTGGGTTTAACCACAAGCCGCAAGCGGTACTAGCTGCATGTAACGGCTACCCAGGTATGTGTCGATAAGAAGGCCGATGAGCTAACTCATCCGAACTCCTACTGAGCCTGTATGTGACAATCTCTATACAGTCCGGTCTGTTAGCCTAAAAGTATCGCATATCGGGCCTAGGGGGCGGTAATCGCCAGACCCCTAATAGAGCAATAAATCGTGTCACAGAGTAGCCCAAAACACCCTGAGAAACTACTGGAGCACCTACCAGTAAATCTCGCTTTCCCTGCCAAGGACTTTGTGTAATGGCCTTCCGAACACAGCGTGATATCAACCCCAAATACCGGGAGAGACGAATCCTATCTAACCGCCACTGCCTCCATGTGCTTCGGGACTGCACCCAACTACTACCTGTTTGCACGACTCCTTTGAGCCGTGGTAGGGTAGTAATCAAAGTACAGTAGGAACACACTCGAGGCGAAGTAGCAATGTCAAGTCAACGGACTAAGCTGTACTCATGTCACTTGGGAACTGCTACCCGACGATAGGTATAATACCCACCAATAGTTCCCGACGAGTCCTTCCAGTGTACTCATAACCAAATGAGCACCTGCATACTATCTCCGGTACGACGTACTGATGGATGTGGGACAGACCATCTCACCTGCTGGGATGAGAAGCGTATACACTAGTTTACTCTGGAGTATCGATGCCCCATCTCGATAATCCTACGACTAGGGACCTGTATAGGATGTGCTTATAGATTACCCAGCCCACACTAGTGTGACTGTCATCACAACGTCGGTAATCAAGCAAAGATCCTAAGGGCTCTACCAATATGTATAAGCGATATGCTAAAAAGCACATGCACATATTGAGATAGAAACAAACCAGGTAGCATACTACCATTTCGAGCAAGACTGTTACTATATCTGTGTATATCCCAAGCTCCCATCAAGTAATATACAATCCAGTATGATGCAATAATGGCCTCTAGGGCATATATCACTAACATAAGCGGGGTATGATGTAATACCCAGTTACATTGTAAATATTTTCCGTATTTATGAATAAATGTTTTCCCCAAAATTTTTCTATAAAAAAATCATTTTCCTATTCCTAACAATTTTCATTTTATTTCATATATTTTTCTATTAATCTCCTAATTGTTTCCTCTATTTTACCCTAACCGATTATTTTTAGTTTTAAACTTAAAACCCTAATTCTTTTACCCTAATCCAAACCTAAACCCAACCGGGCCCATTCTTTCCCTCTCTCTTTTATTTTCTTCTCTCCATGGCCTGGCCCATTAACCCTTTTCCTAATCTAAACCTAAACCCTAACCCTTTTATTTTTCTTAATTCTTATTTCCTAACCCATGCCCAGCCCCACAACTACCTCAGACCCGACCCGACCTACCCGACCCGTGTTAGTGTTTATGCCCTAGAGGTCATTACTGTATCATACTGTAAGTGCACGGCGGCGCCCCGGCCTCCATCCCGAGGCCAAAATGCGGAAGCGGTGATATACTTAAATTTTTCTTGAACTGGCACCACCGCGCACTAATACCTGGATCGAACCATTAACTAGTCCTAGCTAACTACAAGATGGGGAAGAGAAATATACCGAGTGATCCGAGTCCTCCGGTCTTCTCGTCGTCGTTCCGATCTCCCGCGGAAACTCCGGTCGTCGCCTCCTTGCCGGAAGGGCACCACATCGTCTGCATCTTTTAAGGGCTCCCACCTCAATACCGAGGCAACTCGGGCACGAAGCTGGCTAGTCGACGTGCCCAAGGTTTGCTGTAGAATGTGTAGTGCTTAAGTCTCATTTGGGGTTATGGAGTTGCCTTTGGTGGAGGAATAATACTTGGAGTTTTGGAGATTGATCTTGTGGGATTTTTGCAAAGCCAAATGAACAAAACCCCACACCAAAATGAATTGGGCAGCCCCATACAAGCTTGGCCGGCCATTTGAGGTGAGGGAGTGAGGAGAATGAGAGTGTCTCTAAAAATGAGAGAGGCCATCCAATAATACAAGAGGGAAACAAAAGAAATCATGAAAGAACATGATCACAAACACACCCACACTCAACCACAACCATCATCAAACATGATGACTCCAAAAGTCAAGCAATGATGAAGTGAACAAGTCAAGGTCAACAAGAGCTATCATGATACAATAATATGCAAAGACCCCCTCCACAATTGCTTATTTGCACAAATGCAAATAAGCCCTCCTCCACCAATCTTCGGCCAATGAACGATACAAATGAAAATGGCCGAAACGGAAAGCAAACTGGCAACTCCAGAAAACTGGTCCCGTAATAAATTACAGGAAAACCCCGATGCTGTGTATACACACCCGCATCTGTATTTCGACCGAAATACAAATGCAATGAGACAAAATCTACACTGTACTATACTAGGATCCGACTTAAACCAAAGCCGGCTAGTAATATCCGTTCGATCCTGATCCGTGCAATACCGCACGTATCTGATTGAACCCTGCCATATAACCATACGGCCTTTAGTACTAACCGTCCGATCCTGATCCGTGCAATACCGCACGTATCTGATCAGACCCTGCCATATCTCCATACGGCCTCTACAGCTTTTCGCCCGAAAGCTGAGTAACTGAATGTGGGGGACTCTAAACACTCGTCAACACCTTGGTTGTGGATTTAACCACTAGCACGTCAGAGGTATAAGACAATACGTAACGGGCTACCAGGTATTGACTAAAAGGGACGTCTGTGAGCGAACTCAGCCTGACAACCCTACTGAGCCTGTCAGTGACAATATCCGTACAGTCCGGTCCGTTCGTCTATGAGTTGGTAAAAGTCAGACCCCCAAAAGCGGTACAAGTCGTGTCGGAGTGTATCCCAGAACACCCTGAGATACTACTGGAATATCTACCAGTAAATCTCCTTGCCTCGGCCGAGGGCTTCGTGTAATGGCTCTCCTAGACACAGCGCGACCTCACCCCCAATACCGGGAGAGACGAACCCCTGAAGATACGCTCACTGCCTCTATGTGGCTCGGGACTGTACCCAACTAAAACCTGTTTGCATGACTCCTTTGAGCCGTGGTAGGGTAGTAATCAAAGTACAGTGGGAACTCACACGAGACAAATGACGATCCCCAGGTCGATGAACTAACCTGTACACATGTCACCAGGGAACTGCCATCTGACGTCTGGTATATGACCAACTAGCATGTTCCCGGCGAGTCCTGTCCGGTGTACTCATAACCCAATGAGCACCTGTATACATCTTAGGTGAACGAACTGACACCAGTGGCTTGTGAGACCGGCCACCGCCCCTCGTCGGGGTCTCGAATGTACACACTAGTCTACTCTGGAGTATCGATGCCCTATCTCGAAACTCCCACGACTAGGGACCATTTAAGGATGTGCTTATAGACTACCAGCTCCCACGTATATGATTGCCCTCATACTGCTGGTGGTCAAGCAAGAATCCTAGAGGCTCTATCAACGTGCAATAGCGACCTGTCAGGTCACCTAAAGCAGTACACGATGATAAAGATAAACCAGATAGCATACTATCATCACGAGTAAGACTGTCCTATCGGGATAGGTCCTCCATCAATCATTGTAATCACGTGCCTGTGATCCAATAATTGACTCTGAGGGCACTATCTCCAACAATCTCCTACTTGCACTCAAGGCTAATTATTGCGATGTCGCATACTCACAGCACGTATGATACCGAACACCCAACTCCTCTACTAGTCAGTCTCACAAAGCTCGCTTGCGAAACTATTGCGTTCGCGGAATAGCCTTAGTGAGTGGATCCGCCTTGATGTCTCTTTCTATGTCTCTCTATATCTCAAGTTCGCGGAGAAACCCATCTCCCGAAATGAGCAATACCTGTCTTAGAATGTGTCTGGATGTCTGATGGGACCTAGCTCATAAATGAACTCCAAATCCAAACTTCTTAGACTGTATCGTCAACTGAACTTATTCAGTATCCTGCGCCATGCCTCCCTCAGTATTGCCTTGGATCACCTATCCAAAATACTGCCCCTCGTCAGAGGGAAAACTATAACTCCGACAACCTCCTTGTCGTCCATGTCACCTTGGAAGCCTGGAATGATAATTGTCTCCCAAATGTGGTTGTCGTTATCATATCCCTAGAACATCCACTTATGTTCTAAAACTGCTTCCGACTGTTTCTCCAGGATTGGATCACTGTCAACTTATTGCATCTAGTGCAAGAACAGCATCTGGTGTGGTACTTGACATCTCATGATTGACTCAATTGCCTGAGCAAGTGATCTGTCAATCATGCACATCCCTCTCTACTTTAGTCTGTAAGACACCTTTAGAGAGGGTGACTCCATCACCTGCAGGTACACTACCGTGCCAGGAGTCGTCCATTCTAAATACTCTTAGAATGCTGTCTAAGTACCCTTAATTGGGAAACCACCCAAATCTAGATCTAAAACCATAGATCTAGTAACCAGTATGTCTGAAATAATATCCAAGTCCTGTGTGGAGAAACCACTGTGTGACGACCAAAGTATAACCGATTGTAGTGTAGGAATATCACTTCCTACTCTGTGTATGTTATCCAAATACCATGACATCACACCCTACTACCTTCTCAACAGATCCATCCCCTATTCTGATGAAGTCAAACCTATAACTGTCATGTCAGAAATAGATGATCTATCTCCGCTATATCTGCTTTAGTCTATAAATAGACATAAGCCAACTGTCCACCAATGCTTCCGCTGCTCCCACTGACTACGACAACCCTCTGCCAGAGTCATATACACGTACACTTCTAAAACTAGTTTAGAACGACGCTATAATCATCCTCCCGCCGGGTCTCACAGTCTGGAACAGCAGCAATGGCAAGTGTGGGTAAACAAGAACTTCCCTGTCACCGTCCTTGAGGCTACCGGAGTACCTCTCGGGTGCCTGAAGTTACCCACCTTATCTGCGGAGTGGCCAATGGAATGTCAAGCCAGATTGAATCTTTAGGTTCCTATCAAATCTTCAGTAATCGTTTGTGGTTCTGGAATCACTTCCAGTTCTACCATACTCCCACTACGGTTTTCTGAAAAAATCCATTTTTATTAAAAATGTGGCGAGTCTAGAACAATATCACTATTGATCTTCCAGATGGTAGAAAATCAACCCTCGTCATAGCCTGGGTCAACCCACAAACAGCCATTACAGAAACGTGCCTTGTGTTGTCCAGTGTCTGGTTTTAATCATAAGCCGGACAACTCCCCGTACCTTAACAACGTTAAGATATGAACTGTTCTATATCCAATATAGAACCAGAGGCACTGATTTAATTGAACCAGATTCAAATCATGCAGCTGTCTCCAGTGCATGTCAACTAAATGGAAGAAGGCCGATCAGCGTAACTCAACTTAGGAATGCTTCCAATTATGAGTAACCTGAAAGAGAAGCAAGTTCTCTTAATCATTACTATCAACTGAATACCATACTCAAGTATCTACATCTTCGATCACTTTGAAGAATCCCGATACTTGCAATACCTGGTTCTCTACTTTATTCAAATACCTATAACTTCTCAAAATTCGGACCCTGTGTTTCCAAGAAACACGTGTCTAAAAACTAGAGAAGTCATAAGTAAACCGAATATAGTACGAGGACCAACCCCTCTGTCCTGATGGACCCTGGACAACATACAATACTCTGTATAAGTCCCTTGAGTCTGATAACTCATTCACTGTGTGTCGTAGGTTGAAAACTGTACTTATGGTTAAGAAGAATTACACTGTTGTTTAATGCTCCTTACCTAACCATCCACTGATATAGGTAAATGTCATAGACATAATTTCAAAAAGGTATATCTCACTCTTTGAAAATAGACGTACAGATACATCGATTTGAAATTGGTGCATAACAGCGGATATTCAAAACCAAATATTTGCCGACCGGCAAACAGCCCAGGTGATTTCCTCAAATATCACCAATTACAACGAATCCCGATATAATGAGGATGATCACCTAATTCCCAATAACTTACTCCCACTCATCATCTGTAAAACTATACAGATGTGAGAATCATACCTGGTAAATACATACCCTGGAGCAAGTGGCTAACTGGGAAATCAGTTTTCCTTTAACAGTAGACAGTGAAACTGAAACATTGAAATGTTTCGATGGGGTATCCCGGTATTCCTAGTAATGCCTCTTCCAGATTCACGACTGTAACCGTATAATTCTTTGCCACCTCTCCAAATCCCTTTTTATGTCTTTAGTCATTACCTTCTGCACACCCCTTTAGGCCAAATGGTTTTCTTCCTTCCCTACCGTTCGGCACCAGCCTATGGTTTGGAAGAAGACTATCCAATAAGCATAATGGGTGTACTGTCCTAATCCTAGGAGCACTCGCAATGCGAGAGAAGGTGAAGATAAAAGACAACCGAATAAACCTTATTCCTATTTCTCCTGAACCAGAATCCATCCCCAAACTGGAACAAGTTCCTTTCGAGTTCGTATATAACCATACGATGGAGTATCCAATAAACTGTGGATCTTCGTAGTGATACGGAGTGTTCTGGAGAAATACAAAGGTGAAGTGGGAGTGGTAATGAAATATCTGGTTTGGTCGTGAATAGCAGTCGCAACTTACTTTGCCCTCCTTCTAATCCCTTTTTGTCTTAACCCAATACCTTCTGTACACCGTTTAGGCTAACTGGTTTTCTTCATTCCCTACCGGTCAGCACCAGCCTAAGGTTTGGAAGAAGACTATCCAATTTGCGTAATAGGTGTACTATCTCCTAAACCAAGGAGTACTCTCAACCTGAGAGAAGGTAAAAGGAAAGGACAACTGAATAGTCCTATCCGTTTTCTCCAGAACCGGAAACCATCCTCGAATAAATTCCTTCGAGTTCGTATCTAACCATACGATGGTTTTGTCCAATGGAAGTGGACGTTCGTAGTAATACGGGGTGTCCTGGAGAAAGGGTAAAAGTAGGAGTGGCAATGAGGTTTGCAACTCTGACAATCCAAAAGCCAGTGTTAAGAAGGTTCGGTCAACTTGGTCACTGAGTCATAGTCTTAGGGTCGGGTCAATGGTCGCTGCCGAAGAGAGAGAGAAAAGAAACACTCAGCATGCACTCTAACCTAGATCAGAATGGTTACCAATTTATCTAATCTGGAAACCTCCCACTGTACCGTCAAATTCTCCTCCAAACCTGAAAGAAGAATTAGTCGGGATCACCCGAGAAGTAAACTAACTCATCAGTGGGAATCGGGATCCAACTATCATCGCATGATAACGTGATGGAATCCGCTCACGGTGTCACACTCCAGAAGGTATGCGCATATCTGGCAAGTTTCAGTTTCTTTAGAAACTCCCGATGTGATTTCTGCCCCATGCTCTTATGACCTTGACTTTGGCCAACAAATTATAAGTCACATGTCAAGTTCTACCCGTCATTCTCCAGGTCAATTTGAACCCACCCGTACATACCCTTGACTTTGGCCAACAAGGTAGTACGACTGTCCCAAACCAACGCATTTATCTATGCTGCATATGAATACCCAACAGCTACCAAACACTGTGCCTTGACTTTGGCCAACAAACACAGCTTGAATACTATTGACCACCCATATGAAACGACGGAGGGCTACGAATGGTTTCTGGCGAAAACCTTTAACGTAAAGAACTTGATATCGTTGAAGGAACGGATAGCTTTTTTTTTAAAATATAGTGACGAAAACCATTGCTAAAGAGGTCACTCCCGGTGAAGGGATCTCGGCTCTTTCCCCGTAGAATGAGGTGCAGGATATTCCAACTGAATACCACGATGCAAAACAAAAGTGAACGTCCTTGCAATAACAGCTTTTGAAAAGTGTTCCAACAACATCAGGTTAGGTTTGTTTTTAACTTGCATTGATCCGAATCAACGCAGTCCCATCAATTGATCACACCACAAAGAACGAAAATATACTGATGTACGTATATGCCATCCGCATTCGCCACTGGGTCCCGTCATTACCCGTTAGGTTAGCTAACTAACGACAGAGCGGGGACTGGACTAGCGCGGATGCAAAACATATACAACATCTACTAATATATATACCAATATATAATTTTCGCTCAAGGAGTGATAAAAATGCAACATCACAGAAATGTACAGCATCACAGAACAAAACAGATATCTGGGATCCCCGGGTTTCACAGAGCCACTACTGAAACCCGACGTTCCCCTGGTCGTGTGGATAGCCTGTGTAATGAAATCATAGACCCCTACGGGCGCGGCAAGTCACCCGCCAAAACCTGAAGCGAGGCAGCCCCCTTCAGTACCGTGAATGGACCACCAGCACTTCACGGAATCCGGTAACTTGGGCACCCCTCCTGGGTCAACCTGTACCCCCTACGAGTGCGGCGAATAGCCCGCCAATCCTAGAGTGAGGCCCCCTCCGTCTCAATGCCATGAACTGGCACCACCGCGCACTAATACCTGGATCGAACCATTAACTAGTCCTAGCTAACTACAAGATGGGGAAGAGAAATATACCGAGTGATCCGAGTCCTCCGGTCTTCTCGTCGTCGTTCCGATCTCCCGCGGAAACTCCGGTCGTCGCCTCCTTGCCGGAAGGGCACCACATCGTCTGCATCTTTTACGGGCTCCCACCTCAATACCGAGGCAACTCGGGCACGAAGCTGGCTAGTCGACGTGCCCAAGGTTTGCTGTAGAATGTGTAGTGCTTAAGTCTCATTTGGGGTTATGGAGTTGCCTTTGGTGGAGGAATAATACTTGGAGTTTTGGAGATTGATCTTGTGGGATTTTTGCAAAGCCAAATGAACAAAACCCCACACCAAAATGAATTGGGCAGCCCCATACAAGCTTGGCCGGCCATTTGAGGTGAGGGAGTGAGGAGAATGAGAGTGTCTCTAAAAATGAGAGAGGCCATCCAATAATGCAAGAGGGAAACAAAAGAAATCATGAAAGAACATGATCACAAACACACCCACACTCAACCACAACCATCATCAAACATGATGAGTCCAAAAGTCAAGCAATGATGAAGTGAACAAGTCAAGGTCAACAAGAGCTATCATGATACAATAATATGCAAAGACCCCTTCCACAATTGCTTATTTGCACAAATGCAAATAAGCCCTCCTCCACCAATCTTCGGCCAATGAACGATACAAATGAAAATGGCCGAAACGGAAAGCAAACTGGCAACTCCAGAAAACTGGTCCCGTAATAAATTACAGGAAAACCCCGATACTGTGTATACACACCCGCATCTGTATTTCGACCGAAATACAAATGCAATGAGACAAAATCAACACTGTACTATACTAGGATCCGACTTAAACCAAAGCCGGCTAGTAATATCCGTTCGATCCTGATCCGTGCAATACCGCACGTATCTGATCGAACCCTACCATATAACCATACGGCCTTTAGTACTAACCGTCCGATCCTGATCCGTGCAATACCGCACGTATCTGATCGGACCCTGCCATATCTCCATACGGCCTCTACAGCTTTTCGCCCGAAAGCTGAGTAACTGAATGTGGGGGACTCTAAACACTCGTCAACACCTTGGTTGTGGATTTAACCACTAGCACGTCAGAGGTATAAGCCAATACGTAACGGGCTACCAGGTATTGACTAAAAGGGACGTCTGTGAGCGAACTCAGCCTGACAACCCTACTGAGCCTGTCAGTGACAATTTCCGTACAGTCCGGTCCGTTCGTCTATGAGCATCGCATGGCGGGCCTAGGGAGTTGGTAAAAGTCAGACCCCCAAAAGCGGTACAAGTCGTGTCGGAGTGTAGCCCAGAACACCCTGAGATACTACTGGAATACCTACCAGTAAATCTCCTTGCCTCGGCCGAGGGCTTCGTGTAATGGCTCTCCTAGACACAGCGCGACCTCACCCCCAATATCGGGAGAGACGAACCCCTGAAGATACGCTCACTGCCTCCATGTGGCTCGGGACTGTACCCAACTAAAACCTGTTTGCATGACTCCTTTGAGCCGTGGTAGGATAGTAATCAAAGTACAGTGGGAACTCACACGAGACAAATGACGATCCCCAGGTCGATGAACTAACCTGTACACATGTCACCAGGGAACTGCCATCTGATGTCTGGTATATGACCAACTAGCATGTTTCCGGCGAGTCCTGTCCGGTGTACTCATAACCCAATGAGCACCTGTGTACATCTTAGGTGAACGAACTGACACCAGTGGCTTGTGAGACCGGCCACCGCCCCTCGTCGGGGTCTCGAATGTACACACTAGTCTACTCTGGAGTATCGATGCCCTATCTCGAAACTCCCACGACTAGGGACCATTTAAGGATGTGCTTATAGACTACCAGCTCCCACGTATATGATCTTCCTCATACTGCTGGTGGTCAAGCAAGAATCCTAGGGGCTCTATCAACGTGCAATAGCGACCTGTCAGGTCACCTAAAGCAGTACACGATGATAAAGATAAACCAGATAGCATACTATCATCACGAGTAAGACTGTCCTATCGGGATAGGTCCTCCATCAATCATTGTAATCACGTGCCTGTGATCCAATAATTGACTCTGAGGGCATTATCTCCAACACATACTAGTTTGTATATTACTTAATGGAAGCTTAGGATATTCACAGTTGTATTGACAGTCTTGCTAAAAATGGTAGTATGCTACTTGGTTTGTTTCTACTTTAATATGTGCATATGTTTCTTCTAACATATCGCTTATACATATTAGTAGAGCCCTTAGGATCTTTGCTTGATTACCAGTGTTATGATGGCGGTCACACTAGTGGGGGCTGGGTAGTCTATAAGCAACATCCTATACAGGTCCCTGGTCGTAGGATTTTCGAGACGGGGAATCGATACTCCGGAGTAGACTGGTGTATACGCTTCTCATCCCAGCATGGGGAGATGGTCTGTCCCACAGCCATCAGTACATCGTACTGGAGATAGTATGCAGGTGCTCGTTAGGTTACGGGTACACCGGACAGGACTCGCCGGGACTGCAGATTGGTACTATACCTATCGTCAGATTGCAGTTCCAAGGTGACATGAGTACATCTTAGTCCGTCGACTTGACACTGCTACTTCGCCTCGGGTGTGTTCCCACTGTACTTAGATTACTACCCTACCACGGCTCAAAGGAGTCGTGCAAACAGGTAGTAGTTGGGTGCAGTCCCGAAGCACTTGGAGGCAATGGCGGTTAGACAGGATTCGTCTCTCCCGGTATTGGGGGTTGATATCGTACTGTGTATGGAGAGCCATTACGCAAGGTCCCTGACCAGGGCAAGCGAGATTTACTGGTAGGTTCCATTAGTTTCTCAAGGTGTAATGGGCTTCACTCCGCAATGAGTTATACCGCTATTAGGGGTCTGACGTTTACCACCCCCTAGGCCCGATATGCGATAGTCCTAGACCAACATACCGGACTGTACGGAGATTGTCATATCAGTCTCAGTTGGAGTTCGGATGGGTTTCCTCATCGTCCTTCTTATCGACATCTACTTGGGGACCGTTACGTACAGCTAGTACCACTTGCGGCCTGTGGTTAAACCCACTGCCAGCGTAGTGTCTAGTCTTTAGAGTCCCACACAGAGAGTTTCCCTGCATCGGGCAAAAGGTGTAGAGGCCGTATGGTTTTACGGCAGGGCCGTGATCACTTGCGTACACTTGTGCACGTACTGTGACCGGGCAGATAATACTAGCGGGCTTTGGTTTAAGCCAGATTCTAGTATTATACAGATGGATTTTTTCGGTCAAAGATTATCCGTGTTTTTTCGGAAATACGGATGGGAGGGGCAGTCTCGTAAATTCTCGGGAAGCTTCTAGAAGAAGGTGACTCATTTGTGTTTATTTCCTTTTTTAATTTAAACTAAATGAGGTGGTGGATAAGGTGCATGCATGTATGCATTAAATGATCCATGACTCATTAGGTGATTCACTAGATGATTCACCTTGTGAATTAAATGAAGCATGATAAATATTAGATCTTTATTCTTTTTGATAATATTGTTATGCTTCATGATATTCACAAAGTGAGAAGGATTATTTCATTATTACAAAACACTTCTCTCTCCTCAAATCTTCATCTTCTTCCTAAAACCCTAAAAGCTCTCATGAGTTGATAATTCTAGGGTTTAAGTAACTAATTAATCCATCAAAATACTCTACACCCTCTAGGACTTCTAGACTAGAAAGCTAGAAGCTGTAGTTATCTCAGATTTGAGATTGGAGCTCGGACTATAGACTCTCGGGTGGATCGTCTTTGACTCGAGGAGGCCGTTGAGGTACCCATGTTCCATAGAGCCTAAGAAATGTGGAGTACAGCGATGAAGACCCGAAGGACTTGTAACGTGAGGTATAACTTCGAATCCGAGTAGTTAAACCTCAAGTAGTTTGCTAGCTACGGTTTGTGTTCAATCCTTGGTTTGAGTCGATGTTGCGAAACTCATAAAAATCATTTTTTGCTAATTACGCCTCCCCGCGGACACGTGGGGTGCATGACATCGACTTATAGTGGTATTAAATCCTTTCACAAACCTTAGATAGCTTGTAACGATGTTAGAATTCCGTCGTTTTTGTCACCGGAAAACTGTCGACAAAAACAGTTTTGAAAAATGAAGTTTTGAGTTGTTTGCACACCCCGCGGGCTCACGGTTTGAACCAAGAAGCCGCGGGGTGAAGCGTGCATACCCCGGGGACACCCCAGGGGGGACCAACGGTCGGGAACACCCACCAAGACCACCATTTGGTGGCCTTGGGGGCTGCTGACCTGAGAGACCAGCAACTGGTGCTCTCAGGTCTGTCCTCCTTTGGGGGCCACCTCATGGTGGACACCCTCCCGAGGCCCCCCATTCGACGTATTATCATGTATCTTCGCCTTCGCGAAGATTCGGGTGGGTTTCGAGTTCGTTTCAACTCCCGGATTGGCTCAAAACTTTCAGTTTTTAAAATTTAGCTCACTGGATTTTCAGGTTTTGGAAAATTGGATGTGTTTGCTAATTACGTGCGGGATTCTAATGTTGTTGTTACTTTACAAGCTTGGTGATGTTTATATGTGTTCGTAAACCTCCGCTAATTGCTAGTATGTCGGTTAGTTAGGGGTTACACATTTCTGTAATGGATTTATTGGTTTGTGTATATGAACTTTATTAGATCGTCGTGGATGAATTGCCGGGGATGTGAGATGAGAGTTTTTATCTTTCATTCGATGTGAATTATAATATGTTGTAATATTCTTTTGCGGGGCACATCCGGGTTGAGGTTTTAGCCACCGTTGTATTATTTCATTTACTTTTTTTTGCTCCTAGGATAGACCCAAGGTGGGGTGCACAAACTACCGGGTGCTTTGAAGTGCTTAGTGGCATACTCACGTCGTTGAGGGAGACCGCTTCACTTCGGGTACTTGGCGGGTAGTTTGCCGTACACGTAGGGGTCTAGGGTGGGGTTTGGCTATTCATCACGACCGTGTAATCCGTCTTTTGTTGCAGGCTCAAACGAAACGCGGATTCCTAGTATATCCAATATGTTCATTTGTGATCTGGAATGCCTATTATTGCGTCTGACGAATGTACAATATCTATATATGATATCTAGTAGGCGTTGCTTATGTTTTGCATCCACGCTAGCCCAGCCCACGCTCTGTCGTTAGTTAAGTAACCTAACGGGTGAATGACGGGACCCAGTGGCGAATGCGGATGGCATAAGCAGACGTTGTATTTTCGTTGTTTTCTGCAATGATAGGATAAATGATGGGACGCATTATATTAACGCAAAGAAAATAAACCAAAGTTGAATCGTTGGAACAAATTTAAAAGAAACCACTCGGTTATTTTAAAAGAGCAGAATTTTTAAATGCGGAGCTTTAACCACTCCTTTTAAAAAAGCTATCAGGTTCCTTCGATTATATCAAGTTCACTACGTTCACGGTTTCGCCAAAACCAGTCGTAGCCCTCCGTCATTTCATATGGATGGTCAGTAGTATTCAAGCTATGTTTGTTGGCCTTCGTCAAGGCATAGTGTTTGGTAGTTGCTGGGGTATTCATATGTTGCATAGATAGATGAGTTGGTTTAGGACAGTCGTACTGCCATTTGGCCAACGTCAGGAGTATGTACGGGTGGGTTCAAATTAATAAGATAATGATGGGTGGAACTTGACATGTGACTTATGATTTGTTGGCCTTCGTCAAGGTCATAAGAACATGGGTCAAAAATCCACATCGGGAGTTTCTAAAGAAACTGAAACTTGCTGGTGTTGCATACCATTTGGAGTTTGATAATGTTGGTAGGATTCCTTCAACATTATCACACGGTGATATCTGGATCCCGATCCTACTGTGAGTATATGCTACTCATCAGGAGATTCGTCACTTAACGATCAATACTATAAACCAAGTAGGTGTCTAGAACAGTGTCAGCGGGGCTACGCCTCCAGAGAAAAGAGGTTATTTAATTAAGGAACTTCGCGAAAGAGTCATAAAACCTCCCTCGAAATACCGACACTAGCCTGGCTGAACGGTTAAGCAAGTATTGTATGGTGAGATCAGTCCTGACTAATTCTTCTTTTATGCTTTGAGGAAGGATTCGAGAAACAGTGGGAGCCATCCAGTTTAGATAAACTAAAAATCAATCTAAACTTGCAATAGCATCATGCTAAAGTGTTTTCTTCTCTCTCTCAACTGCAGCGACCATGTGGCCATGACTAGGTTACATATAGATAACAAGTTGACTGAATCTGACTTTTATGACTAGCAAAGGTCTGTCCAGATGTCCATTGCCTATGACAAACTAGACCACCCTTTTACTACTCAAGCCCCCGCCATCCCAGGTCCAGTTTTCACCGTCGCGGATATGGATATCCGCCAGCCAAGGGGAAAGGAGAGTGCGAATGCCAAGTGCCACGTGTTGGCTTCAGTTGATGGTGTATACCAGAAGCAGCACGAGAATATGGACTTAGTTTCCATCTTCCTCCATAACAAAGATTTATATGGAGAGCAATTTCGTATCGCAAGATATGAGACCTCGAACGAATTGCTTCAAGAGAGGTTGGCTGTTGGGTCATTTGTAAGGGACGACGTCCTTACAATGACTAGCTATATTGATGAGCCCTCGGACCTGGAAACCACGTTGGGAAACAGGTCATATGCTGACTTATTTCCACAGTCCCTACCCTCTACTTACACCCTGAAAGAAACCAGGGAGACACCCGCTCTGCTTAATGGGGGACCTTCTTCTTTTGCATCCAGGGCGAAAGCAAAGGGTGAAAAGAAGAAGACCTCCACAAAGACGATATACGGTGTCAGTGAAGTAGAAGGAAAGCGAAGAGCAAAAGTTCCGGGACTTGGTGTAGGGAAGAAGGGATGTTCCTATTGTTATGGGAATGGGCATTGGCAGAAGGATTGCAGTGCTTTCGAAGCCAGTAGACAGGATTCGAAGCATGTTGTGGCTTCGGCCTCGAGTGTGTTTGTAATTGAGAACTGTTTGTCAATTAACTCTACTTCCTAGGTACTAGATACCGGAGCAGGATCTCATATCTGTAATTCATTACATGCTTTAAGAAACCGTAGAGTCAGGGTAGGCGATTTGTCTCTCAGAGTTTCGAACGGAATGAGCGTGGACGCTGAATCCGTGGGAGAATATCGCCTAGGTTTGACAAGTGGGCAGATATTTATTCTACGTAACTTTTTGTATGTACCTAGTTTGACTTGTAATATCATATCAGTGTCCTTAATTTCGAGAGAGGGATATGATTTTACATTCGTAAGCGATGTGGTTCACATCCACCTAAATCAAGTTCTGATTGGGTCCGGTACATTAGATGCCGGTATATACGTATTGAATCAAGCTCAGGTTTTCAATGTCCAGAACACAATTAAAAGAAAGTCTCCGGAAATAAATCAGGCTTTCTTATGGCATTGTAAACTAGGTCACATCAATGAAACATGGTTGACTAAGTTACATGGAGAAGTGTTAGTTATATGTATGCCCTAGAGGCCATTACTATAAATAGGATGTATATTGTAGTGGATGCTTGGACATATATAGGGATGACTTTCTTGCTCGATATGATAGTATGCTATCTGGTTACTCATTACCTTACCGTGTACACTGATTGTCTCTCTGTTACATGTTGGTAAAGCCCTTAGGATATGTACTTGACTACCTGGACTATGATGCAGATCATACTAGTGGGGACATGGTAGTCCATAAGTACATCCTTCAAAGTCCCTAGTCGTGGGTGTATCGAGACGGGGCATCGATATGCCAGAGTAGACTAGCGTGTAGCTTCTCGACCCATACAGATGGGCGATGGATGATCCCATATCCATTGGTGTTTGACATCAGAGATGATATACGGGTGCTCAGTAAAGACTGGGTACACTGGACGGACTCGCCGAGAACTCCCAGATGGTATTATACCTTACGTCAGATGGCAGTTCTCTGGTGACACTGGTACAGGTTAGTCTGTAGACCCGAGATCGTCATAGAGTCTTGTGTGATTCCCACTGTGCTTTGATTTCCATCATACCACCTCCAAGAGGGCGTGCAAAAAGGTGGCTTTTAGGTACAGTCCCGAATCACATGGAGGCAATGAGCGATAGGAGGGGTTTCGTCTCTCCCGATATAGGGAGTTGATGTTGCGCTGTGCTCGATTGGCTATAACAGGAAGTCCTTGGCCAAGGCTGTTTTAGGGATTTACTGGTAAGTGTTACCAGCAGTTTCTCGACCCGTTATGAGCCTCATATCGACATGACTTATCGAGTTATTGGGGTCTGATGTTTACCACCCCTAGACGAGATATGCGACATATCAGACGAACAGACCGGACTGTACGGTAGTGTTACTCGTTGGATTCACAGGAGTGTGAGAGGGCTTGCTCGTTGATCTTCTGATCGCTCAATACCCGGGTGGCCGTTACGTTTAGAAGACCGCTTGCGGCTTGTGGGTGTTTGATATGATCATCACCTGCTGCCGACATATTGACGAGTCTTTAGAGTCCTACACACGGGTTTCCTGGCTCAAGCGAAACGAAATAGGAGCGCATATGAGATATGTGAGGGACCGAGAATAATACCAGTATGTGATACTGTATTCTATTCTCGCGATTTGTATCATCGGTCGGTTATATGTGATATAGCCGGGTTACCGAATCAAGTGTTGATTCGATACATTGATACACACGATATTAGTCGGTTATATGCGATATGACCGGATCGTTAAATCAAGTGTTGATTTAATGATTTAATGTATAATTATATATTTGATATATTACTTTACATTAACTAGTATTGGTTCACTTAAGATTGATTTTCTCACTTGAATGTACACATTGTTTATATGTGGTATATGCAAGTGTACATGTTTGTATCATGCTTGATGATACAAACAAGTTGTGTGTATGAGACTTGAACCATATCAAGGTTAGATTAAGGTTTACTATTTTTCTTAGCATATAACAAAAGAGTGTGGCTTTGGTCAAAGTTATCAAGCTTCATGAAGCTTGATGAACATTGACAAAGTCAACTCTTTTGTCATTTGCTTAAGATATTAGCTAACCCAACCCTTAACCCTATGCTATGGTTAATTCTCTACATGAGTTAAACATGAGGGCTTAACTCAACCATGGTGCCATGATTAAAAGGATAAGTGTTCATATTATTCTTTTAATTCATATGATTCTTTCTTCTTCTTCATCTTCATCAAGCTCACAAAAGCTTGAGAGCTCCAATGGTGCCATGGGAAAAAGAGTGAGAAATCCAATTCTAAAGTGAACCCACTTCCTATTTCTTCATCCTCTACCACTTGCCAAGTAGTATAGGGTGTTCTCTTCACAAAGTTTTCGACCAAGTGAAGGAATAGCTTGAGTTTGAGTCTCCCCGACGTAGATCATCTTCGGCCTCGAAGTCAATGACCTAGCCCGATAATTTCTCCGACGAAACCATCGCTAGAGTCCAGGATCCGATGATCGCAGTGGAGGGACGTCAACACGGAGCTAAAGAAATGGTGGAGAGGATCTACAAAGGTTGTAGTCCTTTTCACTTAGCTATAAAGTTGTTTCTTGCTTGCTTTTCGCCTTAACTTCTAGTTAACGATCTATATTAGGGTTTCTCAGCACCGGAAAATTTTTGTTTGGCATGGTTGATACCTTGTGGAACCTCCTTAGTGTGCCCAGGAACCCTACAGTGGTATCAGAGTCTAACTAGAGCTTTAAGCGATGTGTAGACGAAGCTAGAAGTCCGATCGAACCCGATATCCCCCGATTTCACCCCTCTCTGTAAAATTTTTGAAACAGTGGATTTTTGCTAATTAAAAATTCTCAGAAAAATAGTGCAGGGAAATATAAGATTAACTGTAAAAAATGAGACACTGATTCACTTAAACGGCCGCGGAACCGCGGCAATGACATGCCATTGGCGGCGGTTCCGCGGCGCAAATGATGAGTTAGGGTTTAAGTTTTGTACAGTTTTCCCCGTATGTGATTCCTGATGTTTCTGGGCACTTTTAATTATACTCAACAGTTGAGTTTTCTGGGGTGTATTGGGGACTCATTGATTCGATCGGATATTTTTAACCTCGTTTATGGTTTTCCGGATAATTTACAATATGTTAAAAAGTTCGACCGGATATAAATACCCAATTTTTCCCCTGCCGGAAAATTTTCAAGTGTTAGATCTTTCCGAAGTTTAAAGACGTTCTAAGTAGTGCAAGTAACGCGATGGACCCTCTAGAAGACAACAAACCTTAACTCGATTATGTGACCGTCTTGAACTGCCCTTTGAACCTTCGGGTTTGGGGCAGTATGGCGTGCCACATGTGAGGCGTTGGCTTAACCCTTCTACGGCTGGACCGTTGGTACTGTGGCATGAAATGGATGTTTTTGAACTTATTTCAAGAGTTGAGTTGTTTCGGGAAAACTTGGGTGTTTGAATGTTCGATCGGAAAGTTTAACATTTTCTATTTATCTGGAATGTGATACAATATTTGGAATCCACAAGTAGTTATGAGATAACTGATTTGAATGTTATAAACATAGCACTTTAGTCTCATTTGATCGGTTGCCACGGAATTTTGATGCGATCAAAAGTCCGTTGCAATAACGTAGCGTACGCGAATACTCGTCGGGTAAACTTAATAGACAGCTACACCCCTTAGCCCCGACCAAGTGACTGTAGGAGAACCCCGTCGCCGAAAGCATCCATTCGGGTGCTCACGGTAGCGGTGTTCCGACTTGGTGCACTTCGTCGACGGTATCGGGGGTGCGGCCGTCTACTAAAGTTTGCGACGAGCATTCGATCAGTTTACCGGGAATCTTGTTAAATTGCCCGACTTGATATTGAAAAGTGTTTTCGATAATGAGACTAAAATGCGGGGTTTATAATCGTTAGGCATGTGATGTCTAAGGAATTCATTTGGTTAGGCATGCGATGTCTAAAGAGTTTGCGGATTCCAACTATTGTAGTTTTACACTTTCTTTTCTGTGACCGTAAGTGTAATATGTGATATCGCCAGTTTCGTTGCTATATGTCAACGACAATTGGGATGCGCATATTTACTTACGTTGATGACATGTGATGTTTTGTGTTGCTGGATATGTTATATTGAATCGTCGCGTTTTGAATAGCCGGGGGTTTTATGTGAGTTGAGAGTTTTTATTTTCATTCATGTAAAATTTGTTGTATGTAATATTCTTTTATTGGGGCACTTCCAGGTAGCGGAAGATGTCACCTTTTGTATATTATTTACTTTTCCGCACTAGGATAGACCCAAGGAGGAGGGCACAAGTAACCGGGTTCTGGAGTCTAGTGGGAGACCAACTCGAGGAGTTGAGTCCGGGTCTCCTAACTCTAGAATTGGTAGGGTTGCTTGCCGCTCTCGTAGGGGTCTAGGGGTGTGGGTTTGGCTATTCATCGCGACCGTGGAATCCGTGTTTTATACTGGCTCGTATTGAAAACACGGACGTCCTAGTATATCCAATATTTCATATGATTCTTCTGCTGCGATATCTGTGATGTGATCATTTGATGTTCTGTGATAGATACTGTATATAGTATATATGATATATTATATAGATGTTACTTATGTTTTACACCCGCGCTAGCCCTGCCCCGCTCTGCCGTTAGTTACCTAACCTAACGGTGCACGAGGGGACATCGAGGCGAATGCGGATGGCATAAGTGTACGTCGTATTTATCTGTGATGTTTAGGTGATTTAAATGATGGGACTTCATTAATATGATTAATGAAAGAAAAGAAACGTAAAGATGTTGTGGAATCGAATTTTCAAAAACAGGTAGCTACAGTTCTTGCTTTGCATCGCGGTGTTCCTTGTAGAACATCCTGCACCTTATTCGATAAGGAAAGGACCGAGATCCCTTCACCGGGAGTGACTCCTTTAGCAATAACTGGCAGATGCTACAACCCTCGGTTTGGTTTTTGATTGTTTTTCCTAGTTCTTGCTTTGCACAGTGATGTATATGATATATCCTGCATCTCATTCGACGAGGAAAGTGTTGGAGATAGTGCCCTCAGAGTCAATTATTGGATCACAGGCACGTGATTGCAATGATTGAGGGAGGACCTATCCCGGTAGGACAGTCTTACTCGAGATGATAGTATGCTATCTGGTTTACCTTTATCATCGTGTACTGCTTTAGGTGACCTGACAGGTCGCTAATACACGTTGATAGAGCCCCTAGGATTCTTGCTTGACTGCCAGCAGTATGAAGGCGATCATATACGTGGGAGCTGGTAGTCTATAAGCACATCCTTAAATGGTCCCTAGTCGTGGGAGTTTCGAGACAGGGCATCGATTCTCCAGAGTAGACTAGTGTATACAGTCGAGACCCCGACGAGGGGCGGTGGCCGGTCTCACAAGCCACTGGTGTCAGTTGTTTCACCTAAGATGTATACAGGTGCTCATTGGGTTATGAGTACACCGGACAGGACTCGCCGGGAACATGCTAGTTGGTCTTATACCTGACGTCAGATAGCAGTTCCCTGGTGACATATGTACAGGTTAGTTCATCGACCCGAGGATCGTCATTTGTCTCGTGTGAGTTCCCACTGTACTTTGATTACTACCCTACCACGGCTCAAAGGAGTCGTGCAAACAGGTTTTAGTTGGGTACAGTCCCGAGCCACATGGAGGCAGTGAGCGGATCTTCAGGGGTTCGTCTCTCCCGGTATTGGGGGTGAGGTCGCGCTGTGTCTAGGAGAGCCATTACACGAAGTCCTTGGCCAAGGCAGGAGATTTACTGGTAGGTATTCCAGTAGTATCTCAGGGTGTTCTGGGCTACACTCCGACACGACTTGTACCGCTTTTGGGGTCTGAATTTCACCAACCCCCTAGGCCCGCCATGCGATGCTCATAGACGAACGGACCGGACTGTACGAATATTGTCACTGACAGGCTCAGTAGGGTGTCAGGATGAGTTCGCTCGTCGACGTCCCTTTTGGTCAATAGCTGGTGGCCCGTCACGTATTGGCTTATACCTCTGACGTGCTAGTGGTTAAATCCACAGCCATAGTATTGACGAGTCTTTAGAGTCCACCACACTTACAGTTACTCAAGTTTCGGGCGAAACGCTGTAGAGGCCGTATGGAGATATGGCAGGGTTCGATCAGATACGTGCGGTATTGCACGGATCAGGATCGGACGGATATTACTAGCCGGCTTTGGTTTAAGCCGGATCCTAGTATAGTACAGTATAGATTTTGTCTCATTGCATTTGTATCCGGTCGGAATACAGATGCGGGTGTGTATGCACAGTATCGGGGTTTTCCTGTAATTTATTACGGGACCAGTTTTCTGAAGTTGCCAGTTTGCATTCCGTTCCGGCCGGTTTTCCTTTGTTCTTTCCCGGCCGGACTTTTCCGATGGAGGGGGTTATTTGCAAGTTTGCAAATAACATTTTGTGGAGGGGTTTTATGCATTTGTGGGGCTTCATGATGGTTCATAATCATGAGATGCTTTCTTAGTCTTTTCCTTTGCTTTTTGGTGATTAGAATGGATTAGGACTTGATTTGATATTGTGATGATGGTTTTGGATATGGTCACCCTTTCTCTTTTCCTACACTCACCTCCCTTCTTGTTATGGATTCATATTCATTCCTCCATCATTCTCACAAGAAGAGATTGGCCACACTTGAGAGAAGAAAATGAGAGAGTTCATTTTGGTTATGTGAGGAATTCTTCATCTCATCTTCTTCTTGCTAGAAAATTGAAAGCGCCAATTTTCCTTACCTCTTCCTCCATCCTCCATGGCAACAAAACCCTAAATAAGACATAGACTCTACACTAGCCTACAGTAAACCTTGGGCACGTCGACTCGCCAGCTCCGTGCCTGAGTTGCCTCAGAGTTGAGGTGGGAGCCCGTAAAAGATACAGGCGATGTGGTGCCCTTCCGGCGAGGAGGCGACGACCGGAGTTTCCGCAGGAGATCGGGACGACAACGAGAAGACCGGAGGACTCGGATCATTCGGTATATCTCTTCCCTTTTTGTAGTTAGCTAGAACTAGTTTAATGGCCCGATCCGGGTGTTTAGTGCGCGGTGGTGCCGGTTTGCTAAGTTCGCAAAATTAAAGTTTATCACCGCTTCCGCATTCCGGCGTCGGATTGACGGCCGGGGCGCCGCCGTGCACTTACAGTGGTATCAGAGCCTCGCCATTAACTTAGTCTAGCTTTGTTTAATGTGTTTACATTTCCGATCGACCAAAATTCCAAAATCCGCGTTTTGTTCACATCAGTTTTCTGTTGAAATTTTTTGAAGTCCAAAAATTTTTCAGGTTCCAGAAAAGTGATGTGCTAGAAAAAAAAATAAGAGTTCTGTGAAAATTCGATGCACTAACTCCACTGTAGGAGCGCGGAACCGCGGCCAAACACCCCTTTGTGCCGCGGTTCCGCCGCACTATTTTGGGGTCGCTGCATCAAATTTCTGCAGTATCTTTTTGGGCTGAAAATAAGGGTTTTGGAATAATAACATTGGGCCCAGAATTTCTTGATGTGCTACAGTAGTACTTTGGGGCCCACTTGTTAAAATTTGATCGATCGGATATTTTAAACACATTATTTCACAGTATTTACATTATATCTGCGACCGTGAATGTCACTTGATCGGTAAATCCTGTCTAACTGCTATAGCCCGGTTAGACGGATTTGCGAACGTGACTTTCACGTTGATGTTCTGTGTTATGCTGTGATGTTGCGGATCGGTCGCGGGGGATAGCCTGGATGCAATGCTAGTACAGTTCTGTTGTATTATGTACATTTGATATTGCGGGGCGAGCGTCCGACATGTGGACTGCCGTCACTGCCTGATTGTATTATTATTTTAGGGCACGACCTGGTTGCGGTCGATGTACCCGTTGTATGTATATTTTACTTTCTGTACTAGGATTACCCCGCGGAGGGGTGCACGGATGGCCGGGTTCTAGAGGGCAACAAGCCCGCATCTCATGGAATTGAGACGGAGGGGGATTCACTCTAGGATTGGCGGGCTATTCGCCGCACTCGTAGGGGGTACAGGTTGACCCAGGAGGGGTGTCCAAGTTACCGGATTCCGTGAAGTGCTGGGTGGTCCATTCATGGAGCTGAAGAGGCTGCCTCGCTTCAGGTTTTGGCGGGTAACTTGCCGCGCCCGTAGGGGTCTAGGATTTCATTGCACAGGCTACCCACACGACCAGGGGAACGTCGGGTTTCAGTAGTGGCTCTGTGAAACCCGGGGATCCCAGATATCTGTATTGTTCTGTGATGCTGTACATTTCTGTGATGTTGCATTTTATCACGCCTTGAGCGAAATATAATATATTGGTATATATATTAGTAGATGTTGTATATGTTTTTCATCCGCGCTAGTCCAGTCCCCGCTCTGTCGTTAGTTAGCTAACCTAACGGGTGATGACGGGACCCAGTGGCGAATGCGGATGGCATATACGTACATCAGTATATTTTCGTTCTTTGTGGTGTGATCAATTGCTGGGACTGCGTTGATTTGGATCAATGCAAGTTAAAACAAACCTAATCTGATGTTGTTGGAACACTTTTCAAAAAGCTGTTATTGCAAGGACGTTCTCTTTTGTTTTGCATCGTGATATTCAGTTGGAATATCCTGCTCCTCAGTCGACGAGGCAAGGGCCGAGATCCCTTCACCGGGAGTGACCCCTTGGACAAAAGTTTGCGTCAGGGCATTAACTTCACTATAGCCGATTACTTTTGCTTTGCATCGTGGTATTCATTTGGAATATCCTGCACCTCATTCTACGGGGAAAGAGCCGAGATCCCTTCACCGGGAGTGACCTCTTTAGCAAAGGTTTTCGTCACTATATTTTTCTAAAAAGCTATCCGTTCCTTCAACGATATCAAGTTCATTACGTTAAAGGTTTTCGCAAGAAACCATTCGTAGCCCTCCGTCATTTCAGACGGGTAGCACGTAGTATTCATGCTTTATTTGTTGACCTTCGTCAAGGTATAGTGTATGGTAGCTGCTTGTTGCCTTTCTGCTGCATAGATAGATGCGTTGGTTTGGGACAGTCGTATAGCCTTGTTGACCTTCGTCAAGGGCTTGTACGGGTGGGTTCAAATTAACCATGGATAATGACGGGTAGAACTTGACATGTGACTTATGATTTATTGACCTTCGTCAAGGTCATAAGAGCATGGGGTAAAAATCCACATCGGGAGTTTCAAAAGAACTGAAACTTGCCAGATATGCGCATACCTTCTGGAGTGTGATGACGTGAGCGGATTCCGTCACGTTATCATGCAATGATAGTTGGATCCCGATTCCCACTGATGAGTTGGTTTACTCCTCGGGTGATCCCGACTAATTCTTCTTTCAGGTTTGGAGGAGAATTTGACGGTACAGTGGGAGGTTTCCAGATTAGAAAAATTGGTAACCATTCTGATCTAGGATAGAGTGCACGCTGAGTGTTTCTTTTCTCTCTCTCTTTGGCAGCGACCATTGACCCGACCCTAGACTATGACTCAGTGACCAAGTTGACTGAACCTTCTTAACACTGGCTTTTGGATTGTCAGAGTTGCAAACCTCATTGCCACTCCTACTTTTACCCTTTTCTCCAGGACACCCCGTATTACTACGAACGTCCACTTCCATTGGACAAAACCATCGTATGGTTATATACGAACTCGAAGGACTTCGAGGATGGTTTCTGGTTCTGGAGAAAACGGATAGGACTATTCAGTTGTCTTTTCTTTTCACCTTCTCCCAGGTTGCGAGTACTCCTTGATTTAGGAGTAGTACACCTATTACGCAAATTGGATAGTCTTCTTCCAAACCATAGGATGGTGCCGACCAGTAGGGAATGAAGAAAACCAATTAGCCTAAACGGTGTACAGAAAGTATTAAGTTCAGACAAAGCAAGGGATTAGTAAGAGGGCAAAGTAAATTGCGACTGCTATTCACGACCAAACCAAGTATTTCTTCTCCAATCCTAAATCACCTTTGTATTTCTCCAGGACACTCCGTATTACTACGAAGATCCCAGTTTATTGGATAATCCATCGTATGGTTATATACGAACTCGAAAGGAACTTGTTCCAGTTCGGGGATGGATCCTGGTTCAGGAGAAATAGGAATAAAGTACATTCAGGTGCCTTTTATCTTCACCTTCTCTCGCATTGCGAGTGCTCCTAGGTTTAGGACAGTACACCCTTTATGCTTATTGGATAGTCTTCTTCCAAACCATAGGCTGGTGCCGAACGGTAGGGAATGAAGAAAACCATTTGGCCTAAAGGGGTGTACAGAAGGTAATGACTAAAGACATATAAAGGGATTTGGAGAGGTGGCAAAGAATTATACGGTTGCAGTTGTGAATATGGATAATGGAAGAGGCATTACTAGGAATACCAGGATACCCCATCGAAACATTTCAATGTTTCAGTTTCACTGTGTACTGTTAATGGAAAACTGATTCCCCAATTAGACACTTTCTCCAGGGTATGTATTTACCAGGTATGATTCTCACATCTGTATGGTTTTACAGATGATGTGTGGGAGTAAGTTATTGGGAATTGGGTGATTATCCTCATTATATCGGGATTCGTTATAATCGGTGATATTTGAGGAAATCACCTGGGCTGTTTGCCGGTCGGCAAATATTTGGTTTTGAATATCCGCTGTTACGCACCAATTTCAAATCGATATATCTGTACGTCTATTTTCATAGAGTGAGATATACCTTTTGAAATTATGTCAGTGACATTTACCTATATCAGTGGATGGTTAGGTAAGGAGCATTAAACGGCGGTGTAATTCTTCTTAACCATAAGTACAGTTTTCAACCTACGACACACAGTGAATGAGTTATCAGACTCAAGGGACTTATACAGAGTATTGTACGTTGTCCAGGGTCCATCAGGACAGAGGGGTTGGTCCTCGTACTATATTCGGTTTACTTATGACTTCTCTAGTTTTTAGACAGGTGTTTCGTGGAAACACAGGGTCCGAAAGTTGAGAAGTTATAGGTATTTGAATAAAGTAGAGAACCAGGTATTGCAAGTATCGGGATTCTTCAAAGTGATCGAAGATGTAGATATTTGTGCATGGTATTCAGATGATAGTAATGATTAAGAGAACTTGCTTCTCTTTCGGGTTACTCATAATTGGAAGCATTCCTAAGTTGAGTGACGCTGATCGGCCTCCTTCCATTTAGTTGACATGCACTGGAGACAGCTGCATGATTTGAATATGGTTCAATTAAATCAGTGCCTCTGGTTCTATATTGGATATAGAACAGTTCATATCTTAACGTTGTTAAGGTACGGGGAGTTGTCTGGCTTATGATTAAAACCAGACTCTGGATAACTCAAGGCACGTTTCTGTAATGACTGTTTGTGGGTTGACCCAGGCTACGACGAGGGTTGATTTTCTACCATCTGGAAGATCAATAGCGATATTGTTCTAGACTCGCCACAGTTTTAATAAAAATGGATTTTTTCAGAAAACAGCAGTGGGAGTATGGTAGAACTGGAAGTGATTCCAGAACCACAAACGATTACTGATGATTTGATAAGAACCTAAAGATTCAATCTGGTTTGACATTCCATTGGCCACTCCGCAGATAAGGTGGGTAACCTCAGGCACCCGAGGGGTACTCCGGTAGCCTCAAGGACGGTGACAGGGAGGTTCTTGTTTACCCACACTTGCCATTGTTGTTGTTCCAGGCTGTGAGACCCGGCAGGAGGATGAGTATAGCGTCGTTCTAAACTTGCTTTAGAAGTGTACGTCTATATGACTCTGCCAGAGGGTTGTCGTAGTCAGTGGGAGCAGCGGAAGCATTGGTGGGCAGGCGGCTTATGTCTATTTATAGACTAAAGCAGATATAGCGGAGATAGATCATCTATTTCTGATGTGACAGTCATAGGTTTGACTTCATCAGAATAGGGGATGGATCTGTTAAAAAGGTAGTAGGGTGTGATGTCCTGGTATTTGGATGACATACACAGAGTAGGAAGTGATATTCCTATACTATGATCGGTTATTCTTTGGTCGTCACACAGTGGTTTCTCCACATAGGACTTGGATATTATATCAGACATTCTGGTAACTAGATCTATGGTTTTAGATCTAGATTTAGGTGGTTTCCCAATCAGGGTACTTTGACAGCATTCTAAGAGTATTTAGAATGGACGACTCCTGGTACGGTAGTGTACCTGCAGGTAATGGAGTCACCCTCCCTAAAGGTGTCTTATAGACTAAAGGGGAGAGGGATGCGCATGATTGACAGATCACTTGCTCAGGCAATTGAGTCAATCGTGAGATGTCAAGTACCACACCAGATGTTGTTCTTGCACTAAATGCAATAAGTTGACATTGATCCAATCCTGGAGAAATAGTCGGAAGCAGTTTTAGAACATAAGTGGATGTTCTAGGGATATGATAACGACAGCCTCATTAAGGAGACAGTTATCATTCCAGGCTTCCAAGGTGACATGGACGACAGGGTGATTGTCAGAGTTATAGTTTTCCCTCTGACGAGGGGAAGTATTCTGGACAGGTGATCCAGGAAGATACTGAGGGAGGCATGGCGCAGGATACTGATTAAGTTCAGTTCACGATACAGTCTAAGAAGTTTGGATTTGGAGTTCATTTATGAGCTAGGTCCCATCAGACATCCAGACATTCTAAGACAGGGATTGCTCATTTCGGGAAATGGCTTTCTCCGCGAACTTGAGATAGAGAGAGACATAGAAAGAAACATCAAGGCGGATCCACTCACTGAGGCTATTCCTCAAACGCAATAGTTTCGCAAACGAGTTTTGTGAGACTGACTAGTAGAGGAGTTGGGTGTTCGGTATCACACGGGCTGTGAGTATGCGACATCGCAATAATTAGCCTTGAGTGCAAGTGGGAGATTGTTGGAGATAGTGCCCTCACAGTCAATTATTGGATCACAGGCACGTGATTGCAATGATTGAGGGAGGACCTATCCCGGTAGGACAGTCTTACTCGAGATGATAGTATGCTATCTGGTTTACCTTTATCATCGTGTACTGCTTTAGGTGACCTGACAGGTCGCTATTGCACGTTGATAGAGCCCCTAGGATTCTTGCTTGACTGCCAGCAGTATGAGGGCGATCATATACGTGGGAGCTGGTAGTCTATAAGCACATCCTTAAATGGTCCCTAGTCGTGGGAGTTTCGAGACAGGGCATCAATTCTCCAGAGTAGACTAGTGTATACAGTCGAGACCCCGATGAGGGGCGGTGGCCGGTCTCACAAGCCACTGGTGTCAGTTGGTTCACCTAAGATGTATACAGGTGCTCATTGGGTTATGAGTACACCGGACAGGACTCGCCGGGAACATGCTAGTTGGTCTTATACCTGACGTCAGATAGCAGTTCCCTGGTGACATGTGTACAGGTTAGTTCATCGACCCGAGGATCGTCATTTGTCCCGTGTGAGTTCCCACTGTACTTTGATTACTACCCTACCACGGCTCAAAGGAGTCGTGCAAACAGGTTTTAGTTGGGTACAGTCCCGAGCCACATGGAGGCAGTGAGCGGATCTTCAGGGGTTCGTCTCTCCCGGTATTGGGGGTGAGGTCGCGCTGTGTCTAGGAGAGCCATTACACGAAGTCCTTGGCCAAGGCAGGAGATTTACTGGTAGGTATTCCAGTAGTATCTCAGGGTGTTCTGGGCTACACTCCGACACGACTTGTACCGCTTTTGGGGGTCTGACTTTCACCAACCCGCTAGGCCCGCCATGCGATGCTCATAGACGAACGGACCGGACTGTACGGATATTGTCACTGACAGGCTCAGTAGGGTGTCAGGATGAGTTTGCTCGTCGACATCCCTTTTGGTCAATAGCTGGTGGCCCGTCACGTATTGGCTTATACCTCTGACGTGCTAGTGGTTAAATCCACAGCCATAGTATTGACGAGTCTTTGAGTCCACCACACTTACAGTTACTCAAGTTTCGGGCGAAACGCTGTAGAGGCCGTATGGAGATATGGCAGGGTTCGATCAGATACGTGCGGTATTGCACGGATCAGGATCGGACGGATATTACTAGCCGGCTTTGGTTTAAGCCGGATCCTAGTATAGTACAGTGTAGATTTTGTCTCATTGCATTTGTATCCGGTCGGAATACAGATGCGGGTGTGTATGCACAGTATCGGGGTTTTCCTGTAATTTATTACGGGACCAGTTTTCTGAAGTTGCCAGTTTGCATTCCGTTCCGGCCGGTTTTCCTTTGTTCTTTCCCGGCCGGACTTTTCCGATGGAGGGGGTTATTTGCAAGTTTGCAAATAACATTTTGTGGAGGGGTTTTATGCATTTGTGGGGCTTCATGATGGTTCATAATCATGAGATGCTTTCTTAGTCTTTTCCTTTGCTTTTTGGTGATTAGAATGGATTAGGACTTGATTTGATATTGTGATGATGGTTTTGGATATGGTCACCCTTTCTCTTTTCCTACACTCACCTCCCTTCTTGTTATAGATTCATATTCATTCCTCCACCATTCTCACAAGAAGAGATTGGCCACACTTGAGAGAAGAAAATGAGAGAGTTCATTTTGGTTATGTGAGGAATTCTTCATCTCATCTTCTTCTTGCTAGAAAATTGAAAGCACCAATTTTCCTTACCTCTTCCTCCATCCTCCATGGCAACAAAACCCCAAATGAGACATAGACTCTACACTAGCCTACAGTAAACCTTAGGCACGTCGACTCGCCAGCTTCGTGCCCGAGTTGCCTCGGTATTAAGGTGGGAGCCCGTAAAAGATACAGGCGATGTGGTGCCCTTCCGGCGAGGAGGCGACGACCGGAGTTTCCGCAGGAGATCGGGACGACAACGAGAAGACCGGAGGACTCGGATCATTCGGTATATCTCTTCCCTTTTTGTAGTTAGCTAGAACTAGTTTAATGGCCCGATCCGGGTGTTTAGTGCACGGTGGTGCCGGTTTGCTAAGTTCGCAAAATTAAAGTTTATCACCGCTTCCGCATTCCGGCGTCGGATTGACGGCCGGGGCGCCGCCGTGCACTTACAGAAAGGGCCGACGATCCCTTCACCGGGAGTGACCCCTTTAGCAAAACTAGAAAAGCCTCAAAAACACTCCATTTTTAAATCATTTGATTCTACAACGATATCAAGTTCATTACGCAATAGGTTTTCAGAAAAAACTTGTCGTAGCCCTCCGTCATTTCAGATAAGTACTAGTTAGTATTCGTGCTACGTTTGTTGACTATGTTAAGGCGTAGTGTGCGGTAGCTAATTAGTGCTTATCTGTATAAGCATATGATGCGATTGGATTAGGGTAGTCGTGCGACTTTGTTGACTATGTTAAGGGTCGTGCGGGTGGGTTTAATTCATAAGGGAAATAACGGGTTGAACTTGACTAGCACTTATGATTTGTTGACTATGTTAAGGTCATATAGCTGCTAGGGGAAAAATATTATCGTGAATTTCAAGTGTTGAAATTTACAATGAGATTGCATACCTTCTATGAGATAGTTGGATCCCGATACCCACTGCGAGTAATTGTTACTCCTGGGAGAGTTTTACACATTACAATTAGCCGATCAAGTAGGTGTCTAGAAAGGTGTCAACGGGGATACGCCTTTGGGAAAACGAGGTTTACATTAATTAGGTTCGTGCGAAAGCACGGGGAACCTCCCTCAAAGTACCGACACTGGCCTGGCTGAAAGATTGGCGAACTTGTAGCGTGTAATTAATCCCGGCTAGTCTTTCCTTTTAGGGTTTGAAGGAAGATTTGATAAAAATAGTGGGAGCCATCCTGATTAGATAAAATAATAACCAATCTGATCTTGCAAGAGCGCACGCAGAGTATTTTCATCTCTTTCTCTCCAAGTAGCGACCATGTCACACCTTAATCAAGATAATAAAACGGATATTTTGACCGAACCCGCTTGTTATACTGTGCTGGGGAACGTTGGTCCCGCTCCAACTTATAATTGTTATAAGACAGAGCAGGAATTAGGGGATTACCAGAATTCCCGTGCCGCCCAAACGAAGAAAGTGCATACTGATGCATCATCTTCGGGTGTGTTCATTACAGAGAACTGTTTCTCAAATGTCCTTTACGTCCTGGGTATATGATACCGGATCAGGATCCCACATATGTAATCTATTACATGGGCTACAGAAAGGTAAAGAACTGAGAACGAGTGATAAGTTTCATGAGGCAGAAAACGGTGCAAGTGTTGCAACCAAGTCTGTTGGTCACTGTCACCCTGTATTACCAGAATACATTGATTCTGAACAAATGTTAGTAGATACCGAACCTGATATACAAAATCATATCAGTCTCTTTATTGGTAAAGAAAGGATATAATTTTGTATTGTTGGATAATGTTTTGAACATTTCCTATATCAAGAGTTGATCTGTTCAGGCACGTTATCTAAAAGTATTGACGTTCTAAATCAAACCACAGTTCTTAGTATATTGAACACACACAAGAGGAAGAGTTCAGAAATGAACGAATCCTTCTTGAGGTATTGTAGACTAGGTCATATCAATGCGATCCGACTAGCTGAAGTTACATTTAGATGCATATTTAAATCTGTTTGAATTTACATCTTATGAAACTTGCCAGTCATGTCACAAAGATTAGATGACCATAGCTCTGTTTATTGGAAACAGAGAAAGAGTTAGTAAACTCTTGGGATTGATACATGCTGATGTATGAAGGTCCCCTGTCTACACATGCCAAGACCGGTTCTTTGTACTTCATTACATTCTTTGATAATCTCTCAAGATTCAGACATATGTTCCTGTTGAAACACAAGTCCGAACCTTTTGAGATATTCATAGAATATAAGTTAGAAGTAGAGAACCAAAATACGGGTAAAAGTATTGTGTCCTATGATGAGATCAAGGAGGAGAATACTTGAGCACGGAATTCCTGGATTATTCTAAAGGAGAATGAGATTCTCTCTCAGCATTACTCATCCGTATACACCGAAGCACGTTGGTATATCGGGGCGGAGCAATAACACACTATGTGATATGGTGTGCTCTATGATGAGTACTACTGAGTTTCCTATTTCCTTTTAGGGAATTATGCACTTATGAAGTTGCATACCTATTGAATAGGGTTCAAATCAAATCAGTTGCCTATCACTTCATATTTGATATGGAAAGGGAAGAGCCCATCTCTTAAGTTAGTTAAGATTTGGGGTTGTCCGGCCTATATCTAAAAGCAAAATCCGGACAAGCTCGAGGCAAAGTTAGATCGGTGGAAGTTTGTTGGATATCCCAAGCATACGCAAGAGAATATCTTCTACCTAACCGAGGAACAAAAATGTTTTGTTTCTCAACATGCCACCTTTGTGAAAGGAATTTTCTTGTGAAGAAATAACAGGACATGAGGTAGAACTGGAAATAGTTCCAGCTAGAAAAACTGCAGCTGATGATTTGGTAGAACCAAAAGATTCAATAGCAACCAACGAACCTCAGTCTCTCCGCCGATCTAGTAGGGTTCCTCACCCACCTGAGAGATACTTCGGTTTCTCTATGACAGTGGGAGCGAGGATTGCATCATGAGATGATGACCCAACTAGTTTCGGGCTGGCCATCAGGAGTGGGACTCTGTAAGAATGGCTGGATGCTTAGCGATCTGAGATGGAATCCTTATACACCAACAAAGTATGGACTTTGGTTGCTTTATCTGAAGGGTTAAATCCCCATCAGGAGCAAGTATATCTTGAGAAGATTACTTGGTGTACATGGAAAAGTTGAGACTTTCAAAGCTAGACTTGTTAAAGGTGACCAGGTATGGATTATAATGAAACCTTTTCTAAGTAGCTATGCTTAAGTCCATCCAGATCCTACTTGCCACGGCTACATACCATGACTACGATATCTGGCGGTTGGGTGTCATGACTGCTTTTCTAAATGATGTTTTAGAAGAGAAAGTCTGTAAGTACACAGTCAGAGGGCTTCGTAGACAGTGGGAGCAGCGGAAACGTGTGCGAGATGTTTTATGTGATAAAGCAGGCATCGCGGAGTTGGAACATCTGTTTTGATGAGTTAGTCAAAGAGTTTGACATCATCAAAATGATAGATGAACCTTGTATATACAAAAGGGTAGTAAGGAGTATGGTGGTGATCCCCGTAGAGTACGTGGATGACATACTCTTGATAGGGAAGAAGTTTCCTATGCTACGCTCGGTCAATCTCCGCTTATCCCAAGGATTCTCCATATAGGATCAAAATGATACCTATTAAATCCTGGGTTTTGGATCTATGAAATAGATCTAATTGAATGTTAGGATACTAACTAGTTGTAGTGAGATGGTATCAATTGATCCTGGAGAGAATCACTGGAAAGGTTCCAGGGTGATAAGGACGACTGAATGTCAGTCGCAGGCATTGTCTTTACCCTCAGTAAAAGGACGGTATGTCGGAAGAGTTCCAAGCTAGATACCGTGGCATACTAGACGATTAAAGGCAAGATACATCGTTACCAAAGATGCTACCAAAGAGGAAGTCTGGGTGTATATTAGTTCATGAGATGAACTTCGTTCCTCCCATTGTGTGACAATGGAGTTGTGGCTTATGCCTAGGAACGCCCGTCCCATCAGTGATCCAGACATATTCTTAGGCAGTATCACCTGATCGTGGAGATGGTTGATCTCCAGGGGATCGAGGTTAGGAGAGTAGACTCAGAGGACAACACGGCGGATCCACTCACGATAGGCCTTTTCCCAGAGAGAGACTTTTATGGGATGGTTGAGTATGAGATACTACAACCACTGCTATCAGATGGCCCTAGTGCAAGTGGGAGATTGTTAGTTATATGTATGCCCTAGAGGCCATTACTATACATAGGATGTATATTGTAGTGGATGCTTGGACATATATAGGGATGACTTTCTTGCTCGATATGATAGTATGCTATCTGGTTACTCTTTACCTTAACGTGTACACTGATTGTCTCTCTGTTACATATTGGTAAAGCCCTTAGGATATGTACTTGACTACCTGGACTATGATGCAGATCATACTAGTGGGGACATGGTAGTCCATAAGTACATCCTTCAAAGTCCCTAATCGTGGGTGTATCGAGACGGGGCATCGATATACCAGAGTAGACTAGCGTGTAGCTTCTCGACCCATACAGATGGGCGATTGATGATCCCATATCCATTGGTGTTTGACATCAGAGATGATATACGGGTGCTCAGTAAAGACTGGGTACACTGGACGGACTCGCCGAGAACTCCCAGATGGTATTATACCTTACGTCAGATGTCAGTTCTCTGGTGACACTAGTACAGGTTAGTCTGTAGACCCGAGATCGTCATAGAGTCTTGTGTGATTCCCACTGTGCTTTGATTTCCATCATACCACCTCCAAGAGGGCGTGCAAAAAGGTGGCTTTTAGGTACAGTCCCGAATCATATGGAGGCAATGAGCGATAGGAGGGGTTTCGTCTCTCCCGGTATAGGGAGTTGATGTTGCGCTGTGCTCGATTGGCTATAACAGGAAGTCCTTGGCCAAGGCTGTTTTAGGGATTTACTGGTAAGTGTTACCAGTAGTTTCTCGACCCGTTATGAGCCTCATATCGACACGACTTATCGAGTTATTGGGGTCTGACGTTTACCACCCCTAGACGAGATATGCGACATATCAGACGAACAGACCGGACTATACGGTAGTGTTACTCGTTGGATTCACAGGAGTGTGAGCGGGCTTGCTCGTTGATCTTCTAATCGCTCAATACCCGGGTGGCCGTTATGTTTAGCAGACCTCTTGCGGCTTGTGGGTGTTTGATATGATCATCACCTGCTGCCGGCGTATTGACGAGTCTTTAGAGTCTTACACAGGGGTTTCCTGGCTCAAGCGAAACGAAATAGGAGCGCATATGAGATATGTGCGGGACCGAGAATAATACCTGTATGTGATACTGTATTCTATTCTCGCGATTTGTATCATCGGTCGGTTATATGTGATATAGCCGGGTTACCGAATCAAGTGTTGATTCGATACATTGATACACACGATATTAGTCGGTTATATGCGATATGACCGGATCGTTAAAACAAGTGTTGATTTAATGATTTAATGTATAATTATATATTTGATATATTACTTTACATTAACTAGTATTGGTTCACTTAAGATTGATTTTCTCACTTGAATGTGCACATTGTTTATATGTGATATATGCAAGTGTACATGTTTGTATCATGCTTGATGATACAAACAAGTTGTGTGTATGAGACTTGAACCATATCAAGGTTAGATTAAGGTTTACTATTTTTCTTAGCATATAACAAAAGAGTGTGGCTTTGGTCAAAGTTATCAAGCTTCATGAAGCTTGATGAACATTGACAAAGTCAACTCTTTTGTCATTTGCTTAAGATATTAGCTAACCCAACCCTTAACCCTATGCTATGGTTAATTCTCTACATGAGTTAAGCATGAGGGCTTAACTCAACCATGGTGCCATGATTAAAAGGATAAGTGTTCATATTATTCTTTTAATTCATCTGATTCTTTCTTCTTCTTCATCTTCATCAAGCTCACAAAAGCTTGAGAGCTCCAATGGTGCCATGGGAAAAAGAGTGAGAAATCCAATTCTAAAGTGAACCCACTTCCTATTTCTTCATCCTCTACCACTTGCCAAGTAGTATTGGGTGTTCTCTTCACAAAGTTTTCGACCAAGTGAAGGAATAGCTTGAGTTTGAGTCTCCCCGACGTAGATCATCTTCGGCCTCGAAGTCAATGAACTAGCCCGATAATTTCTCCGACGAAACCATCGCTAGAGTGCAGGATCCGATGATCGCAGCGGAGGGACGTCAACACGGAGCTAAAGAAATGGTGGAGCAGATCTACAAAGGTTGTAGTCCTTTTCACTTAGCAATAAAGTTGTTTCTTGCTTGCTTTTCGCCTTAACTTCTAGTTAACGATCTATATTAGGGTTTCTCGGCACCGGAAAATTTTTGTTTGCCATGGTTGATGCCTTGTGGAACCTCCTTAGTGTGCCCAGGAACCCTACAAGAAGGATATTTGAATCCGTTCGAATATCAATCTTATGCTACTTGTGAATCTTGTCTCATGGGAAAGATGACAAAGACTCCGTTTACTGGACACGGAGTAAGAGCGAGCGAGCTCTTGGGACTCATACAGAGCGATGTGTGTGGTCCAATGTCTACATATGCACGAGATAGTTATTCCTACTTCATTACTTTTACGGATGATTTCTCTAGGTATGGACATATCTTCTTGATGAAGCATAAATCCGAGGCCTTCGAGAAATTCCGGGAATACAAGAATGAAGTTGAAAACTAAACAGGCAAAAGTATCAAGACACTGAGATCTGATCGAGGTGGTGAATACTTAAGTGCCGAGTTCCTGGGTTACTTAAAAGAGAATGGAATTCTCTCTTAGCTTACTCCTCCATACACACCACAACACAACGGTGTATCGGAAAGGTGGAATCGAACCCTATTGGATATGGTTCGTTCCATGATGAGTAAGGCTGAGTTACCGCGATCTTTCTGGGGTTATGCACTAGAATCAGCTGCATATCTTTTGAACAAGGTTCCAACCAAGACTGTGCCTACCACACCATATCAGATGTGGAGTGGGAAGAAACCCTATCTTCAATACCTGAAGACATGGGGATGTCCATCTTTTGTTAAAAAGCAGCATGCGGGCAAGCTCGAGGCATGCTCAGTACAGTGTAAGTTTGTGGGATATCCAAAGAACTCCAAGGGGTATTGTTTCTATAACGCAGAGGAACAAATGGTTTTTGTTTCTCATCATGCCCACTTCTTGGAAGCTGAATTTTTAGAAAATCAGAAGAGTGGGAGCGCAATAGAACTGGAAGAAATTCCAGAACCACAAGCTGTTACTGAAAGTATGGTAGAATCAGAAGTTTCAGAAGAAAGGGACATCGTGGCGCCTATCCGCAGAACTAGTAGGAAGTCTCATCCGCCCAAGAGATACTACGGTTTTCTCATAAACGGGGATCGAGAAGATTGCATCATTGATAATGATGACCCTACTAGCTTCCAGCAAGTCATTCAGAGCGGCGACTTGGTAAAATGGCTGGATGCAATGCGGACCAAAATGGAGTCCATGTACACCAACAAAGTATGGACTTTGGACATTGCTCCGGATGGGGTAAAACCCGTAGGATGCAAATGGATTTTCAGAAAGAAGATTGGTGTAGATGGACAGGTTGAAACCTATAAGGCTAGACTTGTTGCAAAAGGTTTTCGTCAAAGACGTGGTTTGGACTATGACGAAACCTTTTCTCCAGTGGCTATGCTCAAATCCATTCAGGTCCTTCTTGCCATTGCTGCCTTCCACAATTATGAGATCTGGCAGATGGACGTAAAGAAGGCTTTTCTAAATGGTAGTTTGGAAGAGTGCGTCTATATGGATCAGCCAGAGGGATTCATTCAGAGTGGGAGAAGTGGTAAAGTGTGCAAGTTGCTTAAGTCCATTTATGGACTAATCTAGGCATCGCGGAGTTAGAACATCTATTTTGATGATACTGTTAAAGAATTCGACTTTATTAAGAATTCAGATGAACCATGCATATACAGTAAGATTGTCGGGAGAGCTGTAGTATTCCTCGTCTTGTACGTGGATGATATTCTCTTAATAGGAAATGATATTCCTATGCTACAGTCAGTCAAAGGATTCTTGTCACAGAAGTTCTCCATGAAGGACCTGGGTGATGCCACCTACATTCTGGGGATCCAGATCTATCGTGATAGATCAAAGAGAATGTTGGGACTTTCGCAGTCCAGGTACATAGACACCATATTGAAAAGATTTAGTATGGAAGATTCTAAGCGTGGTGACCTACCAGCTTGTCACGGAATCGCCCTCTCCAAAGAGATGTCTCCCAAGACTGATGTGGAAAGGGCTCGCATGTCGATTATACCCTACGCTTCTGCGGTAGGCTCTATAATGTATGTGATGTTATGTACCAGACCAGATATAGCATACGCATTGAGCATTATAAGCCGGTATCAGGAAAACCCATGGGAGAAGCACTGGATAGCAGTAAAGAACATTCTCAAGTACCTGAGGAGGACTAAGGAGATGTTCTTGGTGTATGGCGGAAAGGACCTCCAGATCGAGGCCTTTGCCGACTCCAGCTTCCAGAGTGACAAGGATGACTCCAAATCCATGTCGGGTTATGTCTTTACCCTCAATGGAAGGGCGGTCTGTTGGAAGAGTTCCAAGCAGGACACCGTTGCTGACTCGACGATGGAAGCGGAGTACATAGCTGCTTGCGATGCCGCAAAAGAAACTGTCTGGATGAAGAAGTTCCTCACAGAACTTCAGGTGGTTCCTACCAGTGTTGATCCAATACCTCTGTATTGTGACAACAACGGCACTATAGCTTTAGCGAAGGAACCCAGGTCCCATCAGAAGTCCATACACAACTTAAGGCGGTATCACCTGATCAGGGAGATCGTAGATCGCTGGGAGATCAAGGTGAAGAGAGTAGATACGGAGAATAACACTGCTCATCCATTCACTAAGGACATTCCTCAGACGCAGTTCGAGAGGCTATTCGAGATGATAGGTTTGCGGTATGCCAGTACATGGCCCTAGTGCAAGTGGGAGATTGTTAGTGTTTATGCCCTAGAGGCCATTACTGTATCATACTAGTTTGTATATTACTTAATGGAAGCTTGAGATATTCACAGTTGTATTAACAGTCTTGCTGAAAATGGTAGTATGCTATTTGGTTTGTTTCTACTTTAATATGTGCATATGTTTCTTCTAACATATCACTTATACATATTAGTAGAGCCCTTAGGATCTTTGCTTGATTACCAGCGTTGTGATGGCAGTCACGCTAGTGGAGGCTGGGTAGTCTATAAGCAACATCCTATATAGGTCCCTGGTCGTAGGATTATCGAGACAGAGCATCGATACTCCGGAGTAAACTAGTGTATACGCTTCTCATCTCAGCATAGGGAGATGGTCTTTCCCACAGCCATCAGTACGTCGTACTGGAGATAGTATGCAGGTGCTCGTTAGGTTATGGGTACACCGGACAGGATTCGCCGGGAACTGCAGGTTGGTACTATACCTATCGTCAGACTGCGGTTCCCAGGTGACATGAGTACAGCTTAGTCCGTCGACTTGACACTGCTACTTCGCCTCGGGTCTGTTCCCACTGTACTTAGATTACTACCCTACCACGGCTCAAAGGAGTCGTGCAAACAGGTAGTAGTTGGGTGCAGTCCCGAAGTACTTGGAGGCAGTGGCGGTTAGACAGGATTCGTCTCTCCCAGTATTGGGGGTTGATATCGCACTGTGTATGGAGAGCCATTACACAAGGTCCCTGGCCAGGGCAAGCGAGATTTACTGGTAGGTTCCATTAGTTTCTCAAGGTGTAATGGGCTTCACTCCGACATGACTTATACCGCTATTAAGGGTCTGACATTTACCGTCCCCTAGGCCCGATATGCGATAGTCCTAGACAAATAGACCAGACTATACGGAGATTGTCACATCAGGCTCAGTTGGAGTTCGGATGGGTTTCCTCATCGTCCTTCTTATCGACATCTACCTGGGGACCGTTACGTACAGCTAGTACCGCTTGCGGCCTGTGGTTAAACCCACTGCCAGCGTAGTGTCGAGTCTTTAGAGTCCTACACAGAGAGTTTTCCTGCACCGGGAAAAAGGTGTAGAGGCCGTATGGTTTTACGGAAGGGCCGCGATCACTTACGTACACTTGTTCACGTACTGTGACCGGGCAGGTAATACTGGCGGGCTTTGGTTTAAGCCAAATTCTAGTATTATATAGATGGATTTATTCAGTCAAAGATTATCCGTGTTTTTTCGGAAATACGGATGGGAGGGGCAGTCTCGTAAATTCTCGGGAAGCTTCTAGAAGAAGGTGACTCGTTTATGTTTATTTCCTTTTGTGATTTAAACTATATGAGGTGGAGGATAAGGTACATGTATGCATTAAATGATCCATGACTCATTGGGTGATTCACTAGATGATTCACCTTGTGAATTAAATGAAGCATGATGAATATTAGATCTTTATTCTTTTTGATAATATTGTTATGCTTCATGATATTCACAAAGTGAGAAGGATTATTTCATTATTACAAAACACTTCTCTCTCCTCAAGTCTTCATCTTCTTCCTCAAACCCTAAAAGCTCTCATGAGTTGAGAATCCTAGGGTTTAAGTAACTAATTAATCCATCTAAATACTCTACACCCTCTAGGACTTCTAGACTAGCAATCCAGAAGCCGTAGTTATCTTAGATTTGAGATTGGAGCTCGGACTATAGACTCTCAGGTGGATCGTCTTTGACTCGAGGAGGCCGTTGAGGTACCCATGTTCCATAGAGCCTACGAGATGTGGAGTACAGCGATGAAGACCCAAAGGACTTGTAACGTGAGGTATAACTTCGAATCCGAGTAGTTAAACCTCAAGTAGTTTGCTACCTACGGTTTGTGTTCGATCCTTGGTTTGAGTCGATATTGCGAAGCTCGTAAAAATCAGTTTTTTCTAATTCCGCCTCCCCGCGGACATGTGGGGTGCGTGACATCGACTTACAACCCGAACCACCCGACCCGACCCAACTTCCCCAGCTCCCTCTTCTTCTTCTCCCTCTCCTTCTTTTCCGCCTCTCTTTCCCCCATGACCCGCTCCTCCTCACCCCACGTTCTCGCCCCACGTCCTTCCTTCCCTCGCACTAACCACGAAGCCGCACCCCAATGACCACGACGACGAAGCCTACGTCCTCGCTTCCTACTCCGCAAGACCCGCTTCTGCAACGGCCTCGATAACGAACCCCACGATCACCGCCACCTTCTCGCCATCTCTCCTACGCAAACCCTAGCTGCTATCCCCACTAACTGCCTCCCTTCCCACACAACCCATGACACCCACCACTTCATCACTATATTCTCCACCAACCTCCGAGCTTCCCTCTCTTCCCCTCTCACCTCCCTCCTCCTCCGACCGCGAGGACCCCTACCTCGACCTCGTCACTACCTTCGCTCACCTCGACCACCTACTCCCCCGCCGTCATCGCCACTACACTCATATCAAGCTCCTCCCGAGCACCTTCACCACCCAACAACACCTTCGCCGAGACCCATCGGAACCCACGACTCCAACCCTATCGCCTTCGCCACCTCCAACCCGAGCTCCTTTCCACCATCTTCACTCACCCCAGCAGCTCACCTCCTCCTTCGCCATCGAGATCACCGGCGAGCTACCACCTCGCAGTTGCGACTGCACCCTCGTCTCCTCCCCGAGCCTTCACCTCATCACCACTACCCACTGCACGCACTTTCTTCCCTTCACCCCCAACTCTCCGACAAGCTCAGCGCCACCACCAGCATCTACTCCACCTCCAGCCACCTCGACCTTGCCTCCATGCTCTGTGCCGAGCCCCTTTGTTCCAATTCGAGCCTAAGCCGGTCCCCTTGCCTCCTTTACTCCGGACACGACCCAGCGCCACCGACGATCTCGCCTCCACCGCTGCCGTAGCCATCCTGCCACAAATCATTGAGGCCGCGCCATAAGCTCGGGCCAGAGCCGAGACGTAGCTTGTTGTTGTTGTTGCTTCTGCTGCTTCTTGCGTGTTGTCGTCGTGTCGTGATCGTACCCGTGCTGCGCTCGTCGTTGTTGTCGTGCAATTGCCGTCTTCAGGCAAGTTAAACACTTGTTGTATATGCTATTTATACATATATATATTTATATACAGTCCACATTTATGTTACCTAGATCCAACTAATTACTGCTAACCATCTTGTTAATTTAACGTTGGGACCTTCTAAAGGTTACTATCCGTGTTTGAATCAAGTAGGAAATTCATGAAATGATTTTCGTGTAGCTGAATAAAGGAAACCAATAATTCGTTGAAATATCATATACATATAGAGGTGTAGTAACATTTCAGAATAATAAAATATTATTTTTGGGAATTTTTATAATTAAATAATAATATATTAAATATTATAATATTTTGGTATAATTAAATACAGATAAATGGGGAAAAATTTGGAAAATTATAGAAATTACTAAAAAGAGGGTGCCTTATTGGATTTATGCAAATTATGAAATTTTATGATTTATTATACACTAATTTTGTGCTAATCGCGATTAAAAATCGCTAATCATGCTTTAAACTGGATTTGTGCACATGACATGCACTAAGTCATTTTTAGCACTTGTATTTTTTTTTCTTTCATGCTTTCTCTTTTATCATGCATGGATTGGGTTTTATTATGAGAAAAGAAAAGAAAATACAAAAGAAAAGGAAAAGGGATTAAACTAATAAGCATGGGGGTAGTTAGGAGGCATGGTGTTTTGACCTTGGACACTCTCTCTCTCTCTTTCCCTCACTCCCTCCAAGCTCAGCAACAGCAGCCCCTCCCTTTCCCCTTCTCTTTCTTCTTCTTCTTCTTCTTTTTCTCTTCATTCAAGCTTCAAAACTTCATCCAAAGTTCATCGTCACTTCATAAAAAGTGTGCACAAGCTCATGGCAAACACTTTAGACCAAGAAAGGAAAGGTTTTGGAGACTTTAGGCAACTCAAGAAAGTTCTTGAGTTGCCAAATGAGGTAATCCTTTCACAAATAATGTATTATTCCTTTTGCTTTAGCCTCTTTTCGAGTTTAAAATCGAATTGGTGTAGTTTAGTGAACTTTGGGAAATTCTAGAGAGGGTTGGGGTTAATTTGAGTTGTGGTTGTGCAATTGAACTCTTGTGGTGACCTTAAACCCCCCTTAATGTTTAAAACTGAAACCAAACTTAATTTACAGAAAATACGGAAGAACAGAAACTTCAAATGTCGAGTTTTGCGAGAACTTAGGGTGTGCAGGGAAATCTAGTATGACCTGGGACAGATACAAGATAAGCAAACAACCCCTGTAGACTTTAATTGACCCTAGGAAACCCCTGTAGCAAGACGAACCCCATGGGCGCACCCAGGGCCGGCGAGCTCGGATTTCATGGGAGAGGGCTCGGCCACTTGGTGGGGGTAGGTGCCCAAGTTGCCTCCATAGCTCATATACACCCTATATATCACCTTAGTGTTGTTTGCTTACCTTGTTTTCACCTGAGACAAAATCTGGAGTATATTTTCTTAGTTGCTGCTTTACGTTTCGCGATGTTTATGGATTTAAGTTTTGGTATTTATGTTTAGCATCGATCACTTGACGTTTGTACGTCTCTATCGGGTGTTATTTGGTTAAGTTGCGAGGGCAAACCATAGGTTTCGACCTATGTGAGTTCCGCGTGTCGTTTTGGTTTCGATTTGGTTTTTAATGCAATACGATACATTGTGACATGTAGGTACCCCATGTGGACTTCGAGACGACAAGCAAGCGCGTGGCGACGTCGGTATCGGCAAACGAAGATCAAGGTGAGTAGATATATATCTACGGGGGAAGTCGGGTGGATGGCGTATAGCACCCCCGCAGTTCGATGTATAGTATGCTATATATATTCTATATATATATGATATCTTTTATGTGTGACATGGATATTCAAGATATGGTTATGTGTTCAAGGTTTAGCTTAGGGTAGTTAGAAGTAACTTAGTTTAGCTTCTTAGTCACAAACCCTAGAATAGTCGTTACACCCACACGCGCACACACACTTGCATACGTGTATTTTATTACCTGTGGGTATATGGGGATATGTATGTATGTATATATATATATATATATATACACACACACACACACACATGGGTATGGGACTATGTATATATATGTATACATATACATATACAGGGATTATGAGGATAGTACTTGGGATTGGAGATGAGTCGATGAGATTGTGCTTGAGGCCGTGAGATCGGTGATGTGACATGGTTCATATTTGAAATACGACATGATGTTTTAGCGGGTCCTTTTGACGTGGTGTTTTCATACACACGCATGCATATACATAGATGTATCAGTATTGTACTAGACGTAGATCAGTAGCCCGGATCATGATATTTGATAAAGAGGATACCAGATTTATAGTGTGATAGATGTGACATTTGACCCGTACCCAGATTTGGGATGCCGTAGGACGGATTTACCGTACGAGCTATATTGATGATAGATCCGCACTCGTGACTTGAGAATGTCATATTATAGATATTGTATCGTAGGGGATACTATTTAGACGGGATCACCGACTGTTATATATATATGTGTGTGTGTGTGTGTGTGTGTGTGTGTGTGTGTGTGTGTGTGTCTGTATGTATGTATGTATGTATCGACTCAGATGTTAGGCGGTTTCCTTACCTTTCGATCAGCCTTTTAGTTTAGTCCTGCAGTTTACTTTTAAATGATAGATTAGACTCGAGTCATACCTATTTCAAAACTAACGAATCATGAGTATTTTAAAGACAGGCCAAGGGATTCAACGTATATTTCAAAGGACGTACATTTTCTTAAAAACACCGTAGTCCCTATTTTCTAAACACACGATTAGTATTATTTCAAATGGCAAAACTGTACGACTCATATTTAGACATATACAGATTCGTTATCATTGTATTTGATATTCAGCTCCCGCATATTATTGTTGTTCGCGTCGCATGTTTATATTGTGTTTTCATATGTTAATATTGAAATCATGCTGTCAGGACACCGGCACCATTACCGATGATACGTATGTTCCACATACACTTACTTGCCGGCTCACACACATCATCATCGGTAATTGCCATGTCACGTACACTTTAAAGAATATTAATTAATTGATATCGCCTGTTAGCTGATAGTCTTGACTTATCATTATTGTGATACTTCTTGCATATTAGTATTCATTGGTTATGCAGTATTATGGAGTTTTATGCCGATAATCACTGTTTACTTGCTATTGATGATTGGATTTCGGATTTTCATGAGATTTCCTGGATTTAGGGGAAAACTGCAAGGATATATATAAACTTCTCTTTCTCTCTCTCTTTAAAATGAAAAGTGCGGTTTTCTCGTGATGCATGAGTCGTCCACCATGATGTTTTCTCAGTTATAAGATGGATTTCGAGACCCGATTCGAGGAGTCGTATGAACCGTCTCGGGTACATCATGGACCCGGTATGGTACCCCGGAGCAAGAGTGATTTCATGGACGATGATGAGCCCGACAGAGGCAGACTGCCTACCGGTGATTGTTTGGCGCGTCGGATATCCGGAGGATACCATTCGTGGTCGTGTGATTTATGATACGGGCCGATCCGGACTGACGGAGCCCGAGGTATTGAGATATTGAGATTTGAGACACTGAGATTTTGAGATTTAATGATACAGGCCAGTCCGGGTAGCCGGAGCCTGAGATATTGAGATATTGGAATTTATGCTTTGTGTCGATACTTGACATGGATTTCTCTGTTGATTTCATTGATGATACTCGATTTATATACATACAGAAATCTCATTAAATAAAGAAAACAGTTGTCTCGCTCATTTCATTACATTACATTCATACCTCATACATTATGATACATTGTTACCTGAGGCACTGACACGAGCACATGGGATTACACTATGTATAGATGTTTACCCTTGCCACCTTTTCATGCTTCAGACTTTATCATTTGAGGTTATATATTATTGATCGTATTGACCTAGGATTGTGTCATACATACGATTTCTGCTCGGTGATGTTTTCTACTCACGAGTTGGCAACTCACCCCCGTTGTGCCACAGTTTTTGCAGGTTTGCCGTACAGGTTTCGTTACGGCTTTGCTGGCGCACTGCTTCCTTTCCGGGTGATTGCTTTGGTAGGTGGGTTCACTTGCATCATGACCACCATTGTATTTTATTACATTCAGTTGTATCTAGTAAACTCCATCAACTAAACTTGTATATTTATTTCAGACTTAGAGACCAGTTGTATATTCTTTCGACCTTAGAGTAGCGCGTTGTATTATTATGGTTTTCATTGATGTGTTGAGTTTCTTTTGAGTTTTGATCCTTACCCTTCGGCGTTGTATATTATATTTCTTGCGTGGTTGTGGCCGTCGGTTGACGAAGAGCTAGCTCCCGCTTGGGGATGCCTTTTATCATTTCATATACTATTCATGTTTTACCCCGTTTAGGGCCAGTATTTACAAAGGAAACTCTGCCGAAATTTTCAGAAAAGACTTGATGTTTTAAAAACACATATTCGGCATATTTTAACAAAACACTTTCCTTAAAAATGGTTTAGATTTCTGGGATTTTTGTCTTTCTTGAATTAGATGGAGTCCTATAGACTTTATATGATTCAAGGGCCAGTCACATGCCATTTCGGGTCGTGACAAAGTTGGTATCAGAGCGCTAGGTTAACATTGGTTCGAGTCTAGGTTTGACTATGCGGAGCCTAGGATATTTGTATATATACGGAATCTAGGCTTGACCTTACGGAAATTAGACTTAGTCGAGGGGGTATTAGACCCGAACTTTCGTCGCATAGGTTGACCTTGGTTGATGGAGTAGGTGACTTAAGGAGAGTGACGTACCGTGTGTATGTTCCGCGGTATACTTACGATACGCTACTCCGCTTAAGAAGCCTTAGGATGTATATTTCCTTGCACAGTATTATATTCATTCATGATATATCCTCATCGATTTCGGTTTATGGTTTTGCTGCCACGATTACACGAGCAGAGAGAGCTACAGCTAGAGTTACGGTCAGCACGAGCTCGTCACGGACGAGGACTGACCAGGGCGTGATTTCGGGGGCATACGATTGCATAGTGAGGCGTCGTTTTATTGTGTTTTCACGCCATGAGCGTTTGATGGATCGCTTTTACGAGATTTCTCGGACGTGCAGATCAGCACCAGAGGATTGAGCCACTGATAGAGGCCAGCCAGAATGTGATGACCATTGATGTATCTCGTATTCATGATGATCGAGGCACTGTTTAGCGTGCAGACGAATGAGCCAGTTGTTGTTGCGAACGACGAGATATTTCCCCAGATGTTGGAGCTACTGCAGCACGAGTTATACTCAGAGATATGATAGATGGTCGCTAGTCACACGAGGATGAATGACTAGGACATATGGTTCATTCGCTTACCCCGATGCGAGGTTATCAGATTGATTGATTCCGGCTTGAGGAGACTTCACGCAGATACGTTGGGAGTCGATAGAGACGATCGAATGTCAGAAACCCATTTTCCAAGTTTAAAGTATTTGAAGAAAACATGCAAGTAACTCTACGGACCCTCTAGAAGAATGAAAACCCTAACTCGACATAATGACCATGTGAAAGCCTTTGAACCTTCGGGTTTGCGGCAGTTCCGCAGTGCTATTAATGAGGCTTGGGTTTGCCCTTCTACGGTTGGTCCATAGGTGATGTGGCATGTACTCGATATTATTAAACTGTACCCAAGATGTTGATCTCTTGGGGGATTATGAGGTTTTGACGAGTCGATCGGATGGTTCGACAACTTTCGGATATCATGTAATGGGATGCATTGCTTGGGAGACTCCAGATACGAGTATAGCCGTTGGAGCGCAGTCCATGCAGCCACGAAGAGACGAGTTTGAAGCAGTCGACATTAGAGAAAAGTGGAGTAAGAGGTTCGTATGAGATCTTGATGAGATGATGTTCCACTCCGCCGACATCAAAGATGTGACACGCATACAGAGGCGTTACATATGGATATATCTTCCAGAAGGATTCGTGATGAATATTCAGCCGTTCAGGAACAAGAAACAGATATAGTAAAGGGTGATAACTTCCGGGCAGTTTGGCAGAAATGAGATTTGGGAGAAACCTCGACAGGACCTTCTGGAATAAATTACGAGAAGACTTGGACCCATGAGTGGTCATTTTACGCACACCCAGTAGGCCAGAGTTCGGCATCATCGACGACATATGTTATGAGCGACCAGACAGTTGGCCAGAGATTCTTAGAGGATGTGCTTGAGCGGGACTATTCCGCCATACTTGATTTCGGTATTTTGGGCGATCTATTCGTATGATTGAGTTTTGATGACCGAGTTTCATTATATTTGTTTTCGTGCACCATGGTTGCACCTACTGGGTATATATATTCTGTGCATAGTTATTACATTGGGATATGCTTTATACATCGTAGTGTTGATTTATGATTTGTGCACAGTTATTTCCCTTAGTATCGTTTTGTGCCTTGGCTGCACATGTTTGTGATTTCGTGGATTTTATACTGTTGGGTTGATTTTGTGCATGATACGCACACGATTTGGTTTTCGCACTCGGTATAGTTCACATATGCTTGCAGTGCATTGATACGTATTTTGTGCACCACGGTTGCACCTGACTCCGGTTTGATGTCATTTGAGATATTGATTTTGATTTCATGCCTAGGGCATGCATATAATTTGACTTATGCTTTCGGCATAGATTTCGTGCACTTTTAGTGTTTTGATTAGATTTTGTGCACGCGGTTGCACATGGTTATGAGATTATATACCACGGTATACTGGATTTGGATTTGAGATGTGTTGTATACTGTCGATTTCGATTATGATACTCGATATTTGTTTTGTGCACCTTGTGCACCTGATCGGATTCTTGCGCATATTTGACGCGCTTGGATTGGATTTTTGCGCATGTTCGGCGCTTGATATTAGATTTCGTGATTTCGTGCATGTTGGATGCACATGATTTAGATTTTATTCGTGCATGATGGATGCACCTGATTTGGATTTTCGCACATGTTGGGCGCATGATTTGAGATGCGATTTAGGTGCACACCAGATGCACTAAATCGAGATTCTTTGTGCATATCAGATGCACCTGATATTGCTTTCAGGCACAGCTGTTGCCCTTGACAGATGTTTCGTGCACACCCGATGCACTTAGATGTTGTTTCTGTGCACATGTATGGCACATTCATGGATTTTGATTTCCGTGCGCACCAGACGCACGTAGCATTCATATGTACATTTAGGATTGATTTCTTATGGAGCAGTACGTTTTTATGATATTACTATTTGTTTCGTACTGCACAGGACTAGTCAGTGGACAGTGCCTAGATATATTTTGCATGCATTGATAGATATCGAAGGGATTTCAAAAGAAAGAGCTATAATCTCAGTATTTACCTACGTGTCCGGGATGACACGGAACATTTTATAAAGGAAACCCATCTAAATTATTTTTCAAAACGGCGGGACGTGTATGTTAAACAAAGGATATGTATATATATGTGTGTATATATATAGTTATTTTCTTACTAGAGATGTCCGCCACTGTGCAGTGTTGTGCGCATCACACAGCGACTTAAAAAGGGATTTGGCATGCATTTCTTTCAGATGTTATATGTACAGTGTTGAGTATATCATATTGATTTCGTTTTGAATTTTGACATTGATGTCTTCACCATAACTCCGATGATTGCGGGATGCTTGACAGGGTTTTACTTTTGATTGATATACTCGTTTTCATGCGCATGCATTACGCTACAATGTGCTTTATGCATTTATAATTTCGGAGCCCCGACGACTTGGACTTTTTACTGAAATGTTTTAATATTGAGGGGTTTAAATTTAAATTCGGGGACCGAATTTCTTTAAGGGGGGAAGACTGTAACATTTCAGAAAAATAAAATATTATTTTTGGGAATTTTTCTAATTAAATAATAATATATTGAATATTATAATATTTCAGTATAATTAAATACCGATAAATGGGGAAAAATTTGGAAGATTATAGAAATTACTAAAAAGAGGGTGCCTTATTGGATGTATGCAAATTATGAAATTTTATGATTTATTATACACTAATTTTTTGCTAATCGCGATTAAAAATCGCTAAAACCGGATTTGTGCACATGACATGCATTAAGTCATTTTTAGCACTTGTATTTTTCTTTCTTTCATGCTTTCTCTTTTATCATGCATGGATTGGGTTTTATTATGAGAAAAGAAAAGAAAATACAAAAGAAAAGGAAAGGGGATTAAACTAATAAGCATGGGAGGTAGTTAGGAGGCATGGTGCTTTGACCTTGGATACTCTCTCTCTCTCTTTCCCTCACTCCCTCCAAGCTCAGCAGCAGCAGCCCCTCCCTTTCCCCTTCTTCTTCTTCTTCTTCTTCTTCTTCTCTTCATTCAAGCTTCAAAACTTCACCCAAAGTTCATCCCCACTTCAAAAAAAGTGTGCACAAGCTCATGGCAAACACTTTGGACCAAGAAAGGAAAGGTTTTGGAGACTTGGGGCAACTCAAGAAAGTTCTTGAGTTGCCAAATGAGGTAATCCTTTCACAAATAATGTAGTATTCCTTTTGTTTTAGCCTCTTTTCGAGTTTAAAATCGAATTGGTGTAGTTTAGTGAACTTTGGGAAATTCTAGAGAGGGTTAGGGTTAATTTGAGTTGTGGTTGTGCAATTGAACTCTTGTGGTGACCTTAAACCCCCCCTTAGTGTTTAAAACTGAAACCAAACTCAATTTATAGAAAATACGGAAAAACAGAAACTTCAAATGTCGGGTTTTGCAAGAACTTAGGGTGTGCAGGGAAATCTGGGATGACCTGGGACAGATACGAGATAAGCAAACAACCCCTGTAGACTTTAATTGACCCTAGGAACCCGCTGTAGCAAGACGAACCCCATAGGAGCACCAAGGGCCAGCGAGCTCGGATTTCATGGGAGAGGGCTCGGCCACTTGGTGGGGGTGGGTGCCCAGGTTGCCTCCATAGCTCATATACACCCTATATATCACCCTAGTATTGTTTGCTTACCCTGTTTTCACCTGAGACAAAATATAGAGCATGTTTTCTTACTTGCTGCTTTACGTTTCACGATGTTTATAGATTTAAGTTTTGGTATTTGTGTTTAGCATCGATCACTTGACGTTTGTACGTCTCTATCGGGTGTTATTTGGTTAAGTTGCGAGGGCAAACCATAGGTTTTGACCTATGTGAATTTCGCGTGTCGTTTTGGTTTCGATTTGGTTTTTAATGCGTTATGATACGATACGTTGTGACATGTAGGTAGCACATGTGGACTTCGAGACGACAAGAAAGCGCGTGGCGACGTCGGTATCGGCAAACGAAGATCAAGGTGAGTAGATATATATCTACAGGGGAAGTCGGGTGGATGGCGTATAGCACCCCCGCAGTTCGATGTATAGTATGCTATATATATACTATATATATATGATATCTTTTATGTGTGACATGGATATTCAAGATATGGTTATGTGTTCAAGGTTAGCTTAGGGTAGTTAGAAGTAACTTAGTTTAGCTTCTTAGTCGCGAACCCTAGAATAGTCGTTACACCCATACGCACGCACACACTTGCATACGTGTATTTTATTACCTGTGCGTATATAGGGATATGTATGTATGTATGTATACACACACACACACACATGGGTATGCGACTATTTATATATATATACATATACATATACAGGGATTATGAGGATAGTACTTGGGATTGGAGATGAGTCGATGAGATTAGGCTTGAGGCCGTGAGATCGGTGATATGACATGGTTCGTATTTGAGATACGACATAATGTTTTAGCGGGTCCTTTTGACGTGGTGTTTTCATACACACGCATGCATATACATAGATGGTATCAGTATTGTACTAGACGTAGATCAGTACCCCGGATCATGATATTTGATAAAGAGGATACCGGATGAATAGTATGATAGATGTGACATTTGACCCGTACCCAGATTTGGGATGCCGTACGATGGATTTACTGTACGAGCTATATTGATGATAGATCCGCACTCTTGACTTGAGGATGTCATATTATACATATTGTATCATAGGGGATACTATTGAGGCGAGATCACCGACTGTTATATATACATGTGTGTGTGTGTGTGTGTGTGTCGACTCAGATGTTAGACGGTTTCCTTACCTTTCGATCAGCCTTTTAGTTTAGTTCTGCAGTTTACTTTTAAATGGTAGATTAGACTCGAGTCATACCTATTTCAAAACTAACGAATCGTGTGTATTTTAAAGACAGGCCAAGGGATTCTACGGATATTTCAAAGGACGTACATTTTCTTAAAAATACCGTAGTCCCTATTTTCTAAACACACGATTCGTATTATATCAAATGGCAAAACTGTACGACTCATATTTAGACATATGCAGATTCGTTGTCATTGTATTTGATATTCAGCTCCCACATATTATTGTTGTTCACATCGCATCGCATGCTTATATTGTGTTTTCATATGTTAAAATTGAAATCATGCTGTCAGGACACCAGCACCATTACCGATGATGCATATGTTCCACATACACTTACTTGCCGGCTCACACACATCATCATCGGTAATTGCCATGTCACGTACACTTTAAAGAATATTAATTAATTGATATCGCCTGTTAGCTGATAGTCTCGACTTATCATTATTGTGATACTTCTTGCATATTAGTATTCATTGGTTATGTAGTATTATGGAGTTTTATGCCGATATTCACTGTTTACTTGCTATTGATGATTGGATTTCGGATTTTCATGAGATTTCCTGGATTTGGGGGAAAACCGCAAGAGTATATATAAACTTCTCTCTCTCTCTCTCTCTCTCTCTTTAAAATGAAAAGTGTGGTTTTCTCGTGATGTATAAGTCGTCCACCATGATGTTTTCTCGGTTATGATATGGATTTCGAGACCCGATTCGTGGAGTCGTATGAATCGTCTCGGGTACATGGTGGACCCGGTATGGTACCCCCGGGCAAGAGTGATTTCATGGAGGATAATGAGCCCGGCAGAGGCAGACTGCCTACCAGTGATTGTTTGGCGCGGCGGATATCCGGAGGATACCGTTCGTGGTCGTGTGATTTATGATACGGGCCGATCCGGACTGACGGAGCCCGAGATATTGAGACATTGAGATTTGAGACACTGAGATTTTGAGATTTGATGATACAGGCCAGTCCGGGTAGCCGGGGCCTGAGATATTGAGATATTGGAATTTATGTTTTGTGTCGATACTTGACACGTATTTCTCTGTTGATTTCATTGATGATACTCGATTTATATACATACAGAAATCTCATTAAATAAAGAAAACAGTTGTCTCATTCATTTCATTACATTACATTCATACCCCATACATTATGATACATTGTTACCTGAGGCACTGACACGAGCACATGGGATTACACTATGTATAGATGTTTACCCTTGCCACCTTTTCATGCTTCAGACTTTATCATTTGAGGTTATATATATTATTGATCGTATTGACCTAGGATTGTGTCATACATACGATTTCTGCTCGGTGATGTTTTCTACTCACGAGTTGGAAACTTACCCCCGTTGTGCCACAGTTTCTTGCAGGTTTGCCGCACAGGTTTCGTTACGGCTTTGCTGGCACACTGCTTCCTTTCCAGGTGATTGCTTTGGTAGGTGGGTTCACTTGCATCGTGACCACCATTGTACTTTATTACATTCAGTTGTATCTAGTAAACCCCATCAACCAAATTTGTATATTTATTTCAGACTTAGAGACCAGTTGTTTATCCTTTCGACCTTAGAGTCGCGCGTTGTATTATTATGGTTTTCATTGATGTGTTGAGTTTCTTTTGAGTTTTGATCCTCGCCCTTTGGCGTTGTATATTATATTGCTTGCGTGGTTGTGGCCGTCGATTGACGAAGAGCTAGCCCCCGCTTGGGGATGCCTTTTATCATTTCGTATATTATTTATATTTTACCCCGTTTGGGGCCAGTATTTACAAAGGAAACTCTGTCGAACTTTTTAGAAAAGACTTGATGTTTTAAAAACACATATTCAGAATATTTTAATAAAACACTTTCCTTAAAAATGGTTTAGATTTCATGGATTTTTGGCTTACTTGAATTAGATGGAGTCATATAGATTTCATATGATTCAAGGGCCAGTCACGTGCCATTTCGGGTCGTGACAGATGTTTGATGCGAATCTCATGAGAAAATAAAAGAAATCTAAAATGGCGGAACTCATGAGTTTTAGACCCTAATACTGTTAACAAACACTCTGTAGAAATTTGGTGGAAAATCGAAGTCATTTTCACACATAAAGTGACGCCCTAACTTCAATACCAAGCGTGCGTTTTACCGAATACTGGACACCGTTAAATTCATAATTAATTCCAGAAAAATCCAATCGAAGCGTGCCTAGGCTCTTTGCAAAGGGTACTGCATAATACTTAATACGACATGTAGGTTTACTGTTAGATATATCCTCTGAATCTCGTAAGCAAAGAACTTACCTGACATTGGATTGTAGTCCAGAGCATGAACTTACCCCTTAATATGCATTTATACACATGAAAATCTTAATGTTTATTTGTGATAGTGTATGGAGCCAATTACCTCTGCGTAGAAAATTCTTCTAGGTTTCCAATGGTACCGGTTTCACTAAATTCCAGTATCATTTGGTATTTAAATCATATTTTAAACGGATGACATGTACGGCAGTTTTCTGTCAATTCAGCTTGCACCTTCATCAGTAATCTGATCATAACTCCTAAACCAAGATGATTATTATTAATCCGTATGATGAATTGGAAATATAACAGATAAATCTAAATATTATCTAACTGTACCGTCGCCTAATTATACTCCCAACAGAGAGTAAAAAGTGTTACGAAACGGACTTCCAGTTCAGAAATTGGATTTCCAGCAGAGAACACTTAATATGAAATGATAACTCGTAAACCTAATACCCGATTGACTCGAAACCAATTTTATTGTACAAATAATTTAACACGCTGTTTACGCCTTTTATATTTTTTCTCCAAATTATGCACGTGTGATTTTATGTGATTTTTCTAATCCAACCGATACTGGTTGCTCGTATGATTTTAGCAGTGCATTTACTGTATTTCCATCATGTTGCATGACCGTCATACCCTTGTAAATAGTGTTCATTTGCATCGATAACCTAGTAACCTTGTTTCATTACCAAGTGATAAATGTTAGTGATTGGATTGTGGCAAGTACGTTAGTGTAAAATCGTGAATCAATAAGTGAAGTGACACGTACTTGTATACAATCAGCGGAACCAATTAGTTATTGTATTGTCGAAACTGATGGGACATATATAAGTGTTATTATAACTGGTATGGGACGGGTATGGAAGCACTTATATTAATGTCATAGGTAATACATTGAGCACTGTCCATTTATCTTGGATACCAGCCGAGACATGTTTTATGGAGACATTGTCTCTAGTTTCTCACGTAGAATTGTTATGGAGCGACTAGTATTTAGATTCATGGTCGGTATTTGATGTAGACCGTGGGGTGTGGGGTAGTTTGAGTGTGAGTTCGATCAACTGCGTCTTAGGAGTCCCATTGCTGGCATATGTAGCGATTTCGGGAGTCGTATGGATGGTGTTTCTGATTCTTAGCGAGCGTGATTCGGGCCCATGTTCCCTTGTCCCTGGGGCCTACCCTTGGGTTAGGGATACTTCTGCGGTGGTTGACGCTCACACTTGGACTGACGATAGGTTTAGTGACCTGGACATTGAGACTTAGAGACTGATGACTTTAGTGACATAGACATTACATTGATTACTGATCTGTTACACTGGCTTTATCATTACATGTACCGGTTATTTCATACTCGCGTCATTACTCTATGTTACTGCTTCATGTTTATCATCATTGCACATATTACATATTCATATATATTGCTATTGTGCCGCTTTGACGACCTGAGTATGCATGCTCCGAGTGAGGAGTGGATTTAGCTCGGATCAGGACCTGCCTTATCTCGAGAATACCGCGGATATCTAAATCGGCGACGCCAGCGCTATCTTTTCTTTTGACTCTATCTGGTTAGTTTTATATCTGTTTTGATAGAATTAGTAACTGCATTTCTCATTACCTTTGTTATGATTTTTAATTACCAAGTAATGTTAGAAACCGAAATGTGACTACGGCGGAATATTTTCTTGACCGTAGGAGCATGACTGGCCTTATCATCCCTCGTATTCCGTATTTGGGGAAGCGGGGCATGACACATTTAATTCCAACGTGTTTAGTAATCATCAGAATAAATATATGTATGGCCTAAACGCAGCTCCAACTTTTGAAAATTGCCTCCCTGGGTTAATTGCTATCAACTTTCTCTGTCCAATCATGCACATGACTCCGATTTAGGCCCAAATAACAAAAAAGGAAAAAGCCCATCTCGCTTTACCATATCTGGCCACAACCCCATCTAATTCTCAGGTGACTTAGAGCACCTCGGAGAACTAAGACTCTTAGCCTTCCGGCACCCATTCTCTTCATCCAAAATCTTTTTAAAATATTGGATTTTGGTCTAGAGATTCCATTTAGATTTCAATTCAGGATGTGAATTAGGGTTTCGATTAGGATTTCAACTATAGACTTCTGTTGATTTATTCAAAATCGGAATCTTTGCCCGGCTGCAAAATAGGGGTCAAAGTCACCGGATTTGACAGAATCGCTGTAATGAGCCGTCTTTCGGCAGAGGGGTTTCACCGGGTTGGCCCAACCCGAGAAATAAAGAGAATTTTTCTTTTCGTTTTCCCCAACTTCTTTAGGTATTTTGGTCCTAGAAAACCACATAGCTAGGTGCAGGAGGTTCCCTGCCTTTGCCTTCTATTAATGATTTCTACAACATGAACTCAACTTTTTGGGCCAGCCCAATTGAATTTTAGGAGAATTAGAAATAGGCTTTAACTTCACTCAAGCACATGGATGAAACTTGCACTGATTTGGAAAAAACATACAGGCCTAATAAAAATCAACTTAACATAAATATATTCCAAAAAGAAATTATTTCAGTATACTGATCACAGTGCACCAAAAAGAGACTTGTAAGGCTCATATCTTTTTCTCTATGACTAGACAAATACATCTGGTACATGAAAGAATATTTCCTAGCGGGACCCGGAGAAGACCCAATTCTAACATGCTCTTAATTTTCTTTAAGACTTCTTGCATGAGCTACTCGTCTGTTTGTCACCATAAAGTACAAAGAGTTCACAAGGAAACTAAGAAAAAGTTATTTTTCTTTGTGATCATACAAAAACCAAGGTTGAAACATAAACAAAACAAAACATCCCAAACCAAAGGGATGAAGTTTTTATTTATCACACTATATATTTATTTCTTTAGTCCTTCGTCTTGAGATTTCCTCGCACACAAGATTTGACAAGTGACTTCAGGCCTTTGTGTTTCTTTACCTCCTTGTGACTCCTTGGGCTTCTTCTCTCCTCTGCTTCCCTGTTCCTTTCATTTTCAATTTCTTCTTCCAGCTGCAATTTCAACAGAAAGGCCCAATAAAAATTGAAATGAGCGAGTTTTAAAAGAGAACATTCACTTAGTTTAGCCACAATCTATTCAAAAATGATGAGTCTAGAATGGTTTGGGGTGAGATCGATCGATCGATGATAGGTGACATGTGCAAGGAAAAATAAGCGTGCATGAGGTAAGAAATGTGCCAACTGGGCATAGCTCATGCAATAACCTCTTTCTGGAAGAGGTAAACGTTCATAAAAAAAGAAGAAGAAGAAGAAGAAGAAGAGATAAGTGTGAGAACCGGCATCCTACAACAATATTGGGAATGAGTGTACAAGGGTCGTTCTTACTTGATTCTTAACAAGTCGCATATGGAGAGAAAATAAGTAGACGAAAGACTACGACAATAGGAAAAAAAATGTAAAGGTAATCGGAGAAATGCATTCTTTAATTGTTAGAATGTTTACGTGCCATATGACCCCTACGTTTCTAGTTAGGATACTAGAGATATTCGAATGTGAACTCCCAACTCTGGAAAGCCTGACAGATAATAGAACACCTGAGAACGTCTAATCGAAATTCTGACATTTTTGTCATAATTGTCCTCATGAAATTATAATATTCAGCCAAAATATATTGTGACCAATGTTTGATACAATGATTAATTCCACAAACAACCATATAATAGCCAAAAAGCAAGCCGCCATGACAATATAGAACATCAAAAATTTGTAAATAAATACATGTGTAAGGGAGCGTAACGGTTAATTTGCCAACTTACATGCGCCCCTCCACTCTAAGAAGTTGTTTTTGATATTTTTGTTTTCTGTTTTGTTTTTTGGCCATCTCTAACTTTTTAATGTAGTGTTTTGAATAATCAACACCAAACACCGGACATATTGATCTTCATATTTTATGTGCATGGTTTGGATATTATTTGCTCATTAAAAATCTAACGTCTGAATCTTACCTTGAGAAGCCTAGTCTCTAGCTGATGGACCCGTTCGATGAGGCTCCCTTTCACCTGCGTCTCCATCACCACATCATCGATCGGCCGGCACTGCTTCTCCATGCTCTTCGGAGACGAGTTCGCCGACAACGAGTTCCCGTCTCCTTCGCTCGTCGTCGTCGTCGCCGCCGTCCCGCTTGAAGTCGTAGAAGCACGCGACGAGTTCCTCATCATCACCCTATTGCTATTTCCCTTCATCTCCTCCAAATAGCTCATCATCAAGTCAAGCCTCTCTACTCTTGTTAATATGGGCAAGGGCTGATCACTTGTTGCTACACTTGTATCAGTTATTGTGCTTGCCATCTTTTTTCCCCCTTTTTTTTTGGCGAATAGTGAAGAGAGAGAAAGGGGTGAGATTGTGCATTTATAGCTGAGGTTGGGAGAGGGTGTGAGCGACACGTGTGATTATGGAGGGTGAGGTGGGTCCTTGGAGAGCTGACACGTGGAGAAGGTGATATATGTACGTATGTGGGATAATTTCTCTTTTGTTTAATTTTCTGTTGTTGTGTTGAGTTTATCCTTGGAAGCATGTACGTGCTGGGCTGCATGCAAGTCCATATCTCCCTCGTGTCTTGTAATGGAAGTTTGAATTAACAATAATATCATGACACGTGGCTGTCAGAATCAGACTTTGGATAGGTTTCTACGCTGTTTTTATTAACGGATTAAATGTGTCTGCGGACCATAAGAATGTGAACAAAAACGGAAAATTAGGTTTTAACAAATAGTAATATTCATTTTTGATGACTATCCGTATTCTTACCACATTACCAACATCCGTTAACGACCACAAAATACGAAAATTGAAGCACATATATGTGCGTGTGTTTACGTATCCAATGTCCTAAATAATAATGTTCGATTTTAGCATGTATATTTTCTCAAATATTCATTTCATATCCGTATTGACGTGAGCTGGATCACGCCAAGATGTTACTTTCCGTTGATCTGCTGATGGCGGCGATGGATGACTGATATTTGATCTGGAGGCAGGCTCCTGAAGCGTGTGGATCTCAATGGGTGTTGAGATTGGTTGGGCCGAGCTACCTGCAAGGAAGTCCCGGGATGGTTATACCACCGAGGACCCTCCGACGGTCAAGTTAGAGAGGAAATCCGAGCAGAGTAACGGCTTAATTGAGTAAAAATGGCTTACTTGAACCAGCTGAAGAAGGGGGTATATAGCGGTGGCAGCAAGCAGGGCAGGCGCAAGAATCACGCCAGCCGTTACGTTCCTGATTGAGAGAGGTTTTGTCGATCAAAAATAATTACCGCAATCAAGAACGGCGTCGCATGAAGCTAGCCGGTGAATACGGGTCGGTCCACAGGGATGTGTAAATCTTCTTTAAGTTCTTACGAGTTAATTCCAAATGGTGTTTGGAAGTATAATTAAATCTAAAAATCGAAGTTGTATGAAGGTAGAATTAGAAACTTGCTAGGATTAGGTTTAGGGAAAATTTGATAAATAAAGATTTACATCTCTTTCCATTGCCATCAATTAAATCAATCATATTAGTGTTATGGTAAATATTAACAAAGGGGATTAGGATGATTGAGAAGATTGATTCTTCCTCTAGATCCTTGTCCTTCCTTTCTTAATCTTCACCCTAACCTCCATGGAAAACCTTAAGATCCGGGCCTTTAGACTACGGAGTTCACCGTTACCTTGAGGGTAAAAGTGCCGTAGGGAGCGGAATCAAAAGGTATGCATGGAGTTCTAATGTTCATAAAAGTTTAGCAATGAAAAGAGATGAGAGATCTTCATCTCTCAAATCCTTCCCTATTCCTAACCCTAACAAGCGAGGAAACTACTCGCTCATTGAGGGGATGAAAGAAAACAAGAATTTATTAAAGAAAGAAAACATCGATTGCAAGTTAATAAAAACTAAACTAAGACGAGAAAATAAGAACATATAAAAAAACTACAACTATTGCAAAGAAAATAACCTACTTACTGTTGATGCACTCTAACTTCAAGAAAATAGAATTTTATTCATGAGAAAGAGGCATAAGAAAATACAAGGTCTTGGGTTCTATTTATAGGACATAGAAACCCTAGGGCTACAGATTGCACCGCATGTCTAAAGTTACAAATATACCCCTAAAAAGATCTTCCAGAGCCGCCACGAATTATGGCAAAAAGTTATGCGCATACGGGCACAAGCAGGCCGCGGATCCGCCGCATGTGTTGGCTTTGGGCCGCGGATCCGCGGCCCAATGATGGATTTATCATGTGAATTTTCTTGGGCTTTGTCTGGTTCTTCTGGGCTTCTTATTTCTTCATTTATTTTTCCTTTTGGGCTTCTGCAGTAACTCCAGATTTTCAGTGAACTTTTGCATTGGATCTTTTACCCGTCTTTCGTGCAAATTTGAATCTTGAGTTGCCTTGTTAATGGTGAACCGTTCTTCTGCCGGGCTTTACTAAGATCTTCCTATTTGTTGGTCAAAAATCCTTCTTTTGTGTCGTCTTTTGTGTTTTTCACTGTTTTTGCTCCAAGAACCCGTAACCTGTAACATGTAGCAGACATGGGTCAAAAGCACCTGTTTTTATTGTAAAATGCATAAGAATGGGGAATACAAAATGCAATATTATGTTGTAAACAAATACCCCCAAACTTATCTTTTGCTCGCCCTCGAGCAAACTTATTATAAAAATCTAACCTAGCCACACTTTCGCAGGGAAACGCAATTGCACTGAGCTCGTGCAACAAGCCGTTAAACCTCTAGGTGTCCCTTGTAGGAGGAGTGTTGTCTCCTGAGGGTTTCAGCGGATACTACCCACAAAATCCTATCAACTTGGTTTCTCGACTTTTGTTCTCCATTTAGGTTTTCTAACAAGGAAATCTATCATCGTTGACCCGCAAATTATCCACCCATATTCTTCACACTTCCTCATTATTTAACTTAAGATTACATGTATCCTGTAGAATTACCTAGCTTTCGGCATTTCTTAAGTTTTCCTTCTAGAGTTCCATCTCCACTTAGGAATTTCTATCAACTCTATTAAAGACACAAGTTCTATTCTTCATTCCTTTCTCTTATCTAAACTCTAATTACATATCCCCACGTGTGTGTAAATATCACCCCTACACTTGGAAATTCAAATCAAGCAATCGTACTCCCGTCCATTGTCCAAAGCACTTGTGAAATTTCGCTTTCACATCCTTCATGCGACTGTTAATACTTCTTGAGGTACCAACAACCGATTACAAGATGCGTTAGCGTTTTAAAGCGTACTTCCTAGTTTTGCAACACCCAAGACTTTTAGCAGTGGCTCCCAAACCAGTTGGTCTAAGGCACTAGGTGATGAAGCACCCTCGCTAATTATTTTTCTATTTTTACAGCCTTAAGTAATCACAAAAACCAGTGTCCATTTTTTTTTTCTATATCCACCCTTTTTCTTTTCTTTTTCATTGTGCTAAGGACTTTAGACAAGAGTATTTCAAGGTCTCTTCTACTAATCCAAATCTCAAGGTGTGTGTTTGTGCATTTTGTAGGGTACATGTTTTCAGAATCTAGATTTAAGCTAGGAACTATTTTTCAAACTTATACTCTAATAAAAGTTTTAATACTTTTCCTTCGTTTCGACTTAGCCCAAGAATTGAACCCAAAATTTTGCCTATTTCTAGATAACCTACAAAGACATATGCTTTCCACAGTTAAACTCTAAGGAAGGTTATTTTTAGGATTTTTAATTTACTAAGTCTAAGATTTAGTTTTTCCTAGCCAGTTAACCTATTTATCAGACTCAAGTCAATTAACCAGAATTGAATACATTAATTTTTATAATTTTTGAAATTTTTCAATTTTTATGGGTATTTCTGTTTTCTAATTTTTTTTTGGTTTTTCAAATTTTTCAAATTTTTATGATTTTTTATAAAAATGCAATGCAGAAATATACATATGAATGCAAAAGGAAAACTTACCGAACATACCCCCAAACTTATAATGGACAGTGTCCTCACTGTCATGCTGCACCAATTGAGTTGATAATATCGGCGAGTTCCTGCTTATTATTATATTTACATAGTATACACACCCCCAAACTTGTTTGAAATAAAGTTTTGGAAAAAAGAAATTCGAGGGTGAAGGTGGAGGAAATCAATCGGTGTAACTCGGCTTCTGCAAAAGCAGGAGCTCCTCCGAATGGTCCGCAGAGAAGAACGGTTTCAAACGATGTCCATTCACTTTGAATAAAGTACCGTCTTCTGGATTCTCAAGATCAACCGCACCGTGCGGATAAACGGTGCGGACTACAAAAGGTCCTCTCCATCTAGAGCGGAGCTTTCCGGGATGAAAGTGTAACCGAGTATCATATAATAAAACCTGTTGACCCGTTTTAAATGTCTTTCGCAAAAGGTTTTTATCATGAAATACCTTAACTCGATTCTTAGCAATCACGGCATTATCATATGCCTCATCCCGCAGCTCCTCCAATTCATTCAATTGCAGCTTTCGATTGCTGCCCGCATCTCCTAGAGATAGATTCAGCTCTTTAATGGCCCAAAATGCCTTGTGCTCAATTTCTACTGGAAGGTGGCAAGCCTTCCCGTAAAAAAGCCGGTATGGAGACATGCCAAGATCGGTCTTGTATGCAGTACGGAAAGCCCATAGTGCATCGATCAATTTTAGTGACCAATCTTTACGGTTTTTAGAAACCGTTTTCTCCAAGATTTGCTTGATTTGTCGATTCGAGATCTCAGCTTGCCCACATGTTTGGGGATGGTATGGCGTTGACAGCTTATGGGTGATAGAGTATTTGCGCATTAGGGACTCAAAAGTCCTATTGCAAAAGTGAGAACCATTATCACTTATTATTGCGCGAGGGTGCCCAAATCGAGAAAAGATGTGTTCTTTTAGAAATCGAACGACGACCTTGTTGTCATTCGTTCGACTAGGCACAGCCTCGACCCATTTTGAAACATAGTCAACAGCCAAAAGAATATACACATTTCCAAAAGAGTTAGGAAATGGTCCCATGAAGTCTATACCCCAAACATCAAAAATGTCTACAACCAAAATCGGTTGGAGCGGCATTTCATTTCTCCGCGATATCCGGCCCAAGTGTTGGCACCGGGAGCAAGTTTTGCATTATTCGAATGCATTTTTGAAGAGTCGTGGCCAATAGAAACCACACTGCAAAACTTTCTCGGCTGTCTTCTTTGGGCCAAAGTGCCCGCCACATGCTTGATCGTGGCAAAAAGACAGCACACTCTTAACCTCATTTTCAGGTACACACCGGCGAATGATTTGGTCGGAACAGTATTTAAAAAGATAAGGTTCATCCCAGTAAAAATGCTTTACTTGGGACAAAAATTGTAGTTTGTCTTGTTTCGACCAATCGTTAGGTGTCAAGCCGGTGGCTAAGTAGTTTACAACATCGGCGAACCATGGTTCGCAAGAAACGGTCAAGAGTTGCTCATCGGGGAAAGCATCAGTGATAGGCAGATCAAGTGTAGGCGAAGAAGGAAGTCGTGAAAGGTGATCGGCTACTACGTTTTCACATCCCTTTTTGTCCCTTATAACAAGGTCAAATTCTTGCAGCAAAAGGATCCAACGTATTAGCCTAGACTTAGCATCCTTCTTCGCAAAAAGGTGGCGAAGAGCTGAGTGATCCGTGTACACTATAACTGGAGAGCCGATTAAATAAGGCCGAAATTTCTCAAGTGCAAACACAACCGCTAAAAACTCTTTTTCTGTTGTTGTGTAGTTTAATTGGGCCTCATTTAATGTTCGGCTAGCGTAGTAAATTACATGCGGCATCTTGTTAATGTGCTGTCCAAGAACAGCACCAATGGCAAAATCTGATGCGTCGCACATAATTTCAAAAGGGTGCGTCCAGTCTGGAGATGAAAGAATGGGCGCAGAAATGAGTGAGTGTTTCAAAGACTCGAACGCTTTCATGCAAGTTGAGTCGAAAACAAAAGTAGTGTCCTTGGCCAACAAGAGAGTCAAGGGTCTAGCAATCTTGCTAAAGTCCTTGATGAACCGTCTATAAAAACCGGCATGGCCAAGGAAAGCTCGGATATCTTTGACGCATTTAGGAGGAGGAAGATTAGAAATGACTTCGATTTTAGCTCTATCAACCTCTATGCCGTTTTGCGAGATGACGTGTCCTAAGACAATGCCTTCTCGTACCATAAAGTGGCACTTCTCCCAATTCAAAGTCAAGTTCTTTTCCCTACAGCGGGTGAGAACTGCGTCAAGATGTCGTAAACACTCATCGAAGGAGTCACCAAAAATGGAGAAATCATCCATAAAGATTTCCAAAAACTTCTCCACCATGTCCGAAAAGATCCCCATCATACACCGCTGAAATGTAGCGGGTGCATTGCATAACCCAAAGGGCATGCGACGATAAGCAAAAGTGCCAAAGGGACAAGTAAATGTAGTCTTGTCTTGATCCTCTTTGGCTATGGGGACTTGATTATAACCGGAATAGCCATCTAAAAAGCAGTAGAATTCGTGCCCCGCGAATCGTTCTAGCATTTGGTCAATGAATGGTAAAGGAAAGTGGTCCTTCCTTGTCGCGGCATTGAGTTTTCGGTAGTCGATGCAAACTCGCCACCCAGTTTGGGTGCGAGTGGAAATTAACTCATTTGCCTCATTGGTGATGACCGTGATGCCCGATTTCTTTGGCACGACATGAATGGGGCTAACCCATTGGCTATCCGAGATAGGGTAAATGATACCACTATCAAGACACTTAACAATCTCCTTCTTGACCGCCTCTTTCATGATGGGGTTGAGGCGTCTTTGTGGATCCCTTGCCGGCTTGGCATCATCCATCAAGTGTATATGATGTTCGACTATGAGGGGACTAATCCCCTTGATGTCCGCCATAGACCAGCCGAAAGCTTGCCGATTATTGTATAAGACCGTTAAAAGAGCCTTCTCTTGCTCAAGAGCTAGAGAGGCCGAGATGATAACTGGTAAGGTCTCATTTTCACCTAGATAAGCATATTTTAGGTGCGACGGCAAAAGCTTTAGTTCGAGTTTAGGTGGTGAAACAATAGATGGTAACAATGGAGTAACTGTTTCAAACTCGAAGGATTCCATCAAAGGTTCAAATTGAGTGTACGCTACCGAGTCGGATGGTTCAATTAACTCATCCGAAAAAGCAAAAGACTCAAACTCGAGTGGAGAGTCTTCAAGATCATCGACAAAGGTGAAACACTCATAATCTTTGTCCGACGTGAAAGCTGTGTCGGATTCTAGGAGGAACGCACTAGTGGCGGCAATATTACTGTGATCAAACATGAAATTCTCGAACTCACAGTCCTCCTCCGCGATCTCATCGATCGAGCACACATCAAGTATGCTAGAATTAGGCTCGCAAGGCTGACTTCCTAACTTGAAAATGTTAAGTTCAACTGTCATCTTGCCAAAAGATAGATTCATTGAACCATTACGACAGTTGATTACCGCGTTAGAAGTCGCGAGGAATGGTCGACCAAGTATCACCGGGATTTGATTACGGGGGTTAACGACAGGCTGTGTATCCATAACAATAAAGTCAACGGGAAAAATGAAATCCCCAACTTTAATTAACACATCCTCCAATTCTCCCCTAGGATGGGTGATTGATCGGTCGGCCATTTGGAGAGTGCAATGAGTGGGCTTGAGCTCTCCAACGCCTAATTGTTCGTACACCGAATAGGGTAGCAAATTGACACTAGCACCAAGATCTAATAATGCTCTATTGATGGTCTTGTTCCCAATTGTGATCGAAATAGTAGGACAACCGGGGTCCTTATGCTATGGGGGCAAAGAATTGACAAGAGCATCACTAACAGCACTAGCCACGAAAACTTTCTTTGGTACTTGTGACTTCCTCTTTTTGGTGCATAAGTCCTTTAAGATTTTTGCATATGAAGGAACTTGTTGGATTGCATCCAAAAGAGGGATATTTATGCTAACCTGTTTGAATAACTCTACAATCTTCTCCATCTGTGGAGTTGGTTTATTGGATCTCAACCGATTTGGAAAAGGAACATTTTGAAAAGTTGTTGAGTCCAATTTTTGCGGATCAGATTGTTGAGTTGGAACGGAACCCCGTGTAGATGTGTTCGTGTTGTGAGAAGAGGGTCCGTTCGAGCTAGAAGAAGTAGAGCCATGTGAAGGATGGAGAATAGGCTCTAACGAAGAAGAAGAAGAAGAAGATGAAGAAGATGAAGAACCACCGGCAGAGGTGTCACGGTGAATACCCACATTGTTTTGCAGCACTTTTCCGGATCTCAACGTGGTCACAGCATTCACGTTATGATTCTGCTGTTCATGTGCAACATGTGCGTGACCGGGATTTGGGAGGGGTTGAGACGGAAGTTTTCCTTTCTCTCGCTCTTTCAATGCTGCGTTGAGTTGTGCAATTTGTGCCTCAATAGCTTTGATGCTTTGATCGTGTGAGGCACTGTTTTGCACCAAAGATTGAACAGAAGTCTCTATCCTAGCTGTGGACTGTGCAGATTGCTTTAGGAATGCTTCTAGACTTCTTTCGAGCGAGCTAACAGCATTTTGAGGGGGAACAAAATTGTTGGGCACAAAATTGTTCATCTGATTAGGGTAAGGTTGCTGTTGGGGAGGCTGCTGAAATTGAGCTTGTGGAGGTGCTTGTTGTTGTTGTGGAGGAGGAGCTCTTTGAAAATTGTTGTTTCCTTGGATTTGTTGATTTTGGTTCCAAGCGAAATTAGGATGGCTCTTCCAACCCGGATTGTATGTTGAAGAGTATGGATCATTTCTTTGTCGTTGCTGAAAGGCAGCATTGACTTGATCTTGTCCTTGAGTGGATGCAGTGTAAGGACACTCTTCAGTGAGATGTGATGGATCCGAACAACAAGCACAAACAGCTCGTGGGGGCATGACAGGGGCAGGAGAAGGTGCTGAGATTTTGGTCTCGAGCGCTTCTAGCTTTTTCGTAAGAGCGGCCATCTCGGCCTTCATAGCAATTGACATCTCTACTTGATGTATGCCTGCCCTAGGTTGACCGATAGAAGAAGATGATGATGTGGTCTTGGTGCTCTCCCACTGAATCGTTTGCTTACTAAGATCCTCAAGAAACTGCCACGCTTCATCACTAGATTTGGACAGAAAGTGATCTTGACTAATGGTTTCTAGCAACTGCTTCGTTGCCGGGTTCAATCCCTCGTATAACGTTTGGCAAAGTTGCCATCTTTCGATTCCATGGTGAGGGCATTGAACGAGAAGGTCTTTGAATCTTTCAAAACATTTCCAAAATGGTTCGGCAGGAAGCTGTGAAAATTGAATGATTTCATTACGGATTTTTGCAGTTTTGTGATGAGGATAGAACTTTTTAAGAAAAGCTTTCACAAACTCGTCCCAATTTCTGATTGAGTGTGATGCGGTGCTGTATAGCCACTTCTCGGCTAGGTCACATAAGGTGAAAGGAATGACCCTTAGCCTTATAGCGTCATCACTTAATTGGGTAGTTTTCATCATGGCGCAAACGTTTTGGAATTTGTTGATAAAGATATATGCATCTTCGGATTCCAAACCATGAAACTTAGGCAGCATGTTGATGAAGTGGGGTTTGATCTCAAAGTTGTCCCCATTAGCCGGTGGAAGGGAAAGACAAGTAGGAAGGGCGGTGCGGATGGGGTAGAAAAGATCCTGGAGCGCGACTCGTGCGGGCGCTTCGACAGGCGGAAGATTCGGGTTATTCGCACCTGGCGGAGGTGGAATCCTTCCCGTCTGTAAGGTGTTGTTAGGATCGTATCCCGACATACCTTCGAAAGAATGTGATGGTGAAAGTGAAGAAGTGGACAAGATTTCGACTTCGGAGTCGAAAGGTTCATCGGTCGGTACCAACGAAACACGGACTAATCGGGCGCTAGGGTCCCTAGTCCAACCGGACATACACTAAAAGGGTTAGTGTAGTCGAAAGATGAAAGACAGAATGTGAAGGTAAGAAAATGTCAATGAGAAGAAGTGGTGTAAGTGAGTGCAAAGATTCTTTAGCGACAAGTTGCAAGTTTTAAAAAGATTTTCCTTTTTCTTTTTAAGTGTGCTTTTGCAAAAAGATTTTTAAAGAGACTAGTGACACAACTGCAATTAACCACACATGCACAATCAGGCCTAAGTCTAGGGTTGCCTAGGTCAGCTAGACAGCTCCTAACTGTTCCAAAGGGCTAGAGATAGGACCTCAAACCGCCTCTTCACGGACAAGTACGGCCAGGTAAGTGGGAAGGAACCACCACTACAGTGGGCCTAATTAAAAACCACTAGCCTAGTCACCGCAATGTCGGTTAGGATAAACGGCCGATGCCTATACTAGTCCTCTGTCCTATTGAGTTCGACGTCCTTAGGGCTGAGTCTAATATTTTTTAGATTAAAAGTGGTCAATGCAGATGGTTTAAGTGATTTCTGGGGTCCTGGGAAGGGTAATGAAATCCCCACCCAATCTGAATTGGTCAATAGCCCCTTAAAGTCAGATTAAAGTATGTAAAGCAGTAAATCACTTGCAATCAATTTGCTTTTTAGCGCGGCGCAAAGAATCCTGCAGAAAATCAATTATTGGAAGGGGGAAGAAGATTTTTAGCGCAAAGAATCCTGCAGAAGATTTGGCAAAAGATATATGGAGATTTGTAGAGGAGAAGAATAAGGAAACAAACAGTGCAAAAATTTTGCAGAGAAGGATCCAGCATGAGGCGGAAGCGCGGCTCGAGGTAGGGTTATGCGGCGGAAGCGCGGCACTTTGGGGGCTTTAGGTCTCCAGCTTTCTTCAGCTTCTCTGTACTTCCAATATCCTCCTGTTCTGATGTATCGTTCTCTGTTTCCCCTTCAGTGTTGTTTCAGATCCGTCAAACCTGCAAAGATTCACAAAGAAACCCTTCAAACAATAAAAGATGATATATTTTTTTTTATTTTTTTGATTTTTCAGATTTTTATGATTTTTTATGTTTTAGATTGACCCGAAATTACAAAAAGAAAATTTTGCGCCATCCCCGGCAACGGCGCCATTTGATTGAGAGAGGTTTTGTCGATCAAAAATAATTACCGCAATCAAGAACGGCGTCGCATGAAGCTAGCCGGTGAATACGGGTCGGTCCACAGGGATGTGTAAATCTTCTTTAAGTTCTTACGAGTTAATTCCAAATGGTGTTTGGAAGTATAATTAAATCTAAAAATCGAAGTTGTATGAAGGTAGAATTAGAAACTTGCTAGGATTAGGTTTAGGGAAAATTTGGTAAATAAAGATTTACATCTCTTTCCATTGCCATCAATTAAATCAATTATATTAGTGTTATGGTAAATATTAACAAAGGGGATTAGGATGATTGGGAAGATTGATTCTTTCTCTAGATCCTTGTCCTTCCTTTCTTAATCTTCACCCTAACCTCCATGGAAAATCTTAAGATCCGGGCCTTTAGACTACGGAGTTCACCGTTACCTTGAGGGTAAAAGTGCCGTAGGGAGCGGAATCAAAAGGTATGCATGGAGTTCTAATGTTCATAAAAGTTTAGCAATGAAAAGAGATGAGAGATCTTCATCTCTCAAATCCTTCTCTATTCCTAACCCTAACAAGCGAGGAAACTACTCGCTCATTGAGGGGATGAAAGAAAACAAGAATTTATTAAAGAAAGAAAACATCGATTGCAAGTTAATAAAAACTAAACTAAGGCGAGAAAATAAGAACAGATAAAAAAACTACAACTATTGCAAAGAAAATAACCTACTTACTGTTGATGCACTCTAACTTCAAGAAAATAGAATTTTATTCATGAGAAAGAGGCATAAGAAAATACAAGGTCTTGGGTTCTATTTATAGGACATAGAAACCCTAGGGCTACAGATTGCACCGCATGTCTAAAGTTACAAATATACCCCTAAAAAGATCTTCCAGAGCCGCTACGAATTATGGCAAAAAGTTATGTGCATACGGGCACAAGCAGGCCGCGGATCCGCCGCATGTGTTGGCTTTGGGTCGCGGATCCGCGGCCCAATGATGGATTTATCATGTGAATTTTCTTGGGCTTTGTCTGGTTCTTCTGGGCTTCTTATTTCTTCATTTATTTTTCCTTTTGGGCTTCTGCAGTAACTCCAGATTTTCAGTGAACTTTTGCATTGGATCTTTTACCCGTCTTTCGTGCAAATTTGAATTTTGAGTTGCCTTGTTGATGGTGAACCGTTCTTCTGCCGGGCTTTACTAAGATCTTCCTATTTGTTGGTCAAAAATCCTTCTTTTGTGTCGTCTTTTGTGTTTTTCACTGTTTTTGCTCCAAGAACCCGTAACCTGTAACATGTAGCAGACATGGGTCAAAAGCACCTGTTTTTATTGTAAAATGCATAAGAATGGGGAATACAAAATGCAATATTATGTTGTAAACAGTTCCCGACGTCACGCCCGCAAGATGAGCGGGATCTCCCATTAATGGCGAGACAGGCTCGTTAATAGGAGATCGTGATGGCGTGGAACATGGGATGTGGCCGACGGATATCTCGCGCACAGCGAGATTCACGGGATGGCGGTTGTGCCTGTGAGCGGTGCCGTTGGCTGGTCGATGAGACCGAGGAGGATGACCTCGGCGGGAGAGCTCGTGGTTGAGCGGGAGAGCCGAGATATCTTGGTTCTGTGGTAGCCCGGAGACGAGCTGGGAGGCCGAGGATGCCAATTGTGCAGGGGGCTCGGAGGTGAGCCTGCGTTTGTTTGTGGGACGGGCACATGAGTGGTCTGGTCGGCCACTGTAGGTCCTTTCTTGCATGCTCTGGGATACGTCATCTGCCATGTGTCATGATCTGGGAGATCACCGATATTGAACATCATCATTAGCCCCCCACTTTCGTCCCGACCAGCAGACGGGTCGGGTCGAGAGTGGTCTACCGGGTCACCCGAGATGAGCTCCTTCCGAAGATTTCGTCGGTTGTGTCCCTAGGCAATCTGTTGTATTTCCTGGATGATGCCAGCGAATCAGGGGGTGAGATCTTTGCATTAAAGAGGGTGCGCCGGATCGTGCGTACTTTCACTGAAACGACAACCCACGTGTCGGGCGCTGGTTGGTTGATGCGACGGGCCGCAGACCTCTGGCGTCTGATGGGATACGGCCAATGTGCGTGCGGCAGGTGGAGCGATCGTGGTCGTTGAATGCAGTGAACCGTTTCGGCGGGAGATGACTGTCGCCGTAGGATGTGCACGCTGGCAGCTATAAATAGAGGCATGGTCCGCTTCAGGGACCATATCTCATCATATTTTCCTCGTCCTTGATCTTGTAAGCTCGTCGCTTTCCTTCTTAGGTCGGATCTCTGCGTTTTCTCTTCCCGAGGACTTCTCTCCATCAGATTAGATGTCTTCTTTTGAGGAGTCTATAGATATCGTTGGGGTAGATTCTAGGGATTCTTCCACTGAGTCGGAGTCTTCCCGAGGAGTTAGGGTCAGATCTTCTTCCCGGGGTCGCGTGACAGGGGTTGTTCCTGTTAGTGTATATGCCCTAGAGGCCATTACTGTATCATACTAGTTTGTATATTATTTAATGGAAGCTTGGAATATTCACCATTGTATAGACAATCTTGCTCAAAATAGTAGTATGCTACTTGGTTTGTTTCTACTTCAATGTGTGTACATGTGTTTCTTTTAACATATCGCCTATACACATTAGTGGAGCCCTTAGGATCTTTGCTTGATTACCAGCGTTGTGATGGCTGTCACACTCGTGGGGGCTGGGTAATCCACAAGCACATCCTTATGCAGATCCCTAGTCGTAGGATTATCGAGATAGGGCATCGATACTCCGGAGTAGACTAGCGTATGCGCTTCTCATCCCAGCAGGGGAGACGGTCTGTCCCACAGCCGTCAGTACGTCGTACTTGGGATAGTATGTGGGTGCTCGTTAGGTTACGAGTACACTGGACAGGACTCGTCGGGAACTGATTGGTTGGTACTATACCTATCGTCAGTTGTCAGTTCCCAGGTGACATGTGTACAGCTTAGTCCGCTGACTTGACACTGTCACTTCGCCTTGAGTGTGTTCCCACTGCACTTTGATTACTACCCTACCACGCTCAAAGGAGTCGTGCAAACAGGTAGTAGTTGGGTGCAGTCCCGAAGCATTTGGAGGCAGTGACGGTTAGACAGGATTCGTCTCTCCCGGTATTGGGAGTTGATATCGCGCTGTGTCAAGGAGAGCCATTACACACAGTCGTCCCTGGTCAGGGCAAGCGAGATACACTGGTAGGGTTCCAGTGTTGTCTCAGGGTGTTCTGGGCTACACTCCGACACGACTTGTACCGCTATTAGGGGATTGACGTTTACCACCCCCTAGGCCCGCCATGCGATATTCTCAGACGAACAGACCGGACTGTACGCAGATTGTCACATTCAGGCTCAGTAGGAGTTCGGATGAGTTCACCTCGTCAGTCTTCTCATCGGCATCTACCCGGGGGCCGTTATGCACAGCTAGTGACGCTTGCGGTCTGTGGTTAAACCCACTACAAACGTAGTGTCGAGTCTTTAGAGTCCCACACAGAGAGCTATTCGCCTTTAGGCAAAAAGAGTAGAGGTCGCGTGGTTTTGCGACAGGGTTCGGTCACATCCGTGCACTTGTGCACGTTTAGTGTCCGGGCAGTTATTACTAGCGGGCTTTGGGTTAAGACAGATCCTAGTATACATTTTGGGATTGGTTTTATCTCATTTGTATTCGTGTTCCCCGGAACGCGGATGCGGGTGTGTATGCACGGTTGACCGAGACAGAGGCAGAGGATTCTCATTAGGGTTGTTGACTGTTGACTTTTGCTGAACCCTAATGAGAATAAGAAATATGATTAATGATAATATTAATTAAGTATTATTGTGCCATGGTTGGGTTGAAAGGTTGACTTTGTTGACTTGTTGACTTTGTTGACCGGTTGACTAGGTTGGACTTGTTGACCATCATCATTACAATGACTGTCATTTCATGGCAAAGACTTTTGCTTGCTTGTTTGTTCACACATTGCATTTAATGCATGAAATGATATTGCCATTTGATATGATAACAACCATCACATAATACTCAATTATTATTATTTGTTATGATTATTTTGGATTATGAAGAGGATGGTTGAAAAAGTCTTTCTCATTCTACCATTTTGCATTCTCTCTCATGCAAAAGCTCTCCTCTTCCTCTTGCTCTCCCTCTTTCTGTAGTTCAAGGCAAAAACCTCTCATGTGTTGAGAAACATTTGCCTTGGAGATAAAAAACCAAAACACTTCTCTACTCATCCTAGTATACAAGGTCTAGCAAGCCAAGTGTTCTAGTTTCCTCTAGATTGAGGTTGGAGCCAAAGGTAGAAGCTTTCGGGTGGATCCATCTTCGGCACAAAGAGACGACGAGGAGAGAACCATCCGACTACCACAAGGAGTCGAAGAGAAGGAGTTCAAATTAAGGTATAACCCCCTAACCGAAAAGGTAAAACTCTTAGTTAGGTTGTTAGATAGTTAGTTTAACAAAGATCCGTTTTTGAGTCCATGTTACCCCCACCGTAGAAAATCGTTTTTCACCATTTCCGCAACCCCAAAGAACCGTGGACGGGGAACGTGGACTTACAGTGGTATCAGAGCCAGGTTAAACACTATCTAACATGTTAGCAAAGTAACTAGAAATTCGATCGGAGAAAAAGTCATGAAACATGCCCGGAACACAAACTTTCTGTCGATTTTTAAACTGCTGTAAAAATTATTTGACATATACCAAAAATCGACTCAGGGTTTTTGATAAACACTGCAGAAAAACGATCCACAGTGCCGACTAACTCACCACGGAAACGCGGCAAGAAGAGCTTCTTGCCGCGGATCCGCGGCCGAGTTGACTCGGCCGTGGATTTGTTTTGCTACAGTGTGTTTCTTAGGGTGTTTTGGGATTTTTGGAATATGATTTTTCTGCCCATATTTTTCAGAAAGCAAAATTGGTTTTTGGGGTTTAAAAATCCGTATTTTGATCGAACTTCTAAAGACTTTGGCTAACGGGTAATATCTGTGATGTGATATATATATTGAACGTCTGCTAATCGCTATATGTCGATTAGTGGGGGTTATACATATCTGTGATATGTAATGTTGATGGTATGTGTATATGAATTCATTGGATTGTCGCGGATGAATAGCCGGGGGGTTGTGAGATGAGAGTTTTTCTTTATCTTTCAATTCATGTAATTTGTAATTTATGTAATATTATTTATATGGCCGCACAACTGGGATGAGATTGTAGCCGTCATTGTATAATTTCTTTTATTGTTTTTGCTCCTAGGATAGTCCCATGGAGGGGGTGCACAAACTACCGGGTACCTCGAAGTGCCGAGTGGCCTACTCACGTTGTTGAGGGAGGTTGCTTCACTTCGGGTATTTGGCGGGTAGTTTGCCGCACCCGTAGGGGTCTAGGGTGGGGTATTGGCTATTCACCGCGACCGTGTAATCCGCTTTTCGTTACAGGCTCGTACGAATTGCGGATTCCTAATATATCCAATGTGTTCATCTGTGATCTGGAATGGCTATCATTGCATCTGACGAATGTATATATCTATATATGATATCTATTTAGACGTTGCTTATGTTTTGCATCCGTGCTAGTCCAGCCCCCGCTCTGTCGTTAGTTAAGTAACCTAACGGGTAATGACGGGGCCCCGTGGCGAATACGGATGGCATAAGCGTACGTCATATTTTCGTTGTTTTCTGCAATGGTAGGATTAAATGATGGGACGCATTAAAATTAATGCAAGAAAATAAACCTAAAGTCATTGGAACAATTTCAAAACCACTCGGTTTCTTTTCAAAAACAACTTTTAAACGCGGAGCTTAAGCCACTCCTTTTAAAAGCTATCAAGGTTCCTTCGATTATATTAAGTTCACTACGTTCACGGATTCGCCAAAACCATTCGTAGCCCTCCGTCGTTTCATATCAATATCCAACAGTATTCAAGCTGTGTTTTTTGGCCTTAGTCAAGGCACCGTGTTTGGTAGCTGGTGGGTATTCATATGTTGCATAGATAGATGCGTTGGTTTGGGACAGTCGTATTACTTTGTTGGCCATAGTCAAGGGTATATACGGGTGGGTTCAAATCAACCTGGACAACGACGGGTAGAACTTGACATGTGACTTATGATTTGTTGGCCTTAGTCAATGTCATAAGAGCATAGGGCAAAAGTCCACATCGGGAGTTTCTAAAGAACCAGAAACTTGCTAGCGCTGCATACCATTTGGAGTGTGATGATTCTGGTAGGATTCCTTCAGTTTTGTCACGCGATAATATTTGGATCCCGATCCTACTGTGAGTATATGCTACTCCTCGGGAAATTTCTCACTTAACGATCAATGCTATAAACCAAGTAGGTGTCTAGAAAGTTGTTAGCGGGGCTACGCCCCCAGGGAAAAGAGGTTCTTAAATTAAGGAACTTCGCGAAAGCGTTGGAAAACCTCCTTCGAAGTACCGACACTGGCCTGGCTGAACGGTTAAGAAAGTATTGTACGGTGAGATTGATCCTGACTAATTCTTCCTTTTTGGTTTGAGGAGGGATTCGAGAAACAGTGGGAGCCATCCTGTTTAGATAAATTAAAAACCAATCTAAACTTGCAAGAGCATCATGCTGAGTGTTTTCTTCTCTCTCTCTTAATTGCAGCGACCAAGTGACCATACATAGGTTACATCTAGATAATAAAATGACTGAATCTGACTGTTATGATTGGCAAAGGTCTGTCCAGATGTCCATTGACCATGACAAGTTGGGACACCTCTTAACTAATCAAACCCCTGCCGTCTCAGGACCAGTTTCCCTTGTCACGGACATTGACATCCGTATGACATCGGAAAAATACTGTGCGAAAGCCAAGTGCCTCGTGTTAGCCTCAGTTGATGGTGCAAACCAGAGGCAGCACGAGAAGATGGACTTAGTTTCTATCTTCCTCCATAACAAAGATTTATATGGAGAGCAATCTCGTATCGCAAGATATGAAATCTCGAACGAATTGCTTCAAGCGAGGTTGGCTGTCGGGTCATCTGTAGGGGGCAACGTCCTTACAGAGACCAGCTATTTTGAGCTCACGGACCTGAAGACCACGTTGGAGAACGGGTCAAATACTGACTTGATTCTACAGTCCCTGCCCTCTGCTTATACCCTGAAGGAAACCAGGGAAGAAGAAGGAAAGGGAAGGGCAAAAGTTTCAGGACTGGATGTAGTAAAAGAGGGACATTCCTATTGTTACTGGAATGAACATTGGCAGAAGGATTGCAGGGCTAGCAAAGCCAGTAACCAGAATTCGAAGCATGTTGTGGCTTCAGCTTTGGGTGTGTTTGTAATAGAGAACTGAATGTCAGTTAACCCTACTTCCTAGGTATTGGATACCGGATCAGGATCTCACATCTGTAATTCATTACAGGCTCTGAGAAACCGTAGGGTTATCAGGAAAGGTGATATGACTCTCAGGGTTGCTAACGGAATGAGCATGGATACTGAATCCGTAGGGGAATATCATCTTGGACTGACAACTGGGCAAATATTGATTCCGCGTGACTGTTTGTATGTACCAGGTGCGACTTATAACATCATATCTGTATCCTTACTTTCTAAGGAAGGATATGATTTTACTTTTGTAAGCGATGTGGTCCACATCCACCTAAATCAAGTTCTGATTGGGTCAGGTACATTAAATAACGGGATATACGTATTGAATCAAGCTCAGATTTTCAGTGTCCAGAACATACTTAAAAGAAAGTCTCCGGAAACAAATCGGGATTTCTTATGGCATTGTAGATTGGGTTACATCAATGAGAAAAGGTTGATGAAGTTACATACAGAAGGATATTTGGATCCGTTCGAATATCAGTCATATGCAACTTGTCAATCCTGTCTCATGGGAAAGATGACAAAGACTCCGTTCACTGGACACGGAGAAAGAGCAGGCGAGCTCTTGGGACTCATACACAGTGACGCGTGTGGTCCAATGTCTACGCATGCGCGGAGTGGTTATTCATACTTTATTACTTTCACAGATGATTTCTCTAGGTTTGGACATGTCTTCCTGATGAAGCATAAATCCGAGGCCTTTGAGAAATTTCGGGAATACAAGAATGAAGTTGAAAAACAAACAGGCAAAAGTATCAAGACACTGAGATCTGATCGAGGTGGAGAATACTTGAGTGCCGAGTTTCTGGACTACTTAAAAGAGAATGGAATTCTCTCGCAGCTTACTCCTCCATACACACCACAACACAATGGTGTGTCGGAAAGACGAAATCGAACTCTATTGGATATGGTTCGTTCCATGATGAGTAAGGCTGAGTTACCGCGATCTTTCTGGGGTTATGCACTAGAAACAGCTGCATATCTCTTGAACCAAGTTCCTACTAAGACAGAGCCTACCACACCGTATCAAATGTGGAGTGGGAAGAAACCCTGTCTTAAACACTTTAAGACATAGGGATGTCCAGCTTTTGTCAAAAAGAAGCATACAGACAAGCTCGAGGCACGCTCAGTACAGTGTAAGTTTATGGGATACCCAAAGAACTCCAAGGGGTATCTTTTCTATTACGCAGAGGAGCAAAAAGTCTTTGTTTCTCGTCATGCCCGCTTCTTGGAAACCGAGTTTTTAGAAAATCAGATAAGTGGGAGCGCAATAGAACTGGAAGAAATTCCAGAACCACAAACTATTACTGAAACCTTAGTAGAACCAGAAGGTTCAGGGGAACCGGACATTCCTGCGCCGCTCCGCAGGAGTAGTAGGCAGTCTCATTCGCCCGAGAGATACTACGGTTTTCTCATAGACGGGGATAGAGAGGATCGCGTCATTGATTATGATGAGCCTACTAGCTTCCAGCAAGCCATTCAGAGCGGCGACTCAGTAAAATAGCTGGATGCAATGCGGACCGAGATGGAGTCCATGTACACCAACAAAGTTTGGACTTTGTACTTTACTCCAGAAGGGGTAAAACCCGTAGGCTGCAAATGGATCTTCAGAAAGAAGATTGGTGTAGATGGACAGGTTGAAACCTATAAAGCTAGGCTTGTTGCAAAGGGTTTTCGTCAAAGACCTGATTTGGAATATGACGAGACCTTTTCTCCGGTAGCTATGCTCAAATCCATTCGGATCCTTCTTGCCATTGTTGCCTTCCACGATTATGAGATCTGGCAGATGGACGTAAAGACGGCTTTCCTAAATAGAAATTTGGAAGAGTGCGTCTATATGGATCAGCCAGAGGGATTCATTCAGAGTGGGAGCAGCGGTAAAGTGTGCAAGTTGCTCAAGTCCATCTATGGACTGAAGCAGGCATCGCGGAGTTAGAACATCTGCTTTGATGATACTGTCAAAGAATTCAACTTTGTCAAAAACCCAGATGAACCATGCATTTACAGTAAGATTTTAGGGAGAAATGTGGTATTCCTCGTCTTGTACGTCGATGACATTCTCCTATTAGGAAATGATATTCCTATGCTACAATCAGTCAAAGGATTCTTGTCACAGAGGTTCTCCATGAAGGACCTGGGCGATGCCAACTACATTCTGGGGATCCAGATCTATCGTGATAGATCTAAAAGGATGTTGGGACTTTCATAGTCCAGGTACATCGACACCATACTGAAACGATTCAGTATGGAAGATTCCAAGCACGGTAATCTACCGGCTTGTCACGGAATCACCCTCTCCAAAGAGATGTCTCCCAAGACTGATTTGGAAAGGGCTCGCATGTCATCAATACCCTACGCATCTGCGGTAGGCTCTATTATGTATGCGATGTTGTGTACCAGACCAGATGTAGCATACGCATTGAGCGTTGTAAGCCGGTATCAGTCGGACCCAGGAGAGAAACACTGGATAGCGGTAAAGAACATTCTCAAGTACCTGAGAAGGACTAAGGAGATGTTCTTGGTGTATGGCGGAAAAGACCTCCAGATCGAGGCCTTTGCTGACTCCAGCTTCCAGAGTGACAAGGATGACTCCAAGTCCATGTCGGGTTATGTCTTTACCCTCAATGGAGGGGTGGTTTGCTGGAAGAGCTCCAAGAAGGAAACCGTTGCTGACTCAACTATGGAAGCGGAGTACATAACTGCTTGCGATACCGCAAAGGGAGCTGTCTGGATGAAGAAGTTCCACACGGAGCTTCAGGTGGTTCCTACCAGTGTTGATCCAATACCGCTGTATTGTGACAACAATAGTGCTATAGCTTTAGCGAAGGAACCCGGGTCCCATCAGAAGTCCAGGCACATTTTGAGGCGGTACCACCTGATCAGGGAGATCGTAGATCGCCGGGAGATCGAGGTGAAGAGAATGAATTCAGAAGATAACGCTGCAGATCCATTCACGAAGGCCTTACCCCAGACTCAGTTCGAGCGGCTGATCGAGATGATAGGTCTTCGATACGCCAGTATATGGCCTTAGTGCAAGTGGGAGATTGTTAGTGTATATGCCATAGAGGCCATTACTGTAACATACTAGTTTGTATACTACTTAATGGAAGCTTGGGATATTCACCATTGTATAGAAAATCTTGCTCAAAATAGTAGTATGCTGCTTGGTTTGTTTCTACTTCAATGTGTGTACATGTGTTTCTTTTAACATATCGCCTATACACATTAGTGGAGCCCTTAGGATCTTTGCTTGATTACCAGCGTTGTGATGACATTCACACTCATGGGGGCTGGGTAATCCACAAGCACATCCTTATGCAGGTCCCTAGTCGTAGGATTATCGAGATAGGGCATCGATACTCCGGATTAGACTAGCGTATGCGCTTTTCATCCCAGCAGGGGAGACGGTCTGTCCCACAGTCGTCAGTACGTCGTACTTGGGATAGTATGCGGGTGCTCGTTAGGTTACGAGTACACTGGACAGGACTCGTCAGGAACTGATTGGTTGGTACTATACCTATCGTCAGTTGTCAGTTCCCAGGTGACATAAGTACAGCTTAGTCCGCTGACTTGACACTGTCACTTCGCCTCGAGTGTGTTCCCACTGTACTTTGATTACTACCCTACCATGGCTCAAATGAGTCGTGCAAACAGGTAGTAGTTGGGTGCGGTCCCAAAGAACTTGGAGGCAGTGACGGTTAGACAGGATTCATCTCTCCCGGTATTGGGAGTTGATATCGCGCTGTGTCAAGGAGAGCCATTACACACAGTCGTCCCTGGTCAGGGCAAGCGAGATACACTGGTAGGTTTCCAGTGTTGTCTCAGGGTGTTCTGGGCTACACTCCGACACGACTTGTACCGCTATTAGGGGACTGACGTTTACCACCCCCTAGGCCTGCCATGCGATATTCTCAGACGAACAGACCGGACTGTACGCAGATTGTCACATTCAGGCTCAGTAGGAGTTTGGATGAGTTCACCTCATCAGTCTTCTCATCGGCATCTACCTGAGGGTCGTTACGCACAGCTAGTGCCGCTTACGGTCTGTGGTTAAACCCACTGCCAACGTAGTGTCGAGTCTTTAGAGTCTCATGTTAGTTATATGTATGCCCTAGAGGCCATTACTGTACATAGGATGTATATTGTAGTGGATGCTGGGACATATATAGGGAGGACTTTCTTGCTCGACATGATAGTATGCTATCTGGTTACTCTTTACCTTAACATGTATACTGATTGTCTCTCTGTTACATGTTGGTAAAGCCCTTAGGATGTGTACTGGTCTACCTGGACTATGATGCGGATCATACTAGTGGGGACATGGTAGTCCAAAAGTACATCCTTCAAAGTCCCTAGTCGTGGGTGTATCGAGACAGGGCATCGATATACCAGAGTAGACTAGCGTATACCTTCTCGACCCATACAGATGGGCGATGGATGATCCCATATCCATTGGTGTTTGACATCAGAGATGATATACGGGTGCTCAGTGGAGACTGGGTACACTGGACGGACTCGCCGAGAACTCCCAGATGGTATTATACCTTATGTCAGATGGTAGTTCTCTGGTGACACGGTACAGATTAGTCTGTAGACCCGAGATCATCATAGAGTCTTGTGTGGTTCCTACTGTGCTTTGATTTCCACCTTACCACGTCCAAGAGGTCGTGCAAAATGGTGGTTTTTGTGTACAGTCCCGAATCACATGGAGGCAATGAGCGATAGGAGGGGATTCGTCTCTCCCGGTATAGGGAGTTGATGTTGCACTGTGTTCGATTGGCTATAACCGGAAATCCCTGGCCAAGGTTGCTGAGATATACTGGTAAGTGTTACCAGTAGTTTCTCAAACTGTTATAGACCTCATATCGACACGACTTATCGAGCTATTGGGGTCTGACGTTTACCACCCCTAGGCAAGATATGCGACATATCAGACGACGAGACCGGACTGTACGGTAAGTGTTACTGGTTGGATTCACAGGAGTGTGAGCGGGCTTGCTCGTCGATCTTCTGATCGCTCACTACCCAGGTGGCCGTTACGTTTAGCAGACCGCTTGCGGATTGTGGGTGTTTGATATGATCATCACCTGCTGCCGGCGTATTGACGAGTCTTTAGAGTCCTACACAGAGGTTTCCTGGCTCAAGCGAAACGAAATAGGAGTGCATATGAGATATGTGCGGGTCGAAGAATAATACCAGAATGTGATACTGTATTCGATTCTCGCGATTTGTGACATTGATCGGTTATATGCGATATAGCCGGGTTATCGGATCAAGTGTTGATTCGATAAGTTGTTACTATTGATATTAGTCGGTTATATGCGATATGACCGGATCGTTAAATCAAGTGTTGATTTAATGATTTAATGTATAATTATATATTTGATATATTACTTTACATTAACTAATATTTGTTCCCTTTAAAAGGACTTTCTTACTTGATGTGCACATTGTATATGTGATATACTTTTGTACACAAATTTGTATCATGTTTGATGATGCATGCTCACTAGGGTTTGTGTAAAGATTAAACCATGGTTGAATATTGGTTAGGGTTTTCATTTTCTTATTCATTTATTTTATTTATTTTATTTTGGAAATGATAAAGAGAAAATGGTGGCTTTCTTTGTTCTTTGCTTGAAGCTTCTTGAAGCTTCAAAGCATCTTTGACTAAGTGACCATTTTGTCTTCATGCTTAACCCTAACCCTTTAACTAACCATGATTTATTCTCTACACTTGACCATGGTTGCCATATGATAAGTATTGTTTTATTTTTCTTTTTGAAAATAACTTATGATAACATATTTCATCTTCTTCTTCTTCTTCTTCAAAGAAGAAGCTTGCCTACATCAATGGCAACTTGAGAAAATGAGTGAGAAATCCAATTCTAAAGTGAACCCACTTCCTATTTCTTCATCCTCTACCTCTTGCCAAGTAGTATAGGGTGTTTTCTTCACAAGTTTCATGACTTGGTGAAGTGGGAGCTTGATCTTGTGATGCCTCGACGTAAATCATCTTCGGCATCATTGTCGATGACCTAGCCCGCCCATTTCTCCGATGAACCCGACGCTAGAGCCCGGGATTGGATTTGGACAGCGAGGAGACTTCATTGCGGAGCTATGGAGGTGGAGGACCGGATCTACAAAGGTTGTATTTCCGTTCCTTTTTAGTTTAGTTGTTAACTACTTTCTTTTGTCGCCTAAAATTCTAGTTAACGATCCGTATTAGGGTTTCTCGGCACTTGTAAAATTTCAAATTGGCATGGTTGATGCCTTGTGAGACCTCCTTAGTGTGCCTAGGAACCCTACAGTGGTATCAGAGCCTAGCTAGAGCCTTAGGCGATGCTTAGACGATATTTGAAATCCGATCGAACCCGAAACCCTAACTTTTTCATGCTCTCTGGACTTTTTCTAAAAACTGGGATTTTTCCACATTAAAAATGATTAAAAAATTCAGCAGGGAATTATAAGAATTAAGGTGCAAAATTTAACTCATGAACAGTCCAAACCGCGGCGGAACCGCGGCAGAAGCCTGGCTTCTGCGGTGGTTCCGCGGCAAGAAGATGACATCATCATCCCCTGTTTGCACAGTAACTCCTATTTTATTATGCTGGATTTTCTGGGAATTTTTAATATTTATTCAAGAGTTGAATTTTCTGGGGTTGTTTTGGGGATTCGACTATTCGATCGGATTGTCAAACTTTGTCTATGTGTTTTTCCGGATAATTATTGAATATGTTAAAAAGTTCGACCGGATATAAATACCCAATTTTTCCCTGTCGGGAAATTTCCAAGTGTTGGATTTTTCCGTAGTTTAACGACGTTCTAAGTAGTGCAAGTAACGCGATGGTCCCTCTAGAAGACAACAAACCTTAACTCGATTATGTGACCGTCTTGAACTGCCCTTTGAACCTTAGGGTTTGGGGCAGTACGGCGTACCACATATGAGGCGTTGGCTTGACCCTTCTACGGCTGGACCGTTGGTACTGAGGCACGAAATGAATGTTTTTAGACTTATTTCATGTGTTGAGCTGTATCGGGAAAACTTGGGTGTTCGACTGTTCGATCAAAAAGTTTAACATTTTCTATTTTATCCGGAATGTGATACAATAATTGGAATTCACAACTAGTTATGAGATAACTGAATGAATGTTATAAACATAGCAGTTTAGTCTCACTTGATCGGTTGCTACGGAATTTTGATGTGATCAAAAGTCCGTCGCAATCACGTAGTGTACGCGGATACTCGCCGGGTAAACTTAATAGACAGCCTCACTCCATAGCCCCGACCAAGTGACTGTAGGAGAACCCCGTCGCCGAAAGCATCCGTTCGGGTGCTCGCGGCAGCGGTGTTCCGCCTTGGTGCACTTCGTCGACTGTATCAGGGGTGCGGCCGCCTACTAAAGTTTGCGAAGAGCATTCGATCAGAATGTCGGGAATCTTGTTGAATTGCCCGACTTGATATTGAAAAGAGTTTTCGATAATGAGACTGAAATGCGGGGTTTATAATTGTTAGGCATGCGATGTCTAAGTAATTCATTTGGTCAGACATGCGATGTCTGAGGTGGTTGCGGATTCCAACTGTTGTAGTTTTACACTTTCTTTTCTGTGACCGTAAGTGTAATATGTGATATCGCCGGTTTCGTTGCTATATGTCAACGACAATCAGGATGCGCATATTTACTTACGTTGATGACATGTGATGTTATGTGTTGCTGGATATGTTATATTGGATCGTCGTGTTTGAATAGCCGGGGGGGGTTTATGTGAGATGAGTGTTTTTCATTTTCATTCATGTAAAAACTTGTACGTAATATTCTTTTATTGGGGCACTTCCAGGTTGCGGAAGATGTCACCCTTTGTATATTATTTACTTTTCTGCACTAGGACGACCCAAGGAGGAGGGCACAAGTAACCGGGTTCTGGAGTCCAGTAGGAGACCAACTCGAGGAGTCGAGTCCGGGTCTCCTAACTCCAGAATTGGTAGGGTTGCTTGCCGCTCTCGTAGGGGTCTAGGGGTGTGGGTTTGGCTATTCATCACGACCGTGGAATCCGTGTTTTATACTGGCTCATATTAAAAACACGGACGTCCTAGTATATCCAATATTTCATATGATTCTTCTGCTGCGATATCTGTGATGTGATCATGTGATGTTCTGTGATAGATACAGTATATAGTATATATGATATATTATATAGACGTTACTTATGTTTTACACCCGCTCTAGCCCTGCCCCGCTCTGCCGTTAGTTACCTAACCTAACGGTGCACGAGGGGACATCGAGGTGAATGCGGATGGCATAAGTGTACGTCGTATTTATCTGTGATGTTTAGGTACTTAAATGATGGGACTTCATTAATGAGATTAATGAAATAAAAAAAAATCTAAGATGTTGTAGAATCGAATTTCAAAATAAAACAGGTAGCTACAGTTCTTGCTTTGCACAGCGGTATATATGATATATCCTGCACCTTATTCGATGAGGAAAGGACCGAGATCCCTTCACCGGGAGTGACTCCTTTAGCAATAACTGGCAGATGCTACACACTCGGTTTGTCTTTTGATTGCTTTTAAGAGTTTTTGCTTTGCACAGTGATATATATGATATATCCCGCACCTCATCCGACGAGGAAAGGACCGACGATCCCTTCACCGGGAGTGACTCCTTTAGCAAAATTAGAAAAGCCTCAAAAACACTCCATTTTAAAATCATTTGATTCTACAACGATATCAAGTTCATTACGCAATAGGTTTTCAGAAAAACCTGTCGTAGCCCTCCGTCATTTCAGATAAGTCCTATTTAGTATTCGTGCTACGTTTGTTGGCCTGCGTCAAGGCGTAGTGTGCGGTAGCTAACTAGTATTTATCTGCTTATGCATATGATGCAGATTGGATTAGAGTAGTCGTACGACTTTTTTGGCCTGTGTCAAGGGTCGTGCGGGTGGGTTTAATTCAATCAGGAAATGACGGGTTGAACTTGACTAGCAGACTATGGTTTGTTGGCCTGCGTCAAGGTCATAGGACGCTAGGGGCAAAATTATCGGGAATTTCAAGTGTTGAAATTTGTAATGAGATTGCATACCTTCTATAAGATAGTTGGATCCCGATACCCGCTGCGAGTAAGAGTTACTCCTGGGAGAGTTTTATACATTACAATTAGCCGATCAAGTAGGTGTCTAGAAAGGTGTTAACGAGGTTATGCCTCTGGGAAAATGAGGTTTACATTAATTAGGTTCGTGCGAAAGCATGGGGGACCTCCCTCAAAGTACCGACACTGGCCTGGTTGAAAGATTGGCGAACTTGTAGTGTGTAATTAATCCTGGCTAATCTTTCCTTTTAGGGTTTGAAGGAAGATTTGATAAAAACAGTGGGAGCCATCCTGATTAGATAAAATAATAACCAATCTATTCTTGCAAGAGCGCACGCTGAGTGTTTTCTTCTCTCTCTCTCCAGGTAGCGACCATATCACGCCTTAATCAAGATAATAATACGGATTATTGACCGAACCCGCTTGTTATACTGAGCTGGGGAACGTTGGTCCCGCTCCAACTTATAATTGTTATAAGACAGAGCAGGAAATTGGGGAATACCAGATTTCCCGTGCCGCCCAAACGAAGAGAGTGCATGCTGATGCATCATCTTCGGGTGTGTTCATTACAAAGAACTGTTTCTCAGTATCCTCTGCATCCTGAGTATATGATACCGGATCAGGATCCCAGATATGTAATCTGTTACATAGGGCTGCAAAAAGGTAGACAAACTGAGAACGGGTGATAAGTTTCATGAGGCAGAAAACGGGGCAAGTGTTGCAGCCAAGTCTGTTGGTCACTGTCACCCTGTATTACCAATACATTGATTCAGAACGTATGTTATTAGATACCAAACCTGATATACAAAATCATATCTGTCTCTTTATTAGTAAAGAAACGATAAAATTTTGTATTGTTGGATAATGTTTTGGACATTTCCTATATCAAAAGTTGATCGGTTCAGGCACGTTATCTAAAAGCATTAATGTTCTAAATCAAACTACAGTTTTTAGTATATGGAACACACATAAGAGGAAGAGTTCAGAAATGAACGAATCCTTCTTGAGGCATTGTAGACTAGGTCATATCAATGCGACCCGACTAGCTGAAGTTACATATAGATGCATATTTAAATCAGTTTGAATTTACATCTTGTGAAACTTGCCAGTCATGTCACAAAGATAAGATGACCATATCCCTGTTTATTGGAAACAGAGAAAGAGTTAATGAACTCTTGGGACTAATACATGATGATGTATGGAAGGTCTCCTGTCTACACATGTGTAACATTTCCAAAATAATAAAATATTATTTTTAGGAATTTTTATGATTTAATATTATTTTATTGATTATTTTAATATTAAATTAATAATTAAATGCAAATAAATGGGGAAAAATTATGAAAAATTATGGAAAATTCTAAAATGGGTTATTTATTGGAATTATGCCATTTTTAAGTGTTTGTGATCATTTATATGCTAATTTAGCGCTAATCGCGATTAAAAGTCGCTAATCGGATTTTTAGCTTTTTTGTACAAAAATGTGCACATATCATTTTCCACACTTGTTACACTTGTGTTACATGTTGTGCCATGGTTTTCTTTTGGATGCACTATTTGAGTGAGAAGAAAAGAAAAAGGAAAAGAAAAGAAATGGGAAAAGTAAGTGATGATGAGAGAGAGAAAGGGGCTAGTCAACCTTCACCTTTTGAGCCATACCCCATCATTTCCCTTCTCATTTTCTCTCCCCTCTTCCTCTAGAGCTGCTGCCCTCCCTCCCTCTCCCTCACTCACCCTCTTCTTGAAACCCTAGATCCATCAAGAAAAACAATGCCAAAACCCCAAACTCCCTTCACAAATATTAGTCCCCATCTTATCCTCTACAAGATGAACCGAGCAAAGTAGGATTTTGATGACCTTGGGAAGTTGGTGCTGCCTATGGAGGAACAAGTGAGGTATAACTCTTTCTTTAGTTTAGTTTTGGCTCGATGTCGTGTTTTTGTGTTGTTTTGAGACATGGATAACCTGCTGTGACCCCGAGCCCATACTGGGAAAATAAACAGTGTTAGAATGTTGTGCAGGTAGCCCTAATAGACCACCCAGAACCCCACACCCTACCCACCTGTTTTGGCCGGCGGCCAATGAAGGAATGGCCGGCGACGCCGGCCCAATAGGGAAGCTAGGGTTTGAGTTTTTAGGAGGAGTCATCTGGTGATACTTAGGGTAGTTTGGTCCTACTTAAATTGTGAATACTGACTGTTAATGGAATCTGGGAGCTGTGGTGAGTTTTTGCTTGACCCGGGTGACGTAATCCCTGACCTGAACCATATACATGAGCCTTGGCATGAACTCAGGATTTACACCATAGCAGTTTTGTGACTTTTAGTGTGCCTATGAGGAATCTGGAACATACTGGGGTATTTTCAGATAAAATAAGTGATACCAGGGACCCACATTAGACCCTAGGAGGCCACCCTAGGAATTTGAGCACCCAATTCCTCCAGTGGGCCGGCGAGGCCGGGCTTTAGGGGTATGTGGCCGGCCCCTCTGTGATGAAAAGTGTCCATGTTGCTTCTGTACCTCATTTGAACCCTGCATAGCACCTTGGACTTGTTTATTTAGTTAGATTTGACCCGAGGTGAAATCTGCGATCTTTTTCTTGGGTTGCTGCTTTGAAATGTGTTTTGGTTTTCCGCATTTCGATTTCCAGATTGTGGTATTTGTGTGTTACCTCGATCGTGTGACGTTTATACGTCTATATCGAGTGATTCCGGGTTGTTTTGCAAAGGCTAACCGTAGGTTCTAACCTATAAGCCTTTTTGCGTATCGTGTTGGTTTTAGCGTGTCGTTTCAAGTTTGATTTGGTTTTGATGCGATGCGATGCGTGTGATATGTGTAGGTACACCGCGACGATCCGAGGCGATGCAGAGGATGACGGTGACATCGACACCGACACGCAGGATATAGGTGAGTAGATTTATATCTACGGGGAGGAGTCGGGTGGATGGCGTATAGCACCCCCGCAGTCCGTGGTGTCGTATACGAATACGTATACACACGTATATTTATTATGTGTGGATAGAATCATTGATAGAATTAATGATATTGTTGATGATAAGAATACTGGTGTAGTACAGTGCGAACCCTAGGGTAGCGTTTGCACCCACACATATACTTACACACATTCTTGCATTCATTCTTTATCTGGTGATGATACGTGGGTTTGAGGTGTCACTTGATATGAGGCCGTGAGATCGGCGGTGTGACACAGTTGCCTTTTGAGGTGCGATATGATAGTTTAGCGGGCCTTTGGACATATGCTTTACCCGCATTCATATTCTTATAGATGGTATCGATTTGTACTAGACTTACAGTAGTACCCCAGAGGTGTGATCTGATGATGGTGATACCTGATATGTGATGAGATAGTGTGACATTGACCCTACCCAGCTATTGGGATGCCGTACGACAATTTACCGTACGAGCCGATATTGATGATAGATCCGCACTCATGACTTGAGGATATCTTACGATATAGTATTGAGGCGAGATCACCGACTATCATATCTATACTTATATATATTGACTCAGATTAGGTGGTTTCATACCTCTCCTGTCTAGAATTCTCAGTGGACATTGGACTAGACCGAGTCATACCTTTTTCAAAACTAACGAATCGGGAATATTTTAAAGATAAGCAGAAGGGTTATACGGATATTTTCAAAGGATGCATCTCTTCTTAAAACACCGTAGCCCTTACTTTACCAAAAGCCCTGATTCGTCTTATTTCAAAAGGCATGGTTGCATGACATATCTATTGGGACAGGTTCTGTGCTTTTGCGTTGATTATTCGTTTCCGCATTTTCCTGCTATTTGTATTGCCTCGCTTGCACTGTGGTTATATTTCAGTCATGCTGCTAGGACACCAGCACCATTATCGATGATGCATATGTTCCACATACACTTGTTGCCGGCTCACACACTCATCATCGATAATTGCCATGTCACTACACTGTAGTACTATTGCATCAGTATATGATCCTTGTGTGACATGATGATGTGTATACTTTCCTTTATATGTAGCATACTTCATGCTTTGATTATACGCATTGAGATATGTGGTTTCTATGATATTTCTGGATTTGGGAACCGAGGGTGTTTTAAAAGAGAACATATCATTACTTTAAAAACCCGGTTACCCTTGATATGATATTTCAGTGCGTCCACCATGTGTTTTCTCGGTGCTGAGAGCGACATGTGTAACCCGAATCGAGGAGTGGATGAGCCGATTGCGGGTACATGGTGGACCCGGTATGGTTCCCCTCGGCAAGATGATCGATGAGCTTTGCCGATTGAGCCTGGAGGCGGGCGAGTACCTACCGGTGATTGGTTGGACCTGGCGGTCATCCGGAGGATACCGACCAGAGTGGACAGATGGTTTGGGCATACTGCCGGGGCCGAGGGCCGATACCGCAGACAGAGCCCGCGGGCCGATCCGGACTGACGGAGCCCGATATATGAGGATTTACGTGCTGATGCTGGGCACAGTTTTCATGATGTTTTCGGGTGTCGATGCTGGGCACCCTGGTTCCATGATATTGATGTGTCGCGAGGGACACGGGTGGATTATATCCTCATATTTTCCCATGCACTTGATTCATGATATTTACATGCATGGTGGTTATCGTCAGTGGGTGACGAGTGGACGGGATCCACGTGTGTGCAGATTTGATTACATTGATTATACCTCATATTCATGACATGCTATTACTTGAGGCACTAGCACGAGCACTTGGCATTACATTCATGTATAGAGATTACATTGCCAGTTTAGCATGTTCAGCTTTATTCATATTGAGGTTTATTTATATCTGATCGTATTGACCTAGGATGGTCATGCATTCGATATCTGCTTGTAGATATCTCTCTATTCACGAGTTGGCAACTCACCCCCGTTGTGCCCCAGTTCTTGCAGGTTTTTGCCGTACAGATTCCTTAGCGGCATTTCGGGCACACTGCTTCCTTTGGGTGACTTGCTTGGTTAGGTGGGTTCTTTTGTATCAGAACCGCTATTGTATTTGTATTATTCATTGTATCTAGAATTGTCCATCAACCAAAACTTGTATATTCTTTCAGACTTAGAGACAGTGTTGTATTATTTCGACCTTAGAGTCGCGCTAGTAGTATTGCGGTTTTCTGGCTGTTTTTGAGTTTTCTTTTCAGTTTGATCCTCGCCTTTTGGCGTTGTATATTATTATTACTCGCGTGGTTGAGACCGTCGATTGACGAAGAGCTAGCTCCCGCTTGGGGATGCCTTTATCATTGCATATATTATTATCCTTGTTGTACCCCATTCGGGGCCAGTTTTACAAAAGAAACTCTGCCGAAATTTTTAGAAAGGACTGTACTGTTTTTAAAATTCATATTCGGCTTAGTTATTTAAAAACTCGATTTTCAAACATGTTTTCTTTACCTTTTAAAACCCGTTTCTTTACTTATTCCTAAAAATGGTTTTAGATTTCTGGGCTTTTGGCTTACTTGGATCAGATGGAGTCCTGTAGACTTCATATGATTCAAGGGCCAGTCACGTGCTCTTTCGGGTCGTGACAAAGTTGGTATCAGAGCGCTAGGTTGACCTTGGTTCGAGTCTAAGTTTGACTATGTGGAGCCTAGGGCGTTATTTATATGCGGAACTTAGGCTTGACCTTACGGAACTTAGACTTGGTCGAGGGGGTGTAAACCCGAACTTTCGTCGTGTAGGATGACCCTTGGTTGATGGAATAGGTGACTGAAGTAAAGTGACGTACCGTTGGTATGTTCCGCGGCATACTTACGACACGCCACTCCGCTTAAGGAACCTTAGGATGTGCATACTTTCGAGATCAGTGATTCTCTTCATATCCTGGATTATACATCCATTTGAGATCCCCGATTCTATTAGTTTCATGATCATACCTTCATTGATGTTGTTCCTTCCTATGATCATGTATCCACTCTGGATCTGTTGTTTCCCTTCTTGCCACTGGTGTGCTATCTTGATACTTGATTGAGGTTCCTGTCACCATGTTTGAGCGCAGTTTGGGCTGCTGCTAAGGTTACGGCCGGTGTGAGCTCATTTGGTACGAGGGCCGACCATTGTGTTTTCTGGTGACATGAGAACGTCTCGAGTTGGTATTGTGGATTGTGACCTCTAGTGGAGGCGAGTGCTTGGTCTTGCACCGGATGATCGGGTCATTGCTAGAGCTGCCAGTTGAGAGAGGACTGTTGATGTACAGCATACCTCAGAGATTGTGATGTCGCCTACCATGCAGACAGATGGACCAGCTGTTGCTGAGATTGTCAGGATGTTGCTTTTGCAGCTTACGAGCTGAGATTGCCGGAGCTTTCAGGTAGACATGCGACAGATGATAGCTAGTCTACCCGATTTGATAGACGAAGGTGATTCGTCCGATTGTTGCGCCGGAGTGGGCCCAGTTGAGTTGAAGATTTCCAGGTGGAGAGTCTTACTCAGATCTAGAGCAGACCGATTCAGAGGAGACCGCTTATGTATCGCCTTTTCTGAGGGATTGAGGCGTTGTTCGGCGTACAGGCGTATGAGCCAGTTGTTGCTGTGAATGATGAGATATCGCCCAGGTGATTGGAGCTACTGCAGCATGAGCATATTCTTGAGATATGATGGTGAGTCGCTAGTCACCGAGGAGGAATGACTAGGACGTGTGGTGAGTTCGCTTACCCCGATGCGAGGTCATCAGGTGGATTGATTCCAGCGAGAGGCGACTTCACGCAGATTCGTTGAGAGTCGATTGAGACTATCGAATGTCAGGAGCCTATTTTCCAAGTTTAAAGTATACGGAAAGACATGCAGGTGATTCTATGGACCCTCTAGAAGAATGAAACCCTAACTCGACTTAATGACCGTGTGAAAGCCTTTGAACCTTCGGGTTTGCGGCGGTTCCTCGGCGCCATTAGTGAGGCTTGGGTTTGCCCTTCTACGGCTGGACCACCGACGCTGTGGCATGTACTCAATACTATTAGACTGTACTCGAGATGTGAGCTCTTGGGGGATTATGAGGTTCTGACGAGTCGATCGGATGGTTCGACATCTTTCGGATATCGTGATGGGACACTGCTTGGGAGACTCCAGATGTGAGCATAGCCGTCGAAGCGCAGTTCGTGTAGCCACGATGAGTTGGGTCCGAATCAGACGATTTTTTAGAGAGGTGGAGTAAGGAGTTCGCACGAGATTTCGATGAGATGACGTCCTACTCCGCTGACATCAGAGATGTGACGTGCACGCTGAGGACGTGTTCGGCTAGATATCTTCTACTGAGTGAGAAAGATACCGAGTTCGTGATTTCGAGTCCGCGTGAGGGACTTCGGATGGACCGTAACCAGAGGCTCCTGTGTGATACTGATGAGCTGTCATTACCTTTCGTCGAGACCAGAGGACGATATGCTTACAGAAGCGTAGGGAAGCGACCAATTCCCGAGGAAATGCTGTGCTGAGGACACAGATGTTCATTGGACGAGAAGAGACTATGTGAGAGTACCAACCTCCGTACACATCGGCATAGGCAAGATCGGTAGAGACTTTGAGCAGGATTCCTTCCAGGACATTGCCGCAATGATGTTTGCACCCAGGATCGGATATGTGATGTGCATTCAGAGAGCCGGAGGCCGACGCCAGTGACATATTGCTTTACGAGCGGTCGTGAGGATTGTTCAGATCAGATTTTTGCATTTTCATACCGCCCAATTTTTATCACTTTGCATATCGGTAGATACTCTTGAGCCGTGTTTGCTAGTCAATTGCAGGTTACAGGTTCTCGGTTCTAAAAACGGTGAAATTCATGGAAAACACGAAAAAAGTCCGGGTTCCTGCCAACCACAGATAAAACACGGTCTCCGCCCTTCATCCGTATGTTGCCAGATATCAGTAGGAAGACAAAATGTCAAATCAATGCACAAGGCTCAATGGTAGTACAAAATCCAAGAGATCTACGCGGAGCTCGAGGCAATCATGACAAAATCTTGACAAAAAGTTCACCTTTCCCTCAACAGAAATTCTGGAAAAATCTTGGAGCCAAATTGAGAAAATACATATACCAGAATGCAGTACACACCAAACCAGGCCAGCACCAAAAAGCCCAAAGCCCAATTCCACTATAAGGCCGCGGAAGCGCGGCCAAAGGGGGGTCTTGGCCGCGCTTCCGCGGCCGTTCTGGTGCCATTCAGGCACGGTTTTCAGGGGGTGTTTTGGTCTTTTCATGTGGTCCGTATGGTTGCCCTAGATTCTCATCTTCCAGCCTATAAATACAGCAGAATTCTGTGAAGGAAGGGGTCCATATTCTTGTATTCATTTTGCCTAGTTTTTGTGTAGTTTGTGTTTCTTCTTCCTCTTCTCACCTCTTCTCCATTAAACTTGTAAGTGAGCTTTTGAGTGAAGAGTGATGAATAAAGAAGAACAATTTATTATCATGCGTGTCTCTTTATTTTTATGCTTGTTATAATTTTACTTGTTGTAATTTTACTTGTTGTAATTTTAATTCGTTAAGTAGTTGTTGTTATTTTTGTTGTTCCTTTCTTCTCTCTTTCTCTTTATCCTTACATACGACAATGATACTTACGCTCGATCCTCGCCAAGGTGAGGTCGCAAATAGTTAGTCGTATTCATCTAATCTCCTTCTTTCTATCTTCCTCTTTTGTTTTGTTTTATTTTCCGTATTATGGTGTGTGAGTAGTTCATTCTTGTTAGGGGTAGGAAAAGGGAAGTTTGAGAGAAGGAAATCTCTCTCACTCTTTCCTTGCCCAACAGCTTAAATCGACTCCCGTTACTTGAACCACAATCCGCTCCTTACGGCACCTTATCCTACATGATAGCGGTGATTCCGTAGTGAGACCGGTTGTGGTTGAATTAACCGGAGGTTATGGCTAAGAGCCAAGAACGGACGGACAAGCACCAAAAGGAAGGACTTGCGTTGGAAAGCTTAGCTTATACTCACAAGTACCTTCCTAGTCGTGCTAATCCCCGTTGTTGCCGATTACCGTAACACCGATATTAAGAGGGGCAACGAAAGATGAGGAGACTCCTAACTCAAACTAACCTAATTCTAACCCTAACAAGTTCTCTTTAAATATCAACTCAACACTTAGGTAGTCACGAACAAAAATCTAAACTCTCGGACTTAACTCGTCGAAAAACACATAGAAAAAGACTCCCATCTCCCTACGGACGACCCGTACTCAACCGGCTAGCTACAAGCGAAACCGTCTTGATTGCGGTATTTAAACTAGAACTTGAACACGCACTTATCCTAACAATCAAATGGCGCCGTTGCCTGGGAGACGGTAGTTTGTTTCTTTGTGAAATTTCGGGTTAATTTGTAAGTATAACTCTAACCGAAAAACAAAAAAAATAAAATTATATACATTGTAAACAAAACCATCTTGTTATTCTTGATTAGTTTTTGTGCAAGTGTGCAGGAAATACGAAGCTCAAGATCGACGCCAAAGACGTTGGAAATACGGAGTTCAAGTACAGTGCCAAAGACGTGGGAAGATAGACCCACATTTTCGCGGCTACACTGCGACGGACAAAACGAAGCATCCGGTCTACTGTACAAATCTGGAGCAAATACAGTGAGCAAATCAAGATTCAGTACATCCAGACAAGCAGAGGAACCCCAACAGAGGACAGGCAAATTTTTCAGAGCCCCAATTCCCCTATATAGCCGCGGATCCGCGGCCATTGCATGCTTTTGGCCGCGGAAAGGCGGCCACTTGGTGGGGTCAGTGTGCCAAATTTTCTCTGTAAGTCCTCTGCCTCTCTCCACTCCTCTGGACTCCAATAAATTGTGTTTTCTGCAGGCTTCTTTGCGCAAACTCTTCTCCCCCTTCCAATAAACTGTTCTTGTGCAGGATTCTTTGCGCCGCAAATAAAAATTGTTTGCTGTTGCTTTGTTACTGTTTTGCATTCTTTAATACGGACTTAAGGGGCTTGAAACCAATCCAGATTGGGTGGGGATTTCATCATCCTTCCCAGGACCCCAAAAATCACTAAAGCATATGCATCGTCCATTGTAAATTAAAAAATACTAGACTTCAGCCCTAAGGACTTCGCGCTCATTAGAAGAAGATAATCCGTGTTTAGAACCTCGCTTAACCGTACATTGTTTACGGGGTGTCTAGGAAAGTGTTAAAGGCGCAACAGCCGAAAGAGAAAGGGTTATTTAATTAAGGAACTTCGCGAAAGCGTTGGACAACCTCCCCTTATCTCTGCACTTACCTGGCCCCGTGATCGGTGTATTTTTAAGCCTGTTTCTCGACACTGTTTAACTTCGAAAATCAAGTTCAGGAGCAGGTCTAGTAGACTTAGGCGACCGTAGATCTAGGTGTGATTGTGCATATCTTGTTTGTGATTGCTTAAGCCGTATTTCCGTACATACTTCTGTAAATCTCTTTCTAAAAAAAAAAAAATCAAAAATCAAAAAAAAAAAAAACTTTTATAAAAACTTGCCCTTTTGTCGCCAAATCCATTTTCACCTACCACCCATCGCCTTTCTCCATTGAAGTTTTCTTACCCTCACCTTCTCCGCTTTGACTATACTAAACTCATTTAGTGTATGTCCGCTTGGACTCGGGACACTAGCGCCCGTTTAGTCCGCGTTACGTTAGTCGCGACCGACTACGCGATCGACTCCGAAGTTGATACTCCGTCCACTCCTCTTTCACCCCTTCCTTTGCCGGCCAACTCCGACGTTGACCGGAATTCTGTTCATACATCTTCACCTTCACCTTCACCTTCACCAACCTCTTCTTCCGCGATGTCGGGATTTAATCCGAACATCTCTTTGACCACCGCTGGAATGGCTCCACCTCCTACGGAGACCAATCTTCCACCACCTCCGCCTGTTGTAGCGCCGCAGCGAATTGCGCTCCAGGATCGTTTCTACCCCACCCGTTCTGCACTTCCCACCTGCCTTTCTCTTCCTCCGGCCAATGGGGACAACTTTGAAATTAAGCCCCATTTCATCAACATGCTTCCACGTTTTCATGGGCTTGAAACTGAAGATGCCTATATCTTCATCAATAAATTTCAAAATGTCTGTGCCATGATGAAGACAACCCAGCTGTCGGACGATGCTATACGTCTACGGGTCATTCCGTTCACTCTATGCGATCTCGCTGAAAAATGGCTGTATAGCACCGCTTCCCACTCAATCACCAGCTGGGACGAGTTTGTTAAAGCGTTTCTGAAAAAATTCTACCCAAATCATAAGACCGCAAGAATTCGAAATGAAATCAACCAATTCTCCCAGCTTCCTTCTGAACCCTTCTGGAAGTGCTTCGACCGATACAAAGACCTTCTTGTTCAGTGTCCTCACCACGGTATAGAGAAATGGCAACTCTGCCAAACCTTATACGAGGGACTAAACCCAGCAACGAAGCAGTTGCTGGAAACCATCTGTCAGGGCCACTTCCTATCAAAATCTGACGAGGAAGCGTGGCAGTTCTTTGACGATCTTGCGGAACAAACGCTACAGTGGGAGAGCACCAGACCGACTTCTTCTTCTTCTTCCACCTCCACTTCTACCGGTCAGTCTAGGGTAGGAATCCACCAACTTGACGTCTCTATTGCGATGAAAGCTGAAATGGCTGCGATAACACGAAAGCTTGAAGCAATAGAGAGCAAATTTTCTGCTCCTGCTCCTGCCCCTGTTCTCCCCCTTCGTACCATCTGCGCTTGTTGTTCCGATCCTTCCCACTTGACCGAAGAGTGTCCTTACAACCCACCCTCGCAAGGACAGGATCAGGTTAATGCTGCCTTCCAGCAGAGACCGAGGAATGATCCATACTCTTCCACCTACAATCCCGGTTGGAGGAACCACCCCAATTTCGCCTGGAATCAGAATCAGAATCAATTCCAAGGCAACAATTTCCAAAGGGCCCCTCCGCCGCAACAACAAGCACAACAACAAACTCAACACCAATATCAGCAGCCCTTCCAACCCCAACCTTACCAAAACCAGACGAACAACTTTGCACCAAACAATTCTTTTCCACCAAATAACAACTTTGTTCCGTCAAACACTGATAAGGTTTCCTCGCTCGAGCGAAGTCTGGAGGCGTTTGTTAAACAATCGACTCAATCCACCGCCAACATCCAGTCTTCGATCCAATCTTTAGTGCAACACACCGCCGCACACGGGCAGAGCATCAAGACCATCGAGGCCCAGATTGCATAGCTAAACGCGGCCTTGAGCGAGCGAGAGAAGGGGAAGCTCCCGTCCCAGCTACTTCCAAATCCCGGTCACCCACATAATGCACATGTTGCTCTTGAACAACAAAACCATAATGTGAGTGCCGTGACTACACTGAGATCGGGAAGGATGCTGCAAAACAACATTGGCAAGCGAATCAACGATGACACCCCGGCCGCCGCTTCTTCTTCTTCTTCTTCTTCTTCTTCTTCTTCTTCTTCTTCGTCTTTCGAGCCTATTCTCCGTTCTTCAACAGGCTCTCCTTCCTCTTCTTCTGCTCTGAACGGACCCACTTCTCACTCCACGAAAACACCTATTCTGGGATCCGTTCCAACTCCAAAATCTCCTCCTCCAGCATTAGACTCAACCAATTTTCAAAATGTTCCATTTCCAAACCGGTTGAGGTCTAATAAACAAAATCCTCAAATGGAGAAGATTTTGGAGTTATTCAAGCAAGTTAACATTAACATTCCTCTTTTAGATGCTGTCCAACAAGTCCCGTCCTACGCGAAAATCTTAAAGGACTTGTGCACGAAAAAGAGGAAGTCTCAGGTACCCAAGAAAGTTTTCTTGGCTAGCGCTGTGAGTGATGCCCTTACCCAATCTTCACCACAAAAACGGAAGGACCCTGGCTGTCCTACGATTTCAATTACCATTGGGGATAAGAACATCAACCGCGCACTATTAGATCTTGGTGCCAGTGTTAACTTGCTTCCGTATTCAGTATACGAGCAATTAGGCGTCGGAGAGTTGAAACCCACACACTGCACTCTCCAAATGGCCGATCGATCGATCACCCATCCTAGGGGTGAGCTAGAGGATGTGTTAATCAGAGTCGGGGACTTCATATTCCCCGTCGACTTCATTGTATTAGATACACAGCCTGTAGCTAACCCCCGGAATCAAATTCCGGTGATACTCGGTCGCCCATTTCTTGCAACCTCAAATGCTGTGATCAATTGTCGCAATGGTTCGATGAACCTCTCTTTTGGTAATATGACAATTGAACTCAACATTTTTAGGTTGGGGAATCAGCCCACCGAACCTAATGCTCATATATTAGATGTTTGCTCGATCCAGGAGATCACCCCTGAAGAATGTGAGTTCGAGGAGTTTCTATTTCACGACGATAACCTTGACGCCACTAGTGCGTTTCTCTTCGAACCTGCTGCTGCTTCCGCGCCCAACTACGACTATGAGTGTTTTACGTTTTCACACGATCTTAGCCGCTCACCACCCGAGTTTGAATCGTTTGACTTTTCGGATGAGTTACCTGAACCATCCAACTCGGTGGCTTACACTCGTTTCGAACCTTTGTTGGAATCCTTTGAGTTCGAGACCTTTTCTCCAATCCTTCCTTCTATCATTTCACCTCCAATTCTCGAACTCAAGCCTTTGCCATCTCACTTTAAGTACGCTTACTTAGGTGAGAACGAGACCCTCCCAGTTATCATTTCGGCTTCTCTAGCTCCTGAGCAAGAGAAAGCTCTTCTTTCGGTCTTGCACGGCAATAGGCAAGCTTTTGGCTGGTCCATGGCGGACATTAAGGGGATTAGTCCCCTGATCGTAGAGCATCATATACATCTGATGGATGATGCCAAACCAGCCCGGGATCCACAAAGACGTCTCAATCCAGTCATGAAGGAGGCTGTGAAGAAGGAGATCGTCAAATGTCTAGATAGTGGTATCATTTACCCTATCTCTGATAGCCAGTGGGTTAGCCCCATTCATGTTGTCCCCAAGAAGTCGGGCATTACGGTCATCACCAATGAGGCAAACGAGTTAATCCCTACTCGCACCCAAACTGGGTGGCGAGTATGCATTGATTACCGAAAACTCAACGCCGCAACGCGGAAAGACCACTTTCCGCTACCTTTTATTGACCAGATGCTCGAACGATTGGCCGGACACGAGTACTATTGTTTTCTAGATGGCTACTCTGGCTATAATCAAATTCCCATCGCCGAAAAAGACCAGGACAAGACCACTTTCACTTGTCCTTTCGGCACGTTTGCATATCGTCGCATGCCCTTTGGGTTATGCAATGCGCCCGCTACCTTCCAGCGGTGTATGATGGGAATTTTCTCAGACATGGTGGAGAAATTTCTGGAGATCTTCATGGACGACTTCTCCATCTTTGGCGATTCTTTTGACGAGTGTCTGCTGCATCTCGACGCTGTCCTTACCAGATGTAAGGACAAGAATCTCACTTTGAACTGGGAGAAATGCCACTTCATGGTGCGCGAAGGTATTGTCTTAGGACATATCATCTCGCAGAAAGGCATTGAGGTAGACAAAGCTAAGATTGAGGTCATTTCCAATCTTCCTCCTCCCCGATGCGTCCGAGATATCCGAGCCTTCCTTGGCCACGCCGGTTTTTTTAGACGGTTTATCAAGGACTTTAGCAAGATTGCTAGGCCCTTGACTCTTCTCCTGGCCAAGGACACGCCATTCGACTTCAGCTCAAGCTGTGCGGCTGCTTTTGAATCATTGAAACACTCACTCACTTCTGCTCCCGTTCTCTCTTCTCCTGACTGGACGCACCCATTCGAGATTATGTGCGATGCATCCGACTTTGCCATCGGTGCTGTCCTTGGACAGCACATCAACAAGATGCCGCACGTGATCTATTACGCGAGCCGGACCCTGAACGACGCCCAACTTAACTATACAACAACTGAGAAGGAATTCTTAGCTGTTGTATTTACCTTAGAAAAGTTCAGGCCCAACCTCATCGGCTCTACAGTCATTGTCTATACGGACCATTCAGCTCTGCGCCATCTTTTTGCGAAGAAAGATGCCAAGTCTCGGTTAATACGTTGGATCCTCTTGCTTCAAGAGTTTGACCTTGTCATTAAGGACAAACGAGGATGTGAAAACGTAGTTGCCGACCATCTCTCACGACTTCCTTCTTCGCCTTCGCTTCCAATTCCGATAAACGACGTTTTCCCGGATGAACAACTCTTGACAGTATCTTGCGAACCCTGGTTCGCAGATATTGTGAACTATTTGGCCACGGGATTACTACCGACCGAATGGTCTAGTCAGGACAGACTTCGCTTCTTATCCCAAGTAAAACACTTTTACTGGGACGAACCCTACTTGTTCAAGTACTGTCCCGACCAGATTATTCGTCGGTGTGTCCCCGATGAGGAATTCAAGAGTGTGCTGTCATTTTGCCACGATCAAGCGTGTGGCGAGCATTTTGGGCCCAGAAAGACAGCTGAGAAGATCTTGCAATGTGGTTTCTACTGGCCACAACTTTTCAAAGACGCTCACGACTATTGCAAGACTTGCTCCCGGTGCCAACACATGGGCCGGATATCCCGGAGGAACGAGATGCCGCTCCAACCGATCTTGGTTGTAGAGATTTTCGATGTTTGGGGGATAGACTTCATGGGGCCGTTTCCCAGCTCTTTTGGGAACTTGTACATCCTTCTAGCTGTTGATTATGTCTCTAAATGGGTCGAGGCTGTGCCCAGCCGAACTAATGACAACAAGGTTGTCGTTAGGTTCCTTAAAGAAAACATTTTCTCACGGTTTGGGCACCCCCGAGCGATCATTAGCGACAATGGAAGTCATTTCTGCAATAAAACTTTTGAAGCCTTGATGCGGAAATACTCCATTAATCATAAGCTTTCTACGCCCTACCACCCCCAAACCTGCGGGCAGGCCGAAGTTTCAAATCGGCAAATCAAGCAGATACTGGAGAAGACGGTTTCCAAGAACCGTAAGGATTGGTCTCTGAAACTCACTGATGCCCTTTGGGCATTTAGAACCGCTTATAAGACCGACCTTGGCATGTCTCCCTATCGGCTTGTGTACGGAAAGGCCTGCCACCTTCCTGTCGAAATCGAGCATCGCGTGTTTTGGGCGATAAAGGAGCTGAATCTGTCTCTGGAGGACGCGGGCAGCCATCGGAAGCTGCAGCTGAACGAACTGAATGAGCTTAGGGATGAGGCTTACGACAACGCGGTTGTCGTTAAGAATCGAACGAAGGTGTTTCACGATAAACACCTTTTGCACAAAACCTTCGTACCTGGTCAACAGGTACTTCTTTACGACACCCGACTTCATTTCCATCCTGGAAAGCTCCGATCTCGCTGGAAAGGGCCGTATTTTGTGCGGAATGTGTATCCGCAGGGCGCTGTGGATTTGGAAAATCCAAAGGACGGTTCACTCTTCAAGGTAAACGGACACCGATGCAAACCGTACCTTAGCGCCGAACCGACAGAGGAGCTCCTGTTCTTACAGGAGCCGGTTTACCCTGCATGATCTTCCTCTGCCTACCTCCAAACTTCGGTTATCCAGCCAAGAACAGTAGACACTGTTCCAAATAAGTTTGGGGGTATGTACAAACCATTTTGTTTATATTTGTGTATATTCTTTTTCTTTTCTTTAAAAACAAAAAACAAATAAAAATTGTATATCGCTATCCGACAATTTTGAACCTTCAAACTGATCTCTTCATGCAACGACAGTGAGGACACTGTCCAGTTTAAGTTTGGGGGTACGCTCGGTACGCATTTCTTACCTTCGCATTCATATGTATATTTTGCATCTGCATATTAAAATCCATAAAATCCATAAAAATCTGAAAATTTTCTAGAAAATATAAAAACTTTTTTGTCAAGTTAGCTTGTGGAAGAACTTTGATTCAATATTCGACGGTTTTTGTTTGAAAAAATAGGAATAACTAGATCTTATGTTTGGATTTTGAAAACCTGAAAGATAACCCTCATTTGAAGTTAACTATAGCTGATATACGTCTTTACATCACACTACACGTGTCGTAAGATTTTGGGAATTAGATGACAAGTCTTTCATGTTTAAACTTTTAAACAGATAAATAATTTTCTGAGGATCAAATAGTTTTGTTCTGAAATAAGTAATGTCAAGAATAGTTTATGAAGTAAAGAGAATATGAAGGAATGTTATTGATGCCGTAATTGGAGCTAAGTCTGAAAAATAACCCATCTAAAACTTGATTGGAATGATTACACACCAAACCCACTAGACACGTCTTTTATCCAAAAAAAAAAAAAATATTTGAACTGCCGGTTATATCTCCGTTCGTATTAAATCATCTGATTTTCACGCCAATCTGTCTTTTGTTTTTGGACCTAGGTAACTTGAGTAATTAAGTCCGCTGGGGTGTTTCTACACCTAATGCCCTAAAACCAACTGGTTTGGGTGCATTGGCCCAAAGCTCGCTAAGAAGCCTAGAAAGTCCAGGTTAAAACAAAGTCAAGCAAGTGTTCTCTCCGAGTTAAAATTCCTAACGGTTCTTTGTGTGAGAATAATCTTGATAAAAGACAGGCTTTTAAAAAGATTTTTAACGGAGATATGAAGGTTTTACTCTTTGATAAAGACTATTGCACGTTCACAGAGGTGTGTATGAAATGAAAACAAGAAAAAGGTGGAGTGAAAAATACGACATAGTTTCCTGTTAAGGAAGATAGAAATTCTGAAGTTGAAACCTTACTGGGAAACGAAACTTGAAAAATGCTTAACTCTTTATAAAACTTATGTGATCCTTTTAAAATTGTTATCTGGGCTTTATTGTGCGACATGATAACTTTAATCGATCCTTCTGGAACTTAACGACACTATCTGCACTGCACGTAAAGACATATAGAATCTGTAGTTAAATAAGATGCGAGGTGTGAAAAATAAAGGTTCGATGGTCTAGACTTAGGATTATAGAATTGTTATTTTCTAAAACAAAACTTTAGGGTTTGAAGCTTAGTTATTTTACAAAACCAACTTAACCGGATTTTGTGGGTAGTATCCACTGAAAACCCTCAGGAGACAACACTCCTCCTACTAGGGACACCTAGAGGTTTAACGGCTTGTTGCACATGCTCAGTGCAATCGCGTTCCCTGCGAAAGTGAGGTTAGGAAATTTTTTGTGAATAAATGGACTTTGCTCGGGACGAGCAAATGATAAGTTTGGGGGTATTTGTTCAGATCAGATTTTTGCATTTTCATACCGCCCAATTTTTATCACTTTGCATATCGGTACATACTCTTGAGCCGTGTTTGCTAGTCAATTGCAGGTTACAGGTTCTCGGTTCTAAAAACGGTGAAATTCATGGAAAACACGAAAAAAGTCCGGGTTCCTGCCAACCACAGATAAAACACGGTCTCCGCCCTTCATCCGTATGTTGCCAGATATCAGTAGGAAGACAAAATGTCAAATCAATGCACAAGGCTCAATGGTAGCACAAAATCCAAGAGATCTACGCGGAGCTCGAGGCAATCATGAAAAAATCTTGACAAAAAGTCCACCTTTCCCTCAACAGAAATTCTGGAAAAATCTTGGAGCCAAATTGAGAAAATACATATACCAGAATGCAGTACACACCAAACCAGGCCAGCACCAAAAAGCCCAAAGCCCAATTCCACTATAAGGCCGCGGAAGCGCGGCCAAAGAGGGGTCTTGGCCGCGCTTCCGCGGCCGTTCTGGCGCCATTCAGGCACGGTTTTCAGGGGGTGTTTTGGTCTTTTCATGTGGTCCGTATGGTTGCCCTAGATTCTCATCTTCCAGCCTATAAATACAGCAGAATTCTGTGAAGGAAGGGGTCCATATTCTTGTATTCATTTTGCCTAGTTTTTGTGTAGTTTGTGTTTCTTCTTCCTCTTCTCACCTCTTCTCCATTAAACTTGTAAGTGAGCTTTTGAGTGAAGAGTGAAGAGTGATGAATAAAGAAGAACAATTTATTATCATGCGTGTCTCTTTATTTTTATGCTTGTTATAATTTTACTTGTTGTAATTTTACTTGTTGTAATTTTAATTCGTTAAGTAGTTGTTGTTATTTTTGTTGTTCCTTTCTTCTCTCTTTCTCTTTATCCTTATATACGACAATGATACTTACGCTCGATCCTCGCCAAGGTGAGGTCGCAAATAGTTAGTCGTATTCTTCTAATCTCCTTCTTTCTATCTTCCTCTTTTGTTTTGTTTTAATTTCCGTATTATGGTGTGTGAGTAGTTCATTCTTGTTAGGGGTAGGAAAAGGGAAGTTTGAGAGAAGGAAATCTCTCTCACTCTTTCCTTGCCCAACAGCTTAAATCGACTCCCGTTACTTGAACCACAATCCGCTCCTTACGGCACCCTATCCTACATGATAGCGGTGATTCCGTAGTGAGACCGGTTGTGGTTGAATTAACCGGAGGTTATGGCTAAGAGCCAAGAACGGACGGACAAGCACCAAAAGGAAGGACTTGCGTTGGAAAGCTTAGCTTATACTCACAAGTACCTTCCTAGTCGTGCTAATCCCCGTTGTTGCCGATTACCGTAACACCGATATTAAGAGGGGCAACGAAAGATGAGGAGACTCCTAACTCAAACTAACCTAATCCTAACCCTAACAAGTTCTCTTTAAATATCAACTCAACACTTAGGTAGTCACGAACAAAAATCTAAACTCTCGGACTTAACTCGTCGAAAAACACATAGAAAAAGACTCCCATCTCCCTGCGGACGACCCGTACTCAACCGGCTAGCTACAAGCGAAACCGTCTTGATTGCGGTATTTAAACTAGAACTTGAACACGCACTTATCCTAACAATCAAGGATTGACCGAGAGGTGACAAGGAAGTGCCAGAACGGAATCGTTCCTGTCAGCACTCCTGACCGGGCCGGTGAGCCGATGGATTGCGAGATTGGTAATCTACAGGAAAGACCAGGAACCAGAGGCAGAGGATGCCAGCCACGAGCAAGAGGCAAGTGGAGAACTTGCGCCGCTAGAATTGGATGGGCCGGCACCTTCTCGACTTCGAGGAAGGATATACCGACGACAGTATTTATGATTTGTGGTTTTGTGATTCGATTATCACGTATCTGTCAGTTTGGGATTTCGGTATTTTGGCGATCCGTTTTCATGATTTGATTTTGATGGCCGAGTTCTGTGATTTCTGTTTTCGTGCACCATGGTTGCACTTATTGGGCATTTATACCTGGCGCCTCATTGTTGTTCTTAAGGTATTGATTGTGATTTCGTGCCTATTATATGCCGGTGATTTGATTTATGCTCCCAGCATAGTTTTCATGCATTTTGGTGTTACGATTTGATTTGTGCACGCTGATACACACGGTTGTGAGATTTTCCTTTGCGGTACACTTGATTTTGGTTTGAGCCGCATTATATCGTTGATTTTGACCCTGATATTGATGGTTGACTTTTGCACCCGTGCTTTTGATGTGACTTACGCATGTTCGGCGTTGCTGTTGGATTTCGTGATTCCGTGCATGTTGAGTGCGCAGGGTTAGATTTTCATTCGTGCACGATGGATGCACCGATTTGGATTTTTGCGCATGTGGGGCGCATGTTTTGAGATACGATTTTAGTGCACACCCGATGCACTAAATCGAGATTTCTTCGTGCATGTCAGATGCACCGGATTTGTGGCTGTCCGGCACATACGTTGCCTATGACAGATGCTTCGTGCACACCCGTTGCACCTAGATGCTGTTTTGTGCACCTGTTTAGCACATATATGGATTTTTGATTTCCGTGCGCACCAGACGCACAGGATTGTGTTATGTGCATTTTTGGGGTTTATTCCTTTTGGAGCAGTACTTTTATGATGTTGGATTTTGCTTTCATACTGAGCAGGACTAGTCAGTGGACGGTACCTGGACATACTTTTGCATGCATTGATAGTTTGAAGGGATTTCCAAGGAGCGAGCTATAGTCTCGATATATATATACTTACGTGTCCGGTATGACACGAAATGTTTTAAAACAAGGAAACCTTTCTAAATTGTTTTCAAAACGGCGGGACGTGTTTGGTAAACTAAGGATATGTATACATATATATATAGTTTTCTTATGAAAAACGTCCGCCCCTGTGCAGTGTTAGGTGCATCGCACAGCGACTTAAAAAGATTTGGCATGCTTTTACATCAGCTATTCGCATGTATAGATTGGATGTCTACATGTGTAGTTTTGATCCATATCATATCGGTTTTGTATTGGATTTGACATTGTGTTTTTACCTCGACTCCGATGATTGCGAGATGCTTGATGGAGCGTTGTTTTTGAGTTATCTGCTCATTTCCCATGCGCATGCATTGCGCTGTGACGTTTTATGTGTTGATGATTTCGGAGCCCCGACGACTTAGGATTTGTATCGAAATGTTTTAGTACTTGGGGGTGTTAAATTTAAATTCGGGGACCGAATTTCTTTAAGGGGGGTAGATTGTAACATTTCCAAAATAATAAAATATTATTTTTAGGAATTTTTATGATTTAATATTATTTTATTGATTATTTTAATATTAAATTAATAATTAAATGCAAATAAATAGGGAAAAATTATGAAAAATTATGGAAAATTCTAAAATGGGTTATTTATTGGAATTATGCCATTTTTAAGTGTTTGTGATCATTTATATGCTAATTTAGCGCTAATCGCGATTAAAAGTCGCTAATCGGATTTTTAGCTTTTTTGTGCAAAAATGTGCACATATCATTTTCCACACTTGTTACACTTGTGTTACATGTTGTGCCATGGTTTTCTTTTGGATGCACTATTTGAGTGAGAAGAAAAGAAAAAGGAAAAGAAAAGAAATGGGAAAAGTAAGTGATGATGAGAGAGAGAAAGGGGCTATTCAACCTTCACCTTTTGAGCCATACCCCATCATTTCCCTTCTCATTTTCTCTCCCCTCTTCCTCTAGAGCTGCTGCCCTCCCTCCCTCTCCCTCACTCACCCTCTTCTTGAAACCCTAGATCCATCAAGAAAAACAATGCCAAAACCCCAAACTCCCTTCACAAATATTAGTCCCCATCTTATCCTCTACAAGATGAACCGAGCAAAGTAGGATTTTGATGACCTTGGGAAGTTGGTGCTGCCTATGGAGGAACAAGTGAGGTATAACTCTTTCTTTAGTTTAGTTTTGGCTCGATGTCGTGTTTTTGTGTTGTTTTGAGACATGGATAACCTGCTGTGACCCCGAGCCCATACTGGGAAAATAAACAGTGTTAGAATGTTGTGCAGGTAGCCCTAATAGACCACCCAGAACCCCACACCCTACCCACCTGTTTTGGCCGGCGGCCAATGAAGGAATGGCCGGCGACGCCGGCCCAATAGGGCAGCTAGGGTTTGAGTTTTTAGGAGGAGTCATCTGGTGATACTTAGGGTAGTTTGGACCTACTTAAATTGTGAATACTGATTGTTAATGGAATCTGGGAGCTGTGGTGAGTTTTTGCTTGACCCGGGTGACGTAATCCCTGACCTGAACCATATACATGAGCCTTGGCATGAACTCAGGATTTACACCATAGCAGTTTTGTGACTTTTAGTGTGCCTATGAGGAATCTGGAACATACTGGGGTATTTTCAGATAAAATAAGTGATACCAGGGACCCACATTAGACCCTAGGAGGCCACCCTAGGAATTTGAGCACCCAATTCCTCCAGTGGGCCGGCGAGGCCGGGCTTTAGGGGTATGTGGCCGGCCCCTCTGTGATGAAAAGTGTCCATGTTGCTTCTGTACCTCATTTGAACCCTGCATAGCACCCTGGACTTGTTTATTTAGTTAGATTTGACCCGAGGTGAAATCTGTGATCATTTTCTTGGGTTGCTGCTTTGAAATGTGTTTTGGTTTTCCGCATTTCGATTTCCAGATTGTGGTATTTGTGTGTTACCTCGATCGTGTGACGTTTATACGTCTATATCGAGTGATTCCGGGTTGTTTTGCAAAGGCTAACCGTAGGTTCTAACCTATAAGCCTTTTTGCGTATCGTATTGGTTTTAGCGCGTCGTTTCAAGTTTGATTTGGTTTTGATGCGATGCGATGCGTGTGATATGTGTAGGTACACCGCGACGATCCGAGGCGATGCAGAGGATGACGGTGACATCGACACCGACACGCAGGATATAGGTGAGTAGATTTATATCTACGGGGAGGAGTCGGGTGGATGGCGTATAGCACCCCCGCAGTCCGTGGTGTCGTATACGAATACGTATACACACGTATATTTATTATGTGTGGATAGAATCATTGATAGAATTAATGATATTGTTGATGATAAGAATACTGGTGTAGTACAGTGCGAACCCTAGGGTAGCGTTTGCACCCACACATATACTTACACACATTCTTGCATTCATTCTTTATCTGGTGATGATACGTGGGTTTGAGGTGTCACTTGATATGAGGCCGTGAGATCGGCGGTGTGACACAGTTGCCTTTTGAGGTGCGATATGATAGTTTAGCGGGCCTTTGGACATATGCTTTACCCGCATTCATATTCTTATAGATGGTATCGATTTGTAATAGACTTACAGTAGTACCCCAGAGGTGTGATCTGATGATGGTGATACCTGATATGTGATGAGATAGTGTGACATTGACCTTACCCAGCTATTGGGATGCCGTACGACGATTTACCGTACGAGCCGATATTGATGATAGATCCGCACTCATGACTTGAGGATCTCTTACGATATAGTATTGAGGCGAGATCACCGACTATCATATCTATACTTATATATATTGACTCAGATTAGATGGTTTCATACCTCTCCTGTCTAGAATTCTCAGTGGACATTGGACTAGACCGAGTCATACCTTTTTCAAAACTAACGAATCGGGAATATTTTAAAGATAAGCAGAAGGGTTATACGGATATTTTCAAAGGATGCATCTCTTCTTAAAACACCGTAGCCCTTACTTTACCAAAAGCCCTGATTCGTCTTATTTCAAAAGGCATGGTTGCATGACATATCTATTGGGACAGGTTCTGTGCTTTTGCGTTGATTATTCGTTTCCGCATTTTCCTGCTATTTGTATTGCCTCGCTTGCACTGTGGTTATATTTCAGTCATGCTGCTAGGACACCAGCACCATTATCGATGATGCATATGTTCCACGTACACTTGTTGCCGGCTCACACACTCATCATCGATAATTGCCATGTCACTACACTGTAGTACTATTGCATCAGTATATGATCCTTGTGTGACATGATGATGTGTATACTTTCTTTTATATGTAGCATACTTCATGCTTTGATTATACGCATTGAGATATGTGGTTTCTATGATATTTCTGGATTTGGGAACCGAGGGTGTTTTAAAAGAGAATATATCATTACTTAAAAAACCCGGTTACCCTTGATATGATATTTCAGTGCGTCCACCATGTGTTTTCTCGGTGCTGAGAGCGACATGTGTAACCCGAATCGAGGAGTGGATGAGCCGATTGCGGGTACATGGTGGACCCGGTATGGTTCCCCTCGGCAAGATGATCGATGAGCTTTGCCGATTGAGCCTGGAGGCGGGCGAGTACCTACCGGTGATTGGTTGGACCTGGCGGTCGTCCGGAGGATACCGACCAGAGTGGACAGATGGTTTGGGCATACTGCCGGGGCCGAGGGCCGATACCGCAGACAGAGCCCGCGGGCCGATCCGGACTGACAGAGCCCGATATATGAGGATTTACGTGCCGATGCTGGGCACAGTTTTCATGATGTTTTCGGGTGTCGATGCTGGGCACCCTGGTTCCATGATATTGATGTGTCGCGAGGGACACGGGTGGATTATATCCTCATATTTTCCCATGCACTTGATTCATGATATTTACATGCATGGTGGTTATCGTCAGTGGGTGACGAGTGGACGGGATCCACGTGTGTGCAGATTTGATTACATTGATTATACCTCATATTCATGACATGCTATTACCTGAGGCACTAGCACGAGCACTTGGTATTACATTCATGTATAGAGATTACATTGCCAGTCTAGCATGTTCAGCTTTATTCATATTGAGGTTTATTTATATCTGATCGTATTGACCTAGGATGGTCATGCATTCGATCTCTGCTTGTAGATATCTCTCTATTCACGAGTTGGCAACTCACCCCCGTTGTGCCCCAGTTCTTGCAGGTTTTTGCCGTACAGATTCCTTAGCGGCATTTCGGGCACACTGCTTCCTTTGGGTGACTTGCTTGGTTAGGTGGGTTCTTTTGTATCAGAACCGCTATTGTATTTGTATTATTCATTGTATCTAGAATTGTCCATCAACCAAAACTTGTATATTCTTTCAGACTTAGAGACAGTGTTGTATTATTTCGACCTTAGAGTCGCGCTAGTAGTATTGCGGTTTCTGGCTGTTTTTGAGTTTTCTTTTCAGTTTGATCCTCGCCTTTTGGCGTTGTATATTATTATTACTCGCGTAGTTGAGACCGTCGATTGACGAAGAGCTAGCTCCCGCTTGGGGATGCCTTTATCATTGCATATATTATTATCCTTGTTGTACCCCATTCGGGGCCAGTTTTACAAAAGAAACTCTGCCGAAATTTTTAGAAAGGACTGTACTGTTTTTAAAATTCATATTCGGCTTAGTTATTTAAAAAATCGATTTTCAAACATGTTTTCTTTACCTTTTAAAACCCGTTTCTTTACTTATTCCTAAAAATGGTTTTAGATTTCTGGGCTTTTGGCTTACTTGGATCAGATGGAGTCCTGTAGACTTCATAGGATTCAAGGGCCAGTCACGTGCTCTTTCGGGTCGTGACAAAGTTGGTATCAGAGCGCTAGGTTGACCTTGGTTCGAGTCTAAGTTTGACTATGTGGAGCCTAGGGCGTTATTTATATGCGGAACTTAGGCTTGACCTTACGGAACTTAGACTTGGTCGAGGGGGTGTAAACCCGAACTTTCGTCGTGTAGGATGACCCTTGGTTGATGGAATAGGTGACTGAAGTAGAGTGACGTACCGTTGGTATGTTCCGCGGCATACTTACGACACGCCACTCCGCTTAAGGAACCTTAGGATGTGCATACTTTCGAGATCAGTGATTCTCTTCATATCCTGGATTATACATCCATTTGAGATCCCCGATTCTATTAGTTTCATGATCATACCTTCATTGATGTTGTTCCTTCCTATGATCATGTATCCACTCTGGATCTGTTGTTTCCCTTCTTGCCACTGGTGTGCTATCTTGATACTCGATTGAGGTTCCTGTCACCATGTTTGAGCGCAGTTTGGGCTGCTGCTAGGGAGTCTATAAGTACACAGCCAGAGGGCCTCGTAGACAGTGGGAGCAGCGGAAACGTGTGCAAGATGCTTTATAGGATAAAGCAGGCATCGCGGAGATGGAGCGTCTGTTTTGATGAAGTAGTCAAAGAGTTTGACATCATCAAAATGGTAGATGACCTTGTATAAACAAAAAGGTAGTAGGGAGTATGGTGACGATCCTCGTAGAGTACGTGGATGACATACTCTTGATAGGGAAGAAGTTTCCTATGCTACGCTCGATCAATCTCCGCTTATCACAATGATTCTCCACATAGGATCAAACTGATACCTACTAAATCCGGAGTTTTGGATCTATGAGATAGATCTAATTGGATATTAGGAATCTCACTAGTAGTAGTGAGATGGTATCAATAGATCCTGGGGAGAATCACTGGAAGTGTTCCAGGGTGATAAAGACGACTGAATGTCAGTCACAGGCATTGTCTTTACCCTCAGTGGAGGGATGGTATGTTGGAAGAGTTCCAAGCTAGATACCGTGGAATACTAGACGATTAAGGCTGAATACATCGCTACTTAAGATGCTACCAAAGAGGCTGTCTGGGTGTATATTGGTTCATGAGATGAACTCAGTTCCTCCCATTGTGTGACAATGGAGTTATGGCTTATGCCAAGGAACGCCGGTCCCATCAGTGATCCAGACATATTCTACGGCAGTATCACCTGATCATGGAGATGGTTGATCTCCAGGGTGATCGAGGTTTGGAGAGTAGACTCAGAGGACAACACGGCGGATCCACTCACGAAGGCCTATTCCCAGAGAGAGACTTTTATGGGATGGTTGAGTATGAGATACTACAACTACTGCTATCAGATGGCCCTACTGCAAGTGGGAGATTGTTAGTTATATGTATGCCCTAGAGGCCATTACTGTACATAGGATGTATATTGTAGTGGATGCTGGGATATATATAGGGAGGACTTTCTTGCTCGACATGATAGTATGCTATCTGGTTACTCTATACCTTAACGTGTATACTGATTGTCTCTCTGTTACATGTTGGTAAAGTCCTTAGGATGTGTACTTGACTACCTGGACTATGATGCGGATCATACTAGTGGGGGCATGGTAGTCCAAAAGTACATCCTTCAAAGTCCCTAGTCGTGGGTGTATCGAGACGGGGCATCGATATACTAGAGTAGACTAGCGTATACCTTCTCGACCCATATAGATGGGCGATGGATGATCCCATATCCATTGGTGTTTGACATCAGAGATGATATACGGGTGCTCAGTGGAGACTGGGTACACTGGACGGACTCGCCGAGAACTCCCAGATGGTATTATACCTTACGTCAGATGGCAGTTCTCTGGTGACACTGGTACAGGTTAGTCTGTAGACCCGAGATCATCATAGAGTCTTGTGTGGTTCCCACTGTGCTTTGATTTCCACCTTACCACGTCTAAGAGGGCGTGCAAAACGGTGGTTTTTGGGTACAGTCCCGAATCACATGGAGGCAATGAGCGATAGGAGGGGATTCGTCTCTCCCGGTATAGGGAGTTGATGTTGCACTGTGTTCGATTGGCTATAACCGGAAATCCCTGGCCAGGGTTGCTGAGATATACTGGTAAGTGTTACCAGTAGTTTCTCGAACTGTTATAGACCTCATATCGACACGACTTATCGAGCTATTGGGGTCTGACGTTTACCACCCCTAGGCAAGATATGCGACATATCAGACGACGAGACCGGACTGTATGGTAAGTGTTACTGGTTGGATTCACAGGAGTGTGAGCGGGCTTGCTCTTCGATCTTCTGATCGCTCAATACCCGGGTGGCCGTTACGTTTAGCAGACTGCTTGCGGCTTGTGGGTGTTTGATATGATCATCACCTGCTGCCGGCGTATTGACGAGTCTTTAGAGTCCTACACAGAGATTTCCTGGCTCAAGCGAAACGAAATAGGAGTGCATATGAGATATGTGCGGGTCGAAGAATAATACCAGAATGTGATACTGTATTCGATTCTCGCGATTTGTGACATTGATCGGTTATATGCGATATAGCCGGGTTATCGGATCAAGTGTTGATTCGATAAGTTGTTACTATTGATATTAGTCGGTTATATGCCATATGACCGGATCGTTAAATCAAGTGTTGATTTAATGATTTAATGTATAATTATATATTTGATATATTACTTTACATTAACTAATATTTGTTCACTTTAAAAGGACTTTCTCACTTGATGTGCACATTGTATATGTGATATACTTTTGTACACAAATTTGTATCATGTTTGATGATGCATGCTCACTAGGGTTTGTGTAAAGATTAAACCTTGGTTGAATATTGGTTAGGATTTTCATTTTCTTATTCATTTATTTTATTTATTTTTTTTTGGAAATGATAAAGAGAAAATGGTGGCTTTCTTTGTTCTTTGCTTGAAGCTTCTTGAAGCTTCAAAGCATCTTTGACTAAGTGACCATTTTGTCTTCATGCTTAACCCTAACCCTTTAACTAACCATGATTTATTCTCTACACTTGACCATGGTTGCCATATGATAAGTATTGTTTTATTTTCCTTTTTGAAAATAACTTATGATAACATATTTCATCATCATCTTCTTCTTCTTCAAAGAAGAAGCTTGCCTCCATCAATGGCAACTTGAGAAAATGAGTGAGAAATCCAATTCTAAAGTGAACCCACTTCCTATTTCTTCATCCTCTACCTCTTGCCAAGTAGTATAGGGTGTTTTCTTCATAAGTTTCATGACTTGGTGAAGTGGGAGCTTGATCTTGTGATGCCTCGACGTAGATCATCTTCGGCATCGTTGTCGATGACCTAGCCCGCCCATTTCTCCGATGAAGCCGACGCTAGAGCCCGGGATTTGATTTGGACAGCGAGTAGACTTCATTGCGGAGCTATGGAGGTGGAGGACCGGATCTACAAAGGTTGTATTTCCGTTCCTTTTTAGTTTAGTTGTTAACTACTTTCTTTTGTCGCCTAAAATTCTAGTTAACGATCCGTATTAGGGTTTCTCGGCACTTGTAAAATTTCAAATTGGCATGGTTGATGCCTTGTGAGACCTCCTTAGTGTGCCTAGGAACCCTACATCTCACACAGAGAGCTATTCGCCTTTAGGCAAAAAGAGTAGAGGTCGCATGGTTTTGCGACAGGGTTCGGTCACATCCGTGCACTTGTGCACGTTTAGTGTCCGGGCAGTTATTACTAGCAGGCTTTGGGTTAAGCCAGATCCTAGTATATGTTTTGGGATTGGTTTTATCTCGTTTGTATTCGTGTTCCCCGGAACGCGGATGCGGGTGTGTATGCACGGTTGATCGAGACAGAGGCAGAGGATTCTCATTAGGGTTGTTGACTGTTGACTTTTGCTAAACACTAACGAGAATAAGAAATATGATTAATGATAATATTAATTAAGTATTATTGTGCCATGGTTGGGTTGAAAGGTTGACTTTGTTGACTTGTTGACTTTGTTGACCGATTGACTAGGTTGGACTTGTTGACCATCATCATTACAATGGCTATCATTTCATGGAAAAGACTTTTGCTTGCTTGTTTGTTCACACATTGCATTTAATGCATGAAATGATATTGCCATTTGATATGATAACAACCATCACATAATACTTAATTATTATTATTTGTTATGATTATTTTGGATTATGAAGAGGATGGTTGAAAAAGTCTTTCTCATTCTACCATTTTGCATTCTCTCTCATGCAAAAGCTTTCCTCTTCCTCTTGGTCTCCCTCTTTCTCTAGTTCAAGGCAAAAACCTCTCATGTGTTGAGAACCATTTGCTTTGGAGATAAAAAACCAAAACACTTCTCTACTCATCCTAGTATACAAGGTCTAGCAAGCCAAGTGTTCTAGTTTCCTCTAGATTGAGGTTGGAGCCAAAGGTGGAAGCTTTCGGGTGGATCCATCTTCGGCACAAGGAGACGACGAGGAGAGAACCATCCGACTACCATAAGGAGTCGAAGAGAAGGAGTTCAAATTAAGGTATAACCCCATAACCGAAAAGGTAAAACTCTTAGTTAGGTTGTTAGATAGTTAGTTTAACAAAGATCCGTTTTTAAGTCTATGTTACCCCCACCGTAGAAAATCGTTTTTCACCATTTCCGCAACCCCAAAGAACCGGGGACGGGTAACGTGGACTTACAGTTCCCAGGGCGGAGGTGGCGGACGCCCCTGGTGTGACATCCTTGGTGAGGTATGAGGACGAGCTTGCCACCGCTCGGGCTCGTTTCCATATCCCTTCCGGTTATACGCTCCGTTTGGCCGAGGAGGGAGAAAGGGCAGATCAGGTATGGGGTAAAGAGGAAGCCTTTTGGGCCGGAATGCGCCTTCCTTTCTCTCCCGAGCTTGTTGGAGCGCTAAATTACTTTGGGTTAGCCCTGGGCCAGCTAGTGCCGAACTCCTGGAGGATTCTCCTTGGGTTCCTGGTCCGCTTGAAGTTGCAGATGATCCCCTTTGGTCTGTCCATCCTTGCCTCCTCTCTCATTTACAAAGGTCACCCCGGAACTTGCGCGGGTGACCTGAGGTGGGTTTACCTCTCCTTTAGGAAACGACGGGGGAGTGCAGCCGAGTCCGGAGTTGTTGTCTTTCCTTCTTCCATCCACGATTGGAAGAAGAATTTTTTCTTTGTTGGGCCGCCGAAGGTGAGGACTGGCCCGTGCCCACCCAGTGGTCTAGGGATAGGTGCTGGCGGGGAAGCCCGTCCAACGATCCTGACGCGGTGAGAGTGGCGGAGTGGGAGCCCATTCCCTGGGCTGACGTGCTGCTTTCTGATCGGGCCCTTAGTTGGGCTGGGCTCAGCCCCGCCTAGTTCGTCGGTAAGTTGGGAGCTTGCAGGCGATCTGTTAGGCTTGCGTTTGTTTTTATTTTTGTTTGTGTTGCTAACTCCATCGTATCTTGTTTTGTGTAGAACCCATGGACTTGAGTCACCTTCGAGCGGCCATGCGCAAGCCAAAGAAGGGATCGAAGGCTGGAGGTGCTAGCTCTTCTCATCCGACGTCGGTCCCAGCTCCCCCGGCAGCTGTCCCACTCCAGCGTTCGAGCGCGGGCCGTGTTTCGGAGTCCATCCAGGCGCCGAGCCGAAAGCAGGTTCGGGGGCAGGAGGCCCAGTCTTCGGAGATAGAGACTGGCTCTCCGCTATCGCCTCTCAAGCGGTTCCCCCGAACAGTTCTGCGGACCCTGGCCTTCCCGATCTTGGTGGATGAGGGGGACCTCCGCTTTGAGGTGCCCTTGGGGCTCTCCGTCGCCGACAGCTTACTGGCCGACATGGAGAGGTCGGCCGGGGGCAAGGTCCCTAGGGGGACTCTCAAGGCGTAGATGGCGTCCATCGGCCAAGAGGCCGTACAGGTTAGTGCTTGCACCTTACCTGGTTTTTCACCCAGCGTCTCATCATTCGCGAGATTTGGTTCCCCCCTTTTCTTTCTGACCCCCCTCTGATTTCTTCAGGTCCTCCAGCACATCGCCCTCGTCGTCCAGATGGAGAAGGAGGAAATAATCCCGGCGATGCGAGCCACGGGCGAGCTCGCATCGCTGGAGGAGAGCTCAAAGTTGGAGCTAGAAACGGCGATGGCGAGGTTCGCTGCTTTAGAGGGCGAGGTGGCGGTCAGGAAGCAGGAGGTTGCCAGGTTCCGCGAGGCCGCCGAGGCCAAGCTTCAGGACTCCAAGGTGCTCGTTGGCACCATGAAGAAGTCGGCGAGCACCCTCTGGAAGGAGCTGGAGGCGGTGGTAGAGGGGGCGAATTGAGCCGACTTCAGAGCGGCGAAGGAGGTGGAGAACTACTAGAAATCGGAACATTTTTACATCGTCCTAGCCTCGGCCACTACCGCCATCTGGCATGAGGCCTTCGATTCCATTAAGGCTCAGATGACGGAGTTTGCTGACGAAGAGCTCCGAGCCGAATATCCTCGCGGGGATGACGAGCAGGGGGATGACCCCGAGGGCGAAGCCGAGGAAGAGATTCCCGGTGAGGGCGTCGCCGAGGCCGATGTGATGGGCGCTGAGCCGCCAGACGCCGCCCGAGCTTTGGTATATGCTAAACTTCCTGGGGTTGCGCCTGGCCCTGAGGCCTGAAGCCCTTGTCTTCTTGTTTCTTTTTTTTTTGCATCGGGAATTTTGTAGGCCTCCGGGCATTTTGTAAAGATGGGGAGCCCAAAATACCCTTGTAAAGACTTTGATTTTTTGAATAAAGACTTTTTGCAGTCATATTTGCACGCGTATTTTCCTTTTGTCGGAAACACTTGTATTTGCACAGTACTGTCTTTATGTTGTGTCGGTTCTTCATCTAGCGATTACGCGTCGAGTTGAATCTGTTAATTTTCCAAATGTGCAAAGACCGGATGGAAGACGGTATCTCCATGGCCCCGAAATCGAGGTGGAGATCGCGCAGACGTAGATAGACCGGATGCCTCTTGGTGAGGTCATGTTCCTTAGCGTGGAAGGCTCGGAGAGGCATGCTAAGGATGGACCGAGCAGAGTAGCTGCCCGGTGCATCTAGGCGAGTGTTTCGATCCCTAGCGTTGTAAGGGCCGTACAAGGCCTCCTAAGGATGGGCCGAGCAGTGAAGCTGCTCATTTTCCTCTTGGCGAGGGCTTAGATCCCTGGCATTGTGGGGTAGTTAATTACGAGCCGAGGATAGCCGAGCAGGGGAGCCGCTCGGCTGCCTCTTGGTGAGGGCTTCGATCCTTAGCGCGGGAGGGGCCGTGCAAGGCCTGCTAAGGATGGACCGAGCAGTGAAGCTGCTCGATTTCCTCTTGGCGAGGGCTTTGATCCCTGGTGTGTGGGGTAGGGAGCTACCAGCCAAGGATAACTGAGTAAGGGCGGGCCCAGTTGCCTCTTAGTGAGGGCTTTTGATCCTTAGCGCGGGAGGGGCTGTAAGAGGCCTACTAAGGACGGGCCGAGCAGGGTTTCTGCCCGGTGCCTCTTTGCGAGGGATTTGATCCCTGGTATGTTAGGGTAGGGAGCTACCAGCCAGGGATAACCGAGCAAGGGCGGGACCGATTGCCTCTTGCAAGGGCTTTTGATCCTTAAGGATGGGCCGGGCAGGGTTACTGACCGGTGCCTCTTGGCGAGGGCTTTGATCCCTGGTGTGTTAAGGTAGGGAGCTACTAGCCAGGGATAACCGAGCAAGGACAGGCCCGGTTGCCTCTTGCGAGGGCTTTTGATCCTTAGCGTGGGAGGGGCCGTAAGAGGCCTACTAAGGACGGGCCGAGCAGGGTTGCTGCCCGGTGCCTCTTAGCGAGGGCTTTAATCTTTAAGGATGGCCGAGCAGGGTTGCTGCCCGGTGCCTCTTGGCAAGGGCTTCGATCCCTGTCATTGTGGGGTAAGGAGCTACCAGCCAGGGATAGCCGAGCAGGGTAGCCGCTGGGCTGCCTCTTGGCACGGGCTTTGATCCCTGGTGTGTTGGGGTAGGGAGCTACTAGCCAGGGATAACCGAACAGGGTAGCTGCTCGGCTGGCTCTTACTGAGGGCTTTGATCCCTAGCGTTGTGGGGTAGGGAAGCTACCAGCCAGGGATAGCCGAGCGGGGTAGCCGCTCGGCTGTCTCTTAGTGAGGGCTTAGATCTTTGGCGCTGGAGGGACCGTAGGAGGCCTGCTAAGGATGGACCGAGCAGTGAAACTGCTCAGTTGCCTCTTGGTGAGGGCTTTGATCCCTGGCGTTGTGGGCTAGGGAAGCTACCATCCAGGGATAGCTGAGCGGGGTAGCCGCTCGGCTGCCTCTTAGTGAGGGCTTAGATCCTTAGCGCTGGAGCGGACGTAAGAGGCCTACTAAGGACGGGCCGAGCAGGGTAGCCGCTCGGCTGCCTCTTGGTGAGGGGTTCGATCCTTAGTGCTGGAGAGGCCATGGGAGGCCTTCTAAGGATGGACCGAGCAGTGAAGCTGCTCAGTTGCTTCTTGGCGAGAGCTTTGATCCATGGCGTTGTTGGGGTAGGGAGCTACCAGCCAGGGATAGCCGAGCAGGATAGCTGCTTGGCTGCCTCTTGGTAAGTGCTTCGATCCTTAGTGCTAGAGGGGCCATGGGAGGCCTGCTAAGGATGGGCCGAGCAGTGAAGCTGCTCAGTCCCTTCTTGTGCAAGGTTCTGTCCGTCCTCCCTGGTGTGAGTACCAGGAAGAGGGACAGTCGCTGGCGACACGTATCATGATCACGTGGAGAACACGAAGTGCCGGAGTAGTGTCGTTTCGTTTTCGCATCGAGCGACGAAGAGGGACAGTCGCTGGCGACACACGTCATGATCGCGTGAGGAATGCGAAGCGCCGGAGTAGTGTCGTTTCAATGGATGCTTGGACATATATAGGGAGGACTTTCTTGCTCGACATGATAGTATGCTATCTGGTTGTACTTTATCTTAACATGTACTCTGATTGTCTCTATATTACATGTTGATAAAGCCCTTAGGATATGTACTCGACTACTGGGACTATGATGAGATCATACTAGTGGGGCCACGGTAGTCGATGAGTACATCCTATAACTGTTCCTAGTCGAGGGTGTATCGAGACAGGGCATCAATACACCAGAGTAGACTAGCGTATACGCATCTTGACCCATATGATGGGCGATGGATGATCCCATATCCATCGGTGTTTGACATCAAGGATGGTGTACGGGTGCTCAGTGGAGACTGGGTACACTGAACGGACTCGCCGAGAACTCCCAGATAGTATTATACCTCACGTCAGATGGCAGTTCTCCGGTGACACTGGTACAGAGTAGTCTGTTGACCCGAGATCGTCATAGAGTCTTGTGTGATTCCCAGTGTGCTTTGATTTCCATCATACCACGTCCAAGAGGGCGTGCAAAAAGGTGGCTTTTGGGTACAGTCCCGAATCACATGGAGGCAATGAGCGATAGGAGGGGATTCGTCTCTCCCGGTATAGGGAGTTGATGTTGTGCTGTGTTAGATTGGCTATAACCGGAAATCCCTGGCCAGGGTTGCTGAGATTTACTGGTAAGTGTTATCAGTAGTTTCTTGAACTATTATAGACCTCATATCGACACGACTTATCGAGCTACTGGGGTCTGACGTTTACCACCCCTAGGCGAGATATGCAACATATCAGACGACGAGATCGGACTGTACGGGAGTGTTACTGTTTGGATTCACAGGAGAATGTACAGGCTTGCTTGTTGATCTTCTGAGCGCTCAATACCTGGGTAGCTGTTACGTTTAGCTGACCGCTTGCAGCTTGTGGGTGTTTGATATGATCATCACCTACTGCCGGCGTATTGACGATTCTTTAGAGTCCTACACAGAGGTTTCTTGGCTCAGGCAAAACGGAGTAGGAGCACATATGTGATATGTGCGTGACCGAGGATATTACGATATGAGATACCGTATTCTATTCTCGCGATATTTGATATCAGCCGGGTCATCGGATCAAGTGTTGATTCGATGAATCGGTACGGATAAATATTAGTCGGTTATATGCGATATAGCCGGATTGCCGGATCAAGGGTTGATTCGATAATTTAATGTATAATAATATATATATGATATATTAAATTACATTAACTAATATTTGCTCACTAAAAGATTCTTTTTCTCGCTCGGGTAATACATTGATATATATGCGATATATGTTAATTGTATTATTTTATTTTGTTACAATAAATATTATATATATGATATATAATATTGTAACATGATATGGTTATTAATGCAACATGATTAGTGGAGATTAAACATGGTTAGGGTTTGATTAGGGTTAAGCTCTTCTAGAAGTTTCTAGAAGGTTTGTGTAAGATATTTTGTGAAGATATTTGCTTAACCAAACCCAAACCCTTGACCATGGTTGTTTCTCTACAAGGGTTAAGGATTCATTCTTAACTATGGTTGCAATTCTAACCTCACTAATGAGTTATTCATTATTCATCACAAAAGGATTCCATCTTCTTCTTCATTCTCTTTTCATGAAAAAGCTTTCTTGATTTTGATTTTGTGATGATAAATGAGTGAGAAAAAGATAATAAAAGAGAGAAAAAATCCTACTTCATCATCCTCATCTATCCTTGCCATTTAGATGAGGGTGTTCACTTCGTTTAGTGAGTGTAAGCTTGTGTTAACGAAACTTCAAGGTAGATCATCTTTGTATCGAAGATCGGAAGCAAGACTGCATCTTTCTCTTCGGGGAACCTCTCGAGAGTCCGCAACCCGATGATCGCAGCGAAGGGACCACAACACGGAGCATATGAAGTGAAAGACCGGATCTACAAAGGTTGTAATCCATCTCACTTAGTGTTAAAGTTGTTAACATGTTAGTTTTCGCCTAATCTCTAGTTTAAAGATCCGTATTCAGGTTGTTCGGCACGGCTAAATTTTTAATCGGGCATGGTTGATGCCTCGTAGATCCTTGTGCGCGTGCCTAGCAACCCAACAGTGGTATCAGAGCCAAGCTAGAGCTTTAGGCGAAGTCTAGACGAAGTTTAAAGTCCGATCGAACGCCGAAACCCCGACACGGAACCCTCTCTGTACATTTTTCAAAAATGAGGTTTTTTCTGAATTAAAAATTCTCAGAAAATTAAGCAGGAAAAACTAAGAATTACAGTGAAGTACGGACCTCTAACTCGAAAATTTGACCGCGGAACCGTGGCGAAACCATGGTTTTTGCGGCTGTTCCGCGGCCAAAATTTTGACTTAGTCCCTGAAATTTCATGTAATTATTTTTAGGCCCTTTATTGTTTTGTTTTTCGGGGAATATTTTAATTCCACTCAAGTGTTGAGTTTTCAAGGATTGTATTGGGGAATCGTTGATTCGATCGGATAATTTAACTTTGTTTAGTTTGTCCGGATAATTTTAGAAACTGTTAAAAAGTTCGGGCGGATATCAATAACACACTTTTTCCCCTGTCGGAAAATTTTTCAAAAGTTGGATTTTTTCTCGTGTTTAAGAACGTTCTAAGTCATGCAAGTAACGCGGTGGACCCTCTAGAAGACAACAAACCTTAACTCGATTATGTGACCGTCTTGAACTGCCTTTTGAACCTTAAGGTTTGGGGCAGTACGGCGTGCCACATGTGAGGCGTTGGCTTGACCCTTCTACGGCTGGACCATTGGTACTGTGGCATGTGATAGATGTTTTTTTTAAACTGATTTCAAGTGTTGAGATATATTGGGGAAATCTTGGGTGTTTGATTGTTCGATCGGAAAGTTTAACATTTTCTGTTTTATCTGGAATGTGATACAATATTTGGAATCCACAAAAAGTTATGAGATAACTAATTTGAATATTATAAATCTAGCAGTTCAGTCTCAGATGATCGGTTGCCACGGAATTTTGATGTGATCAAAAGTCCATCGCAATCACGTAGCGTACGCGGATACTCGCCAGGTAAACTTAATAGACAGCTACGCCCCATAGCCCCAACCAAGTGACTGTAGGAGAACCCCGTCGCCGAAAGCATCCGTTCGGGTGCTCGCGGCAGCGGTGTTCCGCCTTAGTGCACTTCGTCGACGGCATCCGGGGGTGCAGCCGTCTACTAAAGTTTGCGACGAGCATTCGATCAGAATATCGGGAATCTTGTTGAATTCCCCGACTTGACATTGAAAAGAGTTTTCAATAAAGAGACTAAAATGCGGGGTTTATAATTGTTAGGCAAGTGATGTCTAAGGAATTCATTTGGTTAGGCATGCGATGTCTAAGGAGGTTGCGGATTCCAATTGTTGTAGTTTTACACTTTCTTTTCTGTGACCGTAAGCGTAGTATGTGGTGTATCGCCGGCTTCGTTGCTATACATCAACGACAATCGGGATACGCATACTTCCTTACGTTGATGATATGATATATTATGTGTTGCTGTGATATGTTGTATTGGATCGTCGCGTTTGAATAGCCGGGGGTTTTATGTGAGATGAGAGTTTTTTTCTTTTTCTTTCATGTAAAATTCATATGTATGTAATATTCTTTTATTGGGGCACTTCCAGGTAGCGGAAGATGTCACCGTTGTATATTATTTACTTTTCCGCATTAGGTAGACCCAAGGCGGGGAGCACAAGTAACCGGATTCTAGGGTCCAGTGGGAGACCATCTCGAGGAGTCGAGACCGGGTCTCCTAACCCTATGTTGGGGTAAAAATTTACACCCCGGTTGACCGAGTCAAAGTCAAGGTCAACCCCAAGCCAGGTGGGCCCAAGCCCAGGTGAAGTGGGCCCATGCCCAGGTCGAGTCCGAAACATGAAGCGACCGGCCCTCCCCCATGCCAAAATGAAATCATGTAACAAATAATTTTTATGTAATTTTTGTGCATGAATGTAAACAAAATGGGCACAAAGCCAATATTTTGTAAGCCCATGGCTTATGTGCAAAAATAAAATGTCACATGAGCCATGGATGGCTAAAATGCCATTTTTGTAAAGCCCAAGGGGCTATATGTAAATATGTAAGCCTATATAAGGCAACATGATGATGAATAAAAAACACTTTTTCATTCCCCCAAAATTAGGGTTCTTTGTGCCTCTTGCTCCTTCTCCAAGGTTCTAAACCTTCTCAATTCTTTTGAATTAAATCGAGAGTTTTACTCTTTCTTTTCCAAAACTAAGTAGTTTTCCACCACAAAACCCACAAAGGGGAACTCAGATCTCCCATCAGATCCCAAAAAGGAGAGATTTTGATATCTCACATCCCTTGATCTTCAAGATCCGGCCAGACAACAGGAGGAAGAAGAAGAACATCTTTCACTAAACCCCAAAGAAAGAAGAAAAACACTCAGGAGTCCAACTCCTCTTTGATTTCTCTTCAGAGAAATCTTTTTAGGCTAAAAGCCTCTTGTCCTCTCCGGCGCGCAGCGCAAGTGCGCAAAGCGCCCGCGTGCCGACACGTGGCGCGCGCTTGCGCACCTGCGCGCTTGCGCAAGTGCGCAAAGCGCCCGCGTGCCGACACGTGGCGCGCGCGTTTGCGCAACTGCGCAAAGCGCCCGTGTGCCGACACGTGGCGCGCGCGCTTGCGCACCTGCGCGCTTGCGCAAGTGAGCAAAGCGCCCGCGTGCCGACACGTGGCGCGCGCGCTTGCGCACCTGCGCGCTTGCGCAAGGCGCCCGCGTGACGACACGTGGCGCGCTTGCGCAAGTGCGCAAAGCGCCCGCGTGCCGACACGTGGCGCGCGCGCGCTTGCGCACCTGCGCGCAGCGCTCTTGCGCAAGTTGCCCACATGCCGACACGTGGCGCGTGCGCTTGCGCACCTACGCGCAGCGCTCATGCGCAAGTTGCCCACGTGTCGACACGTGGCGCGCGCGCCTGAGCGCACAGCGCTCTAGGCGCTGGCCCACGCATCCTTTGGATGTCTTTTTCCCCTTTACTTATATATGCATACATATATACATATGTATACAAATTTGTGCACACACGCACTCCACGACACTGTCCCTGTTAGAAAAAAATTTCTAACGGGGTGCTGCCCCGCACCCCGCAAGGGGGCTGCTAGCCCCCTTGACCCCCAGCCCGCTATCCGGGTAGCGGGACCCCCGTAAAAACTCTGCGTGGCTCCCGATATATCCAAAACCCCCCTTTCAAAACAGAACACACGTACACTGCACATTGAGTTCGCATGACCAGTTTAACCCGTTAATCGGAGGTTCCCCCGCCCCAAAGACGAGGGGTAATTAACGGCAGCTTAGTCCGCGGCTGCCGGAGATTCGGATCCCCACAATCAATAAACCCCGGCCTACCCTAGGCAGGGGGAATCTGTAGTACGCCTGACAAGCGCGCGCGTATTCCCATCTCAATGGGGTGACGAAAAACACCCTACAGATTCTGGCACGCCTGGTGGGACCAATCTCTCCTCCCATATTTCGGGTTAAATGTTCATGCGAACTCAATCAATGTACATATCTGTATTTACACTAAAATAATGCTCTTTCATGCAGGTCTTCAAACAATCACCTTCTGACGATGTCTTCGATGATGAACTCAGCTCCCGTCTCCTACACGATGAAGATAGACTCCAGGACGGTCCTTCCGGCCAGTCTCGGGCGACAATGGGAAGAGCCGCTGCTACCATTCGGCTCTATTATGTTCATGCCTGTTGGCGCCATCCCAGCTCCTCAAGCTTCAGCAACAGACAAACTAGTCCCGAAAGGCAAAAGGCCAAATGTGGTGGTCGCGAGGGCACCTCAGCTCAAGCGCAAGTCCGTTTCCGAACGACTCTCTATGGCCCCAGCTGGGGGCAAGGCCATCGACACCAACAAAGCTACAATGCGTCCCGAGCATGCTCCAGCGGTGCCCTTGACCACCGCTCGATTGGGTGTCTTCTCTAAGCTCCCCTCTGATCAACTCACAATGGCTTTCCGGATAGCGGATGCCCGCCAAGCCTTCAAAATCGAGAAGCTGAGGGAGAAAAGGCTCAGATATAGAGCCAACAAAAGGGCTAGGGCTCCGGCCGGGCTAAACCTCATGAGGTTCAAAGAACAGGGTTACCCCGCCGAAGATGAGGAAATGGCTGGGTATGTGATCCACACTGTCTACACGGTGGGCACACGTAGCAAAAGTAAGGATGGGGCTACCACATCTCAAACCCGATCTGGCTTGAATGTGGTGACCGCTTCCCAAGAACAGCCGCCTCTGCTGGGCGATGAAAACCCTCTTGATGAGGATGATAGGCAGAAAGACCCTTCGGTCCATGAGGAGTCGGGCTCGGAAAACGAAAAAGAGCCGACTTTCCGCCCCAGGACCGCAGAGCAAGAGCTGCTTCAAGAGATCCGAAAGCAGCTCAGAGATAAAGACAAGGAGATGGCCAAACTCTACTCTAAAATCGATGACTTGACGAATGTCGTGATGCAGCTCACGGCCCGACTTGCCTCTCAGCCGCCCAATCAAGCCCAGGGCTCTCATGAACCAGGAAACGGTGTCTCGAAACAGCCGACGCCCGTTCCCCCAAATCCAAAAGTGGGCGGACCGCATGAAAATCAGTTGCACCCTATCTCGGGAAATGTCTTGGCTACCGATGACAGTAGCCCGCTAACTCAAGATCAAATCATGGATTTGGTTGCCAGCAAAGTCAAAACATTGGTGGCCGAAGCCGAAGCGCAAAAAGATGTTAGCAGTAGTGGGAGACCATATCCTGCTCAGTATGATCTGGTAGAATTTCCTAGCGGCTATGTCATCCCCAAATTCGGGAGATTCGATGGGACGGGAAATGCGAATCAGCACATCGCCCACTTCAAAGCCTCATGCGGGAATACTGGGGGCAACGATGCGCTTCTCCTTCGCCAGTTTGTTAATAGCTTGACCGATGTTGCTTTCGACTGGTACGCGAGCATACCGGATGGCTCCGTCACAACTTTTGTCCAAATGGAGTCTCTGTTTCGGCAGAGGTTCATGAGCGTCAGCGAAAAGATTACCATTGCCGAGCTCGTAAGGACCAAGCCCAAAAGCGACGAAAGCAGCACGGATTTTATAACCCGATGGCGTAATCTCTCCGTCAAATGCGAACCGCCGATAGAGCAGGACCAATCTGTCAGTCTCCTTGTCGGAAATCTCAACAACTGGATGGCCCCGTTTCTATGTACCGCGGGTCTCAAAACATTCCAAGAGCTGACCAAAAAGGTCCAAACGTTGGAACGCTCAAAGCCCGAGTCCGCTCAGGATCTTCAGTTCACAAACAAACCGAAACCTTGGGGGGACGACAACCGAAAAGGCGGAAGTTCTAACATCACCAATTCTCCAAATAAGCAGAGAACGGGCGGAGCAAAAACTGACCAGTCTCGAGAGCCAACTTTGGAGGAAAGAAGAAATAAGGTCTACTCATTCCGAAGGGACAAGATCCATAAAATTTTTAAAGATGCTCTGAAGAATGGCCTGCGGCTACCAGAACCGAAAAGGCTAAGTGAAGCGAACAAGACGGATCATCCCAACTTTTGCCCATACCACCGAGTGCTGGGGCACACTATTGAAGACTGTTGCATCTTCAAGGATTGGGTCGAGAAACAATACAAGGCGGGAGAAATATCATTATCCCCTGGCGTGTTAACAAACAATCAAGCTGCGACCGCCAATTTCATACACACGGGGACCGAAGTCCTTCAGGGACCTGATTCTCTCAAACACCCGCCTTTCTCCGGGAACGATCGACCACCACGTCATTAAACTGGGAACAATCGACCTCTAAGTCGTTAAACTGGGAATGTAAAAAAAAATGTAAAAAAAAATGTGTAAATAAAAGAAAAATAAAGAAAAGCCGAAATGATGGGGCAACTCGCAATAAAAATCAGCGAGTAAAAATAAAAATGAAAATAAAGCTGAAATGATGGGGCAACCGCGAATAAATAGCCGAAATGATAGGGCAATCGCGACCTTCGCGATAAGAAAAGCTGAAATGATAGAGCAATCGCGGTAAAATAAAAAAAAAACAAAAAAAAAACGAGGGCGGATGATGAGTTGCTCCTGGCATTATTCCAGTGCAGCAATGCAGACGCCAAACAAAAATCCAATTTCCCAAAATTCTTTCAGCCCTACGGCCAGTCCCCAAATTGACTACCGTATACAATCCACGGGCTCAAATAATTCTCAGCATACCCATGCCCCACCGCAATCACCAGTTACGCGGCTGGTCTCCGCCTGTGGAATTATGCTCCATTGAGAAGACCCACTCATGTGTCCTCACGATACATGTGGAGATCAAACCTTTGTGGGATCCTTACGACTCACGAAGGAAAAACACACTTAGGAGTCCTCACGACTCCTAAGGAGAAAACACACCTACGGGATCCTTACGACCCGTAGGGAGAAAATGCTTTTATGGGACCCTCACGGCCCATAAAATTGAAAAGTCTTAGGTGGTAGGGATCTAAACCTGTCTCCTAAGCCATCGCTCCCCAATCCCCAACGGCGAATGATGAGTCGCTGCTGGTACTACATTCCAGTGCAGCGATGCAGACGCCAACCAAATTCCAACTCCCTTACCCCAAAGGCGAATGATGAGTCGCTCCTGGTGCCACATTCCAGTGCAGCGATGCAGACGCCAACAAAGACCCAAAATGCTTTTGGCCCTACGGTCTGGATCATACATCCTGCAAAACCGTATACAATCCACGGGCGTAAACAATCCAAATCCTCTCGGGGCACATGATGAGTTGCTCCTGGCATTATTCCAGTGCAGCAATGCAGATGCCAAACCAAAACCAATCCCAAATCCTCCCGGGGCAAATGATGAGTTGCTCCTGGCATTATTCCAGTGCAGCAATGCAGATGCCAAACAAACAAAAAAAACAAATCCAAATCCTCCCGGGGCACATGATGAGTTGCTCCTGGCATTATTCCAGTGCAGCAATGCAGATGCCAAACCAAAACCAATCCCAAATCCTCCCGGGGCAAATGATGAGTTGCTCCTGGCATTATTCCAGTGCAGCAATGCAGATGCCAAACAAACAAAAAAAAACAAATCCAAATCCTCCCGGGGCACATGATGAGTTGCTCCTGGCATTATTCCAGTGCAGCAATGCAGATGCCAAACCAAAATCAATCCCAAATCCTCCCGGGGCAAATGATGAGTTGCTCCTGGCATTATTCCAGTGCAGCAATGCAGATGCCAAACAAAAAAAAAACAAATCCAAATCCTCCCGGGGCACATGATGAGTTGCTCCTGGCATTATTCCAGTGCAGCAATGCAGATGCCAAACCAAAACCAATCCCAAATCCTCCCGGGGCAAATGATGAGTTGCTCCTGGCATTATTCCAGTGCAGCAATGCAGATGCCGACAAAAATACCAATCCTAAAATTCTCTCATGACAAATGATGATTCGCTCCTGGTACCATATTCCAGTATAGCGATGCTGATGTCAACTCAAATCAAACAAATCAAACCAACCAATTCCAACATTGACCTCTGCGTCAACAAGCGACACTCTGCATCGGGGAAACGTCCAACACAGACACTCCGTAACGGGGAAACGTCGAGCAGACACTCCGTCTCGGGGATACGTCCTACAGCAGGCACTCTGTCTCGGGGATACGTCCAACCACAGGCACTCCGTCTCGGGGAAACTTCCTACCACAGGCACTCCGTCTCGGGGAAACGTCCTACCACAGGCACTCCGTCTCGGGGATACGTCCAACCACAGGCACTCCGTCTCGAAGAAACGTCCAACCACAGGCACTCCGTCTCGAAGAAACGTCCTACCACAGGCACTCCGTCTCGGGGAAACGTCCTACCACAGGCACTCCGTCTCGGGGATACGTCCTACAACAGGCACTCCGTTTCGGGGATACGTCCTACCACAGGCACTCCGTCTCGGGGAAACGTCCTACAACAGGCACTCCGTCTCGGGGATACGTCCTACCACAGGCACTCCATCTCGGGGATACGTCCTACAGCAGACACTCCGTCTCGGGGATACGTCCAACCACAGGCACTCTGTCTCGGGGAAACGTCCTACCACAGGCACTCCGTCTCGGGGATACGTCCTACAACAGGCACTCCGTCTGGGGGATACGTCTTACAACAGGCACTCCGTCTCGGGGATACGTCCTACCACAGGCACTCCGTCTCGGGGAAACGTCCTACAGCAGACACTCCGCCTCGGGGAAACGTCGACCAGCGACACTCCGTGCCGGGGACACGTCTACCAAATCGCTTCGTAACAGAGCGTCGACCGTCTATGTCGCAAAAAGGGCAGTGCAGGCTCCCGCAAATTGGGAACCCAAATCGCTCCGTAACAGAGCGTCGACCGTCCATGTCATAAAACGGGCAGTGCGGGCTCCCCACAAATCGGGAACCAAATCACTCCGGGTCAGGGAAACGTCTACCACGGACACTCCGTCTCGGAGACGCGTCAAGCGTCGACCGTCCATGTCGTAAAAAGGGCAGTGCATCCCAAAAAGTGGGAACCAAAACAAGTCGCCTCCACGTGAAAGAAGATCCATCAATTTCATGCACACGACCCACATGTGCGGTGTGCATTTATTGATGGGGGGCACTTTGTTGGGGTAAAAATTTACACCCCGGTTGACCGAGTCAAAGTCAAGGTCAACCCCAAGCCAGGTGGGCCCAAGCCCAGGTGAAGTGGGCCCATGCCCAGGTCGAGTCCGAAACATGAAGCGACCGGCCCTCCCCCATGCCAAAATGAAATCATGTAACAAATAATTTTTATGTAATTTTTGTGCATGAATGTAAACAAAATGGGCACAAAGCCAATATTTTGTAAGCCCATGGCTTATGTGCAAAAATAAAATGTCACATGAGCCATGGATGGCTAAAATGCCATTTTTGTAAAGCCCAAGGGGCTATATGTAAATATGTAAGCCTATATAAGGCAACATGATGATGAATAAAAAACACTTTTTCATTCCCCCAAAATTAGGGTTCTTTGTGCCTCTTGCTCCTTCTCCAAGGTTCTAAACCTTCTCAATTCTTTTGAATTAAATCGAGAGTTTTACTCTTTCTTTTCCAAAACTAAGTAGTTTTCCACCACAAAACCCACAAAGGGGAACTCAGATCTCCCATCAGATCCCAAAAAGGAGAGATTTTGATATCTCACATCCCTTGATCTTCAAGATCCGGCCAGACAACAGGAGGAAGAAGAAGAACATCTTTCACTAAACCCCAAAGAAAGAAGAAAAACACTCAGGAGTCCAACTCCTCTTTGATTTCTCTTCAGAGAAATCTTTTTAGGCTAAAAGCCTCTTGTCCTCTCCGGCGCGCAGCGCAAGTGCGCAAAGCGCCCGCGTGCCGACACGTGGCGCGCGCTTGCGCACCTGCGCGCTTGCGCAAGTGCGCAAAGCGCCCGCGTGCCGACACGTGGCGCGCGCGTTTGCGCAACTGCGCAAAGCGCCCGTGTGCCGACACGTGGCGCGCGCGCTTGCGCACCTGCGCGCTTGCGCACCTGCGCGCTTGCGCAAGTGAGCAAAGCGCCCGCGTGCCGACACGTGGCGCGCGCGCTTGCGCACCTGCGCGCTTGCGCAAGGCGCCCGCGTGACGACACGTGGCGCGCTTGCGCAAGTGCGCAAAGCGCCCGCGTGCCGACACGTGGCGCGCGCGCGCTTGCGCACCTGCGCGCAGCGCTCTTGCGCAAGTTGCCCACATGCCGACACGTGGCGCGTGCGCTTGCGCACCTACGCGCAGCGCTCATGCGCAAGTTGCCCACGTGTCGACACGTGGCGCGCGCGCCTGAGCGCACAGCGCTCTAGGCGCTGGCCCACGCATCCTTTGGATGTCTTTTTCCCCTTTACTTATATATGCATACATATATACATATGTATACAAATTTGTGCACACACGCACTCCACGACACTGTCCCTGTTAGAAAAAAATTTCTAACGGGGTGCTGCCCCGCACCCCGCAAGGGGGCTGCTAGCCCCCTTGACCCCCAGCCCGCTATCCGGGTAGCGGGACCCCCGTAAAAACTCTGCGTGGCTCCCGATATATCCAAAACCCCCCTTTCAAAACAGAACACACGTACACTGCACATTGAGTTCGCATGACCAGTTTAACCCGTTAATCGGAGGTTCCCCCGCCCCAAAGACGAGGGGTAATTAACGGCAGCTTAGTCCGCGGCTGCCGGAGATTCGGATCCCCACAATCAATAAACCCCGGCCTACCCTAGGCAGGGGGAATCTGTAGTACGCCTGACAAGCGCGCGCGTATTCCCATCTCAATGGGGTGACGAAAAACACCCTACACCCTAGAATTGGCAGAGTTGCTTGCCGCTCTCGTAGGGGTCTAGGGATGTGGGTTTGGCTATTCATCGCGACCGTGGAATCCGTGTTTTATACAGGCTCGTATTGAAAACACGGACGTCCTAGTATATCCAATATTTCATATATGTTCTTCTGCTGCAATGTTCTGTGATGAGATCATATTACTGCCTGTGACGAATGTTTATATTATATATATGAGATATATGTTATATTGCAGATTTCGTTTCAAAAGAGATGCTTGTGAAGCATATTAAAATGGGACTTCATTAATGAGTTTAATGAAATAAAAGAAACCTAAGATGTTGTAGAAACTTGTTTATAAAAACTGGTAGCTCTAGTTCTTGCTTTACATAGCGGTGTTCCTTGTAGAACATCCAGCACCTTTTTCAATAAGGAAAGGATCGAGATCCCTTCACCGGGAGTGACTCCTTTAGCAATAACTGGCTGATGCTACAAACTCGGTTTGTCTTTTGATTGCTTCTATAGTTCTTGCTTTGCATAGTGGTATATATGATATATCCTGCACCTTATTCGATGAGGAAAGGGCCGACGATCCCTTCACCGGGAGTGACCCCTTTAACAAAACTAGAAAAGCCTCAAAAACACTCCATTTAAAAATCACTCGATTCTACAACGATATCAAGTTCATTACGCAAAGGGTTTTCTTAAAAACCTGTCGTAGCCCTCCGTCATTTCAGATAAGTTGTATATAGTATTCGTGCTACATTTGTTGGCTTTCGTCAAGGTGTAGTGTGCGGTAGCTATATGCTACTTATCTGCTGCATACGATGTGATTGGATTAGGGTAGTCGTGCGGCTTTGTTGGCTTTCGTCAAGGGTCGTGCGGGTGGGTTTAATTCAATCAAGAAATGTACGGGTAGGACTTGACTAGCAGGCTATGGTTTGTTGGCTTTCGTCAAGGTCATAGCACGTTAGGGGCAAAATTATCGGGAATTTCAAGTGTTGAAGTTTGCAATGAGATTGCATACCTTCTATGAGATAGTTGGATCCCGATACCCGCTGCGAGTAAGAGTTACTCCTGGGAGAGTTTTACACATTACCATTAGCCGATCAAGTAGGTGTCTAGAAAGGTGTTAACGGGGTTACGCCTCTGGAAAAATGAGGTTTACTTTAATTAGGTTCGTGCGAAAGCACGGGGGACCTCCCTCAAAGTACCGACACTGGCCTGGCTGAAAGATTGGCGAACTTGTAGCGTGTAATTAATCCCAGCTAGTCTTTCCTTTTAGGGTTTGAAGGAAGATTTGACAAAAACAGTGGGAGACATCCTGATTAGATATATTAGATAACCAATCTAATCTTGCAAGAGCATACGCTGAGTGTTTTCTTCTCTCTCTCCAGGTAGCAACCATATCACGCCTTAATCAAGATAATAAAACGGATATATTGACCGAACCCGCTTGTTATACTGAGCTGGGGAATGTTGGTCCCGCTCCAGCTTATAATTGTTATAAGACAGAGAAGGAACTAGGGGATTACCAGAATTCGCGTGCCGCCCAAACGAAGAAAGTGCATGATGATGCATCTTCTTCGGGTGTGTTCATTACAGAGAACTGTTTCTTAGTATCCTTTACGTCCTGGGTATGTGATACCGGATCAGGATCACGCATATGTAATCTGTTACATGGGCTACAGAAAGGTAGAGAACTGAGAACGGGTGATAAGTTTCATGAGACAGAAAACGGTGCAAGTGTTGCAGCCAAGTCTGTTGGTCACTGTCACCCTGTATTACCAGAATACATTGATTCTGAACGAATGTTATTAGATACTGAACCTGATATACAACATCATATCATTCTCTTTATTAGTAAAGAAAGGATATAATTTTGTATTGTTGGATAATGTTTTGAACATTTCCTATATCAAGAGTTGATCGGTTCAGGCACGTTATCTAAAAGCATTGACGTTCTAAATCAAACTACAGTTCTTAGTATATAGAACACACACAAGTGGAATAGTTCATAAATGAACGAATCCTTCTTGAGGTATTGTAGACTAGGTCATATCAATGCGACCCGACTAGCCAAGTTACATTTAGATGCATATTTAAATTAGTTTAAATTTACATCTTATGAAACTTGCCGGTCATGTCACAAAGATAAGATGACCATAGCTCTGTTTATTGGAAACAGAGAAAGAGTTAGTGAACTCTTGGGGTTGATACATGCTGATGTATGAAAGTCTCCTGTCTACACATGCCAAGACCGGTTCTTTGTACTTCATTACATTCTCTGATGATCTCTCAAGATTCAGACATATGTTCCTGTTGAAACACAAGTCCGAACCTTTTGAGATATTCACAGAATATAAGTTACAAGTAGAGAACCAAAATACGGGTATAAGTATTATGTCCTTTGATGAGATCAAGGAGGAGAATACTTGAGCACGGAATTCCTGGACTATTCTAAAGGAGAATGAGATTCTCTCTCAGCATTACTCCTCCGTATACACCATAGCACGATGGTATATCGAGGCGGAGCAAATTCACCCTATTAGATATGGTGTGCTCTATGATGAGTACTACTGAGTTTCCTATTTCCTTTTGGGAGTTATGCACTTGAGAAGCTGCATACCTATTGAATAGGGTTCAAATCAAATCAGTTGCCTACCACTTCATATGTGATATGGAAAGGGAGGAGCCCATATCTTATGTTTGTTAAGATTTGGGGTTGTCCGGCCTATGTCTAAAAGCAAAATCCGGACAAGCTCGAGGCAAGGTCTGTTATGTAGACTGGAAATGTTCCAGCCATATAAACTGCAGCTGATGATTTAGTAGAACCAAAGGATTCAATAGTTTCCAACGAACCTCAGCCTCTCCGCCGATCTAGTAGGGTTCCTCACCCACCTGATAGATACTTCGGTTTCTCTATGACAGTGGGAGCGAGGATTGCATCATGAGATAATGACCCAACTAGTTTCGAGCTGGCCATCAGGAGTGGGACTCTGTAAGAATGGCTGGATGCTTATCGATCTGAGATGGAATCCTTATACACCAACAAAGTATGGACTTTGGTTGCTTTATTTGAAGGGTTAAATCCCCATCAGGAGCAAGTATATCTTGAGAAGATTACTTGGTTTACATGGAAAAGTTGAGACTTTCAAAGCTAGACTTGTTAAAGGTTTGCATCATAGACCAGATATGGATTATGTTGAAACCTTTTCTAAGGATCTATGCTTAAGTCCATCCAGATCCTACTTGCCACGGCTACATACCATGACTACAATATCTGGCGGTTGGGTGTCATGACTGCTTTTCTAAATGATGTTTTAGAAAAGAGCATCTATAAGTACACAGCCAGAGGGCTTCGTAGACAGTGGGAGCAGCGGAAACGTGAGCAAGATGTTTTATATGATAAAACAGGCATCGCGGAGTTGGAACATCTGTTTTGATGTGGTAGTCAAAGAGTTTGACTTCATCAAAATGGTAGATGAACCTTGTATATACAAAAAGATAGTAGGGAGTATGGTGGTGATCCTCGTAGAGTACGTGGATGACATACTCTTGGTAGGGAAGGAGTTTCTTATGCTACGCTCGTTCAATCTCCGCTTATCACAAGGATTCTCCATATAGGATCAAAATGATACCTCCTAAATCCTGGGTTTTGGATCTATGAGATAGATCTAATTGGATGTTAGCATTCTTACTAGTTGTAGTGAGATGATATCAATCGATCCTGGGGAGAATCACTGGAAAGGTTCCAGGGTGATAAGGACGACTGAATGTCAGTCGCAGGCATTGTCTTTACCCTCAGTGGAGGGACGGTATGTTGGAAGAGTTCCAAGCTAGATACCGTGACATACTAGACGAAAAGAGAAGATACATCGTTACCAAGGATACTACCAAAGAGACAGTCTGGATATATATAAGTTCATGAAATGAACTTCGTTCCTACCATTGTATGACAATGGAGTTATGGCTTTGGCCAAGGAACTACCGTCCCATCAGGAATCCAGATATAATTCTTAGGCAGCATCACCTGATCATGGAGATGGTTGATCTCCAGGGTGATCGAGGGTAGGAGAGTAGACACAGAGGACAACAGCGCGGATCCACTCACAAAGGCCTTTTTCCCAGTAGAGACTTTTATGGGATGGATGAGTATGAGATACTTCAACCGCAGCTAATTGTTGGGTATGCGATACCATAACAGATGGCCCTAGTGCAAGTGGGAGATTGTTAGTTATATGTATGCCCTAGAGGCCATTACTGTACATACGATGTATATTGTAATGGATGCTTGGACATATACAGGGAGGACTTTCTTGCTCGACATTATAGTATGCTATCTGGTTGTACTTTATCTTAACATGTACTCTGATTGTCTCTATATTACATGTTGATAAAGCCCTTAGGATATGTACTCGACTACTGGGACTATGATGAGATCATACTAGTGGGGCCACGGTAGTCGATGAGTACATCCTATAACTGTTCCTAGTCGAGGGTGTATCGAGACAGGGCATCGATACACCAGAGTAGACTAGCGTATACGCATCTTGACCCATATGATGGGCGATGGATGATCCCATATCCATCGGTGTTTGACATCAAGGATGGTGTACGGGTGCTCAGTGGAGACTGGGTACACTGGACGGACTCGCCGAGAACTCCCAGATGGTATTATACCTCACGTCAGATGGCAGTTCTCCGGTGACACTGGTACAGAGTAGTCTGTTGACCCGAGATCGTCATAAAGACTTGTGTGATTCCCACTATGCTTTGATTTCCATCATACCACGTCCAAGAGGGCGTGCAAAAAGGTGGCTTTTGGGTACAGTCCCGAATCACATGGAGGCAATGAGCGATAGAAGGGGATTCGTCTCTCCCGGTATAGGTAGTCGATGTTGTGCTGTGTTCGATTGGCTATAACCGGAAATCCCTGGCCAGGGTTGCTGAGATTTACTGGTAAGTGTTATCAGTAGTTTCTCGAACTGTTATAGACCTCATATCGACACGACTTATCGAGCTACTGGGGTCTGACGTTTACCACCCCTAGGCGAGATATGCAACATATCAGACGACGAGACCGGACTGTACGGGAGTGTTACTGTTTGGATTCACAGGAGAATGTACAGGCTTGCTTGTTGATCTTCTGAGCGCTCAATACCTGGGTAGCTGTTACGTTTAGCTGACCGCTTGCAGCTTGTGGGTGTTTGATATGATCATCACCTACTGCCGGCGTATTGACGATTCTTTAGAGTCCTACACAGAGGTTTCTTGGCTCAGGCAAAACGGAGTAGGAGCACATATGTGATATGTGCATGACCGAGGATATTACGATATGAGATACCATATTCTATTCTCGCGATATTTGATATCAGCCGGGTCATCGGATCAAGTGTTGATTCGATGAATCGGTACGGATAAATATTAATCGGTTATATGCGATATAGCCGGATTGCCGGATCAAGGGTTGATTCGATAATTTAATGTATAATAATATATATATGATATATTAAATTACATTAACTAATATTTGCTCACTAAAAGATTCTTTTTCTCGCTCGGGTAATACATTGATATATATGCGATATATGTTAATTGTATTATTTTATTTTGTTACAATAAATATTATATATATGATATATAATATTGTAACATGATATGGTTATTAATGCAACATGATTAGTGGAGATTAAACATGGTTAGGGTTTGATTAGGGTTAAGCTCTTCTAGAAGTTTCTAGAAGGTTTGTGTAAGATATTTTGTGAAGATATTTGCTTAACCAAACCCAAACCCTTGACCATGGTTGTTTCTCTACAAGGGTTAAGGATTCATTCTTAACTATGGTTGCAATTCTAACCTCACTAATGAGTTATTCATTATTCATCACAAAAGGATTCCATCTTCTTCTTCATTCTCTTTTCATGAAAAAGCTTTCTTGATTTTGATTTTGTGATGATAAATGAGTGAGAAAAAGATAATAAAAGAGAGCAAAAATCCTACTTCATCATCCTCATCTATCCTTGCCATTTAGATGAGGGTGTTCACTTCGTTTAGTGAGTGTAAGCTTGTGTTAACGAAACTTCAAGGTAGATTATCTTTGTATCGAAGATCGGAAGCAAGACTGCACCTTTCTCTTCGTGGAACCTCTCGAGAGTCCGCAACCCGATGATCGCAGCGAAGGGACCACAACACGGAGCATATGAAGTGAAGGACCGGATCTACAAAGGTTGTAATCCCTCTCACTTAGTGTTAAAGTTGTTAACATGTTAGTTTTCGCCTAATCTCTAGTTTAAAGATCCGTATTCGGGTTGTTCGGCACGGCTAAATTTTTAATCGGGCATGGTTGATGCCTCGTAGACCCTTGTGCGCGTGCCTAGCAACCCAACACCGAGCAGTGAAGCTGCTCAGTCCCTTCTTGTGCAAGGTTCTGTCCGTCCTCCCTGGTGTGAGTACCAGGAAGAGGGACAGTTGCTGGCGACACGTGTCATGATCGCATGGAGAACACGAAGTGCCGGAGTAGTGTCGTTTCGTTTTCGCATCGAGCGACGAAGAGGGACAGTCGCTGGCGACACCCGTCATGATCGCGTGACGAATGCGAAGCGCCGAAGTAGCATCGTTTCAATTTCGCATCGAGCGGCGAGATATCTGCCGCGTGGCGGCACAGTTGCGGATGAAACAGGCGACCGTTGAACTCCGGGGGCATTGTGAGCTATAAAACGGAGGGAGTGTTGATTACTCCCTTCCTCACACCCAAAACGTAAGAATGGAAGACTTCCCTTTCACCATCCCCGAGATCATAAACTTCGAGGACATGTACCTCTACGATCAGTACTGTACTGAGGACACGGTGTAGTTGGTGATAGGCCGCATCGAGGATCATTTTGGTTGATTGCTTCCCCGGCTCTCCCCCTACTTCAGCTGTTGATGTACTCCATCTGGAGGGCATCGCCGGGGCTCTACAACCCCTTATCCGAACAGCTGAAAGACGAGGCCGTTGGCAAGCTAAGGTCTCTGAGGCGCTTCGGCCTGATCTCTGCGAGTCGGCTAAATCGTGTTGGAGATAGTGCCCTCAGAGTCAATTATTGGATCACAGGCACGTGATTGCAATGATTGAGGGATGACCTATGCCGATAGGACAGTCTTACTCATGATGATAGTATGCTATCTGGTTTATCTTTATTATCGTGTACTGCTTTAGGTGACATTTTAGATCGCTATTGCACGTTGGTAGAGCCCATAGGATTCTTGCTTGATGGCCAACAGTATGATGGCGATCATATACGTGGGAGCTGGGGTCTATAAGCACATCCTTTAAAGGTCCCTAGTCGTGGGATTTTTCGAGACAGGGCATTGATACTCCAGAGTAGACTAGTGTATACAGTCGAGACCCTGACAAGGGGCGGTGGCCGGTCTCACAAGCCACTGGTGTCAGTTGGTTCACCTAAGATGTATACAGGTGCTCATTGGGTTATGAGTACACCGGACAGGACTCATCGGGAACATGCTAGTTGGGATTATACCAGACGTCAGATAGCAGTTCCCTGGTGACATGTGTACAGGTTAGTTCATCGACCTGAAATCATCATTTGTCTCGTGTGAGTTCCCACTGTACTTTGATTACTACCCTACCACGGCTCAAAGGAGTCGTGCAAATAGGTTTTAGTTGGGTACAGTCCCGAGCCACATGGAGGCAGTGAGCGGATCTGCAGGGGTTCGTCTCTCCCGGTATTGGGGGTGGGGTCGCGCTGTGTCTAGGAGAGCCATTACACGAAGACCTTGGCCAAGGCAGGAGATTTACAGGTAGGTATTCCAGTAGTATCTCAGGGTGTTCTGGGCTACACTCCGACACGACTTGTACCGCTTTTGGGGGTCTGACTTTTATCAACCCCCTAGGCCCGCCATGCGATCCTCATAGACGAACGGACCGGACTGTATGGATATTGTTACTGACAAGCTCAATAGGGTGTCAGGATGAGTTCGCTCATCGACGTCCCTTTTGGTCAATACCTGGTAGCCTGTTACGTATGGCTAATACCTCTGACGTGCTAGTGGTTAAATCCACAGCCAAAGTATTGACGAGTCTTTAGAGTCCCCCACAGACAGTTTCTCAAGTTTCGGGAGAAACGATGTAGAGGCCGTATGGAAATATGGCAGGGTTCGATCATATACGTGCGGTATTGCACGCATCATGATCGGACGGATAATACTAGCGGGCATTGGTTTAAGCCGGATCCTAGTATTGTACAGTGTAGATTTTATCTCATTGCATTTGTATTCGGTCGGAATACAAATGCGGGTATGTATATACAGTCACGGGGTTTTCCTGTAATTTATTACGGGATCGATTTCTTGAAATTGCCAGCTTGCATTCCGTTTCGGCTATTTTCCTTTGTTTCTTTCTTTGGCTGAAAATTGGTGTGGAGGGGGTTATTTGCAAATGTGCAATTAATAATGGAGAAGACTTTTTGTGGCACATGATGGTTCTCATGATGGTTCAAGTTTATGATGATTAGTTTGTGCATCATCACTTGCTTTTGGTGATGGGTTTTGTTTTTGACTTGGGTATGATCATTGGTTCTCATCATCACCATTTTTCTCTCTCTTGCATTATTTTTGCTCACTCTCTCCCCTCATTCTAGAGCATGGCCGGCCACTACTAGGGAAGGGGCTGTCCATTTATCTGGTGTGGGATTTTGATCTCTTTTGGCTTGAAAAAAATCCCCTTGCTCATCCAAAAAGGTTGCATCTCCTTCCCCACTTCCAAATGGCAACTTCTTATAACCCCATGAGACATATGTTAGTTATATGTATGCCCTAGAGGCCATTACTGTACATACGATGTATATTGTAGTGGATGCTAGGACATATATAGGGAGGACTTTCTTGCTCGACATGATAGTATGCTATCTGGTTGTACTTTATCTTAACATGTACTCTGATTGTCTCTATATTACATGTTGATAAAGCCCTTAGGATTTGTACTCGACTACTGGGACTATGATGAGATCATACTAGTGGAGCCACGGTAGTCGACGAGTACATCCTATAATTGTTCCTAGTCGAGGGTGTATCGAGACAGGGCATCGATACACCAGAGTAGACTAGCGTATACGCATCTTGACCCATATGATGGGCGATGGATGATCCCATATCTATCGGTGTTTGACATCAAGGATGGTGTACGGGTGCTCAGTAGAGACTGGGTACACTGGACGGACTCGCCGAGAACTCCCAGATGGTATTATACCATACGTCAGATGGCAGTTCTCCGGTGACACTGGTACAGAGTAGTCTGTTGACCCGAGATCGTCATAGAGTCTTGTGTGATTCCTACTATGCTTTGATTTCCATCATACCACGTCCAAGAGGGCGTGCAAAAAGATGGCTTTTGGGTACAGTCCCGAATCACATGGAGGCAATGAGCGATAGGAGGGGATTCGTCTCTCCCGGTATAGGTAGTCGATGTTGTGCTGTGTTCGATTGGCTATAACCGGAAATCCCTGGCCAGGGTTGCTGAGATTTGCTGGTAAGTATTATCAGTAGTTTCTCGAACTATTATAGACCTCATATCGACACGACTTATCAAGTTACTGGGGTCTGACGTTTACCACCCCTAGGCGAGATATGCAACATATTAGACGACGAGACCGGACTGTACGGGAGTGTTACTGTTTGGATTCACAGGAGAATGTACAGGCTTGCTTGTTGATCTTCTGAGCGCTCAATACCTGGGTGGCTGTTACGTTTAGCTGACCGCTTACAGCTTGTGGGTGTTTGATATGATCATCACCTACTGCCGGCGTATTGACGATTCTTTAGAGTCCTACACAGAGGTTTCTTGGCTCAGGCAAAACGGAGTAGGGGCACGTATGTGATATGTGCGGGACCGAGGATAATGCGATATGAGATACCGTATTCTATTCTCATGATATTTGATATCAGCCGGGTCATCGGATCAAGTGTTGATTCGATGAATCGGTACGGATAAATATTAGTCGGTTATATGCGATATAGCCGGATTGTCGGATCAAGTATTGATTCGATAATTTAATGTATAATAATATATATGATATATTAAATTACATTAACTAATATTAGCTCACTAAAAGATTCTTTTTCTCACTCGGGTAATACATTGATATATATGCGATATATGTTAATTGTATTATTTTATTTTGTTACGATAAATATTATATATATGATATATAATATTGTAACATGATATGATAAATAATGCAACATGTTTAGTGGAGTTTAAACATGATTAGGGTTTGGATTAGGGTTAAGCTTTCTAGATGATTCTAGAAGGTTTTGGTTTTGTTTTGTGAAAGATATTTTCAAGTGACTCATGCTTTAACCCAACCCAAACCCTAACCCTAGTTAATTCTCTACATGGGTTTAGTCAACCATGGTTACATTATTCATTATATTATTCTTTCTATTCATCACAAAAGGATAATTCTAATATTATTCATCTTCTTCTTCCTTCTTCTTTCTTCATGAAAATGCTTACTAGATTTTTTCCAAGTGATGAATAAATGTGAGAAAAAGATAAATAAAGAGAGCAAAAATCCTACTTCATCATCCTCATCTTCCTTTGCCCTTTAGATGAGAGTGTTCATTCAATTTAAGTGAGTGTTAGCTTGTGTTAATGGAACTTCAAGGTAGATCATCTTTGTATTGAAGATCGGAAGCAAGACTGCACATTTCTCTTCGTGAAACCTCTCGAGAGTCCGGAGTATGATGATCGCAGCGAAGGGACCTCAACACGGAGCATATGAAGTGAAGGACCGGATCTACAAAGGTTGTAATCCCTCTCACTTAGTGTTAAAGTTGTTAACATGCTAGTTTTCGCCTAATCTCTAGTTTAAAGATCCGTATTCGGGTTGTTCGGCACGGCTAATTTTTTAATCGGGCATGGTTGATGCCTCGTAGACCCTTGTGCGCGTGCATAGCAACCCTACAACATAGAGTTCTATACTTAGCCTACAGCATTCTTGGACACGTCGGCTCGCCAACTTCGTGCCCGAGTTGCTTCGGTCCAGAGGTGTGAGCCCGTAAAAAGACCCGGCGATGTGGTGCCCTTTCCGACGAGAAGATGAAGACCGGAGATTCCGCGAGGAGATCGGGATGGAAGCCGAAGACCGAAGGACATGGATCGCTCGGTATAGCTCTCTACCCTTTCTCTTGTATACTAGTAGTATGTTAATGGTCCGATCCGGGTTTATAGTCCGCGGTAGCGCCGGTTTCCAAGTAAAGAAAAGTTTTTGTTTCCGCATTTTGGCCTCGGAAAGACGGCCGGGGCGCTACCGTGGTCCTACATGGTATCAGAGCCAGGCCATTAACTTTCACTAGCTTGCTGTAACATGTTTACAAGTTCGATCGAACAAAAATTCAAAAAACCGCGATTTCAAGAGCATCAGTTTCTGTCGATTTTATTTGTGCTCGAAATTTTTTTTTAAGTGTTGCAGAAATTCTTGCAGTCAATTATAAGAATTTTGTGAAAAATTGGTAAGGTGATACTGTAGCAAGACCGCGGAACCGCGGCCAAACCCCTGTTCCGGCCGCGGTTCCGCCGCGATACGGTGTCTTCTCCGTACCATTTTTACACAGAGCTCTTTAAATTTGGAATTGGGGTTTTTGGTATATTCTGTTTGGGCCCAGATTTATTTTGAGTGCTGCAGTTGTGCTTGGGGCCCAGTTCGGGAAATTTAGTCGATCGAATTTTTTTTAAACATGTTATTTCACAGTATTTACATTATATCTGCGACCGTGAATGTCACTTGATCGGTAAATCCTGTCTAACTGCTATAGCCCTTTTAGACGGATTTGCGAGCGTGACATTCACGTTGATGTTCTGTGTTGTGCTGTGATGTTGCGGATTTGTCGTGGTGGATAGCCTGGGAGCAATGTTAGTACAATTTGGGTGTATATATACATTTGATATTGCGGGGCGAGCGTCTGATATGTGGACTGCCTTCACTGCCTGTTTGTATATTATTCTTTTGGGGCACGACCGGGCTGAGGTCGATGTACCCGTTGTATGTATATTTTATTTTCTGTACTAGGATTACCCCGCAGAGGGGTGCACGGGTAGCCGGGTTCTAGAGGGCAACGGGCCCGTATCTCATGGCTTTGAGACGGAGGGGGCTTCACTCTAGAATTGGCAGGCTATTCGCCGCACTCATAGGGGGTACAGGTTGACCCAAGGAGGGGTACCCAAGTTACCGGATTCCGTGACGTGCTGGGTGGTCCATTCACGTTGCTGAAGGGGGCTGCCTCACTTCAGGTTTTGGCGGGTAACTTGCCGCACCCGTAGGGGTCTAGGATTTCATTGCACAGGCTATCCACACGACCAGGGGAACGTCGGGTTTCAGTAGCGGCTCTATGAAACCCGGGGATCCCAGACATCTGTATTGTTCTGTGATGCTTATTACATTTCTGTGATGTTGCATTTTATCACGCCTTGAGCGATTATTATATATTGATATATATACTAGTAGATGTTGTATATATTTTGTATCCGTGCTAGTCCAGTCCCCGCTCTGTCGTTAGTTAAGTAACCTATTGGGTGATGACGGGACCCAGTGGCGAATGCGGATGGCATATACGTACATCATATTTTCGTTCTTTATTGGTGTGATCAATTGATGGGACTGCATTGATTCGGATCAGTGCAAGCTAAACAAACCTAATCTGATGTTGTTGGAACATTTTTCAAAAAAAGCTGTTATTGCAAGGACGTTCTCTTTTGTTTTGCACAGTGGTATTCGGTTATGAATATCCAGCACCTCAGCGACGAGGCAAGGGCCGAGATCCCTTCACCAGGAGTGACCCCTTGGACAGAAGTTTCCGTCAGGGCAATAACTTCAATATAGTCGATTACTTTTTCTTTGCATCGTGGTATTCAGTTGGAATATCTTGCACTTCATTCTATGGGGAAAGAGCCGAGATCCCTTCACCGGGAGTGACCTCTTTAGCAAAGGTTTTCGCCACTATATTTTTATAAAAAGCTATGCAGTTCCTTCAACGATATCAAGTTCATTACGTTAAAAGTTTTTCGCCAAAAACTAGACGTAGCCCTCCGTCATTTCTTACAAATATTACTTAGTATTCGTGCTGCGTTTGTTGACTGTGTCAAGGCGTACTGTATGATAGCTAAGTAGTGTTCGTTTGTGGCAAATTAATGGGATTGGTTAGGACAGTCATGCGGCCTTGTTGACTATGTCAAGGGCTTGTACGGGTGGGTTTAATGCAATCCAGGATAATGACGGGTTGAACTTGACTAGGACTCTTTGATTTGTTGACTGTGTCAAGGTCACTTGGGTCCTAGGGGTAAAAATCACATCGGGAGTTTCTAAAGAAACTGAAACTTGCCAGGCATGCGCATACCTTCTGGAGTGTGATAACGTGAGTGGATTCCGTCACGTTATCATGCGATGATAGTTGGATCCCGATTCCCACTGATGAGTTGATTTACTCCTCGGGTGATCCCGACTAATTCTACTTTCAGGTTTGGAGGAGAATTTGACGTTACAGTGGGAGGTTTCCTGATTAGATAAAGTGATAACCATTCTGATCTAGGTTAGAGTGCACGCTGAGTGTTTCTTTTCTCTCTCTCTGGCAGCGACCATGGCCTGACCCTTGACTATGACTCAGTGACCAAGTTGGCCGAACCTTCTTAAAACACTGGCTTTTGGATTGTCAGAGTTGCATACCTCATTGCCACTCCTACTTTTACCCTTTTTCTTCAGAACACCCCGTATTACTATGAACGTCCACTTCCATTGGATAAAACCATCGTATGGTTATATAAGAACTCGAAGGAACTACTTCCAGATTCGAGGATGGTTTCTGGTTCTAGAGAAAACGAATAGGACTATTCAGTTGTCTTTTCCTTTTACCTTCTCTCAGGTTGCGAGTGCTTCTTGGATTAGGGGATAGTACACCCGTTATGCTTATTGGATAGTCTTCTTCCAAATCTTAGGCTGGTGCCGAACGGTAGGGAATGAAGAAAGCGGATTAGCCTAAGTGTGGTGTACAGAAGGTATTAAGTAAAGACAAATAAAGGGATTAGTAAGAGGGCAAAGTAAATTGCGACTGCTATTCACGACCAAACCAAGTATTTCTTCGCCAATCCTACATCACCTTTGTATTTCTCCAGTACACTCCATATCACTACGAAGATCCACAGTTTATTGGATACTCCATCGTATGGTTATATACGAACTCGAAAGGAACTTGTTCCAATTCGGGTATGGATTCTGGTTCTGGAGAAATAAGAATAAGGTTTTATTCAGTTGTTTTTTATCCTCACCTTCTCTCAGGTTGCGAGTGCTCCTAGGATTAGGAAAGTACACCCATTATGCTTATTGGATAGTCTTCTTCCAAACCATAGGCTGGTGCCGAACGGTAGGGAAGGAAGAAAACCATTTAGACTAAAGGGGTGTACAGAAGGTAATGACTAAAGACATATAAAGGGATTTAGAGAAATGGCAAAGAAATATAGGGTTACAGTTGTGAATCTGGATAATGGTAGAGGCATTACTAGGAATACCCGGATACCCCTACGAAACATTTCAATGTTTCAGTTTCACTGTGTACTGTTAAAAGAAAACTGATTTCCCAATTTGCCCTTGCTCCAGGGTATATATTTACCAGGTATGATTCTCACATCTGTATAGTTTTACAGATGATGAGTGGGAGTAAGTTATTGGGAATTAGGTGATCATCCTCATTATATCGGAATTCGTTGTAATTGGTGATATTTGAGAAAATCGCCTGGGCTGTTTGCCGGACGGCAAATATTTAGTTTTGAATATCCGTTGCTATGCACCAATTTCAAATTGATATATCTGTACGACTATTTTTATAGAGTGAGATATAACTTTTTGAAATTATGTCCATGACAATTACCTATATCAGTGGATGATTAGGTAAGGAGCATTAAACAGCGGTGTAATTCTTCTTAACCATAAGTACAGTTTTCAACCTACGACACACAGGGATTGCGTTATTAGACTCAAGGGACTTATACAGAGTATTGTATGTTGTCCGGTGTCCATTAGGACAGAGGGATTGGTACTCGTACTATATTCTGTTTACTTGTGATTTCTCTAGTTCTTAGACATGTGTTTTGTAGAAATACAAGGTCTGAGTTTTGAGAAGTTATAGGTATAAGAATAAAGTAGAGAACCAGGCGTTGCAAGTATCGGGATTCTTCAAGGTGATCGAAGATGTAGATACTTGTGGATGGTATTCAGTTGATAGTAATGATTAAGAGAATTGGCTTCTCTTTCAGGTTACTCATAATTGGAAGCACTCCTATGTCGAGTAATGCTGATCGGCCTCCTTCCATTTAGTTGACATGCACTAGAGACAGCTGCATGATATGAATCCGGTTTCAATTAAATCAGTGCCTTTGTTTCTATATTGGATATAGAATGGTTCATATCTTAACGATGTTAAGGTACGGGGAGTTGTCCGGCATATGCTTAAAACCAGACTCTGGATAACTAAAGGCACGTTTCTGTAATGGCTGTTTGTGGGTTGACCCGGGCTATGACAAGGGTTGATTTTCTACCATCTGGAAGATCAATAGTGATATTGTTCTTGACTCGCCACTGTAGGGTTCTTAGGCACTCTAAGGAGGTCTCACAAGGCATCAACCATGCCAATTTATAATTTTACAAGTGCCGAGAAACCCTAGACTAGATCGTTAACTAGAATTTTAGGCGAAACAAAAAAGCAAGTTAACAATTTAACAAAGTGAACGGAAATACAACCTTTGTAGATCCGGTTCTCCACCTCCATAGCTCCATGATGAACTCCCCTTGCTGTCCAAATCCAATCCCGGGCTCTAGCGTCGGCTTCATCGGAGAAATTGGCGGGCTAGGTCATCGACAACGATGCCGAAGATGATCTACGTCGAGGCATCACAAGATCAAGCTCCCACTTCACCAAGTCATGAAACTTGTGAAGAAAACACCCTATACTACTTGGCAAGAGGTAGAGGATGAAGAAATAGGAGGTGGGTTCACTTTAGAATTGGATTTCTCACTCTTTTCATCAAATCACCATTGATGAAAGCTAGGTTTTCTTCTTGAAGAAGAACAAGAAGAAGATGATAGAATATTATGATAAGTTAATTAAAATACAAAAGAAAATGAATACTTATCATAATATGAACCATGGTTAGGTGTAGAGAATTGACTAAGGTTAGATGAATGGTTAGGGTTAAGCATGAAGACAAAATGGTCACTTTGGTCAAAACTTCATGAAGCTTCAACAAGCTTCAAGAATGAAAGCAACCATTTTGTTTTCTTATCCCATTTCTTTTTAATCCAAATTAAAAAGATAAATGAATGAATAAATAAAAACCCTAACCATTTACTTAACCAAGGTTTAATTCTTTACACAAACCCTAGCATTCATGTATCATCAAACATGATACAATCAAGTGCACAAAAGTATATCACATATACAACTTGTGCAATGCAAGTGAGAAAATCCATTTAAAGTGAACCAATACTAGTTAATGCAAAGTAATATATCAAATATATAATTATGCATTAAATCATTAAATCAACACTTGATTTAACGATCCGGTCATATCGCATACAACCGACTAATATCCAATGTATCGGCTTATCGAATCAATCCTTGATTCGATAACTAGGTTATATCGCATACAACCAATCGATACATTCATCGCGAGAATGAAATATGGTATCACATACACGCATTATTCTCGGTCCCGCACATATCTCATATGCGCTCCTATTTCGTTTCGCTTGAGCCAGGAAACCTCTGTGTAGGACTCTAAAGACTCGTCAATACGCCAGCAGCAGATGATGATCATATCAAACACCCACAAGCCGTAAGCGGTCTGCTAAACTTAACGGCCACCCGGGTATTGAGCGATCAGAAGATCGACGAGCAAGCCCGCTCACACTCCTGTGAATCCAACCAGTAACACTTACCGTACAGTCCGGTCTCGTCGTCTGATATGTCGCATATCTCGCCTAGGGGTGGTAAACGTCAGACCCCAATAGCTCGATAAGTCGTGTCGATATGAGGTCTATAACAATTCGAGAGACTACTAGTAACACTTACCAGTAAATCTCAGCAACCCTGGCCAGGGATTTCCGGTTATAGCCAATCGAACGCAGCGCAACATCAACTCCCTATACCGGGAGAGACGAATCCCCTCCTATCGCTCATTGCCTCCATGTGATTCGGGACTGTACCTAAAAGCCACCGTTTTGCACGCCCTCTTGGAAGTGGTAAGGTGGAAATCAAAGCACAGTGGGAATCACACAAGACTCTATGACGATCTCGGGTCAACAGACTACTCTGTACCAGTGTCACCAGAGAACTTCCATCTGACGTAAGGTATAATACCATCTGGGAGTTCTCGGCGAATCCGTCCAGTGTACCCAGTCTCCACTGAGCCCTCGTATATTATCTCTGATGTCAAACACCAATGGATATGGGATCATCCATCGCCCATCTGTATGGGTCGAGAAGGTATACGCTAGTCTACACTGGTATATCGATGCCCCGTCTCGATACACCCACGACTAGGGACTTTGAAGGATGTACTTATAGACTACCATGTCCCCACTAGTATGATCCGCATCATAGTCCAGGTAGTCAAGTACACATCCTAAGGGCTTTACCAACATGTAACAGAGAGACAATCAGTGTACATGTTAAGGTAAAGTGTAACCAGATAGCATACTATCATGTCGAGCAAGAAAGTCCTCCCTATATATGTCCCAGCATCCACTACAATATACATCCTATGTACAGTAATGGCCTCTAGGGCATACATATAACTAACAATCTCCCACTTGCACTAGGGCCATCTGATAGCAGTGGTTGTAGTATCTCATACTCAACCATCCCATAAAAGTCTCTCTCTGGGAATAGGCCTTCGTGAGTGGATCCGCCGTGTTGTCCTCTGAGTCTACTCTCCTAACCTCGATCCTTTAGAGATCAACCATCTCCATGATCAGGTGATACTTCCTTAGAACATGTCTGGATCACTGATGGGACCTGCGTTCCTTGGCATAAGACACAACTCCATTGTCTCACAATGGTAGGAACGTAGTTCATCTCATGAACCATTATACACCCAAACAGCCTCTTTGGTAGCATCTTAAGTAGTGATGTATCCATCCTTTATCGTCTAGTATGCCACGGTATCTAGCTTGGAACTCTTCCAACATACCGTCCCATTACTGAGAGTAAAGACAATGACTGCGACTGACATTCAGTCGTCTTTATCGCCCTGGAACCCTTCCAGTGATTCTCCCCAGAATCGTTTGATATCATCTCACTACAACTAGTGAGAATCCTAACATCCAATTAAATCTATCTCATAGATCCAAAACTCAGGATTTAGGAGGTATCATTTTGATCCTACACGGAGAATCTTTGTGATAAGCGGAGATTGATCGAGCGTAGCATAGGAAACTCATTCCCTATCAAGAGTATGTCATCCACGTACTCTACGAGGATCGCCACCATACTCCCTATTACCTTTTTGTTTATACAAGGTTCATCTACCATTTTGATGATGTCAAACTCTTTGACTATCTATCAAAACAGATGTTCCAACTCCGCGATGCCTGCTTTATCAAATAAAACATCTTGCACACGTTTCCACTGCTCCCACTGTCTACGAGGTCCTCTGGCTGTGTACTTATAGACTCCCTCTTCTAAAACATCATTTAGAAAAGCTGTCATGACACCCAACCACCAGATATCGTAGTCATGGTATGTAGCCGTGGCAAGTAGGATCTGGATGGACTTAAGCATAGCCATTGGAAAAAGGTTTCATCATTATCCACGCCTGGTCGATGACGAAAACCTTTAACAAGTCTAGCTTTGAAAGTCTCAACCTTTCCATCTACACCAAGTAATCTTCTCAAGATATACTTGCTCCTGATAGGGATTTAACCCTTCGGATATAGCAACCAAAGTCCATACTTTGTTGGTGTACATGGATTCCATCTCAGATCACTAAGCATCCAGACATTCTTATAGAGTCTTACTCCTGATGGCCAGCTCGAAATTAGTTGGGTCATCATCTCATGATGCAATCCTCGCTCCCACTGTCATCGAGAAACCGAAGTATCTCTCAGGCAGGTGAGGAACCTTACCAGATCGGCGGAGAGGCTGAGGTTCGTTGGCATCTACTGAATCCTTGGTTGTACCAAATCATCTGCTGTAGTTTGCATAGCTGGAACCTTTCCAGTTCTACATAACAGACCTTGCCTCGAGCTTGTCCGGATTTTGTTTTTAGACATAGGCCGGTCAACCCCAAATCTTAACTAGCTTAAGACATGGGCTCTTCCCATACCATATCTGATATGGAGTGGTAGGCTGTGATCTGATTCGAACCTAATTCAATAGGTATGCAGCTTCTCAAGTGCATGACCCTCAAAAGGAAACAGGTAACTCAGTAGTACTCATCATAGAGCGCACCATATTGAATAGGGTGCAATTGCTCTGCCCCGATATACCATCGTGCTATGGTGTATACGGAGGAGTAATGCTGAGAGAGAATCTCATTCTACTTTAGAATAGTCCAGGATTTCCGTGCTTAAGTATTCTCCTCCTCGATCACATCAAAGGACATAATACTTATACCCGTATTCTGGTTCTCTACTTCTAACTTATATTCCGTGAATATCTCAAAAGGTTCGGACTTGTGTTTCAACAGGAACATATGTCTGAATCTAAAGAGATCATCAGAGAATGTAATGAAGTATAAAGAACCGATCTTGGCATGTATAGACAGGGGAGCTTACATACATCAACATGTATCAATCCCAAGAGTTCATTAACTATTTTTCTGTTTCCAATAAACAGAGCTATGGTCATCTTATCTTTGTGACATGACTGGCAAGTTTCATAAGATGTAAATTCAGACTGATTTAAATATGCATCTAGATGTAACTTTAGCTAGTCGGGTCACATTGATATGACCTAGTCTACAATACCTCAAGAAGGATCCGTTCATTTCTGAACTCTTCCTCTTGTGTGTGTTCCGTATACTAAAGAACTGTAGTTTGATTTAGAACATTAATGCTTTTAGATAACGTGCCTGAACCGATCAACTTTTGATATAGGAAATGTTCAAAACATTATCCATCATCACAAAATTTTATCATTTCTTTACTAATAAAGAGAGTGATATGATTTTGTATATGATTCGGTATCTAATAACATTTATTCATAATCAATGTATTGGTAATACAGGGTGACAGTGACCAACAGACTTGGCTGCAACACTTGCCCCGTTTTCTGTCTCATGAAACTTATCACCCGTTCTCAGTTTTTCTACCCTTTTGTAGCCCTATGTAACAGATTACATATCTGGGATCCTGATCCGATATCATATACCTAGGATGCGGAGGATACTGAGAAACAGTTCTTTGTAATGAACACACCCGAAGATGATACATCAACATGCACTCTCTTCGTTTGGGCTGCACGGGAATTCTGGTAATCCCCAATTTCCTGCTCTGTCTTATAACAATTATAAGTTGGAGCGGGAGCAACGTTCCCCAGCTCAGTATAACAAGCGGGTTCGGTCAATATATCTGTTTTATTATCTTGATTAAGGCGTGATATGGTTGCTACCTGGAGAGAGAGAGAAGAAAACACTCAGCGTGCGCTCTTGCAAGATCAGATTGGTTATTATTTTATCTAATCAGGATGGCTCCCACTGTTTTTATCAAATCTTCCTTCAAACCCTAAAAGGAAAGACAAGCCGGGATTAATTACACGCTACAAGTTCGCCAATCTTTTAGCCAGGCCAGTTTCGGTACTTTGAGGGAGGTCCCCCGTGCTTTCGCACGAACCTAATTACTGTAAACCTCGTTTTCCCAGAGGCGTAACTGATTGTTAGAGTACGTGCGTGTTCAAGTTCTAGTTTAAATACCGCAATCAAGACGGTTTCGCTTGTAGCTAGCCGGTTGAGTACGGGTCGTCCGCAGGGAGATGGGAGTCTTTTTCAATGTGTTTTAACGAGTTAAGTCCGAGAGTTCAGATTTTTGTTGTGATTATCTAAGTGTTAAGTTGATGTTTTAAAGAGAGCTTGTTAAGGTTAGGATTAGGTTAGTTTGAGTTAGGAGTCTCCTCATCTTTCGTTGCCCCTCTTAATATCGGTGTTACGGTAATCGGCAACAACGGGGATTAGCACGACTAGGAAGGAACTTTCGAGTATAAGCTAGGCTTTCCAACGCATAAGTCCTTCCTTTTGGTGCTTGTCCGTCCGTTCTTGGCTCTTAGCCATAACCTCCGGTTAATTCAACCACAACCGGTCTCACTATGGAATCACCGCTATCATGTAGGATAGGGTGCCGTAAGGAGCGGATTGTGGTTCAATTAACGGGAGTCGATTTAAGCTTTTGGGCAAGGAAAGAGTGAGAGATTTCCTTCTCTCAAACTTCCCTTATCCTACCCCTAACAAGTATGAACTACTCACACATCATGATACAAAAAAAATAAAACAAAACCAAAGAGGAAGATAGAAAGAAGGAGATTAGAAGAATACGACTAGCTATTTGCGACCTCACCTTGGCGAGGATCGAGCGTAAGCATCATTGACGTATTAAGGATAAAGAAAAAGAAAGAAGAAAGGAACAATACGAAATAACAACAACTAGTTAACAAATGAAAATTACAACAATTAACAAGATAATAAGACAAGCATGATAATAAAATGATCTTCTTTATTCACCATTCCTCACTCACAAAGCTCACTACAAGTTTAATGGAGAAGAGATGAGAAGAAGAAGAACATGTAAACTAAAACCTAGCAAAAAGAAAATACAAGATTATGGACCCCTTCCTTCTCAAAGTTCTGGGCTATTTATAGGCTGGAGAATGGAAACCTAGGGCAACCACCAGAACAGAAACGTAAAGACCAAAATACCCCCAAAAGAACTTTTCCTTTGGCGCCAGAACAGCCGCGGAACCGCGGCCTAGACCCCCCTTTGGCCGCGGTTCCGCGGCCCTTTGGTGGGGTTGAGTGCTCCAATTTTTGGTGCTGGCCTGGTTTGCAGTGTACTTCATTCTGGTATATGTATTTTCTCAATTTGTTTTCACGATTTTTCCAGAATTTCTGTTGATCATAAAGGTGATTGAAAGTGGATCTTTTGACCATGATTTCCTCGGGCACCGCGTAGATTTGTTGGATTTGGTGCTGCCTTGTGCTTTGTGCAGGAAGGTGACATTGATTTGCCATTTTGTCTTCCTAAACTGGTATCTGGCAACATACGGATGAAGAGCGGAGACCGTGTTTTCTTCAGTGGTTGGCAGGAACCCGGGTTTTTGTCGTGTTTTTCCATGAGTTCCACCGTTTAGAGCCGAGAACCTGTATCCTGCAATTGACTAGAAAACACGGCTCAAGAGTATCTACCGATATGCAAAGTGATAAAAATTGGGCGGTATGAAAATGCAAAAATCTGTTATGAACAGTAACCCCGTTGACACCTTTCTAGACACCTACTTGATCGGCTAGTTGTAATGTGTAAAACTCTCCCAAGAGTAACAATTACTCGCAGTGGGTATCGGGATCCAACTATCACATAGAACGTATGCAATCTCATTGCAAATTTCAACACTTGAAATTCCCGATAATATTTTGCCCCTAGCAGCTATATGACTTTAACATAGTCAACAAATCATAAGTGCTAGTCAAGTTCAACCCGTCATTTCCCAATTGAATTAAACCCACACGCACGACCCTTAACATAGTCAACAAAGTCGCACGACTACCCTAATCCAATCACATCATATGCTTATGCAGATAAGCACTAATTAGCTACCGCACACTACGCCTTAACATAGTCAACAAACGTAGCACGAATACTAACTAGTACTTATCTGAAATGAAGGAGGGCTACGACAGGTTTTTCTGAAAACCTATTGCGTAATGAACTTGATATCGTTGTAGAATCAAATGATTTTGAAATGGAGTGTTTTTGAGGCTTTTCTAGTTTTGCTAAAGGAGTCACTCCCGGTGAAGGGATCATCGGTCCTTTCCTCGTCGAATGAGGTGCGGGATATATCATATATATCACTGTGCAAAGCAAAAATACTTAAAAGCAATCAAAAGACAAACCGAGTGTGTAGCATCTGCCAGTTATTGCTAAAGGAGTCACTCCCGGTGAAGGGATCTCAGTCCTTTCCTTATCGAATAAGGTGCAGGATATATCATATATACCGCTGTGCAAAGCAAGAACTGTAGATACCTGTTTTATTTTGAAATTCGATTCTACAACATCTTAGGTTTCTTTTATTTCATTAATCATATTAATGAAGTCCCATCATTTAAGTATCTAAACATCACAGATAAATACGACGTACACTTATGCCATCCGCATTTGCCTCAATGTCCCCTCGTGCACCGTTAGGTTAGGTCACTAACGGCAGAGCGGGGCAGGGCTAGCGCGGGTGTAAAACATAAGTAACGCCTATATAATATATCATATATACTATATACAGTATTTATCACAGAACATCATATGATCACATCACAGATATCGCAGCAGAAGAAACATATGAAATATTGGATATACTAGGACGTCCGTGTTTTCAATACGAGCCAGTATAAAACACGGATTCTACGGTCGCGATGAATAGCCAAATCCACACCCCTAGACCCCTACGAGAGCGGCAAGCAACCCTACCAATTCTAGAGTTAGGAGACCCGGACTCGACTCCTCGAGTTGGTCTCCCACTGGACTCCAGAACCCGGTTACTTGTGCTCCCCTCCTTGGGTCTATCCTAGTGCGGAAAAGTAAATAATATACAAAAGGTGACAACTTCCGCAACCAAGAAGTGCCCCAATAAAAGAATATTACATACAAGTTTTTACATGAATGAAAATGAAAAACACTCATCTCACATAAAAAAAACCCCGGCTATTCAAACACGACGATCCAATATAACATATCCAGCAACACATAACATCACATGTCATCAACGTAAGTAAATATGCGCATCCCAATTGTCGTTGACATATAGCAATGAAACCGGCGATATCACATATTACACTTACGGTCACAGAAAATAAAGTGTAAAACTACAACAGTTGGAATCCGCAACTCCTTTAGACATCGCATGCCTAATCAAATGAATTCCTTAGACATCGCATGCCTAACAATTATAAACCCCGCATTTTAGTCTTTATATCGAAAACACTTTTCAATATTAAGTCGGGCAATTCAACAAGATTCCCGACATTTTGATCGAATGCTCGTCGCAAACTTTAGTAGGCGGCCGCACCCCCGATGCCGTCGACGAAGTGCACCAAGGCGGAACACCGCTACCGCGAGCACCCGAACGGATGCTTTCGGCGACGGGGTTCTCCTACAGTCACTTGGTCGGGGCTATGGAGCGAGGTTGTCTATTAAGTTTATCCGGCGAGTATCCGCGTACGCTACGTGATTGCGACGGACTTTTGATCGCATCAAAATTCCGTGGCAACCGATCAAGTGAGACTAAAGTGCTAGATTTATAACATTCATTCAGTTATCTCATAACTACTTGTGAATTCCAATTATTGTATCATTTTCCAGATAAACAGAAAATGTTAAACTTTCCAATCGAACAGTCAAACACCCAAGTTTTCCCGAAACAGATCAACACATGAAATAAGTCTAAAAACATTCAGTTCGTGCCTCAGTACCAACGGTCCAGCCGTAGAAGGGTTAAGCCAACGTCTCACATGTGGCACGCCGTACTACCCCAAACCCTAAGCTTCAAAGGGCAGTTCAAGATGGTCACATAATCGAGTTAAGGTTTGTTATCTTCTAGAGGGACCATCGCGTTACTTGCACTACTTAGAATGTCTTTAAACCACGGAAAAATCCAACACTTGGAAATTTTCCGGCAGGGGAAAGATTGGGTATTTATATCCGGTCGAACTTTTTAACATATTCTAAAATATCCGGAAAGCCACATAGACAAAGCTTGATAATCCGATCGAATCTACGAACTCCCAAAACACCCCAGAAAACTCAACTCTTGAGTGTTATTTAAAAATACCCAGAGAATTCAGCACTGAATAAAGGAAGTTACTGTGCAAAAATGGGAGGGTGACATCATCAAATGACCGCGAAACCGCCGCAGAAGCAAGGCTTCTGCCGCGGTTCCGCCGCACTTTAGACACATCGTTTTGAAAATTTTGCACCGTAATTCTTAGAATTTCCTTCTGAATTTTTTAAGCATTTTTAATCTGGAAAAAACCCAGATTTTGAAAAAAGTCCAGAGAGGGTGAAATTTTAGGGTTTCGGGTTCGTTCGGGTTTCAAACTTCGTCTACGCATCGCCTAAGGCTCTAGCTAGGCTCTAATACCACTGTAGGGTTCCTAGACACTCTAAGGAGGTCTCACAAGGCATCAACCATGCCAATTTATAATTTTACAAGTGTTGAGAAACCCTAGACTAGATCGTTAACTAGAATTTTAGGCGAAACAAAAAAGCTAGTTAACAATTTAACTAAGTGAACGAAAATACAACCTTTGTAGATCCGGTTCTCCGCCTCCATAGCTCCATGATGAAGTCCCCTTGCTGTCCAAATCCAATCCCGGGCTCTAGCGTCGGCTTCATCGGAGAAATTGGCGGGCTAGGTCATCGACAACGATGCCGAAGATGATCTACGTCGAGGCATCACAAGATCAAGCTCCCACTTCACCAAGTCATGAAACTTGTGAAGAAAACACCCTATACTACTTGGCAAGAGGTAGAGGATGAAGAAATAGGAGGTGGGTTCACTTTAGAATTGGATTTCTCACTCTTTTCATCAAATCACCATTGATGAAAGCTAGGTTTTCTTCTTGAAGAAGAACAAGAAGAAGATGATAGTATATTATGATAAGTTAATTAAAATACAAAAGAAAATGAATACTTATCATAATATGAACCATGGTTAGGTGTATAGAATTGACTAAGGTTAGATGAATGGTTAGGGTTAAGCATGAAGACAAAATGGTCACTTTGGTCAAAGCTTCATGAAGCTTCAACAAGCTTCAAGAATGAAAGCAACCATTTTGTTTTCTTATCCCATTTCTTTTTAATCCAAATTAAAAAGATAAATGAATGAATAAATAAAAACCCTAACCATTTACTTAACCAAGGTTTAATTCTTTACACAAACCCTAGCATTCATGTATCATCAAACATGATACAATCAAGTGCACAAAAGTACATTTTTTTACAACCTGTGCAGTGCAAGTGAGAAAATCCATTTAAAGTGAACCAATACTAATTAATGCAAAGTAATATATCAAATATATAATTATGCATTAAATCATTAAATAAACACTTGATTTAACGATCCGGTCATATCGCAAACAACCGACTAATATCCAATGTATCGGCTTATCGAATCAATCCTTGATTCGATAACTAGGTTATATCGCATACAACTAATCAATACATTCATCGCGAGAATGAAATACGGTATCACATACACGCATTATTCTCGGTCCCGCACATATCTCATAAGCGCTCCTATTTCGTTTCGCTTGAGCCAGGAAACCTCTGTGTAGGACTCTAAAGACTCGTCAATACGCCGGCAGCAGATGATGATCATATCAAACACCCACAAGCCGCAAGCGGTCTGCTAAACGTAATGGCCATACGGCTATTGAGCGATCAGAAGATCGACGAGCAAGCCCGCTCACACTCCTGTGAATCCAACCAGTAACACTTGCCGTACAGTCCGGTCTCGTCGTCTGATATGTCGCATATCTTGCCTAGGTGTGGTAAACGTCAGACTCCAATAGCTCGATAAGTCATGTCGATATGAGGTCTATAACAATTCGAGAGACTACTGGTAACACTTACCAGTAAATCTCAGCAACCCTGGCCAAGGATTTCCGGTTATAGCCAATCGAACATAGCGCAACATCAACTCCCTATACCGGGAGAGACGAATCCCCTCCTATCGCTCATTGCCTCCATGTGATTCGAGACTGTACCCAAAAGCCACCGTTTTGCACGCCCTCTTCGACGTGGTAAGGTGGAAATCAAAGCACAGTGGGAATCACACAAGACTCTATGACGATCTCGGGTCAACAGACTACTCTGTACCAGTGTCACCAGAGAACTGCCATCTGACATAAGGTATAATACCATCTGAGAGTTCTCGAAGAGTCCGTCCAGTGTACCCAGTCTCCACTGAGCACCCGTATATTATCTCTGATGTCAAACACCAATGGATATGGGATCATCCATCGCCCATCTGTATGGGTCCAGAAGGTATACGCTAGTCTACACTGGTATATCGATGCCCCGTCTCGATACACCCACGACTAGGGACTTTGAAGGATGTACTTATACACTACCATGTCCCCACTAGTATGATCCGCATCATAGTCCAGGTAGTCAAGTACACATCCTAAGGGCTTTACCAACATGTAACAGAGAGACAATCAGTGTACATGTTAAGATAAAGAGTAACCAGATAGCATACTATCATGTCGAGCAAGAAAGTCCTCCCTATATATGTCCCAGCATCCACTACAATATACATCCTATGTACAGTAATGGCCTCTAGGGCATACATATAACTAACAATCTCCCACTTGCACTAGGGCCATCTGATAGCAGTGGTTGTAGTATCTCATACTCAACCATCCCATAAAAGTCTCTCTCTGGGAATAGGCCTTCGTGAGTGGATCCGCCGTGTTGTCCTCTGAGTCTACTCTCCTAACCTCGATCCTTTAGAGATCAACCATCTCCATGATCAGGTGATACTGCCTTAGAACATGTCTGGATCACTGATGGGACCTGCGTTCCTTGGCATAAGCCACAACTCCATTGTCTCACAATAGTAGGAACGTAGTTCATCTCATGAACCATTATACACCCAAACAGCCTCTTTGGTAGCATCTTAAGTAGTGATATATCCAGCCTTTATCGTCTAGTATGCCACGGTATCTAGCTTGGAACTCTTCCAACATACCGTCCCTTTACTGAGGGTAAAGACAATGCCTGCGACTGACATTCAGTCGTCTTTATCACCCTGGAACCCTTCCAGTGATTCTCCCCAGAATCGTTTGCTATCATCTCACTACAACTAGTGAGAATCCTAACATCCAATTAAATATATCTCATAGATCCAAAACTCAGGATTTAGGAGGTATCATTTTGATCCTACACGGAGAATCTTTGTGATAAGCGGAGATTGATCGAGCGTAGCATAGGAAACTCCTTCCCTATCAAGAGTATGTCATCCACGTACTCTACGAGGATCGCCACCATACTCCCTACTACCTTTTTGTTTATACAAGGTTCCCTGCTAAATTTTTTAAGCAGCCACAGTTTTAGTAAAATGGATTTTTTCATAAAACAATAGTGGGAGTATGGTAGAACTGGAAGTGATTCCAAAACCGCAAACGATTATTGAAAATTTGATGAGAACTTAAAGAATCAATCTGATTTGACATTCCATTTGCCACTCCGCAGATAAGGTGGGTAACTTCAGGCACCCGAGAGATACTCCGGTAGCCTCAAGGACGGTGGCAGGGAGGTTCTTGTTTACCCAGACTTGCCATTGCTGTTGTTCCAAACTATGAGACCCGGCAGGAGGATGAGTATAGCGTCGTTCTGAACTGGCTTTAGAAGCGTACGAGTATATGACTCTGCCAGAGGGTTGTCGTAGTCAGTGGGAGCAGTGGAAGCATAGTGGACAGATAGCTTATGTCTATTTATGGACTAAAGCAGATATAGCGGAGATAGATCATCTATTTCTGATGTGACAGTCATAGGTTTGACTTCATCAGAATAGGGATGGATCTGTTAAGATGGTAGTAGGGTGTGATGTCCTGGTATTTGGATGACATACACAGAGTAGGAAGTGATATTCCTATACTACGATAGGTTATACTTTGGTCGTCACACAGTGGTTTCTCCATAAAGGACATGGATATTACATCAGATATTCTGGTTACTAGATCTATGGTTTTAGATCTAGATTTGGGTAGTTTCCCAATCAGGGTACTTAGACAGCATTCTAAAGGCGTTTTGGAATGGACGACTCCTGGCACGGTAGTGTACCTGCAGGTGATGGAGTCACCCTCTCTAAAGGTGTCTTACAGACTAAAGGGGAGAGGGATGTGCATGATTGGCAGATCACTTGCTTAGGCAATTGAGTCAATCATGAGATGTCAAGTACCACACCAGATATTGTTTTTGCACGAAATGCAATAAGTTGATATTGATCCAATCCTGAAGAAAAGATCGGAAGCAGTTTTAGAACATAAGTTGATGTTCTGGGGATATGATAACGGCATCCTCCTTCAGGATACAGTTATCATTCCAGACTTCCTGGGTGACCTGGATGACAGAGTGACTGTCAGAGTTATAGTTTTTCCTTCTGACGAGGGGCAGTATTTTGTACAGGTGGTCCAAGGGGATACTGAGGGAGGCATGGCGCAGGATACTGATTGTTTTTGTTAACGATACAGTCTAAGAAGTTTGGATTTGGAGTTCATTTATGAACTAGGTCCCATCAGATATCCAGACATATTCTAAGACAGGTATTGCTCATTTCGGGATATGGCTTTCTCCGCGAACTTGAGATAAAGAGAGACATAGAAAGAAACATCAGAGCGGATCCACTCACTGAGGCTATTCCTCGAACGCAATAGTTTTGCAAACAGGCTTTGTGAGACTGATTAGTAGAGGAGTTGGGTGTTCGGTATCACACGGTCTGTGAGTATGCGACATCGCAATAATAAGCCTTGAGTGCAAGTGGGAGATAGTTGGAGATAGTGCCCTCAGAGTCAATTATTAGATCATAGGCACGTGATTGCAATGATTGAGGGAGGACCTATGCCGGTAGGACAGTCTTACTCAAGATGATAGTATGCTATCTGGTTTATCTTTATCATCGTGTACTGCTTTAGGTGACATTTCAGATCACTATTGCACATTGGTAGAGCCCTTAGGATGCTTGCTTGACGGCCAGCAGTATGATGGCGATCATATACGTGGGAGCTGGGGTCTATAAGCATATCCTTTAAAGGTCCCTAGTCGTGGGAGTTTTTGAGACAGGGCATCGATACTCCAGAGTAAACTAGTGTATACAGTCGAGACCCCGACGAGGTGCGGTGGCCGGTCTCACAAGCCACTGGTGTCAGTTGGTTCACCTAAGATGTATACATGAGCTCATTGGGTTATGAGTACACCAGACAGGACTCACCGGGAACATGCTAGTTGGGATTATACCAGACGTCAGATAGCAGTTCCCTGGTGACATGTGTACAGGTTAGTTCATCGACCTGAGATCGTCATTTGTCTTGTGTGAGTTCCCACTGTACTTTGATTACTACCCTACCACGGCTCAAAGGAGTCGTGCAAACAGGTTTTAGTTGGGTACAGTCCCGAGCCACATGGAGGCAGTAAGCGGTTCTTCAGGGGTTCGTCTCTCCCGGTATTGGGGGTGAGGTCGCGCTGTGTCTAGGAGAGCCATTACACGAAGTCCTTAGCCAAGGAAGGAGATTTACTGGTAGGTATTCCAGTAGTATCTCAGGGTGTTCTGGGCTACACTCCGACACGACTTGTACCGCTTTTGGGGGTCTGACTTTTACCAACCCCCTAGGTCCGCCATGCGATGCTCATAGACGAACGGATCGGACTGTATGGATATTGTCACTGACAGGCTCAGAAGGGTGTCAGGATGAGTTCGCTCATTGACGTCCCTTTTGGTCAATACCTGGTAGCCCGTTACGTATGGCTAATACCTCTGACGTGCTAGTGGTTAAATCCACAACCTAAGTATTGACGAGTCTTTAGAGTCCCCCAAAGACAGTTTCTCAAGTTTTGGGCGAAACACTGTAGAGGCCGTATGGATATATGGCAGGGTTCGATCATATACATGCGGTATTGCACGCATCATGATCGGATGGATAATACTAGCGGGCTTTGGTTTAAGCCGGATCCTAGTATTGTACAGTGTAGATTTTGTTTCATTGCATTTGTATTCGGTCGGAATACAAATGCGGGTATGTATATACAGTCATGGGGTTTTCCTGTAATTTATTACGGGATCGATTTCTTGAAGTTGCCAGCTTGCATTCTGTTTCGGCCATTTTCCTTTGTTTCTTTCTTTGGCTGAAAATTGGTATGGAGGGGGTTATTTGCAAATGTGCAATTAATAACGGAGAAGACTTTTTGTGGCACATGATGGTTCTCATGATGGTTCTAGTTTATGATGATTAGTTTGTGCATCATCACTTGCTTTTGGTGATGGGTTTTGTTTTTGACTTTGGTATGATCATTGGTTCTCATCATCACCATTTTTCTCTCTCTTGCATTATTTTTGCTCACTCTCTCCCCTCATTCTAGAGCATGGCCGGCCACTACTAGGGAAGGGGCTGTCCATTTATTTGGTGTGGGATTTTGATCTCTTTTGGCTTGCAAAAAATCCCCTTGCTCATCCAAAAAGGTTGCATCTCCTTCCCCACTTCCAAATGGCAACTTCTTATAACCCCATGAGACATAGAGTTCTACACTTAGCCTACAGCATTCTTGGACACGTCGGCTCGCCAACTTCGTGCCCGAGTTGCCTCGGTCCAGAGGTGTGAGCCCGTAAAAAGACCCGGCGATGTGGTGCCCTTTCCGACGAGGAGATGAAGACCGGAGATTCCGCGAGGAGATCGGGATAGAGGCCGAAGACCGAAAGACACAGATCGCTCATTATAGCTCTCTACCCTTTCTCTTGTATTCTAGTAGTTGGTTAATGGTCCGATCCGGGTTTATAGTCCGCGTTAGCGCCAGTTTCTAAGTAAAGAATGGTTTTTTTTTCCGCATTTTGGCCTCGGAAAGACGGCCGGGGCGCTGCCGTGGTCCTACAAATCGCTCGGTGGCGCTTGTCCTTGAGTGCTACCAATAGAGGCATGATGCCGACATTCGCGGGGGGCATCGAAGGCAGAGGTTAGATGCCGCGAGGGCTCGGCTGGTGGAAATATCCTCAGAGTACCACGAGTAGTGTTCTTTGCACCCTAGACCTCGATATGAAACGGCTCAGAGCGGTTACCCGCCCTGTCAGTCGCATGATCTCGACGTTGGTCTTGGGCGCGGTCATGTTGAGTATAGCGTCGATTTTTTCTGGGTTAGCCTCGATCCCACAGTGGGTGACCATGAAGCCGAGGAACTTTCCCCCGGTGACCCCGAATGCGCACTTGGCGGGGTTCATCTTCATCTTGAACTTGTGGAGTACTTCGAAGGCCTCGCCCAGGTCCTTGGTGTGGTCAGTCGACGAGACTGATTTAACGAGTATATCGTCGACGTAAACTTCTGTATTCCTGCCGATCTGTGGCTTGAACATGCGGCTGACCAACCGTTGGTACGTAGCCCCGGCGTTCTTGAGTCCGAAGGGCACCACCATGTAGCAGTATACCCCCGGTCCATTGTGAATGCGGTGAGATCTTCATCTGCCGGATTCATACGGATCTAATTATAGCCAGAGAAGGCATCCATTGTAACGCCTTGAAATTCGTTTATGATGTTTTCGCGTTAATTAGCAAGTGTGCTTGTTTTTCAGAAAAACAGATATCTTATTTTTTTCCTCTTGGCTAGTGATAATTTATGTTGTGAAGTGTTTATATAATTCTAGGGTTATTAATTATTTTGGTCGTGTTTACCCTAAGTGGGAATTTTTGTGTTAAGTGCACACATGCACACTTAGCATTTTGAGACTAGATGAGAAAATGTATCATGTTAACCCTTTTCATTTTCTAGTATGGTTGTATTTAATCCCCCACCCATTTTTTTATCAAGTAAAACCCTTTTTATAATTCAATTTTAAAAGGAAATGGAGGTATGTTGGGTAGGTGGGAAAATTTGACTTCTTGTTTGACATTTCCTTCTCTCTTCTCTCTCTTCTCCCCATTTCAGAATTTCTGCAGGATTCCAGCAAAAAACCCTAGCTTTTCTTCATCTTTTCTTCTCCTTTTCACTTCTCTTTGATCTCAACACAAAAACCCTACACAAAACAACCCTTTTTCATCACAAAACCTTGGGAAAAATGAGCTTTTGAGGTGTTTGGTGGTAAATCTGCACACTTGAGGCTAGGGCTGGAGATTTAGGTTTTTCTAAGGTCATTTGAAGGTATTAATCTCACTCCTAGCACCCTATTTCCATAACTTGTATGTTTGGTTCTAAAAATCTCATTTTTGTGCATGTTTTGTGCTATGTTAGGGGTTTTAGTGAGATTATGTTAAAATTGATATCTTCATGGCTTGATTAGCTTGGTGATGAGTTGTTAGTGTGAATTTAGACTTGGGTTTGTTTCAGATTTCAGAAAAATACCCTAAAGTATCATTTTAGTGCAAAAGTGTGATTTTTAACTTGAATTTGGGTTCTGTTGAATCTGCTGCTACCCGAGTTGCCTTAAATTAAAATTGTAATTACTGTAGTATGTTCATGGAGTATGAAGTGCACACACCAAACCCGGGAGCCCACCCCCCTACCCAGGCCGCCGGAAAAAGCTTTCTGGCTGCAAATAGCGTCCAGATGAGGGAATTGTGGGTTGGGGTTTGGGTGATAGGTGTCTGCTGCTATGTGGAGTATTTTGGTATATATATTTTTTATAATATCTTTTCTGTAACAAAATCTGGAGTTAAAAACCTATTTCTCGTATTTTAAATCTTCGCGACACCTTTGAGATGTGTGTGGGTTTGAGGTGTTCTGCGTATCGCGCCGCGTCGGGGTAGCTTCAGGCGCGTAATCCCACGTTTTAACGTACCGTGCACACGCGCGCTTGGTTTGCGACACGGGTTTCTAGTGTGACTTTAAATGTCGTGTTTTTGTACAGTTGAGCTTATGTGTGATATTCTGTGAAATTCTAGGTTCACAGGCGAGTGCGACGGACGCCGCGAAGAAGGGGAAACAAGTTGTCGGCTATACCTAGCGAGAGACTACGGTGAGTAGATTTAACATCAACGGGGATATCGCCCGCATGGCGTTATGCATCAAGGCTGATAGGACTGTAAGTCCACGTTGCCCACCCCGGTGCTTGCGGGGAGGCGGAAAACGGAATAAAAATCAAATTTTTATCAACTTAGGCAACATGGACTAGACAAAGAAGAATCTTTGCTAAACAAAAACAAGCTAAAGCTAACTAGAAACTAGCTAAGTGTTAGAAAGGTTATACCTAGGGCTTTATGTCCTTCTCTCCTTGCTCCTTGGAGTAGTGGAAAGAGGTCACCTTTGTCGTCTTCTCATGTCGAAGAAAGATCCACCCGAAATCCTCAACCTTTGGCTTCAACTCCAAGCTAGAAGTAACTAGGGTGCAAGAAGTGCTAGTCCTTGAACCCTAGATGAGAGTAGAGATTATCAAGAAGGGGTTTTTCTCAAGCTCAAGTGTTTCTCAACACATGAGAGGGGAGAGCTTGAGGGAGAGGAAGAACAAGAGAGAGAAAGTAAATGATAGAATGAGAGAATAATAACCATTCTCACATATATGTGCGAATTATTATAAATTGATAATTAGCTAGATAATTGTCATGGTTAATCAAGACATGACCATTATCATTTCATATTTAATGCTAATTGCAAGGATCAAAGAGCATCTTTTATATGGAATGATGATGGTCAACATGTCAACTAAGGTCAACAAGTCAAGATGGTCAAATGGTCAACAACCATAACCATGCACAATTATATTAAACTAATATCAATTAACCATAATACACACATAAGCATTAGGGTTAATAAAATGACAATAGTCATTAACCCTAATCAAAGTCCTCTCCCTCTGTCTCAAGCAACTGTGCATACGCACCCGTATTCGTGATCCGAGGAACACGAATACAATGAGAAAAACCAATCCCAAATCATATACTAGGATCCGGCTTAAACCAAAGCCCGCTAGTATAAGCTGTCCGGACAGCAAACGTGAACAAGTGCGCGGATGTGAACGAACCCTGTCGCAAAACCATGCGACCTCTACTCATTTTGCCTGAAGGCGAATAGCTCTCTGTGTGGGACTCTAAAGACTCGACACTACGCTGGCAGTGGGTTTAACCACAGAACGCAAGCAGCACTAGCTGTACGTAACGGTCCGCAGGTAGATGTCGATAAGAAGACTGACGAGGTGAACCCCATCTGAACTCCTACTGAGCCTGTATGTGACAGTCTCCGTACAGTCCAGTCTGTTCATCTGATACATCGCATGGCGGGTCTAGGGGGGTGGTGTACGTCAGTCCTCTAATAGCGGTACAAGTCGTGTCGGAGTGTAGCCCAGAACACCCTGAGATAACACTGGAAACCTACTAGTATATCTCGCTTGCCCTGGCCAGGGACTACTCGTGTAATGGCTCTCCTGGACACAGCGCGATGTCAACCCCCAATACCGGGAGAGACGAATCCTGTCTAACCGTCACTGCCTCCAAGTGCTTCGGGACTGCACCCAAAAACTACCTGTTTGCACGACTCCTTTGAGCCGTGGTAGGGTAGTAATCAAAGTGCAGTGGGAACACACTCGAGGCAAAGTGACAGTGTCAAGTCAGCGGACTAAGCTGTACTCATGTCACCTGGGAACTGATAACTGACGATAGGTATAATACCAACCAACAGTCCCCGATGAGTCCTGTCCAGTGTACTCGTAACCTAACGAGCACCCGCATACTATCTCAAGTACGACGTACTGACAGCTGTGGGACAGACCGTCTCCCACACTGGGATGAGAAGCGCATACGCTAGTCTACTCCGGAGTATCGATGCCCTGTCTCGATAGTCCAACGACTAGGGACCTGTATAAGGATGTGCTTATGGATAACCCAGCTCCCACGAGTGTAAGCGCCATCACAACGCTGGTAATCAAGCAATAATCCTAAGGGCTCTACTAATATGTATATCAGCGATATGCTAAAAGAAACACATGCACATATTAAAGCAGAGACAAACCAAGTAGCATACTACCATTTCGAGCAAGATTGTATATACAACTGTGAATATCCCAAGCTTCCATCAAGTAATATACAAACTAGTATGATACAGTTATGGCCTCTAGGGCATATACACTAATAATCTCCCACTTGCACTAAGGCCATGTACTGGCGTATCGAAGACCTATCATCTCGATCAGCCGCTCGAACTGAGTCTGGGGCAAGGCCTTGGTGAATGGATCTGCTGTGTTATCTTCTGAAGCAACCCTCCGAACCTCGATCTCCTGGCGATCCACGATCTCCCTGATCAGGTGATACCGCCTCAAGATGTGTCTGGATTTCTGATAGGACCTGGGTTCCTTCGCTAAATCTATAGCCCCGTTGTTGTCGCAATACAGAAGTATTGGGTCAATGTTCATATCAGATTTTTGCATTTCCATACCGCCCAATTTTTATCACATTGCATATCGGTAGGTACTGTAGGGTTCCTAGGCACTCTCAAGAGGTCTCACAAGGCATCAACCATGCCAATTTTAAATTTTACAAGTGCCGAGAAACTCTAATACGGATCGTTAACTAGAATTTTAGGCGAAACATTAAACTAGTTAACAACTTAACTAAGGATAAGAAGCTACAACCTTTGTAGATCCGGTTATCCTCTTGCTTAGCTCCACGTTGTCGTCCTCTCGCTGTCCAAGTCGGATCTCGGACTCTGACATCGGCTTCATCGGAGAAATGAGCGGACTAATCGTCGGGTACGATGCCGAAGATGATCTACGTCGAGGCTTCACAAGATCAAGCTCCGACTTCACCAAGTTGTGAAACTTGTGAAGAAAACACCCTATACTACTTGGCAAGAGGTAGAGGGTGAAGAAATAGGAGGTGGGTTCACTTTAGAATTGGATTTCTCACTTGTTTACTCAAGATGCCATTGATGGTGGAAAGCTTTTTCTTGAACTCAAGAAGAAGAAGAAGATGAAGATGATTATGATAAGTTATTAAAATGAAAAAGAAAATGAATACTTATAATAATGTAAACCATGGTTAGGTGTAGAGAATTGACTAAGGTTAGATGAACGGTTAGGGTTAAGCATGAAGACAAAATGGTCACTTTGGTCAAAGCTTCATGAAGCTTAAACAAGCTACAAGAATGAAAGCAACCATTTTGTTTTCTTTTGCCATTTCTTTTTTAATCCAAATTAAAAAGATAAAAGAATGAATAAATAAAAACCCTAACCATTTACTTAACCAAGGTTTAATTCTTTACACTTAACCAAATGAGCAAGTATCATCAAACATGATACAAACATGTGCACAAAAGTATATCACATATACAACTTGCACATTAAGTGAGAAAATCCAGTTAAAGTGAACCAATTCTAGTTAATGCAAAGTAATATATCAAATATATAATTATACATTAAATCATTAAATCAACACTTGATTTAACGATCCGGTCATATCGCATATAACCGACTAGTATCCTATGTATCGGCTTATCGAATCAATCCTTGATTCGATAGCTAGGTTATATCACATATAACCAATCGATACATTCATCGTGAGAATGGAATACGGTATCACATACACGCATTATTCTCGGTCCTGCACATATCTCATATGCGCTCCTATTTCGTTTCGCTTGAGCCAGGAAATCTCTGTGTAGGACTCTAAAGACTCGTCAATACGCCGGCAGCAGATGATGATCATATCAATCACCCACAAGCCGCAAGCGGTCTACTAAACATAACGGCCACCCGGGTATTGATCGATCAGATGATCGACGAGCTAGCCCGCTCTCACTCGTGTGAATCCAATCAGTAACACTTACCGTACAGTCCGGTCTGTTCATCTGGTATGTCGCATATCAAGTCTAGGGGTGGTAAACGTCAGACCCCAATAACCGATAAGTCGTGCCGATGCGAGTCTCATAACGGGTCGAGAAACTACTGGTAACACTTACCAGCAGATCTCTGATCAGCCCTGGCCAGGGACTTCCCTGTTACGGCCAATCGAGCACTGCGCAACATCAACCCCCAATACCGGGAGAGACGAAACCCCTCCTATCGCTCATTGCCTCCATGTAACTCGGGACTGTACCCAAAGACCACCGTTTTGCACGCCCTCATGGACGTGGTAAGGTGGAGATCAAAGTACAGCGGGAATCACACAAGACTCTATGACGATCTCGGGTCTACAGACTAACCTGTATAAGTGTCACCTGAGAACTGCCATTTGACGTGAGGTATAATACCATCTAGGAGTTCTCGGCGAGTCCGTCCAGTGTACCCAGTCTCCACTGAGCACCCGTATACGATCTCTGATGTCAAACACCAATGGATATGGGATCATCCATCGCCCATCTCATGGGTCGAGAAGCGTATACGCTAGTCTACACTGGTATATCGATGCCCCGTCTCGATACACCCACGACTAGGGACCTTGAAGGATGTACTTATGGACTACCATATCCCCACTAGTATGATCTGCATCATAGTCCAGGTAGTCAAGTACACATCCTAAGGGCTTTACCAACATGTAACTAAAAAACAGTTTAAAGAGACTAGTGTACATGTTAAGATAAAGAGCAACCAGATAGCATACTATCATATCGAGCAAGAAAGTCATCTCTATATATGTCCAAGCATCCAATATAATATACATCATCTGTACAATACTGGCCTCTAAGGCATACATACAACTAACAATCTCCCACTTGCACTAGGGCCAGCTCCTGTAGTATCGCATACCGAGCATCCCGAAGAGTCTCTCAAACTGTATCTGGGGAATGGCCTTCGTGAGTGGATCCGCCGTGTTATTATTCGTGTCAACCCTCCTGACCTCAATCTCCCGGCGATCAACTATCTCCCGGATCAGGTGATACCGCCTCAGAATATGCCTGGATCGCTGATGGGACCTGGGTTCCTTGGCCAAAGCCACTGCTCCATTGTTATCGCAATACAAAGGTATTGGATGCTCAATGGATGGAACCACTCCAAGTTCAGTAATGAACTTCTTTATCCAGACAGCCTCTTTAGCAGCATCGTTGGCAGCGATGTATTCAGCCTCCATCGTCGAGTCTGCCACGGTTTCCTGCTTGGAACTCTTCCAGCTAACCGCCCCTCCGTAAAGGGTAAAGACAAATCCCGACTGCGGCTTAGAGTCGTCCTTATCACTCTGGAAGCTCGAATCAGTAAAGGACTCCACTTGGAGTTCTCCGTTACCATACACCAAGAGCATCTCTTTAGTCCTTCGTAAGTACTTGAGAATGCTCTTCACAGCTGTCCAGTGACTCTCTCCAGGATCAGCTTGATTCCTGCTCACTACACTTAGTGAGTATGCTACATCGGGTCTGGTACACAGCATCGCATACATGATAGAGCCTACAGCCGAAGCATAGGGTATCCCTTGCATGCGAGCTCTCTCCAAATCAGTCTTGGGAGACATCTCTTTGAAGAGAGTGACTCCAGAGATCGTGGGCAAGTTCCCACGCTTGGATTCTTCCATACTAAACCTCTTTAGTATAGTGTCAATGTACCTGGATTGGGACAATCCCAAAATCCGTTTGGATCTATCTCTATAGATCCTAATTCCCAATATACAGGAGGCATCACCAAGATCTTTCATTGAGAATCTTTGAGATAAGAAGAGCTTGACCGATTGCAGCATAGGAATATCATTTCCTATCAAGAGTATGTCGTCCACGTACAATACGACGAAAACAACCTTACTCTCTTCCACCTTCTTGTAGATACAAGGTTCATCTGGGTTTTTGACGAAATCAAACTCTTTGATAACGACGTCAAAGCAGATGTTCCAACTCCGCGATGCTTGCTTTAATCCATAAATGGATTTAAGCAGCTTGCACACCTTCCCGCTGCTCCCACTGTCTACGAAGCCCCCTGGCTGAGTCATGTACACGCACTCTTCCAAATCACCATTTAGAAAGGCGGTCTTAACATCCATTTGCCAGATTTCGTAATCATGATATGCAGCGATGGCAAGCATGATCCGGGTGGATTTAAGCATAGCTACTGGAGAAAAGGTTTCATCATAGTCCACACCTGGTCTTTGACGAAAACCCTTTGCAACAAGTCTAGCTTTGAAAGTCTCCACTTTCCCATCTACACCAAGTTTTTTCTTGAAGATCCACTTGCTCCCAATGGGTTTTACCCCTTCAGGAGCAATTTCCAAAGTCCATACTTTGTTGGTGTACATGGATTCCATCTCGGATCGCATAGCATCCAGCCATTTCACTGAGTCCCGACTCTTGATGACCTGCTCGAAGCTAGTTGGGTCATCATCCTCCATGATGCAATCCTCACTGCCACCATCAATGAGAAAACCGTAGTATCTCTCAGGTGGACGAGAAACCCTACTAGATCGGCGGAGAGGCTGGGGTACGTCGGGCACCACTGAATCCTCTGGTTCTACTAAATCATTAGTTGCAGTTTGTGGGGCTGGAACCTCTTCCAGCTCTACCTATTTGCCATTAATTTCTTTTGCAAGAAATTCCCTTTCCAAAAAGGTGGCATGTTGAGCAACAAACACTCTTTGTTCCTCAGCTTGGTAGAAAAAATATCCTTAAGAATTCTTTGGATATCCCACAAACTTGCAAAGGACTGATCGTGCCTCGAGTTTGTCCGGATTTTGCTTTTTGACATAGGCCGGACAACCCCATATCTTAATTCGTTTAAAATATGGTCTCTTCCCACTCCATATCTCATATGGTGTGGTAGGTACAGATTTAGACGGAACCAGTTTCAATAGGTATATGGCTGTCTCAAGCGCATACCCCCAAAAGAAAATAGGTAACTCAGCAATGCTCATCATTGAACGCACCATATCTAATAGGGTGCGATTCCTTCGTTCCGATACACCGTTGTGCTGTGGTGTATAAAGAGGAGTAAGCTGAGAGAGAATCCCATTCTCTTTTAGATAATCCAGGAATTCAATGCTTAAGTATTCACCTCCTCGATCAGATCGAAGAATCTTAATACTTTTGCCCATTTGGTTCTCTACCTCGTGCTTATATTCTTTGAATTTCTCAAAAGCTTCAGACTTGTGTTTCAACAGGAACACATGCCCGTATCTAGAGAGATCGTCAGTGAATGTAATGAAGTAGGAAGAACCATTTCTGGCGTGTGTAGACATAAGGCCGCATACATCACTATGCACCAGTCCCAAGAGTTCTGTAACTCTTTCTCCGTGTCCCGTAAACGGAGTTTTGGTCATTTTTCGTTTGAGACATGAATGGCAAGTGTCATAAGATGATAATTCGAATGAATTCAAATATCCATTCTTATGCAACTTAGCTAGTCGTGTCTCATTGATATGGCCAAGTCTACAGTGCCACAAGAAGGATTCGTTCATTTCTAAGTTTTTCCTCTTGTGTGTGTTTTGTATATTGAGGACTGTATTTTGATTGAGAATGAATATGCCATTATGTAGCGAGCCTGATGCAATCAACTTTTGATCTAGGTGTAGGGTTCCTAGGCACACTATAGAGGTCTCACAAGGCATCAACCATGCCAATTTCAAATTTTATGAGTGCCGAGAAACCCTAATACGGATCGTCGACTAGAATTTTAGGCGAAACAGTAAACTAGTTAACAACTTAACTAAAGATAAGAAGCTACAACCTTTGTAGATCCGGTTATCCTCTTGCTTAGCTCCACGTAGTCGTCCTCTCGCTGTCCAAGTCGGATCTCGGACCCTAGCATCGGCTTCATCGGAGAAATGAGCGGAATAGTCGTCGGCTACGTTGCCGAAGATGATCTACGTCGAGGCTTCACAAGATCAAGCTCCGACTTCACCAAGTTGTGAAACTTGTGAAGAAAACACCCTATACTACTTGGCAAGAGGTGGAGGGTGAAGAAATAGGAGGTGGGTTCACTTTAGAATTGGATTTCTCACTTGTTTACTCAAGATGCCATTAATGGTGGCAAGCTTTTTCTTGAACTCAAGAAGAAGAAGAAGATGAAGATGATTATGATAAGTTATTAAAATGAAAAAGAAAATGAATACTTATCATAATATAAACCATGGTTAGGTGTAGAGAATTGACTAAGGTTAGATGAATGGTTAGGGTTAAGCATGAAGACAAAATGGTCACTTTGGTCAAAGCTTCATGAAGCTTCAACAAGCTTCAAGAATGAAAGCAACCATTTTGTTTTCTTTTGCCATTTCTTTTTTAATCCATTTAAAAAGATAAAAGAATGAATAAATAAAAACCCTAACCATTTACGTAACCAAGGTTTAATTCTTTACACTTAACCAAATAAGCAAGTATCATCAAACATGATACAAACATGTGCACAAAAGTATATCACATATACAACTTGCACATCAAGTGAGAAAATCCATTTAAAGTGAACCAATACTAGTTAATGCAAAGTAATATATCAAATATATAATTATACATTAAATCATTAAATCAACACTTGATTCAATGATCCGGTCATATCGCATATAACCGACTAGTATCCTATGTATCGGCTTATCGAATCAATCCTTGATTCGATATCTAGGTTATATCGCATATAACCAATCGATACATTCATCGCGAGAATGGAATACGGTATCACATACACGCATTATTGTCGGTCCTGCACATATCTCATATGCGCTCCTATTTCGTTTCGCTTGAGCCAGGAAACTTCTGTGTAGGACTCTAAAGACTCGTCAATACGCCGGTAGCAGATGATGATCATATCAAGCCGCAAGCGGTCTGCTAAACAAAACGGCCATCCGGGTATTGAGCGATCAGAAGATCACACTCCTGTGAATCCAACCAGTAACACTTACCGTACAGTCCGGTCTGTTCGTCTGATATGTCGCATATCAAGTCTAGGGGTGGTAAACGTCAGACCCCAGTAACCGATAAGTCATGCCGATATGAGGCTCATAACGGGTCGAGAAACTACTGGAAACACTTACCAGCAGATCTCTGATCAGCCCTGGCCAGGGACTTCCCTGTTACGGCCAATCGAGCACTGCGCAACATCAACCCCCAATACCGGGAGAGACGAAACCCCTCCTATCGCTCATTGCCTCCATGTGACTCAGGGCTGTACCCAAAGACCACCGTTTTGCACGCCCTCATGGACGTGGTAAGGTGGAGTTCAAAGCACAGTGGGAATCACACAAGACTCTATGACGATCTCGGGTCTGCAGACTAACCTGCACAAATGTCACCTGAGAACTGCCATCTAACGTGAGGTATAATACCATCTGGAAGTTCTCGGCGAGTCCGTCCAGTGTACCCAGTCTCCACTGAGCACCCGTATACCATCTCTGATGTCAAACACCAATGGATATGGGATCATCCATCGCCCATCTCATGGGTCGAGAGGCGTATACGCTAGTCTACACTGGTATATCGATGCCCCGTCTCGATACACCCACGACTAGGGACCTTGAAGGATGTACTTATGGACTACCATGTCCCCACTAGTATGATATGCATCATAGTCCAGGTAGTCAAGTACACATCCTAAGGGCTTTATCAACATGTAACTATAAGACAGTTTAAAGAGACTAGTATACATGTTAAGATAAAGAGCAACCAGATAGCATACTATCATATTGAGCAAGAAAGCCATCAATATATATGTCCAAGCATCCAATATAATATACATCATCTGTACAATACTGGCCTCTAGGGCATACATACAACTAACAATCTCCCACTTGCACTAGGGCCAGCTGCTGTAGTATCGCATACCGAGCATCCCGAAGAGTCTCTCAAACTGTATCTGGGGAATAGCCTTCGTGAGTGGATCCGCCGTGTTGTTCTTCGTGTCAACCCTCCTGACCTCGATCTCCCGGCGATCAACTATCTCCCGGATCAGGTGATACCGCCTCAGAATATGCCTGGATCGCTGATGGGACCTGGGTTCCTTGGCCAAAGCCACCGCTCCATTGTAATCGCAATACAAAGGTATTGGATGCTCAATGGATGGAGCCACTCCAAGTTCGGTAATGAACTTCTTGATCCAGACAGCCTCTTTAGCAGCATCGTTGGCAGCGATGTATTCAGCCTCCATCGTTGAGTCTGCCACGGTTTCCTGCTTGGAATTCTTCTAGCTAACCGCCCCTCCGTAAAGGGTAAAGACAAATCCCGACTGCGACTTAGAGTCGTCCTTATCACTCTGGAAGCTCGAATCGGTAAAGGACTCCACTTGGAGTTCTCCGTTACCATACACCAAGAGCATCTCTTTAGTCCTTCGCAAGTACTTAAGAATGCTCTTCACAGCTGTCCAGTGACTCTCTCCAGGATCAGCTTGATACCTGCTCACTACACTTAGTGAGTATGCTACATCGGGTCTGGTACATAGCATCGCATACATGATAGAGCCTACAACCGAAGCATAGGGTATCCCTTGCATGCAAGCTCTCTCCAAATCAGTCTTGGGAGACATCTCTTTGTAGAGAGTGACTCCAGAGATCGTGGGCAAGTTCCCACGCTTGGATTCTTCCATACTAAATCTCTTTAGTATGGTGTCAATGTACCTGGATTTGGACAATCCCAATATCCTTTTGGATCTATCTCTATAGATCCTAATTCCCAATATGCAGGAGGCATCACCAAGATCTTTCATTGAGAATCTTTGTGATAAGAAGAGCTTGACCGATTGCAGCATAGGAATATCATTTCCTATCAAGAGTATGTCGTCCACGTACAATACGAGGAAGACAACCTTACTCTCTGCCACCTTCTTGTAAATACAAGGTTCATCTGGATTTTTGACAAAATCAAACTCTTTGATAACGACGTCAAAGAAGATGTTCCAACTCCGCGATGCTTGCTTTAATCCATAAATGGATTTAAGCAGCTTGCACACCTTCCCGCTGCTCCCACTGTCTACAAAGCCCTCTGGCTGAGTCATGTACACGCACTCTTCTAAATCACCATTTAGAAAGGCGGTCTTAACATCCATTTGCCAGATTTCGTAGTCATGATACGCAGCGAAGGCAAGCATGATTCGGATGGATTTAAGCATGGCCACTGGAGAAAAGGTTTCGTCATAGTCCACACCTGGTCTTTGACGAAAACCTTTTGCAACAAGTCTAGCTTTGAAAGTCTCCACTTTCCTATCTACACCATGTTTCTTCTTGAAGATCCACTTGCTCCCAATGGGTTTTACCCCTTCAGGAGCAACTTCCAAAGTCCATACTTTGTTGGTGTACATGGATTCCATCTCGGACAGCTTAGTATCCAGCCATTTCACTGAGTCCCTACTCGTGATGGCCTGCTCGAAGCTAGTTGGGTCATCATCCTCCATGATGCAATCCTCGCTCCCACCATCCATGAGAAAACCGTAGTATCTCTCAGGTGGGTGAGGAACCCTACTAGATCGGCGGAGAGGCTAAGGTTCGTCGGGAGCTACTGAATGCTCTGGTTCCACTAAATCTTCTGTTGTGTTTTGTTCAGCTGAAACCTCTTCCAGTTCTACCTCAGAGCCACTAATTTCTTTTGCAAGAAATTCCTTTTCTAAAAAGGTGGCATGTTGAGCAACAAATACTCTTTGTTCCTCACTGTGGTAGAAGATATACCCTCGCGAATGTTTGGGATATCCAACAAATTTACACAAAACAGATCTTGCCTCAAGTTTGTCCGGTTTTTGTCTTTTGACATAGGCCGGGCAACCCCATATCTTTATAAAATTAAGATACGGTCTCTTCCCTTCCCATATCTCATATGGTGTGGTAGGCACAGATTTGGTGGGAACCCTGTTCAGTAGGTATGCTGCTGTTTCCAGTGCATATCCCTAGAAGGAAACAGGTAACTCAGCTACACTCATCATAGAGCGCACCATATCTAATAGGGTGCGGTTCCTCCGTTCTAATACACCGTTGTGCTGTGGTGTATATGGAGGAGTTAGCTGAGAGAGAATCCCATTCTCTTTTAGGAAGTCCAGGAATTCAATGCTCAAGTATTCTCCTCCTCGATCAGATTGTAGGATTTTAATACTTTTTCCGGTTTGGTTCTCAACTTCTTGTTTATATTCTCTAAATTTCTCAAAAGCTTCTGATTTGTCTTTCATCAGGAACACATACCCGAACCTAGAGAGATCGTCAGTGAATGTAATGAAGTACGAAGAACCATCCCTGACATGTGTAGACATGGGACCGCATACATCACTATGTATAAGTCCCAAGAATTCGGTAACTCTTTCTCCGTGTCCCGTAAACGGAGTTTTGGTCATCTTGCCTTTGAGACATGACTGGCAAGTGTCATAAGATGAAAATTCAAACGGATTTAAATATCCATCCTTATGCAACTTAGCCAGTCGTGTCGCATTGATGTGACCCAGTCTACAATTCCACAAGAAGGATTCGTTCAGTTCTGAACTCTTCCTCTTGTGTGTGTTTGTTATGCTCAAAACTGTTGATTGATTTAGAACATAAATGCCATTGCACAACGTGCCTGATCCAACCAACTTTTGGTTACGGAAAATGTTCATAACATTGTCCTGTAATACAAAATTATATCCCTCTTTACTCAACAAAGAAACCGATATAATGTTGCATATCAGGTTCGGCATGTAAAAGCATTCGTTCAGAACCAATGTATTACCAGTTGGTAATACAAGGTGATATTCCCCGACAGTCTTAGCTGCAACAATTGCACCATTTCCAATTCTTATGTCTTTATCACCTTCTCCAAGTTCTCTACCTTTCCTTAGCCCATGTAACTGATTACATATATGGGATCCTGACCCGGTATCTAATACCCAGGACGTAGAGCAAATGGAGAAACAGTTCTCTGTAACGAACACACCCGAAGAAAATGCATCAACATGTACTTTCTTCAATCGGGTGGCATGGGAATCCTGGTATTCCCCTATGTCCTGTTCATTCCTATAACTCTTATAAGAAAGAACGGAACCAACGTTCCCCAGCACAGTATAACATGCGGGTTCAGTCAATACATTCATATTATTATCTTTATTAGGGCATGACATGGTCGCTACCTGGAGAGAGAGAGAAGAAAACACTTTAGCGTATGCTCTTGCAAGATCAGATTGGTTATTATCTTATCTAATCAGTATGGCTCCCACTGGTTTTTATCAAATCTTCCTTCAAACCCTAAAAGGAAAGACTAGCCGGGATTAATTACACCCTACAACTTCGTCGATCTTTCAGCCAGGCCAGTGTCGGTACTTTGAGGGAGGTCCCCCGTGCTTTCGCACGAACCTAATTAATGTAAACATCGTTTTCCTAGAGGCGTAACCTCGTTAACACCTTTCTAGACACCTACTTGATCGGCTAATTGTAATGTGTAAAACTCTCCCAGGAGTAACTCTTACTCGCAGTGGGTATCGGGATCCAACTATCTCATAGAAGGTATGCAATCTCATTGCAAATTTCAACACTCGAAATTCCCGATAATATTTTGCCCCAAGCATCCTATGACCTTGACGGAGGTCAACAAACCACAGGGTGCAAGTCAAGTTCAACCCGTCATTTCTTGATTGAATCAAACCCGCCCGCACGACCCTTGACGGAGGTCAACAAGGTCGTACGACTACCCTAATCCAATCTGCATCATATGCATAAGCAGGTAAATACTAGTTAGCTACCGCACACTACGCCTTGACGGAGGTCAACAAACGTAGCACGAATACTAAGTAGGATTTATCTGAAATGACGGAGGGCTACGTCAGGTTTTTCTGAAAACCTATTGCGTAATGAACTTGATATCGTTGTAGAATCAGATGAAGTTTTTGAAAATGGAGTGATTTTGAGGCTTTTCTAGTTTTCCTAAAGGGGTCACTCCCGGTGAAGGGGTCGTCGGCCATTTCCTCGTCGAATGGGGTGTGGGATATATCATATATATCACTGTGCAAAGCAGAAACTATAGAAGCAATCAAAAGTCAAACCGAGTGTGTAGCATCTGCCAGTTATTGCTAAAGGAGTCACTCCCGGTGAAGGGATCTCGGTCCTTTCCTCATCGAATAAGGTGCAGGGTATATCATATACACCGCTATGCAAAGCAAGAACTGTAGCTACCTGTTTTTGTTTAAAATTTGATTCTACAACATCTTAGGTTTCTTTTCTTTCATTAATCACATTAATGAGGTCCCATCATTTAAGTACCTAAACATCACAGATAAATACGACGTACACTTATGCCATCCGCATTCGCCTCGATGTCCTCTCGTGCACCGTTAGGTTAGGTAACTAACGACAGAGCAGGGCAGGGCTAGTGCGGGTGCAAAACATAAGTAACGTCTATATAATATATCATATATACTGTATAAAGTATCCATCACAGAACATCAAATGATCACATCACAGATATCGCAGCAGAAAATATCATATCAAATATTGGATATACTAGGACGTCCGTGTTTTCAATACGAGCCAGTATAAAACACGGATTCCACGGTCGTGATGAATAGCCAATCCCACACCCCTAGACCCCTACAAGAGCGGCAAGCAACCCTACCAATTCTAGGGTTAGGAGACCCGAACTCGACTCCTCGAGATGGTCTCCCACTGGACCCTAGAACTCGGTTACTTGTGCTCCCCTCCTTGGGTCTATCCTAATGCGGAAAAGTAAATAATATACAAAAGGTGACATCTTCCGCAACCTGGAAGTGCCCCAATTAAAAAGAATATTATATACAAGTTTTTACATGAATGAAAAAGAAAAACTCTCATCTCACATAAAAACCCCGGCTATTCAAACACGACGATCCAATATAACATATCCAGCAACACATAATCATCACATGTCATCAACGTAAGTAAGTATGCATACCCCAATTGTCGTTGACGTATAGCAACGAAACCGGCGATGTCTACATACTACACTTACGGTCACAGAAAATAGAGTGTAAAACTACAACAGTTAGAATCTGCAACCTTTTTAGACATCGCATGCCTAATCAAATGAAATACTTAGACATCACATGCCTAACAATTACAAACCCCACATTTTAGTCTCATTGTCGAAAACTCTTTTCAATATCAAGTGAGACTAAACCGCTAGATTTATAACATTCATTCAGTTATCTCATAACTGTGTGTGAATTCCAATTATTGTATCCCATTCCGGATAAATAGAAAATATTAAACTTTCCGATCGAACATTCGAACATCCAAGTTTTCCCGAAACCGTTCAACACATGAAATAAGTTCAAAGACATTCACGTCATGCCTCAGTACCAACGGTCCAGCCGTAGAAGGGTCAAGCCAACGCCTCACATGTGGTACGCCGTACTGCTCCAAACCCTAAGGTTCAAAGGGCAGTTCAAGACGGTCACATAATTGAGTTAAGGTTTGTTGTCTTCTAGAGGGACCATCGCGTTACTTGCACTACTTAGAACATCATTAAACTACGGAAAAGTCCAACAATTGGAAATTTCCGGGAAGGGGAAAGATTGGGTATTTAAATCCGGTCGAACTTTTTAACATATTCTAAAATTATCCGGAAAAACACATAGAAAAAGTTTAATAATCCGATCGAATCTACGAACTCCTAATACAACCCAGAAAACTCAACTCTTGAGTTCAGATTAAAAATTCCCAGGAAAACCAACACTGCAACATAGGAATTACTGTGCAAAATTGAACAACAGAGGAGACTATATGGCCGCAGAACCGCCGCATTAGGCATGCTAATGCCGCGGTTCCGCCGCGCTTCTATGGAATTAGGCTATCGAATTTCACAGTAACTCTTACAATCACCTGATGATTTTTCTGCATATTTTTAATATGGAAAAAACCCGGTTTTTGAAAAAAAGTCCAGAGAGCATTTTTGGATTTAGGGTTTCGGTTCGATCGGACTTCAAACTCCGTCTACGCATCGCCTAAGGCTCTAGCTAGGCTCTGATACCACTGTAGGGTTCTTAGGCACACTATAGAGGTCTCACAAGCCATCAACCAAGCCAATTTCAAATTTTATGAGTGCCGAGAAACCCTAATACGGATCGTCGACTAGAATTTTAGGCGAAACAGTAAACTAGTTAACAACTTAACTAAAGATAAGAAGCTACAACCTTTGTAGATCTGGTTATCCTCTTGCTTAGCTCCACGTAGTCATCCTCTCGATGTCCAAGTCGGATCTCGGACCCTAGCATCGGCTTCATCGGAGAAATGAGCGGAATAGTCGTCGGCTACGTTGTCGAAGATGATCTACGTCGAGGCTTCACAAGATCAAGCTCCGACTTCACCAAGTTGTGAAACTTGTGAAGAAAACACGCTATACTACTTGGCAAGAGGTAGAGGGTGAATAAATAGGAGGTGGGTTCACTTTAGAATTGGATTTCTCACTTGTTTACTCAAGATGCCATTAATGGTGGCAAGCTTTTTCTTGAACTCAAGAAGAAGAAGAAGATGAAGATGATTATGATAAGTTATTAAAATGAAAAAGAAAATGAATACTTATCATAATGTAAACCATGGTTAGGTGTAGAGAATTTACTAAGGTTAGATGAATGGTTAGGGTTAAGCATGAAGACAAAATGGTCATTTTGGTCAAAGCTTCATGAAGCTTCAACAAGCTTCAAGAATGAAAGCAACCATTTTGTTTTCTTTTGCCATTTCTTTTTTAATCCATTTAAAAAGATAAAAGAATGAATAAATAAAAACCCTAACCATTTACTTAACCAAGGTTTAATTCTTTACACTTAACCAAATGAGCAAGTATCATCAAACATGATACAAACATGTGCACAAAAGTATATCACATATACAACTTGCACATCAAGTGAGAAAATCCATTTAAAGTGAACCAATACTAGTTAATGAAAAGTAATATATCAAATATATAATTATACATTAAATCATTAAATCAACACTTGATTCAATGATCCGGTCATATCGCATATAACCGACTAGTATCCTATGTATCGGCTTATCGAATCAATCCTTGATTCGAAATCTAGGTTATATCGCATATAACCAATCGATACATTCATCGCGAGAATGGAATACGGTATCACATACACGCATTATTCTCGGTCCTGCACATATCTCATTTGCGCTCCTATTTCGTTTCGCTTGAGCCAGGAAACCTCTGTGTAGGACTCTAAAGACTCGTCAATACGCCGGTAGCAGATGATGATCATATCAAGCACCCACAAGCCGCAAGCGGTCTGCTAAACGTAATGGCCATCCGGGTATTGAGCGATCAGAAGATCAACGAGCTTGCCCGCTCACACTCCTGTGAATCCAACTAGTAACACTTACCGTACAGTCCGGTCTGTTCGTCTGATATGTCGCATATCAAGTCTAGGGGTGGTAAACGTCAGACCCCAGTAACCGATAAGTCGTGCCGATATGAGGCTCATAACGGGTCGAGAAACTACTGGTAACACTTACCAGCAGATCTCTGATCAGCCCTGGCCAGGGACTTCCCTGTTACGGCCAATCGAGCACCGCACAACATCAACCCCCAATACCGGGAGAGACGAAACCCCTCCTATCGCTCATGCCTCCATGTGACTCGGGACTGTACCCAAAGACCACCGTTTTGCATGCCCTCATGGACGTGGTAAGGTGGAGATCAAAGCACAGTGGGAATCACACAAGACTCTATGACGATCTCGGGTCTGCAGACTAACCTGCACGAGTGTCACCTGAGAACTGCCATCTGACGTGAGGTATAATACCATCTGGGAGTTCCCGGCGAGTCCGTCCAGTGTACCCAGTCTCCACTGAGCACCCGTATACCATCTCTGATGTCAAACACCAATGGATATGGGATCATCCATCGCCCATCTCATGGGTCGAGAGGCGTATACGCTAGTCTACACTGGTATATCGATGCCCCGTCTCGATACACCCACGACTAGGGACCTTGAAGGATGTACTTATGGACTACCATGTCCCCACTAGTATGATCTGCATCATAGTCCAGGTAGTCAAGTACACATCCTAAGGGTTTTATCAACATGTAACTATAAGACAGTTTAAAGAGACTAGTATACATGTTAAGATAAAGAGCAACCAGATAGCATACTATCATATTGAGCAAGAAAGTCATCTCTATATATGTCCAAGCATCCAATATAATATACATCATCTGTACAATACTGGCCTCTAGGGCATACATACAACTAACACTAGGAATATGTTCATAACTTTATCCTTTACTACAAAATTATATCCTTCTTTACTTAATAAAGAAACTGATATAATGTTGCACATCATGTTCGGTATATAATAGCACTCATTCAGGACTAGTGTATCAGCATTTGGTAATACCAGGTGATATATGCCAACTGCTTTGGCTGCAACATTTGCCCCATTCCCTACTTGAACGGAATGATCACCTTTTCCCAGTTCTCTACCTTTCCGTAGCCCATGTAACTGCTTACATATGTGGGATCCTGATCCGGTATCTAATTCCCAGGACGTAGGGTGAACTGAGAAACAGTTCTCAATAACAAACACACCCGAAGAAGGTGCATCATCATGCATGTAGGGTTGCTAGGCACGCGCACAAGGGTCTACGAGGCATCAACCATGCCTGATTTAAAAATTAGCCGTGCCGAACAACCCGAATACGGAACTTTAAACTAGAGATTAGGCGAAAACTAGCATGCTAAACACTTTAACACTAAGTGAGAGGGATTACAACCTTTGTAGATCCGGTCCTTCACTTCATATGCTCCGTGTTGTGGTCCCTTCACTGTGATCATCGGGATCCGGACTCTCGAGAAGTTCCACGAAGAGAAAGACGCAACCTTTGCTTCCGATCTTCGATACTAAGATGATCTACCTCGAAGTTTCTTTAACACAAGCTAACACTCATGAAATGATGTGAACACCCTCATCTAAATGGCAAGGGAAGATGAGGATGATGAAGTAGGATTTTTGCTCTATTTATTTATCTTTTTCTCACTATTATTCATCACTTGGAAAAATCAAGCAAGCATTTTTCCATGAAAGAAAATAAAGGAAGAAGATGGTTGAATAATCTTAATCACTTTGTGATGAATAGGAAAATGAGATATGATAGAATTATGCAACCATGGTTCACTTAACCATTGTAGAGAATAGACTAGGGTTAGGGTTTGGGTTTGGTTAAAGCATGAGTCATGAACAAATATCTTTTACAAAACAGAACAAATATCTTTTACACTCCACTAAATAAGTTGCATTATTTATCATATCATGTTACAATATTATATATCACATATACAATATTTATCGTAACAAAATAAAATAATACAATTAACATATATCGCATATATATCAATGTATTACCCGAGTGAGAAAAAGAATCTTTTAGTGAGCAAATATTAGTTAATGTAATTTAATATATCAAATATATTATTATACATTAAATTATCGAATCAACACTTGATCCGACAATCCGGCTATATCGCATATAACCGGCTAATATTTATCCGTACCGATTCATCGAATCAACACTTTATCCGATGACCCGGCTGATATCAAATATCGCGAGAATAGAATACGGTATCACATATCGCATTATCCTCGGTCCCGCACATATCACATATGTGCTCCTACTCCGTTTTGCCTGAGTCAAGAAACCTCTGTGTAGGACTCTAAAGAATCGTCAATACGCCGGCAGTAGGTGATGATCATATCAAACACCCACAAGCTGCAAGCGGTCAGCTAAACGTAACAGCTACCCAGGTATTGAGCGCTCAGAAGATCAACAAGCAAGCCTGTAACTTCTCCTGTGAATCCAAACAGTAACACTCCCGTACAGTCCGGTCTCGTCGTCTGATATGTTGCATATCTCGCCTAGGGGTGGTAAACGTCAGACCCCAGTAGCTCGATAAGTCGTGTCGATTTGAGGTCTATAACAGTTCGAGAAACTACTGATAACACTTACCAGTAAATCTCAGCAACCCTGGCCAGGGATTTCCGGTTATAGCCAATCGAACACAGCACAACATCAACTCCCTATACCGGGAGAGACGAATCCCCTCCTATCGCTCATTGCCTCCATGTGATTCGGGACTGTACCTAAAAGCTACCTTTTTGCACGCCCTCTTGGACGTGGTATGATGGAAATCAAAGCACAGTGGGAACTACACAAGACTCTATGACGATCTCGGGTCAACAGACTACTCTGTACCAGTGTCACCGGAGAACTGCCATCTGACGTATGGTATAATACCATCTGGGAGTTCTCGGCGAGTCCGTCCAGTGTACCCAGTCTCCACCGAGCACCCGTACACCATCCTTGATGTCAAACACCGATGGATATGGGATCATCCATCGCCCATCATATGGGTCAAGATGCGTATACGCTAGTCTACTCTGGTGTATCGATGCCCTGTCTCGATACACCCTCGACTAGGAACAGTTATAGGATGTACCCGTCGACTACCGTGGCCCCACTAGTATGATCTCATCATAGTCCCAGTAGTCGAGTACATATCCTAAGGGCTTTATCAACATGTAACATAGAGACAATCAAAGTACATGTTAAGATAAAGTACAACCAGATAGCATACTATCATGTCGAGCAAGAAAGTCCTCCCTATATATGTCCTAGCATCCACTACAATATACATCGTATGTACAGTAATGGCCTCTAGGGCATACATATAACTAACAATCTCCCACTTGCACTAGGGCCATCTGTTATGGTATCGCATACCCAACAATTTGCTGCGGTTGAAGTATCTCATACTCAACCATCCCATAAAAGTCTCTACTGGGAAAAAGGCCTTTGTGAGTGGATCCGCGCTGTTGTCCTCTGTGTCTACTCTCCTAACCTCGATCTCCCTGGAGATCAACCATCTCCATGATGAGGTGATACTGCCTAATAATTATATCTGGATTTCTGATGGGACGGTAGTTCCTTGGCCGAAGCCACAACTCCATTGTCACACAATGGTAGGAACGAAGTTCATCTTATGAACTTATATATTTATCCAGACTTCCTCTTTGGTAGTATCCTAGGTAACGATGCATCTTGCCTTTAATCGTCTAGTATGTCACAGTATCTAGCTTGGAACTCTTCCAACATACCGTCCCTCCACTGAGGGTATAGACAAGCCTGCGACTGACATTCAGTCGTCCTTATCACTCTGGAACCTTTCCAGTGATTCTCCCGAGGATCGATTGATACTATCTCACTACAACTAGTGAGTATCCTAACATCCAATTAGATCTATCTCTTAGATCCAAAAACCAGGATTTAGGAGGTATCACTTTGATCCTATATGGAGAATCCTTGTGATAAGCGGAGATTGACCGAGCGTAGCATAGGAAACTCCTTCCCTATCAAGAGTATGTCATCCACGTACTCTACGAGGATCACCACCATACTCTCTACTACCTTTTCGTATATACAAGGTTCATCTACCATTTTGATGAAGTCAAACTCTTTGACTACCACATCAAAACAGATGTTCCAACTCCGCGATGCCTGTTTTATCATATAAAACATCTTGCACACGTTTCCGCTGCTCCCACTGTCTACGAAGCCCTCTGGCTGTGTACTTATAGACGCTCTTTTCTAAAACATCATTTAGAAAAGCAGTCATGACACCCAACCACCAGATATCGTAGTCATGGTATGTAGCCGTGGCAAGTAGGATCTGGATGGACTTAAGCATAGCTTTGAAAGTCTCAACTTTTCCATGTACACCAAGTAATCTTCTCAAGATATACTTGCTCCTGATGGGGATTTAACCCTTCAGATAAAGCAACCAAAGTCCATACTTTGTTGGTGTATAAGGATTCCATCTCAGATCGATAAGCATCCAGCCATTCTTACAGAGTCGCACTCCTGATGGCCAGCTCGAAACTAGTTGGGTCATCATCTCATGATGCAATCCTCGCTCCCACTGTCATAGAGAAACCGAAGTATCTCTCAGGTGGGTGAGGAACCCTACTAGATCGGCGGAGAGGCTGAGGTTCGTTGGAAACTATTGAATCCTTTGGTTCTATCAAATCATCTGTTGCATTTTGTATAGCTGGAACATTTCCAGTTCTACATAACAGACCATGCCTCGAGCTTGTCCGGATTTTGCTTTTAGACATAGGCCGGACAACCCCAAATCTTAACAAACTTAAGATATGGGCTCTTCCCATTCCATATCGCATATGAAGTGGTAAGCAACTAATTTGATTTGAACCCTATTCAATAGGTATGCAGCTTCTCAAGTGCATAACTCCCAAAAGGAAATAGGAAATTCAGTAGTACTCATCATAGAGCACACCGTATCACATAGGGTGCTATTGCTCCGCCCCGATATACCATCATGCTATGGTGTATACGAAGGAGTAATGCTGAGAGAGAATCTCATTCTCCTTTAGAATAGTCTAGGAATTCCGTGCTCAAGTATTCTCCTTCTTGATCGCATCAAAGGACATAATACTTTTACCCGTATTTTCGGTTCTCTACTTCTAACTTATATTCTGTGAATATCTCAAAAGGTTCGGACTTGTGTTTCAGCAGGAACATATGTTTGAATCTTGAGAGATTATCAGAGAATGTAATGAAGTACAAAGAACCAATCTTGGCATATGTAGACAGGGGACTTTCATACATCAACATGTATCAATCCCAAGAGTTCATTAACTCTTTCTCTGTTTCCAATAAACAGAGCTGTGGTCATCTTATCTTTGTGACATGACCAGCAAGTTTCACAAGATGTAAATTCAAACAAATTTAAATATGCATCTTAATGTAACTTCAGCTGGTCGTGTCGCATTGATATGACCTAGTCTACAATACCTCAAGAAGGATTCGTTCATTTCTGAACTCTTCCTCTTGTGTGTGTTCCGTATACTAAGAACTGTAGTTTGATTTAGAACGTCAATGCTTTTAGATAACGTGCCTGAACCGATCAACTCTTGATATAGGAAATGTTCAAAACATTATCCAACAATACAAAATTATATATTTCTTTACTAATAAAGAGACTGATATGATTTTTTATATCAGGTTCGGTATCTAATAACATTTGTTCAGAATCAATGTATTCTAGTAATACAGGGTGACAGTGACCAACAGACTTGGCTGCAACACTTGCACCGTTTTCTGTCTCATGAAACCTTTCACCTGTTCTCAGTTCTTTACCTATCTGTAGCCCATGTAACAGATTATATATGCGGGATCCTGATCCGGTATCACATACCCAGGACGTAAAGGATACTGAGAAACAGTTCTCTGTAATGAACATACCCGAAGATGATGCATCAGCATGCACTTTCTTCGTTTGGGCGGCACGGGAAATCTGGTATTCCCCAATTTCCTGCTCTATCTTATAACAATTATAAGTTGGAGCGGGACCAACGTTCCCCAGCTCAGTATAACAAGTGGGTTCAGTCAATATATCCGTTTTATTATCTTGATTAAGGCGTAATATCGTCGCTATCTGGAGAGAGAGAGAAGAAAACACTCAGCGTATGCTCTTGCAAGATTAGATTGGTTATATAATATATCTAATCAGGATGTCTCCCACTGTTTTAGTCAAATCTTCCTTAAAACCCTAAAAGGAAAGACTAGCCGGGATTAATTACACGCTACAAGTTCGCCAATCTTTCAGCCAGGCCAGTGTCGGTACTTTGAGGGAGGTCCCCCGTGCTTTCGCACGAACCTAATTACAGTAAACCTCATTTTCCCAGAGGCGTAACCCCGTTAACACCTTTCTAGACACCTACTTGATCCGCTAATTGTAATGTGTAAAACTCTCCCAGGAGTAACTCTTACTCACAGCGGGTATTGGGATCCAACTATCTCATAGAAGGTATGCAATCTCATTGCAAATTTCAACACTTGAAATTCCCAATAATATTTTGCCCCTAGCGTCCTATGACCTTGACGAATGCCAAACCACCCATAGTCCGCTAGCCAAGTTCAACCCGTACATTTCTTGATTGAATTAAACCCACCCGCACGACCCTTGACGAATGCCAAACAACGCCGTACGAATACCCTAATCCAATCGCATCGTATGCTAGCAGATAAGCACTAGTTAGCTACCGTACACTACGCCTTGACGCATGCCAAACTACCGCAGCACGAATACTAACTAGTACTTATCTGAAATGACGGAGGGCTACGACAGGTTTTTAAGAAAACCCTTTGCGTAATGAACTTGATATCGTTGTAGAATCGAGTGATTTTAAATTGAGTGTTTTTTAGGCCTTTCTAGTTTTGCTAAAGGGGTCACTCCCGGTGAAGGGATCGTCGGCCCTTTCCTCATCGAATAAGGTGCAGGATATATCATATATACCGCTGTGCAAAGCAAGAACAATGGAAGCAATCAAAAGACAAACCGAGTTTGTAGCATCTGCCAGTTATTGCTAAAGGAGTCACTCCCGGTGAAGAGATCTCGGTCCTTTCCTTATCGAATAAGGTGCTGGATGTTCTACAAGGAACACCGCTATGCAAAGCAAGAACTGTAGCTACCAGTTTTTAAACAAGTTTCTACAACATCTTTGGTTTCTTTTATTTCATTAATCTCAGTAATGAAGTCCCATTTTAATTATGCTTCACAAGCATCTCTTTTGAAACGAAATCTGCAATATAACATATATCTCATATATATAATATATAAACATTCGTCTCAGGCAGTAATATGATCTCATCACAGAACATTGCAGCAGAAGAACATATATGAAATATTGGATATACTAGGACGTCCGTGTTTTCAATACGAGCCTGTATAAAACACGGATTCCACGGTCGCGATGAATAGCCAAACCCACATCCCTAGACCCCTACGAGAGCGGCAAGCAACACTGCCAATTCTAGGGTTAGGAGACCCGGTCTCGACTCCTCGAGATGGTCTCCCACTGGACCCTAGAACCCGGTTACTTGTGCTCCCCGCCTTGGGTCTACCTAATGCGGAAAAGTAAATAATATACAACGGTGACAACTTCCGCTACCTGGAAGTGCCCCAATAAAAGAATATTACATACAAATGAATTTTACATGAATGAAAAGGAAAAACTCTCATCTTACATAAAACCCCCGGCTATTCAAACGCGACGATCCAATACAACATATCACAGCAACACATAATATCTCATATCATCAACGTAAGCAAGTATGCGTATCCCGATTGTCGTTGATGTATAGCAACGAAGCCGGCGATACACCACATACTACGGTTACGGTCACAGAAAAGAAAGTGTAAAACTACAACAGTTGGAATCCGCAATCTCCTTAGACATCGCATGCCTAACCAAATGAATTCCTTAGACATCGCATGCCTAACAATTATAAACCCCGCATTTTAGTCTCATTATCGAAAACTCTTTTCAATGTCAAGTCGGGCAATTCAACAAGATTCCCGACGTCCTGATCGAATGCTCGTCGCAAACTTAATTACCCGGCGAGTATCCGCGTACGCTACGTGATTGCGACGGACTTTTGATCGCATCAAAATTCCGTGGCAACCGATCATCTGAGACTAAACTGCTATGTTTATAATATTCAAATCAGTTATCTCATAACTACCTGTGGATTCCAATTATTGTATCACATTCCAGATAAATAGAAAAAGTTAAACTTTCCGATCGAATTGTCAAGTACCCAAGATTTCCTCAATATATTTCAACACTTGAAAACAGTTTAAAAACATCCATTACATGCCACAGTACCAATGGTCCAGCCGTAGAAGGGTCAAGCCAACGCCTCACATGTGGCACGCCGTACTGCCCCAAACCCTAAGGTTCAAAGGGCAGTTCAAGACGGTCACATAATCGAGTTAAGGTTTGTTGTCTTCTAGAGGGTCCACCGAGTTACTTGCACGACTTAGAACGTTCTTAAACACGAGGAAAAATCCAACTTTTGAAAAAATTTCCGACAGAGGAAAAAGTGAGTTATTGATATCCGTTCGAACTTTTTAACAGTTTCTATAAGATGTCCGGAAAGCCACATAGACAATATCTAATACTCCGATCGAAACATCGAATCCCCAAAACAACTCTAGAAAACTCAACTGTAGAATAAAAATTAAAACATTCCAGAGAACTCAGCACTGTGTAATTGGAATTACTGTGCCAAATAGGAGGGGTGACGTCATCAAGTTACCGCGGAACCGCCGCAGAAGCCAGGCTTCTGCCGCGGTTCCGCCGCACTTTTGACGAATTACCCCCTCGAATTTCACAGTAATTCTAATTAGACCCTGCTGAATTTTTTAGAAACTTTTAATTGACAAAAATCCAAATTTTCAGAAAATTTCCAGAGAGCATTTTGGAGTCGGGGTTCCGGGTTCGGTCGGACTTTAAACTTCGTCTGGACTTCGCCTAAAGCTCTAGCTTGGCTCTGATACCACTGTAGGGTTGCTAGGCACGCGCACAAGGGTCTACGAGGCATCAACCATGCCCGATTTAAAAATTAGCCGTGCCGAACAACCCGAATACGGAACTTTAAACTAGAGATTAGGCGAAAACTAGCATGCTAAACACTTTAACACTAAGTGAGAGGGATTACAACCTTTGTAGATCCGGTCCTTCACTTCATATGCTCCGTGTTGTGGTCCCTTCGCTGCGATCATCGGGATCCGGACTCTCGAGAGGTTCCACGAAGAGAAAGACGCAACCTTTGCTTCCGATCTTCGATACTAAGATGATCTACCTCGAAGTTTCTTTAACACAAGCTAATGTTGGAGATAGTGCCCTCATAGTCAATTATTGGATCGCAGGTACGTGATTGCAATGATTACGGAGGACCTATCCCAGTAGGACAGTCTTACTTGAAATGATAGTATGCTATCTGGTTTGCCTTCATCAGTCGTGTTCTTGTTCAGGTGACTGATTGCATGTTACACTTTGATAGAGCCCTTAGGATCTTGCTTTACTACCAACAGTATGATGGCGATCATATACGTGAGAGTTGGGTAGTTTATATGCATATCCTTAATTGTGGTCCCTAGTCGTGGGAGTTTCGAGACAGGGCATCGATACTCCGGAGTAGACTAGTGTGTACAGTCGAGACCCCGACGAGGGGCGGTGGCCGGTCTCACAAGCCACTGGTGTCAGTTGGATCACCTAAGATGTATACAGGTGCTCATTGGGTTATGAGTACACCGGACAGGACTCGCCGGGAATCTGCTAGTTAGTACTATACCTATCGTCAGATAGCAGTTCCCTGGTGACATGTGTACAGGTTAGTTCATCGACCTGAGGTCGTCATTTGTCTCGTGTGAGTTCCCACTGTGCTTTGATTTCTACCCTACCACGGCTCAAAGGAGTCGTGCAAACAGGTAGCTTTTGGGTACAGTCCCGAGCCATATGGAGGTACGTGAGCGGATCGGCAGGGGATTCGTCTCTCCCGGTATTGGGGGCGAGATCGTGCTGTGTCTAGGAGAGCCATTACGCAAAGCCCTCGGCCGAGGCAGGAGATTTACTGGTAGGTATTCCAGTAGTATCTCAGGGCGTTCTGGGCTACACTCCGACACGACTTATACTGCTAATGGGGGTCTGACGTTACTAGCCCCCTAGGCGGATATGCGATACTCATTGACGAACGGACCGGACTGTATATACATTGTCACTGTTAGGCTCAGTAGGGTTTTCGGAGGAGTTCGCTCATCGGTCTCCCTTGAGTTCGCTCCTCGGCCACCCTTGAGGTCAGTCCATGGGCAGCCGTTACGCATAGCTAGTGCCGCTGACGGTTTGTGGTTAAACCCACTGCCAGGGTACTGACGAGTCATTAGAGTCCCCCACAGACAGTTTCCCAAGTTCGGGCGAAACGTTGTAGAGGCCGTATAATTTATGGCAGGGTTCGGAAAATGCACGTGCGTTTACGCACGTGTCAGTTTTCGGGCAGATGATACTGGTCGGCTTTGGTTTAAGCCGGATCCGAGTATTATATTGAGTAGGTATAATATCTTTGTCTCAGTTGCATTTGTATTCGGTCGTAATACAAATGCGGGTATATTTATACAGTTTCGGGGTTGTCCTGAAATTCGTTTCAGGATCACTGTTGGAAGTTGCCAGTTTCCAGTTTTCTATCAGCCGTCTTTTAACATTCGGTTAAAGACGGATTTGTCTTTTCTTGAGATGAGTGTGGATTCTTCTAGAAGGTTCTAGATGAGGTGACTAGGATTAAATGGTGTTAAGTTTTCATTGGTTGCATTTAATGGTTCATTAATGCTTGATGAGGTGTTATTAGTGATTCATGCTTTGTTATTAATGGTTTTGGATTGCTTAAGATATTTTTGAAGTGAGAAGCATTCTCTTGTGGTCACCCCCCTCTCCTACGGTCACCTCCCTCTTGCTATATATGGCTTGCCCTCTCTCTCTCCTCATTCTAACTCTCACTTGATGTTTCATTTCGGTTAGAAAAGATTATGATAGCATTCGGGGTGTATGGAATTTTACAGTTCATTTCATTCCATCACCCGATTTCCACGGCAACTTCATTAACCGATCGTCCACGGATTTGGACGAAGTGAGACAAAGTCATCTACTCATTCTCTACATCAATCTTGGTCGTCTCTTTTAGCAAACTTGACGATCGAGTTGCCTCGAGTCAGAGGCGGGAGCCCGTTTAAAGAACCGATCATGTGGTGCCACTTCGACGAGGAGATCGGAGATCGACGAGATCTGAGTAGCCGCAACGGAGCGTGGGATGATGGTTGAAGAACGAAGGACTCGGATCGTTCGGTATAACATTCCTACACTCTTTACAGTTTGTTAGTTTAGCAATAATGGCAGATCCGGGTTAAAGTATACGATAGCGCCAGTTTAAAAGTTTTTGTTCCGCATTTGGCGTCTGTAGACGGCCGGGGCGCTAGCGTAGACTTACAGTGGTATCAGAGCCTTACCATTTTGCTATACTAACTTGTGCTAACGCGTTTAAAACATCGATCCGACCGGAAAACTAAAAACTGCAAAATCCATGCCCGACAGTTTCTGTTAATTTTAAACGGTCTCAAAATTTATTTCTGGATGTCTTAAAAATCTGTGCAGGGAATTATAAGAGCCACGACAAAATTTGGGGTCGTGATCCCTCCAAGCTGCCGCGGAAGGGCGGCCAAACCCATGGTTTGGCCGCGCAACCACGGCCACGTGGGGAGCACGTGCTCCCAAATTTTGTCAGTTGGTTCTCTGTGGGATTTTGGGGTTTTTGGTATATAAAGTTTTGGCCCAGATTTTGTTACTGTTCACCAGTAAGCAGTGGGGCCCACTTTTTTGATATTTGGTCTTTGGTCGATCGAAATTTAGACACGTTAGTTTACAGTGCTTACATTATATCTCCGACCGGGAATGTCATTTGATCGGTAAACCGCGTCTGATTGCTATAGTTCTTTTGGACGGGTTTGCGAACGTGACTTTCGCGTTGATGTTCTGTGTTGTACTGTGATGTTCCGGATTTGTCGTGGTGGATAGCAGTGTGCAATGGTAGTACAGTTTGTGTTTATTTGTACATTTGTTATTGCGGGACGAGCGTCCAACTTGTGGACAGCCGTCACTGCCTGTTGTATAATATTCTTTTTGGGGCACGACCAGGTTGCGGTCGATGTACCTATTGTACTATTTTTCATTACTGTACTAGGTTTTGCCCCGCGACGGAGTGCACGGATAGCCGGGTTCGAGAAAGCAACGGGTCCGCATCTCATGGCTTTGAGAGGCAGAGGGGCCCCACTTCAGAATTGGCAGACTATTCGCCGTACTCGTAGGGGGTACAGGTTGACCCAAGGAGGGGTGCTCAATTTACCGGATTCCGTGAAGTGCCGGGTGTTCCATTCACTATGCTGTGGGGACTGCCTCGCTTCAGGTTTTGGCGGGTAACTTGCCGCACCCGTAGGGGTCTAGGTTTCATTGCACAGGCTATCCACACGACAGGGGAACGTCGAGTTTCAGCAGCGGCTCTGTGAAACTCGGGGATCCCAAATATCTGTATTGTTCTGTGATGCTTATTACTTTTCTGTAATGTTGCATATTATCACGCCTGGAGCGATTATTGTATATTGGTTTATATACTATTAGATGTTGTATATGTTTTACACCCGCGCTAGTCCAGCCCCCGCTCTGTCGTTAGTTAAGTAACCTAACGGGTGATGACGGGACCCAGTGACGAATGCGGATGGCATATACGTACATTTTATTTTCGTTCTTTTCTGGTGTGATTGATTGATGGGACTGCGTTGATTCTGATCAATGCAAAGTATAACAAACCTGTTTGAGTTGTTGGAAAAAATTTAAAAAGTGTTGTTGCAAAGACGTTTTTCTTTTGTTATGCATAGCGGTATCCAGTGGAATATCCTTCACCTCATTCGATGGGGCAAGGGCTGATATCCCTTCACCGGGACTGACCCCTTGGGCAGAAGTTTGCGTCAGCGTAATAACTTCACTATAGCCGATTACAAGTTGCTTTGCATAGCGGTATTCAGTGGAATATCCTGCACCTCATTCCACAAGGAAAGAGCCGAGATCCCTTTACCGGGAGTGACCTCTTTAGTAAAAGGTTTTCGCCACTATATTTTAAAAAAGCTATCAGGTTCCTTCAGCGATATCAAGTTCACTACGCTAAAGGTTTTTCGCCAAAAACCAGCCGTAGCCCTCCGTCACTTCTTTTGGGTATTCAGTAGTATTCAAGCTATGCATTTTAGCCAAAGTTAAGGCATAGTGTTTGGTAGCTGCTAGGTATTCAATTGTTGCATAGATAGATGAGTTAGTTTGGGACAGTCGTTCTGCCGATTGGCCAAAGTCAGGGGCATGTGCGGGTGGGTTCAAATTGACAAGATAGTGATGGGTAGAACTTGGCATGTGACTTATGACATTTTGACCAAAGCCAAGGTTATAAGAGCATGGGGCAAAAACTATATCAGGAGTTTCTAAAGAAACTGAAACTTGCCGAGTATGCGCATACCTTCTGGAGTATGAGTAACGTGGATGCATTCCATCACGTTATCATGCGATGAGAGTTGGATCCTGATTCCCACTGATGAGTTGGTTTACTCTTCGGGTGATCCCGATTGATTCTTCTTTAGGTTTGGAGGAGAATTTGACAGGACAGTGGGAGGTTTCCGGATTAGATAAAGTGATGACCATTCTGATCTAGGTTAGAGTGCACGCAGAGTGTTTCTTTTCTCTCTCTCTCTTTGGCAGCGACCTTTGACCGACCCTAGACTATGACTCAATGACCAGGTTGACCGAACCTTCTTAAAATACTGGCTTTTGGATTGTCTGAGTTGCATAAGTCATTGCCACTCCTTCTTTTACCCTTTGAGTTTCTCAGAACACCCGTATTACTACGGATATCCACTTCCATTGGATAGATCCATCGTATGGTTATATACGAACTCGAAGGGACTTCTTCGGGGATGGATCCAGGTTCAGGAGAAATAGAATTGGTTTATTCAGTTGTCTTTTATTATCACCTTCTCTCAGGTTGCGAGAGCTCCTTGGTTTAGGAGAGTACACCTATTACGCTTATTGGATAGTCTTATTCCAAACCATAGGCTGGTGCCGAAAGGTAGGGAATGAAGAAAACCAATTAGCCTAAGTAAGGTGTGCAGAAGGTAATATGTAAAGACAAAATAAAGGGATTAGAAAGAGGGCAAAGTAAATTGCGACTGATATCATTCACGACCAAAACCGCGTACTTCATCGCCGCTCCTATTTCATCTTTAAAAGAATAAGGTGTTATTCAGTTGTCTTTTATCGTCACCTTCTCTCGAGTTGCGAGTACTCCTTAGTTTAGGAGGGTACACCTATTATACTTACTGGATAGTCTTCTTCCAAACCATAGGCTGGTGCCGAACGGTAGGGAAGGAAGAAAACCAGTTAGCCTAACGATGGTGTACAGAAGCTAACGACTAAAGACAAATAAAGGGATTTGGAGAGATGGCAATAAAATATACGGTTGAAGTCATGAATTGGATTATGGAAGAGGCATTGCTATGAATACCAGGATACCCCTACGAAACATTTTCATGTTTCAGTGCATCGTTAAAGAAAAACTGTTTTCCCGATTAGACACTTACTCCAAGGGTATGTATTTACCAGGTTTCATTCTCATATCTGTATGGTTTTACAGATGATGAGTGGGAGTAAGATATTGGGAATTAGGTGATTATCCTCATTATATCGGAATTCGTTGTAATTAGGTGATATCTGAGGAAATCGCCAGGGTACAGTTTTCAACCTACAACGCACAGGTTTTGAGTTGTTTAACTCAGCGGACTTCTACAGAGTATTGTATGTTGTCCAAGTGTCCTTCAGGACAAAGGGGTAGGTCCTCGTACTATGTTCTATTTACTTATAACTTCTCTAGTATTTAGACGAGTGTTTCGTAGAAATACAAGGTCTATGTTTTGAGAAGTTGTGGGTATAAGAATAAAGTAGAGAACCAGGTATCACAAGTATCGGGATTCTTTAAAGAGATCGAAGATGTAGATTCTTGTGATTAGTATTCAGATGATAGTGATGGTTTTGAGAAACGTGTTTCTCTTTCAGGTTACTCATAATTGGATGGATTCCTAAGTTGAGTAATGCTGATTAACCTCTTTCCATTAAGTTGATATGCACCGGAGACAGCTGCATGGATTGAATCTTGGTTCCAATTAAATAAGTGCCAAAGTTTCTATATTAGATATAGAATAGTTCGTACCTTAAAAGAAATTAAGGTACGGGGAGTTGTCCAGCTTATGATTAAAACCAGACACTGGATAACTCAGGGCACGTTTCTGTAATGGCTGTTTGTGGGTTGACCCTGGCTATGACGAGGGTTGATATTCTACCATTTAGAAGATCAATAGTGATATTGTTCTTGACTCGCCACAGTTTTAGTAAAAATGGATCTTTTTCAGAAAACAGTAGTGGGAGTATGGTAGAACTGGAAGTGATTCCAGAACCGCGAACGATTACGGAAAAATTTAATAGGACCTATACATTCAATCAGGTTTGACATTCCAATAGCCACTCCGCAGGTATGGTAGGTAACCTCAGACACCCGAGAGGTACTTCGGTAGGCTCAAGGACGGTGATAGGGAGGTTCTTATCTACCCAGACTTGACACTACTGTTGTTCCAGGCTATGAGACCCGGTAGGAGGGTTGTCGTAGTCAGTGGGAGCAGCAGAAGCATAGTGGGCAAGTAGCTTATGTCTATTTATAGACTTGAGCAGTTATAGCGGAGATAGATCATCTAATTTTGATGTGACAGTCATGGGTTTGACTTCAATCAGAATAGGGGATGGATCAGTTAAGAAGGTAGTAGGGTGTGATGTCATGGTATCTGGATGACATACACAGAGTGGGAAGTAAAATTCCTATACTACGATCGGTTGTACCGTGGTCGTCACACAGTTGTTTCTCCAGACAGGATATGGATATAATATTTGACATTCTGGTCTCTAGATCTATGGTTTTAGATCTGGATTTGGGTAGTTTCCCAATATGGGTACTTTGACAAATATTCTAATGGTTTTTGGAATAGTTGACTCCTAGCATGGTGGTGTACCTGCAGGTGATGGAGTCACCCTCTCTAAAGGTGTCTTATAGACTAAAGGGGAGAGGGATGTGCATGATTGGCAGATCACTTGCTTAGGCAATTGAGTCAATCATGTGATGTCAAGTACCACACCAAATGTTGGTTTTGCACCGAATGCAATAAGTTTGTATTAATCTAATCCTAGAGAAACATAAGGAAGCAGTTTTAGAACATTGGTACATGTTCTGTGGATTTGATAACGGCAGCCTCTTTCGGGAGACGGTTATCATTCCAGGCTTCAAAGGTGACATGGATGACAGAGTGTTTGTCAGAGTTTTAGTTTTCCCTCTGACGAGGGACAGTATTATGGACAGGTGGTCCAAGAGGATACTATGGGAAGCAAGGTGCCCGATACTGATTAGGTTCAGTGATCGATTCAGTCTAAGAAGTTTGGATATGGAGTTCATTTATGAACTAAGGTCCCATCAGATATCCAGACATATTCTAAGACAGGTACTACTCAATTCGGGAGATGGCTTTCTCCGCGAACTTGAGATTTAGAGAGATATTGAAAGAAACTTCTAGGCGGATCCACTCACCGAGGCTATTTCTCGAACACAATAGTTTTACAAACGGGCTTTGTGAAACTGATTAGTAGAGGAGTTGGATGTTCGGTTTCACACGGGCTGTGAGTAGTCGACATCGCAATATTAGCCTTGAGTGCAAGTGGGAGATTATTGGAGATAGTGCCCTCATAGTCAATTATTGGATCGCAGGTACGTGATTGCAATGATTGCGGAGGACCTATCCCGGTAGGACAGTCTTACTTGAAATGATAGTATGCTATCTGGTTTGCCTTTATCAGTCGTGTTCATGTTCAGGTGACTGATTGCATGTTACACTTTGATAGAGCCCTTAGGATCTTGCTTTACTACCAACAGTATGATGGCGATCATATACATGAGAGTTGGGTAGTTTATATGCATATCCTTAATTGTGGTCCCTAGTCGTGGGAGTTTCGAGACAGGGCATCGATACTCCGGAGTAGACTAGTGTGTACAGTCGAGACCCCGACGAGGGGCGGTGGCCGGTCTCACAAGCCACTGGTGTCAGTTGGATCACCTAAGATGTATACAGGTGCTCATTGGGTTATGAGTACACCGGACAGGACTCGCCGGGAATCTGCTAGTTAGTACTATACCTATCGTCAGATAGCAGTTCCCTGGTGACATGTGTACAGGTTAGTTCATCGACCTGAGGTCGTCATTTGTCTCGTGTGAGTTCCCACTGTGCTTTGATTTCTACCCTACCACGGCTCAAAGGAGTCGTGCAAACAGGTAGCTTTTGGGTACAGTCCCGAGCCATATGGAGGCACGTGAGCGGATCGGTAGGGGATTCGTCTCTCCCGGTATTGGGGGCGAGATCGTGCTGTGTCTAGGAGAGCCATTACGCAAAGCCCTCGGCCGAGGCAGGAGATTTACTGGTAGGTATTCCAGTAGTATCTCAGGGCGTTCTGGGCTACACTCCGACACGACTTATACTGCTAATGGGGGTCTGACGTTACTAGCCCCCTAGGCGGATATGCGATACTCATTGACGAACGGACCGGACTGTATATACATTGTCACTGTTAGGCTCAGTAGGGTTTTCGGAGGAGTTCGCTCATCGGTCTCCCTTGAGTTCGCTCCTCGGCCACCCTTGAGGTCAGTCCATGGGCAGCCGTTACGCATAGCTAATGCCGCTGACGGTTTGTGGTTAAACCCACTGCCAGGGTACTGACGAGTCATTAGAGTCCCCCACAGACAGTTTCCCAAGTTCGGGCGAAACGTTGTAGAGGCCGTATAATTTATGGCAGGGTTCGGAAAATGCACGTGCGTTTACGCACGTGTCAGTTTTCGGGCAGATGATACTGGTCGGCTTTGGTTTAAGCCGGATCCGAGTATTATATTGAGTAGGTATAATATCTTTGTCTCAGTTGCATTTGTATTCGGTCGTAATACAAATGCGGGTATATTTATACAGTTTCGGGGTTGTCCTGAAATTCGTTTCAGGATCACTGTTGGAAGTTGCCAGTTTCCAGTTTTCTATCAGCCGTCTTTTAATATTCGGTTAAAGACGGATTTGTCTTTTCTTGAGATGAGTGTGGATTCTTCTAGAAGGTTCTAGATGAGGTGACTAGGATTAAATGGTGTTAAGTTTTCATTGGTTGCATTTAATGGTTCATTAATGCTTGATGAGGTGTTATTAGTGATTCATGCTTTGTTATTAATGGTTTTGGATTGCTTAAGATATTTTTGAAGTGAGAAGCATTCTCTTGTGGTCACCCCCCTCTCCTACGGTCACCTCCCTCTTGCTATATATGGCTTGCCCTCTCTCTCTCCTCATTCTAACTCTCACTTGATGTTTCATTTCGGTTAGAAAAGATTATGATAGCATTCGGGGTGTATGGAATTTTACAGTTCATTTCATTCCATCACCCGATTTCCACGGCAACTTCATTAACCGATCGTCCACGGATTTGGACGAAGTGAGACAAAGTCATCTACTCATTCTCTACATCAATCTTGGTCGTCTCTTTTAGCAAACTTGACGATCGAGTTGCCTCGAGTCAGAGGCGGGAGCCCGTTTAAAGAACCGATCATGTGGTGCCACTTCGACGAGGAGATCGGAGATCGACGAGATCTGAGCAGCCGCAACGGAGCGTGGGATGATGGTTGAAGAACGAAGGACTCGGATCGTTCGGTATAACATTCCTACACTCTTTACAGTTTGTTAGTTTAGCAATAATGGCAGATCCGGGTTAAAGTATACGATAGCGCCAGTTTAAAAGTTTTTGTTCCGCATTTGGCATCTGTAGACGGCCGGGGCGCTAGCGTAGACTTACAGCTAACACTCATGAAATGATGTGAACACCCTCATCTAAATGGCAAGGGAAGATGAGGATGATGAAGTAGGATTTTTGCTCTATTTATTTATCTTTTTCTCACTTTTATTCATCACTTGGAAAAATCAAGCAAGCATTTTTCCATGAAAGAAAATAAAGGAAGAAGATGGTTGAATAATCTTAATCACTTTGTGATGAATAGGAAAAGGAGATATGATAGAATTATGCAACCATGGTTCACTTAAGCATTGTAGAGAATAGACTAGGGTTAGGGTTTGGGTTTGGTTAAAGCATGTGTCATGAACAAATATCTTTCACAAAACAAAACAAAACCTTCTAGAAACTTCTAGAAAGTTTAACCCTAATCCAAACCCTAATCATGTTTAAACTCCACTAAATAAGTTGCATTATTTATCATATCATGTTACAATATTATATATCACATATACAATATTTATCGTAACAAAATAAAATAATACACTTAACATATATCGCATATATATCAATGTATTACCCGAGTGAGAAAAAGAATCTTTTAGTGAGCAAATATTAGTTAATGTAATTTAATATATCAAATATATTATTATACATTAAATTATCGAATCAACACTTGATCCGACAATCCAGCTATATCGCATATAACCGGCTAATATTTATCCGTACCGATTCATCGAATCAACACTTGATCCGATGACCCGGCTGATATCAAATATCACGAGAATAGAATACGGTATCACATATCGCATTATCCTCGGTCCCGCACATATCACATATGTGCTCCTACTCCGTTTTGCCTGAGTCAAGAAACCTCTGTGTAGGACTCTAAAGAATCGTCAATACGCCGGCAGTAGGTGATGATCATATCAAACACCCACAAGCTGCAAGCGGTCAGCTAAACGTAACAGCTACCCAGGTATTGAGCGCTCAGAAGATCAACAAGCAAGCCTGTAACTTCTCCTGTGAATCCAAACAGTAACACTCCCGTACAGTCCGGTCTCGTCGTCTGATATGTTGCATATCTCGCCTAGGGGTGGTAAACGTCAGACCCCAGTAGCTCGATAAGTCGTGTCGATTTGAGGTCTATAACAGTTCGAGAAACTACTGATAACACTTACCAGTAAATCTCAGCAACCCTGGCCAGGGATTTCCGGTTATAGCCAATCGAACACAGCACAACATCAACTCCCTATACCGGGAGAGACGAATCCCCTCCTATCGCTCATTGCCTCCATGTGATTCGGGACTGTACCTAAAAGCCACCTTTTTGCACGCCCTCTTGGACGTGGTATGATGGAAATCAAAGCACAGTGGGAACCACACAAGACTCTATGACGATCTCGGGTCAACAGACTACTCTGTACCAGTGTCACCGGAGAACTGCCATCTGACGTATGGTATAATACCATCTGGGAGTTCTCGGCGAGTCCGTCCAGTGTACCCAGTCTCCACCGAGCACCCGTACACCATCCTTGATGTCAAACACCGATGGATATGGGATCATCCATCGCCCATCATATGGGTCAAGATGCGTATACGCTAGTCTACTCTGGTGTATCGATGCCCTGTCTCGATACACCCTCGACTAGGAACAGTTATAGGATGTACCCGTCGACTACCGTGGCCCCACTAGTATGATCTCATCATAGTCCCAGTAGTCGAGTACATATCCTAAGGGCTTTATCAACATGTAACATAGAGACAATCAAAGTACATGTTAAGATAAAGTACAACCAGATAGCATACTATCATGTCGAGCAAGAAAGTCCTCCCTATATATGTCCTAGCATCCACTACAATATACATCGTATGTACAGTAATGGCCTCTAGGGCATACATATAACTAACAATCTCCCACTTGCACTAGGGCCATCTGTTATGGTATCGCATACCCAACAATTAGCTGCGGTTGAAGTATCTCATACTCAACCATCCCATAAAAGTCTCTACTGGGAAAAAGGCCTTTGTGAGTGGATCCGCGCTGTTGTCCTCTGTGTCTACTCTCCTAACCTCGATCTCCCTGGAGATCAACCATCTCCATGATGAGGTGATACTGCCTAAGAATTATATCTGGATTTCTGATGGGACGGTAGTTCCTTGGCCGAAGCCACAACTCCATTGTCACACAATGGTAGGAACGAAGTTCATCTTATGAACTTATATATTTATCCAGACTTCCTCTTTGGTAGTATCCTAGGTAACGATGCATCTTGCCTTTAATCGTCTAGTATGTCACAGTATCTAGCTTGGAACTCTTCCAACATACCGTCCCTCCACTGAGGGTATAGACAAGCCTGCGACTGACATTCAGTCGTCCTTATCACTCTGGAACCTTTCCAGTGATTCTCCCGAGGATCGATTGATACTATCTCACTACAACTAGTGAGTATCCTAACATCCAATTAGATCTATCTCATAGATCCAAAAACCAGGATTTAGGAGGTATCACTTTGATCCTATATGGAGAATCCTTGTGATAAGCGGAGATTGACCGAGCGTAGCATAGGAAACTCCTTCCCTATCAAGAGTATGTCATCCACGTACTCTACGAGGATCACCACCATACTCTCTACTACCTTTTCGTATATACAAGGTTCATCTACCATTTTGATGAAGTCAAACTCTTTGACTACCACATCAAAACAGATGTTCCAACTCCGCGATGCCTGTTTTATCATATAAAACATCTTGCACACGTTTCCGCTGCTCCCACTGTCTACGAAGCCCTCTGGCTGTGTACTTATAGACGCTCTTTTCTAAAACATCATTTAGAAAAGCAGTCATGACACCCAACCACCAGATATCGTAGTCATGGTATGTAGCCGTGGCAAGTAGGATCTGGATGGACTTAAGCATAGCTTTGAAAGTCTCAACTTTTCCATGTACACCAAGTAATCTTCTCAAGATATACTTGCTCCTGATGGGGATTTAACCCTTCAGATAAAGCAACCAAAGTCCATACTTTGTTGGTGTATAAGGATTCCATCTCAGATCGATAAGCATCCAGCCATTCTTACAGAGTCGCACTCCTGATGGCCAGCTCGAAACTAGTTGGGTCATCATCTCATGATGCAATCCTCGCTCCCACTGTCATAGAATTACACCTTACAACTTCGTCGATCTTTCAGCCAGGCCAGTGTCGGTACTTTGAGGGAGGTTCCCCATGCTTTCGCACGGACCTAATTAAAGTAAACCTCATTTTCCCAGAGGCGTAACCTCGTTGACACCTTTCTAGACTCTTACTTGATCGGCTAATTGTCCTGTATAAAACTCTCCCAGGAGTAACAATTACTCGCAGTGGGTATCGGTATCCAACTATCTCATAGAAGGTATGCAATCTTATTGCAAATTTCAACACTTGAAATTCCTGATAATTCTTTTGAATACTGGCCCCGAACGGGGTACAACATGATAAATATATACATGAATGATAAAAGACATCCCCAAGCGGGAGCTAGCTCTTTGTCAATCGACGACCACAACCACGCAAGCAATATAATATACAACGCCGAAGGGCGAGGATCAAAACTCAAAAGAAAACTCAAAACAACATGAAATCCATAATAATACAACGCGTGACTCTAAGGTCGAAAGAATATACATCACTGGTCTCTAAGTCTGAATAAATATACAAGTTTGGTTGATGGAGTCACTAGATACAACTGAATAAAATAAAGGTACAATAGTGGTCACGATACAAGTGAACCCACATACCAAAGCAATCACCCAGAAAGGAAGCAGTGTGCCAGCAAAGCCGTAACGAAACCTGTACGGCAAAACCTGTAAGAAACTGTGGCACAACGGGGGTAAGTTGCTAACTCGTGAGTAGAAAATATCACCGACCAAAAATCGTATGTATGACACAATCCTAGGTCAATACGATCAATACATATAAATATCCTCAATATGATAAAGTCTGAAGCATGAAAAGGTGGCAAGGGTAAACATCTATACCAAGTGTAATACCGAGTGCTCGTGTCAGTGCCTCGGGTAGTAACATATCATATGAATGAGGAATGAATGCATGAAAACAGAATACATGTAAATGAAGAAACTGCTTTCATAACTTAGTGAGATTTCTGTATATTTAAAACGAGGTATCATCAATGAAATCAACATAATCAGTGTCTAGCATTGAAACAAAACATAAATCCCAATATCTCAATATCTCAGGCTCCGGCTATCCGGACTGGCCTGTATCATCAAATCTCAATACCTCAATATCTCAAAATCTCAGTGTCTCAAATCTCACTATCTAGGGCTCCGTCGGTCCTGATCAGCCCCTATCATCAATCACATGACCACGAACGATGTAATACCCAGTTCTTTTATATGCTAGCATACGTATTTTTTTATAAAAGGGTCACTCACAAATTTATCTATTTATATTTATAATTATTTTAAGTATTTAAAAAAAATCCTAATTCCTTTATTCTATTTGTTAGTTATATGTATGCCATAGAGTCCATTACTGTACATACGATGTATAATGTAGTGGATGCTAGGACATATATAGGGAGGACTTTCTTGCTCGTCGTGATAGTACGCTATCTGGTTGTACTTTATCTTAACATGTACTCTAATTGTCTCTATGTTACATGTTGATAAAGCCCTTAGGATATGTACTCGACTACTGGGACTATGATGAGATCATACTAGTGGGGCCACGGTAGTCGACGAGTACATCCTATAATTGTTCCTAGTCGAGGGTGTATCGAGACAGGGCATCGATGCACCAGAGTAGACTAGCGTATACGCATCTTGACCCATATGATGGGTGGTGGATGATCACATATCCATCGGTGTTTGACATCAAGGATGGTGTACGGGTGCTCAGTGGAGACTGGGTATACTGGACGGACTCGCCGAGAACTCCCAGATGGTATTATACCTCACATCAGATGGCGGTTCTCCGGTGACACTGGTACAGAGTAGTCTGTTGACCCGAGATCTTCATAGAGTCTTGTGTGATTCCCACTGTGCTTTGATTTCCATCATACCACGTCCAAGAGGGCGTGCAAAAAGGTGGATTTTGGGTACAGTCTCGAATCACATGGAGGCAATGCGCGATAGGAGGGGATTCGTCTCTCCCGATATAGGGAATTGATGTTATGCTGTGTTCGATTGGCTATAACCGGAAATCCCTGGCCAGGGTTGCTGAGATTTACTGGTAAGTGTTATCAGTAGTTTCTCGAACTGTTATAGACCTCATATCGACACGACTTATCTAGCTACTGGGGTCTGACGTTTACCACCCCTAGGCGAGATATGCGACATATCAGACGACGAGACCGGACTGTACGGGAGTGTTACTGTTTGGATTAACAGGAGAAAGTACAGGCTTGCTTGTTGATCTTCTGAGCGCTCAATACCTGGGTGGCTGTTATGTTTAGCTGACCGCTTATAACTTGTGGGTGTTTGATATGATCATCACCTACTGCCGGCGTACTGACGATTCTTTAGAATCCTACACAGAGGTTTCTTGGCTCAGGAAAAACGGAGTAGGAGCACATATGTGATATGTGCGGGACCGAGGATAATGCGATATGTGATACCGTATTCTATTCTCGCAATATTTGATATCAGCCGGGTCATCGGATCAAGTGTTGATTCGATGAATTGGTAAATGAGATATTGGTCGGTTATATGCGATATAGCCGGATTGTCGGATCAAGTGTTGATTCGATAATTTAATGTATAATAATATATATGATATATTAAATTACATTAACTAATAATAGCTCACTAAAAGATTCTTTTTCTCACTCGGGTAATACATTGATATATATGCGATATATGTTAATTGTATTATTTTATTTTGTTACAATAAATATTATATATATGATATATAATATTGTAACATGATATGGTTATTAATGCAACTTGTTTAGTGGAGATTAAACATGGTTAGGGTTTGATTAGGGTTAAGGTTTTCTAGAAGTTTCTAGAAGCTTTCATTTTTTGGTTTGGAAAAGATATTTTGCAATATATTTCCTTAACCTAACCAAACCTTTAACCTTAGTCAAATCTCTACAAGGGTTAGTTTGACCATGGTTGCATTATTCATCATTATTATCCTTTCATTATTCATCACAAAAGGTTTAACAATTCATTATTCCTTCATCTTCTTCTTACTTGAGTTCTTCATGAAAACCTTTCTTGTTTTGCTTTAAGTGATGAAAAATGTGAGAAAAAGATTATAAATGAGAGCAAAAATCCTACTTCATCATTCTCATATACCCTTGCCCTTTAGATGAGAGTGTTCACTTCATTTTGGAGTGTTAGCTTGTGTTAATGAAACTTCAAGGTAGATCATCTTTGTATCGAAGATCGGAAGCAAGACTGCATCTTTCTCTTCGTGGAACCTCTCGAGAGTCCGGAACACGATGATCGCAGCGAAGGGACTTCAACACGGAGCTTTAGAAGTGAAGGACCGGATCTACAAAGGTTGTAATCCCTCTCATTTAGTGTTAATGTGTTTAACATGCTTGTTTTCGCCTAAACCCTAGTTTATAGATCCGGCTTCGGGTTGTTCGGCACAGCTAATTTTTTAATTGGGCATGGTTGATGCCTCGTAGACCCTTGTGCGCATACATAGCAACCCTACAGTGGTATCAGAGCTAAGCTAGAGCTTTAAGCGAAGTTTAGACGAAGCTTAAAGTCCAATCGAACCCGAGAACCCCGATAAAACCCCTTCTCTGGAAATTTTTCAAAAAATTGATTTTTTCTGGATTAAAAATGCTCAGAAAATTAATCAGGGAAATATAGGAGTTACTGTGAAGTACGGACCATTGATTCCATCACGTGACCGCGGAACCGCGGCCAACCCACACACGTGGCCGCGTTTCCGCGGCTGAATAGTGATATTGGGGCCCACCACTTCACAGTAATATTCCTGGTTTCTTTTGCACTATTCTGGGAAGTTTTAATTCCACTCAAGTGTTGAGTTTTCTTGGGTGTATTAGGGACTCGTTGATTCGATCGGGTAATTTAACTTCGTTTAAGTTTTTCCGGATAATTTTTTTAGAAACTGTTAAAAAGTTCGAACGGATATCAATAACTCACTTTTTCCCCTGTCGGAAAATTTTTCAAAAGTTGGATTTTTTCTCGAGTTTAAGAACGTTCTAAGTCATGCAAGTAACGTGGTGGACCCTCTAGAAGACAACAAAGCTTAACTCGATTATGTGACCGTCTTGAACTGCCTCTAAACCTTAGGGTTTGGGGCAGTACGGCGTGCCACATGTGAGGCATTGGCTTGACCCTTCTACGGCTGGACCATTGGTACCGTGGCATGTGATGGATGTTTTTAAATTGATTTCAAGTGTTGAGATATATTGGGGAAATCTTGGGTGTTTGATTGTGCGATCAGAAAGTTTAACATTGTCTATTTTTCTGGAATGTGATACAATATTTGGAATCCACAGGAAGTTATGAGATAACTAATTTGAATATTATAAACATAGCAGTTTAGTCTCAGATGATCGGTTGCCACAGAATTTTGATGTGATCAAAAGTCCGTCGCAATCACGTAGCGTACGCGGATACTCGCCGGGTAAACTTAATAGACAGCCAGGCCCCATAGCCCCGACCAAGTGACTGTAGGAGAACCCCGTCGCCAAAAGCATCCATTCGGGTGCTCGCGGCAGCGGTGTTCCGCCTTAGTGCACTTCGTCGACGGCATCCGGGGGTGCGGCCGTCTACTAAAGTTTGCGACGAGCATTCGATCAGAATATCAGGAATCTTGTTGAATTGCCCGACTTGATATTGAAAAGTGTTTTCGATAATGAGACTAAAATGCGGGGTTTATAATTGTTAGGCATGCGATGTCTAAGTAATTCATTTGGTTAGGCATGCGATGTCTAAGGAGGTTGCGGATTCCAACTGTTGTAGTTTTACACTTTCTTTTCTGTGACCGTAAGCGTAGTATGTGGTGTATCGCCGGCTTCGTTGCTATACATCAACGACAATCGGGATACGCATACTTACTTACATTGATGATATGAGATATTATGTGTTGCTGTGATATGTTATATTGGATCGTCGCGTTCTAAATAGCCAGGGGTTTTATGTGAGATAAGAGTTTTTTTCTTTTTCATTCATGTAAAATTCATTTGTATGTAATATTCTTTTATTGGGGCACTTCCGGTCTGAGGATGATGTCACCGTTGTATATTATTTACTTTTCCGCATTAGGTAGACCCAAGGCGGGGAGCATAAGTAACCGGGTTCCAGGGTCCAGTGGGAGACCATCTCGAGGAGTCGAGACCGGGTCTTCTAACCCAAGAATTGGCAGTGTTGCTTGCCGCTCTCGTAGGGGTCTAGGGATGTGGGTTTGGCTATTCATCGCGACCGTGGAATCCGTGTTTTATACAGGCTCGTATTGAAAACACCGACATCCTAGTATATCCAATATTTCATATATGTTCTTCTACTGCAATGTTCTATGATGAGATCATATTACTGCCTGAGACGAATGTTTTTATTATATATATGAGATGCATGTTGTATTGCAGATTTCGTTTCAAATTTGATGCTTGTGAAGCATATTAAAATGGGACTTCATTAATGAGATTAATGAAACTAAAAGAAACCTAAAGATGTTGTAGAAACTTGTTTAAAAACTGGTAGCTCTAGTTCTTGCTTTGCATAGCGGTGTTCCTTGTAGAACATCCAGCATCTTATTCGATAAGGAAAGAGCCGAGATCCCTTCACCGGGAGTGACCTCTTTAGTGAAACTAGCAGATGCTACAAACTCGGTTTGTCTTTTGATTGCTTCTATAGTTCTTGCTTTGCATAGTGATATTTGTGAAATATCATGTACCTTATTCGATGAGGAAAGGGCCGACGATCCCTTCACCGGGAGTGACCCATTTAGAAAAACTAGAAAAGCCTCAAAAACACTCCATTTAAAATCACTCGATTCTACAACGATATCAAGTTCATTACGCAAAGGGTTTTCTGAAAAACATGTCGTAGCCCTCCGTCATTTCAGATAAGCACTTCATAGTATTTGTGCTGCGTTTGTTGGCTTTCGTCAAGGCGTAGTGTGTTGGAGATAGTGCCCTCAGAGTCAATTATTGGATCACAGGCACGTGATTGCAATGATTGAGGGAGGACCTATCCCGGTAGGACAGTCTTACTCGAGATGATAGTATGCTATCTGGTTTACCTTTATCATCGTGTACTGCTTTAGGTGACCTGACAGGTCGCTATTGCACGTTGATAGAGCCCCCTAGGATTCTTGCTTGACTGCCAGCAGTATGAGGGCGATCATATAAGTGAGAGCTGGAGTCTATAAGCACATCCTTAAAAGGTCCCTAGTCGTGGGAGTTTCGAGACAGGGCATCGATTCTCCAGAGTAGACTAGTGTATACAGTCGAGACCCCGACGAGGGGCGGTGGCCGGTCTCACAAGCCACTGGTGTCAGTTGGTTCACCTAAGATGTATACAGGTGCCATTGGGTTATGAGTACACCGGACAGGACTCGCCGGGAACATGCTAGTTGGTCTTATACCTGATGTCAGATAGCAGTTCCCAGGTGACATGTGTACAGGTTAGTTCATCGACCTGGGGATCGTCATTTGTCTCGTATGAGTTCCCACTGTGCTTTGATTACTACCCTACCCCGGCTCAAAGGAGTCGTGCAAACAGGTTTTAGTTGGGTACAGTCCCGAGCCATATGGAGGCAGTGAGCGGATCTTCAGGGGTTCGTCTCTCCCGGTATTGGGGATGAGGTCGCGCTGTGTCTAGGAGAGCCATTACACGAAGTCCTTGGCCAAGGCAGGAGATTTACTGGTAGGTATTCCAGTAGTATCTCAGGGTGTTCTGGTCTACACTCCGACACGACTTGTACCGCTTTTGGGGGTCTGACTTTTACCAACCCCCTAGGCCCGACATGCGATGCTCATAGACGAACGGACCGGACTATACGGATATTGTCACTGACAGGCTCAGTAGGGTGTCAGGATGAGTTCGCTCATCGACGTCCCTTTTGGTCAATAGCTGGTGGCCCGTCACGTATTGGCTTATACCTCTGACGTGCTAGTGGTTAAATCCACAGCCATAGTATTGACGAGTCTTTAGGGTCCACCACACTTACAGTTACTCAAGCTTTCGGGCGAAACGCTGTAGAGGCCGTATGGAGATATGGCAGGGTCCGATCAGATACGTGCGGTATTATATGGATCAGGATCGGACGGTTGGTACTAGTGGTCGTATGGTTATATGGCAGGGTTCGATCAGATACGTGCGGTATTGCACGGATCAGGATCGGACGGATATTACTAGCCGGCTTTGGTTTAAGCCGGATCCTAGTTTAGTACAGTGTAGATTTTGTCTCATTGCATTTGTATCCGGACGGAATACAGATGCGGGTGTGTATGCACAGTATGGGGGCTTTCCTATAATTTATTATGGGACCAGTTTTCTGGAGTTGCCAATTTACATTCCGTTCCGGCCGGTTTTCCTTTGTTCTTTCCCGGCCGGACTTTTTCGATGGAGGGTATTATTTGCAAGTTTGCAAATAACATTTTGTAGAGGGTTTATTTGTGAGATGAGAGATTATGAAAGCATCTTTTGATACCATTCTTTTCTATCATCATCACTTGCTTTTTAGTGATTTGAAGTGATTAGAGTTTGATGTGAATTTGTTATGATGATGTTTAGGTTATGGTCACCTCTTGCTTTCTCCTACCATCACCTCCCTTCATGATATGTATTCTTTGCTCCACCATTCTCACATGATATGGTTGAACACATTTGAGAGAAGATAAGATGAGAGCTTCATTTTTGAGAGTATAGCATTTTGATCTCTTTTCATGTTAAGAAAAATGTAAGCACCATTTTTCTTATCTTGATTCCTCCATCATCTTCAAAGGCAACAAAACCCCAAATGAGATATAGCCTCAACCCTACACATTCTACAGCAAATCTTGGACGCGTCGGCCAGCCAACTTCGCGCCCGAGTTGCCTCGGTATTGAGGTGGGAGCCCGTAAAAGATGCGGGCGATGTGGTGCCCTTCCGGCGAGGAGGCGACGACCGGAGTTTCCGTAGGAGATCGGGACGACGACGAGAAGACCGGAGGACTCGGATCATTCGGTATATCTCTAACCCGTCTTGTAGTTAGCTAGAACTAGTTTAATGGTCCGATCCGGGTGTTTAGTGCGCGGTGGTGCCGGTTTGGTAAGTTCGCAAAATTAAAGTTTATCACCGCTTCCGCATTTGGCCGTCGGATTGACGGCCGGGACGCCGCCGTGCACTTACAGTGGTATCAGAGCCTCGCCATTAACTTCGTCTAGCTTTGTTTGATGTGTTTGCATTTCCGATCGACCAAAATTCTAAAAACCCGCGTTTTTCCTTACATCAGTTTTCTGTCGAAATTTTTTGAAGTCCAAAAATTTTTCAGGTTGTCTCAGAATGATGTGCAGGGAGTTCTAAGAACACTGGAAAAATTCGACAACACGATCCCTCCGTACGACCGCGGAACCGCAGCCATAACCCCTCTTTGGCCGCGGTTCCGCCGCAGGAATGTGGGATCATGTCATCGTTTCTTTCCAGTGGGCTTGTGGGCTAAAAATAGGGGTTTTAGAATATTAAAATTGGGCCCAGAATTTCTGTGAATGCTACAGTATTGCTTAGGGGCCCACTTGTTAATTTTTTGATCGATCGGATATTTTAAACGCATTATTTCACAGTATTTACATTATATCTGCGACCGTGAATGTCACTTGATCGGTAAATCCTGTCTAACTGCTATAGCCCGGTTAGACGGATTTGCGAACGTGACTTTCACGTTGATGTTTTGTGATTTTGCTGTGATGTTGCGGATCGGTCGTGGAGGATAGCCTGGATGCAATGCAAGTACAGTTTCTGTTGTATTATGTACATTTGATATTGCGGGGCGAGCGTCCGACATGTGGACTGCCGTCACTGCCTGTTTGTATTATTATTTTGGGGCACGACCTGGTTGCGGTCGATGTACCCGTTGTATGTATATTTTACTTTCTGTACTAGGATTACCCCGCGGTGGGGTGCACGGATAGCCGGGTTCTGGAGGGCAACAAGCCCGCATCTCATGGCATTGGGACGGAGGGGGCTTCACTCTAGAATTGGCAGGTTATTCGCCGCACTTGTAGGGGGTACAGGTTGGCCCAGGAGGGGTGCCCAAGTTACCGGATTCCGTGAAGTGCTGGGTGGTCCATTCACGGCGCTGAAGGGGGCTGCCTCGCTTCAGGTTTTGGCGGGTAACTTGCCGCACCCGTAGGGGTCTAGGATTTCATTGCACAGGCTATCCACACGACTAGGGGACGTCGGGTTTCAGTAGTGGCTCTGTGAAATCCGGGGATCCCAGATATCTGTATTGTTCTGTGATGCTGTACATTTCTGTGATGTTGCATTTCTTATCACGCCTTGAGCGAATATAATATATTGGTATATATATTAGTAGATGTTGTATATGTTTTACATCCGCGCTAGTCCAGTCCCCGCTCTGTCGTTAGTTAGCTAACCTAACGGGTAATGACGGGACCCAGTGGCGAATGCGGATGGCATATACGTACATCAGTATATTTTCGTTCTTTGTGGTGTGATCAATTGATGGGACTGCGTTGATTCGGATCAATGCAAGTTAAAACAAACCTATTCTGATGTTGTTGGAACACTTTTCAAAAAGCTTTTATTGCAAGGACGTTCACTTTTGTTTTGCATCATGGTATTCATTTGGAATATCCTGCTCCTCAGTCGACGAGGCATGGGCCGAGATCCCTTCACCGGGAGTGACCCCTTGGACAGAAGTTTGCGTCAGGGCATTAACTTCACTATAGCCGATTACTTTTGCTTTGCATCGTGGTATTCATTTGGAATATCCTGCACCCCATTCTACAGGGAAAGAGCCGAGATCCCTTCACCGGGAGTGACCTCTTTAGTAAAGGTTTTCGTCACTATATTTTCTAAAAAGCTATCCGTTCCTTCAACGATATCAAGTTCATTACGTTAACGGTTTTCGCCAGAAACCATTCGTAGCCCTCCGTCGTTTCATATGGGTAGTCAATAGTATTCAAGCTGTGTTTGTTGGCCAAAGTCAAGGCACAGTGTTTGGTAGCTGTTGGTTATTCATATGCAGCATAGATAGATGCGTTGGTTTGGGGCAGTCGTATAGCTTTGTTGGCCAAAGTCAAGGGCTTGTACGGGTGGGCTCAAATTAACCTGGAGAATGACGGGCAGAACTTGACATGTGACTTATGATTTGTTGGCCAAAGTCAAGGTCATAAGAGCATGGGGTAAAAAATCACATCGGGAGTTTCAAAAGAACTGAAACTTGCCAGATATGCGCATACCTTCTGGAGTGTGATACAGTGAGCGGATTCCGTCACGTTATCATGCGATGATAGTTGGATCCCGGTTCCCACTGATGAGTTAGTTTACTCCTCGGGTGACCCCGACTAATTCTTCTTTCAGGTTTGGAGGAGAATTTGAGGTACAGTGGGAGGTTTCCAGATTAGATAAATTGGTAACCATTCTGATCTAGGTTAGAGTGCACGCTGAATGTTTCTTTTCTCTCTCTCTGGCAGCGACCATTGACCCGACCCTAAGACTATGACTCAGTGACCAAGTTGACCGAACCTTCTTAAACACTGGCTTTTGGATTGTCAAAGTTGCAGACCTCATTGCCACTCCTACCTTTACCCTTTTCTCCAGGACACCCCGTATTACTGCGAACGTCCACTTCCATTGGACAAAACCATCGTATGGTTAGATACGAACTCGAAGGAATTCGAGGATGGTTTCCGGTTCTGGAGAAAACGGATAAGATTTATTCAGTTGTCTTTTCCTTTTTACCTTCTCTCAGGTTGCGAGTACTCCTTGGTTTAGGAGATAGTACACCTATTACGCAAATTGGATAGTCTTCTTCCAAACCTTAGGCTGGTACCGACCGGTAGGGAATGAAGAAAACCAATTAGCATAACGATGGTGTGCAGAAGGTATTAAGATTAAGACAAAGCAAGGGATTAGTAAGAGGGCAAAGTAAATTGCGACTGATATTCACGACCAAACCAAGTATTTCTTCGCCAATCCTAAATCACCTTTGTATTTCTCCAGGACACTTCGTATCACTACGAAGATCCACAGTTTTTTGGATACTCCATCGTATGGTTATATACGAACTCGAAAGGAACTTGTTCCAGTTCGAGGATGGATTATGGTCCAGGAGAAATAGGAATAAGGTTTATTCGGTTGTCTTTTATCTTCACCTTCTCTCACATTGCGAGTGCTTCTAGGATTAGGACAGTGCACCCATTATGCTTATTGGATAGTCTTCTTCCAAACCATAGGCTGGTGCCGAACGGTAGGGAAGGAAGAAAACCAATTGGCCTAAAGGGGTGTGCAGAAGGTAATGACTAAAGACATATAAAGGGATTTGGAGAGGTGGCAAAGAGTTATACGGTTATAGTTGTGAATCTGGATAATGGTAGAGGCATTACTAGGAATACCAGGATACCCCATCGAAACATTTCAATGTTTCGGTTCAGCTGTGTACTGTTAAAAGAAAACTGATTTCCCGATTAGACACTTGCTCCAGGGTATGTATTTACCAGGTTTGATTCTCACATCTGTATGGTTTTACAGATGATGAGTGGGAGTAAGTTATTGGAAATAAGGTGATCATCCTTATTATATCGGGATTCGTTGTAATCGGTGATATTTGAGGAGATCACCTGGGCTGTTTGCCGGTCGGCAAATGTTTGGTTTTGAATATCCGCTGTTGTGCACCAATTTCAAATTGATATATCTGTACGTCTATTTTCATAGAGTGAGATATACCTTTTGATATTATGTCGATGACATTTACCTATATCAGTGGATGGTTAGGTAAGGAGCATTAAACAGCGGTGTAATTCTTTATAACCATAGTACAGTTTTCAACCTACGACACACAGTGAATGAGTTATCAGACTCAGCGGACTTATACAGAGTATTGTATGTTGTCCAGTGTCCATTAGGACAGAGGGGTTGGTCCTCATACTATATTCTGTTTACTTTTAACTTCTCTAGTTCTTGGACATGTGTTTCGTAGAAACACAGGGTCTAAGTTTTGAGGAGTTATAGGTATTTGAATAGAGTAGAGAACCAGGTGTAGCAAGTATCGGGATTCTTCAAAGTGATCGAAGATGTAGATACTTGTGTATGGTATTCAGTTGATAGTAATGATAAAGAGAAATTGCTTCTCTTTCAGGTTACTCATAATTGGAAGCATTCCTAAGTTGAGTAACGCTGATCGGCCTCTCTCCATTTAGTTGACATGCACTGGAGACAGCTGCATGATTTGAATCTGGTTAAATTAAATCAGTGCCTCTGGTTCTATATTGGATATAGAACAGTTCATATCTTAACGTTGTTAAGGTACGGGGAGTTGTCCGGCTTATGATTAAAACCAGACACTGGACAACTCAAGGCACGTTTCTGTAATGGCTGTTTGTGGGTTGACCCAGGCTATGACGAGGGTTGACTTTCTACCATCTGGCAGATCAATAGAAATATTGTTCTAGACTCGCCACAGTTTTATTAAAAATGGATTTTTTCAAAAACAGTAGTAGGAGTATGGTAGAACTGGAAGTGATTCCAGAACCGCAAACGATTACTGAAGATTTGATAAGGAACCTAAAGATTCAATCTGATTTGACATTCCATTGGCCACTCCGCAGATAAGGTGGGTAACTTCAGGCACCCGAGAGGTACTCCGGTAGCCTCAAGGACGGTGACAGGGAAGTTCTTGTTTACCCACACTTGCCATTGTTGTTGTTCCAGGCTGCGAGACCCGGCAGGAGGATGAGTATAGCGTCGTTCTAAACTAGCTTTAGAAGTGCACATCTATATGACTCTGCCAGAGGGTTGTCGTAGTCAGTGGGAGCAGCGGAAGCATTGGTGGACATCTGGCTTATGTCTATTTATAGACTAAAGCAGATATAGCGGAGATAGATCATCTATTTCTGATGTGACAGTCATAGGTTTGACGTCATCAGAATAGGGGATGGATCTGTTGAGAAGGTAGTAGGAAGTGATATTCCTATACTACGATCGGTTATACTTTGGTCGTCACACAGTGGTTTCTCCACAAAGGACTTGGACATTATATCAGACATACTGGTTACTAGATCTATGGTTTTTAGATCTAGATTTGGGTGGTTTCCCAATCAGGGTACTTTGAAAGCATTCTAAGAGTATTTAGAATGGACGACTCCTGGCACGGTAGTGTACCTGCAGGTGATGGAGTCACCCTCTCTAAAGGTATCTTATAGACTAAAGTAGAGAGGGATGTGCATGATTGGCAGATCACTTGCTTAGGCAATTGAGTCAGTCATGAGATGTCAAGTACCACACCAGATGTTGTTCTTGCAGTAGGTGCAATAAGTTGATATTGATCCAATCCTGGAGAAACAGTAGGAAGCAGTTATAGAACATAAGTGAATGTTCTAGGGATATGATAACGACTGCCTCCTTTAGGAGACGGTTATCATTCCAGGCTTCCAAGGTGACATGGACGACAAGGAGGTTGTCAGAGTTATAGTTTTCCTTCTGACGAGGGGCAGTATTTTGGACAGGTGGTCCAAGGCAATACTGAGGGTGGCATGGCGCAGGATACTGATTAAGTTCAGTTGACGATACAGTCTAAGAAGTTTGGATTTGGAGTTCATTTATGAGCTAGGTCCCATCAGACATTCTAAGACAGGTATTGCTCATTTCGGGAGATGACTTTCTCCGCGAACTTGAGATATAGAGAGACATAGAAAGAAACATCCAAGCGGATCCACTCACTGAGGCTATTCCTCGAACGCATTAGTTTCACAAACGAGTTTTGTAAGACTGACTAGTAGGGGAGTTGGGTGTTCGGTATCACACGGGCTGTGAGTATGCGACATCGCAATAATTAGCCTTGAGTGCAAGTGGGAGATTGTTGGAGATAGTGCCCTCAGAGTCAATTATTGGATCACAGGCACGTGATTGCAATGATTGAGGGAGGACCTATCCCGGTAGGACAGTCTTACTCGAGATGATAGTATGCTATCTGGTTTACCTTTATCATCGTGTACTGCTTTAGGTGACCTGACAGGTCGCTATTGCACGTTGATAGAGCCCCCTAGGATTCTTGCTTGACTGCCAGCAGTATGAGAGCGATCATATAAGTGAGAGCTGGAGTCTATAAGCACATCCTTAAAAGGTCCTTAGTCGTGGGAGTTTCGAGACAGGGCATCGATTCTCCAGAGTAGACTAGTGTATACAGTCGAGACCCCGACGAGGGGCGGTGGCCGGTCTCACAAGCCACTGGTGTCAGTTGGTTCACCTAAGATGTATACAGGTGCTCATTGGGTTATGAGTACACCGGACAGGACTCGCCGGAAACATGCTAGTTGGTCTTATACCTGACGTCAGATAGCAGTTCCCAGGTGACATGTGTACAGGTTAGTTCATCGACCTGGGGATCGTCATTTGTCTCGTGTGAGTTCCCACTGTGCTTTGATTACTACCCTACCATGGCTCAAAGGAGTCGTGCAAACAGGTTTTAGTTGGGTACAGTCCCGAGCCACATGGAGGCAGTGAGCGGATCTTCAGGGGTTCGTCTCTCCCGGTATTGGGGGTGAGGTCGCGCTGTGTCTAGGAGAGCCATTACACGAAGTCCTTGGCCAAGGCAGGATATTTACTGGTAGGTATTCCAGTAGTATCTCAGGGTGTTCTGGGCTACACTCCGACACGACTTGTACCGCTTTTGGGGGTCTGACTTTTACCAACCCCCTAAGCCCGACATGCGATGCTCATAGACGAACGGACCAGACTGTACGGATATTGTCACTGACAGGCTCAGTAGGGTGTCAGGATGAGTTCGCTCATCGACGTCCCTTTTGGTCAATAGCTGGTGGCCCGTCACGTATTGGCTTATACCTCTGACGTGCTAGTGGTTAAATCCACAGCCATAGTATTGACAAGTCTTTAGGGTCCACCACACTTACAGTTACTCAAGCTTTCGGGCGAAACGCTGTAGAGGCCGTATGGAGATATGGCAGGGTCCGATCAGATACGTGCGGTATTGTACGGATCAGGATCGGGCGGTTGGTACTAGTGGCCGTATGGTTATATGGCAGGGTTCGATCTGATACGTGCGGTATTGCACGGATCAGGATCGGACGGATATTACTAGCCGGCTTTGGTTTAAGCCGGATCCTAGTTTAGTACAGTGTAGATTTTGTCTCATTGCATTTGTATCCGGACGGAATACAGATGCGGGTGTGTATGCACAGTATGGGGGTTTTCCTGTAATTTATTACGGGACCAGTTTTCTGGAGTTGCCAATTTGCATTCCGTTCCGGCCGGTTTTCCTTTGTTCTTTCCCGGACGGACTTTTTCGATGGAGGGTGTTATTTGCAAGTTTGCAAATAACATTTTGTGGAGGGTTTATTTGTGAGATGAGAGATTATGAAAGCTTCTTTTGATACCATTCTTTTCTATCATCATCACTTGCTTTTTGGTGATTTGAAGTGATTAGAGTTTGATGTGAATTTGTTATGATGATGTTTAGGTTATGGTCACCTCTTGCTTTCTCCTACCATCACCTCCCTTCATGATATGTATTCTTTGCTCCACCATTCTCACATGATATGGTTGAACACATTTGAGAGAAGATAAGATGAGAGCTTCATTTTTGAGAGTGTAGCATTTTGATCTCTTTTCATGTTAAGAAAAATGCAAGCACCATTTTTCTTATCTTGATTCCTCCATCATCTTCAAAGGCAACAAAACCCCAAATAAGACATAGCCTCAACCCTACACATTCTACAGCAAATCTTGGACGCGTCGGCCAGCCAACTTCGCGCCCGAGTTGCTTCGGTATTGAGGTGGGAGCCCGTAAAAGATGCAGGCGATGTGGTGCCCTTCCGGCGATGAGGCGACGACCGGAGTTTCCGCAGGAGATCGGGACGACGACGAGAAGACCGGAGGATTCGGATCATTCGGTATACCTCTAACCCGTCTTGTAGTTAGCTAGAACTAGTTTAATGGTCCGATCCGGGTGTTTAGTGCGCGGTGGTGCCGGTTTGCTAAGTTCGCAAAATTAAAGTTTATCACCGCTTCCGCATTTGGCCGTCGGATTGACTGCCGGGGCGGCGCCGTGCACTTACATAGTGTGCGGTAGCTATTTATGCTTATCTGTATAAGCATATGATGCGATTGAGTTAGGGTAGTCGTGCGACTTTGTTGGCATTCGTCAAGGGCCGTGCGGGTGGGTTTAATTCAATCGGGAAATGACGGGTTGAACTTGACTAGTAGCCTATGGTTTATTGGCATTCGTCAAGGTCATAGGATGCTAGGGGAAAAATATTATTGGGGATTTCAAGTGTTGAAATTTGCAATGAGATTTCATACCTTCTATGAAATAGTTGGATCCCGATACCCGCTGCGAGTAAGAGTTACTCCTGGGAGAGTTTTACACATTACAATTAGTCGATCAAGTAGGTGTCTAGAAAGGTATTAACGGGGTTACGCCCCTGGGAAAACGAGGTTTACTTTAATTAGGTTCGTGCGAAAGCATGGGGGACCTCCCTCAAAGTACCGACACTGGCCTGACTGAAAGATTAGCAAACTTGTAGCGTGTAATTAATCCCGTCTAGTCTTTCCTTTTAGGGTTTGAAGGAAGATTTGACTAAAACAGTAGGAGACATCCTGATTAGATATATTAGATAACCAATCTAATCTTGCAAGAGCATACGCTGAGTGTGTTCTTCTCTCTCTCTCCAGGTAGCGACCATATCACGCCTTAATCAAGATAATAATACGGATGTATTGACCGAACCAGCTTGTTATACTGAGCTGGGGAACGTTGGTCCCGCTCCTACTTATAATTGTTATAAGACAGAGCAGGAAATTGGGGAATACCAGATTTCCCGTGCCGCCCAAACGAAGAAAGTTCATGTTGATGCATCATCTTCGGGTGTGTTCATTACAGAGAACTGTTTCTCAGTATCCTTTACGTCCTGGGTATGAGATACCGGATCAGGATCCCGCATATGTAATCTGTTACATGGGCTACAGAAAGGTAGAGAACTGAGAACGGGTGATAAGTTTCATGAGACAGAAAACGGTGCAAGTGTTGCAGCCAAGTCTGTTGGTCACTATCACCCTGTATTACCATAATACATTGATTCTGAACGAATGTTATTAGATACCGAACCTGATATACAACATCATGTCAGTCTCTTTATTGGTAAAGAAAGGATATAATTTTGTATTGTTGGATAATGTTTTGAACATTTCCTATATCAAGAGTTGATCGGTTCAGGCACGTTATCTAAAAGCATAGACGTTCTAAATCAAACTACAGTTCTTAGTATACAGAACACACACAAGAGGAAGAGTTCAGAAATAAACAAATCCTTCTTGAGGCATTGTAGACTATGCCATATCCATGCGACCCGACTAGCTGAAGTTACATTTAGATGCATATTTAAATCTGTTTGAATTTACATCTTGTGAAACTTGCCGGTCATGTCACAAAGATAAGATGACCATAGCTCCATTTATTGGAAACAGGGAAAGAGTTAGTGAACTCTTGGGATTGATAAATGCTGATGTATGAAAGTCCCCTGTCTACACATGCCAAGACCGGTTCTTTGTACTTCATTACATTCTCTGATAATCTCTCAAGATTCAGACATGTGTTCCTGTTGAAACATAAGTCCGAAGCTTTTGAGATATTCACAGAATATAAGTTAGAGGTAGAGAACCAAATATGGGTATAAGTATTATGTCCTTTGATGAGATCAAGGAGGAGAATACTTAAGCACGGAGATTTCTGGACTATTCTAAAGGAGAATGAGATTCTCTCTCAGCATTACTCCTTCGTATACACCATAGCACAATGGTATATCGGGGCGGAGCAATAGCACCCTATGTAATATGGTGTGCTCTATGATGAGTACTACTGAGTTTCCTATTTCCTTTTGGGTGTTATGCACTTGAGAAGCTGCATATCTATTGAATAGGGTTCAAATCAAATCAGTTGCCTACTACTTCATATCTGATATGGAAAGGGAAGAGCCCATATCTTAAGTTTGTTAAGATTTGGGGTTGTCCGGCCTATGTCTAAAAAGCAAAATCCGGACGAGCTCGAGGCAAGGTCTGTTATGTAGAACTGGAAAGGTTCCAGCTATACAAACTGCAGATGATGATTTGGTAGAACCAAAGGATTCAATAGTTTCCAACGAACCTCAGCATCTCCGCCGATCTAGTAGGGTTCCTCACCCACCTGAGAGATACTTCGGTTTCTCTATGACAGTGGGAGTGAGGATTGCATCATGAGATTATGACCCAACTAGTTTCGAGCAGGCCATCAAGAGTGGGACTCTGTAAGAATGGCTGGATGCTTAGCGATCTGAGATGGAATCCTTATACACCAACAAAGTATGGACTTTGATTGCTTTATCTGAAGGGTTAAATCCCCATCAGGAGCATGTATATCTTGAGAAGATTACTTGGTGTACATGGAAAAGTTGAGACTTTCAAAGCTATGCTTAAGTCCATCCAGATCCTACTTGCCACGGCTACAAACCATGACTACGATATCTGGCGGTTGGGTGTCATGACTGCTTTTCTAAATGATGTTTTAGAAAAGAGCGTCTACAAGTACACAGCCAGAGGGCTTCGTAGACAGTGGGAGCAGCGGAAACGTGAGCAAGATATTTTATGTGATAAAACAGGCATCGCGGAGTTGGAACATCTGTTTTGATGTGCTAGTCAAAGAGTTTGACTTCATCAAAATGGTAGATGAACCTTGTATGTACAAAAAGGTAGTAGAGAGTATGGTGGTGATCCTCGTAGAGTACGTGGATGACATACTCTTGATAGGGAAGGAGTTTCCTATGCTACGATCGGTCAATCTCGGCTTATCACAAGGATTCTCCATATAGGATCAAAGTGATACCTACTAAATCCTGGGTTTTGGATCTATGAGATAGATCTAATTGGATGTTAGGACTCTCACTAGTTATAGTGAGTTGGTATCAATCGATCCTGGGAAGAATCATTGGAATGGTTCCAGGGTGATAAGGACGACTGAATGTCAGCCGCAGGCATTGTCTTTACCCTTGGTGGAGGGACGGTATGTTGGAAGAGTTCCAAGCTAGATACCGTGACTTACTAGACGATTAAAGGCAAGATACATCATTACCAAGCATACTACCAAAAGAGACAGTCTGGATATATATAAGTTCATGAGATGAACTTCGTTCCTACCATTGTGTGACAATGGAGTTGTGGCTTATGCCAAGGAAACCCCGTCCCATCAGAAATCCAGATATAATTCTTAGGCAGTATCACCTGATTATGGAGATGGTTGATCTCTAGGGAGATCGAGGTTAGGAGAGTAGACACAGAGGACAACAGCGCGGATCCACTCACAAAGGCCTTTTTCCCAGAAGAGACTTTTATGGGATGGTTGAGTATGAGATACTTCAACCGCAGTTAATTGTTGGGTATGTGATACCACAACAGATGTCCCTAGTGCAAGTGGGAGATTGTTAGTTATATGTATGCCCTAGAGGCCATTACTGTACATACGATGTATAATGTAGTGGATGCTAGGACATATATAGGGAGGACTTTCTTGCTCGACATGATAGTACGCTATCTGGTTGTACTTTATCTTAACATGTACTCTGATTGTCTCTATGTTACATGTTGATAAAGCCCTTAGAATATATACTTGACTACTGGGACTATGATGAGATCATACTAGTGGGGCCACAGTAGTCGACGAGTACATCCTATAATTGTTCCTAGTCGAGAGTGTATCGAGACAGGGCATCGATGCACCAGAATAGACTAGTGTATACGCATCTTGACCCATATGATCGGCGATGGATGATCCCATATCCATTGGTGTTTGACATCAAGGATGGTGTACGGGTGCTCAGTGGAGACTGGGTACGCTGGACGGACTCGCCGAGAACTCCCAGATGGTATTATACCTCACGCCAGATAGCAGTTCTCCGGTGACACTGGTACAGAGTAGTCTGTTGACCCGAGATCGTCATAGAGTCTTGTGTGATTCCCACTGTGGTTTGATTTCCATCATACCACGTCCAAGAGGGTGTGCAAAAAGCTGGCTTTTGGGTACAGTCCCGAATCACATGGAGGCAATGAGCGATAGGAGGGGATTCGTCTCTCCCGGTATAGGGAGTTGATGTTGTGCTGTGTTCGATTGGCTATAACCGGAAATCCCTGGCCAGGGTTGCTGAGATTTACTGGTAAGTGTTATCAGTAGTTTCTTGAACTGTTATAGACCTCATATCGACACAACTTATCGAGCTACTGGGGTCTGACGTTTACCACCCCTAGGCGAGATATGCGACATATCAGACGACGAGACCGGACTGTACGGGAGTGTTACTGTTTGGATTCACAGGAGAAAGTACAGGCTTGCTTGTTGATCTTCTGAGCGCTCAATACCTGGGTGGCTGTTACGTTTAGCTGACCGCTTGCAGCTTGTGGGTGTTTGATATGATCATCACCTACTGCCGGCGTATTGACGATTCTTTAGAGTCCTACACAGAGGTTTCTTAGCTCAGGCAAAATGGAGTAGGAGAACATATGTGATATGTGCGGGACCGAGGATAATGTGATATGTGATACCGTATTCTATTCTCGTGATATTTGATATCAGCCGGGTCATCGGATCAAGTGTTGATTCGATGAATCGGTAAATGAGATATTAGTCGTTTATATGCGATATAGCCGGATTGTCGGATCAAGTGTTGATTCGATAATTTAATGTATAATAATATATATGATATATTAAATTACATTAACTAATATTAGCTCACTAAAAGATTCTTTTTCTCACTCGGGTAATACATTGATATATATGCGATATATGTTAATTGTATTATTTTATTTTGTTACAATAAATATTATATATATGATATATAATATTGTAACATGATATGGTTATTAATGCAACTTGTTTAGTGGAGATTAAACATGGTTAGGGTTTGATTAGGGTTAAGGTTTTCTAGAAGTTTCTAGAAGCTTTCATTTTTTGTTTTGGAAAAGATATTTTGCAAGATATTTCCTTAACCTAACCAAACCTTTAACCTAAGTCAAATCTCTACAAGGGTTAGTTTGACCATGGTTGCATTATTCATCATTATTATCCTTTCATTATTCATCACAAAAGGTTTAACAATTCATTATTCATTCATCTTCTTCTTACTTGAGTTCTTCATGAAAACCTTTCTTGTTTTGCTTTAAGTGATGAAAATGTGTGAGAAAAAAATTATAAATGAGAGCAAAAATCCTACTTCATCATCCTCATCTACCCTTGCCCTTTAGATGAGAGTGTTCACTTCATTTAGGAGTGTTAGCTTGTGTTAACGAAACTTCAAGGTAGATCATCTTTGTATCGAAGATCGGAAGCAAGACTGCATCTTTCTCTTCGTGGTACCTCTCGAGAGTCCGGAACACGATGATCGCAGTGAAGGGACTTCAACACAGAGCTTTAGAAGTGAAAGACCGGATCTACAAAGGTTGTAATCCCTCTCACTTAGTGTTAATGTGTTTAACATGCTTGTTTTCGCCTAAACCCTAGTTTAAAGATCCGGCTTCGGGTTGTTCGGCACGGCTAATTTTTTAATCGAGCATGGTTGATACCTCGTAGACCCTTGTGCGCGTGCATAGCAACCCTACACTATTTCCCTTCTTAAATTCTTTTACCTAAAACCAATCCTATTACTCAAATTCTTTTTTTATTTTTTCACTTTTCTAAACCAAAACCCTAACTCCCCTCTTTCCTTCATTTAATTCCCGGCCCACCACACTCCTCCCCTTTCCCTTTATTTTCCCTTTTTCTTTCCGTCTCATCTCCCTTTCCCAAATTTCTTTTACTTTCCCCGACCCACAAATCACCCTCCTCTTCACCAACCCGACCCGACCCGACTCTATCTTCTTCCCCACTAATTTCTTTTTCCCGCTCCTTCCTTACGTGCCCACATCATCGCCACTCACCCACGCCCTAGCTCCTCGACCACGATCTCGCGCGCGCCCACCCATCTCTCTCTCTCTCTCCCTCCCCCCATACAAAGCCGAGCCACCATCTCCTCTGCCTCTCTTTTATTGCGCCCCTACGCAACTCCACCGCCGACACTATCCACCGCGAGCGCCACCCACCACCTCACTGCAACTCCCCCTCTCTCGAATCCACCAACCTTCATCACCGAGTGCCCTCGCCTCCACCCATCACCCACCGAACTCGCCTCCTCCGGCCACCTCCATCGACCCAACAACCTCCCCCCAACCTCAACTCCCTCCTCACCCCCACTTAACCACCCGCCGACCTTCTCAAACGACCCCTGTACTCTTCTTCTTGCTAAGCCGACGGCACCCATCTCTTCATCTTAAACCCAACCAACCGCCTGGTCACCTTCGAAGCCTCCTCTTCCACCTCCAGCATCCTACCGACCGCCTCACATTCGACAACAATCCCCCTCTTCACCCCTCTCCTCCCTGCTGGAGCTACAGTGCCCGTCGCCACCACCTCCAGCCAAGTCCAAGCCTCGAGGCTAGCCCAAGCTTCAAACCAAGCATTAGCCATTTCATCGAGCACTTGACTCTATCGTCAATTGCCTCTATTCCAGCCATCATCGTCGCCGTAAAAGCCATGGCTTCAGTCTCTATGTCTGTTATCATCATCGAAGTTGTAACCGTCGCAACGCAGTACACATCCATCGTTGTCGTGCCGTACCGTGCGTGTGTCGAACCCAAACCGTGTCGTGTTCGTGTCATCCGTGCCACCGCAGACCCACTCCCGTGTCGCGCCCCGTGCCCAGTTGCCGTGCCGCGCCTGTGTCGTGTCGTGTCTACTTCCGGACCAGGTCCCATGCCGCACCGTGCCTGCCTCCGTGTCATCACCAGGCCCGGCACCGCATCGCGCTCGTGTCATCACCAGGCCCGGCACCGTGTCGCGACCGCGTCGTCACCAGGCCCAGTTCCGTGTCGCGCCGTGCCACGCACTGAGCCAGGACCACGCCCACTGCCGTATCACTCCCGTGTCACCACCGCGTCCAGTACCGAGTCACCGCACACTACGCTCATGTCGCGCGCCCGTATCCAGCATCGCGCCATCCCGTGTGTCGGGACAAACCCTGCAGCGGCGTCGCTTCCATATCAAGCGACCGTGGCAATCAAGCGACCGTGGCAAGTGATTTCCACTTTCTTTACATACTATTAATGTTATAAACATACTTATTTATATCTGTGCACAACCAAAGTTTCGATCACCATACGTATAAACAAGTGTTTGATGCGAAACTATATGTGAGAACCGATCGTTAAACAAAGGAACTTGTGATCTTTAGACCCGTATACTATTTACCCATGTGCTGTAGAAATTTAGTGGAAAACCACGGCCATTTCAACTATGTAATTCTGCTCCCGATAGTCAGTACGAAACCTGAATTTTCTGAACATGCTAGACCGTTAAATTCATATTAAATCTTTTAAAAGTTGGATTTTGGCGTTCCATGGCTCTTATCGAAGCCAACGAAATAAGATACAGAACCCTATAATTTATATTTAAAGTTGAACTAGTTACGATAGAGAAAACTGCGGTGGATTACGATTCTGTACTGCAGTCCAGAACGGAAATCCTAGTTAACCCCTGTTTATAAACCCCTGTATGTTCCTGTTCAAATATGAGAATGCGCGGAACCCTATATCTTTACGTAGAAAATTGAGTTATATTTCTCAATCCACTGGTCTCACTGGATTACTCAACTGTTTGATATTTATAACTCATTTTATAAAGTCGATATGTTTTGCTGAATTCTGCAGAGGCAGATTTTACACATCGAACATAACCTGTCCATAACTCCCTGTCGATATAGTATATTACTGATCCACCAATTGCGGTGGAAACCTAACTGATAATCCTAAACATTGTTCAACTATAGTATCGCCTAATTACGATCCCAACTGAGATTAAAATGTGTTACGAAATGGACTTCCGATTCTGAAACCGGATTTCCAGCCGTGAACACTTAAATTGAAATGGTTATAACTAGCAAACCTGAAACCCGATTGGCACGAAACTAATTTTTATGGATAGACAATTCAATACACTGTTTACCCCTTTTACATTGTTTTGCTTAATTCTGCACGCATAACTTATAGTGAATTATGCAAGTGGTAGGATGCTGACTGATGGTTTTCCATTCATATGGTAGTTATTGTATTCTCATCATATCGTGTAGAAGTCATTGCATTGGTAACCTAGTGATCATGTGCATTACCCAGTGTTAGGTATTAGTGTTTGATTGTGGCAGGTACGTTAGTGTTTAAGCATGAATGGATAAGGGATAGTGACACGTACTTGTGCACAATCAGTGGACCATATTGATTTATTGCATTGTCGACGTCTATGGGACGTGTATAAGTGTGACTATAATTGGTATGGGACGATTATGGAAGCGCTTATATGGGTGTCATAGGTAAGGCACCAAACACTGTCCATTTATCTTGGGTATCAGTCGAGACATGTTTGATGGAGACCATGTCTTCAGTTCTCGCGTAGACTTGTCATGGACCGACTGGTATTTGAGTTTATGGTTGGCGTTTGATATAGACCACGGAGTGTGGGGTAGTTTGAGTGTGAGTTCAACAGAATCTCGGGAGTCCCATGCCGGCACATACAGCGATTCTGGAGATATATGGGGATATTACTGATTATTAGCGAGCGACTCGGGCCCGTGTTCCCTTGTCCTTGGGTCCTACCCTTGGGTGGGGGATACTCACGAGTGGTTGACTCTCACACTTGGACTGACGATAGGCTTAGCGACCTGTACAGTGAGACTTAGAGACTGATAGGGTTAGTGATATTGACATGCATTGCTTACTGATTCAACATACCTGCCATGCTGTTTACTGCTTTACTGTTTACCTGCTCTTTTAGCTACCTGTATTGGCTACTTCAGGCTCGCGTCATTATTCCATGCTTACGGTTTCATATTCATCATTATTACACATGTTCACATTTGTATCTATATGTATATATTGCTATCGTGTCGCTCTGACGACCTGAGTATGCATGCTCAGAGTGAGGAGTGGATCTAGCTTAGACCAGGACCTGACGTACCTCGAGGACATCGCGGACATCTTGATCAGCGACTCAAGGCTATACTTCCTTGGTCTCCACCTGGTTAGTTCTTTTGATTTAGTTACTGCATTTCTCATTACCTGTGCATTGATTACTCATTACCACGTAAACCTAGAAGCCGAAGTGTGACTACGGAGAGATATTTCATCGACCGTAGGAGCACGGCTGGCCTTATCAACCCCTCGTATTCCGTATTTTGGGAAGTGGGGCGTGACAAACAGTATCCTCCGGATATCCAACGCGCCAGGTAAAATCACCGGTAGGCAGCCTGCCCCTGCCGGGCTCATCGTCTACACCTCGATCTTCTTGCCCCGGGGTACCTTACCGGGTCCACCATGTACCCGCAGACGGTTCATCCAACTCCTCGAATCGGGTCTCGAAATCTATCTCATAACTGAGAAAACATCATTGTGGACGACTCATACATCACGAGAGAACCGTACTTTTCATTTAAAAAAGAGAGAGAAGTTTATATATATTCTTGCGGTTTTCTTCCAAATCCAGGAAATCTCATGAAAATCCGAAATCCAATCTTCAATAGCACGTAAACAGTGAATATCGGCATAAAACTCTATAATACTGCATAATAGTGAATAATAATATGCATGCAATAGCAGGTAATAACTGCAATGTCTAAACTAGCATATAAAGACGAGTACGCTAATACCATGTCGAACTATCAGCTAACAAGCTATGTCAATGAAATAATATTCTCTAAAGTGTACGTGACATGGCAATTACCGATGATGATGTGTGTGAGCCGGCAAGTAAGTGTATGTGGAACATACGCATCATCGGTAATAGTTCTAGTGTCCTGACAGCATGATCTCAATAATGGCATATGGAAATACAATATAACATGCAAATGCAATGCGAACAGCAATAATATGTGAGAGCTGAATAATAACGCAGTGATAACTAATCTGCATTATATAAATATGAGTCATACAGTTTTGCCATTTGAAATAACACGAATCGTGGTGTTTTGAAAATAAGGGCTACGGTGTTTTTAAGAAAAGATACGTATTTTGAAATATCCATAGAATCCCTTGGCCTGTCTTTAAAATACTCACGATACGTTAGTTTGAAATAGGTATGACTCGAGTCTAATCTACCATTTACAAGTAAACTGCAGGGCTAAACTAAAAGGCTGATCGAAAGGTAAGGAAACCGCCTAACATCTGATTCGATACATATATATATATATATATATATATATGTGTGTGTGTGTGTGTGTGTGTGTGTGTGTGTGTGTGTGTGTGTGTGTGTATATGTATATATATATATCAGTCGGTGATTCCACCTCAAAAGTATCCCATACGATACAATATCTATAATATGACATCCTCAAGTCAAGAGTGCGGATCTATCATCAATATATAGCTCATACGGTAAATCCGTCGTACGGCCTCCTAAATCTGGGTACGGGTCAAATGTCACATCTATCACATTATTCATCTGTTATCCTCTTTATCAATTATCATGATCCAGGGTACTGATCTACGTCTAGTACAATACTGATACCACATATGTATATGTATGCGTGTGTATGAAAACACCATATCAAAAGACCCGCTAAAACATCGTGTCGTATCTCAAAATACGATCCACGTCACATCACCGATCTCACGGCCTCAAGCCCAAACTCATCGACTCATCTCCAATCCCAAGTACTATCCTCATAATCCCGTATATGTATATGTGTATATATATATACATACTCCCATACCCATGTGTGTGTGTGTATACATACCCCCATTTACGCACAGGTAATAGAATGAATGCAAGTGTGTGCGTGTGGGTGTAAACCTATTCTAGGTTTTGCGACTAAGAAGCTATGCTAGTTTACTTCTAATAACCCCAAACTAACCATGAACAGATAATCATATCTTGATAATCATCTACGTATCATAAACCATATATATATCCAGTTATATATCATAAATATACTACGAACTGCTGGGGTGCTATACGCCATCTACCCGACTTCTCCCCGTAGATATAAATCTACTCACCTTGACCTTCGTCTGCCGATACCGACGTCGCTACGCGCTTGCTTGTCGTCTCGAAGTCCTCGCGAGGGTACCTACACATCATAACATATCGTGCCGCATTAAAATCTAAATCAAAACCAAAACGACACGTGGAATTAACATAGGTCAAAACCTATGGTTTGCTCTCACAAATTTACCAAATAACACTCGATTTCGACGTACAACGTCATGTGATCGAGATAACATAAACACTAAAATCCAGAATTCAAAATATGCAAAACCATATCCCGAATCAAAACAACAAATCAAGTATTTAGTCCCAGATTTTATTTAAGGGAAAAACTAGGTGTACAAACAGGTCTAGGCTGATGTATAGGGTCTATATGAGCTATGGGGGCAACCTGGGCACCTAACCAACCAAGGTGGCCGGACACACAAAGGTAAATTCTAGCTAGGCCAGTTCTGGTAGGGAGTTAGGGTCTCGTCTGGTCAGGTTGGTCTCATATTGGTCCAATTTGGCCTCTAGAGTTGTTTGTTTGTCTCAGAATTTCCCCGGGTCATCCCAGATTTCCCTGCACACTCAATTTCCTCACAAACCGACATGGGTAGTTTTCTGTTTTCAGTATTTGGGTTTGTTTCAGTAAAGTCTGGGTTTCTAAGATCATGGGGGGTTTAAGGTCACCACCTAGGCTTAATTACACAATCACAACTCAAAATCAACCCTAACTCTCTCTAGGGATTTCCAAAGTCCACTAAACTTCGCCAAATCGATTTTAAACTTGAATAGATGCATAAGCAAATGAAATACTACACTAATTGTGAAGGGATTGCCTCATTTAACACACATGAATCCTCTACAGCGCCAAAATGCAAACTTTCTTGGTCCAAAGTGTAGCTTGTGAGCTTGTGCACAAAATTTGTGAAGAGGAGATGATGTTTTGGTGTTGTTTTGATGATGATTTGAGGGTTTGAAGTGGAGGTGGAGGAGGGTGCTGCCATGAGAGGAAGGAGAAGAAGAAAGATGAAGATGATGAAGTGAGAAGCAATGGCCCATCACTATGGTTGACCCCTCACCCTCTCTCTCTCATGCCCATACCCCTTTCTTAAATGTTTTCCTTTTCTTTTTCTTTTCTTTTCTTTTCTTTTCTTTTCTCCTCAATTCATTCCAAAACAAACCATGCTAGAAAATGAAGAAAACCATGTAGGAAAATGTAACAAGTGTTAAAAATTACATATGCATGTCATGTGCACAAAACACGCTTAAAGCCCGATTAGCGATTTTTAATCGCGATTAGCACAAAATTAGTGTATAATAAATCGTAAAATTTCATAATTTGAATAAATCACATAAAGCACCCTCTTTTAGTAATTTCTATAATTTTTCCAAATTTTTCCCCATTTTTCGGTATTTAATTATACCGAAATATTAAAATATTCATTAAAATTAATATTAAATTATAAAAAATTCCCAAAAATAATATTTTATTTTTCTGAAATGTTACACCCAAATTGGTAAAAATTTTACAGTAAATCCGCATTACCGTCTAAACTAACACTAATCGAAATCTAAGGCGTTACATATTGTCTCAATATTTTTCCTACGTGTCCATAATGACATGAAACTTTACGAAGGAAGCCCTTTTAAAGCATTTTCAAAAAGGCGGGACGTATATTTTAAACAAAACATATATAGATATATAGCTATTTTCTTTATAATGAACGTCCATTGCTTGTGCCGTGGTTTGCGCATCGCGCGGAGATTTGAAAGGGATTTTGCATGTGTTTTTATTCAGTTGTTCAGATAACTTCACAACGATGCGTACTATATATATATATATATATAGCCATAACTACATTATACTTGATTTTGACAATGGATTTTGAAAACTGATATTTTCGCATTAACTCTGATGATTGCGTGACGCTTGACGGAGTTTCGATTTTAGCTTTGCACTCGTTTTCATGTGCATGCGTTGTGCTACGATATGTTTTATGTATTCGTGATTTTGGAGCCCCGGCGATTTGATTATTTTGCTGAATGTTTTAAGTATTTGGGGGGTTCAAATTTAAATTCGAGAACCGAATTTATTTAAGGGGAGAAGATTGTAACATTTCAGAAAAATAAAATATTATTTTGGGGAATTTAAATAATTAAAATAATGATTCCATGAATATTACTAAAACATGTGAGTTATTTTTAAATGATATGGTATAACTATATACCGATAGTTTGGAAAAAAATTTAGGAAATTATTAAGAATTATTGATTTTGAAAGAAACTAGGTGAAATGAGCATTTATAGATTTTTAAATAATTATTTGTATTCTATGTTAATGCTAAACTTGATTAATATTTATTAATTATGCATTAAGCATGTTTATATACATGACATGCAACAAAACATGTTGTAAAACACTTATTTCATCTTTGATATTAACCATGGCTGCTTCTTTGTTTTAAAGTGATTGTGGTTTTTAAAAGAAAAGAAAAATGAAATTTGAAATGTGAGATATTTGTGAGGTGGGGACATGAGACATGAGAGAGAGGGAGAGAGAGTGAGTGACAAGACTCTAGATTTTTCCATGACTTTTGACCATGGCTCCTTCATCCTTTTTCCTCATCTTCTTCATAGCTTCATCTATCTCCTCTACCTCGCACAATCACCTAAAAAAATTAGCCAAAACCTTATACCCTCTTCACTAAAAATGATCTCTAACTCACTACAAGCATGATGGTAGGAGCAAGTGAAGATTTTGAGCACTTTGAGAAACTCACGAAAATTCTTGAGTTGCCAAATGAGGTAATTCCTATACCCTTAGTTAATTTTTTAGTTTTCCTTATGTTCTAGTGTAGTTTAGAGTTAAACTTGTGAGGTTTGGTGATCTTGGAAAATTCCAAGATGAGGGTTAGGGTTTATCTTGAGTTGTGGGGATGTAATTGAGTGTAATTAGTGACCACAGCCACTGTAGTGTCGATTTTATGGACCACACCAGAGACTAAAAAACCCAAGACGTGAGCTCAGAATTTTTCCCGTGTCGGTTTTGTGAATTTTTAAGGACTACAGGGAATCTGGAGTAACTTGGGATGTTACTGAGAAAATCAAACAACTTCAGTACCTAAATAGACTATTAGAAGACTACTACAAGAAGACGAGACCTAAATTCCTTGGTTGGGCTGGCGACACCGGGGAAAATGGCCATCTCGCCGGGTCACTTGTGGGGTTAGGTGTTGTGGTTTGGTCTATATCTCTTACCCTCTATGACCTAGTCCCTGTATTGTTAGATTTGTCCTAGTATACCTGAGCAAAAATCTGGGAGCACATTGAGTTGATTTTGGCTATGGTTTTCCGATTTCTAAAACTTGGGTTTTGGTACTTGAATTTGGATTTGGTCGTTGGACATTTGTACGTCAACGATGATGGTGATTTGATTGTTTTTGCATGCTTAGGCTATAGGTTCTAACCTATAAGCACTTCGCGTATCGTGTCAGTTTTTGAATCGGATTTTAATACGATACGATATGTTGTGATATGTAGGTACCTTCGCGTGGACTTCGGGATGACAAGGGAGAACAAGCGTCATCGACTTCGGCAAGCGAGGATCGAGGTGAGTAGATGTATATCTACGGGGGAAGTCGGGTGGATGGCGTATAGCACCCCCGCAACCGTAGAATAGGATTTTCGTATATTATATATATATGTTTAAGCGAGACTTGGATACCTAGCAAATAAAGTTTCTAGGAGACCTTAGGTTATATGTCGTTACCACATACACCCACACACTCACACACACACACATACACTTGGTATATGATAGATGTGTGTATGTGTGTGTGTGTCTGTGTGTCTGTGTGTGTGTGTGTTTGATTATACATACACACACACATACACATGAGATGAGGATGGTATATGTTATGGATATGAGTCGATATGATCGGGCATGATACCGTGAGATTATGATATGTGATTGAGTCGAGACACCGTATATGACATGATATAATAAAGGATCGTTGGGCGATATATATACAAGCATGTGATAACATGTGATCTGATGAAATAATAGATTGTACGAGACCTTGGATCTGTACCCCTGATGATGATAATATTGTACGACGATTGATACCGTATGAACTATATGATATACATATGATATTTTGATTCGTACCCTCGACTTTTGAGGATGCCATATGATGGATTTTGCCGTACAAGATATATATATATGATTGATCTGCACTCTTGACTCGAGGATGTTGTATGTTAGATATTACCGTACGTGATGCTATGAGGCTGGATCGCCGACTACTAGATATATTGACTCGGATATGCTTTCGATTTCTATTTACCTTCGACTAGGTTCTTAGTTTAGTCTTTAGTTGCTTAGATATATGTTAGCTTAGGCTTGAGTCATACCTATTTTCAAAACTGATGAATCGTAGGCATTTTCAAAGAATAAACCGAGGAACGTTATGAATTTTCAAAAGACATCTCTTTTCTCAAAAACACCGTAGTCTCTACTTTTCTAAAAACAACGATTCGTGCAATTTAAACACGATGAACGGTATGGCTCGTATATAGGTTTATATACTTTATTGTTTACTTTTTATTATGATCTCATTTGCTAGGACACCTGCACCATTACCGGTGATGTGTATATTGTACGTACACTTTCTTGCCGGCTCACACACATCATCATCGGTAATTGCCATGCCATGTACACACTAGAGAACCTTTACTTCATTCATATAATCTGATAATATGTAGAAGTAGTATTGTTTAACAATCATGATCTTAAATGCTAGTGTAGACATTGTATTTCTTACTTAGATGCCACATGCACTTGCATCCATACATTCGAGTTATGCACTTATCATTGGTTTTACGTCGGCATTTATTATCTCATTGTATACTCATAGATTGTGATTCTTCTTTGAGATTTCCGTATTCATGTGATTTCTGGATTTGGGGAAACCGCAAGTGATATTTATAAACTCATGATTATAATTTTTTAAATGCGGTTTCTTGTGATATGATGTGTGGCGTCCACCATAAGATTTCTCGGTTCTTAAGCCACATGTGTACACATACCCGATTCGAGGAGAGAGGAGGAACCTTCTACGGGTACATGGTAGACCCGGTGCGGTACCCCGGGGCAAGAAGGCCGTATAGAGAGACGTTGATCCCGGTAGAGAAGCACTACCGACTGGTGATATTTGGCTCAGCAGACATCCGAACGATACCGACCACAGTTGTGAGATTTGATGATATAGGGCTGATCCGGCCAAACGGAGCCCGAGATATGAGATTTATGTGTCGCTGATGGACACGATTTTCTTGATGTTTTCGAGTGTCGATATTTGGCACTAAGGTTTATCATGATTTTTGTATGTCGATGTTATACATACCCATTGATGATGCATTTATGCAAAACATACATGACATGTAGTTACTTTGTGACACGGATATGAGTACTTAACCTTGTACATCTGCTTATATGATTACCCTTGCTTCTACTCCCTGTCATTGTGTTATTACTATTATTTTATTATACTGTATGTCTTAGGAGATAGTCATACATTCGGTTTCTACTCGGTGATATCTTCTACTCACGAGTTGGCAACTCACCCCCGTTGTGCCACAGTTTCTTGCAGGTTTAGCCGTACAGGTTTCGTAGCGGCTTCGCTGGCACACCACTTTCTTCAGGGTGATTGCTTTGGCAGGTGGGTTCACTTGCATCATGACCACCATTGTACCTTTATTTTTATTTCAATTGTATCTAGTTAAAAAGCTCAATCAACCAGACTTGTATATTTAGTAGACTTAGAAACCACCGTTTGTATATTCTTTTGGACCTTGGGTCGTGATTATGTATTTACTATTATTCATGTTTTCTTGAGGGTGCTTGTTATTCTTATTTTCTTCCGTGTTTTGATCCTCGCCTTTCGGCGTTGTATATTTATATCTTGCATGGTTGATTCCGCAAATTAGCGAAGAGCTAGCTCCCGCTTGGGGATGCCTTTATTGTTATTATTTGTATTTGTTTTCGGGTTAAAATATACAAAGGAGGTACTGCCGAAATTTCGAATGATAAAAAGGTTTTCAAGTTAGTTACCAATGTAGTGTTTTCATATATTACTACTTATGTACATATATATAAGAATAAATTTGATTTCAGTAAACCTTATTTCAAAACTTCACCTCTACTATTTTCTCTAAAAGGTTTAGATTTCTGGGCTTATGATAAAAAGGTTTTCAAGTAACCTGTACACATGTCACCTGAGAACTTCCATCTGACGATAGGTATAGTACCATCTGGAAGTTCTCCGCGAGTCCGTCCAGTGTACTCACACCCGGTGAGCACCTGTATACGATCTTAGGTGCATCTGACCAATGGCTGCGGGACCAACCATTGCCCCTTATCAGGGATAGAAACGTATACACTAGTCTACTCTAGAGTATCAATGCCCAATCTCGATACTCACACGACTATTGACCATTTAAGGATGTGCTTATGGACTACCCTGCTCCCACAAGTATGATCGCCATCACAACGCAGGTTCTCAAGCAAGATCCTATGGGTTTTATCAAAATGCAACCGTAATATGTAATAATATGTATAAAATATGCCATGTTAAGATAAAGTCAAACCATAATAGTATACTATTGTATCAAGTTTTTATCAATATGTTCAAGCTGGATAAAGCATCAATAAAAACAAATACACATATCCTGATAAAAGACAACTAAAACAATATACTATATAACTAAGCAAGAATGGCCTGTACATACATATCCCCAGCATCCACATGTATACATATACAATAATGGCCTCTAGGGCATACATATCCAACAATCTCCCACTTGCACTAAAAGCCAGTAATTGGTGTACCGAATACCCAACGTCTGCACTAAAACCAGCTGTTGGCGCACCGCATACGCAACATCTCAAAAAGTTGCTCGAGCTGCGCTTGAGGGAGGGCCTTTGTAAATGGATCCGTCGTGTTTTCTTTAGTGTCCACTCTCCGTATCTCGATCTCCTGGCGATCAATGATCTCCCTGATCAGGTGATACCGCCTTAAGATTTGTCTGGATTTCTGAAGGGACCGTGGTTCCTTCGCTAAAGGTATAGCCCCATTTTTATCACAATACAAAGCTATCAGATCAACAATGGACGGAACCACCTGATGTTCAGCAATGAACTTCTTCATCCAAACCGCTTCTTTTGCGGCATCGATTGCAGCAATGTATTCAGCCTCCATCGTCGAGTCTGCGACGGTGTCCTGTTTGGAACTCTTCTAACACGCTGCCCCTCCGTTGAGGGTAAACACAAAACCCGAGACAGACTTGCTGTCATCCTTGTCACTCTGAAAGCTGGAATCGGTAAAGGACTCAACCCTGAAGTCTCCATTCTTGAAAACCAAGAACATCTCTTTAGTACTTCTCAGGTACTTGAGAATGTTCTTCACTGCTGTCCAGTGGTTCTCACCTAGGTTCGACTGATACCGGCTCACCACGCTTAGCGCGTAAGCTACATCTGGTCTTGTACATAGCATCGTATGCATTATAGATCCTACCGCCGAAGCGTAGGGTATAGTACTTATGCGAACCCTCTCCTCGTCGGTCTTAGGAGACATCTCCTTGGAGAGGGTGATTCCGTGTAATGCGGGTATGTTACCGCACTTGGAATCTTCCATACTAAATCTCTTTAGTATGGTCTCTATGTGCCTAGACTGCGAAAATCCTAATAATCTCTTGGACCTATCTCTGCAGATCTTGATCCCCAGAATGTACGAGGCATCACCCAGGTCCTTCATGGAGAACCGTTGTGACAAGAATAGCTTGACCGATTATAGCATAGGAATGGCATTTCCTATCAAAAGAATGTCGTCCACGTACAAGACTAGGAATACGACAGTTCTGTTGGGTTACGGCAGCGTCCCGCCATCAAACTACGGCCAAATGCGGAACAAAAATTTACTAAACTGGCGCTACCATTACCCGATGCCCGGATATACCCTAAACCCTATACTAGCAAGCTACAAAAAGAAGTTAGAATGGTTATACCGAGTTGATCAGCATCCTTCGGTCTTCAACCGTCATCCTCAAGCTCCTAGTGGCTCCTTGATCGAATTTGGTTGCTGGTCTTCCTCCATCTACGATGATCCACCTGAGGGAAACGGCGCAAGCTTCAGCCTCGTCGAGCGAGGCAACCGATGCTCCAAGGTTGCTAGCAATGGAGAGTGGAGGTGTAGGAATTTGTCACTATAATTTTCTCTCATCACATATGCTCAATGAGCAACCATAGAAGATGAAGAAGAAGGTGACGAAACATGTGGCATGAGCAACTCAAGAAATGTGCTAAGTCTCCAAGTGAGAATGAGAGTGTGAAGAGAGAAAGTGAAGAATCAAGTGAGGAAAACAAATGAGCAAGCCCACTCCCAAAAAAATATGGCTGCCCCTCTCTCTCTCTCTCTCTCATGCACAAAAATATCTCATCTCAATTTCCAAATAAACAATTCCAAGCCATACCTCTCTACAAGCCATGACCCATGCTCATGCCACCTCACTCCTCTACCTCATTTGTGAAACAAATGAATTTCCAAAAAAGGAAAATCATACAAATGAGGTGTCCACTTCTAGAAGCTATTCCGTATAAATACGAAAAACAACCCGGTACATGTATCGAAATACATATACGCGTATTCGTATAAAAATACGAATAGCCAAGAGAGAAAATGAATAGTGAACAATAATACTAGAATACATATATATATATATATATATGCATATATAAATTATTAAATCAAAAGCTGATTTAATAATCCGACTTAATCCTAAGCCGCTAGTATTATCAATCGTCCGATTAAAGTCTGTGCAGCATGTACACATATTTAATCAGACACCTGTATGTACCAACATACGTCATCTACACCATATCGCCTGAACCGTGAAAACCATCTATGTGGGACTCTAAAGAATCGTCAATATGCTGGCAGTAGGTTTAACCACAAGCACGTCAGCGGCACTAGCTGAACGTAACGGCTACCTAGGTATTGATGTAAGGTTACTAGGCATACGTACAAGGGTCTAGAAGGCATCAACCATGCCCGATTTAAAATTTAGTCGTGCCGAACAACCCTAAACCAAGATCTTATACTGGAGATTAGGTGAAACAAAACATGTTAAACACTTTAGCATCTAAGAGTTTGGAATTACAACCTTTGTAGTCCGGTCCTTCACTTCATAAGCTCCATGTTGTGGTCCCTTCGCTGCGATCATCAAGTTCCGGACTCTTGAGAAGCTCCACGAAAAGAACGATGCAAGCTTGCTTCCGATCTTCGATAACAAAAATGATCTACCTTGAAGTTTCATTAACACAAGCTCTCACTCACTAAATGAAGTGAACACCCTCATCTAAATGGCAAGGATAGATGAGAATGATGAAGTAGGAATTTAGCACTCTTTTGTTTTCAATTACTCACTCATAATCATCACTTAGCAAAAAGCTAGAAAGCTTTTTCCAAGGAAGAAGAAGAATATCTAATTTCATTTGTGATGAATAATGAAAATGTAATAATAATAACTTATGCAACCATGGTTGCAAATAATATAAGCTAACCCATGTAGAGAGTTGACTAGGGTTAAGGGTTTGGGTTGGGTTAAGGATGAGTCACTACAAAATATCTTTGTAAAAACAAAAAGAAAACCTTCTAGAAGCATCATGAAGGAACTAACCCAAATCAAACCCTAATCTTGTTTAATCTCCACTAATCATGTTGCATTAGTAATTATAACATGTTACAATATTATATATCACGTATATAATATATTTTGTAACAAAAGAAAATAATACAATTAACATATATCGCATATATATCAATGTATTACCCGAGTGAGAAAATGAATCAATAAGTGAGCTAATATTAGTTAATGTAATTTAATATATGAAATATATTATTATACATTAAATTATCGAATCAACACTTGATCCGACAATCCGGTTATATCAAATATAACTGATTAATATATCATGTAGCGATTCATCGAATCAACACTTGATCCGATGATCCGGCTCATATCAAAATAACGCGAGAATATAATACGGTATCTCATATCGCATTATCCTCGGCCCTGCACATATCACATATGTGCCCCTACTCCGTTCTGCCTGAGTCAAGAAACCTCTATGTAGGACTCTAAATAATCGTCAATACGCCGGCAGTAGGTGATGATCATATCAAACACCCACAAGCTGCAAGCGGTCAGCTAAACGTAACAGCCACCCAGGTATTGAGCACTCAGAAGATCAACAAGCAAGCCTGTACATTCTCCTGTGAATCCAGTCAGTAACACTCCCGTACAGTCCGGTCTCGTCGTCTGATATGTCGCATATCTCGCTTAGGGGTGGTATACGTCAGACCCCGGTAGCTTGATAAGTCGTGTCGATATCAGGTCTATAACAGTTCGAGAAACTACTGATAACACTTACCAGTAAATCTCAGCAATCCTGGGCAGGGATTTCCAGTTATAGCCAATCGAACACAGCACAACATCAACTTCCTATACCGGGAGAGACGAATCCCCTCCTATCGCTCATTGCCTCCATGTGATTCAGGACTGTACCCAAAAGCCACCTTTTTGCATGCCCTCTTGGACATGGTATGATGGAAATCAAAGCACAGTAGGAATCACACAAGACTCTATGACGATCTCGGGTCTACATACTACTCTGTACCAGTGTCACCGGAGAACTGCCATCTGACGTGAGGTATAATACCATCTGGGAGTTCTCGGCGAGTCCGTCCAGTGTACCCAGTCTCCACTGAGCACCCGTATACCTTCTCTTATGTCAAACACCAATGGATGTGAGATCATCCATTGCCCATCATATGTGTCAAGAAGCGCATACGCTAGTCTACTGTGGAGTATCGATGCCCTGTCTCGGTACTCCCACGACTAGGAACATTTGAAGGATGTACTTGGCGACTACACTGTCCTCACTAGTATGATCCACATCATAGTCCTGGTAGTCAAGTACTCATCCTAAGGGCTTTATCAACAAGTAACATAGAGACAATCAGAGTACATGTTAAGATAAAGTGTAACCAGATAGCATACTATCATGTCGAGCAAGAAAGTCCTCCCTATATATGTCCAAGCATCCACTACAATATACATTGTATGTATAGTAATTGTTGGAGATAGTGCCCTCAGAGTCAATTATTGGATCAGAGGCACGTGATTGCAATGATTGAGGGAGGACCTATCCCGGTAGGACAGTCTTACTCGAGATGATAGTATGCTATCTGGTTTACCTTTATCATCGTGTACTGCTTCAGGTGACCTCACAGGTCGCTATTACACGCTGATAGAGCCCCTAGGATTATTGCTTGACTGCCAGCAGTATGATGGCGATCATATACGTGAGAGCTGGTGGTCTATAAGCACATCCTTAAAAGGTCCCTAGTCGTAGGAGTTTCGAGACAGGGCATCGATTCTCCAGAGTAGACTAATGTATACAGTCGAGACCCCGACAAGGGGTGGTGGCCGGTCTCATAAGCCACTGGTGTCAGTTGGTTCACCTAAGATGTATACAGGTGCTCATTGGGTTATGAGTACACCGGACAGGACTCGCCGGGAACATGCTAGTTGGTCTTATACCTGACGTCAGAAAGCGGTTCCCTGGTGACATGTGTACAGGTTAGTTCATCGACCTGAGATCGTCATTTGTCTCGTGTGAGTTCCCACTGTACTTTGATTACTACCCTACCACGGCTCAAAGGAGTCGTGCAAACAGGTTTTAGTTGGGTACAGTCCCGAGCCACATGGAGGCAGTGAGCGGATCTTTAGGGGTTCGTCTTTCCCGGTATTGGGGGTGAGGTCGCGCTGTGTCTAGGAGAGCCATCACGCAATGCCCTCGGCCGAGGCAGGAGATTTACTGGTGGGTATTCCAGTAGTATCTCAGGGCGTTCTGGGCTACACTCCGACACGACTTGTACCGCTTTTGGGGGTCTGACTTTTACCAACCCCCTAGGCCCGACATGCGATACTCATAGACAAACGGACCGGACTGTACGGATATTGTCACTGACAGGCTCAGTAGGGTGTCAGGATGAGTTCGCTCATCGACGTCCCTTTTGGTCAATAGCTGGTGGCCCGTCACGTATTGGCTAATACCTCTGACGTGCTAGTGGTTAAATCCACAGCCATAGTATTGACGAGTCTTTAGAGTCCACCACACTTTCAGTTACTCAAGCTTTCGGGCGAAACGCTGTAGAGGCCGTATGGAGATATGGCAGGATCCGATCAGATACGTGCGATATTGTACGGATCAGGATCGGACGGTTTGTACTAGTGGACGTATGGTTATATGGCAGGGTTCGATCAGATGCGTGCGGTATTGCACGGATCAGGATCGAACGGATATTACTAGCCGGCTTTGGTTTAAGCCGGATCCTAGTTTAGTACAGTGTAGATTTTGTCTCATTGCATTTGTATCCGGTCCGAATACAGATGCGGGTGTGTATGCACAGTGTCGGGGTTTTCCTGTAATTTATTACGGGACCAGTTTTCTAGAGTTGCCAGTTTGCATTCCGTTCCGGCCGGTTTTCCTTTGTTCTTTCCCGGGCGGACTTTCCGATGGAGGGGGTTATTTGCAAGTTTGCAAATAACATTTGTGGAGGGGGTATCTTGCATATTGGTGGCATCATGATAGCTTTTCATGATGAGATTCTTTTTCCTTCTCATCATTTGCTTTATGTGATTAGAAGTGATAAGAATGGTTGATGTGAGCTTTGCTTTAGGATGTGGTCACCTTTTCTTTTCTCCTACACTCACCTCCCTTCATGAGCTTTGTTTTATCCCTCCACCATTCTCAATAAAAAGGGCCGGCCGCATTTTGAATGAGGAGGAGAAAGAAAAAAGAGAGAGTCTCATTTTTTATGGTGGCACATTTTTCTTCATCTCATTCTTCTTGTTTGGAAAAATGAAAGCACCATTTTACCTTAACCTCATTCCTCCATCACCAAGGCAACATAACCCCAAAGAGACAAAGCACTACACATTCTACAACAAATCTTGGGCGCGTCGGCCAGCCAACTTCGCGCCCGAGTTGCCTCGGTATTGAGGTGGGAGCCCGTAAAAGATGCAGACGATGTGGTGCCCTTCCGGCAAGGATGCGACGACACAAGTTTCCGCGGGAGATCGGGACGACGACGAGAAGACCGGAGGACTCGGATCACTCGGTACATCTCTCACCCTTTCTCATGTTAGCTAGTATCGGTTAATGGTTACGATCCGGGTTTATTGTCCGCGGTAGCGCCAGTTTAAAAGTTAAGAAAATTTTTGATTCCGCATTTTGGCCTCGGATAGACGGCCGGGGCGCTGCCGTGGCGCAACATGGTATCAGGCCAGGCCATTAACCTTGCCTAGCTTGTTCTAGTGTGTTTTACATTTCCGATCGAACAAAATCCCAAAAACCACATTTCGTGTGCATCAGTTTTCTGTCGATTTTTTCCGAGCTCTAAAAATTTTTCAGGTTGTTGCAAAATGATGTACATGGGATTCTAAGATCACTGGAAAAATTTGGTAAGACGATCCTTCAAAAGGACCGCGGAACCGCGGCCGTGACCCCACTTTGGCCGCGGTTCCACCGCAATATTTAGGCTTCATCTCACCAATTTTTTCCAGTGGGATTCTGACATGGAATTATGGGTTTTGGGACATTCTTTTTGGGCCCAGATTTTCTTGATGTGCTACAGTAGTACTTGTGGGGCCCACCTGGTAAATTTGATCGATCGGATATTTTAAACACATTGTTTCACAGTATTTACATTATATCTGCGACCGTGAATGTCACTTGATCGGTAAATCCTGTCTAACTGCTATAGCCCGGTTAGACGGATTTGCGAACGTGACTTTCACGTTGATGTTCTGTGTTTTGCTGTGATGTTGCGGATCGGTCGTGGGGGATAGCCTGGATGCAATATTAGTACAGTTTTGTTGTATTATGTACATTTGATATTGCGGGACGAGCGTCCGACATGTGGACTGCCGTCACTGCCTGTTTGTATTATTCTTTTGGGGCACGACCTGGTTGCGGTCGATGTACCCATTGTATGTATATTTTACTTTCTGTACTAGGATTACCCCGCGGAGGGGTGCACGGATAGCCGGGTTCTAGAGGGCTACGGGCCCGCATCTCATGGCATTGAGACGGAGGGGACTTCACTCTAGGATTGGAGGGCTATTCGCCGCACTCGTAGGGGGTACAGGTTGACCCAGGAGGGGTGCCCAAGTTACCGGATTCCGTGAAGTGCTGGGTGGTCCATTCACGGTGCTGAAGGGGGCTGCCTCGCTTCAGGTTTTGGCGGCTGACTTGCCGCGCCCATAGGGGTCTAGGTTTTCATTGCACAGGATATCCACACGACCAGGGGAACGTCGGGTTTCAGCAGCGGCTCTGTGAAACCCGAGGCTTCCAGATATCTGTATTGTTCTGTGATGCTGTACATTTCTGTGATGTTGCATTTTATCACGCCTTGAGCGAAATATAATATATTGGTATATATATTAGTAGATGTTGTATATGTTTTGCATCCGCGCTAGTCCAGTCCCCGCTCTGTCGCTAGTTAGCTAACCTAACGGGTAATGACGGGACCCAGTGGCGAATGCGGATGGCATATACGTACATCAGTATATTTTCGTTCTTTGTGGTGTGATCGATTGATGGGACTGCGTTGATTCGGATCAATGCAAGCTAAACAAACCTATTCTGATGTTGTTGGAACATTTTTCAAAAAGCTGTTATTGCAAGGACGTTCACTTTTGTTTTGCATCGTGGTATTCATTTGGAATATCCTGCTCCTCAGTCGACGAGGCAAGGGCCGAGATCCCTTCACCGGGAGTGACCCCTTGGACAGAAGTTTGCGTCAGGGCATTAACTTCACTATAGCCGATTACTTTTGCTTTGCATCGTGGTATTCAGTTGGAATATCCTGCACCTCATTCTACGGGGAAAGAGCCGAGATCCCTTCACCGGGAGTGACCTCTTTAGTAAAGGTTTTCGTCACTATATTTTCTAAAAAGTTATCCAATTCCTTCAATGATATCAAGTTCATTACGTTAAAGGTTTTTCGCCAAAAACCAGTCGTAGCCCTCCGTCATTTCAGATTAGTATTGCTTAGTATTCGCACTACGTTTGTCGTTGCTATTCGCCGAGGCGTAGTGTGCGGTAGCTCTGTAATGCTTTCTGTCGTATGGATATGTGGATTGGTTAGGACAGTCGTACGACTTTGTTGATTATTCGTCAAGGGTCGTGCGGGTGGGTTTAACGCAATCAAGATAATGACGGGCTGAACTTGACTAGGACCTTTTGATTTGTTGATTATTCGTCAAGGTCACTTGGGTCCTAGGGGTAAAAATCACATCGGGAGTTTCAAAAGAACTGAAACTTGCCAGGCATGCGCATACCTTCTGGAGTGTGGTGACTTGAGTGGATTCCGTCAGGTTATCATGCGATTATAGTTGGATCCCGATCCCCACTGATGAGTTGGTTTACTCCTCGGGTGATCCCGACTAATTCTTCTTTCAGGTTTGGGGAAGAATTTGAGGTTACAGTGGGAGGTTTCCAGATTAGATAAAGTGATAACCATTCAGATCTAGGTTAGAGTGCACGCTGAGTGTTTCTTTTCCCTCTCTCTCTTTGGCAGCGACCTTTGACCCGACCCTAAACTATGACTCAGTGACCAAGTTGACCGAACCTTCTTAACACAGGCTTTTGGATTGTCAGAGTTGCAAACCTCATTGCCACTCCTACTTTTACCCTTTTCTCCAGGACACCCCGTATTACTACGAACGTCCACTTCCATTGGACAAAACCATCGTATGGTTATATACGAACTCGAAGGAATTTGAGGATGGTTTCTGGTTCTGGAGAAAACGAATAGGATTATTCAGTTGTCTTTTCCTTTTACCTTCTCTCAGGTTGCGAGTACTCCTTGGTTTAGGAGATAGTACACCTATTACGCAAATTGGATAGTCTTCTTCCAAACCTTAGGCTGGTGCTGACCGGTAGGGAATGAAGAAAACCAATTAGCATAACGATGGTGTGCAGAAGGTATTAAGTTAAGACAAAGCAAGGGATTAGTAAGAGGGCAAAGTAAATTGTGACTGCTATTCACGATCAAACCAAGTATTTCTTCGCCAATCGTAAATCACCTTTGTATTTCTCCAGGACACTCCGTATCACTACGAAGATCCACAGTTTATTGGATACTCCATCGTATGGTTATATACGAACTCGAAAGGAACTTGTTCCAGTTCGGGGATGGATTCTGGTCCAGGAGAAATAGGAATACGGTTTATTCGGTTGTCTTTTCTCTTCACCTTCTCTCGCATTGCGAGTGCTCCTAGGATTAGGACAGTACACCCATTATGCTTATTGGATAGTCTTCTTCCAAACCATAGGCTGGTGCCGAACGGTAGGGAAGGAAGAAAACCAATTGGCCTAAAGGGGTGTGCAGAAGGTAATGACTAAAGACATATAAAGGGATTTGGAGAGGTGACAAAGAATTATACGGTTATAATTGTGAATCTGGATAATGGAAGAGGCATTACTAAGAATACCGGAATACCCCACCGAAACATTTCAATGTTTCAGTTTCACTGTGTAATGTTAAAAGAAAACTGATTTCCCGATTAGATACTTACTCCAGGGTATGTATTTACCAGGTATGATTCTCACATCTGTATGGTTTTACAGATGATGAGTGGGAGTAAGTCATTGGGAATAGGGTGATCATCCTCATTATATCGGGATTCGTTGTAATCGGTGATATTTGAGGAGATCATCTGGGCTGTTTGCCGGTCGGCAAATATTTGGTTTTGAATATTCGCTGTTGTGCACCAATTTCAAATTGATATATCTGTACGTCTATTTTCATAGAGTGAGATATACCTTTTGATATTATGTCGATGACATTTACCTATATCAGTGGATGGTTAGGTAAGGAGAATTAAACAGCGGTGTAATTCTTCTTAACCATAAGTACAGTTTTCAACCTACGACGCACAGTGAAAGAGTTGTTAGACTCAGCGGACTTATACAGAGTAATGTATGTTGTCCAGTGTCCATTAGGACAGAGGGGTTGGTCCTCATACTATATTCTGTTTACTTTTAACTTCTCTAGTTCTTAGACATGTATTTCGTAGGAACACAGGGTCTAAGTTTTGAGGAGTTATAGGTATTTGAATAAAGTAGAGAACCAAGTATTGCAAGTATCGGGATTCTTCAAAGTGATCGAAGATGTAGATACTTGTGTATGGTATTCAGTTGATAGTAATGATAAAGAGAAATTGCTTCTCTTTCAGGTTACTCATAATTGGAAGCATTCCTAAGTTGAGTAACGCTGATCGGCCTCCTTCCATTTAGTTGACATGCACTGGAGATAGCTGCATGATTTGAATCTGGTTCAATTAAATCAGTGCCTCTGGTTCTATATTGGATATAGAACAGTTCATATCTTAACGTTGTTAAGGTACGGGGAGTTGTCCGGCTTATGATTAAAACCAGACACTGGACAACTCAAGGCACGTTTCTGTAATGGTTGTTTGTGGGTTGACCCAGGCTATGACGAGGGTTGACTTTCTACCATCTGGCAGATCAATAGAAATATTGTTCTAGACTCGCCACAGTTTTATTAAAAATGGATTTTTTCGAAAACAGTAGTAGGAGTATGGTAGAACTGAAAGTGATTCCAGAACCGCAAACGATTACTGAAGATTTGATAAGGAACCTAAAGATTCAATCTGATTTGACATTCCATTGGCCACTCCGCAGATAAGGTGGGTAACTTCAGGCACCCGAGAGGTACTCCGGTAGCCTCAAGGACGGTGACAAGGAAGTTCTTGTTTACCCACACTTGCCATTGTTGTTGTTCCAGGCTGCGAGACCCAGCAGGAGGATGAGTATAGCTTCGTTCTAAACTAGCTTTAGAAGTGCACGTCTATATGACTCTGCCAGAGGGTTGTCGTAGTCAGTGGGAGCAGCGGAAGCATTGGTGGACATCAGGCTTATGTCTATTTATAGACTAAAGCAGATATAGCAGAGATAGATCATCTATTTCTGATGTGACAGTCATAAGTTTGACGTCATCAGAATAGGGGATGGATCTGTTAAGAAGGTAGTAGGGTGTGATGTCCTGGTATTTGATGACATACACAGAGTAGGAAGTGATATTCCTATACTACGATCGGTTATACTTTGGTTGTCACACAGTGGTTTCTCCACACAGGACTTGGATATTATATCAGACATTCTGGTTACTAGATCTATGGTTTTAGATCTAGATTTGGGTGGTTTCCTAATCTGGGTACCTTGACAGCATTCTATGAGTATTTAGAATGGACGACTCCTGGCACGGTAGTACACCTGCAAATAATGGAGTCACCCTCTCTAAAGGTGTCTTACAGACTAAAGGGGAGAGGGATACGCATGATTGACAGATCACTTGCTTAGGCAATTGAGTCAATCATGAGATGTCAAGTACCACACCAGATGTTGTTCTTGCAGTAGATGCAATAAGTTGATATTAATCCAATCCTGGAGAAACAATCGGAAGCAGTTTTAGGACATAAGTGTGTGTCCTAGGGATGTGATAACGACAGCCTCTTTTAGGAGACGGTTATCACTCCAGGCTTCCAAGGTGACATGGATGGCAGAGTGGCTGTCAGAGTTATAGTTTCTCCTTCTGACGAGGGGCAGTATTTTGGACAGGTGGTCCAAAGCAATACTGAGGGAGGCATGGCGCTGGGTACTGATTAATTTCAGTTATCGATACAGTCTAAGAAGTTTGGATTTGGAGTTCATTTATGAGCTAGGTCCCATCAGATATCCAGACATACTCTAAGACAGGTATTGCTCATTTCGGAAGATGGCTTTCTCTAAGAACTTGAGATATAGAGAGACATAGAAAGAAACATCACAGCGGATCCACTCACTGAGGCTATTCCTCAAACGCAATAGTTTCGCAAACGAGCTTTGTGAGACTGACCAGTAGAGGAGTTGGGTGTTCGGTATCACACGGGCTGTGAGTATGCGACATCGCAATAATTAGCCTTGAGTGCAAGTGGGAGATTGTTGGAGATAGTGCCCTCAGAGTCAATTATTGGATCACAGGCACGTGATTGCAATGATTGAGGGAGGACCTATCCCGGTAGGACAGTCTTACTCGAGATGATAGTATGCTATCTGGTTTACCTTTATCATCGTGTACTGCTTCAGGTGACCTCACAGGTCGCTATTACATGCTGATAGAGCCCCTAGGATTATTGCTTGACTGCCAGCAGTATGATGGCGATCATATACGTGAGAGCTGGTGGTCTATAAGCACATCCTTAAAAGGTCCCTAGTCGTCGGAGTTTCGAGACAGGGCATCGATTCTCCAGAGTAGACTAGTGTATACAGTCGAGACCCCGACGAGGGGCGGTGGCCGGTCTCATAAGCCACTGGTGTCAGTTGGTTCACCTAAGATGTATACAGGTGCTCATTGGGTTATGAGTACACCGGACAGGACTCGCCGGGAACATGCTAGTTGGTCTTATACCTGACGTCAGATAGCAGTTCCCTGGTGACATGTGTACAGGTTAGTTCATCGACCTGAGATCGTCATTTGTCTCGTGTGAGTTCTCACTGTACTTTGATTACTACCCTACCACGGCTCAAAAGAGTCGTGCAAACAGGTTTTAGTTGGGTACAGTCCCGAGCCACATGGAGGCAGTGAGCGGATCTTCAGGGGTTCGTCTCTCCCGGTATTGGGGGTGAGGTCGCGCTGTGTCTAGGAGAGCCATCACGCAAAGCCCTCGGCCGAGGCAGGATATTTACTGGTAGGTATTCCAGTAGTATCTCAGGGCGTTCTGGGCTACACTCCGACACGACTTGTACCGCTTTTGGGGGTCTGACTTTTACCAACCCCCTAGGCCCGACATGCGATACTCATAGACGAACGGACCGGAATGTACGGATATTGTCACTGACAGGCTCAGTAGGGTTTCAGGATGAGTTCGCTCATCGACGTCCCTTTTGGTCAATAGCTGGTGGCCCGTCACGTATTGGCTAATATCTCTGACGTGCTAGTGGTTAAATCCACAGCCATAGTATTGACGAGTCTTTAGAGTCCACCACACTTTCAGTTACTCAAGCTTTCGGGCGAAACGCTGTAGAGGCCGTATGGAGATATGGCAGGATCCGATCAGATACGTGAGGTATTGCACGGATCAGGATCGGACGGTTTGTACTAGTGGCCGTATGGTTATATGGCAGGGTTCGATCAGATGCGTGCGGTATTGCACAGATCAGGATCGAACGGATATTACTAGCCGGCTTTGGTTTAAGCCGAATCCTAGTTTAGTACAGTGTAGATTTTGTCTCATTGCATTTGTATCCGGTCCGAATACAGATGCGGGTGTGTATGCACAGTGTCGGGGTTTTCCTGTAATTTATTACGGGACCAGTTTTCTGGAGTTGCCAGTTTGCATTCCGTTCCGGCCGGTTTTCCTTTGTTCTTTCACGGCCGGACTTTCCGATGGAGGGGGTTATTTGCAAGTTTGCAAATAACATTTGTGGAGGGGGTATCTTGCATATTGGTGGCATCATGATAGCTTTTCATGATGAGATTCTTTTTCCTTCTCATCATTTGCTTTATGTGATTAGAAGTGATAAGAATGGTTGATGTGAGCTTTGCTTTAGGATGTGGTCACCTTTTCTTTTCTCCTACACTCACCTCCCTTCATGAGCTTTGTTTTATCCCTCCACCATTCTCAATAAAAAGGGCCGGCCACATTTTGAATGAGGAGGAGAAAAAAAAAAGAGTCTCATTTTTTATGGTGGCACATTTTTCTTCATCTCATTCTTCTTGTTTGGAAAAATGAAAGCACCATTTTACCTTAACCTCATTCCTCCATCACCAAGGAAACATAACCCCAAAGAGACAAAGCACTACACATTCTACAACAAATCTTGGGCGCGTCGGCCAGCCAACTTCACGCCCGAGTTGCCTCGGTATTGAGGTGGGAGCCCGTAAAAGATGCAGACGATATGGTGCCCTTCCGGCAAGGATGCGACGACCGGAGTTTCCGCGGGAGATCGGGACGACGACGAGAAGACCGGAGGACTCGGATCACTCGGTACATCTCTCACCCTTTCTCATGTTAGCTAGCATCGGTTAATGGTTACGATCCGGGTTTATTGTCCGCGGTAACGCCAGTTTAAAAGTTAAGAAAATTTTTGATTCCGCATTTTGGCCTCGGATAGACGGCCGGGGCGCTGCCGTGGCGCAACAGTAATGGCCTCTAGGGCATACATATAACTAACAATCTCCCACTTGCACTAGGGCCATCTGTTATGGTATCGCATACCCAACAATTAGTTGTGGTTGAAGTATCTCATACTCAACCGTCCCATAAAAGTCCCTACAGGGAAAAAGGCCTTTGTGAGTGGATCCGCGCTGTTGTCCTCTGTGTGTACTCTCCTAACATTGATCTCCCTGGAGATCAACCATCTCCATGATCAGGTGATACTGCCTAAGAATTATATCTGGATTTCTGATGGGACGGGGGTTCCTTGGCTAAAGCCACAACTCCATTGTCACACAATGGTAGGAACGAAGTTCATCTCATGAACTAAAATATATCCAGACTGCCTCTTTGGTAGCATCCTTGGTAACGATCTATCTTGCCTTTAATCGTCTAGTAAGTCACGGTATATACCTTGGAACTCTTCCAACATACCGTCCCTCCACTGAGGGTAAAGATAATGCCTGCGACTGACATTCAGCCGTCCTTATCACCCTGGAACCTTTTCCAGTGATTCTCCCCACGATCTATTGATACCATCTCACTACAACTAGTGAGAATCCTAACATCCAATTAGATCTATCTCATAGATCCAAAAACCCAGGATTTAGGAGGTATCAATTTGATCCTATATGGAGAATCCTTGTGATAAGCGGAGATTGACCGAGCGTAGCATAGGAAACTCCTTCCCTATCAAGAGTATGTCATCCATGTACTCTATGAGGATCACCACCATACTCCCTACTACCTTTTTGTATATACAAGGTTCATCTACCATTTTGATGAAGTCAAACTCTTTGACTACCATATCAAAACAGACGTTCCAACTCCGCGATGCCTGCTTTATCACATAAAATATCTTGCACACGTTTCCGCTGCTCCCACTGTCTACGAAGCCCTCTGGCTGTGTACTTATAGACGCTCTCTTCCAAATCAACATTTAGAAAAGCAGTCATGACACCCAACCGCCAGATATCGTAGTCATGGTATGTAGCCGTGGCAAGTAGGATCTGGATGGACTTAAGCATAGCTTTGAAAGTCTCAACTTTTCCATGTACACCAAGTAATCTTCTCAAGATATACTTGCTCCTGATAGGGATTTAACCCTTCAGATAAAGCAACCAAAGTCCATACTTTGTTGGTGTATAAGGATTCCATCTCAGATCGCTAAGCACCCAGCCATTCTTACAGAGTCCCACTCCTGATGCCAGCTCGAAACTAGTTGGATTATCATCTCATGATGCAATCCTCGCTCCCACTGTCATAGAGAAACCGAAGTATCTCTCAGGTGGGTGAGGAACCCTACTAGATCGGCGGAGAGGCTGAGGTTCGTTGGTTACTATTGAATCCTTTGGTTCTACCAAATCATCAGCTACAGTTTGTATAGCTGGAACTCTTTCCAGTTCTACCTCATGACCAATAATTTCTTCACAAGAAATTCCCTTTCACAAAGGTGGCATGCTGAGAAACAAAACATCTTTTATTCCTCGGTTTGGTAGAAGATATTCCCTTGCGAATGCTTGGGATATCCAACAAACTTCCACAGAACTGACTTTGCCTCGAGCTTGTCCGAATTTTGCTTTTAGATATAGGCCGGACAACCCCAAATCTTAACTTACTTAAGATATGGTCTCTTCCCATTCCATATCACATATGAGGTGGTAGGCAACTGATTTGATTGGAACCCTATTCAATAGGTATGCAGCTTCTCATGTGCATATCTCCCAAAAGGAAATAGTAAACTCAGTAGTACTCATCATAGAGCACACCATATCACATAGGGTGCTATTGCTCCGCCCCGATATACCGACGTGCTGTGGTGTATACGAAGGAGTAATGTTGAGAGAGAATCTCATTCTCCTTTAGAAAAGTCCAGGAATTCCGTGCTCAAGTATTCTCCTCCCTGATCACATCAAAGGACATAATACTTTTACCCGTTTTTGGTTCTCTACTTCTAACTTATATTCTGTGAATATCTCAAAAGGTTCGGGCTTGTGTTTCAACAGGAACACATGTGCGAATCTTGAGAGATCATCAGTGAATATAATAAAGTATAAAGAACCGGTCTTGGCATGTGTAGACAGGGGACTTTCATACATCAGCATGTATCAATCCCAAGAGTTCACTAACTCTTTCTCTGTTTCCAATAAATGGAGCTTTGGTCATCTTATCTCTGTGCCATGACCGGCAAGTTTCACAAGATGTAAATTCAAATTAATTTAAATATGCATCTATATGTAACTTCAGCTAGTCGGGTCGCATTGATATGACCTAGTCTACAATGCCTCAAGAAGGATTTATTCATTTATGAACTCTTCCTCTTGTGTGTGTTCTATACGTTAAGAACTATGGTTTGATTTAGAACGTCTATGCTTTTAGATAACGTGCCTGAACCGATCAACTCTTGATATAGGAAATATTTAAAACATTATCCAACAATACAAAATTATATCCTTCTTTACTAATAAAGAGACTGATATGATGTTTTATATCAGGTTCGGTATCTAATAACATTCGTTCAGAATCAATGTATTCTTGTAATACAGGGTGATAACTACCAACAGACTTGGCTGCAACACTTGCATCATTTCCAACTCTTGAAACTTATCATCCGTTCTCAGTTCTCTACCTATCTATAGCCCTATGTAATAAATTACATATGTGGGATCCTGATCCGGTATCAAATACCCAGGACGTAAAGGATACTGAAAAACAGTTCTCGGTAATGAACACACCCGAAGAAGATGCATCAGTATGCACTTTCTTCGTTTGGGCGGCATGGGAATTCTGGTAATCCCATATTTCCTGCTCTGTCTTATAACAATTATAAGTTAGAGCGGGACCAACGTTTCCTAGCGCAGTATAACAAGCGGGTTCAGTCAATACATCCGTATTTTTATCTTGATTAAGGCGTGACATGGTCGCTACCTGGAAAGAGAAAGAAGAAAACACTCAGCGTTCGCTTTTACAAGATTAGATTGGTTATCAATTTATCTAGTCAGGATGTCTCCCACTGTTTTAGTCAAATTTTCCTTCAAACCCTAAAAGGAAAGACTAGCCGGGATTAATTACACTATACAAGTTCGCCAATCTTTCAGCCAGGCCAGTGCCGGTACTTTGAGGGAGGTTTTCCGCGCTTTCGCACGGACCTAATTAAAATAAACCTCGTCTTCCCAGGGGCGTAACCCCGTTGACACCTTTCTAGACACCTACTTGATCGGCTAATTGTAATGTGTAAAACTCTCCCAGGGGTAACTCTTACTCGCAGCGGGTATCGGGATCCAACTATCTCATAGAAGGTATGCAATCTCATTGCAAATTTCAACTCTTGAAATTCCCAATAATATTTTACCCCTAGCGTTCTATAACCTTGACGAAGGCCAAACTACCCATAGTCCGCTAGTCAAGTTCAACCCGTTATTTCCTGATTGAATTAAACCCACCCACACGACCCTTGACGGAGGCCAAACTATGTCGTACGAATACCCTAATCCAATCGCATCGTATGCTAGCAGATAAGCACTAGTTAGCTACCGTACACTACGCCTTGACGGAGGCCAAACTACCGCAGCACGAATACTAAGTAGTACTTATCTGAAATGACGGAGGGCTACGTCAGGTTTTTAAGAAAACCCTTTGCGTAATGAACTTGATATCGTTGTAGAATCGAGTGATTTTTAAAAGGAATGTTTTTGAGGCCTTTTCTAGTTTTTCTAAAGAGGTCACTCCCGGTGAAGTGATCGTCGGCTCTTTCCTCGTCGAATAAGGTGCAGGATATTTCACAAATACCACTATGCAAAGCAAAAACTATATAAGCAATCAAAAGACAAACCGTGTTTGTAGCATCTGCTAGTTTCACTAAAGAGGTCACTCCCGGTGAAGGGATCTCGGCTCTTTTCTTATCGAATAAGGTGCTGGATGTTCTACAAGGAACACCGCTATGCAAAGCAAAAACTAGAGCTACCAGTTTTTAAACAAGTTTCTACAACATCTTTAGGTTTCTTTTAGTTTCATTAATTTCATTAATGAAGTCCCATTTTATTATGCTTCACAAGCATCACTTTTGAAACGAAATCTGCAATATAACATATATCTCATATATATAATATAAACATTCGTCTCACGCAGTAATATGATCTCATCACAGAACATTGCAGCAGAAGAACATATATGAAAAATTGGATATACTAGGACGTCCGTGTTTTAATACGAGCCTGTATAAAACACGGATTCCACGGTCGCGATGAATAGCCAAACCCACATCCCTAGACCCCTACGAGAGCGGCAAGCAACACTGCCAATTCTAGGGTTAGGAGACGTGGTCTCGACTCCTCGAGATGTGTCTCCCACTGGACCCTAGAAGCCGGTTACTTATGCTCCCCGCCTTGGGTCTACCTAATGCCGAAAAGTAAATAATACACAATGGTGACATCATCCTCAGCCCGGAAGTGCCCCAATAAAAGAATATTACATACAAATGAATTTTACATGAATAAAAAAGAAAAACTCTCATCTCACATAAAAATAACCGGCTATTCAGAACACGGCGATCCAATATAACATATTACAGCAACACATAATATCTCATATCATCAACGTAAGCAAGTATGCGTATCCCGATTATTGTTGATGTATAGCAACGAAGCCGGCGATACACCACATACTACGCTTACGGTCACAGAAAAGAAAGTGTAAAACTACAACAGTTGGAATCCGCAACCTCTTTAGATATCTCATGCCTAACCAAATGAATTTCTTAGACATCGTATGCCTAACAATTATAAACCCCGCATTTTATTCTCATTATTGAAAACTCTTTTCAATATCAAGTCGGGCAATTCAACAAGATTCCCGAAATTCTGATCGAATGCTCGTCGCAAACTTTAGTAGACGGACGCACCCCCGGATGCCGTCGACGAAGTGCACTAAGGCGGAACACCGCTGCCGCGAGCACCTGAACGGATGCTTTTGGCGACGGGTTTCTCCTACAATCACTTAGTCAGGGCTATGGGGCGTGGCTGTCTATTAAGTTTACCCGGCGAGTATCCGCGTACGCTACGTGATTGCGATGGACTTTTGATCACATCAAAATTTCGTGGCAACCGATCATCTGAGACTGAACTGCTAGATTTATAACATTCAAATTAGTTATCTCATAACTACCTGTAGATTCCAAATATTGTATCACATTCCAGATAAAAAGACAGTGTTAAACTTTCCGATCGAATAATCAAAACACCCAAGTTTTCCCAAATAGCTCAACACTTGAGCGGAGTTCAAAAAATATCCATCACATGCCACAGTACCAATGGTCCAGCCGTAGAAGAATCAAGCCAACGCCTCATATGTGGCAACGCCGTACTGCCCCAAACCCTAAGGTTCAGAGGCGGTTCAGACGGTCACATAATCGAGTTAAGGTTTGTGTTCTTTTAGAGGGTCCACCGCGTTACTTGCATGATTTTCCGGAATTTTCAAACTCGAGAAAAAAAATCCAACTTTTGAAAAATTTTCCGACAGGGGAAAAAGTGAGTTATTGATATCTGTTCGAACTTTTTAACAGTTTCTAAAATTATCCGGAAAAAACTAAAACGAAGTTAATTTATCCGATCGAATCAACGAGTCCCCAATACAACCCAGAAAACTCAACACTTGAGTAAAAATAAAAATTCCCAGAACAATCAGGATATTGGTACGGAAGTTACTGTGGAAAAGGAAAACAAAAAATACCCTGTACGGCCGCGGAACCGGCGCGCGACCCATGCTCATGCCGCGGTTCCGCGGCGCCCTGGGCTAGTTACAATGTCATTTTTCACAGTAATTCCCAAAATACCCTGCTGATTTTTCTGAGTATTTTTAATATGAAAAAATCAACAGTTTTGAAAAAATTCCAGAAACTAGGGTTTTACAGGTATTCGGAGTTCGATCGGACTTTAAACTTCGCCTAGACTTCACCTAAAGCTCTAGCTTGGCTCTGATACCACTGTAGGGTTACTAGGCACACGCACAAGGGTCTAGAAGGTATCAACCATGCCCGATTTAAAATTTAGCCGTGTTGAACAACCCTAAACCAAGATCTTAGACTAGAGATTAGGCGAAACAAAACATGTTAAACACTTTAACATCTAAGAATTTGGGATTACAATCTTTGTAGTCCGGTCCTTCACTTCATAAGCTCCGTGTTGTGGTCCCTTCGCTGCGATCATCAAGTTCCGGACTCTCGAGAGGCTCCACGAAGAGAAAGATGCAAGCTTGCTTCCGATCTTCGATAACAAAGATGATCTACCTTGAAGTTTCATTAACACAAGCTCTCACTCACTAAATAAAGTGAACACCCTCATCTAAATGGCAAGGATAGATGAGGATGATGAAGTAGGAATTTAGCTCTCTTTTGTTTTCAATTACTCACTCATAATCATCACTTAGCAAAAAGCTAGAAAGCTTTTTCCAAGGAAGAAGAAGAAGAAGAATATCCAATTCCATTTGTGATGAATAATGAAAATATAATAATAATAACTTATGCAACCATAGTTGCTAATAATATAAGCTAACCTATGTAGAGAGTTGACTAGGGTTAATGGTTTGGGTTAGGTTAAGGATGAGTCACTACAAAATATCTTTATAAAAACAAAAAGAAAACCTTCTAAAAGCATCATGAAGGAACTAACCCAAATCAAACCCTAACCTTATTTAATCTCCATTAATCATGTTGCATTAGTAATTATAACATGTTACAATATTATATATCACATATATAATATATTTTGTAACAAAAGAAAATAATACAATTAACATATATCGCATATATATCAATGTATTACCCGAGTAAGAAAATGAATCAATAAGTGAGCTAATATTAGTTAATGTAATTTAATATATCAAATATATTATTATACATTAAATTATCGAATCAACACTTGATCCGAAAATCCGGCTATATAAAATATAACCGACTAATATATCATGTACCGATTCATCGAATCAACACTTGATCCGATGATCCGGCTCATATCAAAATAACGCGAGAATAGAATACAGTATCTCATATCGCATTATCCTCGGCCCTGCACATATCACATATGTGCCCCTACTCCGTTCTGCCTGAGTCAAGAAATCTCTGTGTAGGACTCTAATTAATCGTCAATACGCCGGCAGTAGGTGATGATCATATCAAACACCCACAAGCTGCAAGCGGTCAGCTAAACGTAATAGCCACCCAGGTATTAAGTGTTCAGAAGATCAACAAGCAAGCCTGTACATTCTCCTGTGAATCCAGTCAGTAACACTCCCGTACAGTCCGGTCTCGTCGTCTGATATGTCGCATATCTCGCTTAGGGGTGGTATACGTCAGACCCCGGTAGCTTGATAAGTCGTGTCGATATCAGGTCTATAACAGTTCGAGAAACTACTGATAACACTTACCAGTAAATCTCAGCAACCCTGGCCAGGGATTTCCAGTTATAGCCAATCGAACACAGCACAACATCAACTCCCTATACCGGGAGAGACGAATCCCCTCCTATCGCTCATTGCCTCCATGTGATTCGGGACTGTACCCAAAAGCCACCTTTTTGCATGCCCTCTTGGACATGGTATGATGGAAATCAAAGCACAGTAGGAATCACACAAGACTCTATGACGATCTCGGGTCTACAGAGTACTCTGTACCAGTGTCACCGGAGAATCGCCATCTGACGTGAGGTATAATACCATCTGGAAGTTCTCGGCGAGTCCGTCCAGTATACCCAGTCTCCACTGAGCACCCGTATACCTTCTCTAATGTCAAACACCAATGGATGTGAGATCATCCATCGCCCATCATATGGGTCAAGAAGCGCATACGCTAGTCTACTCTGGAGTATCGATGCCCTGTCTCGGTACTCCCACGACTAGGAACATTTGAAGGATGTACTTGGCGACTACACTGTCCTCACTAGTATGATCCGCATCATAGTCCTGGTAGTCAAGTACTCATCCTAAGGGCTTTATCAACAAGTAACATAGAGACAATCAGAGTACATGTTAAGATAAAGTGTAACCAGATAGCATACTATCATGTCGAGCAAGAAAGTCATCCTTATATATGTCCAAGCATCCGCTACAATATACATCGTATGTATAGTAATGGCCTCTAGGGCATACATATAACTAACAATTGAACAAAAGGGAGGCCGACGAGCAAACTCATCCTGAACCCCTACCGATCCTGACAGTGACAATATCCGTACAGTCCGGTATGTTCGTCTAAGAGTATCGCATATCGAGTCTAGGGGGTGGATAAAGTCAGACCCCTAACAATGTGACATTTAGTGTCAGCAAGAAACCCATCACGACCTGAGAAACTATCGATCCTGGATCGGTAATTCTTGTCCACCGTGGCCACGGATTTCTGGTGATGGTCACCCGTGCACAACGCAACATCAACCCCCAATACCGGGAGAGATGAATCACCGACAATCCGATCACTGCCTCCATGTGGCTCGAGACTGTACCCCACTAAAACCTGTTTGCACGACTCCTTTGAGCCTTGGTAGGGTAGTAATCAAAACACAGTAGTAACTCACACGAGATAAATGACGATGTCAAGTCGACAGACTAACCTGTACACATGTCACCTGGGAACTGCTATCTGACAATAGGTATAATACCAACTAGTAGGTTCCCGGCGAGTCCGTCCAGTGTACTCATAACCCAATGAGCACCTGTAACCATCTTAGGTGAACAAACTAACACCAATGGCTTATGAGACCTGGCCACCGCCCCTCGTCAGGGTCTCGATCAGTATACACTAGTCTACACTAGAGTATCGATGCCCGGTCTCGATACTCCCACAACTAGGGACATTTAAGAATGTGCTTATAGACCCCCAGCTCCCACGTTTATGATCGCCATCATAATGCTGGTAGTCAGGCAAGAATCCTATGGGCTCTATCAACATGTACATGATGATAAAGACAAACCAGATAGCATACTATCATCTCGAGTAAGACTGTTCTACCGGTATAGGTCCTCCCTCAATCATCATAATCACCTGCCTGCGATTACGATAATTGCCTTGAGGTCACTATAGCCAACAATCTCTCACTTGCACTTAAGGCCAATTATTACGATGTCGCATACTCACAGCCCGTGTGATACCGAACACCCAACTTCTCTACTAATCAGTTTCGCAAAGCCCGTTTGCGAAACTATTGCATTCGAGAAATAGCCTCAGTGAGTGGATCCGCTCCAATGTTTCTTTCTGTATCTATCTATATCTCAACTTCGTGAAGAAAGCTATCTCCCGAAATGAGCAATACCTGTCTTAGAATTTGTCTGGATATCTGATGGGACCCAATTCACAAACGAACTCCAAATCCAGCAAACTTCCTATACTGTATCATCCACTAAATTTAATCAGTATCATATGCCATGCCTTTCCTCAGTATCCGCTTGGACCACCTGTCCAACATACTGTTCCTCAAAAGAGGGAAAACTATAACTCTGACAGTCACTCTGTCATTCAGGTCATCTTGAAAGCCTGAAATGATAATCATCTCCCGAAGGAGGCTGCCGTAATCATTTCCCAAGAATATCCATTTATGTTCAATAATTTCTTCCCAATGTTTCTCCGCGATTGGATTAATATATGTTTATTGCAGCTAGTGCAAAAACAACATCTGGTGTGGTACTTGACATTTCATGATTAACTTAATTGCATAAGCAAGTGATATGCTAATCATGCAGATCCCTCTTCCCTTTAGTCTATAAGACACCTTTAGAGAGGGTGACTCCATCACCTGCAGGTACACCACCATGCCAGGAGTCGTCCATTCTAAAATACCTTTAGAATAATGTCAAAGTACCCATATTAGGATACTTCCCAAATCTAGATCTAAAACCTGTAGGGTTACTAGGCACTCTCACAAGGTTCTACAAGGCATCAACCATGCCCAATTTAAAAATTAGACGTGCCGAACAACCCTAACCAAGATATTTAAACTAGAGATTAGGCGAAACAAAACAAGTAAACAACTTTACTTCTAAGAGTTTTGGACTACAACCTTTGTAGTCCGGTCCTTCACTTCTAAAGCTCCGTGTTGAGGTCCCTTCGCTACGATCATAATGTTTCCGGACTCTAGAGAGGCTCCACGAAGAGAAAGATGCAAGCTTGCTTCCGATCTTCGATAACAAAGATGATCTACCTTGAAGTTTCTTTAACACAAGCTCTCACTCACTAAATGAAGTGAACACCCTAATCTAAATGGCTAGGATAGAGTAGGATGATGAAGCAGGATTTTAGCTCTCATTTGTTTTCTTAATCTCACTCATTTTCATCACTAAGCAAAAAGCTAGAAAGCTTTTCAAGCAAAGAAGAAGAAGGAAGAAGATGATCTATTTCTTTTGTGATGAATAATGAAAAGTCTAGTGAGGTTAGAAATACAACCATGGGTTAAGCAAGTAAACTTAACCCTTGTAGAGATTGAACCATGGTTAAAGGGTTGGGTTGGGTTAAACAAATATCTTGCAAAATATCATAATAAATATCTTTGCAAGAAACAAAAGCAAAGTTTCTAGAAACTTCTAGAAAAGATTAACCCAAATCAAACCCTAACCATGTTTAATCTCCACTAAACATGTTGCATTAATAACCCTAACATGTTACAATATTATATATCACATATACAATATTTATTGTAACAAAATAAAATAATACAATTAACATATATCTCATATATATCAATGTATTACCCGAGTGAGAAAAAGAATCTTTTAGTGAGCTTATATTAGTTAATATAATTTAATATATCAAATATATAATTATACATTAAATTATCGAATCAACACTTGACCCGATAATCCGGCTATTTCACAAATAACCGACTAATATAATATGTATCAGTTCATTGAATCAACACTTGATCCGATGACCCGGCTATATCACATATACCCGGCCGATATCTCATATCGCGAGAATATAATACAGTATCACATACACGTATTGTTCTCGGTCCCGCACATATCATATATGTGCTCCTACTCCGTTTTGCCTGAGTCAACAAACCTCTGTGTAGGACTCTAAAGAATCGTCAATATGCCGGCAGTAGGTGATGATCATATCAAACACCCACAAGCTGCAAGCGGTCAGCTAAACGTAACAGCCACCCAGGTATTGAGCGATCAGAAGATCAACAAGCAAGCCTGTACATTCTCCTGCGAATCCAATCAGTAACACTCCCGTACAGTCTAGTCTCTTCGTCTGATATGTCGCATATCTCGCCTAGGGGTGGTAAACATCAGACCCCAGTAGCTTGATAAGTCGTGTCGATATGACGTCTATAACAGTTCGAGAAACTACTGATAACACTTACCAGTAAATCTCAGCAACCCTGGCCAGGGATTTCCAGTTATAGTCAATCGAACACAGCACAACATCAACTCCCTATACCGGGAGAGACGAATCCCCTCCTATCGCTCATTGCCTCTATGTAATTCAGGACTGTACCCAAAAGCCACCTTTTTGCACGCCCTCTTGGACGTGGTATGATGGAAATCAAGGCACAGTGGGAATCATACAAGACTCTATGACGATCTCGGGTCTACAGACTAACCTGTACCAGTGTCACCAGAGAACTGCCATCTGAAGTGAGGTATAATACCATCTGGGAGTTCTCAGCGAGTCCGTCCAGTGTACCCAGTCTCTACTAAGCACCCTTACACCATCCTTGATGTCAAACACCGATGGATATGGGATCATCCATCGCCCATCATATGGGTCAAGATGCGTATACGCTAGTCTACTCTGGTGTATCGATGCCCTGTCTCGATACACCCTCGACTAGGAACAGTTATAGGATGTACTCGTCGACTACCGTGGCCCCACTAGTATGATCTCATCATAGTCTAAGTAGTCGAGTACATATCCTAAGGGCTTTATCAACATGTAACATAGAGACTATCATAGTACATGTTAAGATAAAGAGCAACCAGATAGCGTACTATCATGTCGAGCAAGAAAGTCCTCCCTATATATGTCCAAGCATCCACTACAATATACATCGTATGTACAGTAATGGCCTCTAGGGCATACATATAACTAACAAAACCATAGATCTAGTAACCAGAAATCCTGATATTATATCCATATCTTATGTGGAGAAACAACTTTGTGACAACCATAGTATAATTGATCGTAGTATAGGAATATCTCTTCCTATCAAGTGCACGTCATCCTAATACCTTGACATCACTCTCTACTACCTTCTTATCAAATCCATCTCCTATTCTGATGAAGTCAAAGCCTATGAATGTCACATCAAAAATAGATGATCTATTTCCGCTATACCTGCTTTAGTCTATAAATAGACATAAGCTATTTGCCCACTATGCTTCCGCTGCTCCCACTGACTACAACAACCCTCTGGCAGAGTCATATATATGTGCACTTTAAAAGCTAGTTTAGAACGACGCTATACTCATCCTCCTGCCGAGTCTTATAGTCTTGAACAGCAGCAATGGCAAGTCTGGGTAAACAAGAACCTCGTTGTCACTATCTCTAAGAAGACCGAAGTACCTCTCGGGTGCCTGAGGTTACCCACCAAATCTGTGGAATGGCTAATGGAATGTCGAAACTAATTGAATCCTTAGGTTCTATTAAATCTTCAGTAATCGTTTGTGGTTCTGGAATCACTTCCAGTTCTACCATACTCCCACTTCTGTTTTTCTCAAAAAATCCATTTTACTAAAACTGTGGCGAGTTAAGAACAATATAATTATTGATCTTCCTGATGGTAGAAAGTTAACCATTGTCAAAGCCCGGGATAACCCACAAACAGCCATTACTGAAACGTGCCTCGAGTTTATCCGAATTCTAGTTTTAAGCATCAGTTGGACAACTCCTTATACCTTAACATCGTTAAGATATAAATTGATTCTATATATATACAATATAGAAACAAAATCACTAATTTAATTGGAACCGGATTCAAATCATGCAGCTGTCTCCAGTGCATATCAACCAAATGGAAGGAGGCCATTCAGCATTACTCATCTAGGAGTGCATCCATATATGAGTGACCTGAAAGAGAAGCAAGTTCTCAAAACCATTACTATCAATGGAATACCATACACAAGTATCTACATCTTCGACTTCCATGAAGAATCCTGATACTTCCAACAGATGGTTCTCTTCTTTATTCTTATACCTATAACTTCTCAAAATCTGAACCTTGTATTCCAACGAAATACTTGTCTAGAACTAGAGAAGTTATGAGTAAACAGAATATAGTATGAGTATCAACCCCATTGTCCTAATGGACACTGGACAACATACAATACTTTGTATAAGTCCCATGAGTTCAATAATTCAAACCATGTGCGTCGTAGGTTGAAAAATTGTATTATGGTTAAGAAGAATTACACTGCTGTTGAATGCACCTTACCTAATCACAACTGATATAGGTAAATGTCACAGACATAATATCAAAAAGTTATATCTTACTTTATAAAATAAACGTATAAATATATCAGTTTGAAATTGGTGCATAATTACGAATATTCAAAACCAAATATTTGCCATCCGACAAAAACCAGATGATTTCCTCAAATATCACCAATTACAACAAATTCCGATATAATGAGGATCTAATCACCCAATTCCCAATATCTTACTCCCACTCACCATCCGTAATAACATACAGATGTGAGAAACTGATTTGGTAAACACATACCCTCGAGTTAGATTCCAATTGGGAAAACAGTTTTCAATTAATATCGCACGGTGAAACTGAAACATGAAAATGTTTCAAAATGGGTAAATTGGTATTCCTAGTAACGCTTCTTTCACTATCCTGATTCATGACAGCAACCATATACTTACCTGCCCTCACTCCAATCCCTTTATTATGTCTTTACTTATTACCTTCTGTACACCTTCTTTAGGCTAATTGGTTTTCTTTCTTCCCTACCCTTCGGCACCAGCCTAAGGTTTGGAAAAAGACTATCCAATAAGCGCAATAGGTGTACTCTCCTAATCCTAGGAGCTCTCGCAACCTGAGAGAAGGTAATGGGAAAAGACATCTGAATAATCCTATTCTATTTCTCCTGAACCGGAAACCATCCTCGAATCTGGAACAAATTCTTTCGAGTTCGTATGTAACTATACGATGGCATATCCAATAAGAGTGGATATCCATAGTGATACGGAGTGTTCTGGAGAAATCCAAAGTGGATGTGGGAGTGGCAGGGGTATACACGGTTTTGTCGTGAATGATGGTGGTCGCAATTTTCTTTGCCCTTAATCTAATCCCTTTATATGTCCTTACTTATTACCTTATGTACACCACACTTAGGCTTAATTGGTTTTCTTCCTTCCCTACCTATCGACACCTGCCTATGGTTTGGAAGAAGACTATCCAATAAGCTCAATAGATGTACCCTCTACTAATCCTAGGAGCCCTCACAACCTGATAGAAGGTAAAAGGAAAAGACAGCCGAATAGTCTTATTCAATCTCTCCAGAACTAGAATCCATCTTCGAATCTGGAACAAGTTCCTTCGAGTTCATATGTAACTATACGATGGATTTATCCAATGGAAGTGGATGTTCGTAGTGATACGGGGTGTTGTAGAGAAATGCAAAGGTGATATAGAAGTGGCAATGATATATGCGACACCGTGACATTCCAAAAGCCAAAGTGTTTTAAGAAGATTCGGTTAACTTGGTTTATGAGTTTTAGTCTAGGTCGGGCCATGTTCGCTGCCAAAGAGAGAGATAAAAAAACACTCAGCATGCACTCTAACCTAAATCAGAATGGTTAATCACTTTATCTAATCTAGATGGCTCCCGCTGTATCCTCGAATTCTCCTCCAAACCCAAAAGGAGAATTAGTCGGGATCAACTAAAATCACCCGAGGAGTAATCCTACTCATCAGTGGGAATCGGGATCCAACTATCATCGCATGATAACTTGATGGAAGCCACTCAAATCACTACAATCCAGAAGGTATGTGCATGCCTGGCAAGTTTCCTGTATGTTTGAAACTCCCGATGTAGTTTTTACCCCTAACGACCTATAACCTTGACTTTTGCCAACAAGTTATAGGCCACTAGTCAAGTTTAACCCGTCATTGTCCTGGATTAACTCAAACCCACCCGTACAAACCCTTGACGCTTGCCAACAAAGCTGTATGACTGTCCCGAACAATCGCATATCCATGCTACAAATAAGTATTATTCAGCTACCATACACTATGCCTTGACGCTTGCCAACAAACATAGCACGAATACCAAATAGTACTTATAAGAAATGACAGAGGGCTACAGCTGGTTTTTGGCGAAAAACCTTTAACGTAATGAACTTGATATCGTTGAAGGAACTGAGTGGTTTTACAAATTTATTGTGGCGAAAACTTTTGCTAAAGAGGTCACTCCCGGTGAAGGGATCTCGGCTCTTTCCTTGTCGAATGAGGTGCAGGATATTCCAAACTGAATACCACGATGCAAAGCAAAAGAATCGACTATAGTGAACTTATTACATTGACGCAAACTTCTGCTCAAGGGGTCACTCCCGATGAAGGGATCTCGGCCCTTGCCTCGTGGAATGAGGTGCTGGATATTCATAACCGAATACCACTGTGCAAAGCAAAAGAGAACATCTGTAATGTCAGTTTTTTAAAAACTTGGTTCCAACAACATCATATAGGTTTGTTTTATCCTTGCATTGATAAGAATCAAAATAGTCTCATCAATTAATCACACCAGAAAAGAACGAAAATATATGATGTGCGTATATGCCATCCACATTCGCCACTGGGTCCCGTCATCACTCGTTAGGTTACTTAACTAACGACAGAGCAGGGACTAGACTAGCGCGGGTGCAAAACATATACAACATCTATTAGTATATATATATAAATATATATAACAATCGTCCCAGGCATGATATAAAGCAACATCATAGAAGCAACACAGAATGGTGGATAATCTTGGGGCCCCGGGTTTCACTTGAGCCGCAAATGAGACCCAGCGTCCCCTGTCGCGTAGATAGCCTGTGCAATGAAAACCTAGACCCCTATGAGCGTGGCAAGTTACCCGCCAAAACCAGAAGTGAGGAAACCCCCTTCAACAATGTGAATGAGCCACCCGGCACTTCACGGAATCAGGTAACTTGGGCACCCCTCCGTGGGTCAACCTATACACCCTACGAGTGCGGCGAATAGCCCGCCAATTCTAGAGTAAGGTCCCCTCCGTCTCAACGCCATGAGATGCGGACCCGTTGCCCTCTAGTACCCGGCTATTCGTGCACTCCACCATGGGGTAATCCCAGTACAGAAAAGAAAATAATACACAATGGTGACATCGACCTCAACCCGGTCGTACCTCAAATAAATAATATACAAACTGGCAGTGACGGCGGTCCACATGTCGGATGCTCATCCCGCAATATCAAATGTACAAATGAAACTAAACTATACTAACATTGCACCCAAGCTATCCACCACGATGATCCAACCAACATCACACACAACACAGAACATCAATGTGAATGTCACGTTCGCAAATCCGTCTAAAAGAACTATAGAAATTAGACAAGTTGTACCGATCTAATGACATTCACGGTCGCAGATAGTAATGTAAATACTGTAAACATTTAAACAGTGTTAAATTATCAACTTCGAAACACCCCAAATTTCCCCTGAACAAAAGACAATACTATATCCAAACTGGGCAAAACAAGCAATACCACTGAACCAATATTCCAAAGACCAGACAATACCCAAAATACGAAGCCCAAAAAGCCTCCCCAGGCCGGCCGGCTCGGAAATTTTGAGCATGTGCTCGGGTCAAAACGGGTGGAATGGGTTCGTATTTGGGGCATGTTCTAGTGGTCATATAAGTAGTCTTCTGCAGTTGCTTAAAAAAATTTGAAGACTTTAAAAATCGACAGAGACTGGAATGTGCAGTGCACTGTTTCGAAGTTGTTTCGGTTTCGATACTTTAACATTGTCTAAACAAGCTAGCTTAGGGTTTAAAGGCTGGCTCGGATACCATGTTGGGTTACGGCAGCACCCCGGCCATCAAACCGTGGCCAAATGCGGAACAAAAATTTACTGAACTGGCGCTACCATTACCCGATGCCCGGATCTACCATAAACCCTATACTAGAAAGATATAAAAAGAAGTTAGAATGGTTATATCGAGATGATCCATGTCCTTCGGTCTTCAACCATCATCCCCAAGCTCCTAGTGGCTCCTTGATCGAATTTGGTTGCCGGTCTTCCTCCATCTACGATGATCCACCTGAGGGAAACGGCGCAAGCTTCAGTCTCGTCGAACGAGGCAACCGACGCTCCAAGGTTGCTATCAATGGAGAGTGGAGGTGTAGGAATGTGTCACTATAATTTTCTCTCATCACATATTCTCAATGAGCAACCATAGAAGATGAAGAAGGAGGTGAGGAAACATGTGGCATGAGCAACTCAAGAAATGTGCTAAGTCTCCAAGTGAGAATGAGAGTGTGAAGAGAGCAAGTGAAGAATCAAGTGAGGAAAACAAATGAGCAAGCCCACTCCCAAAAAAAATGTGGTTGTCCCTCTCTCTCTCTCATGAACAAAAATATCTCATCTCAATTTCCAAATAAACAATTCCAAGCCATACCACTCTACATGCCATGACCCATGCTCATGCCACCTCACTCCTCCACCTCATTTATGAAACAAATGAATTTCCAAAAAAGGAAAATCATACAAATGAGGTGTCCACTTCTAGAAGCTATTCCGTATAAACACGGAATACAACCCGGTACATGTATCGAAATACATATACGCGTATTCGTACAAAAATACGAATAGCCAAGAGAGAAAATGAATAGTGAACAATAAAACTAGAATACATATATATATATATACACATATATAAACTATTAAATCAAAACCTGATTTAATAATTTGGCTTAATCCTAAGCCGCTAGTATTATCAACCATCCGATTAAAGTCTGTGCAGCATGTACACATATTTAATCGGACACTTGTATGTACCAATATACGTCATCTACACCATATCGTCTGAACCATGAAAACCCTCTGTGTGAGACTCTAAAGAATCGTCAATACGCTGGCAGTGGGTTTAACCACAAGCACGTCAGTGGCACTAGCTATACGTAACGGCTACCTAGGTATTGAGCAAAAGGGAGGACGACGAGCAAACTCATCCTGAACCCTTACTAAGCCTGACAGTGACAATATCAGTACAGTCTGGTCTGTTCTTCTAAGAGTATCGCATATGGAGTCTATAGGGGTGGATAAAGTCCGACCCCTAACAACGCGACATTTAGTGTCGGAATGAAACTCATCACCACCTAAGAAACTATCGATCCTGGATCGGTAATTCTCGTCCACCGTGGCCATGGATTTCTGGTGATGGACACCCGTGCACAACGCGACATCAACCTCCAATACCGGGAGAGACGAATCCTCGACGATCCGATCACGGCCTCCATATGGCTCGAGACTGTACCCAACTAAAACCTGTTTGCACGACTCCTTTGAGCCGTGGTAGGGTAGTAATCAAAACACAGTGGGAACTCACACGAGACAAATGACGATCTCAGGTCGACAGACTAACCTGTACACATGTCACCTGGGAACTGCTATCTGACAATAGGTATAATACCAACTAGCAGGTTCCCGTTGAGTCCGTCCAGTATACTCATAACCCAATGAGCACATGTATACTATCTTAGGTGAACAAACTAATACCAATGGCTTGTGAGACCTGGCCACCGTCCCTTGTCGGGGTCTCAATCAGTATACACTAATCTACACTGGAGTATCGATGCCCAGTCTCGATACTCCCACGACTAGGGACATTTAAGGATGTGCTTATAGACCTCCAGCTCCCATGTATATGATCGCCATCATAATGCTGGTAGTCAAGCAAGAATCCTATGGACTCTATCAACATGTATATGATGATAAAGACAAACCAGATAGCATAGTATCATCTCGAGTAAGACTGTTCTACCGGTATAGGTCCTCCTTCAATCATCATAATCACCAGACTGCGATTATAATAGTTGCCTTGAGAGTACTATAGCCAACAAGTTCGTCCTACAATCTTCTTATAAATACATGGCTCATCCTCGTTCTTGATGAAGTCAAATTCCTTGACTGTTTCATCAAAACGGATGTTCCAGCTCCGCGATGCCTGCTTTAATCCATAAATGGATTTAAGCAACTTGCACACCTTCCCGCTTGATTGGTAGAGTTTTTGTGTGCTAAGTTTGTTACCGCAATCAAGACGGTTTCGCTTGTGGCTAGCCGGTTGAGTACGGGTCGTCCGCAGGGAGATGGGAATCTTTTTCTATGTGCTTTAACGAGTTAAGTCCAAATGTCCAGGTTTGTTTTTAGATTACTTATGTGCTAAAGTGATATATAAAGAGAGCTTGTTAGGGCTAGGATTAGGTTAGTTTGAGTTAGGAGTCGCTCACTTTTTCATTGCCACTCTTAATATCGGTGTTACGGTAATCGGCAACAACGGGGATTAGCACGACTAGGAAGGAACTTGCGAGTATAAGCTAGGCTTTCCAAAGCATAAGTTCTTCCTTTTGGTGCTTGTCCGTCCGTTCTTGGCTCTTAGCCTTAACCTCCGGTTAATTCAACCACAACCGTTCTCACTAAGGAATCACCGCTATCATGTAGGATAGGGTGCCGCAGGGAGCGGATTGTGGTTCAATTAATGGGAGTCTGAATTAAGATGTTGGGCAAGAAAAGAGTGTGAGAGATTTCCTTCTCTCAAACTTTCCTTATCCTACCCTAACAAGTATGAAAACTACTCACCCATTATAAGGAAAAGAAAAATAAAACAAAAGAGGAAGATAGAAAGAAAGAGGTTAGAAGATTACAACTAGCTATTTGAGACCTCACCTTGGCAAGGATCAAGCTTAAGCATCATAGTTGTTTTAAGGATAAAGAAAAAGAGAACAAGAAAGAAACAAACAACAAATAACAACAAGTAGATTAGCAAATGAAAAATACATGCAAATATAATTAACAATTACAACAAGATAAGCATGGTAAGAACAAGAACTCCTTTATTCATTCTTCACTCATAAAAGCTCACTACAAATTTTTAATAGAGAAGAGATGAGAGGAGAAAGAAGAACACATGTATTCTAAAATCTAAATACAAGAATGAGGACCCTTGGCTTTGGCAAGTTCTGGACTATTTATAGGCAGGGAAATGGAAACCTAGGGCAACAAGCTGCCTCCATATAGAATAACCAAAATACCCTTGAAACATCATCAACTGAGGAGCCCGTACGGCCGCGGTTCCGCGGCCTAAGCATGCTTATGCCGCAGAACCGCTGCCCTTTAGTAGAGTTAGGCCATAAAATTTGGTGGTTTTCCCTTTTTTTTAGTACTCTTCAGTGTGGTATATGTTGTTTCTCAAAATCTCTTCACAATATTTCCAGAATTTCAGCAGAACAAAAGGTGATGTAATGTGGATCTTTTGTCATGATTTTTCTTGAGCTCCGCGTAGATATGTTGGATCTTGTGTTGCCATTGAGCTTTGTGCATGAAAATGGCATTGATTTGCCATTTTGTCCCTTAAACTGGTGTGCGGCAACATACGGATAGAGAGTGGAGACCCGTGTTTTATCTGTGGTTGGCAGTAATCCGGATTTTGTCGTGCTTTTCCATGAATTTCACTGTTTAGAGCTGAGAACCTGTATTCTGCAATTGACTAGCAAACACGGCTCAAGAGTACCTACCGATAAGCAATGTGATAAAAATTGGACGGTATAAAAATGCAAAAATCTGATATGAACAAATACCCCCAAACTTATCATTTGCTCGTCCCGAGTAAAGCCAATTTATTCACAAAAAATTCCTAACCTCCATTTCGCAGGGAACGCGATTGCACTGAGCATGTGCAACAAGCCGTTAAACCTCTAGGTGTCCCTAGTAGGAGGAGTGTTGTCTCCTGAGAGTTTTCAGCGGATACTACCCATAAAATCCGGTCAAGCTAGTTTTGCCAAATAACTATGATTCAAACCCTAAGGTTTTGTTTCAGAATATAACAATTCTAGTATCCTAAGTCTAGACTATCGAACCTTTATTTTTCACACCTCGCTTCTTATTTAACTTAAGATTTTATATGTCTTTACGTGCAGTGCAAATAGTGTCGTTAAGTTCCAGAAGGATCGATTAAAGTCATCATGTCACACGATAAAGCCCAGATAAAAATTTTAAAAGGATCACATAAGTTTTATAAAGAGTTAAGCATTTTTCAAGGTTTGTTTTCTAGTAAGGTTTCAACTTCAGAATTTATATCTTCCTTAACAGGAAACTAGGTCTTATTTTTCACTCCACCTTTTTCTTGTTTTCATTTCATACGCACCTCTGTGAACGTGCAATAGTCTTTATCATAGAATAAAACCTTCATATGTCCGCTAGAAATATTTTTTTATAAAAACCTGTCTTTTGTCAAGATTATTCTCACACAAAGAACCGTTAGGAATTTTAACTTGGAGAGAACACTTGCTTGATTTTGTTTTAATCTGGACTTTCTAGGATTCTTAATGAGCTTTGGGCCAATGCACCCAAACCAGTTGGCTTTAGGGCATTAGGTGTAGAGACACCCCAGCGGACTTAATTACTCAAGTTACCTAGGCCCAAAAACAAAAGACAATTTAGCGTGAAAATCATGATGATTCAATGCGAACGGAGATATAACCGGCAGTTCAGTTTTTTTTTTTTTTGGATAAAAGACGTGTTTAGTGGGTTAGGTGTGTAAGCATTCCAATCAAGTTTCAGATGGGTTATTTTTCAGAATTAGTTCCAATTAAGGAATCAATAACATTCATTCATATTCGCTTCACTTCATAAACTATTCTTGATATTACTTATTTCAGAACAAACCTATTTGATCCTCAGAAAATCATTTATCCATTTAAAAGTTTTTTAGACATAAAAGATTTGTCATCTAATTTCCAAAACTCACGACACGTGTAGTGTGATGTAAAGACGTATATCAGCTATAGTTAACTTCAAAGGAGAGTTATTTTTCAGGTTTTCAAAATCTAAAAATAAGATTTAGTTATTCTTATCTTATCAAACAAAACCGTCGAAATGTTGAATCAGAGTTCTCCCACTAGCTAACTTGACAGAAAAGTTTTTATGTTTTTAGAAAATTTTCTGACTTTTATGGATTTTATGGATTTTAATATGCAGATGCAAAATATACATATGAATGTGAAGGTTAGAAATGCGTACCGAGCGTACCCCCAAACTTAAACTGGACAGTGTCCTCACTGTCATTGCATGAAGAGATCATTGTAGGGTCAAAATTGTCGGTTAGATATACATAAATTTTTTTTTGTTTTAGTGTTTAAAGAAAAGAAAAATAGTAAAAATGGAAAAGAATATTCACAAATAAATACAAAATGGTATATACATACCCCCAAACTTATTTGGAACAGTGTCCACTGTTCTTGGCTGGATAACCGAAGTTTGGTGGTAGGCAGAGAAAGATTATGCAGGGTAAACTGGCTCCTGTAAGACCAGGAGCTCCTCTGTTGGTTCGGTGCTAAAGTATGGTTTAAGTCGGTGTTCGTTTACTTTGAAAAATGAACCGTCCTTTGGATTCTCCAAATCCACAGCGCCATGCGGATACACATTCCGCACAAAGTATGGCCCTTTCCAGTGAGATCTGAGATTTCCTGGATGGAAGTGTAGCCGGGTGTCGTAAAGCAGTACCTGTTGACCAGGTACGAAAGTTTTGCGCAAAAGGTGTTATATCGTGAAACACCTTCGTTCGGTTCTTAACGACAACCGCGTTATCGTAAGCCTCATCCCTAAGCTCGCTCAATTCATTCAACTGCAGCTTCCGATGGCTGCCCGCATCTTCGAGAGACAAATTCAGCTCCTTTATCGCCCAAAATGCGGAATGCTCTATTTCCACAAGGAGGTGGCAAGCATTTCCGTACACAAGCCGATAGGGAGACATGCCAAGATCGGTCTTATAAGTGGTTCGAAATGCCCAAAGGGCATCAGTGAGTTTCAGCGACCAATCCTTAGGGTTCTTGGAAACCTTCTTCTCCAGTATCTGCTTGATTTGCCGATTTGAAACTTCGGCTTGCCCACAGGTTTGGGGGTGGTAGGGCGTAGATAGCTTATGATTAATGGAATATTTCTGCATCAAGGTCTCGAAAGTCTTATTGCAGAAATGGGTTCCATTGTCGCTAATGATCGCTCGGGGGTGCCCAAATCGGGAGAAAATGTTTTCTTTAAGAAACCTAACGACAACCTTGTTGTCGTTAGTCCGGCTGGGCACAGCCTCGACCCACTTAGAGACGTAATCAACAGCGAGAAGGATGTACAAGTTCCCGAAAGAGCTGGGAAACGGCCTCATGAAATCTATCCCCCAAACTGTAAGTCGATGTAGTACACCCCAGTACTTGTGGGGAGGCGGAATTTACAAAAATGATCAAGTTTAAGGAACGAACATCGACTAACCGCTTAAATCGAAGCTAAACTATAAATAACCGTACACAAAGATTTTCTTATCACTTGTGATTAGGGATTATACCTATCGAAACTAGTCCTTCGTCTTTGTGTCCTCCTTTGTTCTCCTCGACCTTCTCTAGGTAGTAGACGATCCACCCGAGAGCAAAACACCAAGCTACACCTCTTACTTGAGATAACTAATCTACTTTGATTGCTAATCAAAGAAGAAAGGATGATATAGAGTGAAGGTAATGGATGCTTAAGTCTAACTAAACCTTTGATCTCAACACATGAGGATTAAGGATTAGTCACTTGAAGATGAGAGCTTGAGGAGAGAGAATGTGAGATGAGATTATAAGATGAGAGAGAGTGTATCATAATATATTATGAAGCATTCTTATTATAGAATAAATCAATAATAGAAATGAATAAGCATGCTTCATAAATGAAAAGAGGTGATTCATTAACATGAGTCATTAAGCATTTATGATGCATTAATGACCATGATGAATCACCCTCATGACTCACTAATCTTATCCAAAGCTTATGTCACCTTAACCTCCTTAGTCACATCTTCTAGAAGCTTCTCGTACAATTACGAGAACGCCCCTCCAATCCGCAAAAATACGGAAAAACTTTAGACTGAAAAAATCCAATAACCGGATACCAGTAACTGGCTTAAACCAAAGCCGACTGGTAAAAACTGTCCGAAAGTCGTACGCGCGTAAACGCACGTATGCGTCCGAACCCTTTGTCGCAAAACCATGCAACCTCTATATCGTTTCGCCTGGAGTAGGAAACTCTCTGTGTGGGACTCTAGAGACTCGACTACTACGCTGGCAGTGGGTTTAACCACAGACTGCAAGCGGCACTAGCTGTACGTAACGGTCCCCAGGTAGTTGTCGATAAGAAGGCCGATGAGAAAACCCATCCGAACTCCTACTGAGTCTGATGTGACAATCTCCATACAGTCCGGTCCGTTCGTCCAAGACTATCGTATATCGGGCCTAGGGGGGCGGCAAGCATCAGTCCCCTAATAGCGGTATAAGTCGTGTCGGAGGGAAGCCCATTACACCCTGAGAAACTACTGGAACCTACCAGCAAATCTCGCTTGCCCTGGCCAGGGACTTTGCGTAATGGCTCTCTGACACAGCACGATATCTACTCCCAATACCGGGAGGGACGAATCCTGTCTAACCGCCACTGCCTCCAAGTGCTCGGGACTGCACCCAACTACTACCTGTTTGCACGACTCCTTTGAGCCGTGGTAGGGTAGCAATCTAAGAACAGTGGGACACACTCGAGGCGAAGTAGCAGTGTCAAGTCTGCGGACTACGCTGTACTCATGTCACCTGGGAACTGTTCACTGACGACTGGTATCAAACCAACCAACAGTTCCCTGTGAGTCCTGTCCGGTGTACCCGTAACCTAACGAGCACCTGTATACTATCTCCAGTACGACGTACTGATGGCTGTGGGACAGACCATCTCCCCAACTGGGATGAGAAGCGTACACACCAGTCTACTCCGGAGTATCGATGCTCTGTCTCGATAATCCAACGACCAGGGACCAGAATAAGGATGTGCTTGTAGACTACCCAGCCCCCACTAGTGTGACTGCCATCACAACGCTGGTAGACAAGCAAGATCCTAAGAGCTCTATCAATACGTATACTCACATATTAAGATAGAAAAACCAAGTAGCATACTACCATGTTTAGCAAGACTGTTATATACATATGAATATCCCAAGCTTTCATTAAGTAATATACAAGCTAGTATGATACAGTAATGGCCTTCTAGGGCATAAACACTAACAATCTCCCACTTGCACTAGGGCCATGTACTGGCGTATCGAAGACCGATGATCTCGAGTAGCCGCTCGAACTGAATCTGAGGAAGGGCCTTTGTGAATGGATCAGCAATGTTCTCTTCTGAAGCAACTCTCCGAACCTCGATCTCCTGACGATCAATGATCTCCCTGATCAGGTGATACCGCCTCAAGATGTGTCTGGACTTCTGATGGGACCTTGGTTCCTTCGCTAAAGCTATAGCTCCGTTGTTGTCGCAATACAGAGGTATTGGATCAACTATGGTAGGAACCACCTGAAGTTCTGTTAGGAACTTCTTCATCCAGACTGCTTCTTTTGCGGCATCGCAAGCAGCTATATACTCCGCTTCCATCGTCGAGTCAGCAACGGTGTCCTGCTTGGAGCTCTTCCAGCACACCGCCCCTCTATTGAGGGTAAAGACATAACCCGACATGGACTTGGAATCGTCCTTATCACTCTGGAAGCCGGAATCAGCAAAGGCCTCCAACCTGAGGTCTTTTCCGCCGTAAACCAAGAACATCTCCTTAGTCCTCTTCAGGTACTTGAGAATGTTCTTTACTGCTATCCAGTGTTTCTCCCCTGGGTCTGACTGATACCGGCTTACCACGCTCAGTGCGTAAGCTACATCTGGTCTGGTACACAACATCGCATACATTATAGAGCCTACCGCAGAAGCGTAGGGTATAATAGACATGCGTTCCCTTTCCAAATCAGTCTTGGGAGACATCTCTTTGGAGAGGGTGATTCCGTGACAAGCCGGCAGATTACCGCGCTTAGAATCTTCCATACTGAATCTTTTCAGTACAGTGTCGATATACCTGGACTGCGAAAGTCCCAACATCCTCTTGGATCTATCACGATAGATCCGGATCCCCAGAATGTAAGAGGCATCACCCAGGTCTTTCATGGAGAACCTGTGTGACAAGAATCCTTTGACAGATTGTAGCATAGGAATATCATTTCCTATCAATAGAATGTCATCCACGTACAAGACGAGGAATACGACACTTCTGGCCACAACTTTACTATATATGCACGGTTCATCTGGATTTTTGATAAAGTCATATTCTTTGACTGTCTCATCAAAACAGATGTTCCAACTCCGTGATGCCTGCTTTAGTCCATAAATGGACTTAAGCAGCTTGCATACTTTCCCGCTGCTCCCACTCTGATTGAAACCCTCTGGCTGATCCATATAGACGCTCTCTTCTAAATTTCCATTCAGAAAAGCCGTCTTTACGTCCATCTCCCAGATTTCATAATCATGGAAGGCAGCAATAGCAAGAAGGACCCGAATGGATTTGAGCATAGCCACTGGAGAAAAAGTTTCGTCATAGTCCAAACCAGGTCTTTGACGAAAACCCTTTGCAACAAGTTTAGCCTTATAGGTTTCCACCTGTCCATCTACACCAATCTTTTTCTTGAAGATCCATTTGCATCCTATGGGTTTTACCCCATCTGGAGCAAAGTCCAAAGTCCATACTTTGTTGGTGTACATGGACTCCATATCGGTTCGCATTGCATCTAGCCATCGTACCGAGTCGCCGCTCTGGATGGCCTGCTGGAAGTCAGTAGGTTCATCATCATCTATGATGCAATCCTCTCTATCCCCGTCTATGAGAAAACCGTAGTATCTCTCAGGCGGATGAGACGGCCTACTACTCCTGCGGAGGGGTGCGGGAATGTTCTGTTCTTCTTGAACTTCCGGTTCTACCAAACTTTCAGTAGCAGTTTATGGTTCTGGAATTTCTTCCAGTTCTATTTCGCTCCCACTCTTCTGATTTTCCAAAAATTCAGTTTCTAAGAAGCGGGCATGACGAGAAACAAAAACCTTTTGTTCCTCTGCGTAATAGAAGCAATATCCTGTAGAGTTCTTTGGATATCCCACAAACTTACACTCTACTGAGCGTGCCTCGAGCTTGTCCGGACGCTGCTTTTTTACAAAAGCTGGACATCCCCACGTCTTCAGGTACTGAAGATAGGGTTTCTTCCCACTCCACATCTGATATGGTGTGGTAGGCACAGTTTTGGTTGGAACTCTGTTCAAAAGATGTATCGCTGATTCTAGCGCATACCCCCAGAAAGATCGCGGTAACTCAGCATTACTCATCATGGATCGTACCATATCCAATAGGGTTCGATTCCGTCTCTCCGATACACCGTTGTGCTGTGGAGTGTATGGAGGAGTAAGCTGAGAGAGAATTCCTTTCTCTTTTAGGTAACCTAGGAACTCGGCACTTAAGTATTCTCCACCTCGATCCGATCTCAGTGTCTTAATACTTTTGCCCGTTTGGTTTTCCGCTTCACTCTTGTATTCCAGGAATTTCTCAAAGGCTTCGGATTTATGCTTCATTAAGAAGACATGTCCAAACCTAGAGAAATCATCTGTAAAAGTAATGAAGTAGGAATAACCACCTCTCGCATGTGTAGACATTGGACCGCATACATCGCTGTGTATGAGTCCTAAGAGCTCGCTCGCTCTTACTCCTTGTCCAGTAAATGGAGTCTTTGTCATCTTTCCTTTGAGACAAGATTGACAAGTGTCATAAGATTGATATTCGAACGAGTCTAAATATCCTTCTCTATGCAACTTAGTCAACCTTCTCTCATTGATGTGACCCAGTCTACAATGCCATAAGAAAGCTTTATTCAAATCTGGAGACTTTCTTTTTAGTGTGTTCTGGACATTGAAAATTTGGAGTTGGTTTAAAACATATATGCCGTTATTTAGAGTACCGGACCCAATCAAACCATGATTAAGGTGGATGTTGACAACATCTCTTACAAACGTGAAATCATAACCTTTATTTGATAACAAGGAAACTGATATGATATTACACGTTAAGCTGGGTACAAAATAACAGTTATGTAAAACCAAAATGTGTCCACTCGTCAATCCTAGGTGATAATCCCCGACGGACGCAGCTCCCACGCTAGCTCCGTTAGCAACCCTGAGGATCATATCACCTTCCTTCAGCACTCTACGGTTTCTCAGTGCCTGCAATGAATTGCAAATATGAGATCCTGATCCGGTATCCAATACCCAGGAAGTAGAGTTGATTGACAGACAATTCTCAATTACAAACACACCTGAAGTCGAAGCCACAGCTTGCTTCGGTTCCTGGTTCTTGGCGTTCCACGCCTTGCAATCCTTCTTCCAGTGCCCTTTCCTGTGACAATGGAAGCACTCATCCTGGCCAACTATCGGTACTGCTTTCTTTTTCTTTCCCTTCCCTCCCACCTTACTAACACCTCCTCTAGGTCTGGGTGCGGCCTTCTTCTTCCTTCCTTTGGCCCTAGCCTTGGACCCGGAAGAAGATGAACCGCCAACAAACATAGCGGGTGTTTCCCTTGATGTCTTCAAGGTGCCCTCTGCACTCCTTAACATGTTCAGGAGTTCCGGAAGTTCAACTTCTTTTCTTTGAAGGTTGAAGTTCAGGATAAACTGGGCGTAGGTGTGAGGAAGGGACAGGAGAATAAGGTCTGTATAGAGCTCATTATCCAAAGTCGTCCCAAGGTCTGCGAGCTCTTCAATATAGCTGATCATCTGTAGGACATGTTCACCTACCGATGACTCGGCAGCCAACCTCGCTCGAAACAAGTTCTTAGAGGTCTCGTATCTTGCTATACGAGATTGCTCTCCATAAAGTTCCTTTGTATGGAGAAATATGCCATCTAGGGACATATCCTCGTGCCTCCTCTGATGTTCATTGTTCATCGAGGCAAGCACGATGCACTTGGCTCTCGCGCAATCTAAATCCCAGGTTTTGCGGATTTCCTTATCCGCATTGCTGGATTTGGGACCAGGGACAGCAGGTGCCGTAGCGGTGAGGACGTACCCCAGTTTGTCATAGGTCAAAGCCATTTTGACATTCCGCAGCCAATCTTTATAGTTTGGCCCTGTCAGTATATTTTTCTCTAAAAGTAACTTAAGTCCAGTCATTTTCAGGGTCGCTGCAATTAGGAGAGAGAGAAGAAAACTCTTTAGCATGATGCTCTTGCAAGTTTAGAGTGGTTTTTAGTTTATCTAAACTGGATGGCTCCCACTGTTTCTCGAATCCTTCCTCAAACCAAAAAGGAAGAATTAGCCAGGACTATTCTCACCGTACAATACTTGCTTAACCGTTCAGCCAGGCCAGTGTCGATACTTCGAGGGAGGTTTTCCAACGCTTTCGCGAAGTTCCTTAATTAAATAACCTCTTTTCTCTGGGGGCATAACCCCGCTGACACCTTTCTGGACACCTACTAGGTTTATAGCATTGATCGTTAAGCGACGAATATCCTGATAAGTATCATATACTCACAGTAGGATCGGGATCCAAATATCATCGTATGATAATGTTGAAGGAATCCTACCAACATTCATCAAACTCCAAATGGTATGCATCTCTTTGCAAATTTCAGTTTCTTTAGAAATTCCCGATATAAGTTTTTGCCCCATGCTCTTATGACCTTGACGTATGCCAACAAATCATAAGTCACATGTCAAGTTCTGCCCATCATTATCTTGTTAATTTGAACCCACCCGTATATACCCTTGACGTATGCCAACAAGGTAATGCGACTGTCCCAAACCAACACATCTATCTATGCAACAAATGAATACCCCAGCAGCTACCAAACACTATGCCTTGACGTATGCCAACAAGCATAGCTTGAATACTACTGACCATCCATAAGAAATGACGGAGGGCTACGACTGGTTTTGGCGAAACCGTGAACGTAGTGAACTTGATATAATCGAAGGAACCTGATAGCTTTTAAAAGGAGTGGTTAAATCTCCGCATTTAAAAATATCTGTTTTTAAAATTAACCGAATGGTTTCTTTTAAATTATTCCAACGATTTAAACTTTGGTTTATTTTACTTTGCATTATAGATAATGCGTCCCATCATTAACCTATCATTGCAGAAAACAACGAAAATACAACGTCCTCTTATGCCATCCGCATTCGCCACGGGGTCCCGTCATCACCCGTTAGGTTACTTAACTAACGACAAAGCGGGGGCTGGGCTAGCGCGGGTGTAAAACATAAGTGGCGTCTTAAATAGCTATCATAAATATAGATATTTTACATTCGTCTGACGCAATGATATTCATTCCAGAACACAGATAAACAATATTGGATTTGCAAGCAATCTGTATTTCTTTTGAGCCTGCAAGAAAAGACAGATTACACAGTTGTGATGAATAGCCGTTACCCCACCCTCGACCCCTACGGGTACAGCAAACTACCCACCCGGTAGTCTGTGTACCCCACCTTGGGTCAGTCCTAGGAGCAAAAACAGTAAAATGAAATAATACAACGGTGGCTACGACCGCAACCTGTAAGTGCCCCGCAAAAATAATATTACAACAAATTACATTTACAACAAATGAATTAATCAATAACCCATTGCAAACCCCGGCTATACACCACAACAGTCCAATACAGTTTATATGCACAAACAGATATAACCATTTCAGAAATGTGCAACCCCCTGCCAACCGACATACTAGCAGTTGGGGGAGGTTTACGAACACATTAAACAATCACAGATATAATCCAATATGCAAATACTGTACAATTTCGATCGATTAAACAACATCAATATTGCTCCAAAATCTGCTCTGTTAAACAGTAACCTGAGCAAATATTAAATATTCCAGAAAACCCCAAATATTACACAGAAGCAACAGAAGAAAAATCGGCTCCTGACTCGCCAACTCGGCGGCGGAAGCGCGGCGACTCAGTAGGCTGAGGCCGCGGTTCCGCGGCGAGTTAGACGATTCAGGCGACTGTTTTTCTTGGGTGTTCTACAGGTGTCATGTCAAGCTCTCTGAACACACCAGAAAAATTTTTGGACTTCATTTTAACTTCGACAGAAACTTGACAGAATTAGGGTTTTTCGGCTTCGTTTTTCCGTTCGAAATTCGTACAAATTTGCAATTAAGTTATTTATTGTTTAGCGAGGCTCTGATACCACTGTAAGTCGATGTAGTACACCCCAGTACTTGTGGGGAGGCGGAATTTACAAAAATGATCAAGTTTAAGGAACGAACATCGACTAACCGCTTAAATCGAAGCTAAACTATAAATAACCGTACGCAAAGATTTTCTTATCACTTGTGATTAGGGATTATACCTATCGAAACTAGTCCTTCGTCTTTGTGTCCTCCTTTGTTCTCCTCGACCTTCTCTAGGTAGTAGACGATCCACCCGAGAGCAAAACACCAAGCTACACCTCTTACTTGAGGTAACTAATCTACTTTGATTGCTAATCAAAGAAGAAAGGATGATATAGAGTGAAGGTAATGGATGCTTAAGTCTAACTAAACCTTTGATCTCAACACATGAGGATTAAGGATTAGTCACTTGAAGATGAGAGCTTGAGGAGAGAGAATGTGAGATGAGATTATAAGATGAGAGAGAGTGTATCATAATATATTATGAAGCATTCTTATTATAGAATAAATCAATAATAGAAATGAATAAGCATGCTTCATAAATGAAAAGAGGTGATTCATTAACATGAGTCATTAAGCATTTATGATGCATTAATGACCATGATGAATCACCCTCATGACTCACTAATCTTATCCAAAGCTTATGTCACCTTAACCTCCTTAGTCACATCTTCTAGAAGCTTCTCGTACAATTACGAGAACGCCCCTCCAATCCGCAAAAATACGGAAAAACTTTAGACTGAAAAAATCCAATAACCGGATACCGGTAACTGGCTTAAACCAAAGCCGACTGGTAAAAACTGTCCGAAAGTCGTACGCGCGTAAACGCACGTATGCGTCCGAACCCTTTGTCGCAAAACCATGCAACCTCTATATCGTTTCGCCTGGAGTAGGAAACTCTCTGTGTGGGACTCTAGAGACTCGACTACTACGCTGGCAGTGGGTTTAACCACAGACCGCAAGCGGCACTAGCTGTACGTAACGGTCCCCAGGTAGTTGTCGATAAGAAGGCCGATGAGAAAACCCATCCGAACTCCTACTTTGTCTGATGTGACAATCTCCATACAGTCCGGTCCGTTCGTCCAAGACTATCGTATATCGGGCCTAGGGGGGCGGCAAGCGTCAGTCCCCTAATAGCGGTATAAGTCGTGTCGGAGGGAAGCCCATTACACCTTGAGAAACTACTGGAACCTACCAGCAAATCTCGCTTGCCCTGGCCAGGGACTTTGCGTAATGGCTCTCTGACACAGCACGATATCTACTCCCAATACCGGAAGGGACGAATCCTGTCTAACCGCCACTGCCTCCAAGTGCTCGGGACTGCACCCAACTACTACCTGTTTGCACGACTCCTTTGAGCCGTGGTAGGGTAGCAATCTAAGAACAGTGGGACACACTCGAGGCGAAGTAGCAGTGTCAAGTCTGCGGACTACGCTGTACTCATGTCACCTGGGAACTGTTCACTGACGACTGGTATCAAACCAACCAACAGTTCCCTGTGAGTCCTGTCCGGTGTACCCGTAACCTAACGAGCACCTGTATACTATCTCCAGTACGACGTACTGATGGCTGTGGGACAGACCATCTCCCCAACTGGGATAAGAAGCGTACACACCAGTCTACTCCGGAGTATCGATGCTCTGTCTCGATAATCCAACGACCAGGGACCAGAATAAGGATGTGCTTGTAGACTACCCAGCCCCCACTAGTGTGACTGCCATCACAACGCTGGTAGACAAGCAAGATCCTAAGAGCTCTATCAATACGTATACTCACATATTAAGATAGAAAAACCAAGTAGCATACTACCATGTTTAGCAAGACTGTTATATACATGTGAATATCCCAAGCTTTCATTAAGTAATATACAAGCTAGTATGATACAGTAATGGCCTTCTAGGGCATAAACACTAACACAAACGTCGAAAATCTCCACAACCAAGATTGGTTAGAGCGGCATCTCGTTCCTCCGAGATATCCGGCCCAAGTGTTGGCACCGGGAGCAAGTCTTGCAATAGTCATGAGCGTATTTGAAGAGTTGTGGCCAGTAGAAACCACATTGCAAGATCTTCTCAGCTGTCTTTCTGGGGCCAAAATGCCCGCCACATGCTTGATCGTGGCAAAATGACAGCACACTCTTGAATTCATCGTCAGGGACACACCGACGAATAATCTGGTCAGGACAGTACTTGAACAGATAGGGTTCGTCCCAGTAAAAGTGTTTTACTTGGGATAAGAATCGAAGTCTGTCCTGACTTGACCATTCAGTCGGTAGTAGCCCTGTGGCCAAATAGTTCACAGTATCTGCGAACCAGGGTTCGCAAGATACTGTCAAGAGTTGTTCATCCGAAAAAACATCGTTGATCGGAAGTTGAGGCGACGGCGAAGAAGGAAGTCGTGAGAGATGGTCGGCGACTACGTTTTCACATCCTCTTTTGTCCTTGATGACAAGGTCAAACTCTTGAAGCAAGAGGATCCAACGTATTAACCGAGATTTTGCATCTTTCTTCGCAAAAAGATGGCGCAGAGCAGAATGGTCTGTGTAGACAATGACTGGAGAGCCGATGAGGTAGGGCCTGAACTTTTCTAAAGCAAATACAACAGCTAAGAATTCCTTCTCAGTTGTTGTATAATTAAGTTGGGCGTCGTTCAGGGTTCAGCTAGCATAATAGATTATGTGCGGCATCTTGTTGATGTGTTGTCCAAGGACAGCACCAATGGCAAAGTCGGATGCATCGCACATAATCTCAAATGGGTGCGTCCAGTCAGGTGAAGAAAGAACGGGAGCAGAAGTGAGTGAGCTTTTTAATGACTCGAACGCAGTCACACAGCTCAAGTTGAAGTTGAATGGCGTGTCCTTGGCCAGCAAAAGAGTCAAGGGCCTAGCAATCTTGCTAAAGTCCTTGATGAACCGTCTATAGAAACCGGCATGGCCAAGGAAGGCTCGGATGTCTCTGACGCATCTGGGAGGAGGGAGATTGGAAATGACCTCAATCTTCGCTTTGTCAACCTCTATGCCATTTTGCAAAATGATATGTCCTAAGACAATACCTTCGCGCACCATGAAGTGGCACTTCTCCCAATTCAAAGTGAGGTTCTTGTCCTTACATCGGGTAAGGACAGCGTCGATATGCAGCAAACACTCATTGAAGGAATCGCCGAAGATGGAGAAATCATCCATGAAGATCTCCAGGAATTTCTCCACCATGTCTGAGAAGATTCCCATCATACGCCGCTGGAAGGTAGCGGGCGCATTGCATAACCCAAAAGGCATGCGACGATATGCAAACGTGCCGAAAGGATAAGTGAATGTGGTCTTGTCCTGGTCATTTTCGGCGATGGGAATCTGATTATAGCCGGAGTAGCCATCAAGAAAGCAGTAGTACTTGTGTCCGACCAATCGTTCAAGCATTTGGTCAATGAAAGGTAGCGGAAAGTGGTCCTTCCGCGTTGCGGCGTTGAGTTTTCTGTAATCAATGCATACTCGCCACCCAGTTTGGGTGCGAGTAGGGATTAACTCGTTCGCCTCGTTAGTGATGACCGTTATGCCTGATTTCTTGGAGACAACATGAATGGGGCTAACCCACTGGTTATCAGAGATAGGGTAAATGATACCACTATCCACACACTTTACGATTTCCTTTTTCGCAGCCTCCTTCATGACTGGATTGAGTCGCCTTTGTGGATCCCTAGCTGGTTTGGCATCATCCATCAGATGAATGTGATGATCAACGATCAGGGGACTAATCCCCTTGATGTCCGCCATGGACCAGTCAAAAGCTTGCCTATTGCTGTGCAAGACCGTAAGAAGGGCTTTCTCTTGCTCTCGAGCTAGAGAAGCCGAGATGATAACAGGGAGGGTCTCGTTCTCACCCAAGTAAGCGTACTTAAGGTGAGATAGCAAAGGCTTGAGTTTGAGCATTGGAGGTGAAACGATTGAAGGCAAGATTGGTGAAAATGTCTCGAACTCAAAGGATTCCAGCAAAGGTTCAAAACGAGTGTAAGCGACCGAGTTGGATGGTTCAGGTAACTTATCCGGAAATTCGAAGGATTCAAACTCAGGTGGTGAGTGGCTAAGATCGTTCGAGAAAGTGAAACACTCGTAGTCATTATTGGGCGCAGAAACAGCAGGTTCGAAGAGGAACGCACTAGTGGTGTTAAGGTTATCGTGATCGAACAAAAACTCCTTGAATTCACACTCTTCTAGGGTGATCTCCTGGATTGAGCAAACGTCTAGTATATGAGCATTAGGTTCGGTGGGCTGATTCCCCAACCTAAAAATGTTGAGTTCAATTGTCATGTTTCCAAAAGATAGGTTCATCGAACCATTTTGACAATTGATCACAGCATTTGAGGTTGCAAGGAATGGGCGACCGAGTATCACCGGAATTTGATTCCGGAGGTTAGCTACAGGCTGTGTGTCTAATACAATGAAGTCAACGGGAAATATGAAGTCCCCAACCTTGATTAACACATCCTCTAGCTCACCCTAAGGATGGGTGATTGATCGGTCGGCCATTTGGAGAGTACAGTGTGTGGGTTTCAGCTCTCCTACACCTAATTGCTCATATACTGAGTACGGAAGCAGGTTAACACTGGAACCAAGATCTAATAGTGCGCGGTTGATGTTCTTATCCCCAATGGTAATAGAAATCGTAGTACAGCCAGGGTCCTTTCGTTTTTGCGGTAAAGATTGGGTAAGAGCATCACTCACAGCACTATCCAAGAAAACTTTCTTGGGTACCTGAGACTTCCTCTTTTTCGTGCACAAGTCCTTTAAGATTTTCGCGTAGGACGGGACTTGTTGGACAGCATCTAAAAGGGGAATGTTGATGTTAACCTGCTTAAACAACTCCAGAATCTTCTCCATTTGTGGATTTTGTTTATTGGACCTCAACCGGTTTGGAAATGGAACGTTTTTAAAATTGGTTGAGTCCAATGCTTGTGGAGGAGATTGTGGAGTTGGAACAGATCCCAGAGCTGGTGTTTTCGTGGATTGAGAAGTGGGTCCATTCAGAGCAGAAGAAGAAGAAGAAGAAGAAGAGCCTTTTGACGAATGGAGAATAGGCTCAGAAGACGAAGAAGAAGAAGCAGCCGGGGTGTCATGATCCTCAATTGTTGTGCCGATGTTGTTGTGCAGTATCCTTCCCGATCTCAATGTAGTCACGGCACTCACATTATGGTTCTTTTGTTCAAGAGGAACATGTACATTATGTGGGTGACCGGGATTTGGGAGTGGTTGAGATGGAAGCTTCCCCTTTTCTCGCTCGCTTAACGTCGCATTCAGCTGTGCAATCTGGGCTTCGATGGTCTTGATGCTTTGCCCGTATGCAGCAGTGTGTTGCACCAAAGACTGAATAGACGACTGGATGTTGGCGGTGGATTGTGTCGATTGTTTAACGAACGCCTCCAGACTTCGTTCTAGCGAGGAAACCTTATCGTTGTTTAACGGAACAAAGTTGTTTTGCGGAAAAGAATTGTTGGGTGCAAAGTTGTTCGTCTGATTTTGAAAAGGTTGGGGTTGGAAGGGCTGCTGAAACTGATGTTGAGTTTATTATTGCGCTTGTTGTTGCAGAGGAGAGGGCCTCTGGAAATTGTTGCTTGGAATTGATGCTGATTCTGATTCCAGGCGAAATTGGGATGGTTCCTCCAACCGGGATTGTAGGTGGAAGAGTATGGATCATTTCTCGGTCTTTGCTGAAATGCAGCATTAACCTGATCCTGTCCTTGGGATGGTGGATTTTAAGGACACTCTTCGGTTAAGTGAGAAGGATCGGAACAACAAGCACAAATGGTACAAAGGGGAAGAACAGGGGCAGGAGCAGGATATGAAAAGTTGCTCTCTATCGCTTCAAGTTTTCTCGTTATTGCAGCCATTTCATCTTTCATCGCAATAGAGACATCAAGTTGGTGAATTCCTACCCTAGACTGACCAGTAGAAGTGGAGGAAGAAGAAGAAGAAGTTGGTCTAGTGCTCTCCCATTGAAGTGTTTGTTCCGCAAGGTCGTCGAAGAATTGCCATGCTTCCTCGTCAGATTTCGATAGGAAGCGGCCCTGACAAATGGTTTCCAACAACTGCTTGGTTGATGGGTTCAGGCCCTCGTATAAGGTTTGGCAAAGTTGCCATTTCTCGATACCATGGTGAGGGCACTGAATAAGAAGGTCTTTATACCGGTCAAAGCACTTCCAGAAGGGTTCAGTAGGAAGCTGAGAGAATTGATTGATTTCGTTACGGATCCTTGCGGTTTTATGATTCAGATAGAATTTCTTGAGAAACGCTTTCACAAACTCTTCCCAACTGGTTATGGAGTGGGAAGCAGTGCTATACAGCCACTTTTCAGCAAGATCGCACAAAGTGAACTGAATGACCCGTAGCCGTATAGCATCGTCCGACAGCTGGGTAGTTTTCATCATGGCACAAACATTTTGGAACTTGTTGATGAAGATATAGGCATCTTCAGACTCAAGCCCATGAAATTTCGGAAGCATGTTAATGAAGTGGGGCTTAATTTCAAAATTATCCCCATTGGACGGTGGAAGGGAAAGACAAGTGGGAAGTGTAGAACGGGTGGGATAGAAACGATCCTGGAGCGCGATTCGCTGCGGCGCTACAACAGGCGGTGGTGGTGGGTTATTCGCCTCCATAGGAGGTGAAGTCAATCCCGGGGGAGTCAAAGAGATGTTTGGATTAAATCCTGACATCGCGGAAGAAGAGGTTGGTGATGGTGAAGGTGAGGATGTATGAACAGAATTCCGGTCAACGTCGGAGTTGGCCAGCAAAGGTAAGGGTGAAAGAGGCGTGGACGGAGTTTCGACGTCTGAGTCGATCGCATAGTCGGTAGCGACTAACGTAACGCGGACTAGGCGGGTGCTAGTGTCCCGAGTCCAAGCGGACATACACTAAACGAGTTTAGTATAGTCAAAACGGAGAAGGTGGTGGTAAGAAAACGTCAATGGAGAAATACGATGGGTGATGGGTGAAAAATTGGATTTTGGCGACAAAGGGCAAGTTTTTATAAAAGTTTTTGGTTTTTGTGTTTTTTTTTAGAAAGAGCTTTATAGAAATATGTACGAACTTACGGATTCAAGCAATCACAAACAAGATATGCACAATCACACCTAGATCTAGGGTCACCTAGGTCAGCTAGACAGCTCCTAACTGTTCCAAAGGGCTAGAAATAGGACCTCAAACCGCCTCTTCTCCGCCAATTGCGACCAGGTAAGTGCCAGGCAAGTGGGAGGCTCCCCACTACGTAAGTAGTGGTCCTAATTAAGTAACCACTTGCCTTGGACACACTTTCCTAGACACCGCAAAAGTCGGGATAGGATAAACGGCCGATGCCTGTAACTAATCCTCTGTTCTATTGAGCGCGAAGTCCTTAGGGCTGAGTCTAGTATTTTTTAATTAAACAATGGTCAATGCATATGCTTTTTGTGATTTTTGGGGTCCTGGGAAAGGTGATGAAATCCCCACCCAATCTGGATTGGTTTCAAGCCCCTTAAAGTCCATATTAATATATGCAATGCAGTAACAATCAACTGCAAACAATTTTTATTTTAGCGCGGCGCAAAGAATCCTGCACAAAAACAATTTATTGGAAGGGGGAAGAGAGTTTGCGCAAAGAATGCTGCAGAAAACAGAGTTCAGTGGAGTTCAGAGGAGTGGGGGAGAGAGGAGAGATACTCACAGAAGTTTTGAGATGCAGAATGCACCAAGTGGCCGCGGTTCCGCGGCCTAAGCTTGCTTATGCCGCGGTTCCGCGGCCTAAGCTTGCTTATGCCGCGGTTCCGCGGCAGTAAGGTGGAATTGGGCCTCTGTATTTCTTAGGTGGGCTGTCTTAGATGTCCTCTTCTTGTTTGGAGCTCCTGAATCTTGATTTGCTCACTTTATATGCTCCAGAATTTTACAGTAGACCGTTTGCTTCGTCTTGATCCGTCGCGGTGTAGCCGCGAGATATGGGTCTAACTTCCCACGTCTTTGGCACTGAACTCGACCGTCTTTTTATCCTGCACACTTGCACAAAAACTAATCAAAAATAACAAGATGGTTTTTTACAATGTATATTTTTTTTTGTTTTGTTTTTCGGTTAGATTTATATTCACAAATTAACCCGAAATTACACAAAGAAATAAACTACCGTCTCCCCGGCAACGGCGCCATTTGATCGGTAGAGTTTTTGCGTGCTAAGTTTGTTACCGCAATCAAGACGGTTTCGCTTGTGGCTAGCCGGTTGAGTACGGGTCGTCCGCAGGGAGATGGGAATCTTTTTCTATGTGCTTTAACGAGTTAAGTCCAAATGTCCAGGTTTGTTTTTAGATTACTTATGTGCTAAAATGATATATAAAGAGAGCTTGTTAGGGTTAGGATTAGTTTAGTTTGAGTTAGGAGTCGCTCACTTCTTTCATTGCCACTCTTAATATCGATGTTACGGTAATCGGCAACAACGGGGATTAGCACGACTAGGAAGGAACTTGCGAGTATAAGCTAGGCTTTCCAACGCATAAGTTCTTCCTTTTGGTGCTTGTCCGTCCGTTCTTGGCTCTTAGCCTTAACCTCCGGTTAATTCAACCACAACCAGTCTCACTAAGGAATCACCGCTATCATGTAGGATAGGGTGCCGTAGGAAGCGGATTGTGGTTCAATTAACGGGAGTCCGAATTAAGATGTTGGGAAAGAAAAGAGTGAGAGAGATTTCCTTCTCTCAAACTTTCCTTATCCTACCCTAACAAGTATAAAAATTACTCACCCATTATAAGGAAAAGAAAATAAAACAAAGAAGGAAGATAGAAAGAAAGAGGTTAAAAGATTACAACTAGCTATTTAAGACCTCACCTTGGCAAGAATCAAGCTTAAGCATCATAGTTGTTTTAAGGATAAAGAAAAAGAGAACAAGAAAGAAACAAACAACAAATAACAATAAGTAGATTAACAAATGAAAAATACAAGCAAATATAATTAACAATTACAACAAGATAAGCGTGGTAAGAACAAGAACTCCTTTATTCATTCTTCACTCACAAAAGCTCACTACAAATTTTTAATGGAGAAGAGATGAGAGGAGAAAGAAGAACAACACATGTATTCTAAAATCTAAATACAAGAATGAGGACCCTTGGTTTTGGCAAGTTCTGGACTATTTATAGGCAGGGAAATGGAAATCCAGGGCAACAAACTGTCTCCATATAGAATAACCAAAATACCCCTGAAACATCATCAACTGAGGAGCCCGTACGGCCGCGGTTCCGCGGCCTAACCATGCTTATGCCGCGGAACCGTGGCCCTTTAGTGGAGTTAGGCCATAAAATTTGGTGGTTTTCCCTTCTTTTTAGTACTCTTCAGAGTGGTATATGTTGTTTCTCAAAATCTCTTCACAATATTTCCAGAATTTTAGCAGAACAAAAAGTGAAGTAATGTGGATCTTTTGTCATGATTTTTCTTGAGCTCCGCGTAGATATATTGGATCTTGTGTTGCCATTGAGCTTTGTGCATGAAAATGACATTGATTTGCCATTTTGTCCCTTAAACTGGTGTGCGGCAACATACGGATAGAGAGCGGAGACCCGTGTTTTATCTGTGGTTGGCAGTGATCCGGATTTTGTCGTGCTTTTCCATGAATTTCACTGTTTAGAGCTGAGAACCTGTATCCTGCAATTGACTAGCAAACACGGCTCAAGAGTACCTACCGATAAGCAATATGATAAAAATTGGGCGGTATAAAAATGCAAAAATCTGATATGAACACCGCTGCTCCCACTATCTACAAAACCTTCTGGCCGATCCATATAAACGCACTCTTCCAAACTTCCATTTAGAAAAGTCATTTTACGTCCATCTGCCAGATCTCATAGTCATGGAAGGCAGCAATGGCAAGTAGGATCCGAATGGATTTGAACATAGCCACTGGAGAAAAGGTTTCGTCATAGTCCATGATTGATAGTGAAATTGTGTGATCAAAGAATTAATTACCGCAATCAAGAATGGCGTCGCTTGGTAGCTAGCCGGTGAGTACGGGTCGGTCCATAAGGATTTTGTGTATTCTCAATTTGTTCTAACGAGTTAATTCCAAACGGTGTTGGATTGATTATCACTAAAAACTAAGTTGATTTAGACTAGGATAAAAATCTTGCTAGGGTTAGGTTTAGGTTTAGTTTGGAAATTTAAGATTTCCCACCGCTTTCAATGCCTTAATTTAGATCTATTTAGGTGTTATGGTAATAATTAATAAAGTGGATTAGTACCATCGGGAAGAAACGATGTTTCTTCCTCTAGATTCTTGTCCTTCCTTTCTTAATTCTTACCCTAACCTCCATGGAAAACATACGCAGCCAGTCTTTTAAACTACGGTATCACCGCTACCTCGTGGGATAGGGTGCCGTAGTGAGCGGTGTGTGTATGTATGCATGAAGTCCTATTAAAAATATGTGATGGGCAAGAAAAGGGTGAGAGATTTTCATCTCTCAAACCTTCCCTATTCCTAACCCTAAAAAGTGAGGAACTACTCACTCATTAGGGAATTGATTAAAAGAAACATTTTTATCTACGGCAAATAATTAAAAGTGCTAAACTAATTAACTAGGGCAGATAATAAAATCTATACTAGGGCAGAAAGGAATTTAAGAACTAGGGCATAGAAATAAAAATCTTACTTTATTTGATTGCTCTCTTCAAACATTTACACCGAATTAAAATTCTGAATAGATGAAATAAAAAGAGGCATACCTCAAAAAAAAGGTTTAGGGTTTCTATTTATAGATCATAGAAACCCTAGGGTTACATTCGATATATATCTGCATTTACAAATTTGCCCCTAAGAAACCTAATCAACGCACCGCTAAACCGTCAAACGAGGCACCGACACGGGCTTCATATGGCCGAGGATCCGCGGCCAGAAGGCATGTTTGGTCGCGGTTCCGCGGCCATGTGGTGGCTTCTTGAGCTGCAATTTTCAGGGGTTCTTTCTGTTGCTTTTTTCTTGGCTTTTCTTCACTTGGTTTCTCAGATTGTCTTCTAGTTTTCTTCCAGATTTCCATAGTGAATAATGTCATGGACTTTACCATTTGCTTCGTGTAGAAGTCTTGAACCATGCGCTGCCTTTGTACTTTGTGAACTTGTTCATTGATCTTCATTGTCCCTCAAACTGTAGGCATGATCAAGATTCTTCCATTTGTCGGTCGTAGTCTCACTTTTGTATCGTCTTTTCATCATTTTCACTGTTTTTGTTCCAAGAACCTGTAACCTGCAACTATGTAGCAGACATGGATCAAAAGCACCTATTTATTTGTAAAATGAATAAGAATGGGGAATATAATAATGCAAAATTATGATATGAACAAATACCCCTAAACTTATCTTTTGCTCATCCTCGAGCAAAACTAGTTTTATTCTCGAAAAAGACCTAGCCTCACTTTCGCAGGGAAACGCGATTGCACTGAGCTCGTGCAACAAGCCGTTAAACCTCTAGGTGTCCCTAGTAAGAGGAGTGTTGTCTCCTGAGCGTTTTCAGCGGATACTACCCACAAAATCCTATCAATTCGGCTTATCGACTTTTATTCTCCAATTAGGTTTTCTAACAAGAAACTCTATTATCTTCGACTCAGAAATTATCCACCCGTATTTTTCACGCCTCCTTATCATTTAACTTAAGATTATATATGTTCTTGTAAATTTACTTAGCTTTTAGCATCTTTTAAGTTTTCCTTCTAGGGTTCTATCTCAACTTAGGAATTTTTATCATCTCTATTAAAGATATAAGTCCTATTTTTCATTCCTATCTCTATCTAAACCCCAATCACATATCCCTACGTGTGTATATATATCACTCCTACACTTGGAAATTCAATTCAAGCTATCATACTCTTGTCCATTGTCCAAAGTACTTTTAATTGGTGAATTTTTAGATGAAATTGCTCACACATTGTTCATGCGACCGTTAATACTTCTTGAGGTACCAACGACCGATTACAAAATGTGTTTGCACATTAAGGCGTAATTCCTAGTCTTGTAATACCTAAGGCTTTTAGCAGTGACTCCCAAACCAGTTGGTCTAAGGCACTAGGTGATAAAGCACCCTCGCTAAATATTTTTTCTATTTATGCAACCTTAAGTAATTACAAAAACCAGTGTTCATTTTTTTTATTTCTTTATTCACACTTATATTTTTATTTTATTTTTCTTCGTACTAAGGACTTTAGACAAGAGCATTTCAAGGTCTCTTCTACTATTCCAAGTTTCAAGGTTCGTGTTTGTGCAATTTATAGGGTATATGTTTTCAGAATTTAGATTTAAGCTTAGGAATTATTTTTTAAACTTATACTTTAATAAAAATATCAATACTTTTCCCTTGTTTTAATTTAGCCCAAGAAGTGAATTCGAAATTTGCCTATTTCTAAATAAACTACAAATACATATACTTTCTACCGTTAAATTTTAAAAAAGGTTATTTTTAGGGTTTTTAGTTTGCTAAGTCTAAGATCTAGTTGTTCCTAGCTAGTTAACCTTTTTGTCAAACTCAAGTCAATTATGGCCAAGATTGAATGTTTTAATTTTTATAATTTTTCAAAAAAATTCAGTTTTTATTTGATTTTTATATATTTTTTTTAAATTTTATGATTTTTATATAAGGATGCAATGCAGAATTTAAACATGCAAAAGAAAAAGAAAAAATATATATACAAAAAAAATTAAAAAAATATGCAATGTAAAAGATAACTATATACAACCACCAACTCCCCCAAACTTACCCAAAGCAGTGTCCTCACTGCTCGGCACCACACCGCGCTCTCGAGCGTGAACGTGAACGCTCAGCCCTACCCAACAGCGTTCGAATCCCCTGCTCTACCTCTGTCAACCGTCAGTCATGTTCCCTCGATATCGCCCTCAACTCCTCTATGCCCCTCACAGCTCTCCGCATCAACTGTGCATGTTCTAGAGGGGTCATTTCTCCTTCGCTCGCAGCCGACCTAGAGCTAGGTGTGCGGGCGGGCACGTGCTCCGCCGGTTCAGTTCGCGACCATACATCTGTCAATCGTGAATAGGACGTAGAAACGCCCTCAATAAGAGGCCTGACAAGTATGCCTCTATGCATGTAGAATTCAAACTCCTCCACAGGGAGGAAATATCTACAGAGTTGTGTAACAAGCATGGGGCAAGGGTAATTTGCGGCTCGTTTGCCCACACCTAAGGAGTTTAGCAAAACTGTGCACATGTCGAAACAGGGGTTTCTTGTCATAAGGGTATGCACAATATGCAAAGAGGGTGTAAAGAATGTAATGTTATGGGAGCTACCGAAAATATTATTTTGTGCCCATCGGCACACAGTTAAGACATTTGCGAAAAGAGTTCTCGCTTGGATACCCTTCCGCGGCTCCCTTGAGCAATCGTTGCCCATCAAGGGCATGTAATCCTCAAATTGTAAGGGTTGGTCATGTGCGGGTATGCGAGGGATTAATGTGACCTCGTGTAAAATGTCCCTATCAATGATAATTTCCCTCTCACCCCATATCAATTTTATAAACCCCAATTGGGTGAGACACCCATCTTCCATACACTCATAAAAATGAGCGACTAATTCCGGTAGTGCATAAGTATTAGGGTGATTGTATATTAGATAGTTCCAACCCCTACGCGCTATCTCGTTTGCAAAATAACTACCGTACACCTCGTATGAAAAAACTTGCGAAAAATCGCGTTCAAGTTGCATGTTGTGTGCCATAAGGTGTTCTACAGATCTAAAAATTGAAAAACAAAGAGGGTTCGGAAAGATCGTACCTCCCCTGAAAAATTCAGGGGGTGAAGACGGTAAAGAGCGATGCTTGCGCGGTCGAAATGGGGGTCGGGCGCCGGAATCGCGGCGGATCGGTGGCGGCGCAACGAGATCTCTCTGCAGAAAATGAGTGCGGCGGCGCTAGGGTTTTTTAGGAGATGAAAACTAGGGTTAAGATCAGAGAGGGGGGTCGGGTTCTTTAAATAGGGGAAATGATGGATATTTGCAAATAAACCCCTCTAAAAAGAGAAAATTATTTGCAAATAAAAAATTTATTTTATTTATTTAATTTACAAAAATACCCAAAAATAATTTTTATATTTTTTTTTTATATTTTTTATTATTTTTTTATGTTATTTTTGAAAGCCAATTATACCCCCCCCCCCCCCGGCGCAAACTTGAGTTAAACGATGTTACAAGTCAATGCCAAACTTTGCAAAGACCAAAAGTCAACACCAACCAGTTGAAAAAATTATCTGTGTAGAGTATCGGTCGGTGGAAGAACATGTTGTACAGAGCCAAGAAGAAGTGGGGAAGAGATAAGTGGTGGTATGGAAAGTGTTTCCGTGAACGTGGATGTGAAGAGATAAGAGGTGATGATAAATAAAAACGAGAATGGAAATGATCATATATGAGTGGAATATTGGCATTCTCGTATTTTATTAGAAGAAAAGGTGGTGGTTCAACTTCTATAGGTGGAGGTTGATTAACCACAAAATCCCCGAGGTGTTTCTGTGGATCCTTTACTGGCTTGGCATCATCCATGATATGTATATGATGTTCAATTATGAGGGAACTAATCTCCTCGATGTCCGCCATAGTCCAGCCAAAAGCTTGCCGGTTATTTTGTAAGACCATTAAAAGGGCTTTCTCTTGCTCGAGGGTTAGAGAGGTCGATATGATAACGGGAAAGGTCTCATTCTCACCTAGGTAAGCGTATTTAAGGTGAGACGGCAAAAGCTTGAGTTCGAGTTTTGGAGGTGAAACAATTGAAGGTAAAATTAGTGAAACTGTCTCGAACTCGAAGGATTCCATCACTGGTTCGAAATCACTGTAGGCAACCGAGTCGAATGGTTCAATTAACTCATCCAAAAATTCAAAAGACTCAAACTCGAACGGTGAGTCTTCAAAATCATCCTAAAAAGTGAAACACTCATAATCGCTATCGGTTGTGCAAACTGTGTCAAATTCAAGGAGGGACGCACTAGTGGCGTCAAAAACTGTTGTGATCAAACATAAATTTTTCAAGCTCGTAGTCCTTCTGCGTGATTTCGTGGATCGAGCAAACTTCACGTATACTAGCTTTAGGCACGGAGGGCAGACTTCCTATCTTGTAAATGTTGAACTCACTTGACATCTTCCCGAAGGATAGAGTCATAGAACCATTTCGACAATTGATTACAGCATTGGAAGTGGCCAAAAATGGTCGACCGAGGATCACCGGAATTTGGTTCCGTGGGTTAGCCACAGGCTGTGTATCCATAACAATGAAATCAACGGGGAATATGAAGTCCCCTACTTTGATCAACACATCCTCTAACTCACCCCTAGAATGGGTGATTGATCGATCAGCCATTTAGAGAGTACAATGAGTGGGTTTCAACTCTCCAACACCTAATTGCTCATACACGGAATAGGGAAGCAGGTTAACACTAAAACCAAGATCTAAAAGTACTCGATTGATGTTCTTATCCCCAATTGTTATTGAAATTGTAGGACAGCCAGGGTCCTTACGTTTTTGGGGCAAGGGTTGAGGTTGGGTAATAGCATTGCTCACGGCACTAGCTACTAACACTTTCTTGGGTATCTGAGACTTTCTCTTCGTAGTGCATAAGCCCTTTAAGATTTTCGCGTAAGAAGGGACTTGTTGGATTGCATCCAAGAGAGGTATGTTAATGCTAACCTGCTTGAATAACTCCATAATCTTCTCCATTTGGGGAGTTGGTTTATTGGATCTCAACCTGTTTGGAAAAGGAACGTTTTGAAAATTTGTTGAGTCCAATGTCTGTGGAGTAGATTGTGGAGTTGGAACAGATCCCAGTGTTGGTGTGTTCGTGACGTGAGATGTGGGTCCATTCGGATGAGAAGAAGAAGAGCCTTTTGAAGAATGAAGAATAGGCTCTAAAGAAGATGAAGATGAAGAAGAACCACCGGCAGGGGTGTCATCATTATTACCCACGTTATTGTGCAACACTTTTCCATATCTCAACGTGGTCATAGCATTTACATTATGATTTTGTTGTTCATATGCAACATGTGTATTGTGTGCGTGACCGGGATTTGGCAAAGGTTGAGATGGAAGCTTTCCCTTTTCTCACTCGCTCAACGCAGCATTTAGTTGTGCAATTTGGGCCTCAATTGATTTGATGTTTTGATCATGTGAAACACTGTTTTGCACCAAAGATTGAATGGAAGTCTCCAATCTTGCTGCGGATTGTGTAGATTGTTTTAGAAACGCATCTAGACTTCTTTCTAGCGAGGTAACCTTATCGTCATTTGGTTGAACAAGATTGTTTTGAGGATAAGAGTTGTTGGGCACAAAATTGTTCATTTGGTTTGGGTAAGGTTGTGGTTGGAAAGGTTGCTGGTATTGAGTTTGTTGGGGTGCTTGTTGTTGTGGAGGAGGAGGCCTTTGAAAGTTGTTGTTTCCTTGGAATTGTTGATTTTGATTCCAAGCAAAATTTGGGTGGCTCCTCCAACCCGGATTATAAGTCGAAGAGTATGGATCATTTCTTTGTCTTTGCTGAAAGGCAGCATTGACTTGATCTTGTCCTTGAACAGGTGGATTGTAAGGACACTCTTCGGTAAGATGGGATGGATCCGAACAACAAGCACAAACAGTTCGTGGGGGCAAAGCAGGGGCAGGAGAAGGCGATGAGATTTTGGTCTCAATTGCTTCCAGCTTTTTCGTGAGTGCGGCCATTTCGGCCTTCATTACAATCGACATATCTAATTGATGTATGCCTGCCCTAGACTGACCAGTTGAAGAAGATGAGGCGGTCTTAGTGCTCTCCCACTGAAGTGTTTGTTCAGCAAGATTGTCGAGAAACTGCCAAGCTTCCTCGCTTGATTTTGTTAGAAAGTGACCTTGACAAATGGTTTCCAACAACTGCTTAGTTGCTGGGTTCAATCCTTCGTATAAAGTTTGGCAAAGTTGCCAATTTTCGATACCGTGGTGAGGGCATTGAACAAATAGGTCTTTAAATATTTCAAAACACTTCCAAAAGGGTTCGGAAGGAAGCTGGGAAAATTGAATGATCTCATTGCGAATTCTCGCGGTCTTGTGATGTGGGTAAAACTTTTTTAGAAAAGCTTTAACAAACTCTTCCCAATTTTTAATCGAGTGTGATGCTGTGCTATATAACCATTTCTCGGCTAGGTCACATAAAGTGAATGGAATGACACGTAGCCTTATAGCATCATCAGAAAGTTGTGTTGTCTTCATCATTGCGCAAACGTTTTGGAATTTGTTTATGAAGATATAGGCATCTTCGGATTCCAGTCCGTGAAATTTTGGCAACATGTTGATGAAGTGGGGTTTGATCTAAAAGTTGTCCCCATTTGCCGGTGGGAGTGAAAAACAAGTTGGTAAGGTGGTGCGGATAGGGTAGAAAAGATCCTGGAGCGTGATTCGTTGGGGCGCTTCAACATGCAGGTGTTGTGGGTTATTCGCACCTAGCGGAGGTGGAATCAATACCGCGGGTAAGGTGTTATTAGGATTGAATCCCGACATCTCCTTAGAAGACGAAGAATGTGAAGGTGTAGGTAAAGAAGTGGAAGGAATTTCGACTTCGGAGTCGAAAGCGTCGTCAGTCGGTACCAACGAGACACGGATTAATCAGGCACTAGTGTCCCTAGTCCAACCGGACATACAATAAAGAGGTAGTGTAGTCCAAAAGGTGAAAAACAGAAGGTAGGGGTAAGAAAACGTCAATGAGAAGAAAGTGGGGTGTAAGTAGGGTGCACAGATTTCTTAGCGACAAGTTGCAAGTTTTTGTAAAAAAATTTCCTTTTTGTGTTTTTTTTTTATTAGGAGCTTTTTGCAAAAAGATTTTCGATAAAAGGCTTAGACACACGTTCAATCAATCAAAAATGCACAATCAAGCCTAGATCTAGGGTCACCTAGGTCAGCTAGAAAGCTCCTAACTGTTCCAAAGGGCAAGATGTAAGGACCTCAAACCGCCTCTTCACCGCCAATTGTGGCCAGGTAAGCACAAGTAGAGAAAGGAGGGATCCGCTCACGAATCACCATGAGACGGGCCTTCTAAAGTTACATTTCCCTACCTGTCTAGCCTAGACATCACAAAGTCGGGTTAGGATCAACGGTCGATACCTACAACTATTCCTTTGTCCTATTGAGCGCGAAGTCCTTAGGGCTGAGTCTAATCTTTTTTTTAATTAACTTGGTGGTCAATGCAATATGCTTTATGTGATTTTTGGGGTCCTGGGAAGGGTGATGAAATCCCCACCCAATCTGGATTGGTGTTCAAGCCCCTTAAAGTCAATTTAGATATGCAAAGCAGTAAACACAATCACTTGCAAACAAAAAAAAATTAACGCGGCGCAAAGAATCCTGCACAAGATCAAGTTATTGAGAAGGGGGAGAAGTTTTTTTTTCTGCGCAAAGAATCCTGCAGGAAAATTTTACAGAGGAGATAATGGGGTTCAGAAGGAGAAAAGAAGCTCACATAGGGGATTTGGTCAACTGCTGACGTCAGCAGACCGCGGTTGCGCGGCCAAAGGGCACGATCTGCGGCAGTTCCGCGGTCGGTGCGTCGCCTCAGGCCTCCAAACTTCTTCTTCTGCTTTGTTGAGGTACTCCTCTGTTGTTCAGATCTAGGGTTTTCTGTTTCGCTCTTTGGATTTTTCTAGATCTGAATTCGTTTGTCGGTCCTGCAAAATTCAAACGAAACACCCTTCAAACAATAACAAGAGATAAAAAAAATTTAATTTTTCAGTTTTTATGAATTTTATGATTTTATATTAACCCGAAATTGCAAAAAGAAAATACTACGACATCCCCGGCAACGGCGCCATTTGATTGATAGTGAAATTGTGTGATCAAAGAATTAATTACCGCAATCAAGAACGGCGTCGCTTGGTAGCTAGTCGGTGAGTACGGGTCGGTCCACAGGGATTTTGTGTATTCTCAATTTGTTCTAACGAGTTAATTCCAAACGGTGTTGGATTGATTATCACTAAAAACTAAGTTGATTTAGACTAGGATAAAAATCTTGCTAGGGTTAGGTTTTGGTTAAGTTTGGAAATTTAAGATTTCCCACCGCTTTCAATGCCCTAATTTAGATCTATTTAGGTGTTATGGTAATAATTAATAAAGTGGATTAGTACCATCGGGAAGAAACCATGTTTCTTCCTCTAGGTTCTTGTCCTTCCTTTCTTAATTCTTACCCTAACCTCCATGGAAAACATACGCAGCCAGTCTTTTAAACTACGGTATCACCGCTACCTCGTGGGATAGGGTGCCGTAGTGAGCGGTGTGTGTATGTATGCATGAAGTCCTATTAAAAATATGTGATGGGAAAAAAAAGGGTGAGAGATTTTCATCTCTCAAACCTTCCCTATTCCTAACCCTAAAAAGTGAGGAACTACTCACTCATTAGGGAATTGATTAAAAGAAACATTTTTATCTACGGCAAATAATTAAAAGTGCTAAACTAATTAACTAGGGCAGATAATAAAATCTATACTAGGACAGAAAGGAATTTAAGAACTAGGGCATAGAAATAAAAATCTTACTTTATTTGATTGCTCTCTTCAAACATTTACACCGAATTAAAATTCTGAATAGATGAAATAAAAAGAGGCATACCTCTAAAAAAAGGTTTAGGGTTTCTATTTATAGATCATAGAAACCCTAGGGTTACATTCGATATATATCTGCATTTACAAATTTGCCCCTAAGAAACCTAATCAACGCACCGCTAAACCATCAAACGAGGCACCGACACGGGCTTCATATGGCCGAGGATCCGCGGCCAGAAGGCATGTTTGGCCGCGGTTCCGCGGCCATGTGGTGGCTTCTTGAGCTGCAATTTTCAGGGGTTCTTTCTGTTACTTTTTTCTTGGCTTTTCTTCACTTGGTTTCTCAGATTGTCTTCTAGTTTTCTTCCATATTTCCACAGTGAATAATGTCATGGACTTTTGTAGCGTTTTGAAAATCGTTTCGGTGAAATTTCGAAAAAATCGGTAAAATAAAGGGGTTTTCTGTAAAAAGTCAAAATACAAATATCTTATTATAAAAATTAAATATACATATTCTAGCTATGTAATTGCTATTATTTGGTGTTTATTGAGCCGCTGGTGAAATTTCAAATTTTCTGAAAAAAATATTATTTTATTATTATTTTAAGCCGTCACTAATACATTTAATTAGGGAAAATTACAAATTGGAATGAGTTGAAACAAATTTTGTGCATCATAAAATATTAAATAAAAATTTGTCATGTGGTTTTTGGAACGAAATCATTTGCCAAAACGGTTTAGAAATTATTGAAGAAAAAAGGCTTTTTTTAGCGTAAATGGATGTTTGGGGTATTGTATTTATCATTTTTCATCACCCCACACCCGTACCCACACCCACACACCCCCATTTACTCCTCCCCTTAGCCAAATTCAGCAGCCCCTATTTTTTCCCCACTTGAATTTCAAAGGAAAAGAAATGATAGAAAAGAAAAGAAAATGGATGAATTAGGTGGACTTTTGACTTTATGTTGACTTGGACTTTCCTCCCTTGTATTTTCTCTACCTCCCTCTCTCTCCTCACTCCCAATTCTGGCCGAAATTCTCCCCCTCCCAACAGCAGCAGCCCCCCCCCCAAATCCCACTCTTTTCTTCATCAAAAAAAAAAATCCACAAATCACTTCAAAATCCATGCAAATTCAAATCTAAATCCAAATCCGACTCTTACCCATTATTCCTTAGCATTTCAAGCATGGATTGGGGTGACAAGAGAGCATTTTGGATGGCTAGATTTCAAATGGGATCTACAAAATTGTGGAGGTATAATGTTAACCTTGTAGTTAAATTGTTGATTAATACTTATGTTAGCTTAGTTAAGTGTTAAAGTGGTTGAATTGCTAGTTATAAATCTTCAAGTTAGGGTTTGGAAATTCTAGAATTTAGGTTTTAAAATCAAGTTAGGGTTTTGTGAGATTGGTGTATGGTTATATGATGTATTTTGTATCTTAGGGCATGCAAAATGTAATCTTGTTGCTTAGTGCTAATTGTAACATTAAAATATCCAATTTAGCTTTATTTAAGCAAACTACTTTTTAGCTTTTGGTTCCAAATGGGTGATTTAAAATCTAATTAAGGTTTTGATGACTTTATTAACATTATAAAATGTAGTTTAATGCTTTAAATCATGCAAATCCAAACTAGTTTGTTGTATGTGCATTTTGCTATAAAATGGTCGAAATTGGTTAAAATTGCAAACTAGTTTTTGTAAATATTGTGTTAAATCGAGAATTAAAATATGGTTAGGGTTTCATCATATCTTAAAAATTATATTGAGTGGTTTAACCATTTAAAATATGCAAAACCAAGTTTAATTGTAAAATTATGAATTTTACATTAAAAAGTGTTAAAATTGATATTTTTGCAAAATAGGATTTTGGAAATTATGCAAATTTATGTGATTAAATTATGGAAATGGTTTTATTGACTTATTTAAGTTATTTAATAAGTATTATGGCCGCTAGAATTGTTTAAACATCGAGTTTTGTACTAAAACGGGTAATTTTGCTTGCTAGTTTTTCGGAAAAACGGCTTTTAGAGTGAATTTGGGGTTTTCGTGAGTTTTAACCTATTTTATATTAAAATTAGTGTTCGTGAATGTGCAAATGAGTGTATTAGGGTTTTTCTCGATGGTCTGGCGTTTGTACGCCGACGTTGAGGGTTTTTGGGTCGATTTGTGAAAGCAACCATAGGTTTTGACCTATGTGGGATTCGTGCGTCGTTTTGATCATGAGTCGGATTTTAATGAGATATGGTGCGTTATGATATGTAGGTACCCCCATGTGGACTTCGAGACGACAAGCAAGCGCGTGGCAACGTCGGCACCGGCTAACGAGGACCAGGTGAGTAGATTTATATCTACGGGGAGAAGTCGGGTGGATGGCGTATAGCACCCCCGCAGTCCGTGGTGGTGTATACAGATGCGTATACACACCAACAATTATTATATGTTATTTAGGATTAATAACGATGCTTAGGATGGATATTGGTGTGTTGGACTATTTTTAGTGTTGCGAACCCTAGGGTAGTGTTGCACTACACATACACACATACATACTTGCATACATTCCTATTGATATGTACTCATGGGATTCTTTATAGTTATGTGTTCACATGGGTATGGGACTATGTGTTCACATACGGATTGAGGATGATACTTGGGATTGAGCTGAGTCGATGAGATTCGATTTGAGGCCGTGAGATCGGTGATATAGCAGGGTTCGTATCTTAGATACGACATGACGTTGTAGCGGGTCCTTGACGTAGTGTTTCACACACGTCCATGCATACGTAGGCGGTATCAGTATGGTACTATACGTAGATCAGTACCCCGATCATGATATTTGATAAAGAGGATACCAGGTGAATAGTATGATGAATATGATATTGACCCGTACCCAGATTTGGGATGCCGTACGACAGATTTACGTACGAGCTATATTGATGATTGATCCGCACTCTTGACTTGGGATGCCTGATTATAGATATGGTATCGGATATGATATTGTTGAGGCGGGATCACCGACTATACATATACAGGTATGTATATGTATCGACTCAGATGATAGGCGGTTTCCTTACCTGTAGTTCAGCTTGTTAGTTCAGCCGTATAGTTTAGTGTAGTTGTTAGATTAGATTAGACTTCTTACCTATTTCAAAAACTAACGAATCGTGGGCATTTTTAAAGACAGCTCAATGGAATCTACGGATATTTCAAAAACGACGTATCCTTTCATAAAAACACCGTAGCCCTATTTTCAAAACCCCATGATTCGTGTTATTTCAAAAGGCACCATTCGTAGGACTTATATTAGATTATTGTAGATTAGTTATCGTTGTGTCTAGTATTCAGCTCCCGCACATTATTGTTGTTCGCTCTGCCTCGCATATTTATTTTGCTGCATATTCCATTATTGATATCATGCTGTTAGGACACCAGCACCATTACCGATGATGCGTATGTACCACGTACACCTACTTGCCGGCTCACACACATCTTCATCGGTAATTGCCATGTCACGTACACTTTAGAGAATATAATTGCTTGACTTAGATTGTTAGCTGGTAGTTTTGACATGATATTAGTGTACTTCCCTTATATGCCATATTAGACATTGTAGTTATTACCTACCACTTCATGCATACTGTTATTCAGTTGTTCACGCCTAGTTCATTATCATTGACATATGCACTTTTGATGATTTCTTGAGATTTATGATATTTCTGGATTTCGGGGAAAGCCGCAAAATTTACAACTTATGATCTTTTAAAATATAAAATGTTGCGGTTTTCTAGTGATGTAAAGTGTCGTCCACCATGAGTTTTGCTGTGGTTTTGGAGATCCGTGTCGAGGAGTGGAGGAACCGTCATGGGTACATGGTGGACCCGGTATGGTACCCCGGGGCAAGAGGAATGTGGTGTTGACGTTGAGCCTGGCTGGGGAGCACTACCTACCGGTGATTTTACCCGACGCGTCGGATATCCGGAGGATACCGTCGTGGTCTTGAGATGGATGGTAGGGGCCGGTCTGGACTGACGGCGCCCTAGATATTGAGATTGAGACATTGATATTTCGAGACAGTGAGATTTATGTTTTGTGTCGATGCTAGACACTGTTGATACTGATTTCATTATGATACCTCAGTTTTAAAAATACGAAGGAAATCTCACTAATTTATGAAAACAGTTTCTTCATTTACATGTATTCTGTTTCATGCATTCATACCTCATTCATATGATATATTGCTACCTGAGGCACTGACACGGGCACATGTGATTACACTCGGGTTAGATATTACCCTAGACATTGTCATAGGCTGCCTGTTATACATATATTTGAGGATATATTATGATCATTGACCTAGGATTGCGTTATTTATGCAATTTCTGTGCGTAGATATTTTCTATTCACGAGTTGGCAACTCACTCCCGTTGTGCCCCAGTTTCTTGCAGGTTTGCCGTACCGGTTTTCTTACGGCTTTGCGGGCATAGTTTCATTCGGGTGATTTGCTAGTAGGTGGGTTTACTTGTATCATACCCCCATTATTTACCTTGTATGATATTATTCAGTTGTATCTAGTAAATTCCATCAACCAAACATGTATCTATTGAGATAGAGACCAGTGTTGTTATTCTTTCGACCTTAGAGTCGCTCGTTATATTTCTGGTGGTTTTGAGTTCCCTTTTGAGTTTTTGATCCTCGCCGTTGGCGTTGTATATTATATTGCTTGTGTGGTTGTGATCGTCGATTGACGAAGAGCTAGCTCCCGCTTGGGGATGCCTTTTATTGATTTCGTATACTATTCATGTTGTATCCCGTTTGGGAGCCAGTATTTACAAAGGAGACTCTGCCGAAATTTTCAGTAAATTTTGATGTTCTTAAAAACCGCATAATTCGGCTTATGCTATTAAAACTACTTATTTTAAATTGGTTTTCCTTCACTCTACTACTTTTCTTGGTTTGGATTTCTGGGTTTTCGGTTTACTTAGATTACGTACGTCTCGAGACGATCGTAGTTTAAGTGCCGGTCATGTTCCGTACTTTCGGGCCGTGACAAAGTTGGTATCAGAGCGTTAGGTTTTACCTTCGGAGTGTAGGATGACCCTTGGTTGATGGAATAGGTGACTAAAGTAGAGTGACGTATCGTTGGTATGTTCCGCGGCATATTTACGACACGCCACTCCACTTATGAAGCCTTAGGATGTACATTTCCTTGTTCAGTATTATATTCCTTCCTGATCTAGCCTCGTCGGTACCAGTTTGGTTTTGTTGCCACGATTACGGGCAGGGAGAGCTACGGCTAGAGTTGCGGTCAGCACGAGCTCGGCACGAACGAGGACTGACCAGGGCATGATTCCGGCGACACCCGATTGTGGAGAGGTGTCTTTTGACTGTGTTTCCGCGCCACGAGCGTTTGGCGGATCGCCTTTATGAGATTTCTCGGACGTGCCGATCAGTATCAAAGGATTGGGCCACTGACAGAGGCCAACCAGATTTTGATGACCGTTGGTGTGTTGCTTATTCATGATGGTCGAGGCACTGTTCAGCGTGCAGATGAGCGAGCTAGTTATTGCTGCGAACGACGAGATATTGCCCCAGATGCTGGCGTTAGTGCAGAACGAGTTGTACTAAGAGATGATAGAAGGTCGCTAGTCATCGAGGATGAATGACTAGGACTTGTGGATCGTTCGCCTACCCCGATGCAAGGTCATCAGATAGATTGATTCCAGCTGGAGACAAATTCACGCGGAGACGTTGAGAGTCGACAGAGACGATCGAATGTCAGAAACCTATTATTCCAAGTTTTAAGTAGTCGGAAAGACATGCAGGCAATTCTATGGTCCCTCTAGAAGAATGAAACCCTAACTCGACTTAATGACCGTGTGAAAGCCTTTGAACCTTCAGGTTTGCGGCAGTTCTACGGCGCCATTAGTGAGGCTTGGGTTTGCCCTTCTATGGCTGGACCACCAATGCTGTGGTATGTACTCGATACTATTAAACTGTGCCCAAGAGGTTGAGCTCTTGGGGGGATTATGAGGTTTTGACGACTCGATCGGATGGCTCGACTTAATTCGGATGCTAGGTGGTGAGATGCATTCTTGGGAGACTCCAGATACGAGGATAGTCGTTGGAGCTCAGTCCATGCAGCCGCGACGAGACGAGTCCAGAGCAGACGACATTAGAGAAAAGTGAAGTAAGAGGTTCGTACCAGATCTAGATGAGATGACGTTCCACTCCGCCGACATCAGAGATGCGATGCGCATGCCGAGGCAGAGTACTGGATATACCTTCCAGAAGGAGTCGCGATGGGTATGCAGCCGTTACAGAGCAAGATGCAGATATAGGAAAGGACAATGACTTCCGGACAGTTGGCAGAGACAAGACATGGAAGAGACCGTGAGCAGGATTCCTTTCAGGACACTGCTGCAATGATACTTGCACCCAGGATCAGATGTATCACGTACATTCAGAGACCCAGAGGCCGACGCCAGTAATATGCTGTCTTACGAGTGGTCGCGATGATTGACCAAGAGATGACCAGAGAAGTGCCAGAACGGAATCGTCCCCGTTAGCACACCTGACAGGACCGATGAGCCGATGGACCAAAAGATGGGTAATTCACAGTGAAGACCTTGACCCAGGAGTGGTCATGGTTACGCACGCCAGCAGGATAGAGTTCATGATCATCGACGAGACGTCCCACTAGTGACCGCGACAGTTGGCCGAGATTCTTAGAGAATGCACTTGAGCGGTACTATTCCGCCATTATTGATTCCGATGTTTTGGGTGATTTATTCGTATGATTTGATTTTTGATGATTGAGAATTTACGATTCTTGCACAGTGTTGCACTTGATATCGTTTTCGTGCTTGGGTTTCACATGTTTATGATTTTACGGTTTCAGACATTTGAGTTGATTTTGTGCGTATGCACGCACACGATTTCGTTCCTGCACTCTGTATAGTTTATATATGCTTGCAGTGCAGTGATACGCCTTTTGTGCACTTAGATGCACTGGACTTCGATTTCGATTGTGATACTCGATATTTGTTTTGTGCACCTTGTGCACCTGATTGATTTTGCGCACGTTCGGCGCTTGATATTGGATTTCATGATTTCATGCACGATGGATGCACCTGATTTGAATTTTCGCGCATGTCTTGAGATGCGATTTTGGTGCACACCAGATGCACTAAATCGAGATTTTTCGTGCATGTCAGATGCACCTGATTTTGCTGTCAGGCACACATGTTGCCTACGACAGATGTTTCGTGCACACCCGATGCACTTAGATGTTGTTTCTGTGCGCATGTATGGCACATTCATGGATTTTGATTTCCGTGCGCACCAGACGCACGTAGTATTCATGTGCATATTTTGGGATTGATTTCTTATAGAGCAGTACGTTTTTATGATATTGCTATGTGTTTCCGTACTGAGCAGGACTAGTCAGAGGACAATACCTGAATACATTTTGCATGCATTGATAGTTATTGAAGGGATTTCCAAAAAGCGAGCTATAGCCTCAGTATTTACCTACGTGTCTGATATGACACGAAATGTTTAAAACAAGGAGACCCTTCTAAATTGTTTCCAAAATGGCGGAACGTACATTTCAAACAAAGGTATATATGTATATAATTATTTTCTTATGGTAGACGTCCGCCACTGTGCAGTGTTATATGCGTTGCATAGCGACTTAAAGAGATTTGGCATGCATTTCCTTCAGATACTTACAGATATAGATTCGATATTTACATGTATAGTTTCGAGTTATATGATATTGGTTTGATTTGGATTTGGCATTGATGTCTTCTCCATGACTCCGATGATTGTGGAATGCTTGACGGAGTTTTGATTTGAGTTATATACTCATTTTTTTTTCAAGCGCATGCACTGCGCTACGATTTGTTTTATGTATTTACAGTTTCGGAGCCCCGACGACTTGATGGTTTTTCTTAGATGTTTTAGTATTTGGGGAGGTTTGAATTTAAATTCGGGGACCGAATTTCTTTAAGGGGGGAAGATTGTAGCGTTTTGAAAATCGTTTCGGTGAAATTTCGAAAAAATCGGTAAAATAAAGGGGTTTTCTGTAAAAAGTCAAAATACAAATATCTTATTATAAAAATTAAATATACATATTCTAGCTATGTAATTGCTATTATTTTGTGTTTATTGAGCCGCTGGTAAAATTTCAAATTTTCTGAAAAAAATATTATTTTATTATTATTTTAAGCCGTCACTAATACATTTAATTAGGGAAAATTACAAATTGGAATGAGTTGAAACAAATTTTGTGCATCATAAAACATTAAATAAAAATTTGTCATGTGGTTTTTGGAACGAAATCATTTGCCAAAACGGTTTAGAAATTATTGAAGAAAAAAGGCTTTTTTTAGCGTAAATGAATATTTGGGGTATTGTATTTATCATTTTTCATCACCCCACACCCGTACCCACACCCACACACCCTCATTTACTCCTCCCCTTAGCCAAATTCAGCAGCCCCTATTTTTTCCCCACTTGAATTTCAAAGGAAAAGAAATGATAGAAAAGAAAAGAAAATGGATGAATTAGGTGGACTTTTGACTTTATGTTGACTTGGACTTTCCTCCCTTGTATTTTCTCTACCTCCCTCTCTCTCCCCACTCCCAATTCTGGCCGAAATTCTCCCCCTCCCAACAGCAGCAGCCCCCCCCCCCAAATCCCACTCTTTTCTTCATCAAAAAAAAATCCACAAATCACTTCAAAATCCATGCAAATTCAAATCTAAATCCAAATCCGACTCTTACCCATTATTCCTTAGCATTTCAAGCATGGATTGGGGTGACAAGAGAGCATTTTGGATGGCTAGATTTCAAATGGGATCTACAAAATTGTGGAGGTATAATGTTAACCTTGTAGTTAAATTGTTGATTAATACTTATGTTAGCTTAGTTGAGTGTTAAAGTGGTTGAATTGCTAGTTATAAATCTTCAAGTTAGGGTTTGGAAATTCTAGAATTTAGGTTTTAAAATCAAGTTAGGGTTTTGTGAGATTGGTGTATGGTTATGTGATGTATTTTGTATCTTAGGGCATGCAAAATGTAATCTTGTTGCTTAGTGCTAATTGTAACATTAAAATATCCAATTTAGCTTTATTTAAGCAAACTACTTTTTAGCTTTTGGTTCCAAATGGGTGATTTAAAATCTAATTAAGGTTTTGATGACTTTATTAACATTATAAAATGTAGTTTGATGCTTTAAATCATGCAAATCCAAACTAGTTTGTTGTATGTGCATTTTGCTATAAAATGGTCGAAATTGGTTAAAATTGCAAACTAGTTTTTGTAAATATTGTGTTAAATCGAGAATTAAAATATGGTTAGGGTTTCATCATATCTTAAAAATTATATTGACTGGTTTAACCATTTAAAATATGCAAAACCAAGTTTAATTGTAAAATTATGAATTTTACATTAAAAAGTGTTAAAATTGATATTTTTGCAAACTAGGATTTTGGAAATTATGCAAATTTATGTGATTAAATTATGGAAATGGTTTTATTGACTTATTTAAGTTATTTAATAAGTATTATGGCCGCTAGAATTGTTTAAACATCGAGTTTTGTACTAAAACGGGTAATTTTGCTTGCTAGTTTTTCGGAAAAACGGCTTTTAGAGTGAATTTGGGGTTTTCGTGAGTTTTAACCTATTTTATATTAAAATTAGTGTTCCTGAATGTGCAAATGAGTGTATTTGGGTTTTTCTCAATGGTCTGGCGTTTGTACGCCGACGTTGAGGGTTTTTGGGTCGATTTGTGAAAGCAACCATAGGTTTTGACCTATGTGGGATTCGTGCGTCGTTTTGATCATGAGTCGGATTTTAATGAGATATGGTGCGTTATGATATGTAGGTACCCCCATGTGGACTTCGAGACGACAAGCAAGCGCGTGGCAACGTCGGCACCGGCTAGCGAGGACCAGGTGAGTAGATTTATATCTACGGAGAGAAGTCGGGTGGATGGCGTATAGCACCCCCGCAATCCGTGGTGGTGTATACAGATGCGTATACACACCAACAATTATTATATGTTATTTAGGATTAATAACGATGCTTAGGATGGATATTGGTGTGTTGGACTATTTTTAGTGTTGCGAACCCTAGGGTAGTGTTGCACTACACATACACACATACATACTTGCATACATTCCTATTGATATGTACTCATGGGATTCTTTATAGTTATGTGTTCACATGGGTATGGGACTATGTGTTCACATACGGATTGAGGATGATACTTGGGATTGAGCTGAGTCGATGAGATTCGATTTGAGGCCGTGAGATCGGTGATATAGCAGGGTTCGTATCTTAGATACGACATGACGTTGTAGCGGGTCCTTGACGTAGTGTTTCACACACGTCCATGCATACGTAGGCGGTATCAGTATGGTACTATACGTAGATCAGTACCCCGATCATGATATTTGATAAAGAGGATACCAGGTGAATAGTATGATGAATATGATATTGACCCGTACCCAGATTTGGGATGCCGTACGACAGATTTACGTACGAGCTATATTGATGATTGATCCGCACTCTTGACTTGGGATGCCTGATTATAGATATGGTATCGGATATGATATTGTTGAGGCGGGATCACCGACTATACATATACAGGTATGTATATGTATCGACTCAGATGATAGGCGGTTTCCTTACCTGTAGTTCAGCTTGTTAGTTCAGCCGTATAGTTTAGTGTAGTTGTTAGATTAGATTAGACTTCTTACCTATTTCAAAAACTAACGAATCGTGGGCATTTTTAAAGACAGCTCAAGGGAATCTACGGATATTTCAAAAACGACGTATCCTTTCATAAAAACACCGTAGCCCTATTTTCAAAACCCCATGATTCGTGTTATTTCAAAAGGCACCATTCGTAGGACTTATATTAGATTATTGTAGATTAGTTATCGTTGTGTCTAGTATTCAGCTCCCGCACATTATTGTTGTTCGCTCTGCCTCGCATATTTATTTTGCTGCATATTCCATTATTGATATCATGCTGTTAGGACACCAGCACCATTACCGATGATGCGTATGTACCACGTACACCTACTTGCCGGCTCACACACATCTTCATCGGTAATTGCCATGTCACGTACACTTTAGAGAATATAATTGCTTGACTTAGATTGTTAGCTGGTAGTTTTGACATGATATTAGTGTACTTCCCTTATATGCCATATTAGACATTGTAGTTATTACCTACCACTTCATGCATACTGTTATTCAGTTGTTCACGCCTAGTTCATTATCATTGACATATGCACTTTTGATGATTTCTTGAGATTTATGATATTTCTGGATTTCGAGGAAAGCCGCAAAATTTACAACTTATGATCTTTTAAAATATAAAATGTTGCGGTTTTCTAGTGATGTAAAGTGTCGTCCACCATGAGTTTTGCTGTGGTTTTGGAGATCCGTGTCGAGGAGTGGAGGAACCGTCACGGGTACATGGTGGACCCGGTATGGTACCCCGGGGCAAGAGGAATGTGGTGTTGACGTTGAGCCTGGCTGGGGAGCACTACCTACCGGTGATTTTACCCGACGCGTCGGATATCCGGAGGATACCGTCGTGGTCTTGAGATGGATGGTAGGGGCCGGTCTGGACTGACGGCGCCCTAGATATTGAGATTGAGACATTGATATTTCGAGACAGTGAGATTTATGTTTTGTGTCGATGCTAGACACTGTTGATACTGATTTCATTATGATACCTCAGTTTTAAAAATACGAAGGAAATCTCACTAATTTATGAAAACAGTTTCTTCATTTACATGTATTCTGTTTCATGCATTCATACCTCATTCATATGATATATTGCTACCTGAGGCACTGACACGGGCACATGTAATTACACTTGGGTTAGATATTACCCTAGACATTGTCATAGGCTGCCTGTTATACATATATTTGAGGATATATTATGATCATTGACCTAGGATTGCGTTATTTATGCGATTTCTGTGCGTAGATATTTTCTATTCACGAGTTGGCAACTCACTCCCGTTGTGCCCCAGTTTCTTGCAGGTTTTCCGTACCGGTTTCCTTACGGCTTTGCGGGCATAGTTTCATTCGGGTGATTTGCTAGTAGGTGGGTTTACTTGTATCATACCCCCATTATTTACCTTGTATGATATTATTCAGTTGTATCTAGTAAATTCCATCAACCAAACATGTATCTATTGAGATAGAGACCAGTGTTGTTATTCTTTCGACCTTAGAGTCGCTCGTTATATTTCTGGTGGTTTTGAGTTCCCTTTTGAGTTTTTGATTCTCGCCGTTGGCGTTGTATATTATATTGCTTGTGTGGTTGTGACCGTCGATTGACGAAGAGCTAGCTCCCGCTTGGGGATGCCTTTTATTGATTTCGTATACTATTCATGTTGTATCCCGTTTGGGAGCCAGTATTTACAAAGGAGACTCTGCCGAAATTTTCAGTAAATTTTGATGTTCTTAAAAACCGCATAATTCGACTTATGCTATTAAAACTACTTGTTTTAAATTGGTTTTCCTTCACTCTACTACTTTTCTTGGTTTGGATTTCTGGGTTTTCGATTTACTTAGATTACGTACGTCTCGAGACGTTCGTAGTTTAAGTGCCGGTCATGTTCCGTACTTTCGGGCCGTGACAACTTTACCGTTTGCTTCGTGTCGAAGTCTTGAACCTTGCGCTGCCTTTGTACTTTGTGAACTTGTTCATTGATCTTCATTGTCCCTCAAACTGTAGGCATGATCAAGATTCTTCCATTTGTCAGTCGTGGTCTCACTTTTGTATCGTCTTTTCATCATTTTCACTGTTTTTGTTCCGAGAACCTGTAACCTGCAACTATGTAGCAGACATGGATCAAAAGCACCTGTTTATTTGTAAAATGAATAAGAATGGGGAATATAATAATGCAAAATTATGATATGAACAGTCCACGCCTGGTCTTTGACGAAAACCTTTTGCAGTCTAGCCTTATAGGTTTCCACCTGCCCATCTACACCAAATTTCCTTTTGTATATCCATTTGCATCCAACGGGTTTTACCCCAGGTGGAGCAATATCCAGGGTCCACACTTTATTGGTGTACATGGACTCCATTTCGGATCGCATAGCATCCAGCCACTTATCAGAGTCCCTACTGATAATGGCCTACCTGAAACTAGTAGGATCATCTTCTTCCAAGATGTAATCCTCCCGATCCCCGTCTATGAGAAAATCGTAGTATCTCTCGGGCGAATGAGAAATCCTACTATATTTGCGGAGTGGTTGGGGTTCGTAGGGTATTTCTAGATCATGAGGTTCTACTAAATCCTCAGTTTGAGTTTGTGGTTCTGACATTTCATCCAGTTCTACCATGCTCCCATGTATTTCTTTTTCAATAAATTGCCACTCTAAAAAGGTGGCACGGTAAGCAACAAACACTTTCTGTTCCTCAGTGTGGTAGAACAGATATCCTAGAGAATTTTTAGGATATCCTACAAACTTGCATAAAACTGACCGTGCCTGCAGTTTGTCTAGATTTTGTACTTTTACATAGGCCAGACAACCCCATATCTTAACACGTTCAAGATACGGTCTTTTACCACTCCATATTTCATATGGAGTCTTAGGCACAGATTTAGATGGAACCTGATTCAATAGGTACGCTGCTGTTTCAAGCGCAAGTCCCCAGAATGAAAGAGGCAACTCAGCACTACTCATCATGGAGCGAACCATATCCAATAGGGTACGATTCCTCCGCTCTGATACACCGTTGTGTTGTGGTGTATACGGAGGAGTAAGCTGAGAGATAATACCATTCTCTTTTAGAAAGTCCCAGAATTCCGTACTTAAGTACTCCCCTCCTCTATCAGATCGGAGGATCTTGATACTTTTGCCAGTCTGGTTCTCTACTTCGTTCCTGAATTCTTTGAATTTCTCAAAAGCTTCAAATTTGTGTTTCATAAGATACACATATCCGAATCTAGAGAGATCATCAATGAATGTGATGAAGTATGAGAACCCACCCCGTGCATGTATAGACATTGGACCACATACATCACTGTGTATGAGTCCCAAGAGCTCTCCTGCTCTTTCTCCGTGTCCGGTGAACAAAGATTTGGTCATCTTTCCTTTGAGACAAGACTGACAAGTTTCATAAGATAAAAATTCAAATGTATTCAAATATCCATCTTCATGCAACTTACTTAGTCTTTTCTCTCCGATATGGCCAAGTCTACAATGCCACAAGTAGGATTCATTCGTATCTGAACTCTTCCTCTTGTGTGTGTTTTGTACATTGAGAACTGTGTTTTGATTTAGAACAGATACCATTACACAGTGTACCTTCTGCAACCAATACCTGATTAAGGTAAATGTTCATGATATTTCTATCAAGAACAAACTTATATCCATCTTTATCAAGTAAAGAAACTAATATGATGTTGCAAACTATGGAAGGTACATATTAGCAATTGTTCAAAATCGTAGTATTGCCTTTTGGCAACACTAGGTGATATTCACCGACGGCTGCAGTATCAACTTGTGCTCCGTTCCCTACCCTGAGGGACATATCACCAGGTCCAACTATCCTACTTTTTCTCAGTCCCTGCAATAAATTACAGATATAAGATCTTGATCCGGTATCTAGTACCCAAGAGGTAGGACTGGCCGAAAAACAGTTCTCAAAAACAAGAACACCTAAAGAAGACGCAACAATGTGCTTCTTCTTTGATGGGGTCATCAAGGAATTCATGCAATCCTCTTTCCCTAGCTCATACTCATGACCGCCATCATAAGTTAGAGCTAAACCGACGTTCCCCATCCCCGAATAAGAATTCGGATCGGTCAAACGATACATTTTATTATCTTGATTAGGGCGTGAAATGATTTCTACCTGGAGAGAGAGAAAAGAAACACTTAGCATGCGCACTTGCAAGATTAGATTGGTTATTAATTTATCTAATCAGGATGGCTCCCACTGTTTCCTCGAATCCTTCTTCAAACCTTAAAAGAAGAACTGGTCAGGATTAATCGCACGTCACAATACTTGCTTAACCTTTCAGCCAGGCTAGTGTTAGTACTTCGAGGGAGGTTTTCCAACGCTTTCGCAAAGTTCCTTAATTATGTAACCTCTTTTCCCTGGAGGCGTAGCCCCGCTAACACCGTTCTAGACACCTACTTGGTTTATAACATTGATTGTTAAGTGAAATGATCTCCCGAGAGTAATCCTACTCATCAGTGGGATCGGGATCTAACTATCATTGAATGATGACCTAGATGGAATCTACTCTAGTCACCACACTCCAGAAGGTATGCTAAATCTGCAAGTTTCCTGTATGTTTGAAACTCCCGATATGGTTTTTGCCCCTAACGACTTCATGACCTTGACAATACCAACATATCATAAGCCGCTAGTCAAGTTCGGCCCGTCGTTATCTTGATTAACTTAGACCCACCCGCATAACCCTTAACAATGCCAACATAGTTATGCAACTATCCTAAATAACCGGCAATAAAGCTACAAACAAGCATTACCCAGCCACCGATCACCACGCCTTGACAATGCCAAAATACGCAGCACGAATACTAAGTAATACTTGTAGGAAATGACGGAGGGCTACGGCTGGGTTTTTGGCGAAAAAACCCTTTAACATAATGAACTTGATATCGTTGAAGGAACCTGAGCAGTTTTGAAAAAGAGTGGTTTAGGCTCCGCTTTTGAAAAATTCTGGTTTTGAAAAAAAAATGAGTAATCTATAGTACAGACTTTTGCTCAAGAGGTCACTCCCCATGAAGGGGTCTCGGCTCTTACCTCATGGAATGTGGTGCTGGATATTCACAACCGAATACCGCTATGCAAAGCGAAAGAATATAACTGGAGTTTTTTGAAATTTGTTCCAACAACATCTTTTATGTTTATTTTCTTGCATTAATCAATATTAATTCGGTCCCATCATTTAACCTATCACGCCAGAGAAGAACGAAAATATGATATACGTATATGCCATCCGCATTCGCCACTGGGCCCCGTCATCACCCGTTAAGTTACTTAACTAATGACAAAGCGGGGGCTGGACTAGCACGGGTGCAAAACATATACAACATCTACTAGTATATATATAAATATATATAACATTCGTCCCAGGCATGATATAATCAACATCACAGAATCTCAGCCAACAATACAGTATGGTGGATAATCTTGAAGCCCCGGGTTTCATTTGAGCCGCAAATAAAACCCGACGTTCCCAGTCGTGTGAATAGCATGTTCAATGAAAACCTGGACCCCTACGAGCGCGGCAAGTTACCTGCCAATCCCAGAAGTGAGGCAACCCCAATAACCAAAGTGAATGGGCCACCCAGCACTCCACGGAATCCGGTAACTTAGGCGCCCCTCCGTGGGTCATCCTATACCCCCTACGAGTGCGGCGAATAGCCCGCCAATTCTAGAATGAATCCCCCTCCGTCTCAACGCCATGAGATGCGGGCTTGTTGCGTTCTAGAACCCCGGCTATTCGTGCACTCCACCACGGAGTAATCCTAGTATAGAAAATGAAAAAATATATACAATGGTGACATCGACCTCAACCCGGCCGTGCCCCAAACAAATAATATACAACCCGGCAAAGACGGCAGTCCACATGTCGGACGCTCGCCCCGCAATATAAATATACAAATGAATCTTTAATTGTACTACTAACATTGCACCACAAGCTATCCACCATGACTATCCAATCACAACCACAGCACAAACATAAAACATCAACGTGAATGTCATGTTCGCAAATCCGTCTAAAAGAACATATAGCAGATAGACGGGATATACCGATCAAATAACATTCACGGCCGCAGATACTAAACTAAGTACTGATAGTCACACGTATTTTAAAATTTCGATCGACTAAACCTTTCCAAATAGGCCCCAAGTGCTAATTCAGTACTCAAACAAATCTGGTCCCAAGAACCAAATATCCCAGAAACCGCATTTCCATATATTAGACATCCAGAAGAAAATTTATGCACTGAATCCCCAATACCACCGCGCAACCGCAGCAAACAAGATAGTTATGTCGCGGTTCCGCGGCGTTATAGTAGGATCGTGCTCTCAAATTTCTTCTAGGGTCTTAAAAATCCCTGCACGAATTTTTGATACACTGAAAACGATTTTTACACCACCTTTAAAAATCGGCAGAAAGCTTAATAACGGAAATGCGGTTTTGAAAAATTCGGTCGATTGATATTTTAAACACGTTAGAACTAGCTAGTTTAGGTTTTATGGATTGGCTCTAATACCATGAAAGGTTACGCTAACGCCCCGGCCATCTCCCGTGGCCAATTGCGGAACAAAAATTTTTCTACGAATTGAAACTTGGGGCTAGAATAACCCTAAACCAGATCTACCATAAACCTAACTAGCAATAAAGAAGCTATCTACTATGAAAAGAGTTATACTTAGAGGCTCAAGTCCTTCAGGTCTTCACTCTTCTCCTTTAGTGTGCTCCCAGTGGCCTCCATGATCGAGCGTGATCGTCGGCTCCTTGCGTCAAAGATGATCCATCCGAGAGTGTCTACTTTGGGCTCCTACCTTTAAACTAAGGTAAATAGGTTACTTGGTTTGCTAATCTAAGTAACTTAGGTGATGTAGAGAGTGATGATGGAATGTTTTGTCTCAAGAACCCTAGGTTTCTCAACAAATGAGACTATTAGGGCTTGAGGTAGAAAAAGAGAAGCTTGGAGGAGATAAAAGAGTTGTAGAGAGCAACATGAGAAAACTCAAGTGAAGAATGACTAAGCTTTTGTGACTAAAGCAAGCATCTAAAGATAATCATAAACAATTATTTCCATCACAAAATATCTAGATATTTTGTGCAAAATATCTAGATGCCACTTTGCCTCAATAGTAACACATAACTCACCAAGTGAGTTAGCAAGTAGCCATAGTTCACTTAAGAAAAGTCAACACCGCATACCTCCACCTCATTAACCATTTAATTAAATGGTTAAAACAAATGATGAGAATTCTTCTTCTAAAATCACTCTTGTAACAAATTACAAGAATACTCATCACCGTATATACATACCCGTATTCGTATTCCGAAAAATACGAATACAAAAAAGACGAAAATAATCCAACAATATAATACTAGGATCCGGCTTAAACCAAAGCCTGCTAATATTATCCGCCCGAATATCATGCATGCATAAGTACACATATGTGATCGAATCCTGCCGTAAAACCATACGGCCTCTACATCGTTTCGCCCGAAGCAGAGAAACCCTCTGTGTGGGACTCTAAAGACTCGACAGTATGCTGGCAGTGGGTTTAACTACAAGCACGTCAGCGATACTGGCTGTACGTAACGGCTACCTAGGTACCTGTAGAAAAGGAAAGCCGATAAGCAAACTCATCTGGATCCCTACTGAGCCTATCCGTGACAATATCCGTACAGTCCGGTCTCTTCGTCTAAGTGTATCGCATACCGGGTCTAGAGATGGTAAACGTCATACCTTAATAACCAGATAATTCGTGCTGATGATGAGGCTCAAAACCAATCCGGGAAACTACTGATCAACCTATCAGTAAATCCCAACTACCTTGGCCAAGGTCTTATGGTCCTGACCAATCGAACACAGTGCTATATCGACTCCCAATACCGGGATAGACGAATCCCCAATAATCGCTCACTGCCTCCTTGTGGCTCGGGACTGTACCCAACCAAAACCTGTTTGCATGACTCAGTAAAGCCGTGGTAGGGTAGTGATCAAAGCATAATGGGAACTCACACGAGACAAATGACGATCTCAGGTCCGAAGACTAACCTGTACACATGTCACCTTAGAACTTCCATCTGACAATACGTATAGTACCATCTAGAAGTTCTCCGTGAGTCCGTCCAATGTACTCACACCCAGTGAGCACCTGTATACGATCTTAGGTGCATCTGACCAATGGCTGCAGGACCAACCATTGCCCCTTGTCGGGGCTAGAAACGTATACACTAGTCTACTCTGGAGTATCAATGCCCAGTCTCGATACTCATACGACTAGGGACCATTTAAGGATGTGCTTATGGACTACCCTGCTCCCACAAGTATGATCATCATCACAACGCAGGTAGTCAAGCAAGATCCTACGGGTTTTATCAATATATAACCGCAATATATAATAATATGTATAACATATGCCATGTTAAGATAAAGTCAAACCATAATAGTATACTACTGTATCAAGTTTTTATCAATATGTGCAAGCTGGATAAAACATCAATAAAAACAAATACGCATATTCTAATAAAAGAAAACTGAAACAATATACTATATAATTGAGCAAGAATGTCATGTACATACATATCCACGGCATACACATGTATACATATACAATAATGGCCTCTAGGGCATACATATCTAACAGTTGTTTTATAGATAAGGAGGATACAGTGTTCTTGAAATAGATATTCATTTAAAATTTGTAGTACATCCTTGATATTACCATTTAAGAGTAGGAAACGGATAGTTAGTTTTTAAAAGAGTATAGCTCAACAAACATAACAATATCCCAAATGGGGTATTACAAGATTATGCAAGTCAAATACATATCCGCCATATCCAGCAATCTATCCTCATCATAACAATATCTCAAATGATATCGTATGGATCTATAGTCGCGTACGCATATCATAATACTCACATAACTATATATTCACGCATACATATATCCTATTAGATACAAACTATATACTAACTTAGTTATAAAGTAAGTTATCTAACATAACACTATCCTAGATATAGAATATATATCCTCGTTAATTGGTTGCGGGGGAGCTATACGACATCCATCCAACTTTCCCTGTAGATATAAATCTACTCACTGACGTCTCGAGCTAGTCGAAACCCACGATCGCCTCGCCCGTCCTTGCCGTATCGAAAATCCCCGCAATCGTACCTACAATCGAAATCATGACACAAAGACATAAATATCCAAATCAAAATTGATAAAACAAGCAAAGCGCACATAGTTTAGAACTTATGGCCAACATACGCTAAATACGACCAAATACCCCCGACGTCGACGTACGATCGTCGAACGATCAAGTTGAGATATAGAAATACATAAAACCAAGTTTTAAAAATCAAAAAATATCGCCAAAACCATACTAAAACACTCCTAGATTTCTCTACATGAAATATGGAAAAAAAACCGTAATACAGTGGCTTAATTACCAGAAGATGAAGCTACAAACCAAAAACCAAGACCCAATTCAAAAATTGGGCTGCAAATTGCGGTCGAATGTAATAAATCTGCGGCCAGACTAAGGATACTAAGGATTTAGGGGCTCAGGCTTCTAGAGTAGTCTTCTACTGATCCAAGTATATCACGGTACTTGCTAAATAATTTTCAGAGAACCCTACTTGCACCAGATTCAAATCTAATATCAAAAACTTCATGAAAATCATGTTCTAAAACTCAAAACACATTCAAAACTTAAACTTAAGAGTTCTGAATCAACAAAACCAAGACTTTATGCTAGAGACATTAAGTAAACAAGGAAAGAATTATAAAGACATATCAAAGTGGGGATCTTTACCTTCCTAGGTGAAGAAAGAGAAGGATTCAACTCATGAGATGACTTGGTGATGATCTTTGAAATGATATAGGCCTAACTTGATGTCTTGATCAATTTGTGTGAAGAAACCATCAAAATACATGGCGATATGTTGAAGGAAGGCTAGGGTTTGGGTAAGGATTTGGAGTTAGAGATAATTGAGAAATGAAGATATTTGTGTAAAGAATAATGAGAGGAAGAAAGAGAGAGTAACATACACATATGATATTTTGTTAGGATATGTGTGTGGTGGTGTGGTAAATATGAGGGTATAATATAAACTAACATACCCCCTCTCACTCATTCACAAAACCATATAAAATATGCACAATTCATTTAAATCACATATATTTTGCTCAAAACAAAATACATGTCATTTTTAGAGTATTTCATATTTTTCATTTTTTCCAAAATAATTATATTTTTAACGGACACCGATCCGAAAACCCAAAATCCATACATGATATTATTTTCGTAAACTCATAATATCCATATTTAAATTATAAAATAATATTTATAATTTTCAAAATGTTACAGTTTTAGGATTCCAAAGTGACATGGATGACAGAATGGCTGTCATGGTTAATAGTTTTCCCTCTTTTGAATTGCACTATGTTGGATAGGTTTCCAAGCAAGATACTGAGGTGGTCATGGCGCTGAGTGCTGATTATATCAGCAATTGGATACAGTCTAAGAATCTTGTTGGATTTGGTATTCATGTTATGAACAAGGTCCCATCAGATATCAAAACAAGTTCTGACACAGGTATCGCTCATTTCGGGAGATAGTGTTTCTCCGCGAAATTGAGATATAGAGAGATAAAAATAGAAACATTAGAGTAGATCCACTCACTAAAGCTATTTCTCGAATTCGAATGTTTCACAAACATGTTTTGCGAAACTGATTAATAGAGAAGTTGGGTGATCGGCAGCCCACGGGCTGTGAGTATGCGACACCGCAATAATTAGTTTTAAGTGCAAGTAGAAAATTGTCGGTTATAGTGCCCTCAAGGCAATTATTGTAATCGCGGGCAGGCGATTATGATGATTGAGGAAGAACCTATACGGGTGGAACAGTCTTACTCGAGATGATAGTATACTGTCTGGTTCATCTCTATTACCATGTATATGTATTATATGGTATTACGGATCACTATTACATGTTGATAGAACCCATAGGATCCTTGCTTGACTACCAGGGTTATTGTAGCGCTCATACTTATGAGAACTGGGTAGTCTATAAGAAAATCCTTAAATGTCCCTGGTTGTGGGAATATCGAGACCGGGCATTGATATCCAGAGTAGACTAGTGTATACGTTTCTTGACCCCGACGAGGGGCGATGGCCGGTCTCACAGCCATTGGTGTCAGTTAGTCACCAAAGATAGTATACAGGTGCTCATTGGCTGATTAGTTACACTGGACGGACTCGCCGGAAACATGTTAGATGATATTATACTTATTGTCAGATATCAGTTCTCAGATGACATGAGTACAGGTTAGTCTGTCGATCTGAGATCGTCATTTGTCTCATGTGAGTTCCCATTGTGCTTTGATTAATTCTCTACCACGACTCAAAAGAGTCGTGCAAACAGATTTTAGTTGGGTACAGTCCCGAGCTATATGAAAGCAGTGAGCGGATAGTCAAAAATTCGTCTCTCCCGGTATTAGGGATAGATGTCACGCTGTGCACGGATAGCCATCACCAGAAATTCTTGGCCAAGGTAGACGTGATTTACTTATTTGGATCGGTAGTTTCTCAGTGGGTGATGAGTTTCATACCGACACGACTTATCATGTTATTAAGGGTTTGACTTTATTCACCCCTAGACCGGATATGCGATATTCTTATATGAACAGACCAAACTTTATAGAGATTGTCACAGACAGGCTCAGTAGGAGTGCGGATGAGTTTGCTCGTCGGCCTTCCTTTAGTTCCATACCTGGGTAGCCATTACGTACAACTAGTATCGCTGATGTGCTTGTGGTTAAACCCACTGTCGGTGTATTGACGAGTCTTTAGAGTCTCACACAGAGGATTTTCCTAGTTTAGGAAAAATGATGTGGTGGTCGTATATTGATATGTGCAGGGTTCCAATTAGGTATGTGTGCTAGCCACACGGACTTGGACGGATGATAATACTAGCCGGCTTAAGATTAAGCCGGATTATTAAATCAAGTTTTGATTTAATAATTTACATATATATATTTCGATATGTATATTCTAGTATTATGTTCACTGTATTTTTCTATCTCTTGGGTATTCGTATTTTGATACTAATACGGGTATGTATTTGAGGAGATATATTTTTGTATTCATACAAAAATATTTCTAGAAAGAGGACACCTCATTTCTAGATTTTTCTTTTGTTAAAAGAAATTATGAAATGAGGTGGAGGAGAGAGATGGTGGAGGGTATAAGCAAATGAATTATTAATTCATTTTTTTATGCTATTCAAGCATAGTTGCATTTTTAAATGGAAATTCTTTTAACAAAAGAAAAAGATTGCATGCTTGAATTGGTGATGATTCATTCATTCTACCATTTAACTTCTCTCTCTTCCATGGCTCCTTCTTCTTCTTCATTATCTTCGATCCTCTCATGAGTTGAAAATCATGAAAAAGAGAAAGAAAAATGTTAGAACACTCACACACATCACTAAGCATCATAAATTAGCATCTTAGGATCCTTAGTTACTTCATTGATGAAGTTAAAACTTGAACTTGGTTCTCTCGGGTGGATAATCTTCGACAAAAGAGGACCGACTTGCAAGCGCGATCATGGAGCCTCAAGAAGTTATTCAAGACGAAGGTGACGACTACAAAGGTTGTAACCCTAACCGAGTAGTGTAATTCTTCTCTTGATGTGTTTTCTAGTTAGGTGTTTGGTTATGATTCTTGGGTTTAAGTTTCTAATACAATTAAAAATTCCATTTTTGGATTTCGCATTAGCCGTGGGTTAGCGGCGAGATCACTAGGAACGTTCAGGATGGATGCGGCAGCTGCGTCGTACGAGGAGATCCGTCAGCTCCGCGACTAGGTTGCGCAGTATCAACACGAGCATCAGCAAACGTGGGAGCAGCTACAGAACCTTATGGCGGAGGTCCGGGATCTGAGACAGTCGCACGCTGAGTCCATCAGCCAGACCATACAGGAGGAGTTAGGGAGTTTTTTTAGGCCACAGGATGATGGAAGTGGATCGTCCCGTGGATCATAGACTAATTTTTTTTTATTGATACAAACATTTGTTTGTCTGTTGATATGGTAATTCTATGGATTGTATATATTTTTTGTTTGTTATTTCTTGCGATTCGATTAATATTACTTGTTGCTTATTATAACTGCGTGAGATTTGATATTCTGAATATTATTATCTGTTGTTGTTTGTGATTGAAAGTATCACGTGTGGGGTGCGGAATTATCTAGTTTTAAAAAAATATTAGTTCTTCATTGGTAACGGTTATAACCGTGACCACTTCCCTATGGTCACGGGTATACCCGTTACCATAGGGGGCATTAGCTAACTGATACCTGAAAGACATCAGGTGTCAGTTAGCTTATAAGATACGGTAACGATAAAAACCGTTACCATATCTTTCTAATTGTAACAGTTTAAACAGTTGCATTTTCAAATGGTAACCGTTATGGCTATTACTAGAGATGTGGGCCCCACTCAGGATTGGTTCAAGAATCTGAACCAATATTGGTAACGTCTGCTTTATGGTAACGTATTAAACCGTTACCATATTTATCTATGGCAACGGTTTAATTCGTTAACGGGCCTATGATTACGGGGTTTTGCATAACGGGTCTGTAACAGTCATAACCGTGACTCAAATGGTTTATGGTAACGGATAAAACCGTTACCAAAGGGGGGAAGTGTAGTAGTGATATCCAATTTTTACCAAATACGAATAGTTTTTCATTTCAGATAACTATTCGTATCAGAATTCAAATCCGTCTATGACTCCTGGATCTATACCAATAACACCTATATCTGCTTCATATCTAATCCATGTTAATCCCTGGCTCAAGCGTAAGAGCCAGACAGGCGGAAATTACGCTCTTGTGTCTGCATACCGCAGCGAAGTCGCTTTGGGCCGCCCGCAACTTAGAAAACCTCTTACTTTTATATATATCCTTTAAATAAATAAATAATCGGCTAAAATGTTTACCATTTGCTGCTCGTGGTGGAGGCGAAATGGGCTTCCTTTTACCTGTTATCCACTACCATGACTGAATTGGACAAAAAGATAAAGGCTGGCCCATGAATCTACTTGGCCCATGCTTGTCATATTGTCAAGCTAATATCTTTCAATTGGTGATTTAGCTTATAAATGCTAAATATTTCGATATGCTATCGGTTTCTATAACTTTTGAAAGACTTTTGGGTTAAAGCAACAACGCGTGATTGATGTGTGTTCGGACCTTGACCTCTTGCTAAGTTGCAAAGATATTTACCACTAGGCTGTACTCATATTACTTTATTTTGTTCGGGAACGACTTGAACTTTTGATATATCGGTTTGCCTATATAGGACATCCAAATATCAAGGAACTTGAAATAACTCCCAAAGATTTTAACTTCTAAATAGATCCATATTGTTTTCCGGAATCTTTGAACTTTAGAATCACCTTTCAACGGAGGCAGCTGTTACAAACAACAACAAAACTAATGAGGGAGATCCTCTTTAGGCCATGTTTAGCGCTAGAAAACAAGAAGGAAAGTAACAAAATGACGCTACTTTGTTAATTTCTTTGTTTTGATTCAAAAATTAAGACATGGAAAGCAAGGCTGACAGATCATCTTCTTTCAATTTCACTTTCTAACCAAAATCCTAAAGAGCGGATGGAAAATTAGAACGAAGATTTATTAACTATTTTTTTATTGTCTTTTTTTTTAGGGTAAATTGTCAAACAAAACCCGGAGAAGTTTTCCGCTGTCAAAAAGCCCCTGGCCGAAAGAATCTAGTCAAAAATCCCCGATAAAAGTCTTCCGCGGTCAAAACCCACAGCCAGTAATATCTGTATAGTTGTTTGCACTATCTACTTAGCGCATACATATTGTAAGGAACTATACAAATATGTCGTTTAACTCCATAGTTATTGCAGGAAACTAGATATTGCAGACAATTATCTAGATATTGCAGACAGGGTTTTTGACAGCGGAAAACTTTCTTAGAGGCTTTTTGATGAGATTCTTTGGACCAGGGGCTTTTTGACAACCGAAAGCTTTGCTAGGGTTTTTTTTGTGACAATTTTCCCTTCTTTTTTATTCTATGCATATTTAACAATTGATCTTTTTAATCGTTTCTGATTCTATTTTCTTTGTAATCTTTCTATTGCCTCCTAGGCTCCAGCTCATCAAGATTATTTTTTTATTTTTTGGACCAAACAAACTGGTTTTGTTACTCTCACAAATATGCTTTCTCTTTACTTTTCTCCTTCTAATTGCGAAACAGGCCCTCAAGATCAAATTACATACCGCATGGTTGCCGAGCTCTCTCATCCGAACTGTACTGTCATGTTTGTCTATATCAAAAATCAAAAGTCAATACTTTTCTTCAATTAGGTGAAGCTACCATGTCATTTTGTAAATAACTGCTCTTGACAACCACCACCAAACTCCTTCAATAGAAAAACCAAGTCACCAACACATACAACGCAAATGTGGAAAAGCTCACACAAGCTTTGGGAAGATTGGTAACCAACCAACCCCCACAAATTAAGCCAAGTCAACAACAGACTGCGTACCTAACATATTTCAAACCCCTCTCCCCACCCACCCACCCCACACACACACACACACCCTCCCCCCTATTTCAAAAACCTTTTTCTCCATACTAATTTAGCATCACACAAAATTTCCACCGAAAAAAAAATTCTGAGTTAATTGATATATAATACTTCCACCTACTTTGCACTGATATAGCTTATTAATTTTTTTCACTGCATTAGGAAACCTAAAACACAAACTGGATTTTATATAAAATTGTGATGGATTTAACGTTCAACTAAGAAAGCAAAGTTTTAACGGTTTATGCTTTAAGATATATAAATATATTGAAAAAATCAATAAAATATATAAATGCAAAACAGAGATTTTATTCAGCAATCAACCCAATAAATTCCCAACTCAAAGCATTCATTCATGCCAACTTTCTCTGACACAGAGGCAACCCTATCCACATCGCATCATAAACGCATTTCAGCCAACGATAACCAAAAACAACATCATAACATCATGTTGGAGATCATCAAGAGTTACAAAGCACACAAGACATTTAGATGAGCCATTCCCCCATAAAAGTGTGGAACAAGGGGGCAAAATATTTTGCATGTAGCATTTTTTGTGCAGCAACAATAGCTGGTCATTGTGATATAACTGCAACATCATACATATTTACAGTCATGAGCCCCACTAACCACCATTTTTGTTCATCTTTTTTTTTCCCACTCCCCATGCCTCCAATTTAGAGCTATTATACATACAAAAGCTGTAAGAGATCCAAACCACAAACCTCTTCATCAACCTAAAATGAAAATGGCACAACAAAAGAACCAGATTGAATCTCTGTAAACCCGCGATATTAAGGAATCGCCTCTCGCAAACATACACGCATTGACCCGTCTCTTTCAATTTCATCGAGGGTTCTCGTTGTCCATCTTTACTTGTAAAGACCCATCCTTCATTAGTTTTAAGCTAAGGCTATTGAACCGCTCTCGAGAGTACTGCCTCGATGCCTTTCTCCAATCTGTGCCTGCCTTCATCATTGCGGCGAATTCCTCATAGCTGATTCTTCCATCCTGATATACACAGAAACCAAAAAAAGAAAAGAAAATACTTATTATACTAGCATTTAGAAAGATAAATGCAGGTTTCTTAGTTTATTCTCTTGTGTTTCTCAAAAGAATCCATTGTTTTTCCCCCCTAAAGTTTCTGTTGTAGGATTTCCATATCTAAAGCTACTTTAAGCAAAAAATAATAGCAATAATAATAGTGGAAATAAAACATTAGTTGCAAATTTGCAATGTTCGAGATAGGAGAATGGCATCGCAATCCTAACAAATGCCATAATATCATTTCTCAAAGTTGCGACATTTGGTGAGGCCAATTGGCTGCAACAAAATTGTTGCATTATGCAAACTTCATTTCCAAATCTAGTAACTGTTACCACTTGAAATGTGTGGGTGCGTGAGAGAGATTTTTGTGTGCGTGTAGCGAGTGTTGCATGCAACTCCAATTAGAACAACAAAATAGCCTCTACGTAAAGTCTTTGAATTACTTTAACTATATTATGAATGCACTGATAGGTTTTAACATGACAACTGACCTTGTCTGTATCTACGTCGCGGATGATGGCATTGATGATTTCATCCTGGTTTGACCCTAAGTCATCGGCTAAGGATTCCCGCAACTCCTCAATCTCAATATATCCACTCTTGTTTTGATCAAAGTAAGTGAAGGCTTTATGTAGGTGCTCGTCGTTCCCTATTTTTCTGAGGTGAACTGATACGGCAACAAATTCCCCATAATCCAACGTCCCGTTTCCATCAACATCAGCCTGAAATTTCCATTTACAAGTTAGCATCATGAGCTTATTTGTCAAATAAATCTGGCATTGTAATATTGTACAAGCAACAATAGATGGTAAGCATTTAATGCGTAAAGAACATAAAGATCATCAAACTATCTCAATTTTTAGTAACACCAATAATCTTTAAATAACTGCTCTAACCGCAATGAACTACCAATCCGTTATGCAATTGTAAGCAGTCAATATGTGCCTCTCACATGACTATATAAAACCATAAAAGTACATGGGCTAGTTAGGACGACGATAAAGTAGGAAATTTGGTAAAATTACCTGTATCCATCAACACCATAACGATGTTGAGTGTAATACCGAAGATCGGTGGTTTAGTTGGATATTTCAAAGTTCAGTGGTGTTTACTAAAACTAAAGAGGTTCAATAGTGTTTTATGTAGGCGGCATTTTCTATTATGGAACCAAAGAAGCAAAATGATCAAGCAGGATATGAAACAATACATGGTCCCATATGCTTGATACAATGGGAGGCCATGCATCCATTTTAGCCGCTTAGTGGGGCAATGGCAAAAAAGTCTTTATACATACATTATGGGGGTAAATAACGCAACACATTTTAAAACATTTGTCCGCATGAATGTAAAGATCGGTGTTTCGTATGCCAAAACCAGCAGACTAAATCAAATACCAAAGAATATGATACTTTCAGTTTAAGGACTTACAGCGTCCATTAAAATCTTAACATCGGTATCTGGAATCTGGTGCCCAATCTTGTGCAGACCAACTTTCAGTTCTTCTAGTGTTATTTTGCCATTATTGTAAATATCCATCTTTGAAAACATATCCTTTATATCTGCTACTTCCTCCACAGATAAATGTTCAGCAATGACCTGCAATAAGTTCCAAAGTTTAAAAGATGTTCCATCCCAAAAGAATGTCGGCAAAAACTAATTGAAGCGAAGCCGTTTGTCTGCATCAGATAACAAGCAAGTGAAGTCTAATCTTACCCTAAGAGCTCTCTTCTTGAGTTTGTTCATCATAGAGAATTGTTGGAGTCTAGCTTTCACAGTTTCACCCAGATTGACATTTGGAGCCTTTTTTATGTTCTGCAACCAAGGGTGATCTGCAATGAGAAACTCAATTATAACCGGAAGGAACCAATCTTAATAGCAAACCGTAATGTTGAATTTGAAAAAGAATAAAAGGCCCAATACAAAAATGAATGTCCTATTTAATTGCAGAATAGGTAAATACAGGGATAAAAGTCAGCTATCTTAGCAGACGAAAACGTTATATGATTTCTTGTCATAGGAATAATAGAAATGCCAAAGATTTGATTTGCTGAAAAGAGCTCTAGCTATCATCCTTTGGTTGAATGTAGTTTCCTGCAACAAAATCACCACCTTTTTCAGTTAACGGAGAACTTGGAGGATACTGGCTTGTCATATAATTTCTAGCTCAATTTTGGAAATTCCCTCTAATGACCATAAATTCCTCAGGCAGAAATTTATCATTAATCATCAATGTACAGTTAACATTAGGGAGACAGCAGGTCGAAAGACATGGTAAACTTTTCCATGGAGCCTTGCTTCCTAACCAGCCCCATTTTGATAAGACGATGATAATGATGACGAGACCTCTCTCAACAAATGAGATGTAATATTTATAAAGCATCGATGGAATCGCTTCAAAATTTAAGTGTAATTAAAGAATGAAATGAGTTGAAGTTTACCGAGCACTTCTTGTGCAGTTAATCTTCTCTTGGGATCGGGATCAAGCATCCTCTTAACAAGGTCTTTCGCGTTGTCAGAAACTCTAGGCCATGGATCTCTCTTGAAATCCACAACAGACCGAATAATCGCTTGCGCAACACCCTGCTCGGTTTCTGCACACAATCAAGTATCAACAAATCACACACCAAATCTAAATAAATATTCCCTTCTAAATCAAAACACATTGCTATTATCAACTACAAAAAAAATTCCATCTATCAAAATATTCACCTGCCCAGAACGGCGGCACGCCACAAAGCAAGATATAGAGAATGACTCCAGCACTCCAGACATCGACTTCAGGCCCGTAATTTCGTTTCAAGACCTCCGGCGCCATGTAATAGGGACTGCCGACAATCTCCGTAAATCTCTCCCCTTCAAAGGAATCCAAACACAATCAAACATGCACAAATATGCAAACAGAACAAAAAAATAAATAAATTTTACCAGGCTTGAAGAAGACAGACAGCCCGAAATCGATGGCTTTGAGGGCGGCCGTCTCCTTCTTGTTGGCGAACAAGAAATTCTCCGGCTTGAGGTCTCTATGCATCACCCCATGCTTGTGGCACATCTAAACAAATAAAAAGATTCGATTTTTACCATCTGCAGATCCAAAAAAACACCCCAAGATCCAATCTTTTCTTTCCGGGCTCACCTGCACGACCTCGACGATGGTCCTGGTGACGACCGCGGCGGCTCGCTCGGTGTAGTGGCCCCTGGCGACGATGCGATCGAAGAGCTCGCCGCCCTCGCAGAGCTCCATGACAAGGTGCACGGCGTCGTCGTCCTCGTAGGTGTCCTTGAGGGTGACGATGTTGGGGTGCGGCGGCAGGGAGCGCATGATCTGGACCTCGCGGCGCACGTCATCGACGTCCACGGTGGTGCGGAGCTTGTTCTTCGAGATCGACTTGCAGGCGAGCTGCTCGGCTGTGGACTTGTCGGTGCACAGGTACGTCACGCCGAACTCGCCGCGCCCCAGCTCGCCGCCGAGGTCGTAGCGGCTGAGGATGTCGGAGCCCGTCGGCGACTTGAGGACGGTGAGCTTGGAGGCTCCTGCGCCTCCGCCGCCGGCGCCGGCCCCGGCCCCGCCCTTGTTGTAGTCGACGGCGAAGGGGTTGGGCTTCTTGTTCTTGCGCTGCTTCGGGGGGCGGTCCGATGGGTCCACGGGCGAGGCGCAGCAGTTCCCCATGAGAGATAGAGAGGGTAGAGAAGTTGGCGATCTGAGAGAAGGAAGAAAGAAGCGATTTTTATGATAATTTAAGGGAAATTTGAGATCTTTTTTCTCTGTTTAAAGGGGAAAAAAGGTGTTTGTTTTGGAATTAGGTTTGTTTCTTTTTCCTCCCAAGATGGAGAAATGGGAGGAGAGAAAGAGGGAAAGAGAGAGAATGGGTGAGGAAGACGGTGAGTCAAGTTTTTAGGGGCATTTTTTTTATTTTTCCATTTTATACTGGGAGATAATAAGCATAATATAGCTTTTCATCATTTCACATGAACTTTTTCCTGTTTTTTCCCTCCTTTTTCATATCCCTTTGAATGAAAATTTTTTGGAAAAAGAAAAGAAAATCTTTATTTATATAACTAGACTTTTTGACCCCACGCATAACGCAGGAAGGCAAAACTGCTCTAATACATCTATAACCGTATCTGTATAGTACATATAATTGTTAAAATTCAACATGTAAGTAATATGGGATAAAGAAGAATGCACAGTGTCAGATTCTTTCAGTTTAAAATAATCTTCTTCAAGAATTAATTTTTTTTATGAATTGTAAAAAAAGATAATTATATACTTAATATATGCATTATAAATAATCTTATATGAATAAAATTAAGACCATTAAAAATATTTGTGGATATCTATATAATAAAATTTCAGTAAATTTGCTTGCATGATTCATCTTGTTATCATTTTGCAGAAATGAGTAATAGCCGATCAATGATCCATTATTGATGATTAACAACATATTAATACATAAACTAATTATAATAATTAAAAATATTTTAGCGCATAACTAATTATAATAATTGACAAAAGGTTTAATGGGTCAACTCTCTAAAATATCTCCTCACTAAATATTCATTTTGATTTCTAAAAAATACTAAATATTCATTTTCCTAAATGGAAAATCAATTAATTAGGTGCATGATGAGGTGGAAAGTGGAGTATGTAGAGAGGAACGGTTTGCATTTTATATTTCTAAAATCGTTATGTCTTTTGTTTGAAAAAAGTTTTTTCTTTTTAAATGGGGTATTTTTTATTTAAAATTATTAAATTAGGGTAGTTTATTTTAAAATTAGAAGAATAGGGCGGTTTTCTGGACCCCACCCCCTCCCCAGTATAGAGGGCGGGGGCGGGTTCCTAGAACCCGCCCTCTCCATTATTGTATAGAGGGCGGGTTCTGGGAACCCGCCCTCTCCTATATGAAAGAGAGGGCGGGAGCCCGCCCTATTTAAAAAAAAAATTAAATAAATAAAGGAAAATTCGAAAAAATTATAAAATTGTATTATATGAATGTGGTGTACAAAATGAATCCGTAAAATTTACAATACAAAAAAATCATATCTGTTTATAAAATTTAAATTCTATCTCGACGGTCAAATTTATAATATCAAAATGAATCCATCAAATTTACAATACAAAAAAATCTTCCGGTGCACTTGTCACGATATCGAAGGTCTCACCCCTGATAACTGTCCTGGACATCTGGTCCTATAATGACCTGGTTGTTTGCATAGACTACATCTGGCGTGCCTTTGCTAAGAATCAGCATCCATTGTCATTCGATCTCGACGCACCTTCGGTCTTCCGAGCCCTATATTTTTTCCGGCGGTAATACAGTCGGTGTTTGTCTGTTCCCAGTATAATAGCGCCAATAGCGACTGTCTGGTATAGGATGAAATTTTGGATCGTATGCGCCTTGGTAATTGGAAACTGTATAGTAATGGGGAGCAAAATTGTAATGTGAGTTATGCATGCTGCTCGCAGCAGCAATTGCGTGGGCACAAGGTAAATGTTGTTGCTGGGAAACACCGCATGTGCACGAACAGAGCCCTTCATCTCTAAAGTTTACGCTATATTGATTCACATTACTCCTCATTACTTGAAACTCCGCCGTGTCAAACATTTCGGATCTGTAGTGTTGTGCTCTGCGCTTTCTTTTCCGGAATATATCTTCGTAATACGAGGTGAGCGGAGTCTCCATCGCCAAGGACTTTTCTCTTCTTTGCACAAAGTAAGTATTCACCCGGAAAAAGGTTCGAACAATCAACCCCTGTATCAGTAAGCCTCTAAAACCTTTAAGGACCCCGTTGAAGCTTTCAGACATATTAGTGGTCATTAGTAGATATCTGCATCCATTATCATGTGCTTGTGACCACATGTGTACTGGATATTCATCTAACCACGCTTTCGCGGCTTGACTCATCTACCCAATTTTCGTCATGTACATGTTATGGACATTAGGGTCAGACACTTCACCGACTTTGTACATAAGCTTATGTAGATCTGAATTTTTAAATTTTCTATCAAAATTTTGCCTGAAGTGCCGCAGCCAAAACCTATGTGGGGTCGTCGGAAATACAGCTCTCATTGCAGCTGGTATTTCTAGATGTCTATCAGATATGATACATAAATCTGTTTTATAAATAACAGATGGGATACTTTTGAGTTGACGGAAAAACCATGACCAGGATGATGCATTTTCACCCTCGACAATAGAAAAACCCAACGGAAATATACCGTTATTGTAGCGTCTTAAAAAGTCGTTTTGGTGTTTTCCTGAAATTCGGTGAAAATTCGGTATTTTTCCGAAAACCGTCTTTCTCGATATTTTGCAGTTTAGGGCTAATTATACCTTAAATGGATAGGTAATTACTTGTTTTTAGTAGCTAATGAGTTAATTATGAAATTTTGGTCATTTAAAAATTTTTCCCTATTTTTCATTTTTTTAATATTATTTTAAGCCGGTAGGAAAATACATTAAATAAGCAATAAATACAAATTTTTCAGGGCTAATTTTAATCTCTAAAATTATGATAATTATATTCTAGTGATAACATGAATTTTTAGTAATTTATTTTTGATTTTTTTCAAATTTTTATGAATTTAAACGAATTTATTGAATTTTGGGCTAAAACTTGCAATTTTTGAGTTGTAGGGGGCCTTTTTGCATAAAATTTCTTTTGTAAAACCCCTCTCTCATTTCCCTCAGCCCTAGGACAGCCCAACCATGACCAAGTCCAGAAAATTCTGATCTCTTTTCTTTAGTTGTTTCTTGAGTTGATTTAAGGGTTTTTTTTTGGGTTTTTTTTAATTTAATTGAATAAAGTATGATACATTGACTTGGAGACTTGACCCATGACCTTCCCCACTTTCCCACACCCTCCCCCATCCCTCTTCTGGTCGAAAATTCCAGCAGCCCTCCCCCTTCACCTTCCTCTTTTCATTTCCTCCAAAATTTCATCAAAATTGCTACAAAAATCCATTTAAATCCACAAATTTGTTTACAAAACCAAAACAAATCCTTGTGCTACCTCTTCTCAAGCCTATTATAGTTGAAAACATGTGGAAAGGAGGCATTTTTGGAGCAAATTCTCTTTCTTGATCCATTGATCAAGAGGTATAATTCTCATCAAGTTGCTTTCTTTTGCTAAAAATTCCTTTAATTGTATGGTTAGTGTTAAAAGTTAGCTTATTTCTAATCTAGTTTAAAAGAAGCAGTTTGTCTAAACTAGGGTTTTGAACCATGGTGGTTAATTAAGTTGTTTATAGTTAAGTTAGTTGTTAATGAACTAACCTATATAGTTATCTTGTTGATATAGTTTCCAATTATGCTAATTTGGTTAAATTTAGAAGTGTGAAATTGCTTTTTAGGATTTTCAAGAAAAGGATTTTGTATGGAAATGGTATTTGAAACATGATTAGTGAGTTGATTAAGTTTTAGAAACCATTATTTAGTTGGTTAAACCTAATTTGTTATCTAGTATTTTGCTAACCTAAATCTAAGAGGTGGACTTGCTAATTGGGGTTGAAATTAGTGTTAATTAAGTTTTTCAAGTATGGATTTTGATTTGCAATTGCTATTTATAAAAATCAAGAAAGGGTTTGGTTGTGGAATATAGGTTTTGGAGCATGGTTAATGTGTTGTAATTAGTGTGTGTGGACTGCTTGTAGTGTGCTTGGGTGAGTATGCTTTATGGTAGTCGTTTTGTCGCAAATCGGCGATTTTTGCACCGATTTTGGGACGCAATGCTTACTAGTTTTGTATATAATTTATGTGATGAATTAATTTTGACATCTTGATGATTGTAATGGCTTGTCCTACGACTTTTAGGATGCGTGAGTGCGGTTTTTGGGTAGTCGGGTTTTAGTTTTGCCGGGCGACCCAAATCGGCGTTTTTCGGCAGTTTTTGCGATTTTCGCGTGTGTCCGCGCACTTTGTGCACGTTGTACCTAGCTAGCGAATTTTAGTAGTTTCGTTAGGGTTTTGCGTCGTTCTTGATATGTAACCTTATATTTGATACTGATGTAAATTCCAGGTTCGGTCGCGGAAACGTCAGACGCGGCGCGAAAGGGAAAGGCGGTGATTGGACACAGCTAGCCAGGGATCCCGGTGAGTAGATTTAACATCTACGGGGGACGATCGTTTGGATGGCGCAAGTCGCCCGATAGATTTAGTAAACTGGAAAATAGTAAATTGGATAATCACTTGTGACATTAGAATAATAATACTGGCATCATAATTGCTGCAATTAGATCAATATGTTATACCCATATATGCAAACTCAATTGTAGGACACATGCACCATTACCAGGTTTTATATGCAGCACGAGCACTATTCATGTTTACACACACACCCTGGTAATTGCCATGCCACCACACTAGATAACTTTTAAATTGAAACCTTTTACTAATTGATACTTAAACTGGTACTATTGCCTTTAATTCCTTAAAAATGAAACCGTAGTATTGCTATTCATGTGCATGTACTTCATCATATTAATTGTTCATGCTTAATACATTAATCACACATCGCAACTTGATTATTGATATCATACGCATTCATTAGCATTGATATATGCACTTATGAGGATTTCTTGAGATTTTATGATATTGCTGGATTTCGGGGGAAAGCCGCAACATTTCTAAACTTATTATATTTTTAAAATATGTAAATTGCGGTTTTCTAGTGATGTAAGTGTCGTCCACCATGAGTTTGCTGTGGATTTGGAAATCCGTGTCGAGGAGTGGAGGAACCGGCACGGGTACATGGTGGGCCCGGTAAGGTACCCCGGGGCAAGAGGAATGTGGTGATGACGTTGAGCCTGGCAGGGGACGGATTACCTACCGGTGACTGTTTGGGACGGCGGATATCCAGAGGATACCGACCGTGGCCGCTAGATGATGAGATATTGATATTTGAGATGGGTCAGCCGGACGGCTGAGGCCAGAGATACATTTATGAGATTTGAGACAGCTTTTAGGTGTCGTTGCTGGACACCGGTTCTCGTCGATTCTTTGATATTATGCTGGCATTCTAAAAGAGTTTCAAAAACAAAAAGAGATAAAATATTTTATATATAAACCTATTGAGACCTCAGATATTCATGTTGCATACATATTCGTACACTGATGTTGTATACACACCTGCTAGTATATCCATATTGCATACATACTCGCCATTACGTCCTGCCTTACCTGTATATAGATGCTAGGATGCTTGTGTGCATGCATTCGATAGCCTGTGTAAATGTTATTTATTACTCACGAGTTGGCAACTCACCCCCGTTGTGCCACAGTCTTTTGCAGGTCCGCTCCGTCAGTTCAGTAGCGGCGGGCGCACTTGTCTTTTGCCTCTTTTGCCTGAGCTCGAGATTTGCTCCTAGGTGGGTTATGTTATCATTTTTGTACCACCTTGTATATTCTTGTATCTAGTATACTCCATCTACTGTTTCTACCAGATTTTTGTATATTGACCTAGAGATGAGACTGTGAGGTTTGTGGATTTTATGCTGTATTTGGGGTCGAGCTCACTTGAGCCGACATGTTACTTTTTCATGCTTCCTTATGCTTTATTATGCTTGTTGTCATTTACATTGCGTGGGATTTGTGACCGCCGTATGGCGAAGAGCTAGCTCCCGCTTGGGGATGCCCTATTTTGTGGATTCATGTATATATTTTGTTGTACCCATTTTTGGGGGCCAGTATTTACAAAGGAGACTCTGCCGAAATTTTCGGAAAAATTGATATTGTTTTTAAAAAGGGTTTTACATGACTTATTTTGATAACTCGCTTTCAATTGATTGGGTTTTCTTCACTCTTTTACTTCATTGGTTTTGTTTTCTGGGCTTTGGCTTACTTATTTTACGGACGCCTTTAGACGTTTCGTAAACTTAAGTGCCAGTCACGTTCCGTACCCTGTGGGTCGTGACAAAGTTGGTATCAGAGCGATAGGTTTTACCTTTGTGAGTGTAGGATGACCCTTGGTAGATGGAGTAAGTGACTTAAGCAGGGTAACGTAGCGTGCGTATGTCCGCGGCATACTTACTATACGGTACTCCGCCTAAGTGACTTTAGGATATACTTGCTTAAAAAATTCCTTCTTCAATTCCGTGTATCCTATGATCCTATTGCACTGTCCTTACTATCTGTTTTCCTGTGACAGCCACTATGCCGCCGAAGGCTACGAGGGCACAGAGGGCTGCCGCCAGAGACGAGATTCGAGCTGGCTCGTCCGAGACTAGGACTGAGCAGGGTGGTATGCCTACGCCGCAGGGACAGACCGATCCACCTTCCCCAGGCCGTATGGATAGGCTCGAGACCGGTATGGAGGAGTTGCGACAGATGATGGGAGGCATGCAGGAGCTGCGTCAGATGGTAGGATCCCTAGTTGCAGCCAGTCGTACACCGAGGCCGGATGACATACCTACTACATCACAGACGACCATGATACCTGCTCCTACTACTACCACCGTGACCATCCCGGTTTCACTACAGGATTTCATGAGGCTGAGACCTCCAGTATTCACCGGCACCGAGGCAGCGGAGGACCCACAGACGTTCCTTGACAGTTTAGCCAGGATCTGCCGTTCGCTGAGATGTTCGGATGATCGATGGGTAGAGCTTGCGAGTTTCCGACTAGAGGGTCTCGCGCAGACATGGTGGGAGTCAGTCTTGAGAGGTCGAGCTGCAGGTCTACCGTCTATGACCTGGGCCGAGTTTACAGCGGTCTTTCTAGCCCGTTTCCTTCCAGAGAGCGTTCGTGACGCCAGAGCTCGCAGCTTCGAGGCCTTAGTCAAGACACCTGGGATGACGGTGTCTGAGTATGACATCCAGTTTACACAGTTATCCCGATATGCTCAGTATTTGGTGGATACCGAGGAGAAGATGGTGAAGAGGTTCGTACAGGGACTTGATGCCCAGCTATATCTTGCCATTGGCGCCCAGCACTACGACACTTATTCAGCGGCTATGGATACGGCATTGCCGATGGAGACACGCATATCACAGACTTCGATCGTTTCTGGGCCGAAGAGGATTCGCACCGATGTACCGTCTCAGAGACAGCGCGCCAGATTCTTTCCGAGAGATAGGCCTGGCAGAGGATTTGGGCGGGGACAGTTATATGGTTCTTATTCCCAGGGGCAGCAGCCGTCGCCAGGATGTTTTGGGTGCGGGAGTTTGCACCATCTTGTCAGAGACTGCCCGGTGAGACGACAGGGAGCAGCGACAGTTCCGCACGTGACCCTACCACCATCACCACCCCCTCCTCAGAGAGCCCTACTTCCTACCCCAGGCGATGCTCCACGCCAGTTAGGCGCACCGAGAGGCCGAGGACGTGGCGGTCCTGTTCAGAGAGGACGAGGAGGCAGAGGCCGAGGTCGAGGTCAGCCCGCTATCGGTGGAGGACAGGCCCGAGTTTTTGCTTTGACACCGCAGGATGCGCAGGCATCCAATGCCGTCGTGACAGGTACCTTGCCAGTTTGTTCTTTCGACGCACGGGTATTATTCGACCCAGGTTCCACACATTCGTATGTCTCTACACACTTTGCACCGATGTTGGGCCGTGAGTCATCGTCGTTAGACCAGCCGCTTGTTGTTGTTACTCCGGTAGGCGAGTCGTTTGTCGCTCGGTTTGTATTTCGTTTGTGTTCCGTTCGTATCGGGGAGAGGGATTCATCAGTTGATTTGATACTCCTCGATATGTTGGACTTTGATGTGCTTCTGGGCATGGATTGGCTAGCCACTTGTTATGCTTCGGTGGACTGCCGTGAGAAGGCAGTCAGATTTAGCTTTCCGGGAGAGCCAGTCCTTGTTATTCAGGGAGACCGCAGTGTCACCCTTCCCAGCTTAATTTCTTCTCTTCGCGCTGGTCAGCTCTTGCGGAAGGGATGTCAGGGATTCTTAGCGTCTATTTGTGATACTCGAGCTGCAGATGTTCCGTTGGACCGGGTCCCGGTAGTTTGTGAGTTCCCTGATGTTTTCCCTGATGAGCTACCTGGGCTACCGCCTGAGCGCGATGTCGAGTTCTGCATTGATTTGATTCCCGGCTCGGGGCCTATTTCTATACCGCCTTATCGGATGGCCCCGGCAGAGCTTCGAGAGCTGAAGGATCAGTTGCAGGATTTGTTAGATAAGGGGCTTATTCGACCGAGTGTTTCTCCGTGGGGTGCTCCGGTCCTGTTTGTCAAGAAGAAGGATGGAAGTTTGCGCTTATGTATCGACTACCGCCAGCTGAACAAAGTTACCGTTCGGAACAGATATCCGTTTCCGCGCATTGATGATTTGTTCGACCAGCTTCAGGGTGCGGGGTATTTTTCGAGGATCGACTTGCGATCAGGATACCATCAGCTGCGAGTTCGACAGGAGGATATACCGAGGACAGCTTTCCGTACACGCTATGGCCACTACGAGTTTTTGGTGATGTCGTTCGGACTCACCAACGCCCCAGCAGCATTTATGGATTTGATGAACCGTACATTCAGGCCGTATCTTGACTTGTTCATCATCGTGTTTATCGACGATATCTTGGTGTACTCCCGGAGCAGAGAGGAGCACGAGCAGCACTTGCGGATTACGTTACAGACTCTGAGGGAGCATCAGCTGTTCGCGAAGTTCTCCAAGTGTGCTTTCTGGCTGGACAGCGTCGGATTCTTGGGTCACGTGGTTACGAGAGACGGCATTTGTGTGGACCCGAAGAAGATTGAGGCTGTTCAGCAGTGGCCCCGACCTACATCGGTTACTGAGATCCGTAGTTTTCTAGGCCTGGCGGGCTACTACAGGCGTTTTGTTCAGGACTTCTCCCGTATAGCTGCACCGTTGACCAGTTTGACCCGGAAGGGAGTTCCTTTCGTTTGGACAGAGGAGTGCGAGCGCAGTTTTCAGCAGCTACGGACTTGTTTGACTACGGCGCCGGTATTATCTTTGCCTTCGGGATCAGGCGGATTTGTTGTCTACTGTGATGCTTCGCGAGTGGGATTAGGATGCGTATTGATGCAACATGGCCGGGTGATCGCTTATGCTTCTCGGCAGTTGAAGAAGCATGAACAGAACTACCCCACTCATGATTTGGAGATGGCTGCAGTGGTCTTTGCACTGAAGATTTGGCGACATTACCTTTACGGCGAGTCTTGTCAGATATTCACCGATCACAAGAGCTTAAAGTACATATTTCAGCAGCGAGACCTGAACCTCAGACAGCGTCGTTGGATGGAGTTGGTGAAAGACTACGACTGCGAGATCTTATATCACCCCGGCAAGGCGAATGTGGTGGCAGATGCGTTGAGCAGGAGGCCCGGGGGTAGTCTATCCTTTTTGCGCGCAGTGCAGAGGCAGTCATCAGCAGATTGGCAGATGTTATGCGACAGCCGAGTTGAGTTCGAGTTCACTCAGACAGGGGGACAGCTTGCGCATGTTCGTGCACGCCCACAGTTGCTTGACCGTATATATGAGGCACAGCGCAGTGACGACCGTTGCTCAGAGATCATGGCACAGATGGGACAGGGCAGATTTTCCGAGTTCATGGTTGACGATCAGGGGATTTTACGATATGGATCTAGACTGTGCGTACCAGATGCTGATGGATTGCGGCGCGACATTCTTGAGGAGGCACACCGATCAGTGTATAGTGTCCAACCCGGTTCCACCAAGATGTACCATGATATGAGAGAGACCTACTGGTGGGACGGGATGAAGAGGAACATTGCGGAGTTCGTTTCGAGATGCCTGACTTGTCAGCAAGTCAAGGCCGAGCACCAGAGGCCCGCAGGAGAGCTACAGCCGTTACCCATTCCAGAGTGGAAATGGGAACAGATTTCGATGGACTTCGTTGTGGGTCTACCCAGGACCAGTCGAGGGTACGACTCCATCTGGGTGATCGTGGATAGATTGACGAAAGCGGCTCACTTCCTTCCCGTGAAGACGACTTTCAGCTTCGCTCAGTATGCTCAGCTCTATATTGACGAGATCGTGCGACTACATGGCGTACCGACTTGTATCGTGTCAGATCGAGGCACTCAGTTCACCAGCCGACTTTGGCAGAGACTTCAGGAGGCTTTGGGCACTCGTTTGAGCTTCAGCACAGCGTTTCATCCGCAGACAGACGGACAGTCAGAGCGGACCATTCAGACCCTCGAGGACATGCTCAGAGCGTGCGTTTTAGACTTTGGTGGTAGCTGGGATCGTCATTTACCTCTAGTGGAGTTCTCCTACAACAACAGCTTCCAGGATACTATTCAGATGGCACCTTTCGAGGCATTGTATGGGAGGAGATGCAGATCGCCCGTTTGTTGGACAGAGCTCAGCGAGAGCAGCATTTTGGGGCCGCAGCTTGTTGAGGAGACGACAGCGAAGATACAGTTGATCCGAGACCGGATGAGAGCGGCTCAGAGCAGGCAGAAATCGTATGCAGACAGGCGCCGTCGCAGTTTAGAGTTCGCAGTTGGCGACCATGTTTTTCTGAGGGTCTCTCCGATGAAGGGCGTGATGCGTTTTGGGCGAAAGGGGAAGCTTAGCCCTAGATTCGTAGGTCCCTTCGAGATCCTCGAGCGTGTCGGCGCTGTTGCATATCGTTTGGCTCTTCCACCCAGCTTTCCCGATGTTCACCCCGTCTTCCATGTTTCGATGCTCCGCAAGTACCTTCACGACCCTTCGCATGCGATTCAGCACCCGACAGTCCAGCTAGAGCGCGACCTTTCCTTTGCAGAGCAGCCGGTGGCCATCCTGGATCGGCAGGTGAAGAAGTTGAGGTCGAAGATTATACCAACCGTCAAGGTCCTTTGGCGTAGCCCGAGCGGCGAGGAGGTTACCTGGGAGACCGAGGGCGAGATGAGGAAGAAATATCCCCATCTCTTCGAAGGTACGCGTAGCTATATTTTTAAATTCGGGGACCGAATTTCTTTAAGGGGGGAAGATTGTAGCGTCTTGAAAAGTCGTTTTGGTGTTTTCCTGAAATTCGGTGAAAATTCGGTATTTTTCCGAAAACCGTCTTTCTCGATATTTTGCAGTTTAGGGCTAATTATACCTTAAATGGATAGGTAATTACTTGTTTTTAGTAGCTAATGAGTTAATTATGAAATTTTGGTCATTTAAAAATTTTTCCCTATTTTTCGTTTTTTTAATATTATTTTAAGCCGGTAGGAAAATACATTAAATAAGCGATAAATACAAATTTTTCCGGGCTAATTTTAATCTCTAAAATTATGATAATTATATTCTAGTGATAACATGAATTTTTAGTAATTTATTTTTGATTTTTTTCAAATTTTTATGAATTTAAACGAATTTATTGAATTTTGGGCTAAAACTTGCAATTTTTGAGTTGTAGGGGGCCTTTTTGCATAAAATTTCTTTTGTAAAACCCCTCTCTCATTCCCCTCAGCCCTAGGACAGCCCAACCATGACCAAGTCCAGAAAATTCTGATCTCTTTTCTTTAGTTGTTTCTTGAGTTGATTTAAGGGGTTTTTTTTGGGTTTATTTTAATTTAATTGAATAAAGTATGATACATTGACTTGGAGACTTGACCCATGACCTTCCCCACTTGCCCACACCCTCCCCCATCCCTCTTCTGGTCGAAAATTCCAGCAGCCCTCCCCCTTCACCTTCCTCTTTTCATTTCCTCCAAAATTTCATCAAAATTGCTACAAAAATCCATTTAAATCCACAAATTTGTTTACAAAACCAAAACAAATCCTTGTGCTACCTCTTCTCAAGCCTATTATAGTTGAAAACATGTGGAAAGGAGGCATTTTTGGAGCAAATTCTCTTGCTTGATCCATTGATCAAGAGGTATAATTCTCATCAAGTTGCTTTCTTTTGCTAAAAATTCCTTTAATTGTATGGTTAGTGTTAAAAGTTAGCTTATTTCTAATCTAGTTTAAAAGAAGCAGTTTGTCTAAACTAGGGTTTTGAACCATGGTGGTTAATTAAGTTGTTTATAGTTAAGTTAGTTGTTAATGAACTAACCTATATAGTTATCTTGTTGATATAGTTTCCAATTATGCTAATTTGGTTAAATTTAGAAGTGTGAAATTGCTTTTTAGGATTTTCAAGAAAAGGATTTTGTATGGAAATGGTATTTGAAACATGATTAGTGAGTTGATTAAGTTTTAGAAACCATTATTTAGTTGGTTAAACCTAATTTGTTATCTAGTATTTTGCTAACCTAAATCTAAGAGGTGAACTTGCTAATTGGGGTTGAAATTAGTGTTAATTAAGTTTTTCAAGTGTGGATTTTGATTTGCAATTGCTATTTATAAAAATCAAGAAAGGGTTTGGTTGTGGAATATAGGTTTTGGAGCATGGTTAATGTGTTGTAATTAGTGTGTGTGGACTGCTTGTAGTGTGCTTGGGTGAGTATGCTTTATGGTAGTCGTTTTGTCGCAAATCGGCGATTTTTGCACCGATTTTGGGACGCAATGCTTACTAGTTTTGTATATAATTTATGTGATGAATTAATTTTGACATCTTGATGATTGTAATGGCTTGTCCTACGACTTTTAGGATGCGTGAGTGCGGTTTTTGGGTAGTCGGGTTTTAGTTTTGCCGGGCGACCCAAATCGGCTTTTTTCGGCAGTTTTTGCGATTTTCGCGTGTGTCCGCGCACTTTGTGCACGTTGTACCTAGCTAGCGAACTTTAGTAGTTTCGTTAGGGTTTTGCGTCGTTCTTGATATGTAACCTTATATTTGATACTGATGTAAATTCCAGGTTCGGTCGCGGAAACGTCAGACGCGGCGCGAAAGGGAAAGGCGGTGATTGGACACAGCTAGCCAGGGATCCCGGTGAGTAGATTTAACATCTACGGGGGACGATCGTTTGGATGGCGCAAGTCGCCCGATAGATTTAGTAAACTGGAAAATAGTAAATTGGATAATCACTTGTGACATTAGAATAATAATACTGGCATCATAATTGCTGCAATTAGATCAATATGTTATACCCATATATGCAAACTCAATTGTAGGACACATGCACCATTACCAGGTTTTATATGCAGCACGAGCACTATTCATGTTTACACACACACCCTGGTAATTGCCATGCCACCACACTAGATAACTTTTAAATTGAAACCTTTTACTAATTGATACTTAAACTGGTACTATTGCCTTTAATTCCTTAAAAATGAAACCGTAGTATTGCTATTCATGTGCATGTACTTCATCATATTAATTGTTCATGCTTAATACATTAATCACACATCGCAACTTGATTATTGATATCATACGCATTCATTAGCATTGATATATGCACTTATGAGGATTTCTTGAGATTTTATGATATTGCTGGATTTCGGGGGAAAGCCGCAACATTTCTAAACTTATTATATTTTTAAAATATGTAAATTGCGGTTTTCTAGTGATGTAAGTGTCGTCCACCATGAGTTTGCTGTGGATTTGGAAATCCGTGTCGAGGAGTGGAGGAACCGGCACGGGTACATGGTGGGCCCGGTAAGGTACCCCGGGGCAAGAGGAATGTGGTGATGACGTTGAGCCTGGCAGGGGACGGATTACCTACCGGTGACTGTTTGGGACGGCGGATATCCAGAGGATACCGACCGTGGCCGCTAGATGATGAGATATTGATATTTGAGATGGGTCAGCCGGACGGCTGAGGCCAGAGATACATTTATGAGATTTGAGACAGTTTTTAGGTGTCGTTGCTGGACACCGGTTCTCGTCGATTCTTTGATATTATGCTGGCATTCTAAAAGAGTTTCAAAAACAAAAAGAGATAAAATATTTTATATATAAACCTATTGAGACCTCAGATATTCATGTTGCATACATATTCGTACACTGATGTTGTATACACACCTGCTAGTATATCCATATTGCATACATACTCGCCATTACGTCCTGCCTTACCTGTATATAGATGCTAGGATGCTTGTGTGCATGCATTCGATAGCCTGTGTAAATGTTATTTATTACTCACGAGTTGGCAACTCACCCCCGTTGTGCCACAGTCTTTTGCAGGTCCGCTCCGTCAGTTCAGTAGCGGCGGGCGCACTTGTCTTTTGCCTCTTTTGCCTGAGCTCGAGATTTGCTCCTAGGTGGGTTATGTTATCATTTTTGTACCACCTTGTATATTCTTGTATCTAGTGTACTCCATCTACTGTTTCTACCAGATTTTTGTATATTGACCTAGAGATGAGACTGTGAGGTTTGTGGATTTTATGCTGTATTTAGGGTCGAGCTCACTTGAGCCGACATGTTACTTTTTCATGCTTCCTTATGCTTTATTATGCTTGTTGTCATTTACATTGCGTGGGATTTGTGACCGCCGTATGGCGAAGAGCTAGCTCCCGCTTGGGGATGCCCTATTTTGTGGATTCATGTATATATTTTGTTGTACCCATTTTTGGGGGCCAGTATCTACAAAGGAGACTCTGCCGAAATTTTTGGAAAAATTGATATTGTTTTTAAAAAGGGTTTTACATGACTTATTTTGATAACTCGCTTTCAATTGATTGGGTTTTCTTCACTCTTTTGCTTCATTGGTTTTGTTTTCTGGGCTTTGGCTTACTTATTTTACGGACGCCTTTAGACGTTTCGTAAACTTAAGTGCCAGTCACGTTCCGTACCCTGCGGGTCGTGACAGTTATTAGCATCAACACCTGTAGCGATTAACATGCGGCATCTGTACTTACTGTATAGATACGTCCCATCAACGCACAATACCGGCCGACAGTGTGTGAAACCAGCCGCACTTAGAGCAAAGCACTAAAAAATTCTTTGAAACCTGACAGAGCCATCGACATCTGTCTTTGTGGTTTTTAACCGGTGTTGGGGTAAAAATTTACACCCCGGTTGACCAAGTCAAAATCAAAGTCAACCCCAAGCCAGGTGGGCCCAAGCCCAGGTCAAGCGGGCCCATGCCCAAGTCGAGCCCGCAGCCAGCCTCCCCATGCCAACAACAAAATCATGTAATAAATAATTTTTATGTAATTGTTTATGCATGAATGTAAACCAAACAGGCATAAAGCCAATATTTTGTAAGCCCATGGCTTATGTGCAAAAATGAAATGGCACATGAGCCATGGGATGGCTAAAATGCCATTTTTGTAAAGCCCAATGGACTATATGTAAATATGTAAGCCTATATAAGGCAACATGATGATGAATAAAGTAACACTTTTCATTCTCACAAAAAAACCTAGGGTTTGTATCTCTTTCCCTTTTCTGAAGGCCTCAAACCTTCTTCTTTCTTTTGAATTAAATCAAGAGTTTTACTCTTCCTTTTCAAAAACAAAATAGTTTTTCACCACGAAACCCACAAAGGGGAACTTGGATCTGTCATCAGATCTCAAAAAGGAGAGATTTTGAGATCTCACATCTCTTGATCTTCAAGATCCAGCTAACAGAGGAGGAAGAAGAAGAACCCCTTCCATTAACCCCAAAAACACACTCAGGAGTCCAACTCTTCTCTGATTTCTGTTTCGAGAAATCTTTTTTTAGGCTAAAAGCCTCTTTTTCTTGCCGGCGCTCAAGCACAGAGCGCCCGCGTGCCGACACGTGGCACTCTAGCGCCTGAGCGCACAGCACCTAGGCGCACAGCGCCCAAGGTGCTGCCCCACGCATCCTTTGGATATCTTTTCCCCTTTTATATATATACATGTATATCTATACATATGTATACATATGTACATACACACATACTCCACGACACTGTCCCTGTTAGGAAAAAATTTCTAACGGGGCGCTGCCCCGTACCCCGCAAGGGGGCTGCTAGCCCCCTTGACCCCCAGCCCGCTATCCGGGTAGCGAGACCCCCGTAAAAACTCTGCGTGGCTCCCGACATATCCAAACCCCCCTTTCAAAACACATCGCACGTACATTGCACATTGAGTTCGCATGATCAGTTTAACCCGTCAATCGGAGGTTCCCTCGCTCCAAAGGCGAGGGGTAATTAACGGCAGCTTAGTTCGCGGCTGCCGGAGATTCGAATCCCCACAATCATTAAACCCCCGCCTACCCTAGGCAAGGGGAATCTGTAGTACGCCTGACAAGCGCGCGCGTATTCCCATCTCAATAGGGTGACGAAAAACACCCTACAGATTCTGGCACGCCCGGTGGGACCAATCTCTCCTCCCATATTTCGGGTTAAGCGTTCATGCGAACTCAATCAATATACATACCTGTATTTATACTAAAAATAATGCTTTTTCATGAAGATTTTCAAGCAATCACCTTCCGACGATGTCTTCGATGACGAACTCAGCTCCCGTCTCCTACACGATGAGGATAGACTCCAGGACGGTCCTTCCGGCCAGTCTTGGGCGACAATGGGAGGAGCCGCTGCTACCATTCGGCTCTATTATGTTCATGCCTGTTGGCGCCATCCCGGCTCCTCAAGCCCCGGTGGCAGACAAACCAGTCTCGAAAGGCAGGAGACCAAATGTGGTGATCTCGAGGGCGCCCCAACCCAAACGCAAGTCGGTGTCTGAACGACTTTCCTTGGCCCCAACTGGGGGCAAGGCCATCAACACCGACAAAGCTACAACGCGTCTTGAGAAATCTCCAGCGGCGCCTCCGACAACTGCTTGATTGGGTGTCTTCTCAAGCCTCCCCATCACTCAGCCTATGGCGGCTTCCCGAAGAGCAGAAGCCTGCCAAGCGCTTAAGGCAGAGAAGCTGAGGCAGAAGCGGCTCAGATATAGAGCCAACAAAAGGGCTAGGGCTCTGGCCATGTTAAAATTTATGAATTTCCAAAGCCCGGACCGCTCCGCGAAACCAGCTGCCAGTGGTGAAAGAATGGCTGAATGTGTTATCCACACTGTCTACATGGCCGGACATGAAGAAACGAACCCTCCTCTTCTTCACAGCCATGGTGATGATATGGATGACGCTACCCAGCATCGGCTTGATCTAAATGATGAAGAGCCCGCTCAGGCCGATAAGCCAGAGGAGCCCGTGGTTCCTGCGGAATTAAGCTCAGGCAATAAAGATTACCCGGTTGTCATAGCCGGAACTACAGAACAAGCATTATTCCAATGGTTTCAAAGGCAATTTCAGGACAGGGATGAGAAGATGGCCGAGGTCTCTTCCAAAATCGACGAGCTGGCAAATGTCGTGGCAGATCTCGCTACCCAGGTCGCCCGATTGCAATTACAGCAGAATTAAGTTTTGGTTCATGAGCCAGGGATTGATACCCGGAGGCAGCCAACTGATAGCCCCTTCAACCTAAGAGCGGAGCACCTTTGCGAAAAACGGCCGCGATCAGCCTCCAGTCCCTCCGATACATACACCGAAGGTGAATCGCCTCTGAAAGAGAAACTGGATAAGGTTTATTCCTTCAAAAGAGAAAAAGTCCACAAGATATTCAAGGACGCCCTAAGAAGCGGTCTACAACTGCCAGAACCAAAGAGACCGCTGGAAGCGAATATGACCAACGACCCAAAATATTGCCCCTATCACAGGGTGATAGGTCATGCCATTGAGGACTGCTTCGTCTTCAAAGATTGGGTCGAAAGGCAATACAAGACGAGAGAGATTGAACTGTCTAAAGGCGTGTTGGTAAACAGTCAAGCTACGACCGCCGATTTCATACAAATGGAGACCGAAACCTTTCGAAAACCCAATCCTCCCCGACATGTGCCACTATCTGAAAAGGGCGAACCAAAGACTGATCGGCCTCAAGAACCAGCATCAGTAAGGGCACCTACTCTAATGGAGAGAAAGAAGAAGGTGTACTCCTTCAGGAGGGATGAGGTCCGCAATATATTCGAGGAAGCCTTGAACAACGGTCTGCAATTGCCTATTCCGAAAAGGCCACATGAAATGAATATGACCGGCAATCCCGTATACTGCCCATACCATAGAGTGGTGAGTCATACCATTGAAGACTGTTGTGTTTTCAAAGATTGGGCAGAGGACCAATACAAGCTTGGAAAAACCTCACAATCCTCGGATGTATCGGCAAGCCACAGAGCTAGGTCATCAACACAGCTCCGCCAAGATCAAAGTTCAAGGAGCTGGGATAAGCAAAGAGGACCACCACGTCGTTAAACTGGGAATGACAGACCACCAAGTCTTTAAACTGGAAACAATCGACCACCACGTCATTAAACTGGGAACAATCGACCTCTAAGTCATTAAACTGGGAATGTAAAAAAAATGTAAATAAAAAAAAAAGTGTAAATAAAAGAAAAAAAATAAAAGCCGAAATGATGGGGCAACCGTGAATAAAAGCCGAAATGATAGGGCAATCGCGACCTTCGCGATAAGAAAAGCTGAAATGATAGAGCAATCGTGGTAAAAAAAACAACGGCGAATGATGAGTCGCTCCTGGTACCATATTCCAGTGTAACGATGCAGACGCCAACCAAAATCCAATTTTTCAAAATTCTCCCGGCCCTACGGTTGGTCCCCAAGTTGACTACCGTATACAATCTACGGGCTCAAATAATTCTCATCATACCCATGCCCCACCGTAATCACCAGTTACGCGGCCGATCTCCGCTTTGGGAATGATGCTCCATTGAGAAGACCCACTCATGTGTCCTCACGATACATGAGGAGAACAAACCTTTGTGGGATCCTTATGACTCACAAAGGAAAAACACACTTAGGAGTCCTCATGACTCCTAAGGAGAAAATACACCTGCTGGATCCTCTCGACTCGTAGGGAGAAAATGTTTTTATGGGACCTTTACGGCCCATAAAATTGAAAAGTCTTAGGTGATAGGGACCTAAAACCTGTTTCCTAAGCCATCGTTCCCTAATAAGCAAATGCAAATGATGATTCGCTCCTGGTACCATATTCCAGTGTAGCGATGCTGATGCCAAACAAAAAAAAACCAATTCCCAAATCCTCCCGGGGCAAATGATGAGTTGCTCCTTGCATTATTCCAGTGCAGCAATGCAGATGCCAAACAAACCAATTCCCAAATCCTCCCGGGGAAAATGATGAGTTGCTCCTGGCATTATTCCAGTGCAGCAATGTAGTTGCCAAACAAACCAATTCCCAAATCCTCCCGGGGCAAATGATGAGTTGCTCCTGGCATTATTCCAGCGCAGCAATGCATATGCCAAACAAAAAGAAAACCAATTCCCAAATCCTCTCAAAGACAGATGATGATTCGCTCCTGGTACCATATTCCAGTATAGCGATGCTGATGTCAACTCAAATCAAACAAATCAAACCAACCAATTCCAACAACGACACTCCGTGCCGGGAAAACGTCAAGCAGACACTCTGTGCCGGGAAAATGTCAAGCAGACACTCTGTGCCGGGGAAAAGTCAACCCGACACTCCGCGCCGGGGAAAAGTCGATCAGCGACACTCCGCGCCGGGGAAAAGTCAACCAACGACACTCCGTGCGGGGGAAAAGTCAACCCGACACTCCGCGCCGGGGAAAAGTCGACCGGCGACACTCCGCGCCGGGGAAAAGTCGACCGGCGACACTCCGTGCCAGGGAAAGTCGACCGGCGACACTCCGCGCCGGGGAAAAGTCGATCGGCGACACTCCGCGCCGGGGAAAAGTCGATCAGCGAGACTCCGTGCCGGGGAAAAGTCAACCCGACACTCTGCGCCGGGGAAAAGTCGATCAGCGACACTCCGTGCCGGGGAAAATTCAACCCCCGACACTCCGCGCCGGGGAAAATTCGATCAGCGACACTCCGTGCCGGGGAAAATTCAACCCCCGACACTCCGCGCCGGGGAAAAGTCGATCAGCGACACTCCGTGCCGGGGAAAAGTCAACCACCGACACTCCGCGCCGGGGAAAAGTCGATCAGCGATACTCCGTGCCGGGGAAAAGTCAACCCGACACTCCGCGCCGGGGAAAAGTCGATCAGCGACACTCCGTGCCGGGGAAAAGTCAACCCGACACTCCGCGCCGGGGAAAAGTCGATCAGCGACACTCCGTGCCGGGGAAAAGTCAACCCGACACTCCGCGCCGGGGAAAAGTCAATTAGCGACACTCCGTGCCGGGGTCGATCAGCGACACTCCGTGCCGGGGAAAAGTCAACCAGCGACACTCCGCGCCGGGGAAAAGTCGATCAGCGACACTCCGCACCGGGGATACGTCCTACAGCAGGCACTCCGTCTCGGGGAAACGTCCTACCACAGGCACTCCGTCTCGGGGAAACGTCCAATAGCAGGCACTCCTTCTCGGGGATACGTCCTACAACAGGCACTCCGTCTCGGGGAAACGTCCAACAACAGGCACTCCGTCTGGGGGAAACGTCCGACAACAGACACTCCGTGCCGGGGACACGTCTACCAAATTACTCTGGGCCAGAGAAACGTCTACCATAGACACTCCATCTCGGAGACGGATCAAGCGCCGACCGTCCATGTCGTAAAAAGGGTAGGGCATCCTAAAAAGTGGGAACCAAAGCAAGTCGCCTCCACGCAAAAGAAGATCCATCAATTTCATGCACACGACCCACATATGCTGTGTGCATTTATTGATGGGGGAAATTTGTTGGGGTAAAAATTTACACCCCGGTTGACCAAGTCAAAATCAAAGTCAACCCCAAGCCAGGTGGGCCCAAGCCCAGGTCAAGCGGGCCCATGCCCAAGTCGAGCCCGCAGCCAGCCTCCCCATGCCAACAACAAAATCATGTAATAAATAATTTTTATGTAATTGTTTATGCATGAATGTAAACCAAACGGGCATAAAGCCAATATTTTGTAAGCCCATGGCTTATGTGCAAAAATGAAATGGCACATGAGCCATGGGATGGCTAAAATGCCATTTTTGTAAAGCCCAAGGGGCTATATGTAAATATGTAAGCCTATATAAAGCAACATGATGATGAATAAAGTAACACTTTTCATTCTCACAAAAAAACCTAGGGTTTGTATCTCTTTCCCTTTTCTGAAGGTCTCAAACCTTCTTCTTTCTTTTGAATTAAATCAAGAGTTTTACTCTTCCTTTTCAAAAACAAAATAGTTTTTCACCACGAAACCCACAAAGGGGAACTTGGATCTGTCATCAGATCTCAAAAAGGAGAGATTTTGAGATCTCATATCTCTTGATCTTCAAGATCCAGCTAACAGAGGAGGAAGAAGAAGAACCCCTTCCATTAACCCCAAAAACACACTCAGGAGTCCAACTCTTCTCTGATTTCTGTTTCGAGAAATCTTTTTTTAGGCTAAAAGCCTTTTTTTCTCGCCGGCGCTCAAGCGCAGAGCGCCCGCGTGCCGACACGTGGCGCGCTTGCGCTCAAGCGCTCAGCACTCGAGCGCAAAGCGCCCACGTGCCGACACGTGGCGCGCTTGCGCTCGCCCTGGTGCCGACACGTGGCGCGCTTGCGCTCGCCCCGGTGCCGATACGTGGCGCGCTTGCGCTCGAGCGCAAGTCACCCCCGTGCCGACACATGGCGCGCTTGCGCTCCAACCAAGCGCTCCAGCCAAGCGCTCCAGCGCAAGTCGCCCCGATGCCGACACGTGGCGCGCTTGCGCTCCAGCGCAAGTCGCCCCCGTGTCGACACGTAGCGCGCTTGCGCTCAAGCGCAAATCGCCCCCGTGCTGACACGTGGCGTACTTGCGCTCAAGCGCAGAGCGCCCGCGTGCCGACACGTGGCACTCTAGCGCCTGAGTGCACAACACCTAGGCACACAGCGCCCAAGGTGCTGCCCCACGCATCCTTTGGATGTCTTTTCCCCTTTTATATATATACATGTATATCTATACATATGTATACATATGTACATACACACATACTCCACGACACTGTCCCTGTTAGAAAAAAATTTCTAACGGGGGGCTGCTAGCCCTCTTGACCCCCAGCCCGCTATCCGGGTAGCGGGACCCCCATAAAAACTCTGCGTGGCTCCCGACATATCCAAACCCCCCTTTCAAAACACATCGCACGTACACCGCACATTGAGTTCGCATGATCAGTTTAACCCGTCAATCGGAGGTTCCCTCGCTCCAAAGGCGAGGGGTAATTAACGGCAGCTTAGTTCGCGGCTGCCGGAGATTCGGATCCCCACAATCATTAAACCCCCGCCTACCCTAGGCAGGGGGAATCTATAGTACGCCTGACAAGCGCGCGCGTATTCCCATCTCAATAAGGTGACGAAAAACACCCTACAACCGGTATACGGTCCCCGGATTTGATACTTTCACGGCTTCCATAAAAGGGACTAGTGAGTTGTACGAGCTTTCCCAGTCCCCAAATATCTTGCGTAAAGCCTTTCTACGAGCATCTCATGCCTTCACATACGAAATCTGAATTTTGTGCTCTCCGCTAACGTAGAGCCGTATCTCTCGCAGAGTCATCGCCGTATCTGTACGGATTAGTGGCATAATTAGTGAGCAAATGTAAGATGAAGTACAATTCCTATGATCTTGTAACATAATAGAATTGATGCATGTATGTTCTTGGTTGTATTTCTTGACCTTCCAAGCATTGGCTCCTTTGGAACAACATGCATGCAATCTCCACTTACATTCAGGAGTTTTCGTACATATCACGGTATAGTATGTCTTATTTGACTCTTCGGTTTTAAATGTAACGTTTTGCTGAATAGACCACGACTTCAGCTTACAAATAAGATCTCCTTTTGTCACGACCCGAAATTGGCACGTGACGGCCCTAATACTACGCAACGCCTAAAAACGTAACGCAGTAAAAGAAAGCCAAACCCAGAAATCTAAACCATGAAAATACAGAAAAGATAATAAAATTTTTTGAAACATTTGAAATCACAACCCAAATTCTTTTAAAAGTCCAACTTCTTTCTTTAAAATTTTAGCAACACCCCTTTTTGTAAAAACTGACCCAAAGGCGGAAAACAATCCACATCACAAATATACGACGCCGTAGCGAAGAAATAAAGACAATAGAGATAAAGCTGTATATAAGACAACAAATCCACAAATAATATACAATAACGTCCTCACCAAGTCTCTAAGTCAACAACATAATAGTAGATGGAGAGTACAAGATACAACGAATGTACAATACAAAATACAGATAACCACCAAAACCCACCTAAGAAAAATAGCACAATGTGAGCCGATGCGGTATCTGTAGCAAAAGATGATAGGTGAATAGCTGAATAGCCTGCCTCGACTACTCTGGGGAACACCCTGCAATACCTGTGGCACAACGGGGGTGAGTTGCCAACTCGTGAATAGTAGATAACATATGCAGGTAATCGCAGGAATGTACGTACAGCATGAATCTAAGATATACAATTTACAGTAATAACAGGTCATGTGAATGCAGAATAATGGAAAGTACACTAGCAGGTACAATCAATATGTGGAGCAATAATAACATAACAATAGTAGGCAATAATCATGCAATAGGGATATGAGAATGTAGGTATGCAACTAACATGAAGGGTACACTAACAGGTACTCCTAATACATGGAACAGTGCATAAGTGAAAAGGTATGAGGTATGGAGTGAAATATGTCATCCCACGGAATCCTATCATCGTGGTAGGATCACAATCCATCAAGACACTCAAATCTCAATTCCTCAAATCAGCCCCCACGTTGGTCTCTCACATCATATGAGTCTCACATCTCCTCAATGTACAATATTGAGTAATCTCCTATATCCCGAATGTACAAATCAGTAATCCCATATGTATGTCCAATATCCAATTTCAATGAATCACCTGATATCCCAAGTCAAAATCTCAAGTAAGATTCTAGCATCCTAAATATATATATTTGCAGAAATAAATATGATGGGGTCAATACACATATATTAGCGTCTCATTCCACTAATATTGGTGTAAGGGTATATATAATAACGGCTAAATCCCCTGTTGTATATACAAAAGCGTTTAAAGGAAATATCATGAAAACAATGTGTCAAGCATCGACACAGAAATCCTGATAGGTATATATCATACGCTATCCCGAAAGCACGAGTGTCTAACTCTGACCCTCGCCTTTCGACGTATGCATACGTGCATGACTCCCAACGGTATCTCCATGATCCACGCTGAGTCATTGGTACTATCACCGGTAGGTACTAGCCCGCCTCCAGGCTCAATCGGCAAAGTCCATCTATCTTCTTGCCGAGGGGAACCATACCGGGCCCCACCATGTACCCTCATACGGCAACCACACCTCGTATGGAGTATATAATCAGAACCGATAAATCTCATGGTGGCTGCGCAAATATCATATCAAGAAAACCGGGTTTTTCAATGTATGCATAATTTCATGAACTCCCGCGGTTTCCAAATCTAGAAAACATCATGTAAAATCCAAATAAACAATGCGCAAATCCAGGAATAAATATATGCGATATATCTGAAATGCGAGCATATAAATGAGAATATGTAGCTGAAACCAGATGTATGCGAAATCAATAAGGTACAGCTAAGTATAGGTGTCTACCTATAAGTAAATGATATGGTATACCCCACTGGGTATAAGTAAAATATGAGCAAGGTATACCTGTAGATGTATCGAAAAGGGTATATACACTATAGGTATGATACACTTATACTTAGGACACCTATATTATACACTATAGGTAGGACACTACCTATCACTAATGGTATGATACACTATAGGTATACGGACAAGCTAGATGTCATGTGTGATAAGTAATATAGTATCTATAAGGGGTTTGTGTGTGACATGGCAATTATTGACGGTGTGTGTAGTGTACAATCCGTGCTCGTGCAACATGAACCGTCAATAATATGTGCAGTGTCCTACGGCTGCTAGTCACAGTATCATTATACCTAACAAATAGGGTAAGGCGCAATTCTAACAATGACGTAGAATGCGCAACAAGTATTAGAATCCTAGCCCAGACGCATAACGCCATGCGGACGATTCCCCTGTAGATGTTAAATCTACTCACCTACGCTCCACGCTAGGTGAATCCTACCACCTGTCTTCCTCTGTAGCCGTGTCCGTAGTCCCCGCCTGTAAACCTGAAAATGAGACAAGGAAATCATATATAAGCCAAATATTCCGCAAAACACGATATCGAACCCAAACGAGAAACTCGCGTCGCGAACTAAACGCGCGTGTGCACGATACGCTAAATCGTGTGTATACGCGTCTAACACTACCGCGACACGCCGCGACACGCTGGATCGCAGAACCCACTCACGTATCGGGCGTATCGCGCAAACACAACAAACTAAAAATACGATATATTGTCCTAGATTTTCCTACAGGTCAAATCTTACAAAACTATACATGCCAAAACATTATAGAGCACAGCAGAGAACCCTAGCCAAGACCCCAACACCCCAGCCCCCTACTTGGCCGCAAATTGCGGCCAAACCTATTAAATCTGCGGCCTCAGTTGAGAATGGGGGTCTCGTGTTCTGGTGGTGTGTTCTAGACCTAGTGTGCATGCCCTAGTTTTCCTAATTTTGTCCTGAAGGTCCCGGGTCAAAAGCATATTACAGAATGCTAATATATCGCCTAAAACACCGATTTTGCACAAAACACAAACCCTATGGTATTTTAGTGAAATCCAGGGTTAAACTCAGTTAAGGTGACCCTAATAACACTAAAATAGGCTAGGTTAACTAACACAACCATCATTTGGACAACATCTCACACAAATCACCACAAAACTAACTTTAAACGTAAACCGATGCTAATTAACACACAAGATAAAAAAACTAGGAAATGAGTTCAGAAAATATACCCTAAAGGGTCCTAGTAAGCAGGAGAAGAAGTGTATGGAGGAGGTGAGCTGCTGTAGTTGCTGGGGCTGCTGCTGCTACAGCTGCTGCTGTTGCTGTCTGCTGCATTTCTGTTGTTGCTGCTGCTGCTGCATTTCTGTTGTTGCTGAAGCCTCTGCTGCTGCTGATGCTTTCCTTGTGTGTGTGTGTGTGAGAGAGAGTATGAGAGAATGAGTGATAAGAAAATGAGAGGAGAATGAGAGCAAACTACAAGGACCCCCCCTTTTCTCACTCTCTTTCATCATTAAATGGGCATGGCTCATGCCATGTAGCACCATGCCCATATCTCTCTCTCTCCAAAGTCAACAATTCAACCCTAATTAAAAATCCTTTTTCAAATTCATTTTCTTTTTTTTTGAAAAGAACCATATACAAATAAAAACCCAAAAGCACCTAATACAATATTAAACTAGATTTGGGAATGGTTGGTTCACCATGTTACTAATCATGGTTAAACCCCCAATTACAACCCTAGTTAACATGCACTAGTGTGTGCAAGCCTAGGAAAAAATTTAATAAAATATTCATTAAATAGGATAAAATAATTAAAAACCAATTTGGTAAATTTTTTATTAAAAACCATACATTAAAATATAATTAGCCACTAAACACATTCTAAGGCGTTACACCTTTTTTCTGAAATAAATCCCCAACAGTGACGCAATCTTCGCTTGCCACTGTCGCTTCCAAATAGGGTGCCGTATTTAATTCTGCCACAGCTAAGTCTACCCAACTATCATCTTCCAGTGGATCGAGTCCGGGATCTTTTAGTTCGACGAAATCATTGTTCGCTACCATATTATCAAACAATGCTACCTCATTCAATCCAGCGGCATATTCCACGCTATCCTCCCCTTGATGACCTTCACCAGTTTCATCATCATCACTGCCACACATATCAATGTCACCCATAGCAAAATAAGACTCGGGTGCAATATATGATGGTTGTGGTCAGTGTAATGTGGATGGTTCGGGGTGAGAAGACCGGAAAGATGTGGACGGACATACTTGGAATGCGCTACTTGGATCGTGTTGGAATGATGCGGAGGTATGGAAAAATCTGCGTTTAGTATATAAATTGTTATTATACTATTATTCTTTAATATTTTCGTAAATAAATCACCACTTGTTTCAGATTTATTTACCTTTGGAAGGTTGTGTATGGTAATCCTTGTTGTTCTTCTGGGGTGCATGTAACTGCAACAGTCAATTGGGAGAACCTGTATTCAATATATAAAACATATTAGTATTTTGGTATTACTAAAATGTTTGAATGTGGATTTATAAAATGTTTACCCTTGAGTTTGAAGGTTTGAATAATGTTGTGTATAGTCATATCCACCGAGACTGACGGTATCATCGTTAACCATGTGACCGTACCCCCAGGAACTACCTCCAGCATTACCATCAAAATTACCCGTTAGAGGGACATCTGATACTTCCAATTGTTCCTTCTGAACCAAAAGTTCAAAAGAATGCTGGGTGTTTGACAGACCGAAGTCTATCATCGAAGATATTGATGCATCGTCTATAATTTCAACTAATGCATTTCCACTAAACATAGGCCATATACAATTTAACTTAAGCCTAATTTCACGGGGATCGTATTTCGTGATTTTGAACACTTTATTCTCGATTTCATTATAAGTCGTTGATGGTTCTAATCACATGATTCTTGCGGATCCGCCCATATACTCGGGACCTTGTGCACTTGTGATAATCCGGCCATCGTATTTACATACAACAAATAAACTTGAACTTGTTATAATCTGCATCAAACAATATCAAGCCAACAATAAAAAAAAGTGCTAACAACTTCATACAATCACAGTCAAAACATGCACAATCATACCTAGAGCTATGGTCTTCAAAGTCCACTAGACTGCTCCTAACTGTTCCAAGTGACAAGTTGTGAGATAACCCTCAAATCGTCTCTTCACTGCCAATTGTGGCCAGGTAAGCACAAATGAGGAAAGGAGAGTTCCGCTCACGAATCACCGTGAGACGGGCCTTTTAAAATTACCTTTCTCACTTATCTAGCCTAGGCACCACAAAGTCAAGTTTAGATAAACGATCGAATGCCCACAACCTTCCTCTGTCATATTGAGCACGACAGTCCTTAGTTGGCTGAGTCTAGATATTTTTTTTAATAAGCTCAAGGGTAATGCGTATGCTTTTAGTGATTTTTGGGGTCTTAGGAAGGGTGATGAAATCCCCACCCAATCTGAATTGGTGTTATAGCCTCTTAAAGTCCGTATTATTTATGCAAAACAGTAACAAACATAAATCGAAAACACTTGCAAACAACTTATTTGGCGGCGGCGCAAAGAATCCTGCACAAAACAGTTTTATTGGAGAGAGGAAGAGAGTTTGTGTAAAGAATGCTGCAGGAAGAATAGTTCAGAGGAGGGGAGAAGATGAGGGAAATACTCACAGAGAATTTGGAACTTCAAATTTCTTCTCTGTGCTTGTTTTGGTCTCCTCTTCCTATTTAGAGCCCCTGAACCTTGGTTTGGTCACTGAATTTGCTCCAGAAATTTACAGCAAGCCGTGGTTCCGTCTTGATCCTATCCAGCAGCTCCTCACGACTATGGCACTGAACTTGACTTTCTTCCTAAACTCCACACTTGCACAAAATAAGGGTAAATGGAGAGTTGCTGTATAGTAGAGAGTTATTTATAGGAACACGTCGGCATTTAATTACTATAATACATAATATGAGGGCGGGTTCCTGGAACACGCCCTCATTTAATTATTGAAGAGGGCGGGTTCTAAGAACCCGCCCTCTTCGTTCTAATAAAAATATAAAACATTAAAAAACTGATTTGACTTGACACTATAATACAACTGATTTGACTTGACACTATAATACCCGGGAATCCAACAAATATGAGGGCGGGTTTTTGGAACACGCCCTCATTTAATTATTGAAGAACCCGCCCTCTTCGTTCTAATAAAAATATAAAATATTAAAAAACTGATTTGACTTGACACTATAATACAACTGATTTGACTTGATACTATAGTGACCGGGAATCCAACAAATATGAGGGCGGGTTTCTGGAATACGCCCTCATTTAATTATTGAAGAGGGCGGGTTCTAAGAACCATAGAACCCGCCCTCTTCGTTCTGATAAAAATATAAAACATTAAAAAAATGATTTGACTTGACACTATAATACAACAGATTTGACTTGACACTATAATGCCCGGGAATCCAACAAATATGACGGCGGGTTCCTGAAACACGCTCTCATTTAATTATTGAAGAGGGAGGGTTCTTAGAACCCGCCCTCTTCGTTCTGATAAAATATAAAACAATAAAAAACTGATTTGACTTGACAATCCCGGGAATTCATACAATACTAAACAATAAAAAACTGATGTGACAACACTAAGCATTGAAGAGGGTGGGTTCCTGGAACCCGCCCTCCTTTCCCTATAAAACCCCGCCCTCTTCAGTATGGTTTTCGTTAAATTAACTATGTCCAAAGTCCCTTCTCATATCTAAAATATCAAAATTGTCTCAATGGAGAATCAACCATTCGACAAATCTCTACTCGTTGATCAAAACGAACACAGATCTTTTAATATATTACACGGAGAGAAAAGATTCAAAACTTATTAATTTTTTTTAATTACCCCTTTCTTTTAATTCTAATAGTTGAAAATAACATGATTTAATTTTGCAGGATGGAAATAATCTCACCGTCGTCACCTATAGTTCTGACAAGTGGATAGTTACCGACCAGCGAATAATCGAGCGGATTCGAAGGGCCGGATTTTATGAAACTTCATTGCTTCGTCATATCCAAATCGACCATGCCCTCGTTACCTCTCTAGTTGAGCGCTGGAGAACAGAGACCCACACTTTTCATATAAGATGGGGTGAGGCCACTATCACACTCCAGAATATTGGCCTCTTACTCGGTTTACGGGTCAAAGGGCTTGGATTGGTCGGAGGAAAAATTGTTGGTCTAGATACCGACCACCCATACTGGGATACATATGCCGAGTCTGCTCTCGGACAGGTAAAAAATTAATGTCAATAAACTCTCGATATCTTTGTTTTTAGCTAAGTAAATTATTTATATTTAATATTCAGATTCAGATTCTCTCTTATTGGTTCCCCTCTTTAGTGTACCTATTGCATGGGAATTTTGTACATCATTTCTAGTTTTAATATTTCACAAAAAATGATAATATCAGGCACCAGGAGGCTATAGTAAGGGGTATAAGATCAGTTTAAACTGGCTGAAAGATACATTTACTAATATCCCTGATGAAACCACCAATGAAGTCTTGGATAGACATGCACGTGCCTACATTCTGTACATGACCGGTTCTTGGTTAATACCGGACCAATCGGCAACGCATGTCCATCTATTATACCTTGGCTTCCTTCCGGACTTTGATGTGTGTGGCCAATATGCTTAGGGAGCAGGGGTCCTGGCCTTTCTTTACAAGGAACTCGATAAGGCATGTGCTCCAACGAAGAATAAAATTTGTGGCTGCATTACATTATTTCAGGAAAATTCCTTGTTTTTCACAGCTAGAAATTTGCAAAATTGTAATATTGGTTATTTCTCTCATCATCTGACACTTTGTTTATAGATTTGGTCATGGGAGCATATGTGTATGGGAAGACCGGATCGAGTTAAAATAACTGCCTTGGATACCCTTGGAAAGCCGCTCGGCTCTTGGTGGAATGGCAAGAAAACGTATACGGCTCCTCGTCGAGTACTTAGGTACTATAGTGATGAGTTGGATCGCATGGAGGCAACTCAGGTAACCATAATTAAGTTTGTTTTAAAATTTTGAAAAACCATCATCATAATTTTTGTACTATGTTATTTGCGTAGTTCACATGGACGCCTTATACAGCAGATCGTCTGCAAAGATTACCCGGCATCTGTATCGAAGGAGAGCCGGTTTGGCGGGATCGATGCCCACTCCTCTGCATTAATATCGTTTTCATGCACCTACCGGACCGGGTGTTGCGACAGTTTAATAGATCGCAACATATTCCTGTCCCGCCGCCTCCGCCTATGACAATAGAGGGAGACATGTGAGGAGGAAAGGCGGAGCGTGATTGGAGGGAGCACCATCATCAATATTTGCTGAGATGGGAGGATAGGCAGCATAATATTGCCTTACAGCAAATAGGTTACCAAACAGCCACCGACGCTACCGAAGCATATCTACAGTGGTATAAGCGTGTCACTATAAGATATCTTTCTGCTCCCCCTAACGACTTCCCAAACATCGCGTGGTACGAGCCTAGAGGCCACGTGGAACGAGATTTGGTAAGTTGAATTCTTTAGATTATATTACTTTTTAACATCCGGCGGTATGAGTCAATACGTATTTCTTATTTCTAATGTAACGACAGGCTCGTGGGTTGCATCATATACAATCAATGGTGCAGGATCCATACCCGACTGATGCTGGTCCGAAAACTCAGGCTCTATTTTCAAATATAGACCAATATATTGGTAGTATATTCGGTTCATATAATATGCTTCCACATTTATCGCTGGCACCAGAGCAGCAGTATGAGCCGGCACCGGAGCAGCAGTATGAACCGGCACCAGAGCCGCAGCATGAGCCGGCACCAGAGCCGCAGCATCACGGAGATCCATCGCAGCAGGATCAGTGGTTTGGATCACCATACCGTCAGCAGCAATCCTGGCATACCGGACAAGCGCAACAACCGGAGGAACAACAGTTTTGGGGGACCAGTTTTGCGCAACAACACCAGTCTTGGGGGTCAGGTTTGCAGAACAGCCGTCTTGGGGGTCAGGTTTTACGCAACAACAACAACCTTGGGGTCAGGATTTGCGCAGCCATGGGGCCCAGGTTTTGTGCAAGAGCATCCGCATGAAACCGGGACAGGTTCTTCGCTACAACTGCCCAGTTGGGAGACGGATTTATCGTCCTACGTACAGTTGTTGGGAGGCAGCATATATCCGACACATGTCCCACATTCAGGATTTGCGGAACAACAGCCTGTCCAAGACGCTGCTGAAGACGAAGCTGAAGCCGAAGCCGAAGCCGAAGTAGAAGAGCAGACGCCGCCGCCGCCGCCATCTACCCAAGAAACGGGTGGGTCATCCAGTCATCACAAGAGGCATAGGCTTATGTCAAGCCTCCTCGGATTTCATAAGAGAAAGGGAAAATGATAGTTATTTACATTTTACAAACAGATAGGATTTTTTGTATTGTAAATTTGACGGATTCATTTTGATATTATAAATTTGACCGTCGAGATAGAATTTACATTTTACAAACAGATAGGATTTTTTTGTATTGTAAATTTGACGGATTCATTTTGTACACCACATTCATATAATACAATTTTATAATTTTTTTGAATTTTCCTTTATTTATTTTTAAAAAAAAAATTAAATAGGGCGGTTTCCCAGAACCCGCCCACTCCTTCATATAGGAGAGGGAGGGTTCACAGAACCCGCCCTCTATACAATAATGGAGAGGGCGGGTTCCTAGAACCCGCTCTTTCCTATAAAATATAGGGGGCGGGTTCTAGGAACCCGTCCTCTATACTGGGGAGGGGATGGGGTCCAGAAAACCGCCCTATTCTCCTAATTTTAAAAAAAAAACTACCCTAATTTAATAATTTTAAATAAAAAATACCCTATTTCAAAAAAAAAAAACCTTGAAAAAAAGGAAAAGGAAAATCCCCCCTCTCTCTGCACTTTTACACACATACACTTTCATCTCTCATATAGCCATGGTCGGCTATGATCTCCTCTTTCTTCTTCCTCTTGCTTTCTCTTGAGTGAAGAAAATGAGAGAAAAAGTTCGTGGAAAAATTCCTACATCACCCACAATCCATTCCAAGCGAGTTTGGAGTGTCGGTCAGAGCTTGGATCGGATTCCCTCGGGTGGATCATTTTCGGCAAGAACGGTAGACTCACAAGCGCATTTCCGATGGTTACAACCTTGGAGGGGTCTTTCACGATCAAGTGGATGTTCCCCTCCGAACGGCGGCCGACGACGCAAGGGCGTCTTGCCTGAGATTCGGGGCAGATGCTATATGGTTTATCCGTCTACCTCTCCGAAGATGCCAAGTTGATTTATGGCATCGTATATCGGAGGTTTAGACGGATGTGGCCGATGTAGCAGACTTCGTCAGATTCCCCCTCGTTTGAGGGGTTTTTGATTGTGGGGACGCTCTTCCATGCAGGCGCAAGCCCCTGCAGTTAATTACGCTACCGCATCGCGGTAACAACTTTCTCCTTCTCCAGAATTTCACTTCGTGTCGTGTGTGTTTGTTTTGTTTGTGGTTGCCCGTGGATTGTATACGGAGACTAAGCGATGTCGTCGCCCGTAGGACATGGATTAGTCCAAATCCGTATTTACTTAGATTTAGGTTTGGTGTTTTGGTTTAAGGATACGTTAGCCGTATTTAGGCTAAGATCGACTTAAACTTTTGTTAAGGATATATTAGTCTGATTTGAGACTAAGATCAACTTAACGGGATCGTTTTGGATCCGACAAAAGAGCGTTTGGGGACTCTATTGTTCCAGTTTAGGGACGTAGTGGTCCATATTCCAGTTTAGGGATGTGGTGGTCCATATTCCAGTTTAGGGACATGGTGGTCCATCGCCAGTTTAGGGACGTGGTGTTCCATGTTCCAGTTTAGGGACGTGGTGGTCCATCATTAGTTTAAGGATGTTTCGGTCTGGCATTAGTTTAAGGACGTTTCGGTCTACGAGTTTAAGGACCCCGCAGTCCGTATTGATGTGTGATCGTCGGGACCCGTCACCTCTCTGACGATGTTGAAGGATTACAACGACATGTGTCAGAGGAGTTCGGAGATGTACCCTCGAACCGGATATAAATTGATTTAGGGAGCAGCCGTGCTCAGTTAATTTAATTTGAGGACTTACGGCCATGATTGGGCTAAGTCCAGTTGAAAAAGTTCAATATTTTTATTTATTTTTGGTCTATTAGACCTATGCTAGGGCTTTGCCCACATTTAAATAATGCATTGCATTACTTTTATTTTTATTTTTATTTGGGCTCTGCCCAGAAAGATGCAGAGCATCAATTTTACTTGGGCTCTGCCCTTTATAAATGATGTGGAGCATCAATTTGTTTTGGGCTCTGCCCATTCATAAATGATGCAGAGCATCAATTTGACTTGGGCTCTGCCCTTTTATTGCTTTGCAATTTATTTTGATCTGCTAGGTTTTTTTGATTTGGGCCTGGCCCTTTAGCAAAAGAAATGCATTGCATTTGTCAGGCGCTTTGCGCCAATCAAAGAGCGCAAGCGCTTGTGGTGAGGACGCGTGTCATGCAAGCGCAGTGCGCTGCGCTGCTGACACATGGCGCTCTCTGGTGAGTTGCGCCAGTTTCAGAGAGCAAGGCTCTATTTCAAAGCGCATAGCGCAAATGATTCAGATACTGACACGTGGCGCTCTCTGGTGGCTTGCGCCAACCCAAGAGCGCAACAGTGCAGATTTACAAGTGCAAAGCACTATTAATTTGAGAATCTTTTAGATTCAAGAACCAATGGTTCATAAAAGAAGTGCAAAGCACTGTTTGATTTCTTGATCTAATTTAGATCAAAGAAAAACAAGTTTTTTCTTATTTCAGGAACCAGATGTTCATAAAAAAGTGCAAAACACTGTTTATTATGTGAAAATCATTGATCTTGTTCTTAAATCAATGATCTATTAGAAGAAATTTCTTCTATTTAAAAGGACTTTTACCTTTTTTCTTCTTCTTGAAATTTCTTCAGAGTTCTCTTTGGTTGAAATTTTTGATTTCTCCCAAAAATGTTCCTCTCTTGAATTGAGGTCTAGGGTCCTTTTTATAGTGCCCATAAATTAGTTAAAGAGATCTTTCTCTGAGTGATTTGGGGAATTTTTCCCACCGTTGGATCTTTGATCTAAGGGCTTCTGTTTTACAGAAGAAAATCTTCTTGTTTTAACAAGAACAGAAAGATTTCTTTAGAATCTTGATTCTGTTTGGCGCAAATGCCCCAGCGCGTGACACGTGTCACGCAGCGCACAGCGCAGCGCGACTACGCCAGCACATCTGCGCTAACACGTGTCGCGCAGCGCGACTATGCCAGCGCATCTGCGCTGACACGTGTCGCGCAGCGCAGTGCTTGCGGAACTGAAGCATTGCTTACTTTAATTTTGCTTTAAATAGAGCTTTGCTCTGATTGGGTGCGCTGCTTTGGGCGCTGCACTGATGTATCTGCGCCTGATACGTGGCGTATTGCGCCCGGGATTTGAAGCGTTGCTTCAAAATTTGAATTTTGAATTTTCAACAGAGCTTTGCTCTGATTGGGGGAAACAAATGCCCCCCACCGTTGCGCTTACGTGGCGCACACGTGAGTGCGACGGTGGCGAGATTCCAACCGTTGGATCAAAGGGTGATCTGAAGGGGTACAGGCGCCTATAAATAGGACCCTTGGTCCTTGGTAATTTTTTTACCACTTTCAAGAATTTGGACTTCAGAGCCTTGCTCTTGTTTGAGAATTTTTAGAGCCTTGCTCTCGTTTCTTCAAATTTCAGAACTCAGAATCACTTTTAGGTAAAATTAAATTAAATTAAATCGAATTTAATTAACAGAGCCTTGCTCTCATAGATCTTTGATCTAAAGAAAACTCTTTTAGGGTTTCATCAACAGAGCCTTGCTCTCAAAAGTTCACAGATCTACAGAGATCTTGTTCATGGGTTTTAACCCATGAACAGAGCCTTGCTCATGGATCAAATGTAGATCTCTTTTTTTAATCTGAAAATGGAGAACTCCTAAAAGTTTTCATGGATCTTTAAGATTCCAAATTTTTAATCCTTAGGAGTTACAGTTTTCATCATTATTATAGAGCTAGGCTCTTTTTTAGGAAATTTTTATTCCCTCGAGACCAAAATTTGACAAATGTCACTCTGTGACAGAGCTTTGCTCTAAAAGAGGAAATTTTCTCCTTGTCTCTAGGGATTTCCCATCAATGAGGGTATTCTCTTGGAGAATCTTTTCTTTAATTGACAGTCTCATCCAATGATGGGGCTGTCCTATTAAATGAAGCACTGTCATCCAGATTTTGTGGGCCCCTATTTGGTCCCCCACCCACTGTATTGCAGCGTGGTGTAAATTTTAAAATGTTAAGCGTTGGAATATTATAATACTGACGGCTAATTTTGTCTCTTAGCAGGAAACATGTTCGCCAACTCGTCTTTTCCGTTGGTTCGCTCGGAGGGAGGGTTTCCCCAGGCACCGGTGGACCGCGTGGTGCTCGCTCTCATCAAGGATCATGACCCCGAGCACAAAAGCCTTCACTTGTGGGGTAAATGGTATAATGAGATTGTTTCCTGATTTAAAATCAGAAAAGCTTCTGGAAAAAGCTTCAAAAGAGGGTCACATGCTTACACGTGACCAGTAGTCACGTGTTGGCACGTGACATCCAAAAGCATCATCAAGGCAGATTCAGCTTCCTGACTACATCAAAGAAAAGGGCTTCAGAAAGGGTCACGTGCTCCCACGTGACCAGGGTCACGTGTTGGCACGTGACATTTTAAAGCGGATTCAGAGGCACATCGGTTCCCTGATCAAATCAAGGAAAAAGCTTCAAGAGAGGTCACGTGCTCCCACGTGACCAGGGGTCACGTGTTGGCACGTGACGCTCAAAACATCAGAATTGTTCTCCAGTTAAATCAAGGAAAAGAGTCCAGACAAGGGTTACGTGCTCACACGTGACCAGGGGTCACGTGGTGGCACGTGACGGTTAAGCAGCAACCAGAAGACAGAGCGCAAAAAGAAAGAGGAAGGCTCGTTCCAAGGGAGTCACGTGCCCACACGTGACCATGGGTCACGTGGTCACACGTGACCGACTTTCAAAGCCCGTTTTGTTAACAGAATTAAATTCTGAAGGAGATTCAAATCTTTCCAAAGGAAAGTGACTATCTGGAACCGATCGAATTAAAGATTCAGAGGTGATTAAATATCATCTATCTATGGGAAAATCTCTGGTTTGGAAAGATTTCCCCTTTAAATCTAAATGAAATAACAAAGGAGAATCCCTGGATTTGAAATCCAATGGTGAATGAAATTCACCTAATAATCCAAAGGTCCAGAACGAATGATGGATGCAAATCAAATATCTCAAGGAAGATTCGTCAAAAACTAATTGACTCGGCTGCTTCTCCTATAAATAGGAGCCAAGAGATACAAAAAAAAGATATATACGCAGAGGGAGAAAAAAGGAGAGAGCCTTGATACTTTGAGGAATTTGGAGCTTCTGCAAAGGAAAACCCTAGGTAAGAAAGGGAAGGCTTTTTGAAAGAAGGAGGATTTAATTCTCAACAGAGTTTAACTCTGATATATAAAGCAGAAGAACATATTTCTTCTTTCTTTGATAGAGGATCTGCAAAGTGCACATCTCCCCTTTAGGTTGAGAATTTAATTCTCAATGGGTTGAGATCCTGCCATGCAGATCCAAAACATAGAGAGGGAATGGAAACACGAGAATTTAATTCTCACAGAACTATAGGAATTTAATTCCTTTAAGATAAAAGTAGGGCTTGACCCTGTGTTATGGGAATTTAATTCCTTCAGAACAAAAAAAAACAGGGTTTAACCCTAATTAAAAACCTAGTTCTGTTGAAACAGCGGGAACTTAATTCCCTTAATCATAGCTTAACAGAGAATGGGAGTCCAATTCCTTAAAAGTTTTTATTAGGGTTTAACCCTATTCAGTTCTTCGCATATATGAGGAATTTAATTCCTACAGAAAATTCAGAGTTCAACTCTATTCCAGAATATAAGTCTTCAAAAGGAAGTAGGAATTTAATTCCTCGGAAATTTAAAGCTCGAGGAATTTAATTCCTGAGAAAAGGATTAACGGATCCTCTAAAAACAACATACATAGAGGCAGGGTCACGTGTCACCACGTGACCCCTCAAAAGATCTACAGAAAGCCCTTTGAGGCAGTGCCTCACGTGACCCACGTGACCCTTGGCAGAAGCTTTAACATACCTCATTTAGATACCCGTCACTTAATGACACGTGATGCTCCAAAAAGGAAAATGCGATCTCCTCAGAAGAACAAATGAAGGGAGGGCGCTCTCACGTGACCCCTCTTGCTTTAGTGTTTAACACTGAGTTGGAACTCCCGAATCCAGTGTTAAAACACTGTTGGGCCTTAGTGTTCAACACTAATCAAAGAACTTTATTTGCAGTGTTCAACACTGACTACCTTAGTGTTTAACACTGATTTGAGAGCTCTGTTGCCGATGCTTGATACTGATCTGTTTTAGTGTTTAACACTAATTTGAAAGCCCTGTTGCTGGTGTTTAACACCAATTATCTTTTAGTGTTAAACACTAACTTGTCAATCTCATTCCCAGTGTTCAACACTGATTGCTCTGTAGTGTTAAATACTAGGCTTTGGCCCAATTGGCTAAATGGATAGAGGCAAAGCCTCTCCTTCAATGGACCAACAAGAAGCCAATATTCCAGACATGATCGGACTTAGCCCAAGCTAGGCCATGAGTCTTCAATTCGTAATTAACTGGGCTAATGGGCTCATAACATAATTAATCGGTCTTGATCTCAAATTGGGCCAAGGACTATTTAAGCCATTCCGGTTCTAGGGTACATCTCTTCACTCCTTTGATACGTGGCATTGTAATCCCTCAATGTCTTCAAAGAGGTGACGGGTCCCGACGACCACACATTGATATGGACTGTGGGGTCCTTAAACCCGTGTCTAATGCAAAATTCCTGGTTACGTGGAACGCGGATAACGTCACTCTCTGACCCTGCGGAAAACGCCCAGAGCGGAGCCTAGTCCTCGCCGAGCACGGCCGTGAACCCGTGTGGAGCATCTAGTGCAAAATTCCTAGTTACGTGGAACGCGGATAACGTCACTCTTTGACCCCGCGGAAAACGCCCAGAGCGGAGCCTGGTCCTCGCCAAGCGCGGCAGTGAACCCGTGTGAAGCATCCAGAGCACATACCGGACTGTGGAGTCCTTAAACCCATGGACTACGATGTCCTTAACCTCGACCGAGATGTCTTAAAACTAACATTGGACCGCAATGTCCTTAAACTACCCATGGACCGCAATGTCCTTAAACTAGAACAATAGAGCCCCGCGTGCTCTTTTGTCGGATCTAAACGGTTCCGTTTAAGTTGATCTTAGCCTCAAAGATGGTTAACGTATCCTTAAGCCTTCAAACAGACTGGACTATGAATCCCCCCAATTAACTCTGGCTCGAGGGTACATCTCTGAACTCCTCTGACATCCGTCGTTGTAATCCTTCAACGTCGTCAGAGAGGTGACGGGTCCCGACGGCCACATATACGATGGACCACTATGTCCCTAAACTGGAACAATGGAGCCTAAAACACTCCTTTGTCGGATCTAAACGATCCCGTTAAGTTGATCTTAGTCTCAACGTTAGACTAACGTATCCTTAACAAACGTTTGAGTTGATCTTAGCCTCAAGTATGGCTGACGTATCCTCAAACCAAACCCCCAAACCCAAATCTAAGATAAACACGGATTTGGACTAGTCCACGCCCTACGGGCGACGACATAACTCAGTCTCCGTAAACAATCCACGGGCATCAAAACACAAAACAAACACCCACGACACGAAGTGACCATCTGGAGAAGGAGAAAGTTGTTACCGCAATGCGGTAGCGTAATTAACTGCAGGGGCTTGCGCTTGCAGAGAAGAGCGTCCCCATAATCAAAAACCCCTCAAACGAGGGGGAATCTGACGAAGTCTGCTACATCGGACGCATCCGTTTAAAACCTTCGATACATGGTGCCATAAATCAACTTGGCATCTTCGGAGAGGTGAACGGATAGCACCAATTAGCATTTGCCCCGAATCTCAGTGCCAAGACATCGCAGTCTTGCGCGCCGCCGTTCGGAGGGGAACATAGATCATCCAGGGTCGCCGAAGTTTCGGTTTCGCCATGCCGTCTGAGCCAACGTCTTCGCTCCCCTACGCAGATGAACCCCCGGTGAAGTATGCTGTGGAGGTCAAAAATTGGAATTCAGATGACCTCCTCCAACCTGCGATTGGCGCTATCCCCGTGCAGCCGCCGCCAGCAATAGATATCTTAGGGAGGCGAATTTGTCAGGGTGAAGCACGCCCTTGGGGACAAGCCTATAATATTGGATTGATTCCACGACCGCCTGCCGGATATTTGCAATAGGGCCGGTACATCCTATCAGCGAAGAGGACTCATCTGATGAGAATTGGTTTGTACTCGGCCATTTACGTCTCACTCTTTGAGTATCCTTCTCCTCCAACGTGGTGGGTTAAGGCTTTTATCGAGCAATGGAACATCCCCACCCACACCTTCCTGATGACGGACCGGGAAGTCTCTATCTCCTTGGAGGAGTTTGCTGAAATCTCGGGTATGCCGATGAGGGGAGAGCTTTACGAGGAGCTGCTTCCTCCCGATGAATACGTCTTTGCCACCAAGCCGCTGGTGTTTGACCTGACGCCAGAGAACGCTATTCAGCACCAGTACCCAGGCTTGGTTAAGGTGTTGGAGATCTATGAAGGACTCTATTTGGAATCGGGCGTCCGGGGCATCAGTTTTGTACTATCCGAAAAGTGGAAGGTGAACCCACCACAGCCGCATACTCCTAAGAAAGCAGATACACAGGGGGCAACCTGCTCCTTTATTGAAGAAGCTCCATGGGAGGTCGTACTATCAACTAAAACCAAAAGAATGCTGAGAGACCTTCATGCGTGCCCTGCGATCGGATGGAAGGACCCTCTTGAACCTCAAATTATCGAAGGGATGTTGGAGCCCCGCACAACTACGAAGACTCGTGATAAGGGCCCAAATACTCACGCCCAACCGTCAAAATCTTCGAAGAAAAAGAAGAAGAAATCCAAGAAGCCCGCGAAGCTTGGAGACGAGCACACGAACTTGCAGAAGCAAATCGACGCGCTGGAAGAATACAATCAAAAGGCGCGAACTCCTGTCACACTGCAAGAGTTTCTCAGCCACATCTTTCAAGAGAGAGATGATGGAGAGAGCTCGTCGGATGAATCCGAAGGGTATGTGGCGAGTTGTAACGTAATCTCCCACTCGTTTACCGATGATGAGAAAACTCCTGGCACTAAGAAGCTGGAGACAGAGCCTGAACCAGAGCGTGCGTGGCCGACAAATGAAGTGATCAATGCTTTTCTAGACGAGATTCATCTAAAAAGTAAAGCGGATCAGGAGCGTGAGATGGCAGCGTCAGAAGGAGCCAAATGCAGGCGACTGAACGAAAGAGCTGAACTACCCCTGCCAGAGCGAAAGGCATCCGAAGTAGGCAAGAGGATATTCAAGACGAGGAAAAGGTTTGCCAAAGCCATGTCAATGGGAATGAAGCTACCACCCTCGGAAGGAAACACACACGATAGGGTGGAAAGGCACCCTGATTATTGCGCATATCATCGGAAAATCTCACACCCCACGGAGGAGTGCGACGCCTTTAAGATATGGTGGCAAGGATATGTTACTCGTCGGCAACATTTTAAGCGCATGAAACGCAAGAGCCGTCGGGAGCGAAGAAGTACTGTCGAAGGGCACAACAGAACTACTGGCAACTTTATATGGCTCACGCCAGGGGGTCACAAGTTCTCACCTTTGGGAGCGACTCTGATGAAGAAATGGCTCTGGGCCCTCTCTTTAAAGAGTCCGTTTTAGGGAAAGAGGAGAAATCGGAGGCTTGCGAGAACATCCAGCTGCGCAATCGCACACTCCCAGAAAAGAATCTCGGGCCCGTAAGTAGAAAAGATAAGGGAAAGGAAAAGGTCACTGAAGATATCACTTTAGATGACCAAGTCATGAGAGAGCTGGCTGCCAAGGACCCTCCTAGGAGGAGTAAAGTAGACTATAACATCCTCGCGCACCTAAGGAAGCTACCTTCTCAGCTTAGCATTCTCGATGCCCTCCTATTATCAAAAGAAGCGCGAGACTCACTAATTAAGGCGTTACAAGAACCTGAGCAATTCCAAGCCTTCCTCGCCACTGAAAAGATGAAGGATGAACTGGAGGAAGTGCATACGGCCAACATCACTTTCGGTGATGAAGACCTTCTTCTCGGGACGTGCGACCACAACCGTCCCCTATATGTCTCCGGATACTGCCATGATATCAAGATAGGCAAGATCCTGGTGGATAATGGATCCTCCGTCAATCTCTTCAATGTTCGGGTGTTGAAGGAAATCTGCATGAGTGTGCAACACCTCGCTCGTGACAAAATTACTATCTCCGGTTTCGATTCACAATCGTCACGGACTCTCGGATCTGTGATACTAACATTAGCTTTGGACTTCTCGTCACAGACATCAAATTCCATGTCATTGATGCCAAGACCTGCTACAACGCCTTGCTCGGCCGTCCTTGGCTACACGAGTACAACATCATCCCTTCTACGCAACATCAGTGTATGAAGTACTTTAAGGATGGTTTCGAGTATACTGTAACAGGTGAGTTGAACCCATTTTCCGTGAACGAAGTACGCAAATACGAAGATGCGAAGTACTTTTTGCCAGATTTCGAGGATACAGAGAGGTGTCGCAATCCGGAGAACAAAACCGCCGCCACCATCCCTGTTTTCGGGAGCGATACCGAAGAAGAGGAAGAGATAGTTTATGCAGGGCCATCTCAACGCAACAACCTGGGGACGCCCGCCCCCATGTTGGTCTTCGGAAGTGATTCAGAAGATGAAGTTAATGCCGTGTTCTCCAATCGGCTGTCAATACAAGCACCCCCTGGCGATGACCATAGTTTGCAAATCACCATGGTACCGCGAGAACACTACAAGGATCTCGACACGCTTCAAGCTCACAATGTGCAGGACCTGCAAACATTTTACGTCCCTCCCAGGCAAAGGGGTGAGAAGGTGATCCTATTCTACCGATCCTCAGAGTCGAAAATAGAGAAAGAGATCTGGCATGGCGCGGATGCTACACTCGACAGGCTCCAACCCATCCGTCTGCCCAGATACTATACAAATGGATTAAAGAAGCTATTGAAGCGCCAAGGAGTACCTTTAAAACAGACTGTTCGGCAGGCTCGGTTCTACAACAGGATTTGGGATGTCCCTAGGACTCAACGCAAATTGCCCAATGGGAAAATGGAAACACTTGGACTTGGATACGCGAGAGCCGGAAAACGGGAACGGGCTCACAGCAGCTACACTATATATACCTTTGATGAAGAAGAGGACGCCCTGTCAGGAGATGCCAACCCCTCATCAAAACCAGACCCCGCGATTGAAGCGCCGAGTCCGTCGTTTGAAGAACGAACGGACAAGCTTATCAGGAAAATGGGTCAGAAAGCTCGGGAAGACCACAACCGCGAGATGGCCATCTACGAGAAGGCCAGGACGCAACGTCTATTTCAACAGGCTACAAAAGACAAAGATACTCATCTTTGTCAACCCGTTGTACGAAAGGCCCGATGCGGAGACGGAAATAAATTAAGAAGCGGAAAGAGGAGCCGACAACAACGACGCAGGATTAGAGGGTTACGTGATCGGGTACTGCACGGCTCGGATTCGTCCATCATGGAGAAGATGAATCGAGCGTACTCCTTCCCCCGAGACAAGACGGAGAGGTTACTCAAGCTCGCTTTAAAACATCAAATGATCGCGCTTCCAGAGTTTAGACACCCTGAGCAAGCTAACAAGGCTTCTCGTTTGAGCTATTGCTCTTATCACCGAGCCATAGGACATCCTACCGAAGACTGCTTCACCTTCAAGAACTGGGTCGAGGACCAGTACCAACGGGGCAGATTCGCTTTATCCAATGGCTGGAGGGTAACGCCGCCACAAAAGCATGAACCCAAGGCCGCAAGAGCAGACCGGATCCACCTCAGTCCTGGGAGCGGATTCGCACCTGTTATACGGTTACGATATTAAAAGAAGAGTGCGAGAACATGGATGACCTTCCCCAGTGCTTTGAGAACAGCGATGATGAGGTGATCTCAGAATTTCCGCCAGCTCCGAAAGAACTGGAAGATGGTATACATACTAGGCAGATAACCTCAGGAAGATTGAGTTGGGATCGGCAGATGACCCGCGACCGACATTTGTCAGCGAGCTACTCTCTGAAGAAAGGGTGGCCGCGTTAAAGAACGTGCTTCTACGGCATAAAGACTGCTTCGCGTGGAACTACTCCGAGATGCCAGGATTAGATCCGGAGGTTGCTGTGCATAAATTAGCAATATCCCCAGATATCAAGCCAGTCAAGCAAGCGCCAAGAAGGATGCGACTCGAGCTTGAAATGAGCATCAACGCCGAAGTCAAGAAGCTGATTGATTCTGGATTTATCCAAGAAGTCCAATATACCGACTGGATCGCCAATATCGTCCCGGTAATGAAGAAGAATGGGACGGTACGCATATGCGTGGATTTCAGGGATCTCAATAAAGCCTGTCCAAAGGATGATTTCCCAGTACCGGTAACCGAGCTAATGATAGATAACACGTCCACTCACGAGGTTTTCTCCTTTATGGACGGTTCGTCAGGATACAATCAGATAAAGATGCATCCCGAAGACCAGAAGCACACCGCTTTCCGGACCCCTTTGGGTATATTCTACTACAGGGTTATGCCCTTTGGTCTAAAGAACGCTGGCGTTGCCTATCAAAGGGCCATGACAAAGATCTTCGACGACCTCATACATGACATCGTCGAGTGCTATATCGATGACCTCGTAGTAAAGAGCATGTCATACGAAGAGCATTTAAACCATCTGGAGACTGTATTTCAACGCCTTCGGCAATATAATTTGAAAATGAATCCCCTCAAATGCGCGTTTGGAGTCTCCTCGGGCAAATTCCTGGGATTCATCGTTCGACATCGAGGTATCGAAATAGATCCGTCAAAGATTAAAGCGATCATGGAAATGCCTCCGCCAAGAACCCTCAAACAGTTGCGGTCTCTCCAAGGGAAGCTCGCATACATCCGGCGATTTATCGCCAATCTTTCAGGCAAATGCCGTCCTTACAGCCACCTGATGAAAAAGGGAACTCCATTCGTTTGGGATCACAAATGCTAAGGTGCACTAGACGAGATCAAGCAGTACCTGCAGAACCCTCCGGTGTTGGCCGCGCCGGTCAAGGGAAAACCCCTCATTCTTTATACAACCGCCCTCGAAGTTTCCTTGGGCGTATTATGGGCGCAAGAGAACGATCAGGGAAAAGAGAGAGCACTCTACTACTTAAGTCGAGTTCTACTGGGGGCAGAAAGCAACTACTCTCCCATTGAAAAACATTGCTTGGCATCAATCTTCGCGATAACAAAGCTCAGGCACTATGCGTTGGCGCATGAAGTCCGTCTTATTTCAAAAGTGGACCCCCTTAAATACTTGATGTCAAAAGCCATATTGACGGGACGACTCGCTAAATGGGCCCTGCTCTTGATGGAGTTCTCGATAACGTATCAACCTCTCAAGGCAGTGAAAGGCCAGGCCATTGCCGATTTCCTCGCTGAGCACCCGATACCGGCCGATTCTCCTCTGAACTGTGATTTGCCGGACGAGCATGCATTTGATGCGATTGGCGGCGGTAGCACCCGATAGGAACTCTATTTCGATGGAGCGTCCCCCGTAAAGAAACAGAAACAAGGTATCCCAATGATCAAATCGGGGATAGGCCTCGTCTTTGCAACTCCACAAGGAGGGATAATGCGCTTCGCCTTCTCCTTAACAGAGCCGAGGACAAACAATGAAGCTGAATACGAAGCTCTGATAGCAGGCCTCGAAATCGCCATCGACCTGGGAATTGAAGACCTCCTTATATACGGGGATTCTCAACTGGTTGTTAGTCAAGTAAATGGTGATTACCAAACGTGCAAACCGGAGTTGGTGAAGTACGGCGAAAAGGTGCAACAACTATTGACCCAAATTCCCTCCTATACTTTGGAGAACATACCACGCGCGGAAAACAGCAAAGCAGACGCGTTAGCCAAACTTGCTAAAGAACTGGCGGACGAAAACCTCGATGATGTAAGAATCGTGGTACAAAGCCGTCGAGTGCTTGCCCCGGCAGAAATACCCCCGGAATTATATAAAGAAAAGGGAGCGACTGAGCAGACGACCCTACAAATAAAAGACCATGAGAAGGCCGAGGACTGGAGGGAAGTCTTCATAGACTAGTTTAAGTCCCACCGAATGCCCAAAGATACATCCTCAAGGCATCAGCTCATGAAACGAGCTCTATCTTTCGCCTTCGTCAACGATACTCTATACAAGAGATCGTTTGATTCTCTATGGCTGAGATGCTTAGGACCTGATGAAGCGGAAAGAGTTATTCAGGAAGTTCACGACGGACTTTGCGGTTCTCACCAAGCAGGCCCAAAGATGAAGTTAAAAATTAAACGGATGGGTTACTACTGGCCCACGATGATCCAGGACTGCCTCGAGTATGCGAAGCAATGCCACTCGTGCCAGATTCATGGAGACTTTATCCACCAACATCCGAATCCACTACATCCAACGGTGGCTAGTTGGCCATTCGAAATGTGGGGGACTGACATAGTCGGCCCCATCGAGCCAGCATCATCCCGGGGACATCGTTTTATCCTGGCGACAACTGATTACTTCTCCAAATAGGCAGAAGCAGTACCACTGAGGGAAGTGAAGACGGAGAATATCCTCCATTTCTTCAAGACGCACTTCATCTATCGGTTTGGAACCCCACGGCGGATTATCTTCGATAACGGGCCAGCCTACAGAAGCCATAAGATTAGCCGCTTCGCGCAGCAGCACAATATAGACTGGAGATATTCTTCAGTTTACAACCCACGAGCTAACGGTCTGGCCGAGGCCTTTAATAAGACCTTGACGAAGATCATAAAAAAGACCGTTTCCCGGAATAAGAGAGACTGGCACGAGAGGCTGCAAGAAGCCCTTTGGGCTTATCGAACTACATTCAAGACGGCCACGAACACAACGCCGTACGCGTTGGTATTTGGGACGGAAGCAGTGGTCCCCCTCGAGATAGAGTTACCCTCTCTACGAGTGGCAGTCCACCACGAGCTGACGGACGAAGAAAATGCTCACCTTCGGCTTGAGGAGCTTGATGCCCTCGACGAAACCCGGCTCATAGCGCAACAACATCTAGAAGCCTACAAAGCGAAGATGACGCGCTCGTACGAAAGATTGACCAGGCCGAGGACATTCCGCCAAGGCAAACTCGTGCTAGTGGTCAAAAGACCTATGATCCCCAATCGTGCCAAGCGGGGGAAATTTGAGCCAAACTACGAAGGCCCTTACATCATAGACAAGGTCTACCAGGGTGGAGCCTATCTACTCATGGACATGCACAGTGAAAGGCCTTTCAGGCCAATAAACGGCCTCTTCTTAAAGAAATACTATGCTTAATGAGCCATAGCCTGGGTCAATGATAGATGACGACGACTATGTCCGCTCGCTATCTTCCTAGGCTCAGACTTTACAAGCAGCAGCTGGCCTTCCCATAACGACGGACCGAAACGTCCTTAAGCTAACGACGGACCGAAACGTCCTTAAACTAACGACGGACCGAAACGTCCTTAAACTAACGATGGACCGAAACGTCCTTAAACTACTACCGCAGCATCCTTAGGCTGACGAGAAAAAAAAAAGAGAAAAAGAATAAAAAACGGTGCGTCCACGAGCAAAACGGGCACGGATGAAAACCCGAAAGGGCTCCGTGAGTAAAAACAGCAGGACTACCGGCGAGTGTTTGTGAAAACCCGAAAGGGCGCAACCTCGTTAAAAGACACTTATAGGGTCCTCTCGACCTTGTAAGGAGAAACCACCTGCGTGAGATCCTTACGACTCACAAAGGAGCAACACACTTAGGGATCCTCACGATTCCTAAGGAGAAAATACACTTACGAGATCCTCACGACTCGTAAGGAGAACTCTCTTATGGGACCCTTACGGCTCATAAGATTTGAAAGTCTTAAGTTACAGAAACCTAAACCTGTGCTTAAGCAATCCTCCACAACCTTCGATATTGCCCTACAAAGGACTCAATACTGACCCTTGTATACAATCCACGGGCGCGAATAAACATTTCCCCAGCAAAGTCCAACCCTTGTAGGTCCTCTCGATCCATAAGGAGAAAGCCCTCTTGTAGGATCCTTACGACTTACAGAAGAGCACACACTTAGGAATCCTCATGATCCCTAAGGAGAAAATACACCTGCAAGATCCTCACGACTTGTAGGAAGAAATACCTTTGTGAGACTCTTACGGCTCATGAAGTCAAAAGCCTTGGTCGACAGGACCCTTAACCCTGTTTGCTGAGCCACCTTTGTTCATCATCGACAAAGGCAAATGATGATTCGCTCCTGGCAACATTCCAGTTGTAGCGGTGCTGATGCCGAAATCGGTGCCTAAAATCCAGGCTTGCAGCGAAAAAGCTAGCAAGCCACACATGCCTACAAAATAGCCGAAATGATGGGGCAACTTGCAATAAAAAGCAGCAAGTAAAAATGAAGGCATGAAAAATAGCCGAAATGATGGGGCAACTCGCAATAAAAAGCAGCGAGCAGAAAATAAATAAATAGCCGAAATGATTGGGCACCGCGAAAAATAGCCGAAATGATGGGGCAATCGCGACCTTCGCGATATAAAAGCTGAAATGATTGAGCATCGCGGAAAAAGAAATAAAATAAAAGTGAAATCCTCGCCCTACAGGTGATGTTATATCTACCCCTATATACAATCCAGGGGCGCAAACAAAGAAGTGATCATACTCCTTCCCCAGGTTTCATCATAAGGAGAAGCCAAATCTCGACGGTTCACAGATAGCCTAGAGATCATCTCGTCGTTCGTCTCATGGCAGCAGACACAACATCAAGCGAAACAGAACAGCGGCGACCCCCCCAGTTCCATGGCTCGGCGATATACATATCACCGAGAGTCAAACCTCCATTTCGTGAAATGCGGATACAATCAGCAAATTCCTGGTTACGTGAAATGCGGATAACGTCACTCTTTGACCCCGTGGAAAACGTCCAGAGCGGATCCTGGTCCTCGCAGAGCACGGCAGTGAACCCGTGTGAAGCATCCAGAGCGGAGCCTAGTCCTCGCCGAGCACGGCAATGAACCCGTGTGAAGCATCTAGTGCAAAATTCCTGGTTACGTGGAACGCGGATAATGTCACTCTTTGACCCCATGGAAAATGTCCAGAGCGGATCCTGGTCCTCGCAGAGCACGGCAGTGAACCCGTGTGAAGCATCCAGAGCGGAGCCTAGTCCTCGCCGAGCACGGCAGTGAACCCGTGTGAAGCATCTAGTGCAAAATTCCTGGTTACGTGGAACGCGGATAATGTCACTCTTTGACCCCGTGGAAAACGTCCAGAGCGGATCCTGGTCCTCGCAGAGCACGGCAGTGAACCCGTGTGAAGCATCTAGAGCGGAGCCCAGTCCTCGCCGAGCACGGCAGTGAACCCGTGTGAAGCATCTAGTGCAAAATTCCTGGTTACGTGGAACGCGGATAATGTCACTCTTTGACCCCGTGGAAAACGTCCAGAGCGGATCTTGGTCCTTACAGAGCACGGCAGTGAACCCGTGTGAAGCATCCAGAGCGGAGCCTAGTCCTCGCCGAGCACGGCAGTGAACCCGTGTGAAGTATCTAGTGCAAAATTCCTGGTTACGTGGAACGCGGATAATGTCACTCTTTGACCCCATGGAAAACGTCCAGAGCGGATCCTGGTCCTCGCAGAGCACGGCAGTGAACCCGTGTGAAGCATCCAGAGCGGAGCCTGGTCCTCGCCAAGCACGGCAGTGAACCCGTGTGAAGCATCCAGAGCAAATACTGGACTGTGGAGTCCTTAAAATCCACGGACTATGACGTCCTTAACCTCGACCGTGATGTCTTAAAACTAACGATCAACCACCCCGATTCCCTACGGATTCTGCCTTGGTTTAAGGGTACATCTCTTCACTCCTTTGATACCTGGCATTGTAATTCTTCAACGTCTTCAAAGAGGTGACGGGTCCCTGCAGCCAAACATCGGACTGTGGAGTCCCTAAATCCACGGACTATGAGGTCCTTAACCTTGACCGTGATGTCTTAAAACTAACATCGGACTGTGGAGTCCCTAAATCCACGGACTATGAGGTCCTTAACCTTGACCGTGATGTCTTAAAACTAACATCGGACTGTGGAGTCCCTAAATCCACGGACTATGAGGTCCTTAACCTTGACCACGACGTCTTTAAACTACGATACCCAGAGCAGCCTCTGACCCCGTGAAACACGGATAAGGGTGACCACATCCAGCACTTGCAGGTCCTCACGACCTGTAAGGAAGAAAAAACTCCCTTGTGAGATCCTTACGACTCTAAAGGGAAAACCCGCTTAAAATTCTCACGATCTCTAAGAAGAACTTACACCTATGGGATCCGCTCGACCGATAGGGAGAAAAACTCTTTATGAGACCCTCGGGGCTCATAAGATGCAAAAGCCTTAGAAAGCAGATCTTAACCCTGAATCCTGAGCCATCGCTGTCCTGCAAGGAGATCAAGATAGAATATCCGCAGAATACATTCAATAAAAAGGGGACACACCATTGAGAGGAAAATTGTATCTTTTATTCATAAGCCAAAATGGATACAAAATACAAGTCATGAAAGGAACAAAAAGAAAATACTCTCATCCATGAGTGTGTACAAAAAAAAGGAGAAAAGATACAAGTCCTCAAGCCGGCGGGCGGTGCAATAATTTCACCAGCTCATCGTTCTGTTGCTAAGCCACGGCTTCATGACGCAAGATCTCCAGAAGACGAGCCCCCGCCTGAGCTTGCTGAGCCTGATACGAAACAAGCCGAGCTTCGAGCTCTTTCTCGGTGACCTTATGAGCCTCGACCCTCTCACGAGTAAACGTAGCAGCTTTATTAAGAGTCACCACCTCCCTGATAAACTCCTGAAGCAACCGCCAGAGTTCATACGTTTTGTTGGCCTTGGTGATAAGGGTGGCGCGAAGCTCGCTCAGCGCCTTGGAAGCTAGCTTCTTCTCCGAAAATTTACGGCCGAGCCTTTTTCTCGCATAACGATATGTTCGCTATGTGTCCCTCTATCAGGCCACGTAAGCTCGCGTTCATGACCGCGGCCTCGGAAACAAGACATTTACAAGACCGTATAAATGGGCTTCCAGTCGATGGGAATAATCGATCTAAAACGCGCTCACATCACCTGACGTGAAAGGCAACAAGAAAGATTTCAGACATATTTCAAGCATGCGTTCGCAATCATATGAGCATTCAAAAAAATAATAATGGCGTTTGCAGTCGCATGAACGTTCATAATGCCCAAAAAGGTCTGATGCGCAGGAAAGTGATGATAGCATTTGCAATTAAAGAAAGTTCTCATGAGAAGAATACAAAGTTTATTTATGCAAGCGGAAACATACATACTAGTACCAAGCCTACATGGAAGTTTGGCATAAAATGTAAAAAAGGAGGGACTAATTTAAAAATGTTCTACGCTAACGGAAAAGGTCACCAAACATGGGATCAACGGCACAGGGGTTAATGAAGCAAAGGACAAAATTCTCCATCTCTCTCTCTGCTTTCTCCAGCACATCGAAGCGACGGTTCTCACGAGGAGTCGCTCCCCATCGATTGGCGCCGTGTTCGTCCGCGAAAGCAGACATAATAGCCGCCGGGCTTTTATCTGGCTCAGCAGATGAATTGAGCAATCTTTCAAAGCCTGAGTAATCAGGCACGCTTCATGAAAGCCCTCGAGCTTTTCTTCCGCCGCGTCGAGCATCGCCAGGGTCATCTCCGCCGGGTGAGGAGGGATGTCGGCAAGCACGGCTGTGAGAATCATCCGGAGCCAGAGGGAACCCATCGAGAGGGGGGACCCCCTACGGATCGAGAGTTCATGCATGGCTGAGTCGCATTCGTTGTCGGTGAGGAGGGGATCCACCAACCGAGCAGCAAAGCGGGGGACCATCTCCTCAATAGGAACTTCCCATGGCTGTCGACGAGCGTGCGGACGGTTGCAGGCCATGGCACTTAGTTCTCGAATTAAATCGCGTTAAAATGGGAATAAAAGTTCTCTGTGAAGAAAAAAGGAAAACCATTGCCTCAGATATAAAGGGGTGCATTAAGTGCTGTGCGCAGAAAATCTTGCATGGTGAAGCTATTTCCAAGGCCCAAAAAGGAAAGGTATCGAAAATCAAGGAGATGGAACTATTTCTAAGGCCCTTTTCCTGCATCTGATATCGTGCGCTGGAAATATGGCATGGAAAATTTTTGTGAACAGCCCCATCAAGAGACCCCACGTGCAGAACACGTGAGGCCCAAACCTGATTCACACTAAAAAAAGAAATGGAGTAGCACCCTGCATATTAAAAGCGCCAACAACAACAGTAGCAAAATGATAAAATCCCAGAGAAAGGCATGCAAACATGGAAAGACATAATTAAACTTGTCACTCATACTTCAAGAAGTTCATACAAAGTAAAGAAGACACATTTACAATGGTAAAACTTCAGACGCAGGGCATGGGTTGAGAAACTCAAGATTAACTTTGTCCAAGATTCTCCAAGCATTTCGAACCTCCCGGGTATGCTTCCTCTCGCGGTCACAAGCGTCGGGATCCTCACGAATGTCCTCCGCCCTCCGATAGGCGGCAAGTATGGCCGACTGCTGAAAGGCTTGGTGCAAGAGATCGATGAGGTGATCTCGCCTCCTCTTTGAGATCAAGCCCATCAGGTACACCGAATGCACTTTATCCTCAGCAGTGTCCAAGGCCCCAAGCGGTATGCCGGTGCAAAAGAGAGGAAGTGCCTCGCGGATCGCCAGCACGATCAGCCTCAGAAGAGAAGAGCGACGGGGGAGCAGCCGATGGTTGTACTCGTCAAAGCAGCTCATGATCTCGGCACACTGAGCATCGGTGAACTCCTGGTTCTGACTGCGGCCCAGTGCACGAATATTCCCATAGGAAATGATCTCGTCAAGACCATACAGATGGGCATCCATGATACCTGAAATAAAGGTCATGACATCATTATAAAACTCCCATTGCATTAATTGCAGAAGAACAACCTCGGGCCAAGAGACCCCAGGAAGCCTCCGTGTGAAGAAATCGAGTTCTTCATTGGAATTAAATTCCTTAGTAAGAAAAGGGAATTAAATTCCCAGGAAACATTTTTGGATGGAATTAAATTCCATGGAGTTGAAACGCCATCATCATCTCCCCAAAGATCATCTAAACCCTAAGAGATCTACAATTTGAAGGTTAAGCGGTTTCCTGTTCTTATGGAAAAACATGAAGAAAAAGGGTAAAAACCCTTGTTTTGGATTTAAAATCCAGAGGAATGTGAAGGTCCATCGTTTGTCCAAAAAAGATTACCTGAGGGAAAGAATTCTTTTCGAACAGAGTTAAACTCTGAAGATTGTTTCAAGACAGAGAACTAAGCTCTGGAAGCGAGAATAGCTCTGGAAGCGAGAATTAAATTCTCAAGGAAGAAGTTCGCAGAAGAAGAAGATGAGCAAAGTGAAGGCTCCTATGAAGAGACAGAGGTATTTATAGAAGGCAATGGAAACGTTTCATCTCCCCAGATCCCTAGAGGAATCCAACGGTCACAAGAGGTGACAGCGTTGCACTCACGTGTAGACACGTGAGAACAATGCTGTAAGGGCATTTGTTTCCTGATTTAAAATCAGAAAAGCTTCTGGAAAAAGCTTCAAAAGAGGGTCACATGCTTACACGTGACCAGTAGTCACGTGTTGGCACGTGACATCCAAAAGCATCATCAAGGCAGATTCAGCTTCCTGACTACATCAAAGAAAAGGGCTTCAGAAAGGGTCACGTGCTCCCACGTGACCAGGGTCACGTGTTGGCATGTGACATTTTAAAGCGGATTCAGAGGCACATCGGTTCCCTGATCAAATCAAGGAAAAAGCTTCAAGAGAGGTCACGTGCTCCCACGTGACCAGGGGTCACGTGTTGGCACGTGACGCTCAAAACATCAGAATTGTTCTCCAGTTAAATCAAGGAAAAGAGTCCAGACAAGGGTCACGTGCTCACACGTGACCAGGGGTCACGTGGTGGCACGTGACGGTTAAGCAGCAACCAGAAAACAGAGCGCAAAAAGAAAGAGGAAGGCTCGTTCCAAGGGAGTCACGTGCCCACACGTGACCATGGGTCACGTGGTCACACGTGACCGACTTTCAAAGCCCGTTTTGTTAACAGAATTAAATTCTGAAGGAGATTCAAATCTTTCCAAAGGAAAGTGACTATCTGGAACCGATCGAATTAAAGATTCAGAGGTGATTAAATATCATCTATCTATGGGAAAATCTCTGGTTTGGAAAGATTTCCCCTTTAAATCTAAACGAAATAACAAAGGAGAATCCCTGGATTTGAAATCCAATGGTGAATGAAATTCACCTAATAATCCAAAGGTCCAGAACGAATGATGGATGCAAATCAAATATCTCAAGGAAGATTCGTCAAAAACTAATTGACTCGGCTGCTTCTCCTATAAATAGGAGCCAAGAGATACAAAAAAAAGATATATACGCAGAGGGAGAAAAAAGGAGAGAGCCTTGATACTTTGAGGAATTTGGAGCTTCTGCAAAGGAAAACCCTAGGTAAGAAAGGGAAGGCTTTTTGAAAGAAGGAGGATTTAATTCTCAACAGAGTTTAACTCTGATATATAAAGCAGAAGAACATATTTCTTCTCTCTTTGATAGAGGATCTGCAAAGTGCACATCTCCCCTTTAGGTTGAGAATTTAATTCTCAATGGGTTGAGATCCTGCCATGCAGATCCAAAACATAGAGAGGGAATGGAAACACGAGAATTTAATTCTCACAGAACTATAGGAAATTAATTCCTTTAAGATAAAAGTAGGGCTTGACCCTGTGTTATGGGAATTTAATTCCTTCAGAACAAAAAGAAACAGGGTTTAACCCTAATTAAAAACCTAGTTCTGTTGAAACAGCGGGAACTTAATTCCCTTAATCATAGCTTAACAGAGAAAGGGAGTCCAATTCCTTAAAAGTTTTTATTAGGGTTTAACCCTATTCAGTTCTTCGCATATATGAGGAATTTAATTCCTACAGAAAATTCAGAGTTCAACTCTATTCCAGAATATAAGTCTTCAAAAGGAAGTAGGAATTTAATTCCTCGGAAATTTAAAGCTCGAGGAATTTAATTCCTGAGAAAAGGATTAACGGATCCTCTAAAAACAACATACATAGAGGCAGGATCACGTGTCACCACGTGACCCCTTAAAAGATCTACAGAAAGCCCTTTGAGGCAGTGCCTCACGTGACCCACGTGACCCTTGGCAGAAGCTTTAACATACCTCATTTAGATACCCGTCACTTAATGACACGTGATGCTCCAAAAAGGAAAATGCGATCTCCTCAGAAGAACAAATGAAGGGAGGGCGCTCTCACGTGTCGCCACGTGACCCCTCTTGCTTTAGTGTTTAACACTGAGTTGGAACTCCCGAATCCAGTGTTAAAACACTGTTGGGCCTTAGTGTTCAACACTAATCAAAGAACTTTATTTGCAGTGTTCAACACTGACTACCTTAGTGTTTAACACTAATTTGAGAGCTCTGTTGCCGATGCTTGATACTGATCTGTTTTAGTGTTTAACACTAATTTGAAATCCCTGTTGCTGGTGTTTAACACCAATTATCTTTTAGTGTTAAACACTAACTTGTCAATCTCATTCCCAGTGTTCAACACTGATTGCTCTGTAGTGTTAAACACTAGGCTTTGGCCCAATTGGCTAAATGGATAGAGGCAAAGCCTCTCCTTCAATGGACCAACAAGAAGCCAATATTCCAGACATGATCGGACTTAGCCCAAGCTAGGCCATGAGTCTTCAATTCGTAATTAACTAGGCTAATGGGCTCATAACATAATTAATCGGTCTTGATCTCAAATTGGGCCAAGGACTATTTAAGCCATTCCGGTTCTAGGGTACATCTCTTCACTCCTTTGATACGTGGCATTGTAATCCCTCAATGTCTTCAAAGAGGTGACGGGTCCCGACGACCACACATTGATATGGACTGTGGGGTCCTTAAACCCGTGTCTAATGCAAAATTCCTGGTTACGTGGAACGCGGATAACGTCACTCTCTGACCCTGCGGAAAACGCCCAGAGCGGAGCCTAGTCCTCGCCGAGCACGGCCGTGAACCCGTGTGGAGCATCTAGTGCAAAATTCCTGGTTACGTGGAACGCGGATAACGTCACTCTTTGACCCCGCGGAAAACGCCCAGAGCGGAGCCTGGTCCTCGCCAAGCGCGGCAGTGAACCCGTGTGAAGCATCCAGAGCACATACCGGACTGTGGAGTCCTTAAACCCATGGACTACGACGTCCTTAACCTCGACCGAGATGTCCTAAAACTAACATTGGACCGCAATGTCCTTAAACTACCCATGGACCGCAATGTCCTTAAACTACCCATGGACCGCAATGTCCTTAAACTAGAACAATAGAGCCCCGCATGCTCTTTTGTCGGATCTAAACGGTCCCGTTTAAGTTGATCTTAGCCTCAAAGATGGTTAACGTATCCTTAAGCCTTCAAACAGACTGGACTATGAATCCCCCCAATTAACTCTGGCTCGAGGGTACATCTCTGAACTCCTCTGACATCCGTCGTTGTAATCCTTCAACGTCGTCAGAGAGGTGACGGGTCCCGACGGCCACATATACGATGGACCACTATGTCCCTAAACTGGAACAATGGAGCCTAAAACACTCCTTTGTCGGATCTAAACGATCCCGTTAAGTTGATCTTAGTCTCAACGTTAGACTAACGTATCCTTAACAAACGTTTGAGTTGATCTTAGCCTCAAGTATGGCTGACGTATCCTCAAACCAAACCCCCAAACCCAAATCTAAGATAAACACGGATTTGGACTAGTCCACGCCCTACGGGCGACGACATAACTCAGTCTCCGTAAACAATCCACGGGCATCAAAACACAAAACAAACACCCACGACACGAAGTGACCATCTGGAGAAGGAGAAAGTTGTTACCGCAATGCGGTAGCGTAATTAACTGCAGGGGCTTGCGCCTGCAGAGAAGAGCGTCCCCACAATCAAAAACCCCTCAAACGAGGGGGAATCTGACGAAGTCTGCTACATCGGACGCATCCGTTTAAAACCTTCGATACATGGTGCCATAAATCAACTTGGCATCTTCGGAGAGGTGAACGGATAGCACCAATTAGCATCTGCCCCGAATCTCAGTGCCAAGACATCGCAGTCTTGCGCGCCGCCGTTCGGAGGGGAACATAGATCATCCAGGGTCGCCGAAGTTTCGGTTTCGCCATGCCGTCTGAGCCAACATCTTCACTCCCCTACGCAGATGAACCCCCGGTGAAGTATGCTGTGGAGGTCAAAAATTGGAATTCAGATGACCTCCTCCAACCTGCGATTGGCGCTATCCCCGTGCAGCCGCCGCCAGCAATAGATATCTTAGGGAGGCGAATTTGTCAGGGTGAAGCACGCCCTTGGGGACAAGCCTATAATATTGGATTGATTCCACGACCGCCTGCCGGATATTTGCAATAGGGCCAGTACATCCTATCAGCGAAGAGGACTCATCTGATGAGAATTGGTTTGTACTCGGCCATTTATGTCTCACTCTTTGAGTATCCTTCTCCTCCAACGTGGTGGGTTAAGGCTTTTATCAAGCAATGGAACATCCCCACCCACACCTTCCTGATGACGGACCGGAAAGTCTCTATCTCCTTGGAGGAGTTTGCTGAAATCTCGGGTATGCCGATGAGGGGAGAGCTTTACGAGGAGCTGCTTCCTCCCGATGAATACGTCTTTGCCACCAAGCCGCTGGTGTTTGACCTGACGCCAGAGAACGCTATTCAGCACCAGTACCCAGGCTTGGTTAAGGTGTTGGAGATCTATGAAGGACTCTATTTGGAATCGGGCGTCCAGGGCATCAGTTTTGCAGATTTTATTGCCCGCTTCGTTCGACCGGAGTTCCTATCGGAGCGGAGCGAGAAGTTCGCCCAGCTCGACGACCCTTTTGGGTTCGGTTTGGATCGTCGACCCGCATCGGAGGATGACCACAAAGACTTTTATCTCCCTAGTTCCGCCGTCGTCCCTTTTTCAGAAATTGCCGTCCCAGGCATGGATAAGGAGACCTTTTTTGTAGGGTTCCTGGGCTTGTGGCTGTGCAACTTTGCGCTCCCTATGCACTCGCGTCACATGCGGCCATCTGTTTTCTATCCAGCGCATCGGATGGTGGCTGGTTTGCAGTTGTCAGTAGGAATCGCTGGGCTGGCTTACCTTTATAATGGACTTAGCATAGCGGAGGACGCTAGTGAGCCTGGGGTGCAACCCGCCAACTTTCCGATGCACTATTTTACCTCTTGGATGGAAATGCACGTGCAGGGGGTGTTCGGCACCCATAAGATTCCTCCTTTCTTTGAGAAATGCAGACTCCCGAGGGTCATACGGTTGGTCGGGGCTTCGATCGTAGTTGCACCTCCGCGGGAGGCTAGGGGACTGCTCCTTCGACCACGCCTGGTTGGAGCGAAGACTTCTTTCTTGGATAAGGTTATAACAATAGGCTCAGAGACCACCAAGTCGGTTGTGTCACTACGCGATGACTTTAAAGACGGAGCTTCCATATTGAAGGCTCGGGAAATCCTCCATCTCTACTCCATTCGGCCGGGCTACTTGGTGTTCAGGCAGAATGAGACAACACTCTTTATGAGGTATAATCCGCACCGGTTTGCTCAGCAATCAAGCTACAACCAAGGGATCCCGATGGAAGCTTTCTTGGAAAAGCCCATGGTTAGCCGAGAGGGGATAAAGAATGCGATGCACCACTTCATGCAGCTTAACACGGGTTCCTATTTCTTCATTAGCGAGCCAAGCTGTGTCCCCAAGATCCTCAACGTGTACGTGGCTTGGTATGCGCATGCTATGGGTCCGGTTAACCAAATGGAAAAGCGCATGCTGGTCGACCGCAAGGATGCGCCTCCTGGCGGCGATCGCAAGGCTCCCCTGAAGCCGAGGACCCCGGTCATTCCTCCATTGAAAGGTGCTGGAATTGGACCTTCGCACCTGTTGAGTCCTCCGCGCGGATTGCCGCTTCACGATATTATGGATGCACCACCAGCCCCCCGTGCTCCAGCGGAAGTGGTAAAGGTGGTATCTCCGGAGTCCGGCGCAGGCACGGCTATCGGGACCCGCCCCCCCAAAGTGTCTGCCAAGCGCAAATCAACCCCGGGTGTATCCAGAGCCGGCGGGCAAAAGAAAAAGAAGTCTCTCCTCTCAATCGTTGCGATCCTCGGTTTAGAGCCTGAGGCCCCTCTTACCGAAGGAATAAGCGAGTATGGCAGCAATAAGGGCTTCTCGGTAGACCCTACAGACACCGATTTGGCGGCTGCTATTGCAGCTTCTGAGCGATCAGCGAGGCTCGAAGCGATGTTGAGTAAACTTGCTGAGTCAGGTAACCATTAGTTGCTTTCTTCGTCATTTTATCATGCATTTTTTATCATTGTTTTTGACTAATGCTTTCTCCTTTTTTTTTTTAAACAGGGGTCAATACCGAGGAAGCTATCGCTGCTTCTTTAAGAACCTTCCAGGAGGAAGAGAATAAGCGCGCTTTAATGGGCGTTGGTACGTATCGCCTTATTAGAAATTTTTGTCTTCTTCTATGATGGCCAATCTAACCTCCTTCCTTTGTTTCTTTGTAGGGGCTGCGCCAACTGATGTGGGGACTATCCCCCGATCCTCTACTGAAGTTCCAGCTTCCTCGGGGCTGCCGCGGGAGCCTAAACTTGACAAAACGACGAGGGATGCCTTGCAAAATTTGGAGGCATCCCTGTTCACGGACGAAGACGCCTCAATGAGAGAGGCTCTGGTGAGGTCCGTCTCAACGGCTCGGGAGGAGAGGAAGCGGCTGAGGCGCGAAGCGAAAGCGCGCAGGGCTGCTTTGGCCACGGGAGCGGGCCCAAGCACCATTATTCTCTCTGCTTCTCCTTCTGAAGAGCTCTCGGTCGGTCTATCTACCGCACGCAGACAGGTAGCGCGTGCGGTTCGGGAAGCTAATGACAAGTCCACTTCGGGTAATTTTTCTTTCAGAATCTTGTTGTAAGAATTATAAAGCCGTCGGTTCTTATATATTCTATCCTGTAGGGCCAAGTCAGACCGAGGGGGAGGCGGAGACCGTCGAACCCAAGGAAACAGAGGAGGAGGCACCGGCCGAACCCGAGACGACAGTGGGCAACGTCGACAGGGTTACTGAGCCTGAGTTGGGGGCTGGGGGAGCCGCACCCGAAGAGGTTGTTGATGCTGAGCCTAAGATGGCGGCAAATGAGATGACCACTATTACTGAGCCTGGGGTGGCGGCGGACGAGGCGCTTAAGACCGGCGACCTCATGGTGGCGGCGGACGAGACGACGGCGACTGTCGAGCCCAAAGAAGTAGCGGGTGAGATGGGCACGACTCTTGGGGAAGAGTTAGCCGCTCTTTCTCAAGAGTCCGGCAATGCTCCGATTATTGCCCTCCCCGTCTACGGTCTTTCACCGTCTCCTGGCCACGCGAGTACGACGACGGCCCCCATTGAGTCGGGCGATGAGGCCACGGGCGGTGGCCTCATGTCAGTGGAGGAGGGAGTCGCCTCCGTTTCGACCGGCAGCTCATCAGGTAAATCCCAAGTTACTGTCTTTTTTTATCTTATAATCTTTTCTGATAAGTTCACATTTGTTCGTAACGCAGGTGCAGCCAGTGCCGACGCCCCATTGCTCGAGGGAGCACCTTCAACCACTGCTTTGGCGGTGGTCACTTCTCAGCCCTCTCTCATACCGTCAAAGATGTTGGAAGGTATGGGTTTGCAACTTATTAATCTTATCTTTCAGACGTATAATTTGTGTACTAAAGTCGTACTGTTGTGTCTTTTCAGGAGTGCTCTTTGATCATCTATATCAAGTGTTGCTCCCACACTTCTCATTCCCATCTGAACTCGCTTCTCCCTCTGGTGGCGCTGGTGAGTATAGTTCCCGACTGATATCTTTCTTTTTTGGTGATGGAATTATTTCTAACTTTTTCTCGTCCTGGCTGCAGTGCTATGAATCGAAGGGGGAGAAGAAAGATCTGTCGCGCCGCCGGCCCTTCCGGCCTTGCCACCTACTTCAACTGGTATAGTAGACTATCTCATCAATGACTTTTTCCATATCTCTTGAATCGTCTTCTAATCGCATTTTGTCTTTTCATCTATCGTTCCGATCTCGGCGCCTTTTGAGTCTCATATTACAACACCGGAAGGCCCTTCCCAGAGACGTTCGTCGTCGAAAGATGCCGCGAATAGTCTGCGTATGTTGAGCGACTACATCGAGGAACTCGACGTCGAAACTCCTGCGTCTGCTGCAAATTTCGCTACGACGGTTAACCCGATGCTGGTGATATTTGCTAATTTCCATGACGAGGGCATCGTCGCATCTTGGGTTAACCACTGCAGGGAGATTGAGGCTCGCCTTCATCAGCTGGAGTCGATGCGTCTTGCTCCCAAGACCTTAGCCGCAGGCGATCACAGAGCAGCGTGGATTGAGCAAAGCGCTTCTTACGTCCACCACTTGGAACAAGAAGCGGCTTTAAGGCTGAGGGAGTACCAAAAGACTTCAAGCAAGATGGCTCATCTGCGTGCTGAGGTTGAGGCAAATGCTGTCCAAGTGAAGACTATCTTTGAGGGCCTCTTGGAACGCATCTCTCATGGGCTAAACTTGAAGTGGAAGCTTGATATTGCCGAGCGTGACACTCCAGGCTGTGAAGCTGCTCATCGGGCCGTTAAGGAGCAGCTTGCATCCGTCTTACAACAGCGGGCTCAAGTGGAGGCTGAACTGGCGGTGGTGGCCGATCAAGAAAAGGCGCGGAAGGAAGTGCACGAACAATTAATAGAGCTGTGCAAGACGCTTCCTTCCCAATGATTCCCCTTGTATCTCCATACTTGTAAATTTTTTTTTAAATAATATGTATCCATTCTTTATTCTTTTGTACGCTTCACTTTGTACTTGATTACATTCAATAAAGATATAAATTTTTCTTTGCAATGTCTTGTGCTATTTCTTTGCTTTTTCTTTTCTCTTATTATCAGCATACTGTCTTGATAAACACATTTGACCAATAATAGAGTAAGCATTTAGATTTTTCCGAGAGATAGCGATGGCTTAGGCCGCAGGCTCAAATCTGCTGCCTAAGACTTTTCAACTCTATGAGCCGTGAGGGTCTCATAGAGACTTTTCTCCCTACGGATCGAGAGGATCTCGTAGGTGGATTTTCTCCTTAGGAATCGTGAGGATTCCTAAGTGTGTTTTCTCTTATAAGTCGTAAGGATCTCATAAAAGAAATTTTCCCTCTTACGAGTCGAGAGGACCCGTAAGCGGTTGCTTCCCTCCTTGTCGAGTTTCGAGTTTGGAGAGTGAGACCCGTGGATAGTGTGCAAGAGACCATTTCGGGCCAATCTGCAGGGTTCCAGTGCTTAGGAAACAGGCTCCTTTTGTGCCTACTGCCTAAGGCTTTATCTTACGAGTCGAGCCGCATCGAGAATTTCTCGCAAAGACATCAATTTCTTCACAAGTCGAGACGAATCAAGCATTTCTCGCAAGAATATCCTAACGTCACAGTTAACCTCTGCTATTTATGACAGAAGTCCGTTAGGGTCTGTGGTACTTAGGGTTTTGGCCGTCGTACCGCCGCATAAGCTGATATATTCCTCGATAGGCAATCGTGCTGTTCGAGTAGCCTTGCGACTGCCGTGTCTCTGATCCCTTCGGGGGCTGGACAAGGCGTCTTCAAGCCATCTTCCTAGGCAGTTTGACCGTCGGAAGAGCAAGCGTTAGGAATTTGCCATGCCGCTTTTTACTTGAGGTCAGGCTCATTTTGGCGAGCCCCGATGAGTCATAACCACTCCGCGCTGGTGTGGGATGATCTCCGATAGTCTTTCAGGTTTTATGTGAGTTGCCGTCAAGACCCTGAAGCTAGGAATTTGGCCTTTGCTTCGTTTGCTGGCATCGCGTCTGCTGTATCGAGACGAATGTCGCGGTGGGAACTAGGGATTTCGCCGGGGCTCCATTTGTTTGATGATGTTGTGTCTGCTGTGTCGAGACGAAGGTTGGGGTGACATCTCGTCTGCTGTATTGAGACGGACGTCGAGTTGTCTTTAGGTTGCTTGTGAACCGTCGAGGTTTGGAACTAGGGATTTTGCCGTAGCTCCGTTTGCTTGATTGTCGCGTCTGAACCCTGCTGGAGGAAGAACGCTGGGGTGGCATCTCGTCTGCTGTATCGAGACGGACGTCGCAGTTGTCTCTAGGTTGCTTGTGAACCATCGAGGTTTGGAACTAGGGATTTTTCCATTGCTCCGTTTGTTTGATTGTCGCGTCTAAACCCTGCTGGAGGAAGAACGCTGGGGTGACATCTCGTCTGTTGTATCGAGACGGACGTCGCAGTTGTCTCTAGGTTGCTTGTGAACCGTCGAGGTTTGGAACTAGGGATTTTGCCGTTGCTCCGTTTGTTTGATGATGTTGCGTCCGCTGTGTCGAGACGAACGTCGGGGTGACGTCTCATCTGCTGTATCGAGACGAACGTTGTGGTGGAGCTGGGATTTTGCCGTTACTCTGTTTGTTTGATTGTCGCGTCTGAACCTTGCTGGAGGAAGAACGCTGGAGTGACATCTCGTCTGCTGTATCGAGATGAACGTCGTAGTTGTCTCTAGGTTGCTGGTGAACCGTCGAGATTTGGCTTCGCTTTCTGGTGGAGCCTGTTAGGAAGGTATGGTTCCCTCTTTGTTGGTGCCCCTGGATTGTATACAGGGATCGATGTGATCTCACCTGTAGGGCAAAAAGTTTCATTCTTTCATCATTTTTTTATTCTTTCCGCGATGCTCTATCATTTCAGCTTTTTATATCGCAAAAGTCGCGATTGCCCAATCATTTCGGCTATTTTTCGCGGTGCCCAATCATTTCGGCTATTTAGTTTATTTTCACTCGCTGCTTTTTATTGCGAGTTGCCCAATCATTTCGGCTATTTATTTTATTTTCACTCGCTGCTTTTTATTGCGAGTTGCCCAATCATTTCGGCTATCTATTTTATTTTCACTCGCTGCTTTTTATTGCGAATTGCCCAATCATTTCGGCTGTTTCGTGTGCATACGTTTTTACTTGCTGCTTTTTATTGCAAGTTGCCCCATCATTTCGGCTATTTCGTATGCATGTGCGGCCTATCGGCTTTTCACCGTAAACCTGAAATTAGACACCGATTTCGGCATCAGCAACGCTACAACTGGGATATTGCCAGGAGTGAATCATCATTTGCCTCTGTCGATGTCGAACAAAGGTGGCTTAGCGAACAGGGTTAAGGTCCTGTCGACTAAGGCTTTTAACTTCATGAGCCGTAAGGGTCTCACAAAGGTATTTCTCCCTACAAGTCGTGAGGATCTTGTAGGTGTATTTTCTCCTTAGGAATCGTGAGGATTCCTAAGTGTATGGTCCTCTGTAAGTCGTAAGGATCCTACAAGAGGGTTTTCTCCTTGTATCGAGAGGGCTTACAAGGGTCATGCGAACATATCCCCAGTCACGGATGGGACTTGGTTAGGGAAATGTTTATTCGCGTCCGTGGATTGTATACAAGGGTCAGTATTGAACCACTTGTAGGGCAATATCGAAGGTTGTGGAGTTTGCTTAAGCATAGGTTTAGGTCTCTGTAACTTAAGACTTTCAAATTTTATGAGCCGTGAGGGTCCCATAAGAGAGTTCTCCTTATGAGTCGTGAGGATCTCGCAAGTGTATTTTCTCTTTCCTAAGTGTGTTGCTCCTTTGTGAGTCGTAAGGATCTTACGCGGGTGGTTTCTCCTTACAAGGTCGAGAGGACCTTGTAAGTGTCCTTTAACGAGGTTGCGCCCTTTCGGGTTTTCACAAACACTCGCCGGCAGTCCTGCTGTTTTTACTCACGGAGCCCTTTCGGGTTTTCATCCGTGCCCAGTTTGCTTATGGACGTACCATTTTTTTTATTCTTTTTATTCTTTTTTTTTCTAACGAGGTTGCGCCCTTTCGGGTTTTCACAAGACTCGCCGGTAGCCCTGCTGTTTTTACTCACGGAGCCCTTTCGGGTTTTCATCCGTGCCTATTCTGCTTATGGACGTACCGTTTTTTTTTAGTTTTTTTTTTAATTTTATTCTTTATTCTTTTTTTATCTCGTCCGCCTGAGGATGCTGCGGTAGTAGTTTAAAGACGTTTCGGTCGTTTGCAAGTTTTAGGACATTGCGGTCCATCATTAGTTTAAGGACGTTTCGGTCCGCCGTCGCCGTATTTAAGGCAAATCTCTAGTTTTACTGACTTTTTGGACTATGGGGCTTTCTCTATGACTGAGAATGATGCCCCCGGCGTATCCATCTTTCTCAGAGCGTGCGGTTGTGGCGGGCTCACCTTCCAGTTCTCGGAGATGACGAACTTGTCCTGTTGGTATTGGTCTTCGACCCAGTTTTTGAAGACGTAACAGTTTTCGATTGGATGGCCCAATACTTGGTGATAAGGGCAATAATTAGAACTGTTGACATCATCCAGTTGTAGTTGGTGTTTCAGCTCCGGCAGAGTGATAAGCCTGTTATGCACTGCCACTTCGAACAGCCTCCTTGTTTCATCCTGATGAAATGAATAAGGACGTCTTAGCCTCTCCTCGAGGGATATGCGTGGATGCATATTGTTTTGACGAACAGCCGGTCTAAGACTACTCGACTGTTGTTGAGTGTTGGCGATGAAGGTCATCTTCCCCTTTCCTTTATCCTTTTTGCTCGATCCTTTGTTTGCGGGGCCGAGATTTTTTTCGAGTAGCGGGCGATTGCACGGCTGAATGTTCTCGCAACTCCTTAATTCTTTCATTTTTGAAATGGATTCCTTGAGGAGAGGGTTGAGGGCAACTCCTTCGTCAGAGTCGCTTCCAAAGGTGTTAATTTGTGATCCCTTGGAGTCGGCTATATGACACTCATCGGCGGCTCTTTTGCGCTCATCTATCACATTTTTCTAGTGTCTACGAGCTCCACTCTTTGTCCTGTTGAAGTGTTGCTTTTGAGCGACATACCCTTGCCACCAACACTTAAAGGAGTCGCAGTCTTCGGCAGGATGTATGATCTTCTGATGATATAAGCAGAAGTTAGGATGCCTCTCCACTTCACCGAGAGTATTTTCTTCAGAGGGTGGTAGCACCATTCCTGCTGACAGGGCTTTAGCGAACCTCTTCCTCGTCTTGAATTTGTTTTTATCCGCAGCGGATGGCTTTTGATTTGATGGAAATGCTTCGACTCTTTGGTCTAATAGTCGGCGTTTGGCTCCTTCCAGTATGGCCATCTCACGCTCTTGATCGGCTTTAACTTTCAGACGAATCTCATTCAGGAAGGCATCGATCAACTCGTCTGATGGCCGCAGAATTTCTGGTTCAGGGTCCGCCCTCGGTTTCTCGGTGCAAGGAGCCTCTTTATTATCCGCCAATGAGTGAGAGATCACATGACAAGTTGCCCCCGACGTGTCCGTCTTCTTTGGAGTATGCGGCTGTGGTGGGTTTACCTTCCACTTTTCAGACAGCGCAAACTTGCCTTGTAGGTACTGATCCTCGATCCATCCCTTGAAGACGAAACAATCCTCGATCGGGTGACTTACCGTTTGGTGGTAAGGGCAGTAATCGGGATTATTGAGATCACCTGGCTGTAACGGACGTTTTGGATTCGGCAGATTGATGAGTTTGTTGCGTACTGCCAGTTTGAACAGTCTTCTCATTTTATTCTGAAGAAACGAATAAGGACGTCCTAGTCTCTCCTCAAGGGACGGGCGTGGATGCACGTTATTTTGGCGAACGACCGGCTTTGAGTTGCTCGGATGCTGTTGAGCATTGGCGATGACGACCACTTTCCCTTTTCCTTTCTCATTTCGAGAGTCTGGTTTTGGAGGAGACGGTCCGTGGCCCATCTGTTCCATTTGGGCTAATTTGTCGATCAATGCCTGGAAGGTGGTCGGCCTGAAGAACATCATGAATTGCGAGATGGTCGTTTGCGGATCAAGAGTGCCCACGAACATGCCTACCGCAGGTGCCTCTCCTATGCGTTGTTCGCATTTTGACCATAGGTTCCGCCATCGTGTTGCGTATTGGACCCATGTTTCGCCGGGCCTTATCCTGGCATTTATCGGTGCTGTTATCGGGGTGCGTTCACTAGCACTCGCGAATCTTTGTGTAAATAGTAGCTCCATCTCCGCAGATGTTTTGACAGAGTCGTTAGGTAGCTCCGAATTCCATTCAAAGGCTGTTTCTGCTAAGCTGCCGACGAATTAGCGAAGCAACAGTTTGTCATCGCCTCCAGTGTTGCCTCATAAGGTCCTGAATTGAGCGACGTGCTGATGTGGATTCCCTGTCCCTTTATATACGTGAAACTTAGGGATCGTATATCCCGGCGGGTAACTGATTTGGTCGTACCAGCCCGGATAGGGTCGTCCAGTTCTAACAGTTTGTCCAGCCGATTCACTCGCCTGATGAGCTCGTATTTGCTGAGCTATATAGTCATCCAGCGCGGCCTTGGAAATGGCTTCATCTTTGGCTGCTAAAAGAGCCGGCGGAGAATTAGATGTCTCCCCTCTGTCGTCTCTAACAATGATCGGAGGGTCTTCAGCTGGAGGGTCCGGGTGTAACATCATCCCTACTATATCTTGGAAGAGGAGCGCCATTTGCTTTATTTTGGCAGCTTGTTTGGCTGCCTCTTTGTCCTTCTTTTCGAGGACTCTGCGTAGATAGTCAGCGGCAGTCTCCTGTTCATGACGCTGCTCTGATGATACTTCCGAACTTTCTTTCGGTTCGGTAAGTGCAGCCATCACAGTCATCATTTCTTGAAGCTTCTGTTGCTACTCTTGGGCTTTCGTCACGGATCAGGTGAGTGGTCGGTGACCCGTCGAAGCACGGCTTTCCTCCTTTCTGGAAGCCATATAAATGGTGTGCACCACCATGCCCCCAGACTTGGGGCATTTGTGTTCGGTGTCTTTGCGATTTGCCAAAGACACAGGGGCTTTTTGCGGCCTCCTTTTTTGAGTGATTGGAGTTGAGGGGGCCGTTGTAGTGGGCACCCAAGTAGCTTTTGCTTTTTGTGGCTTGACAGAGTAATCCTTCTCCTGTCGCACCTTCATCTTTTTCTGTTGGCGGAGATAGTTTTCATCAATCACCGACTCTTGGACCTGTCGCCAGACTTTGTAAATTTTAGAGGGCAGCCGTTGAGGGGGTTGCTCTAGCTTCTTCTCTGGAGTATTCTCCACAGGTGAAGGAGTTCGTTTCAACATCGCAGTAGGAGAGTTTCTGCGCACCGTGTTCAGCAATTCAAAGCTGTTCCCGGTTGGAACAGCAGCCTCGATCCCCACCATCGGAGCTGATGGCGTAAATCCAGAGGGGGAGTTGCCCCCAGCCTTCCTTACTCGGCGCCAGTGACGACGTCGGGCGTGTCTTGCGGATGGAGCTGTTTTAGCTATAATGGTGACTTCGTCGTGCCCCCTGCTCTGGGCAGAGGAAGCAGCTTTGAGGGCCTCGTCTGGAGCAGAAGTCGGAATGGCCATCCTTATAAAAACTGACTTCTTAGAAGGAGGAGCCCTTCCAATGATTTCGTCCGCTTGAGCCAGGATAGCTATGCGCTTTGGGATGGCAGCTTTGGGTATCGCAGGTTCACAGACGTTCTGGCCCAGTCTGTTGAAAACTGAGGTATTGAAACTGGGCGACCCGTTGACAGGGGTCGCGGCAGTGGTAAGTCGACCAAAGACCGACTTCTTTGGGGCTTCTTGCAACGTCATTGGGGCATTGAAGCTCATCGGTGGGAGCATAGTCCTGAAGAATAATCCAGCGGTGGCCTGAGTTACCTGCTCCACTGGCATCTTGAAAAGGGAGGCCGCTTGGGGACCATAAGTCACCCCTCCAGGGAGGACGGAGCGAGAGTTGCAGTTGCAGGCAGTGCAGTTTGAAGCCATTGATCTTTAGTTCTCTGCATGGAGCAAGACACCAAATCTTAGTACCTCGAATCCACAGGCAACCACAGTAAACCGCGATTCGTTCGCGAACACGACACACGAAGTGTGGAGTGGAAAGAGAAAAAGGTCCCACCGGACGTGCCAGAATCTGTTCCCCTTCGAACGGCGGCCGACGATGCGAGGGCGTCTTGCCTGAGATTCGGGGCAGATGCTATATGGTTTTATCCGTCTACCTCTCCGAAGATGCCAAGTTGATTTATGGCATCGTATATCGGAGGTTTAGACGGATGCGGCCGATGTAGCAGACTTCGCCAGATTCCCCCTCGTTTGAGGGGTTTTTGATTATGGGGACGCTCTTCCCTGCAGGCGCAAGCCCCTGCAGTTAATTACGCTACCGCATCGCGGTAACAACTTTCTCCTTCTCCAGAATTTCACTTCGTGTTGTGTGTGTTTGTTTTGTTTGTGGTTGCCCGTGGATTGTATACGGAGACTAAGCGATGTCGTCGCCCGTAGGACGTGGATTAGTCCAAATCCGTATTTACTTAGATTTAGGTTTGGTGTTTTGGTTTAAGGATACGTTAGCCGTATTTAGGCTAAGATCGACTTAAACGTTTGTTAAGGATACGTTAGTCTGATTTGAGACTAAGATCAACTTAACGGGATCGTTTTGGATCCGACAAAAGAGCGTTTGGGGATTCTATTGTTCCAGTTTAGGGACGTGGTGGTCCATATTCCAGTTTAGGGACGTGGTGGTCCATCGCCAGTTTAGGGACATAATGGTCCATGTTCCAGTTTAGGGACGTGGTGGTCCATCATTAGTTTAAGGATGTTTCGGTCCGGCATTAGTTTAAGGACGTTTCGGTCCACGAGTTTAAGGACCCCGCAGTCCGTATTGATGTGTGATCGTCGGGACCCGTCACCTCTCTGACGACGTTGAAGGATTACAACGACATGTGTCAGAGGAGTTCGAAGATGTACCCTCGAACCGGAAATAAATTGATTTAGGGAGCAGCCGTGCTCAGTCAATTTAATTTGAGGACTTACGGCCATGATTGGGCTAAGTCCAGTTGAAAAAGTTCAATATTTTTATTTATTTTTGGTCTATTAGACCTATGCTAGGGCTTTGCCCACATTTAAATAATGCATTGTATTACTTTTATTTTTATTTGGGCTCTGCCCAGAAAGATGCAGAGCATCAATTTTACTTGGGCTCTGCCCATTCATAAATGATGCAGAGCATCAATTTGACTTGGGCTCTGCCCTTTTATTGCTTTGCAATTTATTTTGATCTGCTAGGTTTTTTTTGATTTGGGCCTGGCCCTTTAGCAAAAGAAATGCATTGCATTTGTCAGGCGCTTTGCGCCAATCAAAGAGCGCAAGCGCTTGTGGTGAGGACGCGTGTCATGCAAGCGCAGTGCGCTGCACTGCTGATACGTGGCACGCTCTGGTGAGTTGCGCCAGTTTCAGAGAGCAAGGCTCTATTTCAAAACGCATAGCGCAAATGATTCAGATACTGACACGTGGCGCTCTCTGGTGGCTTGCGCCAACCCAAGAGCGCAACAGTGCAGATTTACAAGTGCAAAGCACTATTAATTTGAGAATCTTTTAGATTCAAGAACCAATGGTTCATAAAAGAAGTGCAAAGCACTGTTTGATTTCTTGATCTAATTTAGATCAAAGAAAAACAAGTTTTTTCTTATTTCAGGAACCAGAGGTTCATAAAAAAGTGCAAAGCACTGTTTATTATGTGAAGATCATTGATCTTGTTCTTAAATCAATGATCTATTAGAAGAAATTTCTTCTATTTAAAAGGTTTTTTTACCTTTTTTCTTCTTCTTGAAATTTCTTCCGAGTTCTCTCTGGTTGAAATTTTTGATTTCTCCCAAAAATGTTCCTCTCTTGAATTGAGGTCTAGGGTCCTTTTTATAGTGCCCATAAATTAGTTAAAGAGATCTTTCTCTGAGTGATTTGGAGAATTTTTCCCACCGTTGGATCTTTGATCCAAGAGCTTCTGTTTTACAGAAGAAAATCTTCTTGTTTTAACAAGAACAGAAAGATTTCTTTAGAATATTGATTCTGTTTGGCGCAAATACCCCAGCGCGTGACACGTGTCGCGCAGCGCAAAGCGCCAGCGCATCTGCGCTAACACGTGTCGCGCAGCGCAAAGCGCAGCGCAGTGCTTGCGCGACTGAAGCGTTACTTCCTTTAATTTTGCTTTAAATTGAGCTTTGCTCTGATTGAGTGCGCTGCTTTGGACGCTGCGCTGATGTATCTGCGCCTGACACGTGGCGTGTTGCGCCCGGGATTTGAAGCGTTGCTTCAAAATTTGAATTTTGAATTTTCAACAGAGCTTTGCTCTGATTGGGGGAAACAGTGGACATGCATCAAATGTTGTAATCCCTAGCCTTGTATGCTTTGACTCACTAGTTTTAGTGTTTGGAACGATTCTAAGGATTTGGTTTCTAGTGCAGTGAAAATTTTCGTTTGTCGGTTCCGTATCGGCAGCGGCTCACGCGGCGAGGGCACTGCGAACTTTCAGTTCCTCTACATGTGTTTCCTATTCTACTGTTTTGTGACAACAGTAGAGCTATTGCTCAAGTGAAGCAACCAAGAGCACATCAGATGTCTAAGTACATAGAAAGAAAATATCATATTGTTAGAGTTATTAACAAAAAGAAGTATGTGGAAATCTAGAAAATGAACACACTTGACAATATAGCTGACCCATTCACTAAACCGTTGTCTCAAAATGTTTTTGACAAACACTTGGATAAGACAAGAGTTAAAATAGTTTCTGAATGAATGTAAGGGAAGTGAGAGATTTCTAACTTGAGTAGTTATATGTACCCTTAAACATCCATTGCAATTCATGTAATATTAGTTGAATATTAATAAAGTTTTATAGTTTTACTTAATGATTTATTATGTGGTATTCTTTTTTATTTATAATTGTTATAATATCATTAAAAATTATAATTTTAGATCATACACTGAATATGTCCCTTGCATGGAGAGAACTTAATGATTTATTATGTGGGTATTCTTTTTTATTTATAATTGTTATAATATCATTAAAAATTATATTTTTAGATCATACGCCGTTATATGTCACTTGCATGGAGATATGATCTAATTTAGTAATTTCTTAAATCGAATACTTAACCTACAACTAGTATAGGATAGCTAGAGTTGTGACATGTTACCATGCATAACATTGACATATGAGATACAATAATATGTCTCAATCACCGAGAAATGATATTCTCTAAGTATATGTCATGAGCGTATATAATGATATGGGTAGTACATGAGCACATTTGAATTCTCTAGGGTATGTCACCTTTGAGATGTAGAATTCAAACTGTTACGGATCCCTTTGACTTAATGATATTGTAGTTTTCGATTTGTTGACAAGTAAGTTTTGATATGATGGTCTGTCTTGTCGATTAGATAATAACAACAAACCTGAAATATTAGGCTGTTTGAATTCATTTAGAAAAACTATAGATGTCTAGATAGGATCTGACATTCTCATATCGATGAGAATAAGTTTACTGTTTAATCCCAAGCGTCAAATCCTGTACAGATATTTTGGAAATTGTTTTTTTCAAAATTATATTATTATTATATTTATTTTTGAAATGAATTTATTGTGTTCATGGGTAATTGAAGATTTGGTTTGAGCGATTAGGTGATTTTATCCCGCTCAGTTAAAAGATCTAAACAAAAGTAACTTGATATTAAAAAGAATTGCATGTAAATTAATATTAATTATTATCTCACGTTAGGAAAAACTTTTATGAACAATTAACATGATAGGAGTTTGATTGTTAAATTAAAATTGTCAATTGATTAATTGCGAATTAATTGAGATTGACATTTGGTCCTCGATGTGAAACTCAGTTGGTCCTACCGCAATATTTTAAGATAGAAAAGCAAACAAAAACAAAGAAAATAAAAAGTAATATAAGACAATATGTTGTGTTAGGGAGTTTGGTCCCACATTGGAAAAATAAGGAAAATGTTTTGTACCCCAGCCCTATAAAAGGATGGATATAGTAGACCATAAAAAATAAGAAAGAAAAGAATTAAGTTATATTTTAAAATTTCTTCTCTTAAAATAAAAGGGTTCTTATCGGTCTAGTTTTGGTTTGTCTCCTACGCAATATGGCAGGCTTGATTGTAGACTTCGCAATTGTGGTAGTTTCAAAAATTATTATTTTACTGATGACAAATATTTAGATCTGCAAAGGTATATGTTTTATCATTCATATTGATGAATTCTTGGAGATCATATATATCGTTTCCGCTGCTATACGCATATGATTTCCTTAATGTGTTTCATCGAGACAAAATTACTGATGTTGAGCATTGATGGATATGGGTATTTGGAGACGAAATTTGTGGAGGAAGACATTATGAAAAGGGGAAAAACTGTAAAGTGCCCACTCTCAACTTGTCCATGTTAATTGCTTAGCTATGATAGCATGAGGAACAATACAAATTTTTTTAATTTATCCACACTCAAGATGAGTTTGAGAAAGATAGCCTCTCATCTCCTTTTATATACAAATAATTATATAACAATATCAAATCTATATCAAATTATATTATTATGTTCTATATCTAAAAAGATGAGAATATGAAGTCATTCCATATTAGGAGAGATATAATTAATCACTTGGATAAATTAGAGAAAGTATCAAGAAAACCAGGGAAATGACATTTGAGAATATATGATTGTAAATTATCTCTTAACATATTAAAAGAATTAATACGTGGAAATAAATAAAGCTATGTTTTTGAGGAAAAGATAATGGTTAATTAAATAAGAAAAATATGTGATTGAAAGAAAATAGATTCAAAGATGCTTAGAAATTGATAGGAGGATAATCGAAAGATTGGAATATCTTTAATGAAGAATTATGGATTCTTCATATTTTGCGCCTGATTTTTGAAATCTTGCCTTTTTTCTTTATAATAGATACTTATTTAAGATTTTTTTTTTTCCATTTTGCTTGCTGGTGCCTTTAGATCCAAGTGGAAAAATCATTTTGCGGTTGTGCGAGAGATTTGAGAATCAAACCCCACCGATATCATTTTATGAAATTAACCAATTTTGCATGCAAATCAAGCATTTGATTGGAGCCCCATGTCCATGCAAAAAGGTGACGTTTTTTGGCCGGTGGAAATCACGAGTTGATCCTTGAGAATTCCATGAGAAGCATGAGGCAACAAAATTCACATGAAGGCAAATTGACTGGTTCTTCATTGATTTTTTTTAATATTTGATTGAATTAATAAAAATGTAAATAAATATAGATATTTTTGCTATAGGAGTGAGGTGGGGCCCAAAAGAGAAGAAATTTGTAGCTATGTGTTTTGCTTCTAGATATTTGTATAGTGTATTAATATCTCGGCAAAAATTGGAAAATGTCAACTAATGTGACCTAAGCCAGAAGAAGACTAGTGATGAGCTCTGCTTGTTGACAATGTTGAGGATGAGGGCCATATGTAAGATATTTATTCTTTTCTTTCTTCTTAATTTTGAATTATAGAACTTCTAGATGATATATTTAGCTATCAAGGATTATAAGTTTACATGATTACACTGCGAGAGAGAAAAAAAAGAGAATATATAGACATGCAAGAAAAGCTTAAAAAGAACAAGACAAGATCAAAACAATATAGTATAGCGAGGGTTTGAACTTCTGTCCAATAGCAGTCTTGAATTTGAATCGTTAAAAGTTGTGTAATGATTAGAGATGAGCAAGAACCGGTCCGGACCGAAAAACCGACCGAAAGCCGTTAAAAAATAACCAAATCGAACCAAACCGAAGCCATTTCGGTTCGAAAATTTCGGAGTCTGTTTAAACCGAAAACCGAACGGGGGGTAAATGTTGGATGAGAAGAATATGAGTGCACACTAATTAGTAAATTTTTATTATAAATGTAATAGGAGTATTTATAAGCGATCTTAAAAATATCTAATATATATTTAATACTATTTTATATTATATTTTACGAGATTCCATATAAAGAAATATTCTTACCATTAATCAATTAATTTGTAGAATTATTGTCTTAAATATTAGCAATAAATGTTTTTCTTTTACTGTATTAGTTTTGTTCAAGAGTTTTTATTTGAATTTAGAGAATAATTGATAAATTTTTATATCAAATTAAAAAACTGAGATTAAACCGAAACCGAATGTCCGACGGTTCGGTTTGGTTTCGGTTCGAAAACTTTGGTAAAAAACCGAACCGTGATCACCCGTGGTAATGATGGTTTGCAGAAGCATGCATGCATTGCTTTTGACAGAAGAAACAGGTTATACTATATGTTTTGCCGTACAAGATTTGAATCCCAGATGTCTTGTTCGAGTGCAAGAGGCAGACTTGTGACAAAATTTTAAGTCCTTCACGACCCAAGACGAGCCTATAAAAGCATGAGGACGCAAATCCACCGACACACACAGGTCTCGTTAATAGATGCAACTATTTTGTGGGGGAAGCACTTTTGAGTTTTGAGTACATAAATGGCTAAGTTTGCTCCAAATTTCATGGAGCAAATTGCGGATTTGCTCATGGACATGGACACTTTTTGTTCACCTAACTTTAGTTTTGAGTCTTTATTTAAAAATACTGCTCTTTTTGTCTTCTTGGTGTTGGTTCGATTGGACGTAAAGTATTTGCCAACAACAAAAATTCCAAATACTAATGCAATAATGCTTTTCAGAAGAAAAAATTCAATAAGATTGCAAACCACTCAAAAGTTATCCGAAAAAATCCAATGTCTTTCTCTCCACTATCCATTCTGCATTATATACTGAATAATTTCTTCACAATTGTGAAAATTTAAGAGAATGCCGAACAAAGCAGAAAACCATGACTTGAGCTTGGCAGACTTTAGCCTAGATTTGGTGGCAAAAACAAGTTAAAGATTATAAACGATAAATAAGTATAAAACCCATAATAAAAAATTCTATAAATAACAACAGTGATTATGGATCAAATTAAAGCCAATCCAAGTTTAATTTATTCAGCATCGGTTGCAAAATATCAAAATTCTTCTACATGTCGTTGCTATTTTCTTTAAGGAATATTTCAGCAAACTTTTAGAAAGAAACAACATGGTTATAATAAAAAAGTTGGTTTCCCATAATTTTCTAACATAAATATTCATGCTACTGCAGATATGGCTAATATTAACAGGAAAGTGGTCACGGTTACCACCACAACCTATTTTGAGTCACGGTTTCAAAAGATATGTTCACGATTATATCCATAACTAAACCAAAAATAAAACGGGCCCGCAACCCTGGAGCCATAAAACAAAATATACCCATAAAATTACCCCCGATTACTTATTTTCCCTCTCCCAAATTTTGACCCCCATCGTTCCCAATTCTCCTGCCCCTCGCTTCCTTCGCCGCCGGCCCCGTCTCGCCTGCGTAGTCGAGGCCCAGCACCTTAAAAGACGAAACCTTTCCGGTCGAGCTCATCGTCGAAGGTCCAGACCCGATCAAGCCCGTCGTCGAATCTTGTCATCGCCGTCGTCGAAGCTTGGTCATCGTCGAAGCTCACCATCATCGAAACTTGCCGTCAACGTCTAGAGGTAAGTAAAATTGATTAGGACCAGGGTAATTTGAATTTTTTTGATTTAATTTTAATTTTTTCCCTAGGTCGTCGTCGTATCTGATCGAGGCCATAGGTCGTTGCCGTCGTTGTCCATGTCCTGAATTCGATATCCGGCAGGCATCATGGTGGGTATGAGTGCGGGGTTGGTCCTGAGGCTCATCGATTTTTTGATAGACGTTCGACCGCGCATGAGTACGCCGTGACCCAGACGCGGACGGATGCGGCAGCTGCGTTGCAAGAGGAGATCCATCGGCTCCGCGAGAAGGTGGAACAGCAGTATCAGATGCAGCAAGAGACGAAACAAGAGCTTCAGGAGACGCGGCATGAGCTGCAGGAGCTTAGGGCGGAGATCCGAGACATGATACAGTTGCATGCCGATTCCGTCCAGCAGGCCATACGGAATGAGTTGAGCGCATTCTTTAGTCCACGGGACGATGGAGATGGATCGTCGTCCCAACCGCGTTAGTTCTATTTTTTGATTTGTTAACACATAGATTTAGTGGAGTATTGATCATATTAGATGATTTTTTGGCACATACATTTTTGATTTGTTAATTAGTGGATTATTGATCATATTGATTGTATGTATATTTTTTTGTTTATGTTTGCATGTGATGGAGCTCCTTTTCGGGCCTCCGTCAGATGTTTTCTTCCGTTGATCTCGCGGTGGACTTTGTTAATTATCTCCTGTTGCGTGTGGGTCTCAATGGGTTTTGGAGGAAGAAGTGGAGTGAGGAGTTTGGTGCCAAGTACCTGCAAAGAAGTCCCGGGATGGTTTGGTACCACCAAGGACCCTTCGAGGATCAAGTTAGTGATGAGATCTGAGCAGAGTAACGGCTTAAAAGAGTAAAAGATGGCTCCCTGACCCCTCTGTGATGGGGGTTTATATAGTGGCGGCAGCACGCAGCAGCAGGCGCGAGAATCTCGCCGGCAGTTACGCTCCCGACGTCACGCCCGCGTAAAGAGCGAATCGCCCATTAATGGGGATCGTGATGGCGTGGAACGTGGGATGTTGCTGGCAGGGAATCTGCGCGTGGCGAGATTTGCAGAGCGGCGGTTACGCCTGCGAGCGGTGGCCTTGGTCGGAGGGCCGAGGAAGACGGCCTTGGCCTGGAGCTCGGGGCGAGCGAGGAGGCCGAGGGGTCCAGGTCTTGTGGCAGCTCGGCGCGAGCTACGGGGCCGAGGAGGCCAATTTGCAGGGGGCCCTGAGGAGGGCCAGCTTGTGTTTGTAGGTCGGGTACAGGGTGGCCTGGTCGGCCCCTGTAGGCCCTTTCTTCTGAGTTCTGGGACACGTCACCTGCCACATGTCCCGATCTTGGAGATCGCAAATATTGAGCATCATCATTAGCCCCCCACTCTTGTCCCGACCAGCTAGCAGGTCGGGTCAGGAGTGGACTGCCGGGCCTCCCGAGGTGAGCTCCTTTCTAGGGCTTTGCTGAGACGAGTCCTCGGGCCGTCGGTCGTCTTTTCCGCTAGCGAATCAAGGCGAGATCTCTGCATTTAAAGAAGGTGCGCCGGTTCGTGCACTCTGCAACTGAAGCGATGGTCCACGTGTCAAGCGTCGACTGGCTGACGCGACGTATGCAGGCCTGCGGCGTTTGATGGGACGCGATTCAGTGCAGGATTGACACGTTGAGCGATCGGAGCCGCTGGGCAAGAGGAGTCGTTTCGGCGGGAGATGACGGGCGCCGTTGGATGAGGCCGTATGCAGCAATAAGCAGGGGTAGGGTTCGCTTTAGGGCCCTTACTCCTTCATATTTCCCCCTCTTAAGTCATGGTTGCTTGGCACTCGTCTCCCTTCTCCTGCTTTCAGCCCCTGAAGATTCTCTTCTCCAAGGTTAGATGTCTTCCTCTGTAGAATCAGTAGACGTTGTAGGAGTAGGTTCTAGGGTCCCTTTAGCTGTGTCTGAGTCTCCTCGGGGAGCAGGGGCTGGATCCTCTCCCCGGGATCGTGAGGCGGGGGCCGTCTCCAGGGGGAGGCGACAGGTGTGGCCCCTGGCTCCTCTTGCTGGGTAAGGCATGAGGACGAGCTCCCCAATGCTCGGGCTCGCTTCCACATCCCCTCGCGCTACACGCTCCGCCTGGCCAAGGAGGGAGAGAGGGCGGATCAAGTGCGGGGTAGGGAAATCGCCTTATACTTGGAAGCTTTTGGGGGCAGAATGCGTCTACCCTTCTCTCCCGAGGTCGTCGCTGCGCTGAATTTCTTCGGTTTGGCCCCTGGCCAGCTAGTGCCGAACTCGTGGAGGACTCTCCTCGGGTTCTTGATCCGCCTGAAGTTACAGGCGGTTCCCTTCAGCCTTTCCCTTCTCGATTCTTCTCTCGCCTTTAAGAGTCACCCTGGTGGTCGAGCGGGCGACCCGAGATGGGTTTATCTCACTTTTAGGAAGCGGCCGGGGTGCGCTGCCGGGACCGGGGTCGTGGCCTTGCCCTCCTCCATTCATGATTGGAAAAAGAAATTTTTCTTTGTTTCCCCTCCCGAGGGCGAGGATTGGCCCGTGCCTACCAAGTGGTCGAGGGAGAAATGTCTGTCGGGGAACCAGTCCGACGATCCCGCCGCGGTGAGAGTGGTGTCATGGGAGCCCATCCCCTGACCTGACGTGCTGCTGTCCGAGAAGGTCTTGAGCTGGGTCGGGCTTAGCCCCGTCGAGTTCGTCGGTAAGTTGGGCTTGCTTTTTGGGTTTGTGTTTTACTCGTGTCACTGATTTGTTGGGTATTTGTTTCGTGCAGGATCCATGGACTTCGTCTCCCTCAGAGCCTCCATGCGCCAGCAGAGGCAGCCTGCGAAGGCCGGGGGCGCCGGTTCTTCTCGTTCGAAGCCCGCCCCGGCTCCTACCGCTCCGGTGGTGGTGTCCCGCGAGTGCACGGGGGCGGATCCCGCCACGGGTCCCAACAGAGTATCGGGCCGGAAGCGGGCCCTGATCTAGGAGGACCCGGCCTCGGAAGAGGAGATCGGCTCTCCCTATGAGTCGCTCAAGAGGAGCTCCCGGAGGCCTTCTTGGGGTTGGTCCTCACCGACCATGGTGGAGGAAGGGGGCCTCCGGTTCGCGGTGCCGTCGAGGCTGTCCGTTGCGGATAGCCTCCTGCACGAAATAGAGACCTCGGCCGGGGGTAGAGTTCCTGGGGGGACCTTCAGAGCTCAGCTGGCGTCTATCGCCCAGGAGTCTGTGCAGGTAAGTTTTTGGTTCATTGTGATATTCAGTGCCCCTTTCATCTTTTTGATCTTTTCCATGTCTCTCAGGTTCTCCAGCACGTGGCCCTCGCCCTGCGCATGGAAGCCGAGGTGGTAGCCGCGGCGCTGGAGGCTGCGGGTCAGCTCGCCTCGTTGCAAGAGAGCTCCAGGCGGGAGCTGGAGGCGATGTCGGCGAGGGCCGCCGCCTTGGAAGGCGAGATGAAGGCCGGGAAACGGGATGTGGCCCGGCACCGTGAGGCTGCGGTGATTGCCGAGGTCAAGCTTGAGGACGCCCAGGTGCTTGCCGGCAACCTGAAGAGGACGGTGAAGGCCCTCCGGAAGGAGCTGGGGGCGGTGGCCGAGGCGGCTAAGTCGGCTGAATCGAGGGCGGTGGAGGGCTATATGAAGTCGAAGGACTTCTATAACGACTTGGCCGTGGCCATGACTCGCATTTGGCATGACACCCTCAATGCCGTTAAGGCCCGGATGCCGGAGTTCGCCGACGCAGATCTCCGGGCCGAGTTCCCCCTCGTGGGCGCCGACGAGCAGGGGGAAGAGGTTCCCGGCGAGGAGGTAGCCGAGGACCCTGCACGCCATGTGGTGGAGGTCGAGGACCTCGAGGTCGTTCCTGGCCCCGAGGTGTAGAGCCCCCGTTTTCCTCCTTTTATTTTGTTTTTGCTTTTTTGAATTTTGTAAAGCTGGGGAGCCCCGAAAAATACCATTTGTAAAACTTTTGTCTTTGGTAGTAATAAAATTTTTCCTTGGCTCCATCGAATTGCACTCTACCATCTGTTTGTGATGAATGCTCGTAAGGTATCTCTGCTTGTGCCGTTGTGTTTTCATGTCAGGTTGGCCATCTGTCTGGCGATTGTCCATCTAGTTGACTTCAATCACTAGCCGACGAGCATGCCAAGCGCTACCGAGGAGGTATCCCCATGGGCCCCGGAGTTGAGGGAGATCGTTCAGACTTGGATAAACCTGACGCCCCTCACTGGGGCCTTGGATTCTCCGCGGGCCACAAGGCATCTTTGGCTTCGAGCATCGACCACCATCCGTGGGTGACTGGGTAGGGTAGCTGCTCAGTTGCCTCTTGTAAGGGCTTTCTAATCCCTGGCGTTGTTGTAGGGGAGCTACCGGCCATGGATGGCCGAGCTGGGTAACTGCTCGGTCGCCCCTTGCGAGGGCCTCGGTCGTTAGCGTTGGGGGTGCTGTAAGAAGCCCACTAAGGATGACCGGGCAGGAAAGCTGCCCGGCCGCCTCGTGGTGAGGACTTTGACCTCTGGCGTCGGGGGTAGGCAACTACCAGCCTGGGTCGGACGAGCGGGGTAGCCGCTCCGGTGCCTCTTGCGAGGGCTTCGATCCCTGACGTCATGGGTAGGGAGCTACCATCCGGAGATGACCGAGCAGGGCAGCTACTTGGTTGCCTCTAGCGAGGGCTTTGATCCTTCAGGACGGGGAACGAGCAGGGTTACTGCCCAGTGCCTCTTGGCGAGGACTTTGATCCTTGTCGGTTGTTGTAGGAAGCTACCAGCCGGGGATAGCCTGTTAGTTATATATATGCCCTAGAGGCCATTGTTGTACATATGATGTATATTATAATGGATGCTTGGATATATATAGAGAGGACTTTCTAGCTCGTCATGATAGTATGCTATTTGGTTTCACTTTATCTTAACATGTTGACTTGTATTAGTTTACTGTCTTGTTTTCACATGTTGATAAAGCCTTTAGGATATGTACTCGACTACTGGGACTATGATGAGATCATACTAGTGGGACCAGGGTAGTCAATGAGTACATCCTATAACTGTTCCTAGTCGAGGGTGTGTCGAGACAGGGCATCGATACACCGGAGTAGACTAGCGTATACGCATCTTGACCCATATGATGGGTGATGGATGATCCCATATCCATCGGTGTTTGACATCAAAGATGGTGTACGGGTGCTCAGTGGAGACTGGGTACACTGGACGGAATCGCCGAGAACTCCCAGATGGTATTATACCTCACGTCAGATGGCAGTTCTCTGGTGACACTGGTACAGGTTAGTCTGTAGACCCGAGATCGTCATAGAGTCTTGTGTGATTCCCACTGTGCTTTGATTTCTATCATACCACGTCCAAGAGGGCGTGCAAAACGGTGGCTTTTGGGTACAGTCCCGAATCACATGGAGGCAATGAGCGATAGGAGGGGTTTCGTCTCTCCCGGTATAGGGAGTTGATGTTGTGCTGTGTTCGATTGGCTATAACTGGAAGTCCCTGGCCAGGGCGGATATTGAGTACTACTGGTAAGTGTTATCAGTAGGTTCTCGACCTGTTATGAGCCTCACATCGACACGACTTATCGGTTACTGGGGTCTGACGTATACCACCCCTAAACTAGATATGCAACATATCAGACGAAGAGACCGGACTGTACGGGAGTGTTACTGATTGGATTCACAGAAGAATGTACATGCTTGCTTGTTGATCTTCTGATCGCTTAATACCTGGGTGGCTGTTACGTTTAGCTGACCGCTTGCAGCTTGTGGGTGTTTGATATGATCATCACCTGCTACCGGCGTATTGATGATTCTTTAGAGTCCTACACAGAGGTTTCTTGACTCAGGCAAAACGGAGTAGGAGCACATATGCGATATGTGCGGGATCGAGAATAATACGATATGAGATACTGTATTCTATTCTCACGATATTAGATATCGACCGGGTATATGTGATATAGCCGGGTCATTGGATCAAGTGTTGATTCGATGAACTGATACAGTTTATATTAGTCGGTTATTTATGAAATAGCCGGATTGTCAGATCAAGTGTTGATTCGATAATTTAATGTATAATTATATATGTGATATATTACATTACATTATCTAATATAGGCTCGCTTTATTATTTCATTTTCTCACCGGATAATACATTGATATATATACGATATATGTTAATTGTATTATTTTCTTTTGTTACAAAAATATATTATATATGTGATATATAATATTGTAACATGTTATGATTACAAATGAAACATGATTAGTGGAGATTAAACATGGTTAGGGTTTGATTTGGGTTAATCTTATCTAGAAGGTTCTAGAATCTTTTATTTTATTTCTTGCAAAGATATTATGTGTTGATATTTTGCTTGATATTTTCTAACCCAACCCATACCCTTCACCCTAGGTTAAATCTCTACATGAGTTAAAGTAACTCAATGGTTGTATTTGTAACCATAAGTTTTATTCATTGTTGATTACAAAAGGAATCATTCTTCTTCTTCTTCCTAGAGCTCTTGAAAAGCTTTCTAGGTTTTTCTTTTGTGATGATTTAGTGTGAGATTATGAAAACAAATGAGAGAAAAATTCCTACCTCATCATCCTCATCTAATCTATCCTATTAGATTAGGGTGTTCACTTCATTAATACTTGATTAGAGAAGTGAGAGCTTGATTTAAAGAAACTTCAAGGTAGATCATCTTCGAAAAGGAAGACTTTAAGCAAGCATGGATCATTCGGGTTGTGGAGCTTCTCTTGAGTCCGGGAGATCATGGGTCGCGGCGAAGGGACTACTATTCGGAGCTTATGAAGCGAAGGAGCGGACTACAAAGGTTGTAATCCCTATCTTTTAGTTGTAAAGATATTTACTTGCATGTTTAACCCTAATTATCTATCAAAGATCCTCGCTTTGGGTTGTTCGGCACGTCTAAATTTTAAATCGGGCATGGTTGATGCCTTATAGACCCTTGTGACAGTGCCTAGTAACTCTACAGTGGTATCAGAGCCTAGCTAGAGCATTAGGCGACGTGTATACAAAGTTAAAAGTCCGATCGAACCCCGAAACGTCGGTTTTGAACCCCTCTCTGGAAATTATTTAAAAAAATGATTTTTTGTGCATTAAAAATACTCAGAAAATTCAGCAGGTGATTCTAAGGATAACTGTAAAATACGAGCCCCCAACTCTCTCAAGTCGCCGCGGAACCGCGGCAGGAACATGCCTTGCGCGGCGGTTCCGCGGCCGAACTTGGGTGTTAGGGACACGTGTCTGTAGGTAATATCCGTAGGTGCTTCTGCTTGCTTCTGGGAATTTTTAATCTTACTCAAGTGTTGAGTTTTCTGGATATCCTGTATATTCTTTGATTCGATCGGAAAGTTTAATTTCGTTTTGTTTTCCGGATAATTTAGAACCTGTTAAAATGTTCGAACGGATATCAATAAACTCACTTTTTCCCGACACGAAAAACTTTCAAGTGTTGAATTTTTCTTGAGTTTAAAACTTTCGGAAAACATGCAAGCATATCTGTGGACCCTCTAGAAGAACGTAACCTTAACTCGATTATGTGACCGTCATAACTTCCATTGAACTTTTGAGTTCGTTGTAGTTTGGCGTTGCCACATGTGAGGCGTTGGTTTGACCCTTCTACGGCTGGTTTACTGGGGCTGTGACATGTTCTGGGATTTTTGAACTCCGCTCAAGCGTTGAGCTATTTGGGAATTCTTGGGTGTTTGATTATTCGATCGGAAAGTTTAACTTTGTCTATTTATCTGGAATGTGATACAATATGTGGAATTCATATAGTTAGGTATGAAATGCGAAGTATGTGATATTTCGGATTTACGATATCTAAAGTGATTGTGGATTTCAAATGTTGTAGTTTTACACTTTCTTTTCTATGACCGTAAGCGTAGTATGTGGTGTATCGCCGCCTTCGTTGCTATACATCAACGACAATCAGGATACGCATGCTTGCTTACGTTGATGATATGAGATATTATGTGTCGCTGTGATATGTTGTATTGGATCGTCGTGTTCTGAATAGCCGGGGTTTTATGTGAGATGGTTTTTTTTTATTTTCATTCATGTAAAATTCATTTGTATGTAATATTCTTTTATTGGGGCACTTCCGGGATGAGGTTGATGTCACCGTTGTATATTATTTACTTTTTCGCATAAGGTAGACCCAAGGAGGGGAGCACAAGTAACCGGGTTCTAGGGTCCAGTGGGAGGCCATCTCGAGGAGTCGAGACCGGGTGTCCTAACTCTAGAATTGGCAGTGTTGCTTGCCGCTCTCGTAGGGGTCTAGGGATGTGGGTTTGGCTATTCATCGCGACCGTGGAATCGGTGTTTTATACAGGCTCAATATAAAACACGGACGTCCTAGTATATCCAATATTTCATATGTTATCTTCTGCTGCAATGTTCTGTGATGAGATCATATTACTGCCTGAGACGAATGCTTATACTATATATATATATATATGTTGATATATAAATATTACTGCTTTCGTTTCTTCTGTAATGCTTAGGAAGCATTAATTGATGGGATTTTATTAATGAGATTAATAAAAGAAAAGAAACCTAAAAGATGTTGTAGAATCAAAACTTTATAAAAAGGGTAGCTACAGTCTTGCTTTGCACGGCGGTATATATGATATACCCTGCACCTTATTCGATGAGGAAAGAGCCGAGATCCCTTCATCGGGAGTGACCTCTTTAGCAAAACTGGCAGATGCTACAAACTCGTGGTTTAGTTTTTGACAGCTTAAATAGTTCTTGCTTTGCACCGCGGTATATATGATATACCCTGCACCTTATTCGATGGGGAAAGAGCCGAGATCCCTTCACCGGGAGTGACCTCTTTAGTGAAACTAGAAAAGCCTCAAAAACACTCCTTTTCAAAATCACTTGATTCTACGACGATATCAAGTTCATTACGCTCATGGTTTTCTTAAAAACCTGCGTAGCCCTCCGTCATTTCAGATAAGTACTACTTAGTATTCGTGCTGCGGTAGTTTAGCTTCTGTCAAGGCATAGTGTACGGTAGCTAACTAATGCTTATCTGCTAGCATACGATGCGATTGGATTAGGGTATTCGTACGGCGTAGTTTGGCCTTCGTCAAGGGTCGTGCGGGCGGGTTTAATTCAATCAAGAAATGAACGGGTTGAACTTGACTAGCGCCCTATGGGTAGTTTAGCCTTCGTCAAGGTCATAGGACGCTAGGGGCAAAAGCATTATCGGGAATTTCAAGTGTTGAAATTTGCAATGAGATTGCATACATACTATAAGATAGTTGGATACCGATACCCACTGCGAGTAAGAGTTACTCCTGGGAGAATTTTACACAGGACAATTAGTCGATCGAGTAGGTGACTAGAAAAGTGTTAACGGGGTTATGCTTATGGGAAAACGAGGTTTATTTTAATTAGTTCCATGCGAAAGCAAGGGGAACCTCCCTCAAAGTACCAACACTGATCTGGCTGAAAGATTGATGAAATTATAGGGTGTAATTAATCCCGGCTAATCTAGCCTTTTAGGGTTTGAAGGAAGATTTGATAAAAACAGTGGGAGACATCCTGATTAGATAAGATAATAACCAATCTAATCTTACAAGAGCATACGCTAAAGTGTTTCTTTCTCTCTCTCTCCAGGTAGCGACCATGTCAGGTCTTAATCAAGATAATAATATGGATGTATTGACTGAACCCGCTTATTATACTGAGCAGGGGAACGTTGGTCCCGTTCTTTCTTATAAGTGTTATAAGACCGAGCAGGAAATAGGAGAATATCTGGATTCTCACGCCGCCCAAATGAAGAACAAGTATGTTGATGCATCTTCTTCGGGTGTGTTAGTTATTGAGAACTGTTTCTCAGTTCACCTTACGTCCTGGGTATTAGATACCGGATCGGGATCCCACATATGTAAATTGTTACGTGGGCTACGTAAAGGTAGAGAACTGGGAAGGGGTGACCATTCCGTACAAGTAGAGAATGGTACAAATATTGCAGCCAAAGCAGTTGGCGAATATCACCTTGTATTACCAAGTAGTAATACGTTGATTCTGAATGAGTGCTATTATATACCGAACATGATGTGCAACATTATATTAGTTTCTTTATTAAGTAAAGAAGCGTATAATTTTGTAATACAGGATAATGTTATGAACATCTTCCTAAATCAAAAGTTGATTAGATCAGGCTCGTTACATAATGGCATATTCATTCTCAATCAAAATACAGTCCTTAATATACAAAACACATACAAGAGGAAGAGTTGAGAAATGAACGAATCCTTCTTGTGGTATTGTAGACTTGGTCATATCAATGCGACATGGCTAGCTAAGTTACATAAGGATGGATATTTGAATCTGTTCGAATTATCATCTTATGATACTTGTCATTCATGTCTCAAAGATAAGATGACCAAAACTCCGTTTAGTGGATACGGAGAAAGAGTTGAGGAACTCTTAGGACTGGTACATAGTGATGTATGCGGTCCCATGTCTACACATGCCAGGAACGGTTCTTCCTACTTTATTACATTCACTGACGATCTCTCTAGATATGGACATGTGTTCCTGATGCAACACAAGTCTGAAGCTTTTGAGAAATTCAGAGAATATAAGAACGAAGTAGAGAACCAAACGGTCAAAAGTATTAAGATCCTTCGATCTGATCGAGGAGGAGAATACTTGAGCAATGAGTTTCTGGACTATCTAAAAGAGAATGGGATTCTCTCTCAGCTTACTCCTCCATATACACCACTATACAATGGTGTATCGGAGCGGAGGAATCGCACCCTATTAGATATGGTGCGCTCTATGATGAGCAATGCTGAGTTGCCTGTTTTCTTCTGGGGACATGCACTGGAGACAGTTGCATACCTATTGAAAAGAGTTCCAACAAAATCAGTGCCTACCACTCCATATGAGATGTGGAAAGGAAAGAGACCATGTCTTAATTTTATTCAGATATGGGGTTGTCCGGCCTATGTAAAAACACAAAATCCGGACAAGCTCGAGGCAAGGTCTGTCCTGTGCAAGTTTATTGGATATCCCAAACATTCGCGAGGGTATATCTTCTACCACTCCGAGGAACAAAAGGTGTTTGTTTCTCGACATGCCACCTTTTTAGAAAAGGGATTTCTTATGAAAGAAATTAGTGGCAATGAGGTAGAACTGGAAGAAGTTCCAGCAGAACAAACTACGACAGATGATTTGATGGAACCAGAAGATTCAGTAGTTCCCGACGAACCCCAGGCTCTCCGCCGATCTAGTAGGGTTTCTCATCCACTTGAGAGATACTACGGTTTTCTCGTTGATGGTGGGAGCGAGGATTGCATCATGGAAGATGATGACCCGACTAGCTTCGAGCAGGCCATCACGAGTAGGGACTTTGTGAAATGGCTGGATGCAATGCAATCTGAGATGGAATCCATGTACACCAACAAAGTATGGACTTTGGAAGTTGCTCCTGAAGGGATAAAACCCATTGGGAGCAAGTGGATCTTTAAGAAGAAACTTAGTGTAGATGGAAAAGTTGAGACCTACAAAGCTAGACTTGTTGCAAAAGGTTTTCTTCAACGACCAGGTGTGGATTATGACGAAACCTTTTCTCCAGTGTCTATGCTTAAGTCCAACCGGATCTTACTTGCCATTGCTGCATACCATGACTACGAAATCTGGCAGATGGATGTTAAGACTGCCTTTCTAAATGGTGATTTAGAAGAGTGCGTATACATGACTCAGCCAGAGGGCTTCGTAGATAGTGGGAGCAGCGGAAAGGTGTGCAAGCTGCTTAAATTCATTTATGGGTTAAAGCAAGCATCGCGGAGTTGGAACATCTGCTTTGATGTTGTAGTCAAAGAGTTTGACTTCATCAAAAACGTAAATGAACCTTGTATCTATAAGAAGGTTGCAGAGAGTAAGATTGTCTTCCTCGTATTATACGTGAATGACATACTCTTGATAGGAAATGATGTTCATATGCTACAATCAGTCATGCTCTTCTTATCACAAAGATTCTCAATGAAGGATCTAGGTGATGCCTCCTGCATACTGGGAATTATGATCTATAGAGATAGATCTAAATGGATACTGGGATTGTCCCAATCCAAGCACATTGACACCATACTAAAGAGGTTTAGTATGGAAGAATCCAAGCGTGGGAACCTACCCACAATCTCTGGACTCACTCTCTCCAAAGAGATGTCTCCCAAGACTGATTTGGAGAGAGCTCGCATGCAAGGGATACCCTATGGTTTGGCAGTAAGCTCTATCATATATGTGATGCTATGTACCAGACCCGATGTAGCATACTCACTAAGTATAGTGGGTAGGTATCAAGCAGATCCTGGAGAGAGTCACTAGATAGCTGTGAAGAACATTCTCAAGTACTTGAGAAGAACTAAGGAGATGTTCTTGGTATATGGTAACGGAGAACTCCAGGTGGAGTCCTTTACCGATTCAAGCTTCCAAAGTGATAAGGACGACTCTAAGTCACACTCGGGATTTGTCTTTACCCTCAATGGAGGGTCGGTGTGTTGGAAGAGTTCCAAACGGGATACCGTTGCAGACTCGACGATGGAGGCTGAATACATCGCTGCCAACGATGCTGCCAAAGAGGCTGTCTGGATAAAGAAGTTCATTACTGAACTTGGTGTGGTTCCATCCATTGAGTATCCAATACCTTTGTATTGCTATAACAATGGAGCTGTGGCTTTGGCCAAGGAACCCAGGTCCCATTAGAAGTCCAGACATATTCTGAGGCGGTACCACCCGATCAGGGAGATAGTTGATCGCCGGGAGATCGAGGTCAGAAGAGTTGATACGAAGGACAACACTGCGGATCCACTCACGAAGGCCATTCCCCAGATACAGTTTGAGAGATTATTCGGGATGCTAAGTATGAGATACTACAACAGCTGGCCTTTGTGCAAGTGGGAGATTGTTAGTTATATATATGCCCTAGAAGCCATTGTTGTACATATGATGTATATTATAATGGATGCTTGGATATATAGAGAGAGGACTTTCTTGCTCGTCATGATAGTATGCTATTTGGTTTCACTTTATCTTAACATGTTGACTTGTATTAGTTTACTGTCTTGTTCTCACATGTTGATAATGTTAGTTATATGTATGCCCTAGAGGCCATTACTGTACATAGGATGTATATTGTAGTGGATGCTTGGACATATATAGGGAGGACTTTCTTGCTCGACATGATAGTATGCTATCTGGTTGCTCTTTACCTTAATGTGTACACTGATTGTCTCTCTGTTACATGTAAGCCCTTAGGATGTGTACTTGACTACCTGGACTATGATGCGGATCATACTAGTGGGGACATGGTAGTCCATAAGTACATCCTTCAAGGTCCCTAGTCGTGGGTGTATCGAGATGGGGCATCGATATGCCAAAGTAGACTAGCGTGTACCTTCTCGACCCATACAGATGGGCGATGGATGATCCTATATCCATTGATGTTTGACATCAGAGATGATATATGGGTGCTCAGTGGATACAGGGTACACTGGACGGACTCGCCGAGAACTCCCAGATGGTATTATACCTTACGTCAGATGGCAGTTCTCTGATGACACTGGTACAGGTTAGTCTGTAGACCCGAAATCGTCATAGAGTCTTGTGTGATTCCTACTGTGCTTTGATTTCCACCTTACCACGTCTAAGAGGGCGTGCAAAACGGTGGTTTTTGGGTACAGTCCTGAATCACATGGAGACAATGAGCGATAGGAGGGGATTCGTTTCTCCCGGTATAGGGAGTTGATGTTGCGCTGTGTTCGATTGGCTATAATCGGAAATCCCTGGCCTGGGTTGCTGAGATTTACTGGTAAGTGTTATCAGTAGTATCTCGAACTGTTATAGACCTCATATCGACACGACTTATCGAGCTACTGGGGTCTGACGTTTACCACCCCTAGGCGAGATATGCGACATATCAGACGAACAGACCGGACTGTACGGTAAGTGTTACTGGTTGGATTCACAGGAGTGTGATCGGGCTTGCTCGTTGATCTTCTAATCGCTCAATACTCGGGTGGCCGTTACGTTTAGCAGACCGCTTGCGGCTTGTGGGTGTTTGATATGATCATCACCTGCTGCCGGCGTATTGACGAGTTTTTAGAGTCCTACACAGAGGTTTCCTGGCTCAAGCGAAACGAAATAGGAGCGCATATGAGATATGTGCGGGACAGAGAATAATGCATGTATGTGATACCGTATTCTATTCTCGCGATGAATGTATCGATTGGTTGTATGCGATATAACCTAGTTATCGAATCGAGAATTGATTCGATAAGTCGATACATTGGATATTAGTCGGTTATATGCGATATGACCGGATCATTAAATCAAGTGTTGATTTAATGATTTGATGTATAATTATATATTTGATATATTACTTTACATTAACTAGTATTGGTTCACTTAAGATGGATTTTCTCACTTGATGTGCACATTGTATATATGATATAGTTTTGTGCACTAGTTTGTATCATGTTTGATGCTGTAAGTCCACGTTGCCCACCCCGGTACTTACGGGAAGACGGAAAACGGAATAAAAATCAAATTTTTATCAACTTAGGCAACATGGACTAGACAAAGAAGGATCTTTGCTAAACAAAAACAAGCTAAAGCTAACTAGAAACTAGCTAAGTGTTAAAAAGGTTATACTTAGGGCTTTATGTCCTTCTCTCCTTGCTCCTTGGAGTAGTTGAAAGATGTCACCTTGGTCGTCTTCTCACGTCGAAGAAGGATCCACCCGAAAGCCTCAACCTTTGGCTTCAACTCCAAGCTAGAAGTAACTAGGGTGCAAGAAGTGCTAATCCTTGAACCCTAGATGGGAGTAGAGATTATCAAGAAGGGGTTTTTCTCAAGCTCAAGTGTTTCTCAACACATAAGAGGGGAGAGCTTGAGGGAGAGGAAGAACAAGAGAGAGAAAAGGAATGATAGAATGAGAGAATAATAACCATTCTCACATATATGTATGAATTATTTTAATTAGATAATTAGTGAGATAATTGTCATGGCTTAATCAAGACATGACCATTATCATTTCATTTTTAATGCAAATTGCAAGGATCAAAGAGCATCTTCCGAATGAAATGATGATGGTCAAAGTGTCAACAAGGTCAACAAGTCAAGATAGGTCCAATGGTCAACAATCATAACCATGCACAATTATTAAACTAATATTAATTAACCATAATTCACACAAAAGTATTAGGGTTAATAAAATGACAATAGTCATTAACCCTAATCAAAGTCCTCTCCCTCTGTCTCAAGCAACTGTGCATACGCACCCGTATTCGTGATCCGAGGAATACGAATACAATGAGAAAAACCAATCCCAAATCATATACTAGGATCTGGCTTAAACCAAAGCCCACTAGTATAAGCTGTCCGAACAGCAAACGTGCACAAGTGCGCGGATGCGAACGAACCCTGTCGCAAAACCATGCGACCTCTACTCATTTTGCCTAAAGGCGAATAGCTCTCTATGTGAGACTCTAAAGACTCGACACTATGCTGGCAGTGGGTTTAACCACAGACCGCAGGCGGCACTAGCTGTACGTAACGGTCCCCAGGTAGATGCCGATAAGAAGACTGATGAGGTGAACCCCATCTGAACTCTTACTGAGCCTGTATGTGACAGTCTCCGTACAGTCCGGTCTGTTCGTCTGATACATCGCATGGCGGGCCTAGGGGGCGGTGAACGTCAGTCCCCTAATAGCGGTACAAGTCATGTCGGAGTGTAGCCCAGAACACCCTGAGATAACACTGGAAACCTACCAGTATATCTCGCTTGCCCTGGCCAGGGACTACTTGTGTAATGGCTCTCCTAGACATAGCGCGATGTCAACCCCCAATACCGGGAGAGACGAATCCTGTCTAACCGTCACTGCCTCCAAGTGCTTCGGGACCGCACCCAAAAACTACCTGTTTGCACGACTCCTTTGAGCCGTGGTAGGGTAGTAATCAAAGTGCAGTTGGAACACATTCGAGGCGAAGTGACAGTGTCAAGTCAACAGACTAAGCTGTACTCATGTCACCTGGGAACTGATAACTGACGATAGGTATAATACCAACCAACAGTCCCCGACGAGTCCTGTCCAGTGTACTCGTAACCTAATGAGCACCCATATACTATCTCAAGTACGACGTACTGACGGCTGTGGGACAGACCGTCTCCCACACTGGGATGAGAAGCGCATACGCTAGTCTACTCCGGAGTATCGATGCCCTGTCTCGATAGTCCAACGACCAGGGAACTGTATAAGGATGTGCTTATAGATTACCCAGCTCCCACGAGTGCGAGCGCCATCACAACGCTGGTAATCAAGCAAAGATCCTAAGGGCTCTACTAATATGTATATCAGCGATATGCTAAAAGAAACACATGCACATATTAAAGTAGAGACAAACCAAGTAGCATACTACCATTTCGAGCAAGATTGTATATACAACTGTGAATATCCCAAGCTTCCATCAAGTAATATACAAACTAGTATGATACAGTAATGGCCTTTAGGGCATATACACTAACAGATGATACATGCAAACTTGGGTGTATATTTGCTTTATACCATCTTTAGGTTAATGGTTGGGTTTTTCATTTGTATTTATTTATTTTCCTTATTCATTTTGGCAAGAAATGAAATGGTGGCTTTCTTTAGATTTTGTTGAAGCTTCATGAAGCTTTGAAAGCTTGACCATTTTGTTTCTTTCCTTAACCTTAACCATTTACCTAAACCCTAGTTCATTCTCTATATGAATTAGCCTCACCCATGGTTGCATTATGATAACCATCACTTCATTTTTCTTTTTGAAATTAATTCATAATTCTTTTTCATTCTTCTTCTTCATCTTCTTCAAGAGGTGAAGAAAGCTTGCTAGAAATTTCTAAGTGATGATTCCAAGTGAGAAATCCAAATCCAAAGTGAACCCACTTCTTATTTCTTCATCCTCTATCACTTGCCTTGTAGTAGAGGGTGTTTTCTTCACAAGTTCCTTGACCTAGTGAAGATGGAGCTTGAGTTTGAGTCGTCTCGACGTAGATCATCTTCAGCCTCGAAGTCAATGACCTAGCTTGATCATTTCTCCGACGAAACCATTGCTAGAGTCCGGGATCCCGATGATCGCAGCGGAGGGACGTCAACACGGAGCTAAAGAAATGGTGGAGCAGATCTACAAAGGTTGTATTTTCGGTTCACTCTTAGTTAAGTTGTTAACTAGTTGTAGTTTCGCCTTTGCCTCTAGTTAACGATCCAGCATTAGGGTTTCTCGGCACAAGAAAAATTTGATTTTGGCATGGTTGATGCCTTGTGGAACCTCTTGAGAGTTCCTAGGAACCCTACAGTGGTATCAGAGCCTAGCTAGATTCTTAGGCGATGCGTAGACGAAGTTAGAAACCCGATCAAACCCGTAACCCTAACTCAAAATCACTCTCTGGAAATTTTCAGGAATTTTGGATTTTTGTGAATTAAAAATTACCAAAAAATACAGCAGGGTTTTCTAGGAGTTACTGTAAAGCACGTGCACCTAACTCGACTAAAGCGCCGCGGAACCGCAGCCCCACCCTAGCATGTGCGGCGATTCCGCGGCCAAAAAGTTGCTTCTTGGCACGTGCTTTGCACAGTAATGTCCTATATTGATTGCTGTATTTTCTGGGAATTTTTAAAGCTTACTCAACAGTTGAGTTTTCTGGGTTGTATTGGGGACTCGGTGTTTCGATCGGGATGTTTAACTTCGTCTATTGGTTTTTCCAGGTAATTTCAGAATATGTTAAAAAGTTCGACCGGATAAAAATACCCACTTTTTCCCCTGCCGGGAAATTTCCAATTATTGGATTTTTCCGTAGTTTAATGACGTTCTAAGTAGTGCAAGTAACGCGATGGTCCCTCTAGAAGACAACAAACCTTAACTCGATTATGTGACCGTCTTGAACTGCCCTTTGAACCTTAGGGTTTGGGGCAGTACGGCGTGCCACATGTGAGGCGTTGGCTTGACCCTTCTACGGCTGGACCGTTGGTACTGTGGTATGAAGTGAATGTTTTTTAAACTTATTTCATGTGTTGAGCTGTTTCGGGAAAACTTGGGTGTTTGACTGTTCGATCGGAAAGTTTAACATTTTCTGTTTATCTGGAATGTAATACAATATTTGGAATCCACAAGTAGTTATGAGATAACTGATTTGGATGTTATAAACATAGCAGTTTAGTCTCAAATGATCGGTTGCCACGGAATTTTTATGCGATCAAAAGTCCGTCGCATTCACGTAGCGTACGCGGATATTCACCGGTAAACTTAATAGACAGTCACGCCCCATAGCCCCGACCAAGTGACTGTAGGAGAACCCCGTCGCCGAAAGCATCCGTTCGGGTGCTCGCGGCAGCGGTGTTCTGCCTTGGTGTACTTCGTCGACGGCGTCGGGGGTGCGGCCGCCTACTAAAGTTTGTGACGAGCATTCGATCAGGATGTCAGGAATCTTGTTGAATTGCCCGACTTGATATTGAAAAGTGTTTTCGATAATGAGACTAAAATGCGGGGTTTATAATTGTTAGGCATGCGATGTCTAAGGAATTCATTTGATTAGGCATGCGATGTCTATGCAGGTTGCGGATTCCCACTGTTGTAGTTTTACACTTTCTTTTCTGTGACCGTAAGTGTAATATGTGATATCGCCGGTTTCGTTGCTATATGTCAACGAAAATTGGGATATGCATGTTTACTTACGTTGATGACATGTGATGTTATGTGTTGCTGGATATGTTATATTGGATCGTCGTGTTTGAATAGCCGGGGGGGGGGGGGTTTATGTGAGATGAGTGTTTTTCATTTTCATTCATGTAAAAACTTGTATGTAATATTCTTTTATTAGGGCACTTCCAGGTTGCGGAAGTTGTCACCGTTGATGTATATTATTTACTTTTCTGCACTAGGATAGACCCAAGGAGGAGAGCACAAGTAACCAGGTTCTGGAGTCTAGTTGGAGATCAACTCGAGGAGTCGAGTCCGGGTCTCCTAACTCTAGAATTGGTAGGGTTGCTTGCCGTTCTCGTAGGGGTCTAGGGGTGTGGGTTTGGCTATTCATCGCGACCGTGGAATCCGTGTTTTATACTGGCTCGTATTGAAAACACGGACGTCCTAGTATATCCAATATTTCATATATGTTTCTTCTACTGCGAAATCTGTGATGTGATCATTTGATGATCTGTGATAAATACTGTATATAGTATATATGATATATTATATAGACGTTACTTATGTTTTACACCCGCGCTAGCCCTGCCCCGCTCTGTCGTTAGTTACCTAGCCTAACGGTGCACGAGGGGACATCGAGGCGAATGCGGATGGCATAAGTGTACATCGTATTTATCTGTGAGTTTTAGGTAACTTAAATGATGGGACTTCATTAATATGATTAATGAAAGAAAAGAAACCTAAGATATTGTGGAATCGAATTTTCAAAAACAGGTAGCTACAGTTCTTGCTTTGCATCGTGGTGTTCCTTGTAGAACATCCTGCACCTTATTCGATAAGGAAAGGGCCGAGATCCCTTCACCGGGAGTGACCCCTTTAGCAATAACTAGTAGATGCTACACACTCAGTTTGTTTTTTATTGCTTCTATAGTTTCTGCTTTGCACAGTGATATATATGATATATCCCGCACCTCATTCGATGAGGAAAGGGCCGACGATCCCTTCACCGGGAGTGACCCTTTTAGCAAAACTAGAAAAGCCTAAAAAATACTCCATTTTAAATTCATTCGATCCTACAACAATATCAATTTCATTACGCAATAGGTTTTCAGAAAAACCTATCGTAGCCCTCCGTCATTTCAGATAAGTCCTGCTTAGTATTCGTGCTGCGTTTGTTGACCTTGTCAAGGCGCAGTGTGCGGTAGCTAACCAGTATTTATCTGCTTATGCATATGATGCAGATTGGGTTAGGGTAGTCGTGCGGCCTTGTTGACCTTATCAAGGGTCGTGCGAGTGGGTTTGATTCAATCAAGAAATGACGGGTTGAACTTGACTTGCGGTCTATGGTTTGTTGACCTTGTCAAGGTCATAGATCGTTCGGGACAAAATTATCGGGAATTTCAAGTGTTGAAATTTGCAAGGAGATTGCATACCTTCTATGAGATAGTTGGATCCTGATACCCGCTGCGAGTAATTGTTACTCCTGGGAGAGTTTTACACATTACAATTAGCCAATCAACTAGCTGTCTAGAAATGTGTCAACAGGGTTACGCCTCTGGGAAAACGAGGTTTACATTAATTAGGTTCGTGTGAAAGCACGGGGGACCTCCCTCAAAGTACCGACACTGGCCTGGCTGAAAGATTAGCGAACTTGTAGCGTGTAATTAATCCCGGCTAGTCTTTCCTTTTAGGGTTTGAAGGAAGATTTGATAAAAATAGTGGGAGCCATCCTGATTAGATAAAATTATAACCAATCTGATCTTGCAAGAGCATACGCTGAGTGTTTTCTTCTCTCTCTCTCCAGGTGGCGACCATGTCACGCCTTAATCAAGATAATAATACGGATAAATTGACCGAACCCGCTTGTTATACTGAGCTGGGGAACGTTGGTCCCGCTCCGACTTATAATTGTTATAAGACCGAGCTGGAATTAGGTGATTACCAGAATTCCCGTGCTGCCCAAACGAAGAAAGTGCATGATGATGCATCTTCTTCGGGTGTGTTCATTACAAAGAACCGTTTCTCAGTATCCTCCGCGTCCTGGTTATTTGATACCGTATCAGGATCCCATATATGTAATCTGTTACATAGGGCTACAGAAAGGTAGAGAACTGAGAACGGGTGATAAGTTTCATGAGACAGAAAACGGTGCAAGTGTTGCAGCCAAGTCTGTTGGTCACTGTCACCCTGTATTCTAAATACATTGATTCTGAACGAATGTTATTAGATATCGAACCTGATATACAAAATCATATCAGTCTCTTTATTAGTAAAGAAATGATAAAATTTTGTATTGTTGGATAATGTTTTGAACATTTCCTATATCAAAAGTTGATCGGTTCAGGCACGTTATCTAAAAGTATTGATGTTCTAAATCAAACTACAGTTCTTAGTATACGGAACACACACAAGAGGAAGAGTTCACATTTGAACGAATCCTTCTTGAGGTATTGTAGACTAGGTCATATCAATGCGACCCGACTGGCTGAAGTTACATTTAGATGTATATTTAAATCAGTTTGAATTTACATCTTGTGAAACTTGCCAGTCATGTCACAAAGATTAGATGACCGTAGCTCTGTTTATTGGAAACAGAGAAAGAGTTAGTGAACTCTTGGGATTGTTACATGCTGATGTATGAAAGTCTCCAGTCTACACATGCCAAGACCGGTTCCTTTTTACTTCATTACATTCTCTGATAATCTCTCAAGATTTAAACATATGTTCCTGTTGAAACACAAGTCCGATCCTTTTGAGATATTCACAAAATATAAGTTGAAAGTAGAGAACGAAAATACGGGTATAAGTATTATGTCCTATGATAAGATCAAGGAGGAGAATACTTGTGCACGGAATTCCTGGATTATTCCAAAGGAGAATGAGATTCTCTCTCAGCATTACTCCTCCGTATACACCATAGCACGATGATATATCGGGGCGGAGCAACAGCACCCTATGTGATATGGTGTGCTCTATGATGAGTACTACTGAGTTGCCTATTTTCTTTTAGGTGTTATGCACTTATGAAGTTGCATACCTATTGAATAGGATTCCGATCAAATCAGTTGCCTACCACTTCATATGAGATATGGAAAGGGAAGAACCCATATCTTAAGTTTGTTAAGACTTAGGGTTGTCCGGCCAGTGTCTAAAAGCAAAATCCGGACAAGCTCGAGGCAAGGTCAGTTATGTAGAACTGGAAAGGTTCCAGCTATACAAACTGCAGCTGGTGACTTGACAGAACCAAAGGATTCAATAGTCCCCGACGAACCTCAGCCTCTCTGCCGATCTGGTAGGGTTCCTCATCCGCCTGAGAGATACTTCGGTTTCTCGATGACAGTGGGAGCGAGGAATGCATCATAAGATGATGACCCAACTAGTTTCGAGCTGGTCATCAAGAGTAGGACTCTGTAAGAATGGCTGGATGCTTAGCGATCTGAGATGGAATCCTTATACACCAACAAAGTATGGACTTTAGTTGCTCAGTCTGAAGGGTTAAATCCCCATCAGGAGCAAGTATATCTTGAGAAGATTACTTGGTGTACATGGAAAAGTTAAGACTTTCAAAACTAGACTTGTTAAAGGTTTGCATCATTGACCAGGTATGGATGATGATGAAACCTTTTCTGGGGCTATGCTTAAGTCCATCCAGATCTTACTTGCCATGGCTACATACCATGACTACGATATCTAGCGGTTGGGTGCCATGACTGCTTTTCTAAGTGAAGTTTTAGAATAGTGCGTCTATAAGTACACAGCCAGAGGGCCTCGTAGACAGTGGGAGCAGCGGAAACGCGAGCAAGATGTTTTACGTGATAAAGCAGGCATCGCAGAGTTGGATCGTCTATTTTGATGTGTTAGTCAAAGAGTTTGACATCATCAAAATGGTAGATGAACCTTGTATATACAAAAAGGTAGTAGGGAGTATGGCAGTGATCCTCGTAGAGTACGTGGATGACATACTCTTGATAGGGAAGGAGTTTCCTATGCTACGCTCGATCAATCTCCACTTATCACAAGGATTCTCCATATAGGATCAAAGTGATACCTCCTAAATCTTGAGTTTTCATCTATGAGATAGAAGTAATTGGATGCTAGGATTCTCACTAGTAGTAGTGAGATGGTATCAATCGATCCTGAGGAGAATCACTGGAAAGGTTCCAGGGTGATAAGGACGACTGAAAGTCAGTCACAGGCATTGTCTTTACCCTCAGAAAAGGGACAGTATGTTGGAAGAGTTCCAAGCAAGATATCGTGGCATACTAGACGATAAAGGCTGGATATATTGCTACTTAAGATACTACCAAAGAGGCAGTTTGGGTGTATATTGGTTCAAGAGATGAACTAGGTTCCTACCATTGTGTGACAATGGAAGTGAGGCTTTGGCCCAGGAACCCCAGTCCCATCAATGACCCAGACATATTCTAAGGCAGTATCACCTGATCATGGAGATGGCTGATCTCCAAGATGATCGAGGTTAAGAGAGTAGACTCAGAGGACAACACGGCAGATCCACTCACAAAGGCCTTTTCCCAGAGAGAGACTTTTATGGGAAGGTTGAGTATGAGATACTACAACCACTGCTACAGATGGCCGTAGTGCAAGTGGGAGATTGTTAGTTATATGTATGCCCTAGAGGCCATTACTGTACATAGGATGTATATTGTAGTGGATGCTTGGACATATATAGGGAGGAATTTCTTGCTCGACATGATAGTATGCTATCTGGTTGCTCTTTACCTTAACGTGTACACCGATTGTCTCTCTGTTACATGTTGGTAGAGCCCTTAGGATGTGTACTTGACTACCTGGACTATGATGCAGATCATACTTGTGGGGACATGGTAGTCCATAAGTACATCCTTCAAGGTCCCTAGTCGTGGGTGTATCGAGACGGCGCATCGATATGCCAGAGTAGACTAGCGTGTACCTTCTCGACCCATACAGATGGGCGATGGATGATCCTATATCCATTGGTGTTTTACATCAGAGATGATATACGGGTGCTCAGTGGATACTGGGTACACTGGACGGACTCGCCGAGAACTCCCAGATGGTATTATACCTTACGTCAGATGGCAGTTCTCTGGTGATACTAGTACAAGTTAGTCTGTAGACCCGAGATCGTCATAGAGTCTTGTGTGATTCCCACTGTGCTTTGATTTACACTTTACCACATCCAAGAGAGCGTGCAAAATGGTGGTTTTTGGGTACAGTCCCGAATCACATGGAGGCAATGAGCGATAGGAGGGGATTCGTCTTTCCCGGTGTAGTGAGTTGATGTTGCGCTGTGTTCGATTGGCTATAACCGGAAATCCCTGGCCAGGGTTGCTGAGATTTACTAGTAAGTGTTTTCTGTAGTATCTCGAACTATTATAGACCTCATATCGACACGACTTATCGAGCTACTGGGGTCTGACGTTTACCACCCCTAGGCGAGATATGCGACATATCAGACGAACAGACCGGACTGTACGGTAAGTGTTACTGGTTGGATTCACAGGAGTGTGATCGGGCTTGCTCGTTGATCTTCTGATCGCTCAATACTCGGGTGGCCGTTACGTTTAGCAGACCGCTTGCGTCTTGTGGGTGTTTGATATGATCATCACCTGCTGCCGGCGTATCGACGAGTCTTTAGAGTCCTACACAGAGGTTTCCTGGCTCAAGCGAAACGAAATAGGAGCGCATATGAGATATGTGAGGGATCGAGAATAATGCGTGTATGTGATACCGTATTCTATTCTCGCGATGAATGTATCTATTGGTTGTATGCGATATAACCTAGTTATCGAATCGAGGATTGATTCGATAAGTCGATACATTGGATATTAGTCGGTTATATGCGATATGACCGGATCATTAAATCAAGTGTTGATTTAATGATTTGATGTATAATTATATATTTGATATATTACTTTACTTTAACTAGTATTGGTTCACTTAAGATGGATTTTCTCACTTGATGTGCACATTGTATATATGATATAGTTTTGTGCACTAGTTTGTATCATGTTTGATGATACATGCAAACTTGGGTGTATATTTACTTTATACCATCTTTAGGTTAATGGTTGGGTTTTTCATTTGTTTTTATTTATTTTCCTTATTCATTTTGTCAAGAAATGAAATGGTGGCTTTCTTTGGATTTTGTTGAAGCTTCATGAAGCTTGACCATTTTGTTTCTTTCTTTAAACCTAACCATTTACCTAAACCCTAGTTCATTCTCTACATGAGTTAGCCTCACCCATGGTTGCATTATAATAACCATCACTTCATTTTTCTTTTTGAAATTAATTCATAATTATTTTTCATTCTTCTTCTTCATCTTCTTCAAGAGGTGAAGAAAGCTTGCTAGAAATTTCTAAGTGATGATTCCAAGTGAGAAATCCAAATCCAAAGTGAACCCACTTCCTATTTCTTCATCCTCTATCACTTGCCATATAGTAGAGGGTGTTTTCTTCACAAGTTCCTTGACCTAGTGAAGATGGAGCTTGAGTTTGAGTCGCCTCGACGTAGATCATCTTCGGCTTCGAAGTCAATGACCTAGCCCGATCATTTCTCCGACGAAACCATCGCTAGAGTCCGGGATCCCGATGATCGCAGCGGAGGGACGTCAACACGGAGCTAAAGAAATGGTGGAGCGGATCTACAAAGGTTGTATTTTCGGTTCACTCTTAGTTAAGTTGTTAACTAGTTGTAGTTTCGCCTTTGCCTCTAGTTAACGATCCAGCATTAGGGTTTCTCGGCACAAGAAAAATTTGATTTTGGCATGGTTGATGCCTTGTGGAACCTCTTGAGAGTGCCTAGGAACCCTACAGATAAAGCCCTTAGGATATGCACTCGACTACTGGGACTATGATGGGATCATACTAGTGGGGCCAGAGTAGTCAACGAGAACATCCTATAACTATTCCTAGTCGAGAGTGTGTCGAGACAGGGCATCGATACACCATAGTAGACTAGCGTATACGCATCTTGACCATATGATGGGCGATGGATGATCCCATATCCATCGGTGTTTGACATCAAAGATGGTGTACGGGTGCTCAGTGGAGATGTCACGACCCAAAATTGGCCCGTGACGGCCCTAATACTACGCAACGCCTAAAGACGTAACGCAGTAAAAGAAAGCCAAAACCCAGAAATCTAAACCAAGAAAATACGGAAAAGATAATATAAGTTTTTGAAACACTTGAAATCGCAACCCAAATTCTTTAAAAGTTCTACTTTCTATCTTTAAAATTTTGGCAACACCCCCTTTTTTAAAAACTAGCGAAGATGAATACAATACAAATATACGACGTCGTAGCGAAGAAATAAAGATAGTAGAGAGAAAGCTGTATATAAAAGATAACAAATCCATAATTAATATACAATATCGTGCTCACCAAGTCTCTAAGTCAACAACATAATAGTAGATGGAGAGTACAAGATACAACGAATGTACAATATGAAATACAGATAATCATCTAACCCACCTAAGAAAAATAGTATTGTGAGCTGATGCGGTATCTGTAGCAAAAGATGATAGATGGATACTGAATAGCCTGCCTCGACTACTCTGGAGAACAACCTGAAATACCTGTGGCACAACGGGGGTGAGTTTCCAACCCGTGAATAGTAGATAACATATGCAGGTAATCGCAGGAATGTACATACAGCATGAATCTAAGATATGCGATTACAATAATAATGACATGATAATAGTATGCAATAACTATGCAATAGGGATATGAGAAAGTAGATATGCGACAATCATAAGGGTACACTAACAGGTACTACCAATATATGAAACTGTGCATAAGTGAATAGGTATGAGGTATGGAGTGAAATATGTCATTCCCACGGAAACCTGACATCGTGGTAGGGTCACAATCCATTAAGACATTCAAAACCCAATTTCTCAAATCAGCCCCCACATTGGGCTCTCACATCATATAAGTCTCACATCTCCTCAATGTACAATATCGAGTAATCTCCTATATCCCGAATGTACAAATCAGTAATCACATAGGTATGTCCAATATCCAATCTTAATGAATCACCTAATATCCCAAGTCAAATCTCAAGTAAGAATCTAACATCCTAAAGGTAAATATATACAGAAATAAGTATGATGGGGGAAATACACATATATTAGCGTCCTATTCCACTAATATTGGTGTAAGGGTATATATAACAACGGCTAAATCCCCTGTTATATATACAAAGGTGTTAAAGAAATATCATGAAAACCATGTGCCAAGCATCGACACAGAAATCCTGATCACGTATCATACGCTATCCCGAAAGCACGAGTGCCTAGCTCTGACCCTCGCCCTTCGACGTATGCATACGTACATGACTCCCAACGGTATCTCCATCATCCCTGCCGAGTCATCAGTAATGTCACCGGTAGGTACTCTCCCGCCTCCAGGCTCAATCGGCAACATCCATCGATCTTCTTGCCGAGGGAAACCATACCGGTCCCCACCATGTACCCTCATACGGCAACCACACCTCATATGGAGTATATAATCAGAACCGATAAATCTCATGGTGGCTGCGCAAATATCATATCAAGGAAACTAGGTTTTTCAATGTATGCATAATTTCATGAACTCCCGCGGTTCCCAAATCCAGAAATCATCATGTGAAATCAAAATAACAATGCGCAAATCCAGGAATACATATATGCGATATATCTGAAATGCGAGTTTATAAATGAAAATATGTAGCTGAAACCAGATGTATGCGAAATCAATAAGGTACAGCTAAGTATAGGTGTCTACCTATAAGTAAAAGATGTCGTATACCCCCCTGGATATAAATAGAATATGTAGGATATCCCCCCGGTATAAGTAAAATATGTGCAAGGTATACCTGTAGCTGTATTGCAAGGTGTAGATGTACCTATCACTACTGGTAAGATACACTATAGGTATACCGATAAGCTAGATGTCAAGTATGATAAGCAATAAAGTATCTATAAGGGGTTGTGTGTGACATGGCAAGTATTGACGGTGTGTGTGTAGCATACAATCCGTGCTCGTGCAACATGAACCGTCAATAATATGTGCAGTGTCCTACGGCTGCTAGTCACAGTACAACTATACCAAGGAAATAAAGTAAAGGTGCAATTCTAACAATGACGTAGAATATACGATAGGTATTGAATCCTAGCCCAGACGCATAACGCCATGCGGGCGATTCCCCTGTAGATGTTAAATCTACTCACATACGCTCCATGCTAGGTGAATCCTACCATCTGCTCCCCCTGTAGTAGTGTCCGTAGTCCCTGCCTGCAAACCTGCAAATAAGACATGGAAATCATATATAAGCCAAATATTCCGCAAAACGCGATATCGAACCAAAACGAGAAACTCGCGTCGCGAACTAAACGCGCGTGTGCACGATACGCTGAATCGTGTGTATACGCGTTTAAAACAATCGCGACACGCCGCGATACGCTGGATCACAGAACCCTCTCACGTATCGCGCGTATCCCACAAACAAAACGAACTAGGAATACGATATATTGTCCCAGATTTTCCTACAGGCCAAATCTTACAAAACTAGACATGCCAAAGAACTAGACAACACTGCAGAGTACCTTACCCAAAACCCCAAGACCCTACCCCCCTTCCTGGCCGCAAATTGCGGCCAGATTGATTAAATCGGCGGCCACTGTTTGGAATTAGGGTTTCGTGCTCAGGTGGTGGTATCTAGACCTAGTGTACATGCCCCAGTTTTTCTCAATTTTAACCTGAAGGTCCCGGGTCAATAGCAGATCATAGAAAGCCAATACATCGCTTTAAAATCACCAATTTTGCACAAAACACAAATCTTATGGTATTTTAGTGTAATCTGGGTTAAATCTCAGTTGAAGTGACCCTAATAACACTAAAATAAGCTAGGTTAGCTAACACAATCACATTCTAACCAAAATTCCACATAATTCACCATTTAGCACAAAACTAACTATTTAACACAAACCGATGCTAATCTACACACAACTTAAGCAACCCATGAAATGGGGTTCAAGAAATATACCCTAATGAACCCTAGAAGGCAGGTGAAGAAGTGAATGGGGAAAGAAGAGGGCTTGCAAGTAGCTAGAGCTCCTGCTGCTGCTGCCTGCTGCTGCTGCTACAAGCTGTTGTTGCTTCTGGTGCTGATGCTGATACTTGCTTCAGCTGCTGCCTTGGCTGCTGCAGCTAGGTGAGTGTGTGAGTGAGAGAGTGAGGAAAAAATGAGAGGAGTGAAAAGGATGAGAGGCAAGAATGATAACACAAACAAGTCAACCCCCTTTTCTTTCTCCCTCTTCATTAATTGAAGTATGGCAAGGCCATTATGCCCCATCATGCACTCTCTCTCTCTCTCTCTCACCAAGATCAACACAATGCAATCATTTAAAAACCCTTTTTAAATTCATTTTATTTTTTAAAAGAACCATATACAAATAAAAACCCAAAAGCACCTAATACAATATTAAACTAGATTAGGGAAAAATGGTTAGTTCACCATGTTGCTAATCATGGTTAAACCCCCAAAACAACCCTAGTTATCATGCACAAGTGTGTGCAAGCCTAGGAAAAATCTAATAAAATACTCATTAAATAGGATAAAATATTTGAAACTTAATTTGGTAAACTTTTTATTAAAAACCATATATTAAAATATAATTAGCCACAAAACACATTCTAAGGTGTTACAATCTCCCCCCTTAAAAGAAATTCGTCCCCGAATTTAAAAATATACTGCTACGCGTACCTTCAAGGAGAAGATTACAATTCCCAAATCTCGCTCGCAGCCTCCCAAGTGATTATCTCACTATATGGCTACATCCACGAAAACCCTTCACAGATGGAAAAACCCTTGACCGACGTTTCTCCACCTGCCGAGCCATTAACATACATGGCTGCTGGTGAACGAAAGATCACATCCAAGCTAATTGGTCTGGTGCCCAATCATGTGAGGAAGGTCAAGAAGGTAATTGTAAAGTATCATCATAAAGAATACGGGGTGAAAATTCAATAATCTGGGCGGAAGTGCCAATTTAAAGGCAACAAAACTGACGCGCTTATAGGATCTCGAAAGGACCAAAATTCTGGGATAAACTTCCCAAAATCCAACACGTCTTTTATCGGATAAATCCACAGGAATATATGGTTTTCCATTGCGCACTTAAGTCTACGACCATCACGTTTGCATAAGACCTCTGTCCGCGATGAACAATTTTCATCCTGACCGGAATCAATTGGATCATCTCCGAAGTCTCTAGACATAGCTGGGGTCCAAAATCCTACTTACGCAGAGTCAAAAAACAACAGACTGGTGATCGACACGACCTAACCCCTAAACCTAAAGGTGGCCAATTGGAGTGTCTCCTGATAACAGATATCGAAGGAGAACCCTAACGATGGCGAGTGACGATCCCCAACTGCTGACAACAATCAAAACAAACACACAACTTAACAAAGAACAACTGAGCAAATTGAGTATAACCGGACGACAAGAATCCGAATGGAGTCACACCCTGACTAAACTTGGGTAGAAACCATAACGAAATTCGTGGAGATCTGCTCCCCCTCCTACTTCGGAACGGTAAAAGGTTGCAACTCTCCAGCCGGCCTCAGATGCTCGACCCAAGCACACAACAAGACAGACACCTCGAAACGAAATCTGAAACTTCTCTTTACATCCCTGTCCACCCGTAACTATCTCACAAGTCACGTCAATATTGGTGGAACTTGAATGAATATAGAGAGTTGACAGATGTACTTGCTCTAGGATTTCACGTCTTTACCTGATAATATCAGGTACACAAACACGTCCCTAACTTAGCACACCATATCACAATCAAGGACTCCGAATCATTACCCAGCTGAGTATGCTCAAGTATCTCTGACGAACGAGCATAGGCGGGCAGTGTCTCGCGAAAGCGATTTAAGGAAAGTGGTCGAGCGCGGACATGAGCAAGCTGTCCCCTCTGTAGAGACTAACTTAAGCTGTACTCGGCGATCACACAAAAACTGTAAATCTTCAGAAGACTATCACAACAATTAAAATCCACTGCAAGAAGATGTACGTTAAGCTCTGGTGGTCTGTGGAAAATCTGACACGACTCACGAACAAGTAGTGTCGCCAAATCTCCAACGCAAAACCACCGCAGCCATCTCCAGATCATGAGTGGAATATCCTTCTCGTACTTCCTCCAAATGTAGGGAAGCAAAAGCGATAACTCTGTAGTGTCACCTTAGTACACACTTGAGCCCCACTCAAGAAACATTACAGTTAAACCATAAGGTCGCCTGAACCAAAGGCAAAGAAAGAACTGGTGCAGTTGTTAACAGAATCTTCAACTGATGAAAACTCCGCACACAAACCTCAGTCCACAGAAAAGAAACCTCCATTCCGGTCCATTCAGTCGACGGTGCAGTACTACTCTAGAAATCCTGCACGAAACGGCGGTAAGAACCTGCTAAGCCCAAAAATCTGCGGACCTCCGTCCTGCACACAAGTCTGGGCCTAACATGTACGGCCACGATCTCCCTCGGAACCATACGAAACCGTCTCCAGTGACTACAAGACCTAGGAGTCAACACAAAACAAGCCTGAAGAAACACTCCGAGAATTTAGCAAACTGCTGGTGCTCTCCCAGTATCTGCATAACAAATCCTCAAGTGCTGCTCCTGTTCCTCGAGACACATTAGATAGACCAGAATGTCGTAAATAACACAATAATAACTGGCCGAGGAACGGCCTGCAAAAATCCGGTTCATCACATCTACGAATGCTGCTAGGGCATCAGTGAATCCAACGACTCACAAAAACACGCAAAGCCCGTCACACGCATAAGGCAGTCTTCGGAATGCCATCACCCCGAATCCGCAATAATGATGACCTGATCCCAAACAAACTTAGAAAATGTCTCGCACTCTGGAGCTGATCGAAGAAATCGTTAATGCGAGGTAAGGGATACCTATCCGCACCATAAGCCGGTTCAAGTAACGATCCGTCGATACACAACCTTAAACTGCCATCTTTCTCCTTGACGAACAGAAATAGGAGCTTCTAAAAGCGAAACACTCAGACGCACAAAACTCCCCAAACCACAACTCTGCAGCTGATCCTTAAGCTCCCTAAGATTTGCCGGCTCATCCCGAACAACGTCGGAAAACTCTCGCACGAAAGGAACACCGGTCCAACAAACCCTCTGTGGCTACGGTATCACAAATGAACGCCAAGAATCCACGACATCTCCTCAGAAGCCGACTAGCAAAAAAGGCTGTATTCAAGCTGTGAGAGGCGGCACAACTATCCACCTGCACAACAAGAACTGACTTGCCGGAAAAACAACCTGACTGTTTCCTCACGGTAGTCCATAGACGCCTAGCACGTAATTAACCAGTCCATGCCCAGAAGAACGTCAAATCCAACATCTCTAGGAGGATCAAAACGACGGATGAATCTCTATCTCCTATCTGATTGGCACACAACTGAATACGTGTCGCGCAACAAAAAAATCGCTGATCGAAGTTAGCACAACTATGACTAATCTACCCAACCACGGCACAAGCATGAAAAACAAACGAATACATCAAAAGAACATGCGAAATAAGGATACCTGAAAACTCCACATTGGACGCCTGCACGTCCCGATGAGTAGAAGCAAACTCCTGTGTCTGCCCTCTACCCGCAGCTGGATGAACTCCTTGTTAGTTATATGTATGCCCTAGAGGCCATTATTGTACATAGGATGTATATTGTAGTGGATGCTGGGACATATATAGGGAGGACTTTCTTGCTCGACATGATAGTATGCTATCTGGTTACTCTTTACCTTAACGTGTATACCGATTGTCTCTCTGTTACATGTTGGTAAAGCCCTTAGGATGTGTACTTGACTACCTGGACTATGATGCGGATCATACTAGTGGGGACATGGTAGTCTATAAGTACATCCTTCAAGGTCCCTAGTCATGGGTGTATCGAGATGGGGCATCGATATACCAGAGTAGACTAGCGTATACCTTCTCGACCCATACAGATGGGCGATGGATGATCCCATATCCATCGGTGTTTGACATCAGAGATGATATACGGGTGCTCAATAGAGACTGGGTACACTGGACGGACTCGCCGAGAACTCCCAGATGGTATTATACCTTACGTCAGATGGCAGTTCTCTGGTGACACTGGTACAGGTTAGTCTGTAGACCCAAGATCGTCATAGAGTCTTGTGTGATTCCTACTGTGCTTTGATTTCCACCTTACCACGTCCAAGAGAGCGTGTAAAATGGTGGTTTTTGGGTACAGTCCCGAGTCACATGGAGGCAATGAGCGATAGGAGGGGATTCGTCTCTCCCGGTATAGGGAGTTGATGTTGCGCTGTGTTCGATTGGCTATAACCGGAAATCCCTGGCCAGGGTTGCTGAGATTTACTGGTAAGTGTTACCAGTAGTTTCTCGAACTGTTATAGACCTCATATCGACACGACTTATCGAGCTATTGGGGTCTGACGTTTACCACCCCTAGGCAAGATATGCGACATATCAGACGAACAGACCGGACTGTACGGTAAGTGTTACAGGTTGGATTCACAGGAGTGTGAGCGGGCTTGCTCATCGATCTTCTGATCGCTCAATACCCAGGTGGCCGTTACGTTTAGCAGACCGCTTGCGGCTTGTGGATGTTTGATATGATCATCACCTGCTGCCGGCGTATTGACGAGTCTTTAGAGTCCTACACGGAGGTTTCCTGGCTCAAGCGAAACGAAATAGAAGCGCATATGAGATATGTGCGGGACCGAGAATAATGCGTGTATGTGATACCGTGTTCTATTCTCGCGATGAATGTATCGATTGGTTGTATGCGATATAACCTAGTTATCGAATCAAGGATTGATTCGATAAGCCGATACATTGGATATTAGTCGGTTATATGCGATATGACCGGATCGTTAAATCAAGTGTTGATTTAATGCATAATTATATATTTGATATATTACTTTACATTAACTAGTATTGGTTCACTTTAAATGGATTTTCTCACTTGATGTGCACATTGTATATGTGATATATTTTTTGTGCACTTGATTGTATCATGTTTGATGATGCATGAATGTTAGGGTGTATGTTTAGATTAAACCATGGTTATGTAATGGTTAGGGTTTTCATTTTCTTAACTATTTCTTTTATTTATTTATTCATCTTTGAAAGATAAATAGAATGGTGGCTTATTTTGTTTCTTTCATGAAGGTTCATGAAGTGTTGAAAGCTTGACCATTTTGTTTGTTTACTTAACCCTAACCATTCAACCTAACTATAGTTTATTCTCTACACCTAACTATGGTTGCTATATGATAAGTATTCATTTTATTTTCTATTTGAAAAATACTTATCATAATTCTTTTCTTCTTCTTCTTCTTCTTCAACAATGAAGAAAAACTTGCTACCATTAATGGCAACTTGAGAAAAAGAGTGAGAAACCCAATTCTAAAGTGAACCCACTTCCTATTTCTTTATCCTCTACCTCTAGCCAAGTAGTATAGGGTGTTTTCTTCACAAGTTTCATGGCTTGGTGAAGTTGGAGCTTGATCTTGTGTTGCCTCGACGTAGATCATCTTCGGCATCGAAGTCGACAACCTAGCCCGCCCATTTCTCCGATGAAGCCGACGCTAGAGCCCGGGATCCGATGATCACAGCGAGGGGACTTCATCACGGAGCTATGGAGGTGGAGGACCGGATCTACAAAGGTTGTATTTCCGTTCACTCTTAGTTAAAGCCGTTAACTTGCTTGCATCGCCTCATTATCTAGTTAACGATCCGTATTAGGGTTTCTCGGCACCGGAAAAATTTGAAATTGGCATGGTTGATGCCTTGTGAGACCTCATTAGTGTTCCTAGGAACCCTACAGTAGTATCAAAGCCTAGCTAGAGCCTTAGGCGATGCGTAGACGGAGTTAGAAGTCCGATCGAACCGAAACCCTAATCTCAAAATGCTTAAGCACGGGGAACCTCCCTCAAAGTACCGACATTGGCCTGGCTGAAAGATTGGAGAACTTGTAGCGTGTAATTAATCCCGGCTAGTCTTTCCTTTTAGGGTTTGAAGGAAGATTTGATTAAAACAGTGGGAGCCATCCTGATTAGATAAAATAATAACCAATCTGATCTTGCAAGAGCGCACGCAGAGTGTTTTCTTCTCTCTCTCTCTCTCCAGGTAGCGACCATATCACGCCTTAATAAGATAATAAAATGAATATATTGACCGAACACACCCGAAGATGATGCATCATATGCACTTTCCTCGTTTGGGCGGCACGGGAAATCTGGTATTCCCCAATTTCCTGCTCTGTCTTATAACATTTATAAGTTGGAGCGGGACCAACGTTCCCCAGCTCAGTATAACAAGTGGGTTCAGTCAATATATTCGTTTTATTATCTTGATTAAGGCGTGATATGGTCGCTACCTGGAGAGAGAGAAATAATAACCAATCTGATCTTGCAAGAGCGCACGCAGAGTGTTTTCTTCTCTCTCTCTCCAGGTAGCGACCATATCACGCCTTAATCAAGATAATAAAACGAATATAATGAGACTAAATTGCGGGGTTTATAATTGTTAGGCATGCGATGTCTAAGGAATTCATTTGATTAGGCATGCGATGTCTATGGAGGTTGCGGATTCCAACTGTTGTAGTTTTACACTTTCTTTTCTGTGACCGTAAGTGTAATATGTGATATCGCCGGTTTCGTTGCTATATGTCAACGACAATTGGGATACGTATGTTTACTTACGTTGATGACATGTGATGTTATGTGCTGCTGGATATGTTATATTGGATCGTCGTGTTTGAATAGCCGGGGGGTTTTTATGTGAGATGAGTGTTTTTCATTTTCATTCATGTAAAAAATTGTATGTAATATTCTTTATTGGGGCACTTCCAGGTTGCGGAAGATGTCACCGTTTGTATATTATTTACTTTTCCGCACTAGGATAGACCCAAGGAGGAGGGCACAAGTAACCGGGTTCTGGAGTCCAGTGGGAGACCAACTCGAGGAGTCGAGTCCGGGTCTGCTAACTCTAGAATTGGTAGGGTTTCTTGCCGCTCTCGTAGGGGTCTTGGGGTGTGGGTTTGTCTATTCATCGCAACCGTGGAATCCGTGTTTTATACTGGCCCGTATTGAAAACACGGACGTCCTAGTATATCCAATATTTCATATGTTTCTTCTGCTGCAATATCTGTGATGTGATCATTTGATATGTTCTGTGATAAATACTGTATATAGTATATATGATATATTATATAGGCGCTACTTATATTTTACACCCGCGCTAGCCCTGCCCCGCTCTGCCGTTAGTTACCTAACCTAACGGTGCACGAGGGGACATCGAGGCGAATGCGGATGGCATAAGTGTACGTCGTATTTATCTGTGATGTTTAGGTGACTTAATTGATGGGACTTCATTAATGTGATTAATGAAAGAAAATAAACCTAAGATGTTATGGAATCGAATTTCAAAATAAAACAGGTAGCTACAGTTCTTGTTTTGCATCGCGGTGTTCCTTGTAGAACATCTTGCACCTTATTCGATAAGGAAATGACCGAGATCCCTTCACCGGGAGTGACTCCTTTAGCAATAACTGGCAGATGCTACAACACTCGGTTTGTATTTTGATTGCTTCTATAGTTTCTGCTTTGTACAGTGATATATATGATATATCCCGCACCTCATTCGACGAGGAAAGGACCGACGATCCCTTCACCGGGAGTGACTCCTTTAGCAAAACTAGAAAAGCCTAAAAAACACTCCATTTCAAAATTCATTCGATCCTACAACGATATCAAGTTCATTACGCAATAGGTTTTCAGAAAAACCTGTCGTAGCCCTCCGTCATTTCAGATAAGTCTTGCTTAGTATTCGTGCTGCGTTTGTTGACCTTGTCAAGGCGCAGTGTGCGGTAGCTAACCAGTGTTTATCTGCTTATGCATATGATGCAGATTGGGTTAGGATAGTCGTGCGGCCTTGTTGACCTTGTCAAGGGTCGTGCGGGTGGGTTTGATTCAATCAAGAAATGACGGGTTGAACTTGACTTGCGGTCTATGGTTTGTTGACCTTGTCAAGGTCATAGATCGTTCGGGGCAAAATATTATCGGGAATTTCAAGTGTTGAAATTTGCAATAAGATTGCATACCTTCTATGAGATAGTTGGATCCCGATACCCTCTGCGAGTAAGAGTTACTCCTGGGAGAGTTTTACACATTACAATTAGCCGATCAAGTAGGTGTCTAGAAATGTGTCAACGGGATTACGCCTCTGGGAAAACGAGGTTTACTGTAATTAGGTCCGTGTGAAAACACGGGGAACCTCCCTCAAAGTACCGACACTGGCCTGGCTGAAAGATTGGCGAACTTGTAGCGTGTAATTAATCTCGGCTAGTCTTTCCTTTTAGGGTTTGAAGGAAGATTTGATTAAAACAGTGGGAGCCATCCTGATTAGATAAAATAATAACCAATCTGATCTTGCAAGAGCGCACACAGAGTGTTTTCTTCTCTCTCTCTCTCCAGATAGCGACCATATCATGCCTTAATCAAGATAATAAAACGAATATATTGACCGAACCCACTTGTTATATTGAGCTGGGGAACGTTGGTCCCGCTCCAACTTATAAATGTTATAAGACAGAGCAGGAAATTGGGGAATACCAGATTTCCCGTGCCGCCCAAATGAGGAAAGTGCATATGATGCATCATCTTCGGGTGTGTTCATTACAAAGAACTGTTTCTCTGTATCCTCTACGTCCTAGGCATTTGATACCGGATCAGGATCCCAGATATGTAATCTGTTACATAGGGCTACAGATAGGTAGAGAACTGAGAACGGGTGATAAGTTTCATGAGACAGAAAACGGGGCAAGTGTTGCAGCCAAGTCTGTTGGTCACTGTCACCCTGTATTACAAATACATTGATTCTGAACAAATATTATTAGATACCGAACCTGATATACAAAATCATATCTGTCTCTTTATAAGTAAAGAAATGATAAAATTTTGTATTGTTGGATAATGTTTTGAACATTTCCTATATCAAAAGTTGATCGGTTCAGGCACGTTATCTAAAAGCATTGATGTTCTAAATCAAACTATGGTTCTTAGTATATAGAACACACACAAGAGGAAGAGTTCAGAAATGAATGAATCCTTCTTGAGGCATTGTAGACTAGGTCAGATCAATGTGACCCGACTAGCTAAAGTTACATATAGATGCATATTTAAATCTGTTTGAATTTACATCTTGTGAAACTTTCCAGTCATGTCCCAAAGATTAGATGACCATAACTCTGTTTATTGGAAACAGAGAAAGAGTTAATGAACTCTTGGGATGATACATATTGATGTATGTAGGTCCCCGGTCTACACATGCCAAGACAGGTTCTTTGTACTTCATTACATTCTCTGATAATCTTTCGAGATTCAGACCTATGTTCCTGTTGAAACACAAGTCCGAACCTTTTGAGATATTCACAGAATATAAGTTAGAAGTAGAGAACTAAAATACGGGTATAAGTATTATTTCCTATGATGAGATCAGGGAGGAGAATACTTGTGCATGGAATTCCTGGACTATTCTAAAGGAGAATGAGATTCTCTCTCAGTATTACTCCTCCGAATACACCACAGCACAACGTTGTATCTGGGCGGAGCAATCACACCCTATATGATATGGTATGCTCTATGATGAGTACTACTGAGTTTCCTATTTCTTTTTGGGAGTTATGCACTTATGAAGTTGCATACCTATTGAATAGGGTTCAAATCAAATCAGTTTCCTACCACTTCATATGTGATATGGAAAGGGAAGAGCCCATATCTTAAGTTAGTTAAGATTTGGGGTTGTCCGGCCTATGTCTAAAAGAAAAATCCGGACAAGCTCGAGGCAAGGTCTGTTATGTAGAACTGAAAATGTTCCAGCTATACAAACTGCAGCTGATGATTTGACAGAACCAAAGGATTCAATAGTTTCTAACGAACCTCAGCCTCTCCGCCGATCTAGTAGGGTTCCTCACCCACCTGAGAGATATTTCGGTTTCTCTATGACAATGGGAGAGAGGATTGCATCATGAGATGATGACCCAACAAGTTTCGAGCTGGCCATCAGGAGTGAGACTCTGTAAGAATGGCTGGATGTTTATTGATCTGAGATGGAATCCTTATACACCAACAAAGTATGGACTTTGGTTGCTATATCTGAAGGGTTAAATCCCCATCAGGAGCAAGTATATCTTGAGAAGATTACTTGGTGTAGATGGAAAAGTTGAGACTTTCAAAGCTAGACTTGTTAAAGGTTTTCGTCATCGACCAGGCGTGGATAATGATGAAACCTTTTTCTAGTGGCTATGCTTAAGTCCATCCAGATCCTACTTGCCACGGCTACATACCATGACTACGATATCTGGTGGTTGGGTTCTATGACTGCTTTTCTAAATAATGATTTAGAAGAGAACGTCTATAAGAACACAGCCAGAGGGCTTCGTAAATAGTGGGAGCAGCGGAAACGCGTGCAAGATGTTTTATGTGATAAAGCAAGCATCGCGGAGTTGGAACGTCTGTTTTGATGTTTTAGTCAAAGAGTTTGACATCATCAAAATGGTAGATGAACCTTGTATAAACAAAAAGGTAGTAGGGAGTATGGTGGTGATCCTCGTAGAGTACGTGGATGACATACTCTTGATAGGGAAAGAGTTTCCTATGCTACGCTCGGTCAATCTCCGCTTATCACAATGATTCTCCATATAGGATCAAATTGATACCTCCTAAATCCTGGGTTTTGGATCTATGAGATAGATCTAATTGGATATTAGGATACTCACTAATTGTAGTGAGAAGGTATCAGTTGATCCTGGGGAGAATCACTGGAAAGGTTCCAGAGTGATAAGGATGACTGAATGTCAGTCACAGGCATTGTCTTTACCCTCAGTAAAGGGACGGTATGTTGGAAGAGTTCCAAGCTAGATACCGTGGCATACTAGACGATAAAGGCTGGATACATCGCTACTTAAGATGCTACCAATGTCTGGATGTATATTTGTTCATGAGATGAACTTAGTTCCTCCCATTGTGTGACAATGGAGTTGTGGCTTTTGCCAAGGAACGTCCGTCCTATCAGTGACCCAGACGTATTCTGAGGCAGCATCACCTGATCATGGAGATAGTTGATCTCCAGGGTGATCGAGGTTAGGAGAGCAGGCTCAGAGGACAACACGGCGGATCCACTCACAAAGGCCTTTTACCTGAGAGAGACTTTTATGGGATGGTTGAGTATGAGATACTGCAACCACTGCTACAGATGGCCCTAGTGCAAGTGGGTGATTGTTAGTTATATGTATGCCCTAGAGGCCATTACTGTACATAGGATGTATATTATAGTGGATGCTGGGACATATATAGGGAGGACTTTCTTGCTCGACATGATAGTATGCTATCTGGTTACTCTTTACCTTAACGTGTATACCGATTGTCTCTCTGTTACATGTTGGTAAAGCCCTTAGGATGTGTACTTGACTACCTGGACTATGATGCAGATCATACTAGTGGGAACATGGCAGTCTATAAGTACATCCTTCAAGGTCCCTAGTCGTGGGTGTATCGAGATGGGGCATCGATATACCAGAGTAGACTAGCGTATATCTTCTCGGCCCATACAGATGGGCGATGGATAATCCCATATCCATTGGTGTTTGATATTAGAGATGATATACGGGTGCTCAGTAGAGACTGGGTACACTGGACGGACTCGCCGAGAAGGTAAAGAGATGATATGATCATCACCTGCTGCCGGCGTATTGACGAGTCTTTAGAGTCCTACACAGAGGTTTCCTGGCTCAAGCGAAACGAAATAGGAGCGCATATGAGATATGTGCGGGACCGAGAATAATGCGTGTATGTGATACCGTGTTCTATTCTCGCGATGAATGTATCGATTGGTTGTATGCGATATAACCTAGTTATCGAATCAAGGATTGATTCGATAAGCCGACACATTGGATATTAGTTGGTTATATGCGATATGACCGGATCATTAAATCAAGTGTTGATTTAATGATTTAATGCATAATTATATATTTGATATATTACTTTGCATTAACTAGTATTGGTTCACTTTAAATGGATTTTCTCACTTGATGTGCACATTGTATATGTGATATATTTTTTGTGCACTTGATTGTATCATGTTTGATGATGCATGAATGTTAGGGTGTATGTTTAGATTAAACCATGGTTATGTAATGGTTAGTGTTTTCATTTTCTTAACTATTTCTTTTATTTATTTATTCATCTTTGAAAGATAAATAGAATGGTGGCTTATTTTGTTTCTTTCATGAAGGTTCATGAAGTGTTGAAAGCTTGACCATTTTGTTTGTTTACTTAACCCTAACCATTCAACCTAACTATAGTTTATTCTCTACACCTAACTATGGTTGCTATATGATAAGTATTCATTTTATTTTCTATTTGAAAAATACTTATCATAATTCTTTTCTTCTTCTTCTTCTTCAACAATGAAGAAAAGCTTGCTACCATTAATGGAAACTTGAGAAAAAGAGTGAGAAATCCAATTCTAAAGTGAACCCACTTCCTATTTCTTCATCCTCTACCTCTTGCCAAGTAGTATAGGGTGTTTTCTTCACAAGTTTCTGTCACGACCCGAAAGTACGGAACATGACCGGCACTTAAACTACGAACGTCTCGAGGCGTACGTAATCTAAGTAAATCGAAAACCCAGAAATCCAAACCAAGAAAAGATGTAGAGTGCAGGAAAAACCAACTTAAAGTAAGTAGTTTCAATAGCATAAGCCGAGTTATGCGGTTTTAAAAACATCAAGTATTTCCTGAAAATTTCGGCAGAGTCTCCTTCGTAAAATTGGCCCCCAAACGGGATACTACATGAATAGTATACGAAATCAATAAAAAGGCATCCCCAAACGGGAGCTAGCTCTTCGTCAATCGACGGTCACAACCACACAAGCAATATAATAATATACAACACCAAGGGCGAGGATCAAAACTCAAAAGGAAACTCAAAACTGCAAGAAATCCATAGAAATACAACGCGCGACTCTAAGGTCGAAAGAACAACATCACTGGTCTTTATCTCAAAAATAAATACATGTTTGGTTGATGGAACTTCTAGATACAACGGAATAATGATATACAAGATATATAATGGGGGTACGATACAAGTAAACCCACCTATTAGCAAATCACCCGAAGGAAACTATGTCCGCAAAGCCGTAATGAAACCTGTACGGCAATCCTACAAGAAACTGGGGCACAACGGGGGTGAGTTGCCAACTCGTGAATAGAAAAACATCTACGAAAAGAAATCGCATAAATAACGCAATCCTAGGTCAATGATCATAATATATCCTCAAATATATAACCAGCAACCCATAACAATGGTTAGGGCAAATATCTAACCCAAGTGTAATTCCATGTGCCCGTGTCAGTGCCTCAGGTAGCAATATATCATATGAATGAGGTATGAATGCATGAAAACAGAATACATGTAAATGAAGAAACTGTTTTCATAATTTAGTGAGATTTCCTTTGTATGTTTAAAATGAGGTATCATAATGAAATCAACATAAAACAGTGCCTAGCATCGGCACAAAACGTAATCCCAATATCTCGATATCTCTGTATCACAGTCTTTGTACCTCAATATCTCGAAATCTCAATGTCTCAATCACAATATCTAGGGCGCCGTCAGTCCAGACCGGCCCCTACCATCCATCTCAAGACCACGACGGTATCCTCCGGATATCCGACGCGTCGGGTAAAATCACCGGTAGGTAGTGCTCCCCTGCCAGGCTCACATCGTCATCATCACGCGCTTCTTGCCCCGGGATACCTTACCGGGCCCACCATGTACCCGAAACGGTTCATCCATCTCCTCGAATCGGGTCTCGAAATCCATCAGCAAACTCATGGTGGACGACTCATACATCATTGGAAAACCGCACTTTTTATTTAAAAGAGAAGAAAGAAGCTTATACAAGTTTTGCGGTTTTCCCCCAAATCCAGAAAATCTCATGGAAATGCGAATCCAAATCATCAATAGCATGTAAAACCATGAATGTAGGCATGAGAATCCATGAATACGGCATAACAATGAATAATATTATGCATGAAGTGACAAGTAATAACTACAATATCTAAGCTGGCATATAAGGTAAGTACACTAATATCATGTCAAACTACTAGCTATCAGGCTAAGTTAAGCAATAATATTTTCTAAGGTGTACGTGACATGGCAATTACCGATGAAGATGTGTGTGAGCCGGCAAGTAAGTGTACGTGGTATATACGCATCATTGGTAATGGTGCTGGTGTCCTAACAGCATAATATCAACAATGCAATATGAAATAACAATGTAAGTATGCGATGCGGAGCGAGCAACCATAATGAGCGGGAGCTAAATATTAAACAATGGTGCCATTTGAAATAACACGAATCGTGGGGTTTTGAAAATAAGGGCTACGGTGGTTTTAAGAAAGGATACGTCTTTTGAAATATCCGTAGATCCCTTAACCTGTCCTTTAAAATACCCACAATCCGCTAGTTTTGAAATAGGTAGGAGTCTAATCTAATCTAACAACTACACTAAACTATACGGCTGAACTAACAAGCTGAACTACAGGTAAGGAAACCGCCTATCATCTGAGTCGATACATATACATACCTGTATATGTATAGTCGGTGATCCCGCCTCAATAATATCATATCCGATACCATATCTATAGTCAGACATCCCAAGTTAAGAGTACGGATCAATCATCAATATATAGCTCGTACGTAAATCCGTCGTACGGAATCCCAAATCTGGGTACGGGTCAATATCACATTCATCATACTATTCATCTGGTATCCTCTTTATCAAATATCATGATCGGGGTACTGCTCTACGTCTAGTACAATACTGATACCGCCTAAGTATGCAAGCACGTGTGTGAAACACTACGTCAAGGACCCGCTATAACGTCATGTCGTATCTCAAATACGAACCCTGCCATATCACCGATCTCACGGCCTCAATCAAATCTCATCGACTCATCTCAAATCCCAAGTACTATCCTCATCATCCATGCATGTGTATATGAATGTATATATGCATAGTCCCATACCCACGCGTATATACATATATACACATCCCCATCTACGCACAAGAAAGTAATGTATGCAAGTCTGTATGCGCGTATGTAGGTATAACAACTACTCTAGGGTTTAGTTACAACTAACCCAAAGGTAATCCATGAACACATAATCATATCATGAATAAACATTCTCGTATCATAAAACACCTATATAAACATATATATATGAACTATACTACGGACTGCGGGGGTGCTATACGCCATCCACCCGACTTCTCCCCGTAGATATAAATCTACTCACCTGATCCTCGCTCGCCGGTGCCAACGTCGCCACGCGTTTGCTTGTCGTCTCGAAGTCCACATGGGGTACCTACATATCATAACGCACCGTATCGCATAAAAACCCAATTCGAAATCGAAACAGCATAAGAAAACCAAATCGGCACACGTATCACGCACAGGTCAAAACCTATCGCCTACGCATGCCGGAATAGCCAAACCAACCCTCGATGTCGATGTACAAACGCCAACCCATCGAGAAAAATTCAAACGCACCATTCGTGGTTTCACATTACACTAAACATATACATGAAATAGGGTGAAATCATCAAAACCAATAAATTGATTGAATCGATTTATTACAAGAAACCTAGTAAGCATCAATTAGCCGTTTTAAAATGAAACTTGATGTTTTAACAATTTTAATGGTCATAATACTTATTAAACATCTTAAATAAGTCATACAAACCACTTCCATATTTTAAATCTCATTGATTATCATTAACTCAAAATTCAAGTTTGCAACAAATATCAATTTTAACCATTTTATAGTAATAATACACTATTTAACAACTAAACTAGGTTTGCATAAATTAAGATGGTAAACTAGACATCGCAACCTTACTGATGTAATAAAAACCTCAATTGGAAACGCGACCCTTACTAGATTTTTATTTTATCTAATGCAATAACTAAAAACCTAGTAAACAAAATAGCTTAAATTGGACGATTAAAAAGTGACAATTTGTAATATAGCAACTAGTTTAGATTTGTACATGTCATGACATGTTAATCCACCCATCATAACCATAATCCTATGATAGAAACCCTAATTTACATTCAAACTCTTTCTTAAATTTTCAATCTTGAAATTGGAATCAATTAATTAGCTAATTAAACTAATTTAAAGTAGCTTATCAAAATTTAAACACTTGGGTTAGGATTATACCTCCAAACCATGAGATCAAACATAAGATCCAGCCTCTCAAAATGCTCTCTTTTCACAAGGATCCATGCCTAAAAGGCCAAGGAATAATGGGTAAAACTTGGATTTGGGGTTTGTGTGAGTTTTTGATGGATTTTGATGCAAAATTGATGAAATTTGGAGGTGAAATGAGGTGGGATTTTTTTGGGTTGCAGCTAGGGGAAGGCTCGGCCAGTGAAGGGAGTGAGTGGGAAAAAAAATGAGTGAGGAATTTGTTAGTCAACTCCCATACATCAAGTACCCATACCTCTTAAATTAATATTTCTTTTTTCCCTTCAATTTCTTTTCTCTTCTCAACTTGGTGTGGATAAAAAAAAGAGGAAGTGGGGCAGCTTGGGTTCGGCCAGCCCATGAGGGGGATGGGGTGAGTGGTGGGTTTGGGTGGAAAAAAGATAAATGTTATACCCCACTTCCATTTACACTAATTTCACCAAAAAAAAACCTTATTTCTTCAATAATCTCTAACACCGTTTGGAAGTTTCATTTTGTTTCAAAAACAACATGTTAAAATTTTGTTTAATGTGTTATGATGCACAAAATTTGTTTCAGCTCATTCCAATTTGTAATTTTCCCTAATTAAATGTATTAGTGACGGCTTAAAATAATATTAAAATAATTAATTTCGGAAAAAATTTCAGAAAATTAGAAATTTTACCAGTGGCTCAATAAACACCAAATACTAGCAATTTCATAGCTAGAATATGTATATTTAATTTTTATAATAAGATGTTTGTATTTTGACTTTTTTTACAGAAAACCCCCTTATTTTACCATTTTTTTCGAAATTTCACCGAAACGATTTTCAAAACGTTACAGTTTCATGGCTTAGTGAAGTTGGAGCTTGATCTTGTGTTGCCTCGACGTAGATCATTTTCGGCATCGAAGTCGACGACCTAGCCCGCCCATTTCTCCGATGAAGCAGACGCTAGAGCCCGGGATCCGATGATCGCAGCGAGAGGACTTCATCACGGAGCTATAGAGGTGGAGGACCGGATCTACAAAGGTTGTATTTCCGTTCACTCTTAGTTAAAGCCATTAACTTGCTTGCATCGCCTCATTATCTAGTTAACGATCCGTATTAGGGTTTCTCGGCACCGGAAAAATTTGAAATTGGCATGGTTGATGCCTTGTGAGACCTCATTAGTGTGCCTAGGAACCCTACTGTCCTTTGGTAGACTGAGCCCTCTGAGCGAACTTCCCACGTCCACGGCCTCTCTGAAAACGATCCCGACGAGGTGCTAAGGAACAATCCCTGACGAAGTGCTGAAGGCTCCCGCATCGAAAACATCCACGCGCTGTTTGATGACCATCCTGGGGATGAGAGCTGAACGACTGTCCTCGTCCTAACCCTCTACTACTCCCGCGACGGCCACGAAATCTGTCTCGATGACCAAACCTCTGCCTCTGGCCTGGTACACTGGTACGAGTCCTCCACTGTCCTGGAACTCTCTGAGCCTCTGGAATATGAGCCTCGTCAACTGGAGCTGCAACCACTGGTGCTATGTAGGTGACGGACTGTTGCATGCTAATCGTAAGTGACAACTGAGTAACAGGGGTAACAACCTCCTGTCGTAGCTCCCGAACGACATCAACCAATGAACTCATAGTCTGGCGGAAGTCCTGCATCTCTGCCAAAAGTCTATCAATAGTATATGTCGTAGGCTGATTCGTCTGCTCCTGTGCAATTAGAGTGCCATCCTGGTCAGTACTCGTCTCAACCGAGCCAACTCTGACCTCGGCCCTCGCTGCATCACTCTGAGTCCCCATAGTCATCGGCGGCAAGGCTATAATTAGATATAAGATTCGATGAGAAATAGGAATCGAATCTCAAGGATATGAATCATCAAGGAAGGAATTTCAAACAATTTGTACTTAGGTCACTTTAGGCGAAGTATCGCATCATGGGTATGCTGCAGACATACACACACTACGTTACTTTTCTTAAGTTACCTACTCCATCATACTAAGGTCATCCTACACTCCGAAAGGTAAAACATAGCGCTCTGATACCAACTTTGTCATGACCCAAAATTGGCCCATGACGGCCCTAATACTACGCAACGCCTAAAGACGTAACGCAGTAAAAGAAAGCCAAAACCCAGAAATCTAAACCAAGAAAATACGGAAAAGATAATATAAGTTTTTGAAACACTTGAAATCGCAACCCAAATTCTTTAAAAGTTCTACTTTCTATCTTTAAAATTTTGGCAACACCCCATTTTTGTAAAAACTAGCGAAGATGAATACAATACAAATATACGACGCCGTAGCGAAGAAATAAAGACAGTAGAGAGAAAGCTGTATATAAAAGACAACAAATCCATAATTAATATACAATATCGTCCTCACCAAGTCTCTAAGTCAACAACATAATAGTAGATGGAGAGTACAAGATACAATGAATGTACAATATGAAATACAGATAATCATCTAACCCACCTAAGCAAAATAGTACTGTGAGCTGATGCGGTATCTGTAGCAAAAGATGATAGATGGACACTGAATAGCCTGCCTCGACTACTCTGGGGAACAACCTGAAACACCTGTGGCACAACGGGGGTGAGTTGCCAACTCGTGAATAGTAGATAACATATGCAGGTAATCGCAGGAATGTACGTACAGCATGAATCTAAGATATGCGATTACAATAATAATGACATGATAATAGTATGCAATAACTATGCAATAGGGATATGAGAAAGAAGATATGCGGCAATCATAAGGGTACACTAACAGGTACTACCAATATATGAAACCGTGCATAAGTGAATAGGTATGAGGTATGGAGTGAAATATGTCATTCCCACGGAAACCTGACATCGTGGTAGGGTCACAATCCATTAAGACATTCAAAACCCAATTCCTCAAATCAGCCCCCACATTGGGCTCTCACATCATATAAGTCTCACATCTCCTCAATGTACAATATCGAGTAATCTCCTATATCCTGAATGTACAAATCAGTAATCACATAGGTATGTCCAATATCCAATCTCAATGAATCACCTAATATCCCAAGTCAAATCTCAAGTAAGAATCTAACATCCTAAAGGTAAATATATACAGAAATAAGTATGATGGGGGCAATACACATATATTAGCGTCCCATTCCACTAATATTGGTGTAAGGGTATATATAACAACGGCTAAATCCCCTGTTATATATACAAAGGTGTTAAAGAAATATCATGAAAACCATGTGCCAAGCATCAACACAGAAATCATGATCACGTATCATACGCTATCCCGAAAGCACGAGTGCCTAGCTCTGACCCTCGCCTTTCGACGTATGCATACGTACATGACTCCCAACGGTATCTCCATGATCCCCGCCGAGTCATCAGTACTGTCACCGGTAGGTACTCGCCCGCCTCCAGGCTCAATCGGCAACATCCATCGATCTTCTTGCCGAGGGGAACCATACCGGGCCCCACCATGTACCCTCATACGGCAACCACACCTCGTATGGAGTATATAATCAGAACCGATAAATTTCATGGTGGCTGCGCAAATATCATATCAAGGAAACCGGGTTTTTCAATGTATGCATAATTTCATGAACTCCCGCGGTTCCCAAATCCAGAAATCATCATGTAAAATCAAAATAACAATGCGCAAATCCAGGAATACATATATGCGATATATCTGAAATGCGAGCATATAAATGAAAATATGTAGCTGAAACCAGATGTATGCGAAATCAATAAGGTACAGCTAAGTATAGGTGTCTACCTATAAGTAAAAGATATCGTATACGCCCTGGGTATAAATAGAATATGTAGGATATCCCCCCGGTATAAGTAAAATATGTGCAAGGTATACCTGTAGCTGTATCGCAAGGTGTAGATGTACCTATCACTAATGGTAAGATACACTATAGGTATACCGATAAGCTAGATGTCAAGTATGATAAGCAATAAAGTATCTATAAGGGGTTGTGTGTGACATGGCAAGTATTGACGGTGTGTGTGTAGCATACAATCCGTGCTCGTGCAACATGACCCGTCAATAATATGTGCAGTGTCCTACGGCTGCTAGTCACAGTACAACTATACCAAGGAAATAAAGTAAAGGCGCAATTCTAACAATGACGTAGAATATGCGACAGGTATTGAATCCTAGCCCAGACGCATAACGCCATGTGGGAGATTCCCCTGTAGATATTAAATCTACTCACCTACGCTTCACGCTAGGTGAATCTTACCATCTTCTCCCCCCTGTAGTAGTGTCCGTAGTCCCTGCCTGCAAACCTGCAAATAAGACATGGAAATCATTTATAAGCCAAATATTCTGCAAAACGCGATATCGAACCAAAACGAGAAACTCGCATCGCGAACTAAACGCGCGTGTGCACGATACGCTGAATCGTGTGTATACGCATTTAAAACAATCGCGACTCGCCGCGATACGCTGGATCACAGAACCCTCTCACGTATCGCGCGTATCGCGCAAACACAACGAACTAGGAATACGATATATTGTCCCAGATTTTCCTACAGGTCAAATCTTACAAAACTAGACATGCCAAAGAACTAGACAACACCGCAGAGTACCTTACCCAAAACCCCAAGACCCTACCCCCCTTCCTGGCCGCAAATTGCGGCCAGATTGATTAAATCGGCGGCCACTATTTGGAATTAGGGTTTCGTGCTCAGGTGGTGGTATCTAGACCTAGTGTACATGCCCCGATTTTTCTCAATTTTAACCTGAAGGTCCCGGGTCAATAGCAGATCACAAAAAGCCAATACATCGCTTTAAAATCACCAATTTTGCATAAAACACAAACCCTATGGTATTTTAGTGTAATCTAGGTTAAATCTCAGTTGAAGTGACCCTAATAACACTAAAATAAGCCAGGTTAGCTAACACAATCACATTCTAACCAAAATTCCACATAATTCACCATTTAGCACAAAACTAACTATTTAACACAAACCGATGCTAATCTACACACAACTTAAGCAAACCATGAAATGGGGTTCAAGAAATATACCCTAATGAACCCTAGAAGGCAGGTGAAGAAGTGAATGGGGAAAGAAGAGGGCTTGCAAGTAGCTAGAGCTCCTGCTGCTGCTGCCTGCTGTTGCTGCTGCTGCTTCTGCTGCTGCTACAAGCTGTTGTTGCTTCTAGTGCTGATGCTGATGGTGCTGATACTTGCTTCAGCTGCTGCTCGAGCTGCTGCCTTGGCAGCTGCAGCTAGGTGAGTGTGTGAGTGAGAGAGTGAGGAAAAAATGAGAGGAGTGAAAATGATGAGAGGCAAGAATGATAACACAAACAAGTCAACCCCCTTTTCTTTCTCTCTCTTCATTAATTGAAGCATGGCAAGGCCATTATGCCCCATCATGCACTCTCTCTCTCTCTCACCAAGGTCAACACAAAGCAATCATTTAAAAACCCTTTTTAAATTCATTTTATTTTTGAAAAGAACCATATACAAATAAAAACCCAAAAGCACCTAATACAATATTAAACTAGATTAGGGAAAAATGGTTAGTTCACCATGTTGCTAATCATGGTTAAACCCCCAAAACAACCCTAGTTATAATGCACAAGTGTGTGCAAGCCTAGGAAAAATCTAATAAAATACTCATTAAATAGGATAACATATTTGAAACTTAATTTGGTAAACTTTTTATTAAAAACCGTATATTAAAATATAATTAACCACAAAACACATTCTAAGGTGTTACAGGAGACTGGGTACACTGATGGACTCGCCGAGAACTCCCAGATAGTATTATACCTCACGTCAGATGGCAGTTCTCTGGTGACACTGGTACAGATTAGTCTGTAGACCCGAGATCGTCATAGAGTCTTGTGTGATTCCCACTGTGCTTTGATTTCCATCATACCACGTCCAAGTGGGTGTGCAAAACGGTGGCTTTTGGGTACAGTCCCGAATCATATGGATGCAATGAGCGATAGGAGGGGTTTCGTCTCTCCTGGTATAGAGAGTTGATGTTGTGCCGTGTTCGATTGGCTATAACTGGAAGTCCCTGGCCAGGGCGGATATTGAGTACTACTGGTAAGTGTTATCAGTAGGTTCTCGACCTGTTATGAGCCTCATATCGACACGACTTATCAGTTACTGGGGTCTGACGTATACCACCCCTAGACTAGATATGCAACACATCAGACGAAGAGACCGGACTGTACAGGAGTGTTACTGATTGGATTCACAGGAGAATGTACAGCCTTGCATGTTGATCTTCTGATCGCTCAATACCTGGGTGGCTGTTACGTTTAGCTGACCGCTTGCAGCTTGTGGGTGTTTGATATGATCATCACCTGCTACCGGCGTATTGACGATTCTTTAGAGTCCTACATAAAGGTTTCTTGACTCAGGCAAAACGGAGTAGGAGCACATATGTGATATGTGCGGGATCAAGAGTAATCCGATATGAGATACCGTATTCTATTCTCGCGATATTAGATATCGGCCGGGTATATGTGATATAGCCAGGTCATCAGATCAAGTGTTGATTCGATGAACTGATACAATTTATATTAGTCGGTTATTTATGAAATAGCCGGATTGTCGGATCAAGTGTTGATTCGAAAATTTAATGTATAATTATATATGTGATATATTACATTACATTATCTAATATAGGCTCGCTTTATTATTTCATTTTCTCACCGGATAATACATTGATATATATGCGATATATATTAATTGTATTATTTTCTTTTGTTACAAAAATATATTATATATGTGATATATAATATTGTAACATGTTATGATTACAAATTCAACATGATTAGTGGAGATTAAACATGGTTAGGGTTTGATTTGGGTTAATCTTATTTAGAAGCTTCTAGAAACTTTTATTTTATTTCTTGCAAAGATATTATGTGCTGATATTTTGCTTGATATTTTCTAACCCAACCCAAACCCTTCACCCTAGGTTAAATCTCTACATGAGTTAAAGTAACTCAAGGGTTGTATTTGTAACCATAGGTTTTATTCATTGTTCATCACAAAAGGAATCATTCTTCTTCTTCTTTCTTGAGCTCTTGAAAAGCTTTCTAGGTTTTTCTTTTGTGATGATTTAGTGTGAGATTATGAAAACAAATGAGAGCCAAATTCCTACCTCATCATTCTCATCTAATCTAGCCTATTAGATTAGGGCGTTCACTTCATTAATACTTGATTAGAGAAGTGAGAGCTTGATTTAAAGAAACTTCAAGGTAGATCATCTTCGAAAAGGAAGACTTCAAGCAAGCATGGATCATTCGGGTTGTGGAGCTTCTCTTGAGTCCGAGAGATCATGGATCGCGGCGAAGGGACTACTATTCAGAGCTTATGAAGCGAAGGAGCGGACTACAAAGGTTGTAATCCCTCTCTTTTAGTTGTAATGATGTTTACTTGCATGTTTAACCCTAATTATCTAGCAAAGATCCTCGCTTTAGGTTGTTCGACACGTCTAAATTTTAAATCGGGCATGGTTGATGCCTTATAGACCCTTGTGACAGTGTCTAGTAACCCTACATAGCCGAGCAAGGACTCGACTGCCTCTGGGAGGACTTTTTGATCCCCGACGTTGCGGCAGGGAAGCTGCCCGCTAGGGATAGCCGAGCGAGGGATCCTCGGGCTCGACTGCCTCTGGCAGGGCTTTTTGATCCCCAGCATTGTGGCAGGGAAGCTGCCTGCTAGGGATAGCCGAGCGAGGGATTCTCTGGCTCGACTGCCTCTGGGAGGGCTTTGATCTCTGGCGTCACGGGTAGGCAACTACAAGCCGGGGACGACCGAGCAGGGTAGCCGCTCGGATGCCTCTTACGAGGGCTTCGATCCCTGGCATCATAGGTAGGGAGCTACCAGCCGGAGATGACCGAGCAGGATAGCTTCTCAGTCGCCTCTTTCAAGGGCTTTGATTCTTCAGGACGGGGACCGAGCAGGGTTACTGCCCAGTGCTTCTTGGCGAGGACTTTGATCCCTGTCGGTTGTGGTAGGAAGCTACCAGCCGGGGATAGCCGAGCAAGGACTCGACTTCCTCTGGGAGGACTTTGGTACTTGGCACGGGAGGGGCTGTAGAAGCCTACCAAGGACCCTTGGCCGGGCTCAACTGCCTCTGGGAGGGATTTTTGATCCCCGGCGTTGCGGCAGGGAAGCTGCCCGCTGGGGTGACCGAGCAGGGTAGCTGCCGGGTTGAATCTTGGTGTGGTTGAGCCTGACCGTCCAGCTGTAGGCATGGGGGATAGGAACAGTCGAGGCAACAGTGCGCGTAGCATGCACATTGAATGCAGGGGGAGGCGAAGCGCTAGGGGCACGTCGCTTTGACTCCATCAGAGAAGGCTTGATGACAGCCACGTGGCGGCGCCCTTTTGGGTGAAAGCGGGCGACTGTTCCTTATGCCTCAGGCCTTGATCTAAGCGCCGTGATTACGGTCTAGTCCCGGTGCTCGGGCACCTCAAGAAGGGCATTGTAGAAATGGGTAATGTAGGCCTTGAACGTTTCCTTATCCCTAGTCTTAACCGTGAAGAGGTAGTCGACCGTGCGCTTCTGTCGACGGTTTCCAACGAAATGGCCGAGGAACTGAGTAGCTAGCTTGTCGAAGGTCGAAATCGAATGGGGCTCGTGCCCCCGGAACCATTCCCGACCTGCGCGGATAAGGGTGGCCGGGCAGGCCCTGCACTAGGTGGCGTCGGAGTGGTCCTGGAAGCTCATCCCTGCGGTGAAAGCGTCCAAATGATCCTTCGGGTCGGTCTTCCCGTCGAACAGAGAGACCTTCGGGGGCTTGTTGATCGAGGAGACGTGGACGGCGAGAAATTCCTCGGTGAACGGCTTCGTGAGCGAGTCGGAGGCGTACTTAGCCCCGTCGCTCGAGAGGTGAGCCTCCCGGCGCATGCCCTCGATTTTCTTCTTGAGGGCGTCGAGCCGATCATGATATCCCGAGGAATCGGCACCTTGGGATCCCCGGTCTCCGCTGCGGGTGATCTGCGTCTGAGAGCGGCCCCGGTTCCTCTCGATGAGATGCCTCAGATCCTTGGGCGAGGTGGCTCTCAAGCCGCCGAGGTGGACCCCTTCTGTGCGGCCCCGCCGGGTGTGGCGGTGTCGACCATGCCTGTGGATAGGTGAGGTGACTGACATCTCCTCAGGGGGATAGGGGTCGCAAGGAGGCTTGAGATGAGGTGTTCTGGCGGCGGACCTTGGTGCAGAACCGTGGGGCGCCCAACGGGCCTTAGGGAGCACCGGCTCGAGAGTTCGGTGGCGATGAGTCGCGGCCTGCTGGTGGTCAGCCGTCCAGATAGGGGCTGAGCCTTCTAAAGGTGGTGGAGCGGCGATCTGGGGCCCAGGCCCAGCCGTTTGGGCGCGGACGAGCGCCTCCACGAGAGACTGCAACCAATTTATCTGGCCAGCGAGGGCGCTGATGACGATCGCTGGAGGAGGCTCATCGCCGCCTTCGGTGAGTGGAAGGCGGTGGCTGGTACTGGGATCTTCCGGATGGTTTCTCTTCATTTGGGCGGAGATCGGAAGGCCAACTTGTGTTTTGTGGAGTTATTTCCCACAGATGGCGCCAACTGATGGAGCTCCTTTTCGGGCCTCCGTCAGATGTTGTCTTCGGTTGATCTCGCGGTGGACTTTGTTGATTTTCTCCTGTTGCATGTGGGTCTCAATGGGTTTTGGAGGAAGAAGTGGAGTGAGGAGTTTGGTGCCGAATACCTGCAAAGAAGTCCCGGGATGGTTTGGTACCACCAAGGACCCTCCGACGATCAAGTTAGTGATGAGATCCGAGCAGAGTAACGGCTTAAAAGAGTAAAAGATGGCTCCCCTGACCCCTCTGTGATGGGGGTTTATATAGTGGCGGCAGCACGCAGCAGCAGGCGCGAGAATCTCACTGGCAGTTACGCTCCTGACGTCACGTTCGCGTAAAGAGCGGATCGCCCATTAATGGGGATCGTGATGGCGTGGAACGTGTGATGTTGCTGGTGGGGAATCTATGTGTGGCGAGATTTGCGGAGCGGTGGTTACGCCTGCGAGCGGTGGCCTTGGTCGGAGGGCCGAGGAAGATGGCCTCGGCCTGGAGCTCGGGGCGAGCGAGGAGGCCGAAGGGTCCAGGTCTTGTGGCGGCTCGGCGCAAGCTACGGGTCCGAGGAGGCCAATTTGCTGGGGGCCCTGAGAAGGGCCAGCTTGTGTTTGCAGGTCGGGTACAGGGTGGCCTGGTCGGCCCCTGTGGGCCCTTTCTTCTAAGTTCTGGGACACGTCACCTGCCACGTGTCCCGATCTTCGAGATCGCCAATATCGAGCATCATCAGCATGCGATTCGGAATTATTACTTTGATTATCGTATATTGCGTGAGATTTGAATATACAGCGTGAGATTTGAATGTATTGCGTGAATGATAATTATATATTGATGCCTGTGAATGTTAATTATATATTGCTGGTTGTGTAAAATTAATGCGTGTGGGGCGCGGAAAATTAATTTACTATAAAAAAATAGTTGGGTCACGGTTTTACCCGTGACTAAAGACGGTTGGTCACGGTTAGAACCGTGAAGAAAAACCTGGGGCTTACCAACTAACTGATTTTTTAACTTTTAACGCTAAGAACCGTTCACGGTTACAACCGTGAACGTTTCTTATTTTGTTCATGTTGAGAACCGTGATCCAATATTTGCTTACGCAGGTTTGGGTCACGGTTCTCTCACGGTTTAAACCGTGAACCAAATTACTTTTGTTCACGGTTTAAACCGTGAAAAAATCCATACCCTATAGTAATGCATTAATATAAACCTTAGGGCACCACTTAACCACAACTTATATGGTATACCTTTCCTTTTACAAGTGAGGGATCATCTCGGCAAAAATGAAGGGTCTCTCGACTACTTTCCGCAAATCGGGGTTTTTAGCGGGGTCTTTTAACAACAGTGCGGAATGTGTCTGAACTGCCAAACATTTGTCTTATTTTGCGGCACAGTGTCCTTGCACAGCACTAATCTTGTGCATGTGCTTCATGTGGCTTACAATTTTGTTTGGAATTTTAATTTATATATATATATATATATATATATATATATATATATATATATATATGGCTCTATTTGAGTCGAGCACAAGTATCCCTTGAAGGTGATGTTTAGGGTGTAGTACAATCTATCGAAGATTTCATTAGAAAATAACAAGCTATCAAGATTTTCAACAAAACATGTCGGACATATGTTCAAGTAATGGGCTAAATTTAGTCTTTAATTCTATGAAACATGTGTTTGCCCATAAAACTAAAAGAAATAAAATTGACAAGGTTTTTTGATGACCCATATGTATGACCCAACAATCTTCTAACTAGTATTAAATTTCTATTTTCCATAGAATATTTTCGTTTGGAAAAGATTTAGAGTGCAATGCGGAGGAACGGAAAGGAAGATGCAATATGCTGGGATGTTTTGAATTCTAGCTTTGCTTCTTTCCTAGGCTGGTTCAGTTTACCAACCTTTTAGGATCTTTTTGGAGCCAAACGAGTCCAACGAACAGAGCTCGAAAAGTCCCCATGTAGTTTCAACCTAGCAGGTGCGTTGCACAATGTTATTCCGGAGGTACAAAGGTAGCGCGCCTAATCCGATTTTTTCATGTACCCATACTTGAATTTGTTATTTGATATTATATGTATTTGTACCCGTCCTTATTGAGGGTATTTTGGGAATTATGTTCGTAAATAAACCCTAAGTGATAGAGCCGCAATATGAAAATCTGTAATGTTTCAATTTAAAATACTGAAACAATCTCGGCTGATCCTCGTGTTTTCCCCCGCTTTGGAGTATCCACGTAATATATGTATGTGTCACGTTCCGCTTTACAAAATACTATAAAATACGGGATGTAACTCGGTCAGCTATATCACCTACGGTAAAAAACCATCCTTCCATAGTCACATTAAGGACGTCATGAGGTAATCAAGTGCGCGCGTGCGCATACACAATATATATATATATAGTACATGTCCAATACCACAGTAAACAATGATAGAATCAATAGCGGAAGCAATAACTAGAATAACAAGTCTCAATGATCCAAGAGAATAAATGCGAAACAATAAAAATATCCGTCCCTTATGAGCTCACAACTGATAAAAGAAAATAATCAATACTGGACATAAATCTAAACCATCAATAACTAAATTAATTAATGCTTCTCACTGCTCGACGATCTTCTCAAAATATTCCCTGTCCTGTGGTGCTAAAACCAAATGATCTGAACCATGCAAAATTCAGACGTTAGAGCGTCATAGATAACATAATCATGAATATAACCGGAATAGAATATAATATATCGGTTACATGGATCTGTATCGTATGAACGTAACCATAAATAATAGCAATAAGAAGTAATATACCATAACAAGGTAAAACAAGGCAATCATATCACTGTGTATTCTATAGGTCCATATGTTAGTGTATATGCCCTAGAGGCCATTACTGTATCATACTAGTTTGTATATTACTTAATGGAAGCTTGAAATATTCACCTTGTATAGACAATCTTGCTCAAAATAGTAGTATGCTACTTGGTTTTTTTCTACTTTAATGTGTACGTGTATTTATTTTAGTATATCACCTATACACATTAGTGGAGCCCTTAGGATTTTTGCTTGATTACCAGCGTTGTGATGGCAGTCACACTCGTGGGGGCTGGGTAATCCATAAGCACATCCTTATGCAGGTCCCTAGTCGTAGGACTATCGAGACAGGGAATCGATACTCCGGAGTAGACTAGCGTATGCGCTTCTCATCCCAGTGTAGCATAGCTTTGAAACCGTGTTTTGAGATTGTGTTTTGAGATTGGTTTTGGTTCCAAGCGAAATTCGGGTGATTCCTCCAACCCTGATTGTACGTGGAAGAATATGGATCGTTTCTAGGTCTTTGAAATGCGGCATTAGAATGCTCGTGATCTTGAAACGCAGAGTTTAATGGACATTCTTCCGTTAAATGAGACGGATCAGAACAGCACCCACAAACAGTTTTGGGGAGCGACATTGGGTTTAGGGAAGCTGCAGAAAATTTGTGTTCCATAGCGTCGAGCTTCTTTTGCATTGCTGCTATCTCAGCTCGAACACCTATGGACACATCTATTTGGTGTACGCCACCCCTATTAAATGGTTGGGTTCCACTCTCCCACTGTAGTGATTTTTCAGCGAACTCTTCTAAGTACTTCCAAGCTTCCCCATCATCCTTGGTCATAAATGTACCTTGACACATGTTTTCAAGGCTCTGTTTAGTGCTTTGGTTAATGCCCTCATAAATGATTCGGCAAAGCTCCCATCTCGGGATGCCGTGATGAGGACACTGAACCAATAGATCCTTGAAACATTCAAAGCATTTAGAGAATGGTTCAGTAGGGAGCTGGGCAAATTGATTCAGTTCGCTACGGATTCGAGCTGTCTTTTGGATTGGGTAAAATTTCTTAAAGAATGCAGCGACGAATTATTCCCAATTCGTAATAGAGTGTGCGGTAGTGTTATATAGCCACTTCTCGGCTATATCGCACAATGTAAATGGAAGAAGTCGTAGACGCATCGCATCCACTGAAAGTTGTGACGTACCCATCATTGCGCATACGTTTTCAAATTTTGTAATGAAAACGTAAGCGTCCTCAGTCTCGAGTCCGTGAAATTTGGGTAAAAGATTGATATACTGGGGCTTAATCTCAAAGTTATCCCCATTGGCTGGTGGTGTGGATAAGCAGGTCGAAAGAGGACCTCGAATAGGGTAGCACCTATCCTGGAGAGAGATGTGGGGTGGATTCTGCGCACCAACGGACAGCAGCAGATTAGGGTTAAAGAAGTTTGATGGAGTTGGATCCATCGGTGTGGGTGTGGTAGTGGGTAAAGGAAAGGTAAATGGAGAAATATCGACTTCGGAGTCGATAAAAGGTACGCGGACTAAACGGGCACTAGAATCCTGTGTCCAGCCTATCTTGTACTAAAAAGGGTTAGTACAAGTAGCAGCGTTGGCTTATAATTAGGGGTAAATGAATGCGGTGTTTTCTTTGAAAAAGGGACGGGTTTTTGAAAAAATGATGCGACACAACAAATGCAGCACACAAACCCTAGAATCTAGTGGTCACCTAGGTCCGGCTCTAGACCGCTCCTAACTGCCAAAAGACAAGTCGCAGGATAGAATCCTCCACTGCCTCTTTGTCCCCCTGTGGCCAGGTAAGTGCCAGGTAAGTGGGAAGGTACTCCACTACGTAAGTAGTGGGCCTAATTAATAACCACTAGCCTTCGACACACTTGCCTAGACACCACAAGAAAACGCGGATAAGCAATGAATTACCCACGGCCTTCTTCTGTCCTAATTGAGCGCGACCGTCCTTAGAGTCATCTCTAGATTTATTTTAGTTAATGTGGGTCAATGTGGATGCAAGTTTTGTGGTTTTCGGGGCCTAGGAAGGGTAATGAAATCCCCACCTAATTTGGATTTGGCCGTGCCCCTTAATATCCGTATTTAGAATGCAAACAACCAAGAAACAAAATTACGCACAAATTTAATTTTTGCAATTTGCGAGCTGCTATTCTTTGCAAAGAATCCTGCAGAAAATTATCAGTTGGAGCTAAATAGAGGAGAGAGGAGAAGGTAAGAAGTTTCCTGAAGCAATTTGGCACAGAGATGGCTCAAGACTGCCGCGGTTCCGCCGCAATAGGAGGCTCCCACCGCGGAAACGCGATCGTTTGAAGAGAACACCGCACCAAATTTCACCAGGGAGCTTCTGTAGACTCCCACAACTTTCTGGTATATTCCAAATTTTTTTCCAATTTCCAGCAAGCTCCAGATCTCCTTGCAATGAAACACAACAAATTGTTTAGGGTTTGCACGAATTTTGATCTCAAAAATCACAATGAAATAAATCTTTCAATTCAAACTTTGATATAAAATGAATTAGCGCGCGATCCCGGGCAACGGCGCCATTTTGATTGATAACAATTTCTTGATGTGTAAATGTAAAAAGTATCGATTCAAATAGTCCCCGATTTCGGCGCTATTTGATTGATCGTAAAATGCGAGACTGAGTAAGTAAATCAAATCGATAAGAGTCTCTTTGTGTCGGTAATTAGAAAATTGAATAAAGTTCACAATCAAAAAATTATATTTGACCGCAATCAACTACGGTGTCAGTTGTAGATCGTAAGCGAGTGCGGATTGTCCACAGGGATTGTGCGATTCGTTTTTATATTTGCTTTGTTTGAATTGAAAAGTTAATCGAAAAGAAAAGAAAACATGATTCAAGAATTTATCAATTGATTCAGGTGTCACGAGTTTAATCAAGAATCAAGAACTGATAAACAATCAAGAATTGGGTTTCGATAATATTTCCAACCAAAATGTCAAGAATCTAAATAAGGCTCGTAGGAATCGATCGGATCTATAGACGTGATGTAATTTCAAGATTTCGTGTTCTTGTCCTTCGAAGGATTGATACTAGATCGATGATGATCGACGAGAGTTAGGGCTTTCTTGATGAAACTAGGGTTTCATCCTTTAACCCTTGTTCTTTCGTGGATATCATTCACACTCTAGCCTCTAGCAATTTCAAGAAACGATCGTAACTCCCCAATCTCGAGCGATATCAATCAAGAAAGCATCGCAACGAATTGGGTCGTCGATTCTTGATCTTGCTAGGGTTTACAAAACTCGTAGGATTCAAGAATCGATTTACAATATATTACATCATCATTCTATTAATCGTCTCGACTCCTCGACGAGCGGAGTATTACTCAAACATCACAACAAGAATTATAACTAGAAATTTAGATTGACTCATGATGCAAGAATTTAAAGAAAACAAGATAAAAGAATATCACCTTTTATTTATATCAACAATTTGATTACAGTCGCTCAAGAACTACAAGAGGAAGAATTAAATTGTCGACTTGGCTTCGCTCGGCTCCGTGAGTCGCGGATCGGCTTGGACCACTTGCTCTGTTGAAGACCGGCTCGGCTCCTAAAAGGTTGCAAGGCTTCTTTCTTGAATGGGTACTCGGGATCTTGGCTTTTGATTGGAATTAGGGTTAGGGTTTCACACAAATCCTCTCACTAGACTTGTGGAAGAAGATGAAGAGATAGAATGGCTCTAGTTTGATACTAGAATTGGGTTGATTCAATAATGTTTTACAAGTGAGCCTAGGGTCTTATTTATAGAGCACCCAAACCCTAAGCCTTCTTGAGTTCCCTCCAAAAGTTTGTTGAAAGACTTCTAGAAAGAGTTTGTTAGGCTTAGCTTAGGGTTTAAGCTAGGGTTTAGGGAGAAGTTTCCAGAATGATAGACTAGTTTAGTGTTGATCCCAAAGCTTGCTGATCTGGCAGAAGTATCTGGAGTCTTCTGGAACTTGGAGTGTCTTTTTGAGTTGTAGGCATACAGGTAAGAGTTGTGGCCCAAAATTCAATGGATGACATGGCAAGACGGCCGCGGAACCGCGGCGCAAGCAGGCTCCGGCCGCGGTTCCGCGGCCATGTTAGAGGCTTGGAGCTTGGGGCTTCTGGTGTGGTCTTTTGATGGTATTTGGGGCTTCATTTGATATGTTGATTTGTATTTTCCCTTTTAGATTGATACCAGAACTGAAATCATTGAGTTGGCGTCATGTTTGATCGGTACCCTGTATATTTTGGCCTTTCTTCTGGATTTTCCTGCACAGATCTCAAAACAAGTGTTGCGCAAATGTAGGGATGATGCGATGCCATGAAATGTGGTCAATTTCCTTTATAGTGTCGGTTTTAGAGTCTAATACATGTAATCTGATATTTTGCGACAGTTTTGCTAATATGTAAAATATGAATGCCGAACACTTCTATATGAATGCAAATAATGAGGAAATTACCGGTTAAAATATGCAATATTTTCGACTAATCAGTAGGTAACTGATTTGATTTGAACCCTATTCAATAGGTATGCATCTTCTCAAGTGCACAACTCCCAAAAGGAAATAGAAAACTCAGTAGTACTCATCATAGAGCACACCATATCACATAGGGTGCTATTGCTCCGCCCCGATATACCATCGTGCTATGGTTTATACGGAGGAGTAATGCTGAGAGAGAATCTCATTCTCCTTTAGAATAGTCCAGGAATTCCGTGCTCTAGTATTCTCCTCCCTGATCTCATCAAAGGACATAATACTTATACCTGTTTTTGGTTCTCTACTTCTAACTTATATTCTGTGAATATCTCAAAAGCTTCGGGCTTGTGTTTCAACAAGAACACATGTGCGAATCTTGAGAGATCATCAGTGAATATAATAATGTACAAAGAACCGGTCTTGGCATGTGTAGACAGGGGACCTTCATACATCAGCATGTATCAATCCCAAGAGTTCACTAACTCTTTCTCTGTTTCCAATAAACGGAGTTGTGGTCATCTTATCTCTGTGACATGACCGGCAAGTTTCACAAGATGTAAATTCAAACTAATTTAAATATGCATCTATATGTAACTTCAGCTAGTCGGGTCACATTGATATGACCTAGTCTACCATGCCTCAAGAAGGATTCGTTCATTTCTGAATTCTTCCTCTTGTGTGTGTTCTGTACATTAAGAACCGTGGTTTGATTTAGAACGTCTATGCTTTTAAATAACGTGCCTGAACCGATCAACTCTTGATATAGGAAATGTTCAAAACATTATCCAATAATACAAAATTATATCCTTCTTTACTAATAAAGAGACTGATATGATGTTGTATATCAGGTTCGGTATCTAATAAAATTCGTTCAGAATCAATGTATTCTGGTAATACAGGGTGATAACTGCCAACAAACTTGGCTGCAACACTTGCATCATTTCCAACTCTTGAAACTTATCACCCGTTCTCAGTTCTCTACCTATCTGTAGCCTATGTAACAAATTACATTTGCGGGATCCTGATCCGGTATCTCATACCCAGGATGTAAAGGATACTGAGAAACAGTTCTTGGTAATGAACACTCCCGAAGAAGATGCATCAGCATGCACTTTCTTTGTTTGGGTGGCACGGGAATTCTGGTAATTCCCTATTTCCTGCTCTGTCTTATAACAATTATAAGTTGGAGCGGGACCAACGTTCCTTAGCGCAGTATAACAAGCGGGTTCGGTCAATACATCCGTATTATTATCTTGATTAAGGCATGACATAGTCGTAACCAGGAGAGAGAGAGAAGAAAACACTCAGCGTGCGCTTTTACAAGATTATATTGGTTATCAATTTATCTAATCAGTATGGCTCCCACTGTTTTAGTCAAATCATCCTTCAAACCCTAAAAGGAAAGACTAGCCGGGATTAGTTACAGCCCACAAGTTCGCCAATCTTTCAGCCAGGCCAGTGCCGGTACTTTGAGGGAGGTTCCCCGTGCTTTCGCACGGACCTAATTAAAATAAACCTCGTTTTCCCAGGGGCGTAACCCCGTTAACACCTTTCTAGACACCTACTTGATCGGCTAGTGCTTATGATTTGTTGATGACCCTTAACTAAGGTCAACAAAGTCACATGACTGTCCTAACTAATCGCATCATATGCTATATAGGAAGACATCACTTAGCTACCGTACACCGTGCCTTAACTAAGGTCAACAAACACAACACGAATACTAAGTACCCTACTTCCTAAAATGACAGAGGGTTACGACAGGCTTTTAAGAAAACCCTTTGCGTAATGAACTTAATATCGTTGTAGAATCGAGTGATTTTAAATGGAGTGTTTTTTAGGCTTTTCTAGTTTTGCTAAAGAGGTCACTCCCGGTGAAGGGATCGTCGGCTCTTTCCTTATCGAATAAGGTGCAGGATATTTCACAAATACCACTATGCAAAGCAAAAACTATAGAAACAATCAAAAGACAAACCGAGTTTGTAGCATCTGCTAGTTTCGCTAAAGAGGTCACCCCCGGTGAAGGGATCTCGGCTCTTTCCTTATCGAATAAGGTGCTGGATGTTCTACAAGGAACACCGCTATGCAAAGCAAGAACTAGAGCTACCAGTTTTTAAAAAAGTTTCTATAACATCTTTAGGTTTCTTTTAGTTTCATTAATCTCATTAATGAAGTCCCATTTTATTATGCTTCACAAGAATCACATTTGAAACGAAATATGCAATATAACATATATCTCATATATATAATATAAAAATTCATCTCAGGCACTAATATGATCTCATCACAGAACATTACAGCAGAAGAAACATATATGAAATATTGGATATACTAGGAGGTCTGTGTTTTAGTACGAGCATGTATAAAACACGGATTCCACGGTCACGATGAATAGCCAAACCCACATCCCTAGACCCCTACGAGAGCGGCAAGCAACTCTGCCAATTCTAGGGTTAGGAGACCCGGTCTCGACTCCTCGAGATGGTCTCCCACTGGACCCTAGAACCCGGTTACTCATGCTCCCCGCCTTGGGTCTACCTAATGCGGAAAAGTAAATAATATACAATGGTGACATCATCCTCAGCCCGGAAGTGCCCCAATAAAAGAATATTACATACAAATGAATTTTACATGAATGAAAAAAAAATCCCTCATCTCACATAAAACCCCCGGCTATTCAAAACGCGACGATCCAATATAACATATCACAGCAACACATAATATCACATATCATCAACGTAAGTAAATATGCGTATCCCAATTGTCGTTGATGTATAGCAACGAAACCGACGATACACCACATATTACACTTATGGTCGTAGAAAAGAAAGTTTAAAACTACAACAGTTGGAATCCACAACTTCCTTAGACATCGCATGCCTAACCAAATGAATTCCTTAGATATCGCATGCCTAACAATTATAAACTCCGCATTTTAGTCTCATTTAACGAAAACTCTTTTCAATATCAAGTCGGGAAATTCAATAAGATTCCCGACATCATGATCGAATGCTCGTCGCAAACTTTAGTAGACGGCCGCACCCCCGGATGTCGTCGACGAAGTGCACTAAGGCGGAACACCGCTGCCGCGGCACCCGAATGGATGCTTTTGGCGATGGGGTTCTCCTACAATCACTTGGTCGGGGCTATGGGGCATGGCTATCTATTAAGTTTATCCGGCGAGTATCCGCGTACGCTACGTGATTGCGACGGACTTTTGATCGCATCAAAATCCCGTGGCAACCGATCATCTGAGACTAAACTGCTAGATTTATAACATTCAAATTAGTTATCTCATAACTACTTGTGGATTCCAAATATTATATCACATTCCAGATAAAAAGACAGTGTTAAACTTTCCGATCGAATAATCAAACACCCAAGATTTCCCAAATAGCTCAACACTTGAGCGGAGTTCAAAAAGTATCCATCACATACCACAGTACCAATGGTCCAGCCGTAGAAGGGTCAAGCCAACGCCTCACATATGGCAACGCCGTACTGCCCCAAACCCTAAGGTTCAGAGGCAGTTCAGACGGTCACATAATCGACTTAAGGTTTGTGTTCTTCTAGAGGGTCCACCGCGTTACTTGCATGATTTTCCAGAAGTTTCAAACTCGAGAAAAAATCCAACTTTTGAAAAAAATTCCGACAAGGGAAAAAGTGAGTTATTGATATCCGTTCGAACTTTTTAACAGTTTCTAAAATTATCCGGAAAAAACTTAAACAAAGTTAAATTATCCGATCGAATCAACGAGTCCCCAATACAACCCAGAAAACTCAACACTTGAGTATAAATTAAAAATTCCCAGAAGAATCAGGAAGTACCTACGGTTATTTCTGTGCAAAGTTCAAACCACAATCTTACTGTTTGGTCGCGGAACCGCCGCGTAAGCCATGGTACGGCCGCGGTTTAATGAGATCAGTGGCACCTGTTGCACAGTAATTCTTGTATTTCCCTGCTGATTTTTTTGAGTATTTTTAATATGAAAAAATCAACCTTTTTTAAAAATTTCCAGAAAAAGGGTATAAACCGGGTATTCGGAGTTCGATCGGACTTTAAACTTCGCCTAGACTTCGCCTAAAGCTCTAGCTTAGCTCTGATACCACTATAGGGTTACTAGGCACATGCACAAGGGTCTATAAGGTATCAACCATGCCTGATTTAAAATTTAGCCGTGCCGAACAACCCTAAACCAAGATCTTAGACTAGAGATTAGGCGAAACAAAGCATGTTAAACACTTCAACATCTAAGAGTTTGGGATTACAACCTTTGTAGTCCGGTCCTTCACTTCATAAGCTCCGTGTTGTGGTCCCTTCGCTGCGATCATCAAGTTTCCGGACTCTAGAGAGGCTCCACGAAGAGAAAGATGCAAGCTTGCTTCCGATCTTCGATAACAAAGATGATCTAGGTTGAAGTTTCATTAACACAAGCTCTCACTCACTAAATGAAGTGAAAACCCTAATCTAAATGGCTAGGATAGATTAGGATGATGAAGTAGGATTTTAGCTCTCATTTATTATCTTAATCTCACTCATTTTCATCACCAAAGAAAAAGCTAGAAAGCTTTTCTTCAAGAACTCAAGAAAGAAGAAGAAGAATCCTTTTGTGATGAACAATGAATAACTCAAGTGTAAGGTTAGAAATGCAACAATGGTTTATGTGAGAAGAACTAACCCTAGTAGAGATTGAATCATGGTTAAAGGTTTGGTTGGGTTAAACTAATATCTATGCAAAATATCAACACAAATATCTTTGCACAAAACAAAATAAAACCTTCTAGAAGGTTCTTGAAAAGATTAACCCAAATTAAACCCTAACCATATTTAATCTCCACTAAACATGTTGCATTAATAACCCTAACATGTTACAATATTATATATCACATATACAATATTTATTGTAACAAAATAAAATAATACAATTAACATATATCGCATATATATCAATGTATTACCCGAGTGAGAAAAAGAATCTTTTAGTGAGAATATATCAGTTAATGTAATTTAATATATCAAATATATAATTATATATTAAATTATCGAATCAACACTTGATCCGATAATCTGGCTATTTCACAAATAACCGACTAATATAATCTGTATCAGTTCATCGAATCAACACTTGATCCGATGACCCGGCTATATCACATATACTCGGCCGATATCTCATATCATGAGAATCTAATACGGTATCACATACACGCATTGTTCTCGGTCCCGCACATATCATATATGTGCTCCTACTCCGTTTTGCCTGAGCCAAGAAAGCTCTGTGTAGGACTCTAAAGAATTGTCAATACGCCGGCAGTAGGTGATGATCATATCAAACACCCATAAGCTGTAAGCGGTCAGCTAAACGTAACAGCCACCTAGGTATTAAGCGCTCAGAAGATCAACAAACAAGCCTGTACATTCTCCTGTGAATCTAGTCAGTAACACTCCCGTACAGTCCAGTCTCTTCGTCTGATATGTCGCATATCTCGCTTAGGGGTGGTAAACGTCAGACCCCAGTAGCTCGTTATGTCATGTCGATATGAGGTCTATAACAGTTCGAGAAACTACTGAGAACACTTACCAGTAAATCTCAGCAACCCTGGCCAGGGATTTTCAGTTATAGCCAATCGAACACAGCGCAACATCAACTCCCTATACCGGGAGAGACGAATCCCCTCCTATCGCTCATTGCCTCCATGTGATTCGGGACTGTACCCAAAAGCCACCTTTTTGCAAGCCCTCTTGGACGTGGTATGATGGAAATCAAAGCACAGTGGGAATCACACAAGACTCTATGACGATCTCGGGTCTACAGACTAACCTGTACCAGTGTCACCAGAGAACTGCCATCTGACGTGGTATATAATACCATCTGGGAGTTCTCGGTGAGTCCGTCCAGTGTACCCAGTCTCCACTGAGCACCCGTACACCATCCTTTATGTCAAACACCGATGGATATTGGATCATCCATCGCCCATCATATGGGTCAAGATGCGTATACGCTAGTCTACTCTGGTGTATCGATGCTCTGTCTCGATACACCCTTGACTAGGAACCGTTATAAGATGTACTCGTCGACTACCGTGGCCCCACTAGTATGATCTCATCATAGTCCCAGTAGTCGAGAACATATCCTAAGGGCTTTATCAACATATAACATAGAGACAATCAGAGTACATGTTAAGATAAAGAGCAACCAGATAGCGTACTATCATGTCAAGCAAGAAAGTCCTCCCTATATATATTCATATAACGACATACCACACCAAGTCATCATATCACATCATATATACTTTTCCATCACATTAATATCTCATATCAAGTCAATTTTATAAAAACATTCTACCTTATGCATCAAGTGTCAGGCTACCCTAAAACTCATACCTATTCTATTGCATCTACATATTATTAAGTCGTGATTCACATTCACTTTTCATATCCCTAAAGTTTTCTCATATCTCAATATATATATTTTCACTAATATCATCTCTAAGTATCTTTTAAAACATATCTCTAGTTTCCTAATCTAGGTTTCTACGACTGTATCCTATAGATCTGTTTCCATTTATAATTTGCGGGGGTGCTATACGCCATCCACCCGACTTCCCCCGTAGATATAAATCTACTCACCTTAATTCTCGTTCGCCGAAGTCGATGACGCCACGCTCCGTCGTCTCCAAATCCACGCGAAGGTATCTCCAATACATACACAGTCGCAATAGCATTAAAATCAAGTATGGAAAACCAATATGGCACACGTTGCGCTCATAGGTTAGAACCTATAGCCTACGCATGGAAAACAACCAAACCAACCTTTGTTGTTGACGTACAAACGCCCAACAACCAAATGCAAATCCAAACATCAAAACCAATCATTCCGGAATACGGAAAACATAGCAAAAAACACACCAAAATGATCCCAGATTTTGACCCATGTAATCTGGAACAAAACTAAAAATACAGTGGCTATGTTATAAGGTATGTGAGCTACTTGCAAAACCCCAGAACAAAAACTGCTACAGGGACATGCCAAATGTGCTACAGTAACCGGCGTGGCCGGCCCCACCTTGGAGTTTGGGCCTCGTATTCTCGTGGTGGTCTTCTATTGGTCTAACTAGGCTAATGTATATGTTTGATTTTTTTATAAAGGTCCCGGGTTGCTCCAGATTTCCTATAGGCATGCTAAATGTCACAAAACCGATACGGGAAATTTCCTAAGTCCGTGTTTTGGTTTCTATACTCAATTCCAGGTCTTGTGATCAATTCCTAAGGTCCTAAAGCACTCATTACACCTCTCCTTATCCCTCAACAGCAGCTTGGGAATATCCCAAGATCAAAATCCACACTTGTTCAATTCCAAACTACACTAGAATGCAAGAAAACTAAAACTAAACTAAATGGAAGAATTTATACCTCCTTTAGGTCACTCAATAAAAACTCTAGCTTCGCAATATCATCAAAATCCAACTTTGCTTGGTCCATTGTATAGAAGATGAAGATGGGATCGTTTTTTTATGAAGGGAGTATAGGATTTTGATGAATATTTGGAGATGGATCTTAGGGTAGAGGTGGAGGGAAGCTTGAGGTTGAGGGAGATGAAGAAATAAAAATGGGGGAGGAAATGATGGAATGGTGGCTTCCCCTCTTTCTCTCCTCTCATTTATTCTCACCCTCACCCTCACTATTTACCCTTTTCATTTTCTTTTCTTTTTTACTTTTAAAACCAAATCATATAATACTCAACAAACAACACAAAAACACAATATGTAACCAAAATATAACATGATATGGTGCACTAGCCATGGAAAACTGTAGAAACACGGATTTGGCCTAATCGCGATTAGCAGTGCACTGATCGGGTTTTATCCAAACTGCATATAATAAATTTTAAAAAATGCCAAATCCGATAAATATATTTTAAAATGAATTAATAATTTTAATCTCCAAATATTTCATAATTTTTGGTATATATTTATACCATTTTGCGAAAACTCTAATTTCGCAAATCGGGTAGTTTTTGCGAAATATATTATTTTAATATTAAATTCCAAAAATAATATTTTATATTTTCCGAAATGTTATAATCTTCCCCCTTGAAGAAATTCGGTCCCCGAATTTAAATTTAAACCTCCAAATACTAAACATTTCATTAATCAACTTAAATCGACAGGGCTTCGAAATCAAGGAAAATATAGAAAAGCCACAGCGCATCGCGTGCGTCTGAAAACGAATACAAACTCAAAGTCGAACTCCGTCAAGTGTCACGCAAATCATCGGCTTTGCACGCATATCATCGAAGTTACAATGGAGATACAGATCTCGAAATCCACTACTGAAATCTAATATGCACAGTCAAATGCTATAATACATATATAGCACACATCCTTGGAAAAATCTTAAAACTGAATACAACATATGCAAAACCTTTTCTAAATTTCCGTGTGATGCGTAACTCACGGCACAAGTGACGGATGCTCATTTGTAAAATAATAAATATACATTCATATATGTTTTGATATGTGTTCCGTCGTTCCAAAATTTCCAAAAGGTTTTCCTTTATAACATTCGTGCCGCTTGCGGACACGTAAGAAATAGCGAGACTATAACTCCTTTTTGAAAACCTCTTGTTAAACTTTTAATGCAAGCAAAGCACTCAGGTACTGTCCTCGGATCAGTCATGTTTTGCTACTACATAAAATAGTGCTCATCATGAAAATAAGGTGCTCAAAAGAAAAATCAGCCTCAAAGGCGTGTCCAACAATCACGTGCGTTTGGTGCGCACGGAAATCAAATCCAAACACAAGTGCCACAATATGCACAAAGCAAAATTAAGTGCAACGGGTGTGCATGAAAGCATCTTTCCGGTGCAATGGGTGTGCATGACAACAATATCTGGTGTATCTATTGTGCACGAAAATCTCAATCTTATGCATCCGGTATGCACAAAATCACATCTCATATCATGCGTCCAATATGCGTGAAAATCCAAATCAGGTGCATCAATGCACAAAATACCAATCAATAACTCAAAAGCATAAAAAAAGCAACACCGAGTGTACCAAGGTGTCTAAAGTCATAAACGTGTGCAACTGCGTGCACAAAACACATATCAATGCACTGCAAGCACATATAAGCTATACCGAGTGCAAAATCAAATCGAGTGTGTACCTATTCATATCATAATATTGCATTTTACAATCCCCATTCTTACGCATTTTACAATAAAAACAGGTGCTTTTGACCCATGTCTACTACATGTTACAGGTTACAGGTTCTTGGAGCGAAAACAGTGAAAAGGACAAAAGACGACAGAAAAAGGGACTTTTGACCAACAAATAGAAGGATCCTAGTCAAGCCTAGATGAAGAACAGTTCACAATCAATAAGGCAGTGCAAGTTCCAAAATGTCAAGGCAAACGGTTAAAAGACCGCTACAAGTTTTTCACTGAAAGATCTGGAAAAGAATCAGAAGCCAAACAGAGAAAAGAACTGAAGAAATAACCAGACCAAAGAACCCTGAAGCATACCCTGAAGTTTCATGAGCTGAACTCCTCAAAGGGCCGCGGAACCGCGGCCCAAGCCAGCCATTGCCGCGATTCCGCGGTCGTTTAGTGCCCGTACGCGGAGGAAATTTTACCATATGCTGTTGCGGCGCTGAAAAGATTTTCTAGGGGTATATTTGTAATTGTATGACATGCGGATCAGCTGTAGCCCTAGGGTTTCTATGACCTATAAATAGAACCCAAACCCTTGTATTTTCTCATGCCTCCTTTTAATAATAAAATTCTGTTTTCTTTGAAGTTTGGAGTGCATCAATCGTAAGTAGGTATTTTTCTTGCCCTAGTTCTAGTATTTTATATCTGCCCTAGGTAAATTCTCTACTTGTCTTAGTTTAATTAACTTGCATGTTTCTTCTCTTTAATAAAAACAAAATAAAAATTATGTCTTTTTTAATTCTCTCAATGAGCGAGTAGTTTCCTCGCTTGTTGGGGTTAGGAATAGGGAAGGGTTTGAGAGATGAAGATCTCTCATCTTTTTTCTTTGCCAATCTATAATGAACATTAGGACTCCATGCATGCTCTCATCTTCCGCTCCCTACGGCACTCTACCCTCGAGGTAACGGTGATCCGTAGTATAAAAGACCGTAGTTGTGAGTTTTCCATGGAGGTTAGGGTAAAGGTTGATAAAGGAAGGACAAGGATCTAGAGGAAGAACATCTTTCCAATCATCTTAATCCCCTTTATTAAAATTTACCATAACCCCTAAAATCAAATCTAAATTAAGGCATTGAAAAGAGATGAAGATCTTTGTTTACCAAACTTTCCCTAAACCTAATCCTAGCAAGTTTCTAATCCTAGTATAACACAACTTCGTTTTAGACTTACTATAAAAGACCAATCACCATTTGGAATTAGCTCGTAAGAACTTTAAGGAAAATTACAAAATCTCTATGGACCGACCCGTATTCACCGGCTAGCTTCATGCGACGCCGTTCTTGATTGCGGTAAATATTTTTTGATCGATAAAACGTCTCTTAATCAGTACCACATGCACAAAATCAAATCGACTGTATGCAATCCAGGAAATCATAAACACGTGTAGCCAAGGCACAAAATCAATATTAAGTGCAATAGATATGCACAAATCATAAACCGATACAACAGTGTGTAAATCGTATATCAAGTGCGATAACTATGCACAAAAATATAAATACCCAGTAGGTGCAGCCATAGTGCACGAAATCAATATCATAAAACTCATCATCAAAACTCAAATCCAAGCGATATAAGCGTGATACTCGGATCACAAACGCAAATAACAACAAATGACATCGAGGTATATCTCCTACAATGTCGTAAAATATCGGTGCGCCTAAAACTGGCAGAGCAAGAACATCCGCTTGCCTCCTGCTCATGGTCTGGCACCCTCTGTCTCTGGGTCCTCATTTCTCTGTGGATTACCAATCACGCAATCCATCGGCTCATTGTTCCGTCCGGTGTGCTAATGGAAACGATTCCGCTATGGCACTTCTCTGGTCAACTCGGAATACACGTCACACATCTGATCATCGGTGCAAATCTTATTGCAGCAGTGTCCTGGAAGGAACCTGCTTAGGGTTTCTTCTGATCTTGCCTATGCCGAACTGTATGGAGGCTGGTACTCTTACAAAATCTTTTCTCACTTTCTGGACATCTGCGTTCTCAACACAGCTTTTCCTCGGGAACTGGTCGTATCTTACGCCTCTGTATACATATCAGATCTCTAATCTCAACGGGGAGTAACAGCAGCTCGTTGACATCTCGCACGAACCTCTTGTTCCACTCGTCTTTATTATTGTCTACTTCGACGTCACGTCATGCTATCTGCGTACTACAATTGTCTCGGTTACAGTCAATCCGTAATCTCTCACACGTACTCGAAATCACGAACTCGGTATCTTTATCACTCTGTAGAATATCTCTAGCCGAACATGTCCTCGGGAACTCGTCCATACCATCGGAGAAATACTCAATACTTGCCCGTTCTCGATCATCTCACAATGCATCTGGGTGAGGTCCTCTATCTGAAGCTGGTCAGCTTACTGGTCTCCTATCACATGATATCAGGACGACGTTAAACTTTTCAATCGATTCATCAAAATTCCATAATTCCCTGAGAGCTCAACTCTTGAGTACGGTTTAATAATATCCAGGACATACCACAGTACCTATGGACCAGCCGTAGAAGGGCAAACTCAAGCCTCACTAATGGCACCGCTAAACTGCCGCAAACCCTAAAATTCAAAAGCGGTTACATGGTCATCATGTCGAGTTAGGGTTTCATTCTCCTAGAGGGTCCACAGAATTACTTGCATGTTCCTACGAATACTTTAAACTTGGAAAAATGGGTTTCTGACATTCGTTCAAACTTTTAATGTCGCATAGACAACATATGAATACTCTTCGTCTCTCAACTCAAGATAGACTAGCTATCATTTGTCGTACCTCTGCTTGAAAGCTCCAGCGATCTCAGCTCGTAAGCTCTGGAAGCGACATCACATCAATCTCAGCAACAGCTGAGTCATCTGTCTACAAGGTAGACGGCATCACAATCTCTGAGGTATGCTGTACATCAACAGTCCTCTCACAACGGCGGCCTCTATCAACGACCCGATCATATGGTGCAAAACCGAACACTCGCCTCAAACGAGAAGTCACAATACCAATACAAAATCAAGACGTTCTCGTGTCACCAGAAAGCACGATGGTCAGTCCTCACCCATGACAAGCTCACTATGACCGCATCACTAGCAGCGGCTCAATCTGCGCTCAAAATATGGTGACAGGAACCTCAAGCATGTATCGATGAAACCATATCAATGGAATGAAAGGAATCAACGGATCCAGAATGGATATATGATATAAGGAGGAATAGAAATAATAAGAGTATAATCATGGAAACAAATAGTATCAAAGATCTCAAAATATGTAAATCTTAAGGTTTCTTAAGTGGAGTATTGTATCGTAAATATGCCGCGGAACATACGTACGGTATGTCACTCTACTCAAGCTACCTACTCCATCAAGCAGGGTCAACCTAAGAAACGAAAGTTTGGGTCTAATACCCCCCGTCCAAGTCTTAGTTCCGTAAGGTCAAGCCTAGGTTCTGAATATATATAAACGCCCTAGACTTCACATAGTCAAATCTAAACTCGAACAAAGGTTAAACCTAGCGCTCTGATACCAACTTTGTCACGACCCGAAATATTAGCTCGTGACCAGCACTTAAATCACGCAACGTCTAAAGGCGTAACGTAATCCAAGTAAGCTGAAACCCAGAAATCTAAACCTTTTTAAAGAAATAAAAGAGGTGAAGTTTGAAATAAGGTATAATGAAATCAAAAGTTTTCCTAAATGCATAAATAATGGAACATAAAAATGCAAGTGGGTATTACTAGTTGAAAACATGTTTCGACTTTTAAAAATTTGGGCAGCACCTCCTTTGTATTTTTTGATCCAAAACCACAATACATGATAATATAAAGGCATCCCCAAGCGGGAGCTAGCTCTTCGCCAATCGGCGGATCCACAACCATGCAAAGTATAAATATAAGTATATGACGCCCAACGACGAAGTTCACCACAAAATATAATGAATAAAGCAAGACATCAACCCAATAAGCGAACATAAAACCCATCGCTCAATCTCGCAACCACAAGTCTTACTAAATCTTACTATTTATACAAATACTAGTTTTGATTGATGGAGTTGACTAGATACAATAGAAATAATAATATAATAGTGGGCACGATCCAAATGTCCCACCTACCAAAACAAATCACCCAAATGTAGTTGTGTGCTAGCGATGACGTTACTGATCCAAGCGGTCAACCTGTAAGAACCGTGGCACAACGGGGGTGAGTTGCCAACTCGTGAGTAGAAAACATCAACAGGAAGAATCGAATAAACAACGATTCCTAGGTCAACTATATCATGAAGGTAATATTATGATATCTAGGGTGACCGTATGTGTAAATATGTGCCAACAATAATGAATGCCTGTATGCATGTGAATAACATCCAATAATATAATAAATGCATGTACGCATGTGGATAACATCCAACTATAAAATAAATTCCTGTATGCATGTAAATATATGAGGATATCAAAGAATGTGTGTCCATCAATGACACATCAAATCATGGAACCTGAGTGTCCCACATCGATACTCGAAAACATCATGAACCCGTGTCCAGCATCGACATGTAAATCCTCATATCTCAGGCTCCGGCTATCCGGACTGGCCTGTATCCATCTCATGACTTCGGTCGGTATCCTTCGGATAACCGTCAGGTCCAAAATACTATCACCGGTAGGTAGTGCTCTCCTGCCAGGATCAACGATATCATCTGCGACCATCTTGCCCCGGGGTACCTCACCGGGTCCACCATGCACCCACAGACGGTTATCCGGAGTCTCCCGCCTGTTGAAGTGCCCGCACGAGTCGCGCTCCAGGATCTTTTCTACCCCATCCGCACCGCCCTTCCTACTTGTCTTTCCCTCCCACCGGCTAATGGGGACAATTTTGAGATCAAACCCCACTTCATCAATACTGCCTATGTTTCATGGTTTGGAATCCGAAGATGCATATATCTTTATCAATAAATTCCAAAACGTTTGCGCTATGATGAAAACGACCCAATTAAGTGATGACGCTATAAGGCTAAGGGTCATTCCTTTCACCTTATGTGACCTAGCCGAAAAGTGGCTATACAGCACCGCATCACATTCAATTAGGAATTGGGACGAGTTTGTAAAAGCTTTTCTTAAAAAGTTCTATCCTCATCACAAAACTGCTAGAATCCGTAACGAGATTATACAATTTTCTCAGCTTCCTTCGGAACCATTTTGGAAGTGTTTTGAAAGATTCAAAGACCTACTCGTTCAATGCCCTCATCATGGGATCGGAAGTTGGCAACTCTGCCAAACACTATACGAGGTATTGAACCCGGCAACGAAGCAGTTGCTAGAATCTATCTGTCAAGGTCACTTTCTAACCAAATCAAGTGAGGAAGCGTGGCAGTTTCTTGAGGACCTTAGTGAACAAACAATTCAATGGGAGAGCACCAAGACCACATCATCTTCTTCTAGTGGTCAATCTAGGGCAGGCATACATCAATTAGATATATCGATTGCTATAAAGGCCAAGATGACCGCTCTTACGAAAAAGCTTGAAGCGCTTGAGACCAAAATCTCATCGCCTTCTCCTGCCCCCGTTGCACCTCCACGAACTGTTTGTGCTTGTTGTTCGGATCCATCACATCTCACCGAAGAGTGTCCTTACACAGCTTCTACTCAAGGACAAGATCAAGTCAATGCTGCCTTTCAGCAACGACAAAGAAATGATCCTTACTCTTCGACATACCATCCGGGTTGGAAGAGCCACCCAAATTTCGCTTGGAATCAAAATCAACAATCCTAAGGAAACAACAATTTTCAAAGGGCTCCTCCTCCACAACAACAAGCACCTCCACAAACTCAATTTCAGCAACCTCTCCAACAGCAACCTTACCCTAATCAAATGAATAATTTTGTACCCAACAATTTTGTTCCCCCTCAAAATGCTGTTAGCTCGCTCGAAAGAAGTCTAGAAGCATTCCTAAAGCAATCTGCACAGTCCACAGCTAGGATAGAGACTTCTGTTCAATCTTTGGTGCAAAACAGTGCCTCACACGATCAAAGCATCAAAACTATTGAGGCACAAATTGCACAACTCAACGCAGTATTGAAAGAGCGAGAGAAAGGAAAGCTTCCATCTCAACCACTCCCAAATCCCGGTCACGCACATGTTGCACATGAACAGCAGAATCATAATGTAAATGTTGTGACCACGTTGAGATCCGGAAAAGTGTTGCAAAACAATGTGGGTATTAACCATGACACCCCTGCCGGTGGTCCTTCTTCATCTTCTTCACCTTCTTCTTCTTCTTCTTCTTCGTTAGAGCCTATTCTCCATCCTTCACATGGCTCTACTTCTTCTAGCTCGAACGAACCCACTTCTCACAACACGAACACATTTACACGGGGTTCCGTTCCAACTCAACAATCTGATCCGCAAAAATTAGACTCAACAACTTTTCAAAATGTTCCTTTTCCAAATCGGTTGAGATCCAATAAACCAACTCCACAGATGGAGAAAATTGTAGAGTTGTTCAAGCAGGTTAGCATAAATATCTCTCTTTTGGATGCAATCCAACAAGTTCCTTCATATGCAAAAATCTTAAAGGACTAATGCACCAAAAAGAGGAAGTCACAAGTACCAAAGAAAGTTTTTGTGGCTAGTGTTGTTAGTGATGCTCTTGTTAAATCTTTACCCCTAAAGCACAAGGACCCCGGTTGTCCTACTATTTCGATCACAAATTGGGAACAAGACCATCAATAGAGCACTATTAGATCTTGGTGCTAGTGTCAATTTGCTACCTTATTCGGTGTACGAACAATTAGGCGTTGGAGAGCTTAAGCCCACTCATTGTACTCTCCAAATGGCCGACCGATCAATCACCCATCCTAGGGGAGAGTTGGAGGATGTGTTAATTAGAGTTGGGGATTTCATTTTCCCCGTTGACTTTATTGCTATGGATACACAACCTGTCGCTAACCCCCATAATCAAATTCCTGTATTATTTGGTCGACCATTCCTCGCGACTTCTAACGCGGTAATCAACTGTCGTAACGGTTCAATGAATCTATCTTTTGGCAAGATGACAGTTGAACTTAACATTTTCAAGTTAGGAAGTCAGCCTTGCGAGCCTAATTCTAGCGTACTTGATGTTTGCTCGATCAATGAGATCGCGGAGGAGGACTGTGAGTTCAAAAATTTTATGTTTGATCACAGCAATGAAGACGCCACTAGTGCGTTCCTCCTAGAATCCGACACAGCTTTCACGACGGACAAGGATTATGAGTGTTTCACCTTTGTTGACGATCTTGAAGACTCTCCACCAGAGTTTGAGTCTTTTGCTTTTTCGGATGAGTTAGTCGAACCATCCGAGTCGGTAGCGTACACTCAATTTGAGCCTTTGATGGAATCCTTCGAGTTTGAAACAGTTACTCCATTGTTACCATCTATTGTTTCACCACCTAAACTCGAATTAAATCTTTTGCCGTCGCACCTAAAATATGCTTATCTAGGTGAGAATGAAACCTTACCCGTTATCATATCTGCCTCTCTAGCTCTCGAGCAAGAAAAGGCTTTTTTAATGGTCTTACACAATAATCAGCAAGCTTTCGACTGGTCTATGGCAGACACCAAGAGGATTAGTCCCCTCATAGTTGAACATCATATACACTTGATGGATGATGCCAAGCCGGCAAGGGATCCGCAAAGACGCCTCAACCCCATTATGAAAGAGGCAGTCAAGAAGGAGATTGTTAAATGTCTTGATAGTGGTATCGTTTACCCTATCTCGGATAGCCAATCGGTTAGCCCCATTCATGTCGTTCCAAAGAAATCGGGCATCACGGTCATTACCAATGAGGCAAATGAGTTAATTCCTACTCGCACCCAAACTGGGTGGCGAGTTTGCATCGACTATAGAAAACTCAATGCCGCGACAAGGAAGGGCCACTTTCCTTTACCTTTCATTGACCAAATGCTAGAACGATTGGCGGGGCATGAGTTCTACTGCTTTTTAGATGACTATTCCGGTTATAACCAAGTCCCCATCGCCAAAGAGGATCAAGACAAAACCACATTTACTTGTCCCTTTGTCACTTTTGCTTATCGTCGCATGCCCTTTGGGTTATGCAATGCACCCGCTACATTCCAGCGGTGTATGATGGGGATCTTTTCGGACATGGTGGAGAAGTTTTTGGAAATATTTATGGATGATTTCTCCATTTTCGGTGACTCCTTCGACGAGTGTTTACGACATCTTGACGCAGTTCTTACCTACTGTAGGGAAAAGAACCTAACGTTAAATTGAGAGAAGTGCCACTTTATGGTACAAGAAGACATTGTCTTAGGACATGTCATCTCGCAAAACGGCATAGAGGTTGATAGAGCCAAAATTGAAGTCATTTCTAATCATCCTCCTCCTAAATGCGTCAAAGATATCGGAGCTTTCCTTGGCCATGCCGGTTTTTATAGACGGTTCATCAAGGATTTTAGCAAGATTGCTAAACCCTTGACTCTCTTATTGGCCAAGGACACAACATTCGATTTCGACTCAACATGCATGGAAGCGTTCGAGTCTTTGAAACACTCTTTCATTTCTGTGCCCATTCTTTCATCTCCAGACTGGACGCACCCTTTCGAAATCATGTGCGACGCATCAGATTTTGCCATTGGTGCTGTTCTTGGACAGCACATTAATAAGATGCCTCACGTGATTTATTACGCTAGCCGAACAATAAATGAGGCCCAATTAAACTACACAACAACAGAAAAAGAGTTTTTAGCGGTTGTGTTTGCACTTGAAAAATTTCGGCCTTATTTAATCGGCTCTCCAGTTATTGTGTACACTGACCATTCAGCTCTTCGCCACCTTTTTGCGAAGAAGGATGCTAAATCGAGGCTCATACGTTGGATCCTTTTGCTAAAAGAATTTGACCTTGTCATAAGGGACAAAAAAGGATGTGAAAACGTAGTGGCTGATCACCTTTCACAACTTCCTTCTTCGCCTACCCTTGAACTTCCTATCACTGATGCTTTCCCCGATGAGCAACTCTTAACCGTTTCTTGCGAACCATGGTTCGCCGATATTGTAAACTACTTAGCCACCGGCTTGATACCTAACGATTGGTCGAAACAGGATAAACTTCGATTCTTGTCCCAAGTAAAGCATTTTTACTGGGATGAACCCTATCTTTTTAAATACTGTTCCGACCAAATCATTCGTCGGTGCGTACCGGAAAATGAGGTTAAGAGTGTGCTGTCTTTTTGCCACGATCAAGCATGCGGCGGGCACTTTGTGTTAGTTGTATATATGCCCTAGAGGCCAGTATTGTACAGATGATGTATATTATATTGGATGCTTCGACATATATAGAGATGACTTTCTTGCTCGATATGATAGTATCGTTGCTCTTTATCTTAACTTGTATACTAGTCTCTTTATGCTGTCTTATAGTTACATGTTGGTAAAGCCCTTAGGATGTGTACTTGACTACCTGGACTATGATGAGGATCATACTAGTGGGGACATGGTAGTCCATAAGTACATCCTTCAAGGTCCCTAGTCGTGGGTGTATCGAGACGGGGCATCGATATACCAGTGTAGACTAGCGTATACGCTTCTCGACCCATGAGATGGGTGATGGATGATCCCATATCCATTGGTGTTTGACATCAGAGATGGTATACGGGTGCTCAGTGGAGACTGGGTACACTGGACGGACTCGCCGAGAACTCCCAGATGGTATTATACCTCACGTCAGATGGCAGTTCTCAGGTGACACTTATGCAGATTAGTCTGTAGACCCGAGATCGTCATAGAGTCTTGTGTGATTCCCACTGTGCTTTGATTTCCACCTTATCACGTTCATGAGAGCGTGCAAAACGGTGGTTTTTGGGTACAGTCCCGAGTCACATGGAGGCAATGAGCGATAGGAGGGGTTTCGTCTCTTCCGGTATTGGGGGTTGATGTTGCACTGTGCTCGATTGGCCGTAACAGGGAAGTCCCTGGCCAGGGCTGATTAGAGATTTACTGGTAAGTGTTACCAGTAGTTTCTCGACCCGTTATGAGCCACACATCGGCACGACTTATCAGTTATTGGGGTCTGATGTTTACCACCCCTAGACTTGATATGTGACATATCAGACGAGGAGACCGGGCTGTACGGGAAGTGTTGCCGATTGGCTCGACGGGAGTTGTAGCGGGTTCGCTTGTTTTCTTATGATCGCTCAATACCTGGGTGGCCGTTACGTTTAGCTGACCGCTTGCGGGTTGGGGGTGCTTGATATGATCATCACCCACTGCCGGCGTATTGACGAGTCTTAGAGTCCCATAATGGAGTTTCCTAGTCCAGGCGAAACGTTGTGGTGCGCGTATGCGATATACGCATGGACCCGATTAAAATGCGCGTATAGGATACCGTAGATTGATCGGGCGGCTTGCTTTTGGTGGGGTCATATGTGATATGGCCGGATTGATAAATCAAGTGTTGATTTATCATTTAACCATTAGTTTCTCACTTGAAATCCTTTCTTGAGTTTGATGGATGTATGCATGCATGTATGCCTTCTTTATAGATTCATGCACATATAGATGTACATACACACATACATACATACACACATCCTTCATGGTTGTACATACATGAAAATAGTGGCAATATAAGACTCACACCATGGTTTTATATATGGATTTTATTGCATTTGATTTAAAACAAAAAGGAAAAAGGAAAATGGTTATCATTAATTTGTTTCTACACTCTTCTTTTGACCTAACCATCCTCACCCACCTTTTAACCTTGGGTAAACTTTCCTTTTGTGCTTTAACTCAAGTTCAATAAGATATCCATTGTTTAACCATGGTTTGAGATGAGAACAAGAAAATATATATACATATATTTTCATTTTTCTTAACAAGGGTTATTCTTTTCACTCTTGTTAAAGATATAGCCATTATCTTCTTCTTCCTCTCTCATTTTGCTCTCTAGATTTTTTTAGTGAGCAATATACTCATCAAGTTAGGATTTTGAAGTGAGAAAGAGAACCACAACACCATTCTACACAAGTCTAGCCCACTTGTTTGGAGTGTTAGCTTCATTTCATTCTCTTGATCGGGTGAAGTTGCAAGCTTGGACAAAGCGGACTCCGGGTGGATCATCGTTGACCTAGAGGAGTTCAAGCGGACCCGTTTCTAAACCCCAAGTAGCCGAGGATTCTAGCATAGGGAGCTATAAAGGTTGTACTTTCAAAACCCTAGCTTTTCTTGCTTATGTTGATGTGCAAAATTTTGAAACCCTAATTTTCTAGGAACGATTCAATGATCGTTAACTTACCACCCTAAAAATTCCATCTTTGGTACATGTGATGCTTCCAATCCCTTCATGAGGTGCTAGGCTAACCCAACATTGGTATCAGAGCCGACCTAGAACATTAGGCGACACTTTAACGAACTTAAAACCCCGATCGAACTCGATATCAACAAAATCAACCCCTCTCTGGACAATTTTTAAAATCTGGGATTTTTAGGAATTAAAAATACTTTAAAAATACAGCAGGTATTTCTAAGAATTATGGAGCAAAAATTATGACATGATCTGTACGGACCGCCGCGGTTCCGCGGCAAGACCTTACTTGTGCCGCATAACCGCGGCCGTACAGTGAGATCTTGGCAGTAGGTTTGCACAGTAATTCTTGTATCTGAATGTGTTATTTTATGGGTATTTTTAAACAGACTCAAGTGTTGAGTATTCAGGGGTTCATTTTGTAATTGTCGATTCGATCGGAGAATTTAATTTTGTTTTTGCTATTCCGGGTAAATTAGAAAGTATTGAATTGTTCGAACGAGTGTCATTTGCTCACTTTTCACGGGGTTTAAATCCTTTAGAGATACGTGCAAGTTTTGTGGTGGACCCTCTAGAAGACAACAAACCTTAACTCGATTATGTGACCGTCTTGAACTGCCCTTTGAACCTTAGGGTTTGGGGCAGTACGGCATGCCACATGTGAGGCGTTGGCTTGACCCTTCTACGGCTGGACCGCTACTACTGTGTCACACTCCGGGTTTTAGAATTCCGCTCAAGTGTTGGGCTTTAGAGAATCTTGGGTATTTGAACATTTGTTCGAAAACTTTAATACTGTCTAATTATCTGGAATGTGATGCAATATGTGGAATTCATATAGTTGGACATGAAATACGAAGTATGTGATATTTCGTATTTATGATGTCTAAAGAGAATGTGGATTCCAAATATTGCAGTTTTACACTTTCTTTTCTGTGACCGTAAGTGTAGTATGTCGATATCGCCGGTTTCGTTGCTATACATCAACGACAATTGGGGTACGCATACTTACTTACGTTGATGATATATGATATTATGTGTTGCTGAGATATGATGTGCAGGATTGTCGCGATTAAATAACCGGGGGGTTTTATGTGAGATGAGAGTTTTATATTTTCATTCATGTAAATTTAAATGTATTGTAATATTCTTTTATTTGGGGCACTTCCGGGTTGAGGTTGATGCCACCAGTGTTGTATATTATTTACTTTTCCGCATTAGGATGGACCCAAGGAGGGGAGCACAGGTGACCGGGTTCTGGGGTTCAGTGGGAGGCCATCTCGAGGAGTCGAGACCGGGTCTCCTAAACTCCAGAATTGGTAGGGTCGCTTGCCGCTCTCGTAGGGGTCCAGGGTGTGGGCTTGGCTATTCATCGCGACTGTGGAATCCGTATTTTCTATTATGGGCTAAATACTAAATACGGACGTCCTAGTATATCCCACATTATATCTATGTTTCTGCTGCGATATCTGTGATGTGATCATTAGATATGTTCTGTGATGGATACAGTATATAGTATATATGATATATTATATAGGCGTTACTTATGTTTTACACCCGCGCTAGCCCTGCCCTGCTCTGCCGTTAGTTACCTAACCTAATGGTGCTTGAGGGGACATCGAGGCGAATGCGGATGGCATAAGTGTACGCCGTATTTATCTGTAATGTTTAGGTGAGTTAAATGGTGGGACTTCATTAATGTGATTAATGAAAGAAAAGAAACCTAAAAGATGTTGTAGAATCAAATTTTAATAAAAAGGGTAGCTACAGTTTTGCTTTGCATAGCGGTATATATGATATACCCTGCACCTTATTCGATGAGGAAAGAGCCGAGATCCCTTCACCGGGAGTGACCTCTTTAGCAAAACTGGCAGATGCTACAAAACTCGGTTTGGTTTTTGATTGCTTTTGGAGTTTTGCTTTGCACAGTGATATATATGATATATCCCGCACCTTATTCGATGAGAAAAGAGCCGAGATCCCTTCACCGGGAGTCACCTCTTTAGCAAAACTAATGAAAGCCTCAAAATCAATCAATTTCAAAATTCACTTGATACTACAACGATATCAAGTTCATTACGCAATAGGTTTTCAGAAAAACCTGTCGTAGCCCTCCGTCATTTCAGATAAGTTGTATATAGTATTCGTGCTACATTTGTTGGCTTTCGTCAAGGTGTAGTGAGCGGTAGCTATATGCTGCTTATCTGCTGCATATGATGCGACTGGATTAGGGTAGTCGTACGGCTTTGTTGGCTTTCATCAAGGGTCGTGCGGGTGGGTTTAATTCAGTCAAGAAATGTACGGGTTGAACTTGACTAGCGGGCTATGGTTTGTTGGCTTTCGTCAAGATCATAGCACGTTAGGGGCAAAATATTATCGGGAATTTCAAGTGTTGAAATTTGCAATGAGATTGCATACCTTCTATGAGATAGTTGGATCCCGATACCTACTGCGAGTAATTGTTACTTCCGGGAGAGTTTTACACAGGACAATTAGCCGATCAAGTAGGTGTCTAGAAAAGTGTCAACGGGGTTACGTCTCTGGGAAAACGAGGTTTACTTTAATTAGGTCCGTGCGAAAGCACGGGAAACCTCCCTCAAAGTACCGACATGTTAGTTATATGTATGCCCTAGAGGCCATTACTGTACATAGGATGTATATTGTAGTGGATGCTGGGACATATATAGGGAGGACTTTCTTGCTCGACATGATAGTATGCTATCTGGTTACTCTTTACCTTAACGTGTACTCAGATTGTCTCTCTATTACATGTTGGTAAAGCCCTTAGGATGTGTACTTGACTACCTGGACTATGATGCGGATCATACTAGTGGGGATATGGTAGTCCATAAGTGCATCCTTGAAAGTCCCTAGTCGTGGGTGTATCGAGATGGGGCATCGATATACCAGAGTAGACTAGCGTGTACCTTCTCGACCCATACAGATGGGCGATGGATGATCCCATATCCATTGGTGTTTGACATCGGAGATGATATACGGGTGCTCAGTAGAGACTGGGTACACTGGACGGACTCGCCGAGAACTCCCAGATGGTATTATACCTTACGTCAGATGGCAGTTCTCTGGTGACACTGGTACAGAGTAGTCTGTTGACCCGAGATCGTCATAGAGTCTTGTGTGGTTCTCACTGTGCTTTGATTTCCATCTTACCACGTCCAAGAGGGCGTGCAAAACGGTGGTTTTTGGGTACAGTCCCGAGTCATATGGAGGCAATGAGCGATAGGAGGGGATTTGTCTCTCCCGGTACAGGGAGTTGATGTTGCACTGTGTTCGATTGGCTATAACAGGAAGTCCCTGGCCAGGGCTGATCAGAGAATTGCTGGTAAGTGTTACCAGTAGTTTCTCGACCCGTTATGAGCCTCATATCGACACGACTTATCGAGCTATTGGGGTCTGACGTTTACCACCCCTAGGCAAGATATGCGACATATCAGACGATCAGACCGGACTGTACGGTAGTGTTACTGGTTGGATTCACTGGAGTGTGAGCGGGCTTGCTCGTCGATCTTCTGATCGCTCAATACCCGGGTGGTCGTTACGTTTAGCAGACCGCTTGCGGCTTGTGGGTGTTTGATATGATCATCACCTGCTGCCGGCATATTGACGAGTCTTTAGAGTCCTACACAGAGGTTTCCTGGCTCAAGCGAAACGAAATAGGAGCGCATATGAGATATGTGCGGGACCGAGAATGATGCGTGTATGTGATACCGTATTTCATTCTCACGATGAATGTATCGATATGGTTGTATGCGATATAACCTAGTTATCGAATCAAGGATTGATTTGATAAGCCGATACATTGAATACTAGTCGGTTATGTGCGACATGACCGGATCGTTAAATCAAGTGTTGATTTAATGATTTAATGTATAATTATATATTTGATATATTACTTTGCATTAACTAGTATTGGTTCACTTTAAATGGATTTTCTCACTTGCATTGCACAAGTTGTATATGTGATATACTTTTGTGCACATGATTGTATCATGTTTGATGATACATGCTAACTTGGTTAAGTGTATGATTAAACCATCGTTAGTTAATGGTTAGGGTTTCATTTGATTTATTTATGCATTTATTTAATTTGTTTTGACAAAAGAAAAAGGGAAAATGGTTGCTTTCAAAGATGAAGCTTCATGAAGGTTTGACTAAAGTGACCATTTTGTCTTCATGTCATAAACCTAACCATTCGCTAACCCTAGTTGATTCTCTACACTTAACCATGGTTTGCTTATGATAAGAATTGATTTTCTTTTCTATTTTATTAATCATATCATCTTCTTCTTCTTCTTCTTCAAGATGAAGAACCTTGACTTCATCAATGGTGATTGATGAATTAGAGTGAGAAATCCAATTCTAAAGTCTACCCACTTCCTGTTTCTTCATCCTCTACCTCTTGCCAAGTAGTAGAGTGTGTTTCCTTCACAAGTTTTCATGACTTGGTGAAGTGGGAGCTTGATCTAATGATGCCTCGACGTAGATCATCTTCGGCATCGACGTCGACGACCTAGCCCGCCTATTTCTCCGATGAAGCTAACGCGAGAGTCCAAGATTGGATTTGTACAGCGGAGAGGACTTCTTCATGGAGCTATGGAGGTGGAGAAACGGATCTACAAAGGTTGTATTTCCGTTCTTTTAGTTTAGTTGTAAACTAGTTTCATTTTATCGCCTAAACTTCTAGCCAACGATCTTCTTAGGGTTTCTCGGCACCGCAATTCTTGTAAATTGGCATGGTTGATGCCTTGTGAGACCTCTAGTGTGTGCCTAGGAACCCTACAGTGGTATCAGAGCCTAGCTAGAGCCTTAGGCGAAGTCTAGACGGATTTTGAAGTCCGATCGACCTGAAACCCCAACCCTAAATTGCTCTCTGGACAATTTCTGAAATCTGGTCTTTTTCAAAATTAAAAATATGCAGAGAAAACATCACAAATATCTAAGAGTTACTGTGAAATTCGAAAGTCAAATTCCACTAAGTCGCCGCGGTTCCACGGCATGAGCAAAGCTCATGCGGCGTTTCCGCGGCGGTACGGCCACATTATTTAAAGTTGTTTGCACAGTAATTCTTAGTTTCCAGTGGTGCTTTTCCTGGGAATTTTTAATATTTTTTCTACAGTTGAGTTTTCTGGGGTTGTTTTGGGAGTTCGTATAATCGATCGGATTATCAAACTGTGTCTATGTGTTTTCCCGATAAATTTTAGAATATATTAAAAAGTTCGACCGGATATAAATACCCAATTTTTTCCCTGTCGGGAAATTTCCAAGTGTTGGATTTTTCCGTAGTTTGACGACGTTCTAAGTAGTGCAAGTAACGCAATGGTCCCTCTAGAAGACAACAAACCTTAACTCGATTATGTGACCGTCTTGAACTGCCCTTTGAACCTTCGGGTTTGGGGCAGTACGGCGTGCCACATGTGAGGCGTTGGCTTGACCCTTCTACGGCTGGACCGTTGGTACTGAGGCACGAACTGAATGTTGTTAACTTATTTCATGTATTGATCTGTATCGGGAAAACTTAGGTGTTTGACTGTTCGATCGGAAAGTTTAACATTTTCTATTTATCTGGAATGTGATACAATAATTGGAATTCACAAAGAGTTATGAGATAACTGAATGAATGTTATAAACATAGCACTTTAGTCTCACTTGATCGGTTGCCACGGAATTTTGATGCGATCAAAAGTCCGTCGCAATCATGTAGCATACGCGGATATTCGCCGGTAAACTTAATAGATAGCTACACCCCATAGCCCCGACCAAGTGACTGTAGGAGAACCCCGTCGCCGAAAGCATCCGTTTGGGTGCTCGCGGTAGCGGTGTTCCGCCTTGGTGCACTTCGTCGACGGTATCGGGGGTGCGGCCGTCTACTGAAGTTTGCGACGAGTATTCGATCAGGATGTCCAGAATCTTGTTGAATTACCCGACTTGGTATTGAAAAGTGTTTTCGATAAAGAGACTAAAATGCGGGGTTTATAATTGTTAGGCATGTGATGTCTAAGGAATTCATTTGATTAGGCATGCGATGTCTAAAGAGATTGCGGATTCCAACTGTTGTAGTTTTACACTTTCTTTTCTGTGACCGTAAGTGTAATATGTGATATCGCCGGTTTCGTTGCTATATGTCAACGACAATTGGGATGCGCATATTTACTTACGTTGATGACATGTGATGTTATGTGTTGCTGGATATGTTATATTGGATCGTCGTGTTTGAATAGCCGGGGTTTTTTATGTGAGATGAGTGTTTTTCATTTTCATTCATGTAAAAACTTGTATGTAATATTCTTTTATTGGGGCACTTCCAGGTTGCCGAAGATGTCACCGTTTGTATATTATTTACTTTTCCGCACTAGGATAGACCCAAGGAGGAGGGCACAAGTAACCGGGTTCTGGAGTCCAGTGGGAGACCAACTCGAGGAGTCGAGTCCGGGTCTCCTAACTCTAGAATTGGTAGGGTTGCTTGCCGCTCTCGTAGAGGTCTAGGGGTGTGGGTTTGGCTATTCATCACGACCGTGGAATCCGTGTTTTATACTGGCTCGTATTGAAAACACGGACGTCCTAGTATATCCAATATTTCATATGTTTCTTCTGCTGCGATATCTATGATGTGATCATGTGATGTTCTGTGATAGATACAGTATATAGTATATATGATATATTATATAGCCGTTACTTATGTTTTACACCCGCGCTAGCCCTGCCCCGCTCTGTCGTTAGTTACCTAACCTAATGGTGCACGAGGGGACATTGAGGCGAATGCGGATGGCATAAGTGTACGTCGTATTTATCTGTGATGTTTAGGTACTTAAATGATGGGACTTCATTAATGTGATTAATGAAATAAAATAAACCTAAGATGTTGTAGAATCGAATTTCAAAATAAAAAAGGTAGCTACAGTTCTTGCTTTGCACAGCGGTATATGTGATATATCCTGCACCTTATTCGATAAGGAAAGGACCGAGATCCCTTCACCGGGAGTGACTCCTTTAGCAATAACTGGCAGATGCTACACCCTCGGTTTGTCTTTTGATTGCTTTTAAGAGTTTTTGCTTTGCACAGTGATATATATGATATATCCCGCACCTCATTCGACGAGGAAAGGACCGACGATCCCTTCACCGGGAGTGACTCCTTTAGCAAAACTAGAAAAGCCTAAAAAACACTCCATTTCAAAATCATTTGATTCTACAACGATATCAAGTTCATTACGCAATAGGTTTTCAGAAAAACCTGTCGTAGCCCTCCGTCATTTCAGATAAGTTGTATATAGTATTCGTGCTGCATTTGTTGGCTTTCGTCAAGGTGCAGTGTGCGGTAGCTATATGCTGCTTATCTGCCAGCATACGATGCGATTGGATTAGGGTAGTCGTGTGGTTTTGTTGGCTTTCGTCAAGGGTCGTGCGGGTGGGTTTAATTCGATCAAGAAATGTACGGGTTGAACTTGACTAGCGGGCTATGGTTTGTTGGCTTTCGTCAAGGTCATAGCACGCTAGGGGCAAAATATTATCGGGAATTTCAAGTGTTGAAATTTGCAATGAGATTGCATACCTTCTATGAGATAGTTGGATCCCGATACCCGCTGCGAGTAATTGTTACTCCTGGGAGAGTTTTACACATTACAATTAGCCGATCAAGTAGGTGTCTAGAAAGGTGTCAACGGGGTTACGCCTCTGGGAAAACGAGGTTTACATTAATTAGGTCCGTGCGAAAGCACGGGGCACCTCCCTCAAAGTACCGACACTGGCCTGGCTGAAAGATTGGCGAACTTGTTGTGTGTAATTAATCCCGGCTAGTTTTTCCTTTTAGGGTTTGAAGGAAGATTTGATAAAAAGCAGTGGGAGCCATCCTGATTAGATAAAATAAAAACCAATCTATTCTTGCAAGAGCGCACGCTGAGTGTTTTCTTCTCTCTCTCTCCAGGTAGCGACCATATCACGCCTTAATCAAGATAATAATACGGATATTTGACCGAACCCGCTTGTTATACTGAGCTGGGGAACGTTGGTCCCGCTCCAACTTATAATCGTTATAAGACAGAGCAGGAAATTGGGGAATACCAGATTTCCCGTGCCGCCCAAACGAAGAGAGTACATGTTGATGCATCATCTTCGGGTGTGTTCATTACAAAGAACTGTTTCTCAGTATCCTCTGTATCCTTGGTATATGATACCAGATCAGGATCTCAGATATGTAATCAGTTACATAGGGCTACAAAAGGGTAGAAAAACTGAGAACGGGTGATAAGTTTCATGAGGCAGAGAACGGGGCAAGAGTTGCAGCCAAGTCTGTCGGTCACTGTCACCCTGTATCACCAATACATTGATTCTGAACGAATGTTATTAGATACCGAACCTGATATACAAAATCATATCAGTCTCTTTATTAGTAAAGAAATGATAAAATTTTGTATTGTTGGATAATGTTTTGAACATTTCCTATATCAAAAGTTGATCGGTTCAGGCACGTTATCTAAAAGCATTCATGTTCTAAATTAAACTACAGTTCTTCGTATACAGAACACACACAAGAGGAAGAGTTCAGAAATGAACGAATCCTTCTTGAGGTATTGTAGACTAGGTCATATCAATGCGACCCGACTAGCTGAAGTTACATATAGATGCATATTTAAATCAGTTTGAATTTACATCTTGTGAAACTTGCCAGTCATGTCACAAAGATATAATGACACCAGCTCTGTTTATTGGAAACAGAGAAAGAGTTAATGAACTCTTGGGATGATACATGTTGATGTATGTAGGTCCCCTGTCTACACATGCCAGGATTGGTTCTTTATACTTCATTACGTTCTCTGATGATCTCTTTAGATTCAGACATATGTTCCTGTTGAAACACAAGTCCGAACCTTTTGAGATATTCACAGAATATAAGTTAGAAGTAGAGAACCAAAATACGGGTATAAGTATTATATCCTATGATGAAATCAGGGAGGAGAATATTTGTGCATGGAATTACTGGACTATTCTAAAGGAGAATGAGATTCTCCCTCAGCATTACTCCTCCGTATACACCATAGCACGATGGTATATCGGGGCGGAGCAGATACACCCTATTTGATATGGCATGCTCTATGATGAGTACTACTGAGTTACCTTTTTCCTTAGGGGGTTATGCACTTGAGAAGTTGCATACCTATTGAATTAGGGTTCAAATCAAATCAGTTGCCTACCACTTCATATGTGATATGGAAAGGGAAGAGCCCATATCTTAAGTTAGTTAAGATTTGGGGATGTCTGGCCTATGTCTAAAAGCATAATCCGGACAAGCTCGAGGCAAATACTGTTATGTAGAACTGGAATCGTTCCAGCTATACAAACTACAGCAGAAGATTTGGTAGAACCAAAGGATTCAATAGTAACCAACGAATCTCAGCCTCTCCGCCGATCTAGAAGGGCTCCTCACCCACCTGAGAGATATTTCGGTTTCTCTATGACAGTGGGAGCGAGGATTGCATCATGAGATGATGACCCAACTAGTTTCGAGCTGGCCATCAGGAGTAAGACTCTGTAAGAATGGCTGGATGCTTAGCGATCTGAGATGGAATCCTTATACACCAACAAAGTATGGACTTTGGTTGCTATATCTGAAGGGTTAAATCCCCATCAGGAGCAAGTATATCTTGAGAAGATTACTTGGTGTACATGGAAAAGTTGAGACTTTCAAAGCTAGACTTAGTAAAGCTTTGCAACATTGAACAGGTGTGGATCATGATGAAACTTTTTCTAAAGATCTATGCTTAAGTCCATCCAGATCCTACTTGCCACGGCTACATACCATGACTACGATATCTGGTGGTTGGGTGTCTTGACTGCTTTTCTAAATGATGATTTAGATGAAAACGTCTATAAGAACACAGCCAGAGGGCTTCATAAACAGTGGGAGCAGCGGAAACGTGTGCAAGATGTTTTATGTGATGAAGCAGGCATCGCGGAATTGGAACGTCTGTTTTGATATGTTAGTCAAAGAAGTTGACATCATCAAAATGGTAGATGAACCTTGTATAAACGAAAAGGTAGTAGGGAGTATGATGGTGATCCTCATAGAGTACGTGGATGACATACTCTTGATAGGGAAGGAGTTCCCTATGCTACGCTCGGTCAATCTCCGCTTATCACAATAATTCTCCATATAGGATCAAAATGATACCTACTAAATCCTGGATTTCGGATCTATGAGATAGATCTAATTGGATGTTAGGATACTCACTAGCAGTAGTGTGATGGTATCAATCGATCCTGGGGAGAATCACTGGAAGTGTTCCAGGGTGATAAAGACGACTGAATGTCAGTCGCAGGCATTGTCTTTACCCTCAGTAAAGGGACGGTATGTTGGAAGAGTTCCAAGCTAGATACCGTGACATACTAGACGATAAAGGCAGGATACATCGCTACTTAAGATGCTACCAAAGAGGCTGTTTGGATGTATAATAGTTCATGAGATGAACTTAGTTCCTACAATGGAGTTGTGGCTTATGCCAGGAACCCCCGTCCCATCAGTGATCCAGACATATTCTAAGGCAGTATCACCTGATCATGGAGATGGTTGATCTCTAAGGGATCGAGGTTAGGAGAGTAGACTCAGAGGACAACACGGCGGATCCACTCACGAAGGCCTATTCCCAGAGAGAGACTTTTATGGGATGGTTGAGTATGAGATACTACAACCACTGGTACAGATGGCCCTAGTGCAAGTGGGAGATTGTTAGTTATATGTATGCCCTAGAGGCCATTACTGTACATAGGATGTATATTGTAGTGGATGCTGGGACATATATAGGGAGGACTTTCTTGCTCGACATGATAGTATGCTATCTGGTTACTCTTTACCTTAACGTGTACTCAGATTGTCTCTCTATTACATGTTGGTAAAGCCCTTAGGATGTGTACTTGACTACCTGGACTATGATGCGGATCATACTAGTGGGGACATGGTAGTCCATAAGTACATCCTTGAAAGTCCCTAGTCGTGGGTGTATCGAGATGGCGCATCGATATACCAGAGTAGACTAGCGTATACCTTCTCGACCCATACAGATGGGCGATGGATGATCCCATATCCATTGGTGTTTGACATCGGAGATGATATACGGGTGCTCAGTAGAGACTGGGTACACTGGACGGACTCGCCGAGAACTCCCAGATGGTATTATACCTTACGTCAGATGGCAGTTCTCTGGTGACACTGGTACAGAGTAGTCTGTTGACCCGAGATCGTCATAGAGTCTTGTGTGGTTCCCACTGTGCTTTGATTTCCATCTTACCACGTCCAAGAGGGCGTGCAAAACGGTGGTTTTTGGGTACAATCCCGAGTCATATGGAGGCAATGAGCGATAGGAGGGGATTCGTCTCTCCCGGTATAGGGAGTTGATGTTGCACTGTGTTCGATTGGCTATAACAGGAAGTCCCTGGCCAGGGCTGATCAGAGAATTGCTGGTAAGTGTTACCAGTAGTTTCTCGACCCGTTATGAGCCTCATATCGACACGACTTATCGAGCTATTGGGGTCTGACGTTTACCACCCCTAGGCAAGATATGCGACATATCAGACGATCAGACCGGACTGTACGGTAGTGTTACTGGTTGGATTCACTGGAGTGTGAGCGGGCTTGCTCGTCGATCTTCTGATCGCTCAATACCCGGGTGGTCGTTACGTTTAGCAGACCGCTTGCGGCTTGTGGGTGTTTGATATGATCATCACCTGCTGCCGGCGTATTGACGAGTCTTTAGAGTCCTACACAGAGGTTTCCTGGCTCAAGCGAAACGAAATAGGAGCGCATATGAGATATGTGCGGGACCGAGAATGATGCGTGTATGTGATATCGTATTCCATTCTCGCGATGAATGTATCGATATGGTTGTATGCGATATAACCTAGTTATCGAATCAAGGATTGATTCGATAAGCCGATACATTGAATACTAGTCGGTTATGTGCGACATGACCGGATCGTTAAATCAAGTGTTGATTTAATGATTTAATGTATAATTATATATTTGATATATTACTTTGCATTAACTAGTATTGGTTCACTTTAAATGGATTTTCTCACTTGCATTGCACAAGTTGTATATGTGATATACTTTTGTGCGCTTGATTGTATCATGTTTGATGATACATGCTAACTTGGTTAAGTGTATGATTAAACCATGGTTAGTTAATGGTTAGGGTTTCATTTGATTCATTTATGCATTTATTTAATTTGTTTTGACAAAAGAAAAAGGGAAAATGGTTGCTTTCAAAGATGAAGCTTCATGAAGGTTTGACTAAAGTGACCATTTTGTCTTCATGTCATAAACCTAACCATTCACTAACCCTAGTTGATTCTCTACACTTAACCATGGTTTGCTTATGATAAGAATTGATTTTCTTTTCTATTTTATTAATCATATCATCTTCTTCTTCTTCTTCTTCAAGATGAAGAACCTTGACTTCATCAATGGTGATTGATGAATTAGAGTGAGAAATCCAATTCTAAAGTCTACTCACTTCCTATTTCTTCATCCTATACCTCTTACCAAGTAGTATAGTGTGTTTCCTTCACAAGTTTTCATGACTTGGTGAAGTGGGAGCTTGATCTAATGATGCCTCGACGTAGATCATCTTCGGCATCGACGTCGACGACCTAGCCCGCCTATTTCTCCGATGAAGCTAACGCGAGAGTCCAAGATCGGATTTGTACAGCGGAGAGGACTTCTTCATGGAGCTATGGAGGTGGAGAAACGGATCTACAAAGGTTGTATTTCCGTTCTTTTAGTTTAGTTGTAAACTAGTTTCATTTTATCGCCTAAACTTCTAGCCAACGATCTTCTTAGGGTTTCTCGGCACCGCAATTCTTGTAAATTGGCATGGTTGATGCCTTGTGAGACCTCTAGTGTGTGCCTAGGAACCCTACACGACACTGGCCTGGCTGAAAGATCGGCGAAGTTGTAGGGTGTAATTAATCCCGGCTAGTCTTTCCTTTTAGGGTTTGAAGGAAGATTTGATAAAAATAGTGGGAGCCATCCTGATTAGATAAGATAATAACCAATCTGATCTTGCAAGAGCATACGCTAAAGTGTTTTCTTCTCTCTCTCTCCAGGTAGCGACCATGTCATGCCTTAATCAAGATAATAATATGGATGTATTGACCGAACCCGCATGTTATACTGTGCTGGGGAACGTTGGTTCCGTTCTTTCTTATAAGAGTTATAGGACTGAACATGGCATAGGGGAATACTAGGATTCCCATGCCACCCGAATGAAGAAAGTACATGATGATGCATTTTCTTCGGGCGTGTTCGTTACAGAGAACTGTTTCTCCATTTACCATACGTCCTGGGTATTAGATACCGGGTCAGGATCCCATATATGTAATCAGTTACATGGGCTTAGGAAAGGTAGAGAACTTGGAGAAGGTGATAAAGACATAAGAGTTGGAAATGGTGCAATTGTTGCAGCTAGGTCTGTCGGGGAATATCACCTTGTATTACCAACTGGTAATACATTGGTTCTGAACGAATGCTATTACATGCCGAACCTGATATGCAACATTATATCGGTTTCTTTATTGAGTAAAGAGGGATATAATTTTGTATTACAGGATAATGTTATGAACATTTTCCGTTACCAAAAGTTGGTTGGATCAGGCACGTTGTGCAATGGCATTTATATTCTAAATCAATCAACAGTTCTGAGTATAACAAACACACACAAGAGGAAGAGTTCAGATCTGAACGAATCCTTCTTATGGCACTGTAGAATAGGTCACATCAATGCGACACGACTAGCTAAGTTGCATAAGGATGGATATTTGAAACCGTTCGAATTTTCATCTTATGACACTTGCCAGTCATGTCTCAAAGGAAAGATGACCAAAACTCCGTTTACGGGACACGGAGAAAGAGTTACCGAACTCTTGGGACTGATACATAGTGATGTATGCGGTCCAATGTCTACACATGCCAGGGATGGTTCTTCGTACTTCATTACATTCACTGACGATCTCTCAAGATACGAACATGTGTTCTTAATAAGACACAAGTCTGAAGCTTTTAAGAAATTTATAGAATATAAACAAGAAGTCGAGAATCAAACCGGAAAAAGTATTAAAATCCTACGATCTGATCGAGGAGGTGAATACTTGAGCAATGAATTCCTGGACTTCCTAAAAGAGAATGGGATTCTCTCTCACCTGACTCCTCCATATACACCACAGCACAACGGTGTATCAGAACGGAGGAACCGCACCCTATTAGATATGGTGCGCTCTATGATGAGCACAGCTGAGTTACCTATTTCCTTCTGGGGGTATGCGCTAGAGACAGCCATACATCTACTGAATATGGTCCCCACCAAATCTGTGCCTACCACTCCATATGAGATATGGAAAGGGAAGAGACCATGTCTTAACTATGTTAAGATATGGGGTTGTCCAGCCTATGTCAAACGACAAAATCCGGACAAACTCGAGACACGGTCTGTTCTATGCAAATTTGTAGGATATCCCAAGAATTCACAAGGGTATATCTTCTACCACACTGAGGAACAAAGTGTATTTGTTTCTCGGCATGCCACCTTTTTAGAAAAGGAATTTCTTGCAAAAGAGATTAGTGGACATGAAGTAGAACTGGAAGAGGTTACAGCTACAAAAGCTGCAATAAAAGATCTGGTGGAACCGGAGGATTCCGTAGTTCCCGATGAACCCCAACCTCTCCGCCGATCTAGTAGGGTTTCTCACCCACCTGAGAGATACTACGGTTTTCTCATGGATGGTGGGAGCGAGGACTGCATCATGGAGGATGATGACCCAACTAGCTTCGAACAGGCCATCACGAGTGGGGACTCAGTGAGATGGCTGGATGCAATGCGGTCCGAGATGGAATCCATGTACACAAACAAAGTATGGACTTTGGAAAATGCTCCTGAAGGGGTAAAACCCATTGGGAGCAAGTGGATCTTCAAGAAAAAAACTTGGTGTAGATGGGAAAGTGGAGACTTTCAAAGCTAGACTTGTAGCAAAGGGTTTTCGTCAAAGACCAGGTGTGGACTATGACGAGACCTTTTCTCCAGTGGCTATGCTTAAATCCATCCGGATCATGCTTGCCATCGCTGCATATCATGATTACGAAATCTGGCAAATTGATGTTAAGACCGCCTTTCTAAACGATGATTTAGAAGAGTGCGTGCACATGACTCAGCCAGAGGGCTTCGTAGATAGTGGGAGCAGCGGGAAGGTGTGCAAGCTGCTTAAATCCATTTATGGATTAAAGCAAGCATCGCGGAGTTGGAACATCTGCTTTGACGTCGTTATCAAAGAGTTTGATTTCGTCAAAAATGTAGATGAACCTTGTATTTACAAGAAGGTAGCAGGGAGTAAGGTTGTCTTCCTCGTATTGTACGTAGACGACATACTCCTGATGGGAAATGACATTCCTATGCTACAATCGGTTAAGCTCTTCTTATCACAAAGATTCTCAATGAAAGATCTTGGTGATGCCTCCTGCATATTGGGGATAAGGATCTATAGAGATAGATCCAAACGGATATTGGGATTGTCCCAATCCAGGTACATTGACACCATATTAAAGAGGTTTAGTATGGAAGAATTCAAGCGTGGGAACTTACCCACGATCTATAGAGTCACTCTCTTCAAAGAGATGTCTCCCAAGACTGATTTGGAGAGAGCTCGCATGCAAGGGATACCCTATGCTTCGGCTGTAGGCTCTATCATGTACGCGATGCTATGTACCAGACCCGATGTAGCATACTCACTAAGTATAGTGAGCAGGTATCAAGCTGATCCTGGAGAGAGTCACTGGACAGCTGTGAAGAGCATTCTCAAGTACTTGTGAAGGACTAAAGAGATGCTCTTGGTGTATGGTAACGGAGAACTCCAAGTGGAGTCCTTTACCGATTCAAGCTTCCAGAGTGATAAGGACGACTCTAAGTCATAGTCGGGATTTGTCTTTACCCTTTACGGAGGGGCGGTAAGCTGGAAGAGTTCCAAGCAGGAAACCGTGGCAGACTCGACGATGGAGGCTGAATACATCGCTGCCAACGATGTCGCCAAAGAGGCTGTCTGGATCAAGAAGTTCATTACTGAACTTGGAGTGGTTCCATCCATTGAGCATCCAATACCTTTGTATTGCGATAACAATGGAGCGGTGGCTTTGGCCAAGGAACCCAGGTCCCATCAGCGATCCAGGCATATTCTGAGGCGGTATCACCTGATCCGGGATATAGTTGATCGCCGGGAGATCGAGGTCAGGAGGGTTGACACGAAGAATAACACAACGGATCCACTCATGAAGGCCATTCCCCAGATACAGTTTGAGAGACTCTTCGGGATGCTCGGTATGCGATACTACAGCAGCTGGCCCTAGTGCAAGTGGGAGATTGTTAGTTGTATGTATGCTCTAGAGGCCAGTATTGTACAAATGATGTATATTATATTGGATGCTTGGACATATATAGAGATGACTTTCTTGCTCGATATGATAGTATGTTATCTGGTTGCTCTTTATCTTAACTTGTATACTAGTCTCTTTATGCTGTCTTATAGTTACATGTTGGTAAAGCACTTAGGATGTGTACTTGACTACCTGGACTATGATGAGGATCATACTAGTGGGGATATGGTAGTCCATAAGTACATCCTTCAAGGTCCCTAGTCGTGGGTGTATCGAGACGGGGCATCGATATACCAGTGTAGACTAGCGTATACGCTTCTCGACCTATGAGATGGGCGATGGATGATCCTATATCCATTGGTGTTTGACATCAGAGATGGTATACGGGTGCTCAGTGGAGACTGGGAACACTGGACGGACTCGCCGAGAACTCCCAGATGGTATTATACCTCACGTCAGATGGCAGTTCTCAGGTGACACTTGTGCAGATTAGTCTGTAGACCCGAGATCATCATAGAGTCTTGTGTGATTCCCACTGTGCTTTGATTTCCACCTTACCACGTTCATGAGGGCGTGCAAAACGGTGGTTTTTGGGTACAGTCCTGAGTCACATGGAGGCAATGAGCGATAGGAGGGGTTTTGTCTCTCCTGGTATTGGGGGTTGATGTTGCACTGTGCTCGATTGGCCGTAACAGGGAAGTCCCTGGCCAGGGCTGATTAGAGATTTACTGGTAAGTGTTACCAGTAGTTTCTCGACCCGTTATGAGCCTCACATCGGCACGACTTATCAGTTATTGGGGTCTGACGTTTACCACCCCTAGACTTGATATGCGACATATCAGATGAGGAGACCGGACTGTACGGGAAGTGTTGCCGATTGGCTCGACGGGAGTTGTAGCAGATTCGCTTGTTTTCTTCTGATCGCTCAATACCCGGGTGGCCGTTACGTTTAGCTGACCGCTTGCGGCTTGGGGGTGCTTGATATGATCATCGCCTACTGCCGGCGTATTGACGAGTCTTAAAGTCCCACAATGGAGTTTCCTAGTCCAGGCGAAATGTTGTGGTGCACGTATGCGATATGCGCATGGACCCGATTAAAATGCGCGTATAGGATACCGTATATTGATCGGGCGGCTTGCTTTTGGTGGGGTCATATGTGATATGGCCGGATTGATAAATCAAGTGTTGATTTATCATTTAACCATTAGTTTCTCACTTGAAATCCTTTCTTGAGTTTGATGGATGTATGCATGCATGTATGCCTTCTTTACAGATTCATGCACATATAGATGTACATACACACATACATACATACACACATACATACATACACACATCCTTCATGGTTGTACATACATGAAAATGGTGGCAATATAAGACTCACACCATGGTTTTATATATGGATTTTATTGCATTTGATTTAAAACAAAAAGGAAAATGGAAAATGGTTATCATTGATTTGTTTCTACACTCTTCTTTTGACCTAACCATCCTCACCCACCTTTTAACCTTGGGCAAACTTTCCTTTTGTGCTTTAACTCAAGTTCAATAAGATATTCATTGTTTAACCATGGTTTGAGATGAGAACAAAAAAATATATTTACATATATTTTCATTTTTCTTAACAAGGGTTATTCTTTTCACTCTTGTTAAAGATATAGCCATCATCTTCTTCTTCCTCTCTCATTTTTCTCTCTAGATTTTTGTAGTGAGCAATATACTCATCAAGTTAGGATTTTGAAGTGAGAAAAAGAACCACAACACCATTCTACACAAGTCTAGCCCACTTATTTGGAGTGTTAGCTTCATTTCATTCTCTTGATCGGGTGAAGTTGCAAGCTTGGACAAAGCGGACTCCGGGTGGATCATCGTTGACCTAGAAGAGTTCAAGCGGACCCGTTTCTAAACCCCAAGTAGCCGAGGAGTCTAGCGTAGGGAGCTACAAAGGTTGTACTTTCAAAACCCTAGCTTTTCTTGCTTATGTTGATGTGCAAAATTTTGAAACTCTAATTTTCTAGGAACGATTCAATGATCGTTAACTTAGCACCCTAAAAATTCCATCTTTGGTACATGTGATGCTTCCAATCCCTTCATGAGGTGCTAGGCTAACCCAACACTTTGGCCCAAAGAAGACAGCCGAGAAAGTCTTGCAATGTGGTTTCTATTAGCCACGACTCTTCAAGGATGCATATGAATATTGCAGGACTTGCTCCCGGTGCCAACACTTGGGCCGGATATCGCGGAGAAACTAAATGCCGCTCCAACCAATTTTGGTTGTAGATATTTTCGATGTTTGGGGTATAGAATTCATGGGACCATTTCCAAACTCTTTTGGAAATGTGTATATCCTTTTGGCTGTTGACTACGTTTCAAAATGGGTCGAGGCTGTGCCTAGTCGAACGAATGACAACAAGGTTGTCGTTCGATTTCTGAAAGAACACATCTTTTCTCGATTTGGGCACCCTCGCGCGGTAATAAGTGATAATGGTTCTCACTTTTGCAATAGGACTTTTGAGTCCTTAATACGCAAATATTCTATCACCCATAAGCTGTCAACGCCATACCATCCCCAAACATGTGGGCAAGCCGAGGTCTCTAATCGGCAAATTAAGCAAATTTTGGAGAAAACGGTTTCTAAAAATCATAAGGATTGGTCACTCAAACTGATCGATGCACTATGGGCTTTCTGTACTGCATACAAGACCGATCTTGGCATGTCTCCATACCGGCTTGTTTACGGGAAGGCTTGCCACCTCCCAGTAGAAATTGAGCACAAGGCATTTTGGGCTATTAAAAAGCTGAACTTATCTTTAGGAGATGCGGGTAGCAACCGAAAGCTGCAGTTGAATGAACTAGAAGAGCTGCGGGATGAGGCATATGATAATGCCATAATTGCTAAAAACCGAGCTAAGGTGTTCCACGATAAACACCTTTTGCGTAAAACATTTAAACCTGGTCAACAGATTTTACTCTATGATACTTGGTTACATTATCATCCCGGCAAGCTCCGTTCTAGATGGAGAGGACCTTTTGTAGTCCGCACCGTGATAAACGGTGCGGTTGATCTTGAAAATCCTGAAGACGGTATTTTATTCAAAGTGAATGGGCATCGATTGAAACCGTTCTTCACAGCGGACCCATCGGAGGAGCTCCTGTTTTTGCAGGAGCCTATCTACACTGATTAATTTTCCTCCACTTTCACCCCCGAATTTCCAATTAACCTTTTCCAAAACATTATTTCAAATAAGTTTGGGGGTGTGTATAATATGTAAATATAATTGCCGACATTATCGACCCACTTGGTGTAGCATGACAGTGAGGACACTGTCCAGTTTATGTTTGTGGGTATGCTTGGTAAGTTTTCTTTCTTTGCATTCATATTTCTGCATTGCATCTTTATATAAAAATCATAAAAATTTGAAAAAATTTGAAAAATAAAAAAATTAGAAAATGAAAAAAAAAACCCAGAAAAATTGAAAATTTTCAAAAAATATAAAAATTCTTGTATTCAATTTTGGTAAACTGACTTGAGTTTGATAAATAGGTCAACTGGCTAGGAAAAACTAGATCTTAGACTTAGTAAATTAAAAACCCTAAAAATAACCTTCCCTAAAGTTTAACGGTAGAAAGTATATGTCTTTGTAGTTTATTTAGAAATAGGCAAATTTTGGGTTCACTTCTTGGGCTAAGTCGAAACGAAGGAAAAGTATTGAAACTTTTATTAGAGTACAAGTTTGAAAGATAATTCCTAGCTTAAGTCTAGATTCTGAAAACGTATACCCTACAAATTGCACAATCACGCACCTTGAAACTTGGAATAGTAGAGGAGACCTTGAAATGCTCTTGTCTAAAGTCCTTAGCACAATAAAAAAATGAAAAAATGTGAATAAAGAAAAAAAAATGGACACTGGTTTTTGTGATTACTTAAGGCTAAAAAAAATAGAAAAATATTTAGCGAGGGTGCTTCATCACCTAGTGCCTTAGACCAACTGGTTTGGGAGTCGCTGCTAAAGCCTTGGGTGTTGCAAGACTAGGAAGTACGCTTTAATGTGCTAACGCATCTTGTAATCGGTCGTTGGTACCTCAAGAAGTATTAACGGTCGCATGAAGGATGTGTAAGCGAAAATTCAACAATTAATAAGTGCTTTGGACAATGGACGAGAGTGCGATTGCTTGATTTGAATTTCCAAGTGGAGGGGTGATATTTACACACACGTGTGGATATGTGATTAGAGTTTAGATAAGAGAAAGGAATGAAGAATAGAACTTGTATCTTTAGTAAGTTGATAGAAAGTCCCAAGTGGAGATGGAACTTTAGAAGGAAAACTTAGGAAATGCCGAAAGCTAAGTAAGTCTATAGAACATATATAATCTTAAGTTAAATGATGAGGAAGTGTGAAGAATATGGGTGGATAATTTACGGGTTGACGATAATAGAATTCCTTGTTAGAAAACCTAATTGGAAAACAAAAGTCGAAAAGCCAAATTGATAGGATTTTGCGGGTGTAATCCGCTGAAAACCCTCAGGAGACAACACTCCTCCTACTAGGGACACCTAGAGGTTTAACGGCTTGTTGCACGAGCTCAGTGCAATCGCGTTTCCCTGCGAAAGTGCGGTTAGGTTAGATTTTTATCGAGAATAAAAAAATAAGTTTGCTCGAGGACGAGCAAAAGATAAGTTTGGGGGTATTTGTTCATATCATAATATTGCATTTTACAATCCCCATTCTTACGCATTTTACAATAAAAACAGGTGCTTTTGACCTATGTCTGCTATATGTTACAGGTTACAGGTTCTTGGAGCGAAAACAGTGAAAAGGACAAAAGACGACAGAAAAAGGGACTTTTGACCAACAAATAGAAGGATCCTAGTCAAGCCTAGACGAAAAACAGTTCACAATCAATAAGGCAGTGCAAGGTCCAAAATGTCAAGGCAAACGGTTAAAAGACCGCCACAAGCTTTTCACTGAAAGATCTGGAAAAGAATCAGAAGCCAAACAGAGAAAAGAACTAAAGAAATAACCAGACCAAAGAACCGTGAAGCATACCCTGAAGTTTCATGAGCTGAACTCCTCAAAGGGCCGCGGAACCGCGGCCCAAGCCCGCCATTGCCGCGGTTCCGCGGCCGTCTAGTGCCCGTACTCGGAGGAAATTTTACCATATGCTGTTGCGGCGCTGAAAAGATTTTCTAGGGGTATATTTGTAATTGTATGACATGCGGATCAGCTGTAGCCCTAGGGTTTCTATGACCTATAAATAGAACCCAAACCCTTGTATTTTCCATGCCTCCTTTTAATAATAAAATTCTGTTTTCTTTGAACTTTGGAGTGTATCAATCGTAAGTAGGTATTTTTCTTGCCCTAGTTCTAGGCATTGAAAAGAGGTGAAGATCTTTGTTTACCAAACTTTCCCTAAACCTAATCCTAGCAAGTTTCTAATCCTAGTATAACACAACTTCGTTTTAGACTTACTATAAAAGACCAATCACCATTTGGAATTAGCTCGTAAGAACTTTAAGGAAAATTACAAAATCTCTGTGGACCGACCCGTATTCACCGGCTAGCTTCATGCGACGCCGTTCTTGATTGCGGTAAATATTTTTTGATCGATAAAACGTCTCTTAATCAGTACCACATGCACAAAATCAAATCGACTGTATGCAATCCAGGAAATCATAAACACGTGTAGCCAAGGCACAAAATCAATATTAAGTGCAATAGATATGCACAAATCATAAACCGATACAACAGTGTGTAAATCGTATATCAAGTGCGATAACTATGCACAAAAATATAAATACCCAGTAGATGCAGCCATGGTGCACGAAATCAATATCATAAAACTCATCATCAAAACTCAAATCCAAGCGATATAAGCGTGATAATCGGATCACAAACGCAAATAACAACAAATGACATCGAGGTATATCTCCTACAATGTCGAAAAATATCGGTGCGCCTAAAACTGGCAGAGCAAGAACATCCTCTTGCCTCCTGCTCATGGTCTGGCACCCTCTGTCTCTGGGTCCTCATTTCTCTGTGGATTACCAATCACGCAATCCATCGGCTCATCGGTCCATCCGGTGTGCTAATGGAAATGATTCCGCTATGGCACTTCTCTGGCCAACTCTGAATACACGTCACACATCTGATCATCGGTGCAAATCTTATTGCAGCAGTGTTCTGGAAGGAACCTGCTTAGGGTTTCTTCCGATCTTGCCTATACCGAACTGTATGGAGGCTGGTACTCTTACAAAATCTTTTCTCACTTTCTGGACATCTGCGTTCTCAGCACAGCTTTTCCTCCGGAACTGGTCGTATCTTACGTCTCTGTATACATATCAGATCTCTAATCTCAACGGGGAGTAACAACAGCTCGTTGACATCTCGCACGAACCTCTTGTTCCACTCGTCTTTATTATTGTCTACTTCGACGTCACGTCATGTTATCTGCGTACTACAATTGTCTCGGTTACAGTCAATCCGGAACCTCTCACACGTACTCGAAATCACGAACTCGGTATCTTTATCACTCTGTAGAATATCTCTATCCGAACATGTCCTCGGGAACTCGTCCATACCATCGGAGAAATACTCAATACTCGCCCGTTCTCGATCATCTCACAATGCATCTGGGTGAGGTCCTCTATCTGAAGCTGGTCAGCTTACTGGTCTCCTATCACATGATATCAGGACGACGTTAAACTTTTCAATCGATTCATCAAAGTCCCATAATTCCCCGAGAGCTCAACTCTTGAGTACAGTTTAATAATATCCAGGACATGCCACGGTACCTATGGACCAGCCGTAGAAGGGCAAACCCAAGCCTCACTGATGTCACCGTTAAACTGCCACAAACACTAAAGTTCAAAAGCGGTTCCATGGTCATCATATCGAGTTAGGGTTTCATTCTCCTAGAGGGTCCACAGAATTACTTGCATGTTCCTCCTAATACTTTAAACTTGGAAAAATGGGTTTCTGACATTCGTTCAAACTTTTAACGTCGCATGGACAACATGTGAATACTCTTCGTCTCTCAACTCTGTAAGTCCATGCTACCTCTCCCGGTACTTTTGGGCATGCGGAATTTGACGAAAAACAATTTTTCTAGAGGTGGTAACATGGACTCAAAACCGGATCTTTGTTAAACATCTAACTAACAACCTAACTAGGAGTTGTTATCTACTCGGTTAGGGGGTTATACCTTTCTTTCTTGAACTCCTTCGTCTTCAAGCCTCGATGGTTGTCCGGATCGGCTTCACTCCGTCGTCTCCTTGCGCCGAAGATAGATCCACCTCGAAAGCTTCTACCTTTGGCTTCTTCTTCGGTCTTTGAAGAAACTAGTTCACTTGGTTTGCTAAACCTTATGAACTAGAATGAGTAGAGAAGAGTGTGTTGGGATTTTACTCTATGGTTCTTGGTTCTCAACACATGAGATAAGTGAACCATAGACTAGGAGAGGGAGAGCAAGAGGAAGAAGATGAGAGCTCAAGAAGAAGAGAGAGAATGAGAATGATAGAATGATAGAAGACTTTTCTCTCTTGGCTCTCATAATCCAAAACCATCATCACAAAATAGTAATCAAGTATTGTGTAAATGGTTTAAGCTACAATAGCCATATCATTTCATGCACTCATTTCTCACAAGAGAAACAAGCAAGTAAAAATTCTTTGCCATGAAATGATAGCCATTGTCATCATGATGGTCAACTAGTCCAACCTAGTCAACCGGTCAACAAAGTCAACAAGTCAACAAAGTCAACCCCTCAACAACCATGTCACCACAATAATTAATTAATATTATTGTTAATCATATATCATATTCTCATTAGGGTTGATCAAAAAGTCAATGGTCAACAGTCAACGGTCAACAACCCTAATGAGAATCCTCTGCCTCTGTCTCTCCGTCAACTGTGCATACACACCCGCATCCGTGTTCCGAGGAACACGAATACATACTGGATAAATCCAATCCCAAATCGTACACTAGGATCTGGCTTAAACCAAAGCCCGCTAGTGTTAACTGTCCGGACACTGTACGTGCATAAGTGCACGGATGTGACCGAACCCTGTCGCAAAACCATGCGACCTGCCGCAAAACCATGCGACCTCTACTATTTTGCCTAAAGGCGAATAGCTTTCTGTGTGGGACTCTAAAGACTCGACACTACGCTGGCAGTGGGTTTAACCACAGACCGCAAGCGGCACTAGCTGTGCGTAACGGTCCCCAGGTAGATGCCGACAAGAAGACTGACGAGGTGAAACCCATCTGAACTCCTACTGAGCCTGAATGTGACAATCTCCGTACAGTCCGGTCTGTTCGTCTGATACATCGCATGGCGGGCCTAAGGGGGAGGTAAACGTCAGTCCCCTAATAGCGGTACAAGTCGTGTCGGAGTGAAGCCCAAAACACCCTGAGATAACACTGGAAGCCTACCAGTATATCTCGATTGCCCTGGCCAGGGACTACTCGTGTAATGGCTCTCCTAGACACAGCGCGATGTCAACCCCCAATACCGGGAGAGACGAATCCTGTCTAACCGTCACTGCCTCCAAGTGCTTCGGGACTGTACCCAACTACTACCTGTTTGCACGACTCCTTTGAGCCGTGGTAGGGCGGTGATCAAAGTACAGTGGGAATACACTCGAGGCGAAGTGACAGTGTCAAGTCAGCGGACTAAGCTGTACTCATATCACCTGGGAACTGATAACTGACGATAGGTATAATACCAACCGGTCAGTTCCCGACGAGTCCTGTCCAGTGTACTCGTAACCCAACGAGCACCCGTATACTATCTCCAGTACGACGTACTGATGGCTGTGGGACAGACCACCTCCCACTCTGGGATGAGAAGCGCATACGCTAGTCTACTCCGGAGTATCGATGCCCTGTCTCGATAGTCCTGCGACTAGAGACCTGCATAAGGATGTGCTTATAGATTACCCAGCCCCCACTAGTGTGACTGTCATCACAACGCTGGTAATCAAGCAAAGATCCTAAGGGCTCTACTAATGTGCATAGGTGATATACTAAAATAAACACATGTACACATTGAAGTAGAAACAAACCAAGTAGCATACTACTATTTTGAGCAAGATTGTATATACAAGGTGAATATCCAAAGCTTCCATTAAGTAATATACAAACTAGTATGATACAATAATGGCCTCTAGGGCATATAAACTAACAATCTCCCACTTGCACTAAGGCCATGTACTGGCGTATCGAAGACCTATCATCTCGATCAGCCGCTCGAACTGAGTCTGGGGCAAGGCCTTGGTGAATGGATCTGCAGTGTTATCTTCAGAAGCGACCCTCCGAATCTCGATCTCCTGGCGATCCACGATCTCCCTGATCAGGTGATACCGCCTCAAGATGTGTCTGGATCTCTGATGGGACCTGGGTTCCTTCGTTAAAGCTATAGCCCCGTTGTTGTCGCAATACAGAGGTATTGGATCAACAATGGACGGAACCACCTGAAGTTCTTTCAAGAACTTCCTCATCCAGACAGCCTCTTTTGCGGCATCAGATGCAGCGATGTATTCCGCTTCCATCGTCGAGTCTGCAACGGTTTCCTGTTTGGAACTCTTCTAACACACCGCCCCTCCATTGAGGGTAAAGACAAAACCCGACATGGACTTGGAATCATCCTTGTCACTCTGGAAGCTGGAGTCAGCAAAGGCCTCGATCTGGAGGTCTTTTCCGCCATACACCAAGAACATCTCCTTAGTCCTTCTCAGGTACTTGAGAATGTTCTTTACCGCTATCCAATGTTTCTCCCCAGGGTTTGACTGTTAGCGGCTTACCACACTCAGTGCATAAGCTACATCCGGTCTGGTACACAACATCGCATACATTATAGAGCCTACCGCAGAAGCGTAGGGTATAATAGACATGCGATCCCTCTCCAAATCAGTCTTGGGAGACATCTCTTTAGAGAGGGTGATCCCGTGACAAGCCGGTAGGTTACCGCGCTTGGAATCCTCCATACTGAATCTTTTCAGTATGGTGTCGATGTACCTGGACTGTGAAAGTCCTAATATCCTCTTGGATCTATCACGACGGATCCGGATCCCCAGGATGTATGAGGCATCACCCAGGTCTTTCATGGAGAACCTGTGTGACAAGAACCCCTTGACAGATTGTAGCATAGGAATGTCATTTCCTATTAAGAGAATGTCATCCACGTATAAAACGAGGAATACTACAGTTCTCGCTACAAATCTACTATAGATGCATGGTTCATCTGGATTTTTGATAAAGCCAAATTCCTTGACCGTCTCATCAAAACAGATGTTCCAACTCCGCGATGCCTGCTTTAGTCCGTAAATGGACTTAAGCAACTTGCACACCTTTCCGCTGCTCCCACTCTGAATGAAACCCTCTGGCTGGTCCATATAGACACACTCCTCTAAATTTCCATTTAGAAAAGCGGTCTTTACGTCCATCTGCCAAATCTCATAATCGTGGAAGGCAGCAATGGCAAGAAGGATCCAAATGGATTTCAGCATAGCTACTGGAGAAAAGGTCTCATCATAGTCCAAACCAGGTCTTTGACGAAAACCCTTTACAACCAGCCTAGCTTTATAGGTCTCAACCTGTCCATCTACACCAATCTTCCTTTTGAAGATCCGCTTGCATCCTACGGGTTTTACCCCGTCTAGAGCAATGTCCAACGTCCATACTTTGTTGGTGTACATGGACTCCATTTCGGTCCGCATTGCATCCAGCCATTTTACCGAGTCAACGCTCTAAACGGCCTGCTGGAAGCTAGTAGGCTCATCATAATCTATGATGCAATCCTCTCTATCCCCGTCTATGAGAAAACCGTAGTATCTCTCGGGCGGATGAGACTGCCTACTACTCCTGCGGAGCGGCGTAGGAATGTCCTGTTCTTTTGAACCCTCTGGTTCCACTAAGCTTTCAGTAATAGTCTGTGGTTCTGGAATTTCTTCCAGTTCTACTGCGCTCCCACTAATTTCCTTTTCTAAGAACTGGTGTTCTAGAAAGTGGGCATGACGAGAAACAAAAACCTTTTGTTCCTCTTCGCAGTAGAAGAAATATCCCTTGGAGTTCTTTGGATATCCCATAAACTTGCACTGTACTGAGCGTGCCTCGAGCTTGTCCGCATGCTGCTTTTTGACAAAAGCTGGACTTCCCCATGTCTTAATGTGATTAAGATAGGGTCTCTTCCCACACCACATCTCATATGGTGTAGTAGGCACAGTCTTAGTGGGAACTCGGTTCAAAAGGTATGCAACTGATTCTAGCGCATACCCCCAGAATGATCGCGGTAACTCCGCGTTACTCATCATGGACCGTACCATATCCAATAAGGTTCGGTTTCGTCTCTCCGATACAGCGTTATGTTGCGGAGTGTATGGAGGAGTAAGCTGAAAGAGAATTCCGTTCTTTATTAAATAGTCCAGGAACTCGGCACTCAAGTATTCACCACCTCGATCCGATCTTAGAATCTTAATAGTTTTTCTACTTCATTCTTATATTCCTGGAATTTTCCAAAGGCTTCGGACTTATGTTTCATTAAGAAGACATAACCGTACCTTGAAAAGTCATCCGTAAAAGTAATGAAGTAAGAATAACCGCTTCGTGCATGTGTAGACATTGGACCGCACATGTCGCTGTGTACGAGTCCCAAGAGCTCGCTCGCTCTTACTCCGTGTCCAGTGAACGGAGTCTTTGTCATATTTCCTTTAAGACAGGATTGACAAGTGGCATACGATTGATATTCGAACGGATTCAAATTTCCTTCTGTATGTAACTTTGTCAACCTTCTCTCATTGATGTGACCTAGTCTACAATGCCATAAGAAAGTCTGATTTATTTCCGGAGACTTTCTTTTGTGTGTATTCTGGACATTGAAAATCTGTGGTTGGTTTAATACGTATATACCATTGCTCAATGTACCTGACCCAATCAAAACTTGATTAAGGTGAATGTTTACAACATTACTTACAAACGCAAATTCATAACCTTCTTTAGAAACTAAAGATACAGAAATGATATTACAAGTTGCGTTGGGTACAAAAAAGCAATTACACAAAACCAAAACATGTCCATCTGACATTCCCAGGTGATAGTCCCCCACGGCCTTAGCATCCATGCTAGCTCCGTTTGCAACTCTGAGGGTCATGTCACCTGCCTTCAAAACCCTACAGTTTCTCAACGCCTGCAAAGAATTACAGATATGAGATCCTGATCCGGTATCCAATACCCAGAAAGTAGAGTTTATTGAAAGACAGTTTTCAATAACATACACACCTGAAGCTGAAGCCAAAACCTGCTTCAATTCCTGTGTCCTGGCTTTCCAAGCCCTGCAATCATTCTTCCAGTGTCCTTTCTTATGACAATAGAAGCATTCTTCTTTATCCACAAGCTGCCCCGCTTTCTTTGTTGCTTTTGCTTTTGCTTTTCCCTTCGTATCCACTTTACTAACACCGCCCCTTGGTTTGGCGGGGGCTTTCTTCTTCTTTCCCTTGGCTTTCGCCTTGGACCTAGAAGAGAAAGATCCTCCTACAAACAAAGTGGATGTTTCCCTACCTTTCTATAGGGTGCCTTCTGCGTTCCTCAGCATGTTAAGGAGTTCTGAAAGTTCAACTTCTTTTTCTTGTAAGTTGAAGTTCAGTATAAACTGGGCGTAAGTGGAAAGAAAGGACTGGAGAATCAAGTCCGTATAGAGCGCATTCTCCAATGTGGTCCCAAGGTCCGCGAGCTCTTCTATGTAGCCAATCATCTTAAGCACGTGTTCCGCTACCGATGATCCGACGGCCAACCTTACCGAAAATAACTTCTTCGACACTTCGTATCTTGCGATACGAGACTGCTCTCCATACAGTTCTTTTGTATGGAGAAATATGGATTCGAGGTCCATATTCCCATGCCTCCTCTGATGTTCGTTGTCCATAGAGGCAAGCACGAGGCATTTGGCCTTCGCGCTATTAATCTCCCAAGTCTTACGGATTTCCTTATCTGCGACGCTGGAAGTGGGACTTGGGACATGGGGAGCTGTGGTGGTAAGAAGATACCCCAACTTGTCGTAAGTGATTGCCATTTTGACATTCCTGAGCCAATCTTTGTAGTTTGGCCCTGTCAGTATGTTTTTATCTAGAAGTAACTTAAGTCCAGTCATGTCGATTGGTCGCTGCAATTAGGAGAGAGAAGAAGAAACACTCAGCATGATGCTCTTGCAAGTTTAGAATGGTTTTTAGTTTGTCTAAACAGGATGGCTCCCACTGTTTCTCGAATCCCTCCTCAAACCAAAAAGGAAGAATTAGTCAGGATCAATCTCACCGTACAATACTTGCTTAACCGTTCAGCCAGGCCAGTGTCGGTACTTCGAGGGAGGTTTTCCAATGCTTTCGCGAAGCTCCTTAATTTAAGAACCTCTTTTCCCTGGGGGCGTAGCTCCGCTAACACCTTTCTAGACACCTACTAGGTTTATAGCATTGATCGTTAAGTGAGAAATTTCCCGAGGAGTAGCATATACTCACAGTAGGATCGGGATCCAAATATCATCGCGTGACGAAACTGAAGGAATCCTACCAGAATCATCACACTCCAAATGGTATGCAAGACTAGCAAGTTTCAGTTCTTTTGAAACTCCCGATGTGGATTTTTTCCCCATGCTCTTATGACCTTGACTTTGGCCAAAATATCATAAGTCACATGTCAAGTTCTACCCGTCATTCTCTAGGTTAATTTGGATCCACCCGTACCTACCGTTGACTTTGGCCAAAATGGCAGTACGACTGTCCCAAACCAACGCATCTATCTATGCTACACATGAATACCCAATAGCTACCAATCACTATGCCTTGACTTTGGCCAACATACATAGCTTGAATACTATTGACTATTTATGTGAAACGAAGGAGGGCTACGAATGGTTTTGGCGAAACCGTGAACGTAGTGAACTTGATATAGTCGATGGAACGAGATAGCTTTTAAAAGGAGTGGCTCAAGCTCCGCATTTAAAAGTTAGTTTTGAAAAGAACCGAGTGATTTTTCGAAAGTGTTCCAACGACTTTTACTTGGTTTATTTTCTTGCATTAGTTCTTTTAATGCGTGATATTCTTGCATTAGTTCTTTTAATGCGTCCCATCATTTAATCCTACCATTGCAGAAAACAACCAAAATATGACGTACGCTTATGCCATTCGCATTCGCCATGGGGCCCCGTCATTACCCGTTAGGTTACTTAACTAACGACAGAGCGGGGGCTGGGCTAGCGCGGCTGTAAAACATATGCAACGCCTAAATAATATCATATATAGATATATTGCAATGATAGCCATTTCAGATCACAGATGAACACATTGGATATACTAGGAACCCGCAATTCGTACGAGCCTGTAACGAAAAGCAGATTACACGGTCGCGGTGAATAGCCAAAACCCCATCCAAGACCCCTACGGGTGCGGCAAACTACCCGCCAAGTACCCGAAGCGAAGCAACCTCCCTCATCTCCGTGAGTAGGCCACTCGGCACTTCGGCATACCCGGTAGTTTGTGCACCCTCTCCATGGGTCTATCCTAGGAGAAACAGTAAAAAGAAATTATACAATGACGGCTACAACCCCGACCCGGTTGTGCGGCCATACAAATAATTATTACATCAATTTACAAATTTACATGAATTGAAAGAAAAGAAAACTCTCATCTCACAACCCCCGGCTATTCACCCGCGACAATCCAATGAATTCATATACACATTCCAATAACATTACAGATCACAGATTTGTATAACCCCCACTAATAGACATATAGCGATTAGCAGACGTTCAATACAAAAAAAAATCACAGAAAAACCCGTCAGCTTAAGTCTTCTAGAAGTTCGATCAAAAATACGGATTTTCAGGCCCCAAACACAAAATTTTCGTTCTGGAAAATCTGGGCAGAAAATACATATTCCAAAAATCCCAAAATACCCCTATGAACAAACTGCAACCAAAATTTCCCACTGCCGAGTCAACTCGGCCGCGGAACCGCGGCGGGAGCACGCTCCCGCCGCGTTTCCACGGCGCTTTGATCGGTTCAGTGGACGAAATTTTGGCAGTTTGTTATAAAAACCCTGAGCCGAATTTTAGAGTATGATTTATCATTTTTGGAACAGAGGAAAAATTCGACAGCAAGCATGATATCGGGGTTCATTTCGGGACTTTTTCTTTGATCGATCTTCTAGCTACTTTGCTAACATGTTAGATAGAGTTTAACTAGTCTCTGATACCACTGTAAGTCCATACTACCTCTCCCGGTACTTTCGGGCATGCGGGATTTGACGAAAAACAATTTTTCTAGAGGTGGTAACATGGACTCAAAACCGGATCTTTGTTAAACATCTAACTAACAACCTAACTAGGAGTTGTTATCTACTCGGTTAGGGGGTTATACCTTTCTTTCTTGAACTCCTTCGTCTTCAAGCCTCGATGGTTGTCCGGATCGGCTTCACTCCATCGTCTCCTTGCGCCGAAGATAGATCCACCTCGAAAGCTTCTACCTTTGGCTTCTTCTTCGGTCTTTGAAGAAATTAGTTCACTTGGTTTGCTAAACCTTATGAACTAGAATGAGTAGAGAAGAGTGTGTTGGGATTTTACTCTATGGTTCTTGGTTCTCAATACATAAGATAAGTGAACCATAGACTAGGAGAGGGAGAGCAAGAGGAAGAGGATGAGAGCTCAAGAAGAAGAGAGAGAATGAGAATGATAGAATGATAGAAGACTTTTCTCTCTTGGCTCTCATAATCCAAAACCATCATCACAAAATAGTAATCAAGTATTGTGTAAATGGTTTAAGCTACAATAGCCATATCATTTCATGCACTCATTTCTCACAAGAGAAACAAGCAAGTAAAAAGTCTTTGCCATGAAATGATAGCCATTGTCATCATGATGGTCAACTAGTCCAACCTAGTCAACCGGTCAACAAAGTCAACAAGTCAACAAAGTCAACCCCTCAACAACCATGTCACCACAATACTTAATTAATATTATTGTTGATCATATATCATATTCTCATTAGGGTTGATCAAAATGTCAATGGTCAACAGTCAACGGTCAATAACCCTAATGAGAATCCTCTGCCTCTGTCCGTCAACTGTGCATACACACCCGCATCCGTGTTCCGAGGAACACGAATACATACTGGATAAATCAAATCCCAAAACGTACACTAGGATCTGGCTTAAACCAAAGCCCACTAGTGTTAACTGTCCGGACACTGTACGTGCATAAGTGCACGGATGTAACCGAACCCTGTCGCAAAACTATGCGACCTGCCTCAAAACCATGCGACCTCTACTCTTTTGCCTAAAGGTGAATAGCTTTCTGTGTGGGACTCTAAAGACTCGACACTACGCTGGCAGTGGGTTTAACCACAGACCGCAAGCGGCACTAGCTGTGCGTAACGGTCCCCAGGTAGATGCCGACAAGAAGACTGATGAGGTGAAACCCATCTGAACTCCTACTGAGCCTGAATGTGACAATCTCCGTACAGTCCTGTCTGTTCGTCTGATACATCGCATGGCGGGCCTAGGGGGCGGTAAACGTCAGTCCCCTAATAGCGGTACAAGTCGTGTCGGAGTGAAGCCCAAAACACCCTGAGATAACACTGGAAGCCTACCAGTATATCTCGATTTCCCTGGCCAGGGACTACTCGTGTAATGGCTCTCCTAGACACAGCGTGATTTCAACCCCCAATACCGGGAGAGACGAATCCTGTCTAACCGTCACTGCCTCCAAGTGCTTCGGGACCGTACCCAACTACTACCTGTTTGCACGACTCCTTTGAGCCGTGGTAGGGCAGTGATCAAAGTACAGTGGGAACACACTCGAGGCGAAGTGACAGTGTCAAGTCAGCGGACTAAGCTGTACTCATGTCACCTGGGAACTGATAACTGACGATAGGTATAATACCAACCGGTCAGTTCCCGACGAGTCCTGTCCAGTGTACTCGTAACCCAACGAGCACCCGTATACTATCTCCAGTATGACGTACTGATGGCTGTGGGACAGACCACCTCCCACTCTGGGATGAGAAGCGCATACGCTAGTCTACTCCGGAGTATCGATGCCCTGTCTCGATAGTCCTGCGACTAGGGACCTGCATAAGGATGTGCTTATAGATTACCCAGCCCCCACTAGTGTGACTGCCATCACAACGCTGGTAATCAAGCAAAGATCCTAAGGGCTCTACTAATGTGCATAGGTGATATACTAAAATAAACACATGTACACATTGAAGTAGAAACAAACCAAGTAGCATACTACTATTTTGAGCAAGATTGTATATACAAGGTGAATATCCCAAGCTTCCATTAAGTAATATACAAACTAGTATGATACAGTAATGGCCTCTAGGGCATATACACTAACAAACTCAAGATAGACTAGCTATCATTTGTTGTACCTCTGCCTGAAAGCTCCAGTGATCTCAGCTCGTAAGCTCTGGAAGCGACATCACATCAATCTCAGCAACAGCTGAGTCATCTGTCAACAAGGTAGACGGCATCACAATCTCTGAGGTATGTTGTACATCAACAGTCCTCTCACAACGGCGGCCTCTATCAACGACCCGATCATACGGTGCAAAACCGAACACTCGCCTCAAACGAGAAGTCACAACACCAATACAAAATCAAGACGTTCTCGTGTCACCAGAAAGCACGATGGTCCGTCCTCACCCATGACAAGCTCACTATGACCGCATCACTAGCAGCGGCTCAATCTGCGCTCAAAATATGGTGACAGGAACCTCAAGCATGTATCGATGAAACCATATCAATGGAATGAAAGGAATCAACGGATCCAGAATGGATATATGATATAAGGAGGAATAGAAATAATAAGAGTATAATCATGGAAACAAATAGTATCAAAGATCTCAAAATATGTAAATCTTAAGGTTTCTTAAGTGGAGTATTGTATCGTAAATATGCCGCGGAACATACATACGGTATGTCACTCTACTCAAGCTACCTACTCCATCAAGCAGGGTCAACCTAAGAAACGAAAATTCGGGTCTAATACCCCCCGTCCAAGTCTTAGTTCCGTAAGGTCAAGCCTAGGTTCTGAATATATATAAATGCCCTAGACTTCACATAGTCAAATCTAAACTCGAACAAAAGTTAAACCTAGCGCTCTGATACCAACTTTGTCACGACCCGAAATATTAGCTCGTGACCAGCACTTAAATCACGCAACGTCTAAAGGCGTAACGTAATCCAAGTAAGCTGAAACCCAGAAATCTAAACCTTTTTAAAGAAATAAAAGAGGTGAAGTTTGAAATAAGGTATAATGAAATCAAAAGTTTTCCTAAATGCATAAACAATGGAACATAAAAATGCAAGTGGGTATTACTAGTTGAAAACATGTTTCGACTTTTAAAAATTTGGGCAGCACCTCCTTTGTATTTTTTGATCCAAAACCACAATACATGATAATATAAAGGCATCCCCAAGCGGGAGCTAGCTCTTCGCCAATCGGCGGATCCACAACCATGCAAAGTATAAATATAAGTATACGACGCCCAACGGCGAAGTTCACCACAAAATATAATGAATAAAGCAAGACATCAACCCAATAAGCGAACATAAAACCCATCGCTCAATCTCGCAACCACAAGTCTTACTAAATCTTACTATTTATACAAATACTAGTTTTGATTGATGGAGTTGACTAGATACAATAGAAATAATAATATAATAGTGGGCACGATCCAAATGTCCCACCTACCAAAACAAATCACCCAAATGTAGTTGTGTGCCAGTGATGACGCTATTGATCCAAGCGGTCAACCTGCAAGAACTGTGGCACAACGGGGATGAGTTGCCAACTCGTGAGTAGAAAACATCAATAGGAATAATCGAATTAACAACGATTCCTAGGTCAACTATATCATGAAGGTAATATTATGATATCTAGGGTGACCGTATGTGTAAATATGTGCCAACAATAATGAATGCCTGTATGCATGTGAATAACATTCAATAATATAATAAATGCATGTACGCATGTGGATAACATCCAACTATAAAATAAATTCCTGTATGCATGTAAATATATGAGGATATCAAAGAATGTGTGTCCATCAATGACACATCAAATCATGGAACCTGAGTGTCCCACATCGACACTCGAAAACATCATGAACCCGTGTCCAGCATCAACACGTAAATCCTCATATCTCAGGCTCCGGCTATCCGGACTGGCCTGTATCCATCTCATGACTTCGGTCGGTATCCTCCGGATAACCGTCAGGTCCAAAATACTATCACCGGTAGGTAGTGCTCCCCTGCCAGGATCAACGATATCATCTGCGACCATCTTGCCCCGGGGTACCTCACCGGGTCCACCATGCACCCGCAGACGGTTCCTCCTCCTTCTCGAATCGGGTGTATGATATCGCTCACGAGCCGAGAAAACTCATGGTGGACTATACAAATATCATATCAAGAGAAACCAAAATTTTAAAACAATACATATTTTCTTTTGAAATAACCACGGTTCTCAAATCCAGAAAAAATAAATGAAAACGGAATATCTCAATGCGTATAATCATAAAGTATGATGTATGCGATATATAACAGAAATATAAGCATATCTGTATATAATGCAACATGGAACAATAATATGCACATATCAAGGGAAATGAATCCAGTTTTAAAATGTATCCTGCGGTTTCCCATTTCTCCAAAGTCGAATGCAACATCGTATAAAGGTGTATATGTAACTATAGCAAGTAAATTTTGCAAAAAGTCATATCATGATGCAAAAATTCTACTGTGTAGTGACATGACAATTATCGATGATGAAGTGTGTGAGCCGGCCAATCTGTCTAAGTATGACATACACATCATCGATAATGGTGTAGGTGTACTAGCACAGGTATATGAAATGCAATAGTAATGACATGAACGTAGCATAAAGTAAATTGGCAGCTAAAATGTATAAGGTATACGTATCTAACATGACCGAGTCGATGAATCTATCAATTGGCCTCCTCTAGTCAAGGGTATGGATCAATCATCAATTAAACTCGTCACGTATGGTAAATCATCGCACTGCGTCATTAAACAATTTGTGATCCTAACAACCTATATGACAAGGAGGGTACGGACCTCATGTCACGTACGGCCTATCACTCGAGATTCACAACATTATCCATATAAATATGTATATACCAATCTCTCAGGTCACATCCGTATCAATCTCAGATCATGGAACCGGCAAAGGTATCAATTATCACATATCGACTCGTATCCATATAACGACATATCACACCAAGTCGTCATATCACATCGTATACACTTTTCCATCACATTAATATCTCATATCAAGTCAATTTTATAAAAACATTCTACCTTATGCATCAAGTGTCAGGCTACCCTAAAACTCATACCTATTCTATTGCATCTACATATTATTAAGTCGTGATTCACATTCACTTTTCATATCCCTAAAGTTTTCTTATATCTCAATATATATATATTTTCACTAATATCATCTCTAAGTATCTTTTAAAACATATCCCTAGTTTCCTAATCTAGGTTTCTATGACTGTATCCTATAGATCGGTTTCCATTTATAATTTGCAGGGGTGCTATACGCCATCCACCCGACTTCCCCCATAGATATAGATATACTCACCTTGATTCTTGCTCGCTGAAGTCGATGACGCCACGCTCCGTCGTCTCTAAATCCACGCGAAAGTACCTACAATACATACACAGTCGCAATAGCATTAAAATCAAGTACGAAAAACCAATACGGCACACGTTGTGCTCATAGGTTAGAACCTATAGCCTACGCATGGAAAACAACCAAACCAACCCTTGTTGTTGACGTACAAACGCCCAACAACCAAATGCAAATCCAAACATCAAAACCAATTATTCCGGAATACGGAAAACATAGCCAAAAATACACCAAAATGCTCCCAGATTTTGACTCATGTAATCTGGAACAAAACTAAAAATGCAGTAGCTATGTTATATGGTATGTAAGCTACTAGCAAAACCCCAGAACAAAAACTGCTACAGGGACAGGCCAAATGTGCTACAGTAACCAGCGTGGTCGGCCCTACCTTGGAGTTTGGGCCCCGTATTCTCGTGGTGGTCTTCTATTGGTCTAACTAGGCTAATGTATATGTTTGATTTTTTTATAAAGGTCCCGGGTTGCTCCAGATTTCCTGTAGGCATGCTAAATGTCTCAAAACCAGTACGGGAAATTTTCTAAGTCTGTGTTTTTGTTTCTATACTCAATTCCAGGTCTTGTGATCAATTCCTAGGGTCCTAAATCACTCACTACACCTCTCCTTATCCCTCAACAGCAGCTTGGGAATATCCCAAGATCAAAATCCACACTTGTTCAATTCCAAACTACACTAGAATGCAAGGAAACTAAAACTAAACTAAATGGAAGAATTTATACCTCCTTTAGGCCACTGAAGAAAAATCCTAGCTTCCCAATATCATCAAAATCCAACTTTTCTTGGTCCATTGTGTAGAAGATGAAGAGGGGATCGTTTTTTTGTGAAGGAAGTATAGGATTTTGGTGAATATTTGGAGATGGATCTTGGGGTAGAGGTGGAGGGAAGCTTGAGGTTGAGGGCGATGAAGAAATAAAAATGGGGAAGGAAATGATGGAATGGTGGTTGCCCCCCCCCCCCTCTCTTCTCTTTTATTCTCACCCTCACTATTTACCCTTTTACCCTTTTCATTTTCTTTTCTTTTTACTTTTAAAACCAAATCACATAATACTCAAAAAACAACACAAAAACATAATATGTAACCAAAATGTAACATGACATGGCGCACTAGCCATGGAAAACTGTAGAAACACGGATTTGGCCTAATCGCGATTAGCAGTGCACTAATCGGGTTTTATCCAAACTGCATATAATAAATTTTAAAAAATGGCAAATCCGATAAATATATTTTTAAATGAGTAAATAATTTTAATCTCCAAATATTTCATAATTATTGGTATATATTTATACTATTTTGCGAAAACCCCAATTTCGTAAATCGGGTAGTTTTCGCGAAATATATTATTTTAATATTAAATTCCAAAAATAATATTTTATATTTTCTGAATTTTTACACGTGTAAAGTGTCATAAAAGACGTATACCGGCTACGGTTAACTCAAAGGAGAGTTATCTTTTGGGTTTTTAATTTCTCGAAAAGGATTTAGTTGTTTCTTTCTTATCAACCGAACCGTCAAATTTCGAGTCTAAGTTCCCCTGCTAGCTAACATGAATTTTTTTTTATATTTTTGGGAAAATTTTCAAATTTTTATGGGTTTTTTAAATATGTATGCAATGCAGAATATACACATGATGTAGCAAAATAAACGCAGTGCTCACCCCCAAACCTGAGTTTTACGATGTCGTCATCGTTGCCCCCGTCTCCGGTAGCTAGACTTAGACATCAGGGTGAGAATTTTATTCAAAGAAAAATAAAAAAACCTAACACTAATTACAGCATATACAAGTTAAAAGATTGGGTTAGTCAAGAAATTTATACCAGTCATTTAAAGATTTTGTCTATATAGTGCAAGGGCTAGTAAAAGAATGTGTATATAAAAAAGAAAAAGAAAAAGAAAAAGAAAATGTATATGTTAGATGTTAGTGAAGGGCATGGGTGTGTGAAAGTAGGGATCGGAAGACGCTGAATGCGAAGATGAAGTTTTGAAGGAGTCAAAAAATTGTTACCCGAATGAATTGAATTTTCAAGAAGCGCGTGTTGAGTTTCGAAGTCAAGTTCGTTTAAGAACTGGAGTTCATCCGCAAAAAGTTCAGAAAAAAAAAGATTCTTAGGATGGTCCCAAATTGATCCTAACTCAAACTCAGAAAAAATATCAAGTTCGTCAGCAAATATCTCCTCAAAACTAGACATGAAAGAATATTTTTCAAGGTTATCTTCTTCCCTATAATCCTGCACAATCCTACTCTTGTTTCTACAGCTCACTATTCCAAAAATGAGTTCTCCTTCTTCACATTCATATCTGGGTATGTTCATGCCATCTAAAAAAGTAGGTTCCCACACTAACGTTTCTTCTGAAACAATATCAACAGGTGATACAAAAATTGTGGGTTCCTGATCATTGATCTCCTCTAACAATCTATCCTAACCATACCCGTCAAATTCACAAGCTCCCTCCTTTAAAATCGGAGCGCAAAAATCAGCCGGTTCATGAATTTCTTCTTCAAGTAATATTTCAGTTAAATCAACTTCAAAATCACAAGTGACAGGAGGTTCAGTGGGTACCTGAAGGTTAGTGGTGGACTGATTTAGAGGGTTTTCCTGTGTGTCCTGATAACACTTAATCAATTCATTCGCATCATCATCTATGAAATCATCAAAATTCAATTGATCATTTATCTTACTCGGGTGACTTTCTAGATGACAGATATTGACACTGTATGGTTCTAATTGACGGTGTTCACTCTCTAAAATCCTCGCAGCTACATGCTCTTCAATTCTAGCAAATGATTAAGCTTGAGCGTGAAATAATTGCTCAGACTGCTGAATAAACAGGGCTAGTGTCGCAGATGTTTGATTCTCGACCGCAATCATCACTTCAATACCCTTCTCTAAAGCGGTCAACCTAGCATCTATCTCACTATCATTCCCTAATGATGGCTCAGTTATTTCAAGAAGGGAGGGTTGTGATGATGGTGATGCTAAAACGGTTACCCTGTCGAGCTCTTTCTCTAAATTTTCAATCATTTGATCTAGGGTTGAAGTGGGAATGGGTTCAAGAGTGCTAGGTAGGTGACTATTATTAAAACTCTGGGACGGTTGGTCACCCCTAGAAAAGGACAGTCTTCATGAATGTGGGAAGAATCGTGGTAATTTGAACAAAAGAATTTGGACTGAGTATAAACAAAAGAATAAGAATCGTGAAAAATTGAAAAGAATTGTGTGTTACCCATATCAACAAGAATTCAAAAATATCACAAAAACCAAAGAATATCATACCCATAGCAGTCTATGTTATGCTAAGTCAACTAGACCTGCTCAGGAACCTGATTGTCGAAGTAAAACCGTGTCGAGAAACGGGCTCAAGATATACAGTTCATAAAGCCAGGTAAGTGCAGAGATAAGGGGAGGTTGTCCAACGCTTTCGCGAAGTTCCTTAATTAGAATAACCCTTTCTCATGAACACTTGCCTAAACATCCCGTGAACGATATACCATTAAGCATTCTTCTAAACACAGTTAACTTCTCCTAATGGGCGCGAAGTCCTTAAGGTCAAAATTCTAGTTGATTTTAACTTACCGTGGGTATGCAAGAATGCAGTTTTGTGATTTGTGGGCTACGGAGAAAGGTAATAAAATGCTTTACCGTATCTTGTTTGGTTTCGTGTCCTTATTATCCGTATTAAGATGCAAATGCACAATCAATAAAAGAATTTTAGAATCAACCAATTTATGCAATTCTTTTTCGTTTAGGCTTACGCGCTGCAATAAATACGGGTTAGTTCTCTGTGCACTTGGTAACAAATTTGTGCGAAGAATTCTGCAGAAGATAGAATATTGGAATGCGTCGGATTTGAGCGAAGGTGTTAAAAAATTATGTACCAATGTGATTTGGGTTAAGAAACCCTCTTTGAAGTGATTACAGGTATTTTAATGTTTGCTTGCATGGGTCAAACTGCCCGGATCTTTGGTACTGCACTTTACTAACGTTTTGGAATTGAATTTGGTCCTTGTTCCGCACGATCGCTGGTCATAATTCTTTAAAAATCTGAAATGTCGGAAAATACAATATTTAGTGTCGAAAAGCGATATATATGCCCTAATTCCTGCACACTTAAAATTATAAAAATCAAACAATACCACTAGAATACCAACACTTCACTGGAGATCACACAAAAAGAATAAACCAAAAAACCCACCTTGGACCCGGCGGCGCCGAAATTTTAAGCAATGTCGCCGGTCAAATTAAGTCCAATGGTGCTCGAATTTTGTGTATAATCTCTAGACTATATTAGTATTGTACTAGTGTACTTTGATTTTTTAATTTGATTACAGAGTGATAGCAGGTTTGAAGAACAAAGAACAAAGTTAGAAGTGTGTTTTTTGTTAGTTTTGAAAAAAAACTGAGTTAATAATTAGTGAGTTAGTACGAACCAGAAATAACAATTCCTAATAACTACCAACTCCTCGGCAACGGCGCTGATTGATCGATTTTCCTGGATGTGTGTATCAAATCAAATAGTCCCCGGCAACGGCGCCATTTGATTGTAAAGAAATTCTTGATGTGTAGTATGAAAATTGTAAAGAAATCAAAACCAAAAATTATTTGACCGTAATCAACTACGGTGTCGGATTGTAGATTGTAAGTGAGTGCGGATCGTCCTCAAGGAAAGTGTAATTGTTCGTCTTTTGAATTAGATGAGTTGAAACTTTAATGAAAAGAAAACAAAACAATTCATGATTTAAAATTGAAGTTCAAGAATTAGAAAAATCTAGATCTAATAACAAGAAAAAGATAGAATCAAGAATTGATCGTTTGATGATTTTTCCAAACCAAATCTCAAGAATCGAAATGAGGCTCGTAGGAATCGATCAGATCTATAGATGTGATGTAATCTTACAATTACGTATTCTTATCCTTCGATGAATTGATACTAGATCGATGATGATCTACGAGAATTAGGGATTTCTTATGAAACTGGGGTTTCATCTCATCCCTTGTTCCTTCGTCGATATCATTCACATTCTAGCCTCTAGTAAATTCAAGAAACGATCGTAGATCCCTAATTTCGAGCGATCACAATCAAGAAAGTATCGCAACGAAACTAGGTCATCGATTCTTGAACTTGCTAGGGTTTACAAAACTCGTAGGACTTAAAAATCGTTTAAAGATTTGTTACATCATCATTCTATTTATCGTCTCGACTCCTTAACGAGCGGAGTTTCACTCAAACATCACAACAAGAGCAACAATTACAAATTGAGATCTAATCATGATGCAAGAATTAAAAGAAAGCAAGATTAAAGAATTTCACATTTTATTTATATCAACAATTTCATTACATTCGCTCAAGAACTACAAGAGGAAGAATTCGATCGTCGATTTGGTTTCGCTCGTCTCCGTGGGTCGTGGATTGGCTTGGATCACTTGCCCGATTGAAGATCGGCTCGGCTCCTAAAAGGTTGAAGGCTTCTCGCTTGATTGGTACTCAAGATCTTGAATTTGGAGTGGAATTAGGGTTAGGGTTTCGCACAAGCCTTGTCACTAGACTTGTGGAAGAAGATGATGAAAGAGGGAATTTTAGGAACTAACTAATGATTAATTGAACAACCTCAACCCTTAGATCTAGGCTCCTATTTATAGACATCTAAACCCTAGATCTAGGATTTCAAATTCTAAGTTTCCCTCCTAAAGTTTGTTGAGGAAATTTGAATTTCCCTCCAAAAGTTAGTTAGAGGAGAAGCTTCTAGATGAGGTTAATTAGGAGCTTAATTGAGATTAGCCTTGCTTAATTTTCTTTGCTGATCTGGCAGTAGCTTCGAGATCCTTCTAGAATTTGACATATCATAAAGGAATGTGGGCCCTGATATAAAAATTCTGCATTGAAAATTCCTTGCTGACGTGTCCAAAGTGCGGCGGATCCGCGGCGCAAGCAAGCTCCCGCCGCGGATCCGCGGCTCTTTGGGGGAGTTAGAGCTTGGGCTCTCTGGTGCTTGTTTGGGCTGATGTATGGGCCTTTGTTTGATATATAGAATTGTATAATTCCTTCTGAATTGCTACCAGATCTGATTTCATTGAGTTGGCATAATTTTGATCAGCTCTTTGGTTTTTTCTTCCATATTTTCCTGCACAGACTCAAGACAAGTGTTGCGCAAATACAGAAATGATGCGATGCCATGAAATGCGGTTAATTTCCTGTAATGTGTCGGTTTAAAAGTCTAACACATGCAATATGATATTTAACGACCGATTTGCTAATATGTGAAATATGAGTACCGAACACTTCTAAATGAGTGCAAAAGATGGGGAAATTGCCGTGTTAAAAATACATTATTTTCCACTGATCAAATACCCCCAAACTTAATTTCGATCGTCTCGAGCGAATGTTTTATTAAAAAGAGAAGGAGAAAATAAAGAAAGAGAAAAACTAACTAGCACACTTTCGTAGGCAACACGATTGCACTGAGCATGTGCAACAAGCCTTTAAACCTCTAGGTGTCCCTTCTAGGAGGAGTGTTGTCTCCTGAGGGTTTTCAGCGGATTGCACCCACAAAATCCAATAATAAAAGAAAGATCATGAATATTACATTTAAAGAAAAGAATCGTAAAAGAAAAGCCTTGAAAATTAAGGTTTCCAACTAAGCTAGCTTTTCGGTTGTCATGAGCCCTATCTTAATGGTCATGAAAAGATGTTAGAAATCACGTCCTCCCTCAATAAAACATCGTCTTATTCTTCATTCCTATCTTTCGTCCAAACATCGATTATATAACCCTGCGTGTGTGTAAAGACATCTCTACACCCGGAGAATTCAATTCAAGCTATCATGCTCTTGCCCATCAGCCTCAGTACTTTTTAATTAATGAATATTTAGATGAGATTGCTCACACACTTTCATGCGACCCTTAATACTTCTTGAGGTACTAACCGACCGATTACTCATGTTCTTGCTTACTTGGTGTATTTTCCTCGTCTTGCACCACCTCAGGCATAGCAGTGACTCCCAGACCAGTTGGCCTTAGGGCACTAGGTGAAGAAGCACCCTCGCTATATATTTTTTATTGCCTTCAGTGATAACAAAACCAGTGTCCATTTTTCTCACCACTTTATATTTTCTTCATTTTTTTTCTTTTTATTTCCTTCATACTTTTAGCTTTAAGACAAGAGCATTTCAAGGTATCCTCTACTATCCCAGGCTTTAAGACGTGTGTAAGTGCGAATAGCAGGGTATCAATGTTCAAAATGTTTGGCTTCCAGGATAGAAACTATTTTTCAGACTTATTTTTATCCTCAGATTAGTGACGTCTTTCATCTTACTAACCCTTGGGACAACGGCTCATAACTACTTATTACTAGTTCGTATAAGAAAACTTCTAATTTTCTTAGTTTTCTTAAATTTTTCTAATCTCATGGATGTAATTTTTCACTATCTAATCTTTCATTATCTTATTTATGTACAAAAAATATTTTTATAATTTTGAAAATTTTTAAATTTTTATGGATTTTGAAAAAAATGTTTTGTGCTTATGCAAATGATATGCAAATGATGCGAAAATAAGCACAAACCTCCCCCAAACTTGTTTTCAACAGTGTCCTCACTGTTGCCATCCGCTAAATCTCGAAAAAACCTGTAAGCTTGGGAGGAATTTATTAGTGGGGGCAAAATATTTAAGTGAAGAACCTCCCCCAAACTTATTTTTGGCTCAAATTTTGTAAAAATTTTCTTTTCAGGAGCCAGAAAAAATATACCCCCCCAAACTTGAGTTATGCAATGTTAATCTTTGAAAATCATATGAGGGGGTCAAAACTCATTGGTCGATGCCAAGCTTTGCAAAGACCGAATGTTAACACCAACCATTCAAAAATTTTATCAATGCAGTGCTCCGGTTGGTGGAAGAAGAAGTGGGGAAAGGTTAAGTGGTGGAAGAGAATGTGTGTGCGTCTCATCTTGGAGAGACGATGCAGTGTATGTGATGGATTACTCGCATTCTTTTTACATTTCAGAAGAAGGGGTGGAGGTTCAATTTCATTGATTTGGACATGATTCGTCTCAACACCCGTGCTTTTTAGAAATGCGAGTTCATCAGCGAAGATCTCCTCAAAAGTTCCATCTATACCCCGATGAATAATGTCATCACAAAGTGCGGGGTGATCTTCAGACTCTAAGAACAATTCATAATCCGTGTTATTTGTTGACCCGGACATCTCGGTGGAAGAGTCTGTATGTGTATGATACATAGTTGGGTCAAACAATAACGTATGAAAAGAATCAAGATCAGTATAAAGAGGATCATCAAATTCGCTGTTGTCGACATCCATTAAGTCGACAGAACAGACCTGAGCAGTAGGTTCGGAGGGTACACTTCCCAACTTGTAAATGTTTAGTTCTATTGACCTATTCTCGAAAGATAGGGTCATAGAACCGTTACGACAGTTGATAATAGCATTGGAAGTGGCCAAAAAGGGGCGACCTAAAATCACCGGAATTTGATTCCGTGGGTTCGCTACAGGCTGTGTATCAATTACAATAAAATCTACAGGGAATATAAATTCTCCGATTTTTATTAACACATCCTCCAGTTCACCCCTAGGTTTGGTGATTGATCGGTCAGCCATCTGGAGAGTGCAATTGGTTGGCTTCAACTCTCCGATCCCTAGTTGCTCATAGACTGAATATGGAAGCAAGTTAACACTAGCGCCAAGGTCTAGTAGAGCACGGTTGATGTGTTTTTCCCCAATAGAAACAAAAATAGTAGGATATCCTGGATCCTTACGTTTCCTCGGTAATTGTTGGGGGAAAACCGTGTCTATTGTTTTTTCCATGAAAATCTTCTTGGGCACTTGAGTCTTCCTCTTCCTAGTGCACAAGTTCTTAAGAGTTTTCGCATAAGACGAAACTTGTTGGATGGCATCTAGGAGAGGGATGTTGGTGTTTACTTGCTTAAAAATGTTCATAATCTTCTCCATATGTGGACTCGGTGTGTTAGCCCTTAACCGATTAGGATAAGGTGCTTTAGCAATAAGCGCTGGGTCCATCATAGGAGAAGAAAGTGTGTGTGGAACCGATCCCAAAATAGAAGTGGGGATCGTCCGTGGAGGAGTAAAAGAGGTGGGCTGTAGTGGCGAGCCTTTTGGGAAACGAAGAATAGGCTCGGAAGAAGATGGTGGGGTAGAAGAACTGGGGTCAGAATTAGAAGTGTGTGTGTGAGGAGATGTAATACCCAGCTCCTTTTGTACGCTAATATCCGTATTTTGTTTCTTACAAAATTTATTTATATTTATATTTATATTTATATTTGTTTTATTTTAAAATTCCTAACCCAAAATATTAAAAACCCTCAGCCCAACTTTCCATTTCCTCAGGTTTTCGATTATGATCGGTAATTGTTACAGGAATAATAATCGGAAGGATAATACTGGACGGATACCGGTATTATATTATTGGATTAATGGTATTCGTATTTTTCGGAATTCGGATACTGGTATACAGTATACGGTATACGGAGGAGGGGTATTTTCGTAATTGTTACAAAATACCTTCTAGAAGATGCCACCTCATAATGACATAATTATGACATCATTTATTTTGTGAAAATAAATAAGTGAGGTGTAAATTGAAAAGTATAAGCATGATAGCTTGTTTGTTGAAGTGGATGTACTAATTAAGCATGATACTTCTTTCATAATGCATGCTTTAATTAGTGCTAAATTCTTTTCTTTCTTTTTTCTATCATGCTTAAACTTTTTAATTATAAATGAAATTATTATCTCCTCCATTTCTTCTTATAAATACCTTCACATGAGATGTGAAATCAAGGCATTCAATTCCTTAACAAAATTATGATAAGTGTATCATAACAAGTTCATAAGAAGAGAGAAAGAAAAATGATGGTGATCATTCTTCCTAGCTTTAACCCTCACATGAGATGTGAATCAAAAGCTTAGGATTTCAAGTTAATCCAATACATTCTACATCAAATCTTGGGCGCGTCGACTAGCCAACTTCGTGCCCGAGTTGCCTCGGTATTGAGGTGGGAGCCCGTAAAAGACGTCGGCGATGTGGTGCCCTTCCGGCGACGAGATGGAGACCGGACATTCCGCGGGAGATCGGGACGTCAAAGAGAAGACCCGAAGGACCGTATCATCAAGAGTTGTGGGAGCATGCATCACCTACACGTTCGTGACAACGTTACTGCCTCGCGACCCCGAGACGTTACCAGGCAAGTTCTTACTTGCTTCATGCTATTATACGCTCATTTCGATTGCGATACTATATTATTATAAGTGTTCGATGCAAAAACACGAACTGAAAACACCCTTTAAATTGACGGAAACTAATCACGACTGATGGCCCGAGTGATAATGAATATTGTGTTAAAAGTTCGCTTGAAAATACGGATCCTAACACCGTGAAATGTCATCCCCATTTAGATCCGTCGAATCTGTAAATTTCTGCACCTGAATCTTGTAAAAATCATAGTAAATTGATTATACATCGGAATGTTGTGTTCGAGGGCTCATATCGAAGCCGACTCGACAAACTAGAACCCCATATAATTTTTAGTATGTTTCTGCTATAAAAATATGACGGAAATTGGTTCGGAGTGCGGCTCTGGACTGCAGTCCAGAGCAGCATTGGCTGTCAATTCTCATCTTGGAAACACCTGTACACCCCTTCCTTAAACTGAAAATGAGCGGAACCTTATATGTTCGCGTAGAGAATTTAGTTAGCTAACCCTTGAATCTAGTCCCGTGTCGTTTCACCATCATTTGATATTTAAATTGTATTTTAGACTACCGTGGTAATCTGCAGTTTCTGCAGTGATCCCTCTTACACCAGCACCTTGTACATAACATAACTTTTAATACAGAACTGCTATTGATGATCCGTTTGTTACGTTGAATACTCTATTGAAAACCCTAAATTTCACTCAACAGTACCATTGCTCAATTCTGAGCCTAACTGGGTGCAATTCGTGTCGCGAAACGGATATTCAGTTCTGAAACTGAATTTCCAGCCGCGAGCACTTAAAATGAAACAGCTATATCTTGAGAACCGGAATCCCGATTGAACTGAAACCAATTTTGATGAATTGCTGACTGAGTGTTATATTTATCTTACTTGTATCATTTTGCTGAATTCTTGACATAATAATTTATGCAATTTATGTAAGTTAATGACATGCATGTTGATTCATAACATATAGAGCTTATTGGTAGCATACAATACACATATATCATACCCTTGCCATATATTCAGTGTTATTGCGTGTGGACATTGCATTATCGTGCGTGATAGATATTGGTTTAGGAGTGACAAGTACACCAATGGAAAGTGAATATTCGTGACAGTGATAAATACAGTGAACAGTGATAAAATCGTGCTCAATGGAAAGTGAATATTCGTGACAGTGATAAATACAGTGAACAGTGATAAAACCGTGCCATTGGTATACTTGTACACAACTAGATCAATATCTTAAATAGTATAACCTGGGGAAAAAGGGGAAATCAAAGTGGAAAGAGTATCGTATTTAGCGGGACCGTGTTTAGAGGATGATCATTCGAACCGTGATATTTATTCGTGTAGGATAGGATCTAGCGATCCGGCTGACAGGGTTATGTCCCGGGCATGTGGGCCGTTGTCTCGGGTATGTACGAGACTCCTGTTAAACATGATCCTCCTTCCACTATGTGATTTCAAACATGACCTAGAGACCGATAGGGACACATAACATATTCTGCATCATATAGTGACACCGTGATTACTTACATCGTTCTTATACTGGTATTACCTAACTTACCTGTTTTATCTTATTATAATAATATTGTTGTTGTGTCGCTCTGACGACCTGAGTATGCATGCTCAGTATGAGGAGAAGATTTAGGCTGGACCAGTGCATCACAGACTTTTTGTCTTGCCATTCCGAGTTACATTCGTTTGTTCCACTTCAGGTCAGTCTACACATTGTTCCTTTCAGTTACTGTATTTCTCATTATCTGCGCATCTTTACTGTTTACCATGATAAACTAGAAGCCGAAGTGTGACTACGGCAGGACATTTCCTTGACCGTAGGAGCATGGCTGGCCTTGTCTACCCCCCGTATTCCGTATTTTGGGAAGCGGGGCGTGACATGGTTTTGTTGGTATCAGAGCATAGGATATAGGTTAATCGAGTTAGATTCTTTTGTAGTTGGGTATTGGACCCAATACACGAATCAGAATACTCGTGATTAGGAACATGTCGTGCCACATTGCTATCATGATTTTTTAATATCTTTCTTTTATCCTTCGTCTTGACGATATGCAAACCACCTTGCATCTCGACTTGAAACCTTTTGGTTCTCTATTGTTTCTCCATATTCCTTGATTCTAATACTAGGATTTGGGCGACTTGAGTGGAGTTATGTGATTGTAACTATGAACTGCAGCATGGTTACAATGCGGTACTCTATTTAAGTAACTTGGAGTCCTGGTCTTGATTAATTTCCGTGTTCCATGGTCTTCATATTGCCTTGATACTCTTACTTTCCATTTCATATTTTATCGCAAACTTGAATCCTGTTTACCGTGCTTAATTCTCTTCAGTATCTTGACGTCGGATGAAGTCATCTCGGTATCTTACTTGTTCATGTTTTTTCCCCGCATTAGGATTATTCAATTCTGGTGCATTCCTTTGTTGTTGTCTTGGGAATGGATTTTCGCAGCACTTTCCACACTCATATTGATTGTAAGGAAAGGAAAGTGATTCTCCAGATTCCCGGACATCCGGAGTTTGTTTTGCTGGAGGAAGCAGTTCTGTAGGGCCAGTCGAGTTTAGGGCTAGGCCGACAAACAATGTTCTTTCGTCGATGGAAGTGGATAAGGAAGATATGCCAGCTGTTGTTCGAGATTTCATGGACGTGTTCGAAGGCATCAAGTTTACCGCCGAAGCGAGGCATAGAGTTCGCGATCGATCTTGTTCCTGGTGCAGCGCCAATCTTAAGGTATACTATCCAATGGCACCAGTGGAATTGGAGGAAGTCAAGAAGCAGATTGCCGAATTGCTAGAGAAAGGATTCGCAGCAGCGATTCACCTTGGGAAGCTCTAGTCCTTCTAGTTAAGAAGAAAGACGGCACAAGAAGGATGTGGATTGATTATCGAGAATTAAATCGGCTAACTATTAAAGTAACCGATCCCTCGCATTGGAGAATTATTCGAGCAGCTTAGTGGCGTGAGGGTATTCTCGAAGCTGGATTTGCGATCCGGATATCATCAAGTTCGAGTTAAATCAGAAGATATTTGCAAGACTGCGTTCCGAACTCGATATAGGCATTACGAGTATTTAGTGATGCCATTCGGAGTAACGAATGCACCGGCAATATTCATGGACTTGATGAACCGAATCTTTCCACCATTCTTAGACAAGTTTGTTGTAGTGTTCATTGATGATATTTTGGTCTACTCGAAGAGTATGGTAGAGCATGCTGAACACTTGAAGATCGCACTGCAAACGTTGAGGCAAGAAAATTGTATGCGAAGATGAGCAAGTGCGAGTTTTGGCTCGAAGAAGTGAAGTTTTCGGGGCATGTCGTATCCGGAGATGGAATCGCTGTTGATCCTGAGAAGATTGTAGCAGTTCAAGATTGGCCGATTCCGAAGAACGTAGCAGAGATCAGAAGTTTTCTTGGACTTGCCGGATACTACAGAAGGTTCGTGGAAAATTTTGCGCGTTTAGCTGAGCCTTGACCAAGCTTACGCGAAAAGAAGTACCGTTCATATGGACGGATAGATGTGCGTTAGCTTTTGAGGCGTTGAAGCAAAAGTTGATAACCACACCTATTTTGACCATACCTGACGGTTCTGGAGGATTGGTGATTCACAGCGACACGTCTGGGAAAGGTTTGGGATGTGTTTTGATGCCGCACGGGAAGGTTATAGCCTACGCATCGAGACAGTTGAAGACTCATGAGAAGAATTACCCAACTCACGATTTGGAACTAGCAGCTGTAACATTCGCTCTGAAAATTTAGAGACACTACTTGTTGGGCAAAAGGGTAGAAGTATTCACCGATCCCAAAAGCCTAAAGTACGTGTTCACACAGAAAGAGCTTAATGTGAGGCAGCGTAGATGGTTAGAACTGATGGCTGACTACGATCTTGATCTTAAGCACCATCAGGGAAAAGTTAATGTTGTGCCGGATGCGCTTAGTCGGTTGCCAGCAATACGAATGTTGACAGCACAGAAAGAGCTTATCGATGATTTTCGGAGATTCGAGTTGGAGATCCTGCTACTGCATTTTTTGGACAGTTAATGCAGCTGCAAGTACAGTCGTCGTTGATCGATAATATTAAAGCAGCACAGTCGCACGATCCAAGATTTCAGAAGTTTCGGGAGCAAGTTGAAGCGAGACTTCGAACGGACTTGTTAATTCATGAAGATGGTTCGTTGCGATATGGTAGCCGTTTGTGTGTGCCGAAAGGAAACATTCACGAATAAGTTATGAAGGAGGCACACAGTTCAGCATATTCCGTACATCCAGGATGCACGAAGATATGCCGAGATATACGACCGCATTTCTGGTGGGAATGCATGAAAGGGAGATCGCCCGCTTTGTAGCAAAGTGCTTGGTGTGTCAGCAAGTTAAGGCTGAATATCAAAGGGTAGCTGGTTTATTGCGACCTCTTCCGATTCCTCAATGGAAGTGGGAACATATAACCATGGATTTTGTGACAGCCTTACCACGGAGCCCTAGAGGCAAAAACGCTATTTGGGTTATCATCGATCGCCTCACAAAAGCTGCACACTTTCTACCTTTCCGAGTGGGACAGTCGACAGAATCACTGGCAGAAAGATATATGCAGGAGATTGTGCGACTTCACGGTGTTCCAGTCAGCATTGTGTCAGACCGGGACACGAGATTCTTGTCGCACTTCTGGAAGAGCTTACATGAGAGTTTGGGAACCCGCCTTAATTTCAGCACAGCTTATCACCGACAGACGGATGGACAATCCGAGCGTACGATTCAGACGCTTGAGGATATGTTGAAAGCCTGTATGTTGGACTTTCAGGGTTCCTGGGAGGACCATCTGCACCTAGTCGAGTTTTCTTATAACAATAGTTGTCAGGCTAGTATACAGATGGCTTCTTTTGAAGCATTATACGGACGGAAATGTCGATCCCCAGTATGTTGGGATGATGTGGGAGAACGAAGACTACTGGGCCCCGAACTCATTGTTCAGACAGTCGACAAAGTCCAAATGATCAGACAGCGTATCAAGGCGGCTCAGGATCGACAGAAGAGTTGGGCAGATGCCAGAAGAAGGGCACTCGAGTTCGAAGTTGGAGGTCATGTGTTCTTGAAGATTTCCCCTACTCGTGGAGTTATCAGGTTCGGAGGTCGGAGAAAGCTTAGTCCCCGCTTTATCGGACCTTTTGAGGTGCTAGAGCGAGTAGGAGAGGTGGCCTATCGACTCGCCTTGCCCCCATCGCTAGCTGGTGTGTACAATACCTTCCACGTGTCACAATTGCGGCGTTATGTTCGGGATGAGAGCCATGTCCTGGGCCATTCAGAGCTAGTTTTGGGTACTGACTTATCGTACGAGGAGCAGCCTACTACCATTCTCGACCGCAGAGAGAAAGTGCTGAAAAATAAGATCATTCCTTTAGTCCGAGTGTCATGGGACGGTCGTTCCCCAGGAGAATCCACCTGGGAGCGGGAGGAAGACATCCGTTATCGTTATCCACATCTCTTTATTTAGTACCTTTGTTTTTTTGTATCCTTGTTAAATTTCGAGGACGAAATTTTTGTAAGGGTGGTATGATGTAATACCCAGCTCCTTTTGTACGCTAATATCCGTATTTTGTTTCTTACAAAATTTATTTATATTTATATTTATATTTATATTTGTTTTATTTTAAAATTCCTAACCCAAAATATTAAAAACCCTCAGCCCAACTTTCCATTTCCTCAGGTTTTCGATTATGATCGGTAATTGTTACAGGAATAATAATCGGAAGGATAATACTGGACGGATACCGGTATTATATTATTGGATTAATGGTATTCGTATTTTTCGGAATTCGGATACTGGTATACAGTATACGGTATACGGAGGAGGGGTATTTTCGTAATTGTTACAAAATACCTTCTAGAAGATGCCACCTCATAATGACATAATTATGACATCATTTATTTTGTGAAAATAAATAAGTGAGGTGTAAATTGAAAAGTATAAGCATGATAGCTTGTTTGTTGAAGTGGATGTACTAATTAAGCATGATACTTCTTTCATAATGCATGCTTTAATTAGTGCTAAATTCTTTTCTTTCTTTTTTCTATCATGCTTAAACTTTTTAATTATAAATGAAATTATTATCTCCTCCATTTCTTCTTATAAATACCTTCACATGAGATGTGAAATCAAGGCATTCAATTCCTTAACAAAATTATGATAAGTGTATCATAACAAGTTCATAAGAAGAGAGAAAGAAAAATGATGGTGATCATTCTTCCTAGCTTTAACCCTCACATGAGATGTGAATCAAAAGCTTAGGATTTCAAGTTAATCCAATACATTCTACATCAAATCTTGGGCGCGTCGACTAGCCAACTTCGTGCCCGAGTTGCCTCGGTATTGAGGTGGGAGCCCGTAAAAGACGTCGGCGATGTGGTGCCCTTCCGGCGACGAGATGGAGACCGGACATTCCGCGGGAGATCGGGACGTCAAAGAGAAGACCCGAAGGACCGTATCATCAAGAGTTGTGGGAGCATGCATCACCTACACGTTCGTGACAACGTTACTGCCTCGCGACCCCGAGACGTTACCAGGCAAGTTCTTACTTGCTTCATGCTATTATACGCTCATTTCGATTGCGATACTATATTATTATAAGTGTTCGATGCAAAAACACGAACTGAAAACACCCTTTAAATTGACGGAAACTAATCACGACTGATGGCCCGAGTGATAATGAATATTGTGTTAAAAGTTCGCTTGAAAATACGGATCCTAACACCGTGAAATGTCATCCCCATTTAGATCCGTCGAATCTGTAAATTTCTGCACCTGAATCTTGTAAAAATCATAGTAAATTGATTATACATCGGAATGTTGCGTTCGAGGGCTCATATCGAAGCCGACTCGACAAACTAGAACCCCATATAATTTTTAGTATGTTTCTGCTTTAAAAATATGACGGAAATTGGTTCGGAGTGCGGCTCTGGACTGCAGTCCAGAGCAGCATTGGCTGTCAATTCTCATCTTGGAAACACCTGTACACCCCTTCCTTAAACTGAAAATGAGCGGAACCTTATATGTTCGCGTAGAGAATTTAGTTAGCTAACCCTTGAATCTAGTCCCGTGTCGTTTCACCATCATTTGATATTTAAATTGTATTTTAGACTACCGTGGTAATCTGCAGTTTCTGCAGTGATCCCTCTTACACCAGCACCTTGTACATAACATAACTTTTAATACAGAACTGCTATTGATGATCCGTTTGTTACGTTGAATACTCTATTGAAAACCCTAAATTTCACTCAACAGTACCATTGCTCAATTCTGAGCCTAACTGGGTGCAATTCGTGTCGCGAAACGGATATTCAGTTCTGAAACTGAATTTCCAGCCGCGAGCACTTAAAATGAAACAGCTATATCTTGAGAACCGGAATCCCGATTGAACTGAAACCAATTTTGATGAATTGCTGACTGAGTGTTATATTTATCTTACTTGTATCATTTTGCTGAATTCTTGACATAATAATTTATCCAATTTATGTAAGTTAATGACATGCATGTTGATTCATAACATATAGAGCTTATTGGTAGCATACAATACACATATATCATACCCTTGCCATATATTCAGTGTTATTGCGTGTGGACATTGCATTATCGTGCGTGATAGATATTGGTTTAGGAGTGACAAGTACACCAATGGAAAGTGAATATTCGTGACAGTGATAAATACAGTGAACAGTGATAAAATCGTGCTCAATGGAAAGTGAATATTCGTGACAGTGATAAATACAGTGAACAGTGATAAAACCGTGCCATTGGTATACTTGTACACAACTAGATCAATATCTTAAATAGTATAACCTGGGGAAAAAGGGGAAATCAAAGTGGAAAGAGTATCGTATTTAGCGGGACCGTGTTTAGAGGATGATCATTCGAACCGTGATATTTATTCGTGTAGGATAGGATCTAGCGATCCGGCTGACAGGGTTATGTCCCGGGCATGTGGGCCGTTGTCTCGGGTATGTACGAGACTCCTGTTAAACATGATCCTCCTTCCACTATGTGATTTCAAACATGACCTAGAGACCGATAGGGACACATAACATATTCTGCATCATATAGTGACACCGTGATTACTTACATCGTTCTTATACTGGTATTACCTAACTTACCTGTTTTATCTTATTATAATAATATTGTTGTTGTGTCGCTCTGACGACCTGAGTATGCATGCTCAGTATGAGGAGAAGATTTAGGCTGGACCAGTGCATCACAGACTTTTTGTCTTGCCATTCCGAGTTACATTCGTTTGTTCCACTTCAGGTCAGTCTACACATTGTTCCTTTCAGTTACTGCATTTCTCATTATCTGGGCATCTTTACTGTTTACCATGATAAACTAGAAGCCGAAGTGTGACTACGGCAGGACATTTCCTTGACCGTAGGAGCATGGCTGGCCTTGTCTACCCCCCGTATTCCGTATTTTGGGAAGCGGGGCGTGACAGGAAAGGTCTCAGCCGGGGTGTTATTGATTGATTTATCAGTATCATCAAACTCTTCCCCAACGTGATGGTCAAGCACTCTTCCAGATCTCAACGTGATCTCATCCACATGATGTGAATAGCCAGGATTAGGTAAAGGTTGAGCTGGAAGTTTCCTTTTCTCTCGTGCACTCATTTCGGCTTTTAGTTGTGCAATTTGTTCTTTCATCGATTTGATGTTCTCATTTTGAGAGATAATGATCTTCATTACATTCTCGACGGATGATTGCAAACTTGCCGTCCCTTGGATGGATTGTTTCATGAAAGTATCCAAGGTTTGTGCTAGTGCAGAGGTATTATCTGTACCGGTAAATTGCAAAAGACTAGACGGTGCAAAAGTGTTGGCCAGATTTTGAAAGTTTTGTGCTTGGAAGGGGTGCTGACTCAATTGAAGTGGTGGCTGCTGTTGTGGTGGAGGGACCCTTTGGAAATGATTTGTGTTTGGAACCGTGTTTTGAGATTGGGATTGGTTCCAAGCAAAGTTAGGGTGATTCCTCCAACCCTGATCATATGTGGAGGAAGATGGATCGTTTCTAGGTCTTTGAAATGCGGCATTGGTATGCTCATTACCTTGAAACGGACATTCTTCCGTCAAGTGAGACGGATCAGAACAACATCCACATACAGTTTTGGAGAGTGATATTTGACTTAGGGCGGCAGCTAAAAATTTATTTTCCATAGTCTCGAGTTTCTTGTGTATAGCTGCAATGTCAGCTCTAACTCCTATGGAAATATCATTGCCATCCCTAGACGATTGACTCACACCCTCCCACTGTAAAGATTTTTCAGCGAAATTTTCTAAAAAATTCCAAGCTTCCCCATCATCTTTAGTCATAAAGTTGCCTTGACACATGGATTCAAGGGTCTGTCTTGTGTATGGAGTAATGTCCTCATAAATGATTCGGCACAGTTCCCATCTCGGGATGCCGTGATGTGGACATTGGACTAACAAACCCTTGAAACGTTCAAGACATTTCGAAAATGTTTCATTTGGAAGCTGGGTGAATTGATAGATTTCGCTACGGACTCGAGCTGTCTTTTGATGTGGGTAGAATTTCTTAAGGAATGCTTTGACGAATTCGTCCCAATTTGAAATGGAATGTGCGGTAGTGTTATATAGCCACTTCTCGGCTATATCGCACAAGGTGAATGGGAGAAGACGTAGACGGAAAGCATCCACAGACAACTGTGAGGTACCCATCATTGCGCATACATTTTCAAATTTTGTGATAAACACGTATGCGTCTTCAGACTCGAGACCGTGAAATTTTGGTAGAAGGTTGATGTATTGGGGTTTTATTTGAAAATTTTCCCCGTTGGCTGGTGGAATGGAAAGACAAGTGGAAAGTGGGCTTCGTGTTGGATAGCACCTCTCTTGGAGAGAGATGCGAGATGGATTCTGCGCACCAACGGACGGCGGCAGGGTAGTGGAAAAGAAGTTCGATGGAGACTGATCCATCGATGTGGGTGTGGTAGTGGGTAAAAGAGAGGGTAAATGTAGAAATACCGACTTTTGGGTCGATGAGGGAAACGCGGACTTAACGGGCACTAGAAACCCGTGTCCAGCCTATCTTGCACTAAAAAGGGTTAGTACAAGTGGCAGCGTGAATTTATAATTAGGGGAAATGATATATGCGGTGTTTGCTTTGAAAAATGATACGGATTTTTGAAAAAATGATGCAACACAACAAATGCAACAAGCAAAACCCTAATTCTAGTGGTTACCTAGGTCCGGCTCTAGACCGCTCCTAACTGCCAAAAGACAAGTCGCGGGATAGAATCCTCCACTGCCTCTTTGTCCCTCTGTGGCCGGATAAGTGCCAGGTAAGTGGGAAGGTACTCCACTACGTAAGTAGTGGGCCTAATTAAAAACCACTAGCCTTAGACACACTCGCCTTAGACAACACAAGAAAACGCGGATAAGCAATGAATTACCCACGGCCTTCTTCTTTCCTAATTGAGCGCGACGGTCCTTAGAGTCATCTCTAGATATTTTTTAATTAATGAGGGTCAATGCGGATGCAAATTTTGTGATTTTCGGGGCCTAGAAAGGGTAATGAACTCCCCACCTAATTTGAATTTGGTCGTGCCCCTTAAATTCCGTATTAATATGCAAACAACCAAAAGAATAAAAAACACGCACAAATTTTATTTTGCTTTTGCGGCGCTGCGATTATTTGCAAAAAAACCTGCAGCAAATTGTCAATTGGAGCAGACAGAGGAGAAGATAAGAAAGATAGAAAGTTACAGAGGAATTTTGGTGCAGTGAAGCCTCAAGACCACCACGGTTCCGCCGCAATAGCTGCCTAATGCCGCTCTTCCGCCGCGGTATGAACAGTACTGTGCACAAAAATTATACAGAGAGCTCCTGTCTACTCCCTGAGTCCTTTGGAAATTTTAAAAAAATATTTCTCCAGCTCCAATGATTCCAGATATCCTCGCACAAATCACAACACACGTATTAGGGTTTGTACGAGTTTAGATCTAAAAATTATGATGGAATAAATTGTTCAACTCAAATTTCAAAATACGAACTATTAGCACACTATCCCCGGCAATGGCGCCATTTGATTGATCGATTTTCCTGGATGTGTGTATCAAATCAAATAGTCCCCGGCAACGGCGCCATTTGATTGTAAAGAAATTCTTGATGTGTAGTATGAAAATTGTAAAGAAATCACAACCAAAAATTATTTGACCGCAATCAACTACGGTGTCGGATTGTAGATTGTAAGCGAGTGCGGATCGTCCTCAGGGAAAGTGTAATTGTTCGTCTTTTGAATTAGATGAGTTGAAACTTTAATGAAAAGAAAACAAAACAATTCATGATTTAAAATTGAAGTTCAAGAATTAGAAAAATCTAGATCTAATAACAAGAAAAAGATAGAATCAAAAATTGATCGTTTGATGATTTTTCCAAACCAAATCTCAAGAATCGAAATGAGGCTCGTAGGAATCGATCGGATCTATAGATGTGATGTAATCTTACAATTACGTATTCTTATCCTTCGATGAATTGATACTAGATCGATGATGATCTACGAGAATTAGGGATTTCTTGTGAAACTAGGGTTTCATCTCATCCCTTGTTCCTTCGTCGATATCATTCACATTCTAGCCTCTAGTAAATTCAAGAAACGATCGTAGATCCCTAATTTCGAGCGATCACAATCAAGAAAGCATCGCAACGAAACTAGGTCATCGATTCTTGAACTTGCTAGGGTTTACAAAACTCGTAGGACTTAAAAATCGTTTAAAGATTTGTTACATCATCATTCTATTTATCGTCTCGACTCCTTAACGAGCGGAGTTTCACTCAAACATCACAACAAGAGCAACAATTACAAATTGAGATCTAATCATGATGCAAGAATTAAAAGAAAGCAAGATTAAAGAATTTCACTTTTTATTTATATCAACAATTTCATTACATTCGCTCAAGAACTACAAGAGGAAGAATTCGATCGTCGATTTGGCTTCGCTCGTCTCTGTGGGTCGCGGATCGGCTTGGATCACTTGCCCGATTGAAGATCGGCTCGGCTCCTAAAAAGTTGAAGGCTTCTCGCTTGATTGGTACTCAAGATCTTGAATTTGGAGTGGAATTAGGGTTAGGGTTTCGCACAAGCCTTGTCACTAGACTTGTGGAAGAAGATGATGAAAGAGGGAATTTTAGGAACTAACTAATGATTAATTGAACAACCTCAACCCTTAGATCTAGGCTCCTATTTATAGACATCTAAACCCTAGATCTAGGATTTCAAATTCTAAGTTTCCCTCCTAAAGTTTGTTGAGGAAATTTGAATTTCCCTCCAAAAGTTAGTTAGAGGAGAAGCTTCTAGATGAGGTTAATTAGGAGCTTAATTGAGATTAGCCTTGCTTAATCTTCTTTGCTGATCTGGCAGTAGTTTCGAGATCCTTCTGGAATTTGACATATCATAAAGGAATGTGGGCCCTGATATAAAAATTCTGCATTGAAAATTCCTTGCTGACGTGTCCAAAGTGCGGCGGATCCGCGGCGCAAGCAAGCTCCCACCGCGGATCCGCGGCTCTTTAGGGGAGTTAGAGCTTGGGCTCTCTGGTGCTTGTTTGGGCTGATGTATGGGCCTTTGTTTGATATATAGAATTGTATAATTCCTTCTGAATTGCTACCAGATCTGATTTCATTGAGTTGGCGTAATTTTGATCAGCTCTTTGGTTTTTTCTTCCGTATTTTCCTGCACAAACTCAAGACAAGTGTTGCGCAAATACAGAAATGATGCGATGCCATGAAATGCGGTTAATTTCCTGTAATGTGTCGGTTTAAAAGTCTAACACATGCAATATGATATTTAACGACCGATTTGCTAATATGTGAAATATGAGTACCGAACACTTCTAAATGAGTGCAAAAGATGGGGAAATTGCCGTGTTAAAAATACATTATTTTCGACTGATCAGGCGCCAAAAACTTATTGGGACTTTATCCGCACGTGCAAACGCGTATGTTTTGAAAATGGAATCGTTTTAAGGAAATGGATACGCACGCGAGCTCGGTCTCGTTTTAAAATTTATAAACCGCAAGTGCACGGCGCGTTATAGCAAGCCGGCAAGTACGGGTCGATCCGCAGGTAATTGTGTATTAAGTTTTGTTGTTTAAGGTTCAACAAATAATGAATTGGTTGGTTTGTCACAAAAATATAAAACACGAAAACAAAGAAAATAAGTTAAGAAAGAAATGGCTGTGATTTTGGCTCGGATGGTTGAATCACGACGATTCCTTCGCCGCTCCCTTGCTCATGAGTTGTTCGTCTTGTGTCGATCCTGAAGTGAAGCATGACTCGTCAAAGCAGTTGCAAAGCATAAATCATCAAGTTCTCGGATCTCGACTCAAAACACGAAACGAATCCGTATTGTTCACTTACCATTTGTATGTCCAATCTTGAGGTATCAAGACTAAGCACAAGGGTTAGCAAGCATACGACAACATCAAAAACACAAATTAGCGAGTGAGAGCAATTAGTTTTAGTGTTAACTTTGCTAAGTGTTTGTGATAGTATAGGGTATATGAAAGCTGAGAGTTTGTCAAGCACTTGGTCACAAAATACCGTATCTAAACTTAGCAAACTTAATACCAAATTAATTTTAATTTAAACATTGTGAAATGGGGAAATAGAGTGAGTATGGTATATGAAAAGGTTACAAAGTAACCATGGATTCAAAATACCATATCACATCAATATATAAACAATTTTTAAGTTAGAATCAAATTAAGCATATTAAACATAAACAGGAGGAGGAGGAAGGCAAAACCTTTCATCTCATTTTCTCACCATCACCACAACCAAAGAAAGACTAGTTACATATAATAATAGCAAAAGAAAGCAAGTAAGAAAAAGAATAAAAGAAACAAAGCAAATGCAATGTTATTAACACTTGATGAAGTTGAGGCACAAGGTATTGGTAACTTGTTCAACCTCCATAATGAAGCTCTCAAAAGAAAGCTTCAAGAGGGAGGAAGAAGAAGAAATCCAGTTAAAACCCACTAACTTTCAAGCTAAACCGAAAACTAAGAAAACTATAGAATATGTGCATCCCCACTCTGTAATATGTTCTGGTATTTATAGGCCTTAATACAGAATAAATAAACAATAAAATAAAATGATGTGACCTAAAGAAATGACCAGAAGAAAAATGGGGAGGTTTGGAGCTAGGGGACCCGGTGACACCGGTTATTCGGGGGTTGTCGCCGGGTTGGATCCGAGCAATGAGGCTCGTCTTGGCATGGTGGACTTGTGTTCTATCCACAATCACTCTGATGTTGTTTGATTTCTCTTTAATAACCTGGTTTGCATTAAGGGATTTGGAAGGAAACTTGAAGCATTATATCACAGCACAACTTTCAGCATTAAACACTCACAAGCCCACTTGCACAAGTCATGATACCCACATGTGCCAAGACAGCCCCACCATGGTCCAAGGATCAAAAAGAGCTATGTGCACACTTGTATTGTGTTCGACCAAAATTGTGTACACATGTTTATTGCAAAAGAGCTTTTTGAATATCGGTCGGTTTTCTGTTCTGATTGCAGTGTCGGCTCCCAAGCGCTATATTCGTGATATTGAGTGTGTTTCCGGTATTTTATCACGAATACCTGTAATCTGTAATTACTGAGCAAATACTGATTAATAATACCGATATACAAAATTGATAATGAATGAGAGGTATTAAAATGCAGTTTTCTGTGATGAACTAGCAGGATTAAGAATATCATATTCAATCAGATCAATAATAATAAAATGACGTCTATTAAGAATGTACATAAAAGTTCAGTTCTGTAAATGCAGCATCACTCTGATTTGTAAAATAAACTTAAAAATAACAACCGTCCTCCAAAAATGGCGTGTCATACACTAAAACGAAGCTAATTCAATAAGATTTTCATTATTATAAATAAGGATATCTCAGGTTATTCTTACAGAAAGTTATGGACGTTCGAAATTGAAAGTTTGGTGCTTGAAATTCTCTGAACAACAGTCTAGAGATGCGTTCCTTCACAGTTTATTTTATTTAAAAAATTTATTTTACAGGGAATATTTTTATAGAGTTAAAATATTCTGAGTTAGTTTCGTAATGAACTAGCGAATATGTGCTGACGATTTTCATGTAATTTATAATGAATTTTATACGGTAAAATGTACAGAAAATTCCAGATTCATCGTCTTCGCTTGGCGATGACATTTCATGTGTAAAATTATAATATTTTCCATTTATATTCTATAACAACTATTATTACGCGTAATATAACATAATGACCATAATACATGTTTCAATAAGGGTTTCATTATTTCCATTAGGCATTATAAGTGATTGTGGTAGTTTGAACATAATATTAATTCCATATCAACTTTATATACTAAATATGATATATTAGTATATTAATATTAATATTACGACAAGATCTAATTTTGTCGTGTAAGCATATTAAGCAAATATTGAAAACTTGTCACGAAGACAATCTTTAGAACCGACGTCAAGATCTATGCTCTGGATGGTGCTCGGGTATGCTTATTCATCCAAACAGAGAGAAAAAGGAGAGACACATCTTCCTCCAAAAATTCAAGAGACGCGGATAAAAAACGGACGTGTTTTAGCGGTAGGCTATGCTATCCTAGCCGATAATAAACGGTCGTATTTAAGAATGGGGGGCTGCAGCTTTTGGAATTGACAGAGGAGGAAGAAATAAGATTTCTACACGTCTCGGTTTTGATTTAGGGTTTCATCTGCTGCAGAAATTAGCAAGCGTTTCATAAAGATATACATGATATTTTAATAGCTAGCGTAGGTTATGGCATGGGCCAAATGTTTGGATGAAGTTTACCAAATAGGAATAGGAAATAGAAAAGCCCAAATATTATTATCTCAAAACCATACATATCTTTTATCAAACTAATCAAATTTTAACATATCAATACTCTCCCTTACATGATTTATTTAAATATATTGTGAAATAATTAAATAACTATAATATTTTATATATCACTAAATCATATATCTTTTATTTCTTTCCTTATTTTTTCTTAAACTAATAAATATCTATAAATACAAAACCTCACAATAAAATAATAATACTATTGCAACCATAAACAAGACAATAATTATAATAATTTAAATAATAAAATATGCCTAATAAAACATATTATGTCGTATAAATATTCTAGGATGTTACGGTATGTCTCTGTTGTCTTTCTCTGGTTTTGTGTTTTGATCATCTCTATTTTTACCGTTCATCACGATGCATATTTTCTCTTACAAGTAAATAGGGCAACCTTTTCTTTTCTGTGTGTACTGATGTTCAAAATTTGTGGCATTTTTACCATAAGTTTTTTCAGGGCAAATTATCAAAACCCCACGAGCAGGTTTTTTTCGTTGACAAAAAACCCTGGTCTCGAAGCGGTTGTCAAAAACCTCCTGCAAAATTTTCATGCAGTATTTATATGGTTGCTTGCTATATCTAAATAAGTCATATATATCGCAGGTAACTGTATAGATATCACATAATAACTAGAAAGAGCAGGTAGTTTTTTGACTTTTTTAGGAGGATTTTAATAAGCGCTTCGGTTCCTAGGGTTTAAACCTACTTAGGCTGCAGACAGTTTACCCTATTTCATGTAGTTTGCAAGGAAAACAGCTAGTACGCTTGGCAACTTTTATTATCTTTTAAATGTATATAAAGTTGGAAAGAAACAGAATGAGTTGTATGGACACACATAAGGGAACACAGATGGATCAAATGATTGCTTTAATAGCATCAATTATGGGATTAGCATCATTGGACTCTGAAAGGTTATGGGGGTTGATAATTAGTGCACAACTGTAATTTACATAGAGAACCAAATTGTCCATCATCTGCCATCTCCATAATTGATCTATGTTGTTTGTTTTTTTGTTTCTCTCTCTCTCTCTCATGTTTGTCATGAGCCTCACACACAAATTTGAATCTTGATCACTATGCTTTAATGAGCCACATATAATTATTAGCACAATTGCAAATCTCATGATATATATCATACATTGTAAATCGTGATTTAAACTCTATACAAAGACGCCAATGTAGTTATTTATAGTTCATCATCCGTTCAATTGCAGAAGAAGTCGCACCCCCAAAAACAAAAAAAAAAATTGTCCTTAAATTATTCTGTTAACTGAATCAATTAAAATTACGATAAGACTTTGACTTTAATGCCTACAATGATAAGACTCGGTCAAATAATTTATGAACTCTAGCTTAACACAAAATGGTTTGAATCACGATAAATTGGCTAAAGACATAGCTTATATAGTACAATTTTTCTCCATCCTTTTGATTCCCGAAAAGGTGGTATAAAAATAAAATAAAATAAAGAAGAAACCCACATTTTGGTCAACAAAAAACAGGAGGATTCTTGCCGAATACATCTAAAACTTGGAAAGAAGTGAAAGAGAAAGCTACCAGAAACAATTGGCCTGCTAATTGCAAATTAAATGCTTGTGATTGCTGGGTCAAACCTACAACTGTGAGTACATAATAATCAACCAACCAACATAAATATACATATACATATAATGACAGAAACCAAACCTCATTCCTTGAATGCACATGCCCTCATCATGAGTCATTGTTCCCTAAGAATCTTGGACACAACCCAGAGACCTAAACATATATCCAAAGAGATCTCAAACTTAATTCCATTACTCAACATCCCTCTTGATCTAACCTTACAACTTATACTCATCAGCATATTCTTATATGAAAGAAACACAACTTCAGAAAAAGTCCCATCCCAAGCTGGGGAAATATTTGAAGTTATCATGAAATAAGCATCAAATGAACTAATGCAGATTACTCATGTTGTATGCATCTGTAAAATTTGTAATTGGAATCAAAACCCTCATTGATAGATGCAATGAACAAGGAAAGCAAAACGCCATCTCATACAAGGATAATATCTGTTTGCTTCCCAACAAATTCACACATATTCTCAAAACTGTTCTCTATTTCAAATTAACAAGCACAAGCTGACAAGCAGCAACCATCTAAAAATGAGCTTCGCCATGCGAAAACTCGATAATGGTTTACAAAATCCAATTCCTAATGCAGAGTACATCTACACAACTTATTCTAGCCTTGTTGGTTTCAAAGAAAAAGATGGATATGAAAAGACTTCAACCAGATATTAATATTTTTGGCAAAACTGAGACGAAAACAATTATATTCGGCTTTGCCATTTTGCCATTCTTGTTGAGAAGCGACATAGCGGCTTACTACTTTCTTGGCCAACCAGTGAGCTGTCTTGATTTGCTTTGTTGGTGTGTTCGTCTGCAAGATAATGGGATTATAGCGCTGCTGCCTCTATCACGCCGTCCCACTTCTCTACCATCTCCTCCAGCTTATCAAAGCCCTGTAATAGATATGACCATTTTTTTTAAAACATACGCAACTTTTCGAGACATGAACCGAAATCTATCTAACATAGCATGAAAACAGAAAGGAGCTCTGGGCTGGAGTGTAATACTTTCGACGGGAAAACGATATATGCAATTCAATACGTCAGTTCAAGACGACCATGTAACAATGTCCTGTAATGTAGAGAGAATTAAGGTCCAGGTACTTTCCATTAAACAGGAGCAATTTTATTGTATCCACTTCAATTGGCACAGGTATCAATTGTTCATGTATATACTGTTTCTTTTTCGCTAAACTTCATGTATGATATATTGAATAAAACATTGGGGCTAGGAACTGTGAACCACACCAAAATGGAAAAATCCAGAACATGTTTGGTTCAAGCAGTTGCTATTCAGAACAGTAGTCGAAAGACAACTACAACTAGAATTAGGAAAAAATATTGTTGTTTAAAACACACCCAAATTTAACACAGTTTCAATTTCCTACCAAAGTTTTTTCTTTGATGTGACCCCCTTTGGAAATCGAATCGGCAATGCCACTTGGAATAAGAAAGTTTTACCGCAAGAGCTTATGCTCCTTTGGCCCTACAAGGGTAGAAATAAAGTATTGTTGGTGATGACTCTACAGCTACACCATCAAGAACATGTGTTCCAAAACATGCACCTAAAAACTGCACCCGCACCAAACAAAGATATGTAGTCTCAACCTTTAATACTTGGATCTACATATACTTGGAAATGGATTGTAATTCTAACTACATACAAGTAAGCACACCATTTTAGTGCAATAACCAAGCGCAAAAACGTTTTGGTATCTGTTGTAGGTGCTAATGGGCCATTTGAAACTCAATGCCTTTTACGTTATCTTATTACTACAAATTTATGTAGTTTAAAATGTATCTCCAACAACAAATCTTGTGGAATGGGTAAAGAGTTTAAGAATAGATATGATACTCACTATTCTATTAGTGAATTGTCCAAATGATTCGCCCTGCACGGATTTTCTTTTCCAGTTGTAGAAAAGTGGCTCCAAAACCTTCTCTAGATCTTGGATCTTCACCTTATTCTTAAAGCACTTCGCTAATGCAGTCTGATTAGGTGTTCCCCCAAGCCAAATCTGATTAAACAAAAAGTAATATGTTTAATTAATTAATTGGCCAAGGCGCACCACCATGCCTCCTTAGGTGATTAGTTCGTACATTGATTATAGATAGGAGCATAATTTTACCAACGTATATTTCCAGAGACATGCAACTTGATTACCTGGTAGCTGTTTGGGCCATCACCAACAAAGCCAAGCTCAGCCATGTATGGTCTGGCACAGCCATTAGGGCATCCAGTCACCCGTATCACCACTGATTCACTATTATTTATTCCTACCTGAAATAATTATCGCTAAAACATTGAAGAAAAACTTATTCTAGTATTGAAATATTGTACACAAATAAATACAAGTTATGAGGTAACTACCTTGTCAAAAACGGTGCGCACCCGTTTGAGAATATCAGGTATCCCTCTCTCAGCTTCTGCAATTGCTAGCGGACAGAGTGGAAGTGCAGGACAGGCCATTGCTGTAAGATTTAGAGGATCGATGTATGTAGGTTCCTGTATTACATTGCAACAACTGTATCTCAGTGCAAAATGTAATGATGATGTGTATTTAAACCCCTATATTTTGAGGGGGGCATAACGTTTCCACTCAAAAGGAGAGAGGGACTCAAATTGATATCTTAGTTTGATTTCACCATGACATGTGACAAGAAAGCTCCTCATAATTTCGGGTAAAAAATTAGAATTTTAATTTTCAACTGATTAGATCTTTTGAAACTTTCAAAATTTTCACTACTTTTTTTAAATGACCTTAAAAGAAAAAAAAATCTACTATTTTAACTAAAAAATTTTAATTATTTTTTACAAATTTCTTTTTACCATATCTAACAAATGTACCATTTGTAGACATGCAACGTGCATGCAGAACAAACATTATGTGAATACTCAGCACCAAAAGACGCATCGACTGAGTAAATCAGAAGAAATTTAAAATCTGTTAATATTTTCAATTGGCCATAAGGGGGGACTCATAATCAACTTATATCATTCCTTAAGAAGTCAAATAAGAAATTTCGTATAAAAAAAGGAGAAGGAACAAGTTTTACCAAAAGACCGGCTTGATTAAGAGCTGTAGTGATGGATTGTCTCCAGGATGGACGAATGTCGCACAATATTAGGTTCTGATTTGGAGTAATGCGCACACTCAAGTTGTACTTCTCAATTATTTCCCTCAAAGTTTTCTTCATTATCCCCCCAATGCGACCATTGTCAACATGCAGGCCACAAAACAACACGTCACTGCCCTGCAAGAACATGCAATAAATATATATTAAGAGCTTCATTAATACACAAGAAATTTGATATGTACATTCAACAATATATGTGTATACCTGTGTTTTCAGGTGATATTGAACAAAATCAAGATCATTCAAATAAAGATATTATGAACAACATGTTGATATCTTAACTGGCAGTAACTTGCAATAGTGGATTAATTGCATATCTTATGGGTTATGAGTAGGGTTTTGATCGAACCTGCTCATGCCAACCAAGATAGCTCTTGAACTCCCACTCAGGTAACTCTCTGAAGGACTCAAACTTCTTTCCATAATACTGCTCCACAACGCTGCAAAATTTATCAATTCCCCATTCGTTGATCAAATACTTCATGCGACTATATCTTCGGTCATCCCTTCTCCCGTTCTCTCTTTGGGTAACAACAATCGCTTTAATAGCATATAATATATCTTCTTTTGGTACATAACCCAATGGCTCAGCCAAACGAGGGAAGGTTGTATCGACCCTGTGAGTTCTTCCCATGCCACCTCCAACCTAAAATTGAAAACATATGTCAGGCAAGAATTACAAATAAATGTTGAAAAATAAAGTGTCAGGAACCGCATCACTCAAAACATTAAGGTGTTAGGTTGTTGGATAAGAATGTATATCAAGCTAATTATAAATTTAACACCCCTCTTCCCTCTCATGTGGGCCTTTAGGCCACATGGAAAGGCCTCCGGTGGAAACACTGGTTTGTAAAGGCAGAATAACTTTTATTTTTGGTGGTGGTGGTGGTGCGTGTGTGTGGGGTTTTTTTTGGGGGGGGGGGGGGGGGGGGAGGGGGGTGTTATTTATTTTTAACTTGATAATGATGAGTTTTGAATCCACGACTTCTCTGATACCATGTCAAGAACTACATAACCCAACCGCTTAAGGTGCTGAGTTGTAGACTTGTAGGACAACAATGTTATCAAGCTTAAAGGTTAAAAAAACAGTCTTACATAAAGGTTAAACCCCTGAGGCTCTCCATTACTATCAGAAACTACGACGACGCCAATGTCATTTGTTAAAATATCGACAGAGTTGTCTGTAGGCACAGTAACAGCAATTTTAAACTTCCTTGGTAAGAACTGAGTACCATAAATTGGCTCTGCAGAATCAGGAAAATTTGTTCCATGGGTGTTGTCATTACGAGCTTTCACTACTTCAGGTGGCTCTGCTGACATGATTTTCTCGCCATCTACCCACAAATCATAGTAAGCACCAGATTGAGGTGTAAGAAGCATAGCAATATTATCTGCAGTCTCCTGGGCAAAAACATACTGCTTGTTTGTATATGGTGCAGCAGGGGCAAGAACATTTCTATTTAGATCACCACATGCCCCAAGTGTTGAACCCATGTTTTTAATAATAGTACTCATCACAGTTTTAAGGTTCTTTTTCAAGATGCCATGTAGCTGAAACGTTTGCCTAGTTGTCAAACGTAGAGTGCCAATACCAAACTCATCGGCAAGATTATCCATAGCCAAGTAGAGCTGGTTTGGGACTTTTCCACATGGATTCTTCGTTCGAAGCATGAAGGTGTAAGTTCTTTTGCCACGTTCATCTCTGTTGTACTGCTGATAACTACCATGAAACTTAATCAATTGGGTGGCAGCCTCGTTTATGTTTGGTGCCTCTGTTACTAACTCCTCATTCAGTGGATACCTAAGAAAATTGCTTTGCTCTTTAAACAATTCAACCTTACTTCTTTTGACCTCAGGCTGAAAACAGGGGAGAAAGAAAGGAAAAGAGAAAGGTTAACAAGCCTGTAAAAACTTGATTCCTGCAGAACAAGTAGTATGTACAATACCTAGCTGTACCTAGCAGTTCCAGAAATTAGACATTCCACATGAATCCATATAGAGGTAAGATTGCACAATACCTTGATCTTAGAAATTGTCAAAACTGTCAACTAGCGAATGGTAAATATCAATTTATTGGTTGTGTTGGCTCTACATACCGGGAAAAATAAACTTCGATAAAAGTTACTAGCTTCAACTTTTTAGCAACTTGAACTTTAAAGAAACAACAGTGATCGTTTCTTCTAGCTAATTACACATATAGGTTAAAATTTTAGGATGTAAAACAATCTAATCACTCTATGAAATGCATAGGCTGAGTGAGGCTATTGAATACTAGAATTTATTTTCGTCGTTCACCAAAGGAAAATCGATAAGGGAGTTAGATATACGAAGAAGGAATTTACATACCAATTTGTCTTTCTTGAGGGAAAGGTTGACTCTCATTTCATTCACTAGGTGAATACGGATACAAGACAAGATACAAGTTGGATTCGCTTCACAATTATCCATAAATTAAGGATACGATTATTTAGGACACGCTAAGTTTTTGTTGTATAAAATGTATATACGTATTAACAAAAAAATATTTTATTAGCAAATCTATAATAAAAGTACAAATATTTATTATTTTTGGTGTATAGATGGTTTTAGTTTAAGAATGCACAATAAGAATCCCACAAGCATTCTAGACAAATCCGAAAGAATTCGACAAGGATACGTATCCATACGATTCATCTCCTTGACCAGGTTCCGTGCTACATAGGTGGTAATATCCTTTCTTCTACTGGTTTAGATCTAGCTGCCAATTTAATCAGATAGGGCACCTAGTTCATTTCTTATGCAGGCCTTCTTATGCGGAAATTAAAAAGTCAGCCTGCTTAAACGGTTAAAGAATAGTAAAGTGTCTTGGATTTAAACAATACCCATCAATCTGACTCTTCCCCAATTCCCTCTTCCTGTGTTTTAAACCAAATAAACCAACATAACTTATATATGCTTCTTTCCAGTTATTATAGACGTGATCTTGCAACCTAAAATTGTTCCACATTATCAGGATTCTAGTGTCCATATTTTGGTCAGGAACCCAGATTTGCTTGGTTTAGATTTTTTTCATCAGCAAATTTAGCTTAAGATTTGGGCTTAGAAAAGTTGTAATCAGTTTTTTACTTCTCATATAAACTATGTGTTATTAGAGTTGTTATAGGGGTCAATGAGTGTTTTTTTGGCAACCGATAGATTTATTTATTAAATATAAATAAAGGATCATAAGTCATCCATTTTATTCAAGAGAACAATTTGGAAAAGGTCGTTCTCGATTTTATTCATCGATTGGTAAACCATTGGTTCTTAAACCACTGGACCTTCAGTTCAGGCTCACATAATTAAAACTCTCATGGAAAGCTCTCGTCCTCATAAGAAAACTTTTGTATTCAAATGAGCTAGCAACCTACAAAGATGCCCAATATATTAATATTGGAGAAACCAACAACTAGAACCCAATTAGGTTGTTTACCAGAAAGAAGCACAGAGTAACCTCCCGAGAGGTTGAAAGTTATGGAAAGAACATTAGCGTAATCTCCCCTGCGCATCTAAAAGAGTTTATAATAATGACCCAAATACTTAGGAGGTTTCTAAGGTAGCGGATGCATGCATGCGACACGAAACCACTATAAGTCTGTGTTAAATATCGAATCTTTACTTTCTTTCTACTTGATGTACTCATGCTATTACTTATGCCCTTTGTTGTTTATAATAAATTGTTATATCATTTCATCATAGAGGACCTCATAAAATATAGCATACAAGTAAAATCAGACAGGAAAAACCGATGCAAGTAACAAAACCAACGGTACATAGCATGCCTTACATGCCTTCTGTCTAGTAATCAGCTGAAAAGTGGTGAGATTACTTTCCTTCTCTATTAACAAAGGGTGGAATAAGACACGGGAATCTTCAATACGTAATATCACCAGATAGAGTACGCAACCAACCATATCTTTGGATAGTTAATTTACCATGCACACATATCTTCCTTCTACTCGATAGAAGTATGCCTAATTTGAAATGTCAAATATCCTAAAATTCAAATTCTTTATAGAGCACACGGCACTTCAAAAAATGACACTCTTGCATATATGCACGCGCACGGGTGCACGGAGCACACATAAGCACGTAAAATATCCATGCTAAAATATTAAATCTCCCATCACCTGCTCTTTCTCATTTGAATTGTCCTACATGACTATCTTAGCTCACAAAGAGAGCCTCAAAGAGTATGCACACTTTGCATTGAAATAGTATAGAAAGAAATATTCAAGATATAATTCAAGATACAAATTCTCTAATCAAGGGATTTTAAGGCGGCTACTTTTAGCATATAATCAAATGTAGTAATGAGAATACAGGCAAAAGAATATTCAAACAAATAGCAATCTAAACCTATTTGATTTCATTTCATAAGATCATATTAGCCTCAAATCTTGAGTAATCGTTAGTGGTAGACATTTGCAATAAAACCCCCTTCTTGTATCAAAAAGGAGAAATCTTACAGTAGCAACGGCCGTTATAACGGAGGAAGAAGAAGACGATGACGGCGCCGGCGAAGCCTTAACGGACCTCCCAATCTGAACAGATCCGAGGGATCTCAGCCCTCGGAATCCGTTCCCGCCGCGAATCTGAGCCGTCAGATCCATCGAAGCTCCGATCGTCGCCATCGCCGTCGAGTTCAGGAAAAAGCTAGGGTTTTGAATCGAAGCAGAGGGATGCCTTTTTATATATAACGACAGAGACAGGGAGATTCACGGTCGTCGAATATTGACGCCGCCGTGGGAAATAAAAAATGAAAGAGAAAGCAGAATGGAATTTTGTGGTGCACGTGTAGGGCACGAGAGATGATATTGTCACGCGAATTTATTAGTAATATGATAACAGTGAATAAGGAGATTTGGGGTGTCATTAATGGAAAGAGGTGTGACGGTAGCAGTTTTTTTGACGGTTTGGATTTTTTGCTTTCTTTCTTTCTTTTTATTTTGACTTCATTGAACCTGGTCAGTTTCCTGCACGTGCACTGCGTGTGCCTGCTTGCAGCATATTAAGATGGCTGAGGTATCGGATTGCGTCAGCCTTATTTTTTTTTTTTTATCAAAAACGAAGTCAAAATGCCCACTGTATCCTTAAATAAAAATTTTAACTAGAATTTTAATGAAATTTGTTTATTACCTCAACCATATTAATATGATGGACGCAGGGACGATCATTATACAAGTCAATCAGAGTCGGAAGCGAGTATTTTTGGGTTCAGAACCGGGATTCTAGTTTGATTATTTTTATGGATAAACCCTAGGGAAAAAGAATATAAAAAATTCAAAAGAAATTAAAGGAAAGATATTGATCAACTGCCCGGTTTAAATTCGGTCGAATCTTGGTTCAGGTGAATATGTGGGGATTTTTATAGTCTCCAAATTTAACCGCAAGTATACAGTTTATCGCAGTTGTACACGAGAATCATTCTCACAAAGAGATGTGTTAACTACTTTTAAACTAAGTTAAAAATCTAGATTTTTTTCAAAAGTGCAAATAAAAGCGAGTTTTTTTTATAAGAGAGAAGTTCTATGGTTTTTATATTTCTTATCTTTCTACGGTTGGTTTTAAAAGATATTATTGTTTTTCTTTATCTATTTTTAATATGTTTTTTTATTACTTAATATAAAAGACGAAACCCTACATCTCAAATTCTAAAAGCGAGTTTTTCTATTTTTAATATGTTTTTTAATACAAGAGAATCAATTTTTTCCTAAAAATCTCAAATTCTATACATGGAAATCTAGATGCCTCCGTTGGTTGCGGATCTGCTATCTTTAGAAGTTTCGAAAGACGAAACCTTACATCTTATATTAATCTATGTAGAAAAACAATCGTGCCCATAAAAATATCTCATCGAACGGTCCAAAATCAACCGCCGATTCACCCCAATTTGACTTAATCCGCCGCTAATCCGCCGTCAATCCGCCGCCGGATTTTGGCTTCGTGGTTCCATATTTTTTCTGTTGTTTTATCGTCATTTTAGATGATTTTTGAGCTCATAAAATATTGAATATCTCGATGTATCTCTGCAGTTGCTGTTAGGAATATGAATACTCTAGAGACCATTATTGTATGATACAGTGGATGCTTAGACATATATATAGAGGACTTTCTTTCTCGACATGATAGTATACTATCTGGTTGCTCTTTATCTTAATTTGTATACTTGTATTATTATACTGACTCTCTAATACATGTTGATAAATCTCTTAGGATGTGGACTTGACTATCAGGACTATGATGCAGATCATACTAGTGGGGCATGGATAGTCCACAAGCACATCCTTTAATAGTTCCTAATCGAGGAGATATCGAGACAGGGCATCAATATTCCAGAGTAGACTGGTGTGTACGTTTCTTGATCCTGTATGGGGCGATGGTTGATCCCACAACCATTTGTGTTTGACATTAAAGATTGTATACGGGTGCTCATTAGAGAATGGGTACACCGAACAGGACTCGCCGAGAACTCCTAGATGATACCATACCTATCGTCAGATAGTAGTTCTCTGGTGACACCGGTACATCTTAGTCTGTAAACCCGAGATCGTCATAGTGTCTTGTGTGGTTCCTGCTGTGCTTTGATTTACTCCCTACCACGGCTCAAAGGAGTCGTGCAAACATGTGATTTTGGGTACAGTCCTTAGTCACACGGAGGTAATGAGCGATAGGAGGGGTTTCGTCTCTCCCGGTATAAGGAATTGATGTTGCGCTATACTCGATTGGCTATAACAGCAAGCCTCTAGCCATGGCTGATGAGATTTACTGGTAAGTGTTATCAGTAGTTTCTCGAACCGTTATGAGCCACACATCGACATGACTTATCAAGTTATCGGGGTCTGACGTTTCCACCCCAGACTCGATATGCGACATATCAGACGAAGAGACCGGGTTGTACGGTAAGTGTTGCTTATAGACTTTACGGGAGTTTGGAAAAGTTTGCTTGTTGATTTTCTATTCGCTCAATACCTGGGTAGCCGTTATGTCCAGATAGTATTGCCGACAGCTTGTGGGTAACTGATGCGATCATTACCTACAGCTTGCGTATTGACGAGTTTTTAGAGTCCCACACAGAGATTTCCTAGTTCAAGCGAAACGAAGTAGGGCACATATGCTGATATGTGCGGGAGCCTGATTAAATACGAGTATGTGATACCGTATTCTAATCTGGCGACAATTGATATCGGTCAGGTTATATGTGATATAACCGGATTATTTAATCAACTGTTGATTTGATAATATGATATACAGATAAATGATATTAGTCGGTTATATGATATAACCGGATGATTGAATCAAGTGTTGATTTAATAATTGATATATATTTATATTTGATATGTTTATATATTAACTAATATTAAGCTCACTTATGTTTTTCTTCTTATATATATATATATATATATATATATGGTTTTATCTATTTATTGAAATGGATAAATGAGGTGGAAAAGGAGAGATATTTGTGGAATGAATGAAGCATGGCTTAAACATTAGTTTATTCATTTGGCTACACTATTGAAGTATGGTTGTATATTTATTATTGGATTTATTCATGCTTCAATAAGTGAGCAAATGAATGAGAGTCATTCTACACTTGCACTTGGTTTTTGAAACCCTAGCTCATCTCTTTTCCTGCACTCTCCATTATCTTCTCCTTTTACCTCCAAGCCCTAACCCTCACATGAGTTGTGAACCCTAGGGCTTTAGAGATCTCTAAGTGAGCTAAAACACCTATTTCATCAACCTACTCTAGATTAGCAATTAAAATTAGATTGTTTCATTCACTAATGCATGATTAGTGAAGATGTAGCTTGACCTAGAGAAGCTTCAAGGTGGATCATCTTCGGCCTCGAAGATCGCGAAGCAAGCTCGTTCATTTCTTCAAGTGAAGCCAAGAGAAGTCGTAGGGACTACTACTCGGAGCTATAGAAATGAAGGACCTGGTCTACAAAGGTTGTAATCTCTTTCACTTAGTGTAGAACTTGCTTTATCATTTGTTAAACCCTAATACTCTAGTTAGATTCTTGGTTAGTGTAGTTTAGCACCCAAAGATTTTTTTAAAATGCATACTTGATGCTGGTATTAACCTAGTGGTGGTGCTAAGACACTTTCAGTTGCGTAGCTCTCCGAATTGTTCCCAAATTAGGCATATAATAAGGCAGGTTGATTTGTTGTTTTTGATTTGGTTTGGTTTCTTAACTGATTTATTGTTGTGATGATCGATTCAGCTCTATTTGTTGTAATCTTTGTTGATTTGTAATGATATTCCCAAATTTATTCCAAATTTGCAAATTTTCTTTTGATTTTCTGAACAGTTAGTCTCCATTGTATGCACGCGATCCTTATTTTAGCACAATTTTCCATCTTTTTACATCCAAACCCTGTTATCTGTAATAATAAATAAAGGATATCCAGAACAGCATAATATAAGACAATAAAATGATAAATGGGTTAGAAAAGTGTGCAATAAATTGCACCTATCAAATACCCCCACACTTATCTTTTCCTAGTTCTCGATCAAATCTAGAGTTTCAAACTCTAAATTAAACTATAGTCTAGCTAGATCCTACTCCTACTCCTACTCGTATAAAAGAAAATAAAGGAAACAAAAATAAGAAAATGAAAACTATATACAAAGATAGGAATAGATAAAAAAAAAACGAAAAATAAGAGTTTAAACCTTACTAAATTTTCAGTCGTCATGAACCATATCTTAATAGACTTATGCCGAAAATTACTTCATCATCGTTCTTCCAATCTTGCTTCCAAACATGATTAAATACTCCTACGTGTGTGTAAAATCATCCCTACACTAGAAAAATTCAATTCAACCTTCCATACTCTTGCCTTTAGCTTCCTATTACTTTTTAATTGGCTAATCAAATTGATGGATTTTCCCCCCACATTTTTCATGTGACCGTTAATATTTCGTGAGATACAAACCAACCGATTACCGAATATGATCACTTATTAACGTAAATAACATCATAATTTTGCAACATCTAAGGCACAACAAATGATCCCAAACCAGTTGGTCTAAGTCACTAGGTAGTGAAGCACCCTCGCTGACTTTTTTTTATGCTACTTTGATAATTGCAAGAAAACGTTCATTTTTTTATGATATAAAAAAAATTCTGTACTAAGGCATTGTAGATAAGAGCATGACATGTCTCTTCTACTATTCCAAACTTCAAGATGTGTGTATATGCATATAGTAGGGTATCAACGTTCAAATGTTTGGACTCAAAAATATGCTCCACTTATATCTTCTCAAATCTAATAACCCCTTCATGATTCCAGTCTTTTGGAACTGGCTTATGACAACTTATTACTAAATCCATTTAATCATCCAATATTTTTTCTTAAAATCCCTCTCTCTTTTATATACATTTTTCACGTTTTTATATCTATTCAGTAAATTTTCTAAATAACATTTTTAAAATAACCTATGTACAAAACCTCCCTCCCACACTTAAACTTGACAGTGCTCTCACTGTGTTAAAGTACATATCATGTTACACCCGCATAGTTGTGCTTCTCTTTGTTGAAATTTTTCTGGTTTTAAATTCTCAATACCTACAAAACAAGATGTGGTTGTGCATTTTGGTACCCGAACTAACTTGGGTTTATGGGGATTAATTTTGGGGACCCGTTTCAAATTAGTATATAAAGATATATTTCTTTTCAATCCACAAGAATATACAAAATGACTGTGCACCACAATAGTGACAAGTGTAATTAAATATACCCATAAAGCTAGATTTATAATTAGAATAATGGTTGATAAATTTAGATGAAGAGAATTTTTGAATGTTTGAACTTTTAAGATCAACTTCTCCTTTATTTAAAAATTTCTTCCGTTTGCTTGGTAAATGATCAATCGTTTCCTTTCTTTCTAAAATCTTAGCAAAAGAAACTGTTAAATTATTATTTTGTTTCTTAAGAGAAGCAATTTTCTCAATCAACTTTCTTGAGAAATACAAGACAATTTTAAAGAATCAATTTCGGTTTTAAAAGTTGAAATCAAATTTTTATGATCATTTCTCAAAACATCACATAAAAAAATTAAATTTTTATTTTCAATGTTTAAAGTATCAGTAGTTTTTGATTGAATATCAATTTTTGAAAGAAACTCAATTTTTTCCTTCGCGAATTTATAAATTTGTGTCAGAAAATCATTTTTTTTCTTTCTAATTTATCAATCAAAACATAATTTCTCAAAACTTCTCGTGAACTGCTAAAAGATTTTTAAATATCAATTTCACTAGTAAATTTTTTAATCAAACTATTATTTTCTTCTCTCAAAGACTTGTAAGATAAAATCAAATTCTCCTTTTCACTTTTCAAAAATTCATTTAAAGAAGTCAATTCTTTTTTCTTCTTTTCTAACAATAAAATTTGATTTTTAAAAAAATTATTCCGAAATCTTAGCATATTAAGTTCATCATGAAGATTAGAAGAAGTATCAATAATTTGATCATGTGTACCATCAAATGAAAAATCGCGGTCTTTAAAATCAAATAAACATCCATCTTCATCACATGTTTCCTTATTAGACAATTCAAATAAAGCGTTGATATCACAAGATAAGTCATAAGAATTACTGTAATGACTCCAAAATTTTTATACTTTCGTATTATCTTTCTTTAATAAAATACTGTATTTATTTGTTTGCATATTTTATTTTCTATTAAATGTATTTTAATTATTTATTTCTATTTTATCCCTCAGTCTATTTTATTCATTATTTTTCAAGCCCTTAATTTCTCAATTTGCACTTGCCAGGCTCTCTTAATTTTTAGCGAACAAAACCAATTCGCAGTCTTAATTTATGATGTGATGCAATGTAATTCTTATTTTCTAAGCATCCTTGTCTTTTATATATTGTTGGTTCATCTTGTTGCCTGTTATTTAACATGTCTTTAATTTTTCTCTTTCGCTTCCTGTGTCATCTCCTTTGATCGGGCCATCGTATTTGTCGCCACTCCGAGCTAAGAACCGAGGCTCCGACGCCAGGCCTGAGTCCGCGGCAGCGCCATGGTCCTTTCCATGCCTTCAAATCTCCATTCCATCGCTATTTTGATTTTTGCGCGAGACGGGATTCGGCGAAATGCCCCATTGAAATTTTCCGTCGTTCTCACGTTCTAAACGCACGTAAGTCCCTTCCTTCATCCGTTTCTCTCCCTCCTTGACTCTTGTTAACGATTCCACCAAACTATTGATCCGTCTTATCGTAATCTGCAAATTGGTATGTGAAGTACTAAATTGAATTAATTTACATGACAAGCATTTGAATCACAAAAATGAATGATGTTATGCTCGTTCAAGGAACTTTTTATACAGGGCTGATTCTCTTATAATTAATTACATGAATCCACATTAATAATGCTGCCTGAAAACTTTATACTGTGTAATCCTGAATGTGTATCTGTATTGTCATGTAGATAATATAATAAAATCTATTAGCTACACATCTTATTATACATTTCTTATAAGCATTAGAATTATACAAGCAATGTATCCAGGTTCATTAGCAAAATATTTGGTCATGATTTATTTATATTATTTCAATCATGAATAAGTTTATAAATAAACATTGTCATATCATTTTTGAATGGTATTTTAGTTGACATGTTTCTATATTAGTAGTCCACTTTAAATAGAATCACTCCTGTCTTATAAATTTTGACTTTTACATTTACATTGTTGTATTTTTTGTATAGCATTTTTTAAATTTTAGATCAATACATTATCATATGTATATCATATGATAAGATATTAGATATTACATAAGTGTTGCTTATTTTGATGTTCTTATATAATGTATAGACAAACACTACTGTAATTTTATCTAAGTTTCAGTGTAGTGTATTTTAATTTTATAGTATATGCATTATGACTTACAGTATTATATAAACACTATATGTTTGAACATTTAGAATTATATAATATTTTTCCTTTGCGTAAATTGCCTCTACAACCCTTTTTAGAGGACTCGTTTATGATTGATACGGATTATCGCACATCCTGAGGTTAGTGGAGTGAGATGCAGAACTCCTCATGGAGAATACGGTCTCGAAAGGAAAAAATACGGTTTTAAAAGAAAATAAACAAAATTCTATAAAATTTAATATAAAAGAAAATATGACAAGTTATGTTAATTTGGGTGATCACTATTTTTTAAAATATCAATTAAAGTAGGTTTTTAAATTAAAGTTTTTTTGAAAATACTCTCAAATTTCCAAAGGATAGATTTTTCATAAAAATACCTTATTTTTTAAAAACTAGGTTATATCACTAAAATACCACTAAACTAAAATACAATTTTTTTAAACTCTTAATACTATAAATTACCCTCGAGATTTATTTTTAAACAATATTAAAATATTTTACATAAAACCTCCTTGAGAAATGCAAACAATGAGAATACATATTAAACAACTCGAATCAATATTTAAGGACTCTAAATTAATATAAGTTTAAGTGGTATCTTAAGTCCCAGGGAGCCGGAGAAAGTGAGTGCTTGCCTATTCAGGTTAGACAAGTTTAACGGAGTTATCAATGACAATTTTCTTGGAAAAATACACAAATCCCGCCGTCCATGTGCAGCAGTTGCCCGATTACTCTCGAATTTAAGAATTCAACAACTAAATCCTTTCATAAGATTCTGACTTCAACCTGAATCCAAACTCAAATCAGAATCCAAAATCAAACACGAACTTGAATACTTAACTCGACTGGACTGAACTATGGTTATAACTTGACATGAACTTGATATGAATATCTGAATACATGATCATATCTTGAACATGAACCTGTACATTTTATATCTATGGATCCGGCCAAGACTTGTAATCTTAATCTATACAATACAATACGCAGGGATAAAGGAGTACATTGGTACGGAACGTATATTGTGGCACGAGAAGTCACTTTAAAAGACACCTGTTGGGGTAAAAATTTATACCCCGGTTGACCAAGTCAAAATCAAAGTCAACCCAAAACCAGGTGGGCCCAAGCCCAGATCAAGTGGGCCAATGCCCGGAGCGAGCCTGAACATGAAGCGGCCGGCCTCCCCCCATGCCAAAATAAAAATTTTGTAATAAATAATTTTGTTGTATTTCTTGTATTTTTATTTTATGAATAAATGTAAGAAAATGGGTATAAAGCCAAATTTTTATAAAGCACATGGCTTATGTGCAAAAAGAAATGGCACATGAGTTATGAGATGGGCAAAATGCCATTTTTGTAGAGCCCAAGGGGCTACATGTAAAGTGTATAACTTATAAAGGCAAGGATAATGAAAACATCCCAACAACTTTTCTTTCTCTCTCCAAAAGAATTCAGATCTGAGATCTTTCTCCTTCCTCAAGGTTCTAAAACCCTCTTCTTTCTTTTGAATTAAATCAAGAGTTTTACTCTTCCTTTTATAAAACTAAATAGTTTTCACCACAAAACCCACAAAGAGGAACTCAGATCCATCAGATCTCAGAAAGGAGAGATTTTTAAAAATCTCATATCTCTTGATCTTCAAGATTCTGCCAACAGAGAAGGAAGAAGGAGACCCATCTCCAGAAACCCCACTTTGGGGAAGAACTAGGGCTCAAGGGGAGAAGCCCTTCATCAGCTTCAAAATATCCTAGGAGTTTAACTCCTCACACACACACACACACAATAATAAGCGCTCCTTTCTGGGAGTATAACTCCCATTGCAGAGACCAAGTCTCTTTTGCCGCCCGAACGCCCACGTGCTGACACGTGGGGCCCTTGCGTCCAAAGCGCTAGCGCCTGAGCGCCCATGTGCTGACACGTAGGGCGCTAGCGCTCTTGCGCTCAAAGCGCTAGTGCCCAAAACACTAGCGCCTGAGTGCCCACGTGCTTGGCACGTGGGGCGCTAGCGCTCAAAACGCTAGCACTCTTGCGCTCAAAGTGCTAGCACCCAAAGCGCTAGCGCTTTTTCCCATACATCCTTTGGATGCCCTTTCCCTTTTTTTTAAAAATTATTTTATACACACACACACACACACACAGACACATACTCTAGAACACTGTCCCTCTCAAAAAAAATTTAGGCCGGGGCGCTGCCCCGCACCCCGCAAGGGGGCTGCTAGCCTCCTTTGACCCCCAGCCCGCTATCCAGGTAGCGGGACCCCCGTAAAAACTCTGTGTGGCTCCTGATATATCCAAGCCCCCTCCAAAACAAAACACACGTACACTGCACATTGAGTTCACATGACCAGTTTAACCCGTCAATCGGAGGTTCTCTCTCTCCAAATGCTAGGGGTAATTAACGACAGCTTATTCCGCGGTTGCCGGAGATTCGGATCCCCACATTCAATAAACCCCAGCCTAACCTAGGCGGGGGGAATCTGTAATGCGTCTGATAAGCGCGTGCGTATTCCCATCTCAATGGGGTGACGAAAAAAACCAACAGATTTTGGCACGCCCGGTGGGACCAATCTCTCCTCCCATATCTCGGGTGAAACATTCATGCGAACTCATTTAACACATATGCCGATGTTTGTACTGAAATAATGTTTTTTTCGTTCAGCAATCAACTTTCGACGACAATGTCTCCCAAGACGAATTCAGCTTCCAACGCGACCCCGATCCCGTACGTGGTCAAGGTCAATGCTCGTGTGGTTTTCCCCGCAAGCCTCAGTTGACAGTGGGAGAAACTGCCCCGCCAGTTTGGCTCCGTCATCATCTACCCTGCCGGAAGCGCTCGTCTGGCAGAAATCCCGGCGAAACAGGTGGCCAAGCCGATCTTAAGGGGCAAGAGGCCGAATGTTGTGATCGCTAAGGCATCTCAACCGAAACTTAAGACGGTGTCTGAACGACTCTCTGGTGCTCCAGCGGGAGGCAAGACTTCCGGTACAAAGGGCAACATCAAACGTTACGGACTAGCTCAGGCGATGACTCCATCAATGCACGATCAGGCGTATCTCCAAAGTCCTCCAACGCCCGGTCTACAGCGGCTTCTCGAAGAGCCGTAGCCAGCCAAGTGCTCAAAACATAAAGGCTGAGGCAGAAGCGGCTCAGGTATCGAGCCAACAAGAGGGCCAGGACTTCGGCCACGTGGAGTCTTGTGAGGTTCTAAAAGCAGGGTTACTCCGCGACGACGGCTGAGTCGGCCGTAAAAATCAGTAATTCCTTTGAACCTCTGAAGTGGGTTCAGAAAAATGCCATGACCGCCAGGATCAAGAAGACAGCGGTCCGAACGTTGCTACAAAGAGACGTGTCCCGGCCCCAACAAAAAAATGTGACACTGTCTCTTCAAGAGTCTATCAGGCGCTCTGTGCTGCACGAAAACAGCGGGGCAAAACCGAAAAGGAAGCGTCGGCACCATTCAAGAATCTGGCCAGGCCGGCCGCCTTCAATCGACTGCCCGCTACTGAAATGGGGGGGGGTGTCAAGACAGCGATCTGTGAAATCAGCTGCCGATAATAAAAAGACGGCTGGATATATTATCCATACAGTCTATATGGTGGGCGGGCGCCCCAGCGACAACCTTCGCAGCAAAAGCAAGGATGGGGCCACCACATCCCAAGCCCAATCTGGCTTGAATGTGGTTGCCGCTTCCCAAGAACAGCCGCCTCCGCTGGATGAAGAAAACCCTCTCGATGAGGATGATAGGCAGAAAGTCCCCAAAGTCCATGCAGAGTCAAGCTCGGACAGTGAAGAAGAGCCGACTTTCCGCCCCAGGACCGCGGAGCAAGAGCTGCTTCAAGAGCTTCGAAAACAGCTCACGAGTAAAGATAAAGAGATGGCCTGGCTCTATTCGAAGATTGACGACTTAACGAACGTTGTGATGCAGCTTACGGCTCAAATTGCTCAAGCGCCTCCCAATCGAGCACAAGTCGCTACTCATGAGCCGGATGATGACAATCCGAAGTGGCTGATGCCTATCCCTTTGGGTCCAAGATTCGTTGAGCCGCACGAAAGCCGGCCACATTCCGCTTCGGGGGACACCTTGTCCCCAGATAACACTATCCCGCTAACACAAGATCAGATAATGGATTTGGTCACCAGCAAGGTTAAAACATTGGTGGCCGAAGCTGAAGCCTAGAAAGAGATTGGCAGTAGTTGGCGGCCATATCCCGCACAGTACGATCTGATCGAGTTCCCGAGCGGCTACGTTATTCCTAAGTTTGGAAGATTTGACGGAACGACAAATGCAAATCAGCACGTCGCCCACTTTAAAGCATCGTGCGGAAATACAAGGGGAAATGATGCGCTCCTTCTTCGTCAGTTTGTCAACAGCCTGACCGGTGTCGCTTTCGACTGGTACGCGAGTATACCAGACGGGTCCGTTATTACCTTTGCCCAAATGGAGTCTCTGTTTCGGCAAAGGTTCATGCGTGTCAGTGATAAAATCTTCATTGCTGACCTTGTGAGGATCAAGCCGGGGAAGAATGAAAGCAACACCGACTTTATCGCCCGATGGCGTAATCTCACTGTCAAGTGCGAACCGCCGCTGGAGCAGGACCAGTCCGTCAGCCTTCTCATTGGGAACCACAGCAATTGGATGGTCCCATTCTTGTATACAGCAGGCCTCAAAACGTTTCAAGAGCTAGCCAAGAAAGTCCAAATGCTGGAACGCTCGAAGCAAGAGTCTACCCCGGACTCTCAGAGAGACAAGACTTGGAAAAGAAAGCAGGACGACAATCGTAGAAGCGGGAGTTCCAGGAGTACAAATGTCTTCAATGCGTCCGACAATAAAGAAAAGCGAAGGGCGGGCGAATCCAAAACCAACCGGTCTCGAAAGCCAGTGCTGGGAGGAGAAGGGCCTTCCCTAGAGGAGAAAAAGAACAAGGTTTACTCTTTCAGGAGGGACAAGATACGCAAGATATTTAAAGATGCCTTGAACAACGGTCTACAATTTCCAGAAGCGAAAAGACCTCAAGAAGCAAAAATGACCGACAATCTCCTGTATTGCCCATACCACCGAGTAGTGAGCCACGCGATCGAGAATTGCTATATCTTCAAAGACTGGGTCTAGAAGCAGTACAAGGCAGGGGAGATTGAGCTGTCCAAAAGCGTGTTGGTGAACAATCAAGTTGCAACCACCAACTTTATACAGACAGAAGCTGAAGCTTTCTGGGAGCAGACAGCCGAACCCGCTACCCTGATAAATGAAACGGACTCACCACAGCCTCCGTGGAGTACGCACATATCTAATAAGACGAAGAAGATGATAAAGCTACTTCGGAAAGAGCCCAGGACGAAATGGGAAGGGCAGAAGAAGCCTACCATGCCAGCTGCCAATGCGGCTCCATCAGGCTCAAAATCCAAAAAGCTCAAGAAGAAGAAAAGTGCAGCTCGGCGCAAAAAGGAGTCTGCAAGGAGATCGACCATTCAAAAATATATCGATTCCCTCGAAGAATATTAACAGAAGGAAAGAACTCTGATTCAATTGAAGGAGTTCCTCTCTGTATGAGCGGCTGAAATTCTGGAGGAGTGAGAAGAAGACTCCAGTGAAGAGATCCCAGTAGTAACCTGCTATGCCATCCATCTTGGCAGTGACTTTGAGGAGAAGCTTTGTTTTCCCGAAGAGGACGAGGAGCTCGCCACAAAGGCCAACCAAATCCAGCTCAGAAGTGGCAGGGCTCTACCGCCAAATCAGGGCAACGCCCCAAAAGGGAAGGAAAAACAAGTCGCTAATGAAGAAGATGGTAGAGAACTTGCTCATGAAGATTCGAGTCCTTCCCCAGTAGACTATAATGTCTTGGCTCACCTCCGAAAGCTTCCGTCTCTCCTTAGCATCTACGATGCCTTGGTTCTATCTCAATAGCTTAGAGATGTTCTCATTCATGCTCTACAAAACCCTGAGAGGTATCAGGCTCGCTTTGCAGAAATTAATATGAAAGAAGCTCAGTACACTTTGCAACCCACCACAGTCACGTTTAAGGATGAAGACTTGCTATTGGGAACGGCTGAGTATAATCGGCCGCTTTACGTGACCGGGTACAGCGATGGAGATCGGAATAATCGCATATTGATTAATCTGGGGTCCTCAGTGAACATCATGAACTTGCGAACTCTGAAGAGTTTGTCAATAGACGTCCGACACCTGTCAAGGGAAAGGATTGTCATTCAAGGCTTCAACCAAAATTGCCAGCAAGTTCTGGGGTCCATAGCTCTGCCAATAAAATTTGGGGATCTATAGACCGAAGCTAAGATATACGTGATCGACGCTGACACGTCTTATAAAATTCTCTTGGGACGGCCGTGGCTCCACGATTACAGCATCATTCCGTCAACTCTCCATACATGCATGAAGTAAACTAAAAATGGCGAAGAAAGACGCATTGACGGAGACATCCAGCCGTTCAGTGTGCATGAAATCCGATATGAAGATTCTCGGTACTTTATGAACCACCAAAATGCTAAGCCACAACCGACTGAGGATAGAGCGGCCCCAAGACCCAAAAGCAAATCTGAGCCGGCTGTCACTTTCAAAAGCAAAAACGCCCAAGTGCACTCGCGTTTCGGTAGCGATACTGATGAGTCCGACGCTGGAAGTTCGTCCTTCTGTAAAACTCGCCCTCATTTCGGTAGCGATACAGACGAATCTATTACTGAAGCCCTATCTAGCAGCAAAGTCCGCCCTCATCTTGGCAGCGACACTGAAGAGTCGGAGGAAGAGGACCTGCCGTGCAACAGCTGTGTAGATTGGACCCCTATGCAACAAACAAAACTATGAGAGACCTTCGAAATTGCAGAAGGGCCCCTAGCTGTCACAAGGGTACCGGAGAAGATGTGCAAAGAGCTCGATGCATTGTCAGTCTCCACCGTGGACCAGCTGAAAACTTTCTACGTTCCCAGAAGGAAAAATGGACAGAAGGGCATCCTATTTTATGGGTCAAATCCTGTTGTGCACCCGGACGATTTGTCTGTCGCGTGCCTTCCCTATGAGAGAGGCATAAGAGCCATCCTCAATCCCAGATACTATGCACCCGAGATGCGGGAATATTTCAAAAAGTGCGGATGCCGGTTATATCAAACGGAGTCCGAAGCAAAGTTTTATGAAGGGCTATGGCAACCGCCCCAGGTCCGAGCACTCATCGATGGACGAATTCCAGATAGACGGGGAATAGGCTACATTCAACCTAATTCCAAAGCGTGCTACATGATCCATGTTGGTGAGGCCAGCGAAAGATCAAATGATGACGACGAGATAGCCGAGCCAGAAGAAGCTCCTCAAGAGCTCGAAGACGGCGGACAAGCAACCTTTGACGAGCTAACCGAGATTGACTTAGGGACGCCCGATAATCCAAGGCCGACCTACATCAGCTCACTCTTGTCAGAGAAAATGAAAGAGCAGATAATTGCCCTGCTGCATGAGTTCGTTGACTGCTTCGCATGGACATACAAAAAAATGCCTGGCCTATCCCCTGAAGTGGCCGTGCATAAACTGGCTATATCTCCTGATGCTAATCCAGTCAAACAAGCTCCTCGAAGAATGAGAAGGGAACTAGAAGAAAAGGTCATCGAGGAAACCAAGAAGCTCATTGATGCCGGCTTCATCAGGGAAGAGAAATATGCGGACTGGATCACATGCATAGTCCCAGTAAAGAAGAAAAATGGGCAGATCCGAGTTTTAGTCGATTTCAGGGACCTCAACAAGGCATGTCTTAAAGACGACTTCCCGCTATCGGTCATGGAAATGATGGTCGATGACACCTCAAATTTCGAGCTGTTCACCTTTATGGATGGCTCGTCTGGATATAATCAGATCAAGATGTCGCCTGAGGATGAGAAACACACAGCATTTTGAACCCCGATCGGAATATACTGCTACAAAGTGATGCCGTTCGGACTGAACGCAGGTGCTACATATCAGAGGGCAATGACCAATATCTTTGATGATCTAATCCATAAAGTCGTCGAATGTTTTGTTGATGACCTGGTCATCAAGGCTAAAGCCAAGGCTGACCACGTCCAAGATCTTAGGATCGTTCTCACCAGACTGAGAGAATACGATCTGAAGATGAACCTCTGAAGTGCGCTTTTGGTGTGTCATCGGGAAAATTCCCGGGCTTTATAGTTTGACATCGGGGGATCGAAGTTGACCCATCCAAGATAAAGGCCATCATGGAAATGCCCCCTCCGAAGAGTCTGACGCAGCTAAGATCTTTTCAAGGCAAGCTTGCTTATATACAGAGGTTTATCTCAAATTTATCAGGGAGATGTAGGCCCTTCTCAAAGCTCATGAAGAAATGAGCTTCTTTTGTCTGGGATGCCGAATGTCAAGAAGCGTTCGAAAGCATCAAACAGTACTTGTTGCACCCTCCAGTGCTGGCCGCTCCCATTCCAAATAAACCGCTGATTTTCTACACTTCCGCGCTAGATGAGTCACTCGGTGCGCTCCTTGCCCAGAACAACGAGGAGGGAAAAGAGAATGCCCTCTATTACCTCAGCTGAACTTTAGTTGGGGTAGAACACAACTATTCCCCGATCGAAAAGCAATGCCTGGCTCTGATATTTGCTGTGAAGAAACTGAGGCACTATCTGCTCGCTCATCGGGTTATGCCGATCTCCAAGGTCGACCCGCTCAAACATTTGATGACCAAAGCAAGCCTAGCCGGTAGAATGTCAAGATGGGCTGTCATGCTACTTAAGTTTGACATAGTTTATACTCCTCAGAAACCAGTAAAAGGGCAAGCTTTTGCAGACTTTCTTGCTGCTCATCCCGTATTAGAGGGGTCACCGCTCAATTGCGAGTTACCAGACAAACAAGTGCTGCACCTCGACGAAGATGAACCATGTTGGGAGCTCTACTTCGATGGAGCCTCATCAATGAGGAGCTCCGACAAATCAAGTATCCCGCAGATAAAAGCAGGGATAGGGTTGGTGTTCATCACGCCATCGATGGGAACCCTACGACGTTCTTTCCCTTTCACCGAGCCTCGCACAAACAATGAAGCTGAATATGAAGCTCTGATAGCTGGTTTGGATCTCGCCATAGAAATGGAAATCCCTCGACTATGAATCTACGGTGATTCCCAGCTTGTCGTCAACCAAGTAAGCGGCGACTATAAGATATACAAACCCGAGTTAGCTCGGTACAGAAGCCGAGTGGCGGAACTCATGAAACGGTTCACTCATATTGAGCTGATGAGAGTTCCTAGGGCGTTGAATAGAAAGGATGACATACTTGTTCGCTTAGCCAAGGAGCTGGCTGATCCTGACAGGGAACGAATTCTGATCACAGTCAGGAGCCGGCAAATTTTGCCCCCAGTCTCATTACGAGAAGAGGAAAGCGCAGAACAGAAGAGCAGTCCTGCCGAAGAAGCTTCGATTGTTCAAGACGAGTCCGATTGGAGAGAACCCTTCATAGAGTACTTCCGATATGATAAGTTGCCTGAAGGAAAATCTGCGAGGGTTCAACTGAAGAAGAGAGCTCTCTGTAAGTCCATGTCACGCACCCCACGAACTTGCGGGGAGGCGGAATTATTGGATATATATATGCCCTAGAGGCCTTCATTGTATAGACAGTTAGGGATATGTATGTACATAACAATCTTGCTAATGATAGTACGCTATTTGGTTTGTCTTTATCTTAAACGTGTGATATATTTTACTTTGTATTTATAAATATGTTGATAAAGCCCATAGGGTGTTTTGCCTGACTACCGGCGTTGTGATGGCAGTCATACTTGTGGGAGCTGGATAGTCAATAGGCACATCCTTAAATGTCCCTGGTCGCAGGAGTATCGAGACAGGGCATCGATACTCCAGAGTAGACTAGTGTATACATATCTAGACCCTGACGAGGGGAGATGGATTGGTCCCGCAGCCATTAGTGATGTGCACCTAAAATTGTATACAGATTCTCACTTCATGTGAGTACACCGGACAGGACTCGCAGAGAACTGACTGGATGGTATTATACCCAGCGTCATATAGCAGTTCTCAGGTGACATGTGTGCAGATAGTCTGTTGACTTAAAGTCATCATTTGTCTCGTGTAAGTTCCCACTGTGCTTTGATTATTACCCTACCATGGCTCAAAGGAGTCGTGCAAACAGGTTTTAGTTGGGCACAGTCCCAAGCCACGTGGAGGCAGTGAGCGATAGTTAGGGATTCGTCTCTCCCGGTTTAGGGAGTTGATATCGCACTGTGATCGGTTGGTCATTACCATAAGTCCCTGGCCAGGGCTGATTGAGAATTACTGATAGACTGATCAGTAGATTCTTGGATGGTCTTGAGCCATGCCGGCACGACTTGTACGGTTATTAGGGGTCTGACTTTCACCCCCCTAGACCATACATGCGATACTCTTAGACGAACAGACCGGACTGCGCGGATATTGTCACGGACAGGCTCAGTAGGAGTTCGGATGGGTTTCCTCATCGGCTTTCTTATCGACATCTACCTGGGGACCGTTACGTACAGCTAGTGCCGCTTGCGGTCTGTGGTTAAACCCACTGCCAGCGTAGTAGTCGAGTTTTTAGAGTCCCACACAGAGATTTCCTAACTCCAGGCGAAACAATATAGATGTCGTATGGTTTTACGACAAAGGGTTCGGACGAATACGTGTTTAAACGCACGTACGACATCCGGACAGTTTTTACTAGACGGCTTTGGTTTAAGCCAGATTCTAGTATCAAGTTATTGGATTTATACAGTCTAAAGTTTTTCCGTATTTTCACGGATAGGAGGGGCGTTCTCGTAATTTTACGGGAAGCTTCCAGAAGCATGGTGACTTGAGGGTTTAGGTGGCATTATCATTAAATGATATTGTGACTCATTTTGTGTGATTCATCATGTCATTAATGCATTATTAAATGCTTAATGACTCACATAGTGAATCACTCGTATTGAATTAATGTAGCATGATGAATAATCACATTTATTCATTTATTTGTTTATTCATTATGCTTCATATATTCAAGTGAGAAACAATATCATTATCATTATTATCTTCACCTTCTCTCTCCTCAAGCTCACTCTCTCTTCAAACTCTAATCCTACCACTCATGAGTTAAGATCAAGGATTAGAATAGACTAACCACTCCATAACCTAACTCTATATGATCTAAGTTCCTTTAATTAGCAACTAGAGAAACTTAGTTACCTCAAGTTTGGAGGTGAAGCTTGGATTAGGGTTCTTGGGTGGATCATCTATCACGGGAAGGAGGCCGAGGAGGACGCAGAGATCGAAAAGATGAAGGACACGATTCACTAGGTATAATCTCTTTACATAGTAGCTAAGAACTTCTATGGTTGTTGTTAATTATCGTTTAGTAAAGATCTTTAGTTAGTTGATGTATGCTTAAAGAACAAGATCGTTTTTCAATTTTCCGCCTCCCCGCAACTCGTGGGGTGTTGCACATCGACTTACAGGAATATATGAAAAACGATTATCAAAGCTTCGTAACACGGACTTGAGCGCATGAATCGTATCTAAATCGTTACTAGCATACTACAAAGGTTTAACTACTCGGATTCGAAATTATACCTCACGTTACTTGTCCTTCGGGTCTTCATCGCCGTCCTCCACTCCTCGTAGGCTCCTTGGAATATCGGCACCTCAACGGCCTCCTCGAGTCAAAGACGATCCACCCGAGAGCTCCTACTCCAAGCTTGATCTCTAACTTGAGATAACTAGGTTGCTCAAAGTGCTACTCTAAGCTACCTAGGGGATATAGAGTGAGGTTATGGATGTATTAGTCTAGCTAACCCTTGATCTCAACACATGAGAGGTTAGGGCTAGGGTTTCAAGAATGAGAGAGCTTGAGGAGAGAGAAGGTGATGATAAGAATGATATTGAAAATGAACTCATTAGAATATAACAACCATACCAATTTATCAAATAAATAATATAAATGATTAATCATCATGGTTGATGCATTCACCTTGTGTGATTCATCATATGAGTCATAAGCTCAATAAATGAAGTATTAACTCTAAGGATGAATCACACAAATGTGTCATCAAGCAATAAATGCTTATGCCACCTTAACCCCCAAGTCACCATGCTTCTAGAAGCTTCCCGGAAAATTACGAGAACGCCCCTCCAATCCGTGAAAACACGGAAAAACTTTAGACTGTATAAATCCAATAACCTGATACTAGAATCTGGCTTAAACCAAAGTCGGCTAGTAAAAACTGTCCGAACGTCGTACGCGCGTAAACACACGTACGCGTCTGAACCCTTGTCGTAAAACCATACGACCTCTATATCGTTTCTCCTGGAGCAGGGAAACTCTCTGTGTGGGACTCTAAAGACTCGACACTATGCTGGCAGTGGGTTTAACCACAGACCACAAGCGGCACTAGCTGTACGTAACGGTCCCCAGGTAGATGTTGATAAGAAGGCCGATGAGGAAACCCATCCGAACTCCTACTGAGCTTGATGTGACAATATCCGTACAGTCCGGTCTGTTCGTCTAAGACTATCGCATATCGAGCTTAGGGGGGCGGCAAGCGTCAGTCCCCTAATAGCGGTATAAGTCGTGTTGGAGCGTAGCCCATTACACCCTGAGAAACTACTGGAACCTACCAGTAAATCTCGCTTGCCCTGGCCAGGGACTTTGTGTAATGGCTTTCTGACACAGCGCGATACCAACTCCCAATACCGGGAGAGACGAATCCTGTCTAACCGCCACTGCCTCCAAGTGCTCGGGACTGCACCCAACTGCTACCTGTTTGCACGACTCTTTTGAGCCGTGGTAGGGTAGCAATCTAAGAACAGTGGGACACACTCGAGGCGAAGTAGCAGTGTCAAGTCTGCGGACTATGCTGTACTCATGTCACCTGGAAACTATTAACTGACGACGGGTATAATATCAACCAACAGTTCCCCTGCGAGTCATGTCCGGTGTACCCGTAACCCAACGAGCACCTGTATACTATCTCCAGTATGACGTACTGATGGCTGTGGGACAGACCATCTCCCCAACTGGGACGAGAAGCGTACACACTAGTTTACTCCGGAATATCGATGCCCTGTCTCGATAATCCAACTACCATGGACCTGTATAGGATGTTGCTTATAGACTACCCAGCCCCCACTAGTGTGAATGCCATCACAACGCTGGTAATCAAGCAAAGATCCAATGGGCTCTACTAATATGTATAAGTGATACGTTACAAGAAACATATGCATATATTAAAGTAGACACAACCAAGTAGCATACTACCATGTTTAGCAAGACTGTTATATAAATGTGAATATCCCAAGCTTCCATTAAGTAATATACAACCTAGTATGATACAATAATGGCCCCTAGGGCATATACACTAACAATCTTCCACTTGCACTAGGGCCATGGGCTGGCATATCGAAGACCTGTCATCTCGAATAGCCTCTCAAACTGCGTCTGAGGAATGGCCTTTGTGAATGGATCAGTAATGTTATTCTCCGTCTCTATTCTCTTCACCTCGATCTCCCGGCTATGTACAATCTTCCTGATCAGGTGATACCGCCTTAAGATGTGTCTGGACTTCTGATGGGACCTGGGTTCCTTCACTAAAGCTATAGCGCCGTTGTTGTCACAATACAGAGGTATTGGATCAACTTCAGATTTTTGCATTTTCATACCGCCCAATTTTTATCACATTGCATATCGGTAGATACTCTTGAGCCGTGTTTGCTAGTCAATTGCAGAATACAGGTTCTCGGTTCTAAAACGGTGAAATTCATGGAAAAAAAGACAAAATCCGGGTTCCTGCCAACCACAGATAAAACACGGTCTCCGCTCGTCATCCGTATGTTGCCAGATACCAGTTTAGGAATACAAAATGTCAAATCAATGTCACCTTCATGCACAAGGCTCAATGGCAACAACAAGTTCCAAGAAATCTACGCGGAGCTCGAGGCAATCATGCCAAATCTTGACAAAAAGTCCACCTTTCCCTCAACAGAAATTCTGGAAGAAATATGGAGGTATTTTCAGAATACACATATGCCATACTGAAGTACACAGAAGACCAGGGAAGTACTGAAAAAATCATGCCCCAAATCCATCATAGGGCCGCGGATCCGCGGCCAAAGGGGGGTCTAGGCCGCGGATCCGCGGCCGTACAGGCGCCGCAGGCAGAGAATTTTGGGGGGCAGTTTGGTCTTTTCATCATGGTTCTGGTGGTTGCCCTAGGTTTTCATTTTTTGGCCTATAAATAGCCCAGAACTTTGTGAAGGAAAGGGTCCATTCTTGTATTTTCTTTTTCTAGGTTTTAGTTCACATGTTCTTCTTCTTCTCATCTCTTCTCCATTAAACTTGTTGTGAGCTTTGTGAGGGAGGAATGGTAAATAAAGAAGATTATTTTATTATCATGCTTGTCTTGCTCTTTCTTTACTTGTTGTAATTTTAATTGTTAAGTAGTTGTTGTTATTTGCTTGATTGTTTTTTTCTTCTCTCTTTTTCTTTATCATTCATACGACAATGATACTTACGCTCGATCCTCGCCAAGGTGAGGTCGCAAATAGTTAGTCGTATTCTTCTAATCTCCTTCTTTCTATCTTCCTATTTTGTTTTGTTTTGTTTTTCCTTATCATGAAGTGTGAGTAGTTTTATACTTGTTAGGGTAGGATAAGGAAAGTTTGAGAGAAGGAAATCTCTCTCACTCTTTCCTTGCCCAACAACTTAAATCGACTCCCGTTAATTGAACCACAATCCGCTCCTTACGGCACCCTATCCTACATGATAGCGGTGATTCCGTAGTGAGACCGGTTGTGGTTGAATTAACCGGAGGTTATGGATAAGAGCCAAGAACGGACGGACAAGCACCAAAAGGAAGGACTATGCGTTGGAAAGCCTAGCTTATACTCGCAAGTTCCTTCCTAGTCGTGCTAATCCCCGTTGTTGCCGATTACCGTAACACCGATATTAAGAGGGGCAACGAAAGATGTGGAGACTCCTAACTCAAACTAACCTAATCCTAACCCTAACAAGCTCTCTTTAAATATCAACTCAACACTTAGATAATCCAACAAAATCTGAAAACAGGACTTAACTCGTTAAAACACTTTGAAAAAGACTCCCATCTCCCTGCGGACGACCCGTACTCAACCGGCTAGCTACAAGCGAAACCGTCTTGATTGCGGTATTTTAAACTAGAACTTGAACACACACGTACTCTAACAATCAAATGGCGCCGTTGCCGGGGAGACGGTAGTTTATTTCTTTGTGTAATTTCGGGTTAATTTGTAAGTAAAAAAAAAACGCAAAAAAAAAATATACATTGTAAAAAACCATCTTGTTATTCTTGATTAGCTTTTGTGCAAGTGTGCAGGAAAATACTAGGTTCGAGTTCAGTGGCCAAAACGTTGAAAATACGGAGTTCAAGTACAGTGCCAAAGACGTGGGAAGATAAACCCACATTTTCGCGGCTACACCGCGACGGATCAAAATGGAACAAACGGTCTACTGAACAAATCTGGAGCATATACAGTGAGCAAATCAAGATTCAGCACATCCAGACAAGCAGAGGACACACAACAGAGGACACCCAAATTTTTCAGAGCCCCAATTCCTCAACTTAGCCGCGGATCCGCGGCCTAAGTAGGTGTTTGGCCGCGGAACCGCGGCCATTTAGTGCCTTCAGGGTGCAATTTTTTCTCTGGTGAGTCTCTCTCCTCTCTCCACTCCTCTGAACTTCACTGAACTGTGTTTTCTGCAGCCTTCTTTGCGCAAACTCTTCTCCCCCTTCCAATAAACTGTTCTTGTGCAGGATTCTTTGCGCCGCAAATAAAAAAATTGTTTGCAGTTGATTTGTTACTGTTTTGCATTCTTTAATACGGACTTAAGGGGCTTGAAACCAATCCAGATTGGGTGGGGATTTCATCACCCTTCCCAGGACCCCAAAAATCACTAAAGCATATGCATTGTCCATTGTAAATTAAAAAATACTAGACTTCAGCCCTAAGGACTTCGCGCTCATTAGGAGAGGATAAACCGTGTTTAGAACCTCGCTTAACCGTATATTGTTTACGGGGTGTCTAGGAAAGTGTTAAAGGCGCAACCGCCGAAAGAGAAAGGGTTATTTAATTAAGGAACTTCGCGAAAGCGTTGGACAACCTCCTCTTATCTCTGCACTTACCTGGCCTCGTGATCGGTGTATTTTTAAGCCTGTTTCTCGACACTGTTTAACTTCGACAATCAAGTTCAGGAGCAGGTCTAGTAGACCCAGGTTACCCTAGATCTAGGTGTGATTGTGCATATCTTGTTTGTGATTGCTTAAGCCGTATTTCCGTACATATTTCTGTAAATCTCTTTCTAAAAAGAAAAAAAAAGAAAAAAAAATCAAAAACTTTTATAAAAACTTGCCCTTTTGTCGCCAAATCCATTTTCACCCACCACCCATCGCCTTTCTCCATTGACGTTTTCTTACCCTCACCTTCTTCGCTTTGACTATACTAAACTCGTTTAGTGTATGTCCGCTTGGACTCGGGACACTAGCGCCCGTTTAGTCCGCGTTACGTTAGTCACGACCGACTACGTGATCGACTCCGAAGTCGATACTCCGTCCACTCCTCTTTCACCCCTTCCTTTGCCGGCCAACTCCGACGTTGACCGGAATTCTGTTCATACATCTTCACCTTCACCTTCACCTTCACCTTCACCAACCTCTTCTTCCGCGATGTCGGGATTTAATCCGAACATCTCTTTGACCACCGCTGGATTGGCTCCACCTCCTACGGAGACCAATATCCCACCACCTCCGCCTGTTGTAGCGCTGCAGCGAATTGCGCTCCAGGATCGTTTCTACCCCACCCGTTCTGCACTCCCCACCTGCCTTTCTCTTCCTCCGGCCAATGGGGACAACTTTGAAATTAAGCCCCATTTCATTAACATGCTTCCACGTTTTCATGGGCTTGAATCTGAAGATGCCTATATCTTCATCAACAAATTTCAAAATGTCTGTACCATGATGAAAACCACCCAGCTGTCGGACGATGCTATACGTCTACGGGTCATTCCGTTCACTTTATGCGATCTCGCTGAAAAATGGCTGTATAGCACCGCTTCCCACTCAATCACCAGCTGAGACGAGTTTGTTAAAGCGTTTCTGAAAAAATTCTATCCGAATCATAAGACCGCAAGGATTCGAAATGAAATCAACCAATTCTCCCAGCTTCCTTCTGAACCCTTCTGGAAGTGCTTTGACCGATACAAAGACCTTCTTATTCAGTGTCCTCACCACGGTATAGAGAAATGGCAACTCTGCCAAACCTTATACGAGGGACTGAACCCAGCAACGAAGCAGTTGCTGGAAACCATCTGTCAGGGCCACTTCCTATCGAAATCTGACGAGGAAGCGTGGCAGTTCTTTGACGATCTTGCGGAGCAAACTCTACAGTGGGAGAGCACCAGACCGACTTCTTCTTCTTCTACCTCCACTTCTACCGGTCAGTCTAGGATAGAAATCCACCAACTCGATGTCTCTATTGCGATGAAAGCTGAAATGGCTGCAATAACACGAAAGCTTGAAGCGATAGAGAGCAAATTTTCTGCTCCTGCTCCTGCCCCTGTTCTCCCCCTTCGTACCATCTGCGCTTGTTGTTCCGATCCTTCCCACTTGACCGAAGAGTGTCCTTACAATCCACCCTCGCAAGGACAGGATCAGGTTAATGCTGCCTTCCAGCAAAGACCGAGGAATGATCCATACTCTTCCACCTACAATCCCGGTTGGAGGAACCACCCCAATTTCGCCTGGAATCAGAATCAGAATCAATTCCAAGGCAACAATTTCCAAAGGGCCCCTCCACCGCAACAACAAGCGCAACAACAAACTCAGTATCAGCAGCCCTTCCAACCCCAACATTTCCAAAACCAGACGAACAACTTTGCACCCAACAACTCTTTTCCACCAAACAACTTTGTTCTGTCGAACAACGATAAGGTTTCCTCGCTCGAGCGAAGTCTGGAGGCGTTTGTTAAACAATCGACTCAATCCACCGCCAACATCCAGTCTTCCATTCAATCCTTAGTGCAACACACTGCCGCACACGGGCAAAGCATCAAGACCATCGAGGCCCAGATTGCACAGCTGAACGCGACCTTAAGCGAGCGAGAGAAGGGGAAGCTCCCGTCCCAGCCACTTCCAAATCCCGGTCACCCACATAATGCACATGTTGCTCTTGAACAACAAAACCATAATGTGAGTGCCGTGACTACACTGAGATCGGGAAGGATGCTGCAGAACAACATTGGCAAACGAATCAACGACGACACCCCGGCCGCCGCTTCTTCTTCTTCTTCTTCGTCTTCTGAGCCTATTCTCCGTTCTTCAACAGGCTCTCCTTCCTCTTCTTCTGCTCTGAACGGACCCACTTCTCACTCCACGAAAACACCTATTCTGGGATCCGTTCCAACTCCAAAATCTCCTCCTCCAGCATTAGACTCAACCAATTTTCAAAATGTTCCATTTCCAAACCGGTTGAGGTCTAACAAACAAAATCCTCAAATGGAGAAGATTCTGGAGTTATTCAAGCAGGTTAACATTAACATTCCTCTTTTAGATGCTGTCCAACAAGTCCCGTCCTACGCTAAAATCTTAAAGGACTTGTGCACGAAAAAGAGGAAGTCTCAGGTACCCAAGAAAGTTTTCTTGGCTAGTGCTGTGAGTGATGCCCTTACCCAATCTTTACCACAAAAACGGAAGGACCCTGGCTGTCCTACGATTTCAATTACTATTGGGGATAAGAACATCAACCGCGCACTATTAGATCTTGGTGCCAGTGTTAACCTGCTTCCGTATTCAGTATACGAGCAATTAGGCGTTGGAGAGTTGAAACCCACACACTGCACTCTCCAAATGGCCGACCGATCGATCACCCATCCTAGGGGTGAGCTAGAGGATGTGTTAATAAAAGTCGGGGACTTCATATTCCCCGTTGACTTCATTGTCTTAGATACACAGCCTGTAGCTAACCCCTGGAATCAAATTCCGGTGATACTCGGTCGCCCATTTCTCGCAACCTCAAATGCTGTGATTAATTGTCGCAACGGTTCGATGAACCTCTCTTTTGGAAATATGACGATTGAACTCAACATTTTTAGGTTGGGGAATCAGCCCGCCGAACCTAATGCTCATATACTGGACGTCTGCTCGATCCAGGAGATCACCCCAGAAGAGTGTGAATTCGAGGAGTTTCTGTTTGATCACGATAATCTTGACGCCACTAGTGCGTTTCTCTTCGAACCTGCTGCTGTTTTTGCGCCCGACAACGACTACGAGTGTTTCACGTTCTAGAACGATCTTAGCCGCGCACAACCCGAGTTAGAATCTTTCGACTTTTCGGATGAGTTACCTGAACCATCCAACTCGGTTGCTTACACTCGCTTTGAACCTTTGCTGGAGTCCTTTGAGTTCGAGACCTTTGCACCAGTCTTGCCTTCCATCATTTCACCTCCAACGCTCGAACTCAAGCCGTTGCCGTCTCACCTTAAGTATGCTTACTTAGGTGAGAACGAGACCCTCCCTGTCATCATCTCGGCTTCTCTATCTCCCGAGCAAGAGAAAGCCCTTCTCGCGGTTTTGCACAGCAACAGGCAAGCTTTTGGCTGGTCCATGGCGGACATCAAGGGGATTAGTCCCCTCATCGTTGAGCATCACATTCATCTGATGGATGATGCCAAACCAGCCCGGGATCCACAAAGACGTCTTAATCCAGTCATGAAGGAGGCTGTGAAGAAGGAGATCGTCAAATGTCTAGATAGTGGTATCATTTACCCTATCTCTGATAGCCAGTGGGTTAGCCCCATTCACGTTGTCCCCAAGAAGTCGGGCATCACGGTCATAACCAATGAGGCGAATGAGTTAATCCCTACTCGCACCCAAACTGGGTGGCGAGTTTGCATTGATTACAGAAAACTCAACGCCGCAACGCGGAAAGACCACTTTCCGCTACCTTTCATTGACCAAATGCTTGAACGATTGGCCGGACACGAGTACTACTGCTTTCTTGATGGCTACTCCGGCTATAATCAAATTCCCATCGCCGAAAAAGACCAGGACAAGACCACTTTCACTTGTCTTTTCGGCACGTTTGCATATCGACGCATGCCCTTTGGGTTATGCAATGCGCCCGCTACCTTCCAGCGGTGTATGATGGGAATTTTCTCTGACATGGTGGAAAAATTTCTGGAGATTTTCATGGATGACTTCTCCATCTTCGGCGACTCCTTTGACGAGTGTTTGCTGCATCTTGACGCTGTCCTTACCCGATGTAAGGACAAGAATCTCACTTTGAACTGGGAGAAATGCCACTTCATGGTGCGCGAAGGTATTGTCTTAGGACATATCATCTCGCAAAATGGCATAGAGGTTGACAAAGCAAAGATTGAGGTCATTTCCAATCTGCCTCCTCCCTGATGCGTCAGAGATATCCGAGCCTTCCTTGGCCATGCCGGTTTCTATAGACGGTTTATCAAGGACTTTAGTAAGATTGCTAGGCCCTTGACTCTTTTGCTGGCCAAGGATACACCATTCGACTTCAACTCGAGCTGTGTGACTGCATTCGAGTCACTGAAACGCTCACTCACTTCTGCTCCCGTTCTTTCCTCACCTGACTGGACGCACCCATTCGAGATTATGTGCGATGCATCCGACTTTGCCATCGGTGCTGTCCTTGGACAGCACATCAACAAGATGCCGCACGTAATCTATTACGCTAGCCGAACCCTGAACGACGCCCAACTCAACTATACAACAACTGAGAAGGAATTCTTAGCTGTTGTATTTGCTTTAGAAAAGTTCAGGCCCTACCTCATCGGCTCTCCAGTCATTGTCTACACAGACCATTCAGCTCTGCGCCATCTTTTTACGAAGAAAGATGCCAAATCTCGGTTAATACGTTGGATCCTCTTGCTTCAAGAGTTTGACCTTGTCATTAAGGACAAACGAGGATGTGAAAACGTAGTTGCCGACCATCTCTCACGACTTCCTTCTTCGCCTTCGCTTCCAATTCCGATCAACGACGTTTTCCCGGATGAACAACTCTTGACAGTATCGTGCGAACCCTGGTTCGCAGATATTGTGAACTATTTGGCCACGGGATTACTACCGACTGAATGGTCGAGTCAGGACAGACTTCGCTTCTTATCCCAAGTAAAACACTTTTACTGGGACGAACCCTACTTGTTCAAGTACTGTCCCGACCAGATTATTCGTCGGTGTGTCCCTAATGAGGAATTCAAGAGTGTGCTGTCATTTTGCCACGATCAAGCGTGTGGCGGGCATTTTGGGCCCAGAAAGACAGCTGAGAAGATCTTGCAATGTGGTTTCTACTGGCCACAACTTTTCAAAGACGCTCACGACTATTGCAAGACTTGCTCCCGGTGCCAACACATGGGCCGGATATCCCGGAGGAACGAGATGCCGCTCCAACCGATCTTGGTTGTGGAGATTTTCGATGTTTGGGGGATAGACTTCATGGGGCCGTTTCCCAGCTTTTTTGGGAACTTGTACATCCTTCTACTGTTGATTACGTCTCTAAATGGGTCGAGGCTATGCCCAGCCGGACTAACGACAACAAGGTTGTCGTTAGGTTCCTTAAAGAAAACATTTTTTCCCGGTTTGGGCACCCCCGAGCGATCATTAGCGACAATGGAAGTCATTTCTGCAATAAAACTTTCGAAGCCTTGATGCGGAAATACTCCATTAATCATAAGCTTTCTACGCCCTACCACCCCCAAACCTGCGGGCAGGCCGAAGTTTCCAATCGGTAGATCAAGCAGATACTGGAGAAGACGGTTTCTAAGAACCGTAAGGATTGGTCTCTGAAACTCACTGATGCCCTTTGGGCATGTAGAACCGCTTATAAGACCGACCTTGGCATGTCTCCCTATCGGCTTGTGTACGGAAAAGCCTGCCACCTTCCTGTCGAAATAGAGCATCGCGCATTTTGGGCGATAAAGGAGCTGAATCTGTCTCTCGAGGACGCGGGCAGCCATCGGAAGCTGCAGTTGAACGAACTAAACGAGCTTAGGGATGAGGATTACGACAACGCGGTTGTCGTTAAGAATCGAACGAAGGTGTTTCACGATAAACACCTTTTGCGCAAAACCTTCGTACCTGGTCAGCAGGTACTGCTTTACGACACCCGACTCCACTTCCATCCTGGAAAGCTCAGATCTCGCTGGAAAGGGCCGTACTTTGTGCGGAATGTGTATCCGCAGGGCGCTGTGGATTTGGAAAATCCAAAGGACGGTTCACTCTTCAAGGTAAACGGACACCGATGCAAACCGTACCTTAGCGCCGATCCAACAGAGGAGCTCCTGTTCTTACAGGAGCCGGTTTACCCTGAATGATCATCCTCTGCCTACCTCCAAACTTCGGTTATCCAGCCAAGAACAGCGGACACTGTTCCAAATAAGTTTGGGGGTATGTACAAACCATTTTGTATATATTTGTGTATATTCTTTTTCTTTTCTTTAAAAACAAAAACAAATAAAAATTTGTGTATCACTAACCAACAATTTTGAACCTTCCAACTACTCTCTTCATGCAATGACAGTGAGGACACTGTCCAGTTTAAGTTTGGGGGTACGCTCGGTTCTTACCTTCGCATTCATATGTATATTTTGCATCTGCATATTAATATCCATAAAATCCATAAAAATTTGAAAATTTTCTAAAAAATATAAAAACTTTTTTGTCAAGTTAGCTTGTGGAAGAACTCTGATTCAACATTCGACGGTTTTTGTTTGAAAAAATAGGAATAACTAAATCTTATGTTTGGATTTTGAAAACCTGAAAGATAACTCTCCTTTGAAGTTAACTATAGCTGATATACGTCTTTACATCACACTACACGTGTCGTAAGATTTTGGGAATTAGATGACAAGTCTTTCATGTTTAAACTTTTAAACAGATAAATAATTTCCTGAGGATCAAATAGGTTTATTCGGAAATAAGTAATGTCAAGAATAGTTTATGAAGTAAAGCGAATATGAAGGGATATTATTGATGCCGTAATTGGAACTAAGTCTGAAAAATAACCCATCTGAAACTTGATTGGAATGATTACACACCGAACCCACTAAACACGTCTTTTATCCAAAAAATAATGGAACTGCCGGTTATATCTCCGTTCGTATTAAATCATCTGATTTTCACGCCAACTGTCTTTTGTTTTTGGACCTGGGTAACTTGAGTAATTAAGTCTGCCGGGGTGTTTCTACACCTAATGCCCTAAAACCAACTGGTTTGGGTGCATTGGCCCAAAGCTCGCTAAGAAGCCTAGAAAGTCCAGTTTAAAACAAAGTCAAGCAAGTGTTCTCTCCGAGTTAAAATTCCTAACGGTTCTTTGTGTGAGAATAATCTTGATAAAAGACAGGCTTTTATAAAAATTTTAACGGAGATATGAAGGTTTTATTCTATGATAAAGACTATTGCACGTTCACAGAGGTGTGTATGAAATGAAAACAAGAAAAAGGTGGAGTGAAAAATACGACTTAGTTTCCTGTTAAGGAAGATAGAAATTCTGAAGTTGAAACCTTACTGGAAAACGAAACTTGAAAAATGCTTAACTCTTTATAAAACTTATGTGATCCTTTTAAAATTGTTATCTGGGCTTTATTGTGCGACATGATGACTTTATTCGACCTTTCGGGAACTTAACGACACTATTTGCACTGCACGTAAAGACATATAAAATCTGTAGTTAAATAAGAAGCGAGGTGTGAAAAATAAAGGTTCGATAGTCTAGACTTAGGATTATAGAATTGTTATTTTCTAAAACAAAACTTTAGGGTTTGAATCTTAGTTATTTTGCAAAACCAACTTGACCGGATTTTGTGGGTAGTATCCGCTGAAAACCCTCAGGAGACAACACTCCTTCTACTAGGGACACCTAGAGGTTTAACGGCTTGTTGCACATGCTCAGTGCAATCGCGTTCCCTGCGAAAGTGAGGTTAGAAATTTTTTTGTGAATAAATGGGCTTTGCTCGGGACGAGCAAATGATAAGTTTGGGGGTATTTGTTCATATCAGATTTTTGCATTTTCATACCGCCCAATTTTTATCACATTGCATATCAGTAGATACTCTTGAGCCGTGTTTGCTAGTCAATTGCAGAATACAGGTTCTCGGTTCTAAAACGGTGAAATTCATGGAAAACACGACAAAATTCGGGTTCCTGCCAACCACAGATAAAACACGGTCTCCGCTCGTCATCCGTATGTTGCCAGATACCAGTTTAGGAAGACAAAATGTCAAATCAATGTCACCTTCATGCACAAGGCTCAATGGCAACAACAAGTTCCAAGAAATCTACGCGGAGCTCGAGGCAATCATGCCAAATCTTGACAAAAAGTCAACCTTTCCCTCAACAGAAATTCTGGAAGAAATATGGAGGTATTTTCAGAATACACATATGCCATACTGAAGTACACAGAAGACCAGGGAAGTACTGAAAAAATCATGCCCCAAATCCATCATAGGGCCGCGGATCCGCGGCCAAAGGGGGGTATAGGCCGCGGATCCGCGGCCGTACAGGCGCCGCAGGCAGAGAATTTTGGGAGGCAGTTTGGTCTTTTCATCATGGTTCTGGTGGTTGCCCTAGGTTTTCATTTTTTGGCCTATAAATAGCCCAGAACTTTGTGAAGGAAAGGGTCCATTCTTGTATTTTCTTTTTCTAGGTTTTAGTTCACATGTTCTTCTTCTTCTCATCTCTTCTCCATTAAACTTGTAGTGAGCTTTGTGAGGGAGGAATGGTAAATAAAGAAGATCATTTTATTATCATACTTGTCTTGCTCTTTCTTTACTTGTTGTAATTTTAATTGTTAAGTAGTTGTTGTTATTTGCTTGATTGTTTCTTTCTTCTCTCTTTTTCTTTATCATTCATACGACAATGATACTTACGCTCGATCCTCGCCAAGGTGAGGTCGCAAATAGTTAGTCGTATTCTTCTAATCTCCTTCTTTCTATCTTCCTCTTTTGTTTTGTTTTGTTTTTCCTTATCATGAAGTGTGAGTAGTTTTATACTTGTTAGGGTAGGATAAGGGAAGTTTGAGAGAAGGAAATCTCTCTCACTCTTTCCTTGCCCAACAACTTAAATCGACTCCCGTTAATTGAACCACAATCCGCTCCTTACGGCACCCTATCCTACATGATAGCGGTGATTCCGTAGTGAGACCGGTTGTGGTTGAATTAACCGGAGGTTATAGATAAGAGCCAAGAATGGACGGACAAGCACCAAAAGGAAGGACTATGCGTTGGAAAGCCTAGCTTATACTCGCAAGTTCCTTCCTAGTCGTGCTAATCCCCGTTGTTGCCGATTACCGTAACACCGATATTAAGAGGGGCAACGAAAGATGTGGAGACTCCTAACTCAAACTAACCTAATCCTAACCCTAACAAGCTCTCTTTAAATATCAACTCAACACTTAGATAATCCAACAAAATCTGAAAACAGGACTTAATTCGTTAAAACACTTTGAAAAAGACTCCCATCTCCCTGCGGACGACCCGTACTCAACCGGCTAGCTACAAGCGAAACCGTCTTGATTGCGGTATTTTAAACTAGAACTTGAACACGCACGTACTCTAACAATCAGTAACCCAGGAACTCGGCACTTAAGTATTCACCATCTCGATCAGATCTCAGTATCTTTATACTCTTGCCTGTTTGTTTTTCCACTTCATTCTTGTATTCTTGGAATTTCTCAAAGGCCTCCGATTCATGCTTCATTAAGAAGACATATCCATATCTAGAGAAATCATCCGTAAAAGTAATGAAGTAGGATAACCACCTCGCGCATGTGTAGACATTGGACCGCACACATCACTGTGTACGAGTTCCAAGAGCTCGCTTGCTCTTACTCCGTGTCCAGTAAACGGAGTTTTTGTCATCTTTCCTATGAGACAAGATTCACAAGTAGCATAAGATTGATATTCGAACGGATTCAAATATCCTTCTCTATGTAACTTAGTCAACATTCTCTCATTGATGTGACCTAGTCTACAATGCCATAAGAAAGCCTGATTTAATTGCTGAGACTTTCTTTTAAGTGTGTTCTGGACATTGAAAACCTGAGCTTGACTCAATACGTATATTCCGTTATCTAATGTACCGGACCCGATCAAAACTTGATTTAGGTGGATGTGAACTACATCGCTTACGAATGTAAAATCATATCCCTCTCTCGAAAGTGAGGACACTGATATGATATTACAAGTCATACTAGGTACATACAGATAGTTACGTAGAATCAATATCTGCCCACTTGTCAAACCTAGGCGATATTCTCCCACGGATTCAGCGTTCACGCCCATTCCGTTTGCAACTCTGAGAGACAAATCACCTACCTTTATAACTCTACGGTTTCTCAAAGCATGTAATGAATTACAAATATGAGATCCTGCTCCGGTATCTAGTACCCAGGAGGTAGAGTTAATTGACAAACAGTTCTCAATTACAAACACACTTGAGGCTGAAGCCACAACATGCTTCGTATCCTGGCTACTGGCTTCCAAAGCCCTGCAATTCTTCTGCCAATGCCCAATCCCATAACAATAGGAACGTCCCTCTTTTACTACATCCAGTCCTGAAACTTTTGCCCTTCTCTTTCCTTTTACTTCCCTGGTTTTCTTCAGGGTAGAAGGCAGAGACTTTAGAATCAAGTCATTATCTGACCCGTTCTCCAATGTGGTCTCTAGGTCCTTGAGCTCATCAATATAGCTAGTCATTATAAGAAAGTTGTCCCTTACAGATGACCCGAAAGCCAACCTCGCTTGATTTAATTCGTTCGAGGTCTCATATCTTGCGATATGAGATTGCCCTCCATATAAATCTTTGTTATGGAGAAAGATGGAAACTGAGTCCATCTTCTCGTACTGCTTCTGGTATACACCATCAACTGAAGCTAACACGAGGCACTTGGCTTTCGTTTTATCCTTTTCCCTTGTCTTACGGATATCCATATCCGCGACGGTGGAAACTGGACCTGGGACGGCGGGATCTTGAGTAGTAATAGGGTGGTCCAGCTTGTCATAGGCAATGGACATCTGGACAGACCTTTGCCAGTCATATAAGTCAGATACAGTCAACTTGTTATCTAGATATAACCTATGTGTGGTCACAAGGTTGCTGCAATGAGAGAAAGAGAAGAAAACACTTTAGCATGATGCTCTTGCAAGTTTAGATTGGTTTTTAATTTATCTAAACAGGATGGCTCCCACTGTTTCTCGAATCCTTGCTCAAACCATAAAAGAAGAATTAGCCAGGACTATTCTCACCATACAATACTTGCTTAACCGTTCAGCTAGGCCAGTGAAGATACTTCGAGGAGGTTTTCTAACGCTTTCGCGAAATTCCTTAATTAAATAACCTCTTTTCTCTAGGGGCGTAGCCCCACTGACACCTTTCTTGGCACCTACTTGGTTTATAGCATTGATCGTTAAGTGACGAATCTCCTGATAAGTAGCGTGTACTCACAGTAGGATCGGGATCCAAATATCATCGTATGATAATGTTGAAGGAATCCTACCAACATTCATCAAATTCCAAATGGTATGCAATACTAGCAAATTTCAGTTTCTTTAAAAACTCCCGATGTGGATTTTTGCCCCATGCTCTTATGACCTTGACTTTAGTCAACAAATCATAAGTCACATATCAAGTTCTACCCGTCATTATCCAGGTTAATTTGAACCCACCCGTACATACTGTCATGACCCAAAGTTTGGCCCATGACCGGCACTTAACCACATAACGTCTACAGGCATAACGCGACTAAGTGAATCGAAAACCCAGAAATCAAACCAGTAAAAGTATAGAGTGTTTTAAGTTTTAAATGGAAGCATTTAAAAAGTGATAAGAAATCGTAAGTAAACAATCACCAAGATAGCGATATACAACGCCGTAGCGAAGATCAAGAGCAACAAGTGGGAACATCACAGATATAAATAACTACATAAGTAAAGTCGGCTCACAACGAGCTCGACACCAGAATACAAATAGTATACATCATCGTCCTCACACTGTCTCTAAGTCAAGTACATATAAGGTAGATGGAGAATACTAGATACAAAAGTGTGTACAATAAAAGTAACCAGATACCATAACCTACCTAACAGCAAAACAGCTCACGTACCAACTGTAGTGGTATCTGTAGCCAAAAGATGTAAGAAAGCAGCCTGCCGCGACTACTCCGAGGGGCAACCTGCAAATACTGTGGCACAACGGGGGTGAGTTGCCAACTCGTGAATAGAGATAACATATAAAGGTAATCGCGAGCATGCACGTACTGCGCTACTCTATCAAATGCCAGCAGATAAGTCTATATGCAAGAAGCAGTATGTGCATAATCATGCAAGTGCTCTGTCAAGTAAAGTAACTACAGGATGAGATGCAAAATAATAATTGCGGAACATGGGATGAAATAACATCTACACGGAATGTCACGTGGAAAGATAATCGGTGCCCACCAATACACCCCAAATCCCAACAACCCAGACGCCGGCATTCCCATCGGCCCTCAAATCCTGTACATCACTGAAAATCACGAGTGCCCAACATCAGCACCAAAATATCATAAATACTCGTGTCTAGCATCGACACGCAAATCTTCCTATATCGGGCATCCGTCAGTCCAGGTCAGCCCCCCCTCTCTCATATATCGGGCATCCGTCAGTCCGGGTCATCCCCCCCTCTCTCATATATCGCGCTCTAGCACCGAGAAAACACATGGTGGACGCTCTGAAATATCATATCAAGGGAAACCGGGTTTTAAAAAAATCACCTATTCTCCTTTGAAATATTCACGGTTTCCAAATCCAGAAATAATATGGAAACAACATATCTCAATGCGTAAATCTATGCAGGTATGAAGATATCAATATATACATGGCACATGTATGGATATGTGATGTAGATGTGTCCAAGTATGAATATAACATCTGCTGATATGCAGCAAATCATGGCAAACATCAATAATGCGGAAACCATCTGACATGTGATTTATAGCAATCCTATAATGTGAGTGTCATGGCAATCACTAACGGTGTGGGTGTAGCATATAAATTGTGCTCGTGCAACTTGAACCGTTAGTAATAGTGCGGTGTTCTATCAATTCTAGTTTATATACGCATAGCAGGGAATGCAGTATGCAATAAACAGTAGTCATGTAGGTGAATGCAAAATATATCGCTATAAGGTCCTATCAGCCCTGACGCATAACGCCACACGGGTGATATCCCCGTAGATGTTAAATCTACTCACCGTAGTCTCTCGCTAGGTATAGCCGACGACTTGTTTCCCCTTCTTCGCGGCATCCGTCGCACTCGCCCGCGAACCTAGAATTTCACAATATATCACACATAAGCTCAAAACCATACAAACACGACATTTAAAGTCAACTAGAAACCCGTGTCGCAAACCAAGCGCGCGTGTGCATGATGTGCTAGAACGTGTGATTACGCGCCTGAAGCCACTCCGACGCGTCGCGATACGCAGAAACCCCAAACCCACACACACGTATCATGCGTGTCGCGAAAGTTTAAAATATGGAAAATAGGGTATTAGATCCCGGATTTTTATACAGGAAAGATATTACAAAACTATATATACCACAATACTACACATAGCAGCAGACTCCTGTGCCCCAAACCCCAACCCCCAACTCACTCATCTGGCCGCAATTTGCGGCTAGAATGCATTTTTCGGCAGCCGGTCTGGGGAATTGGGCTCCCAGGTTTTGTGTGTGGACTCTATACCCCCTATATATGCTACAGTAAATACAATTTCATTCTGAAATAACTCGGGTAGCAGCAGATCCTACAGAGCCCTATTTCTAGTTAAAAACTACACTTTTGCACTAAAATGAAACTTTAGGGTATTTTTCTGAAATCTGAAGCAAACCCAAGTCTAAAATCACACTAATCACCCATTAATAAGCTAATTGAGCCATAAAAATGCTAATTTAAACATATCACCACAAAATCCCTTCAATATCACTAAAAAGCACATCAAAACATGATTTTTGCCAAAGAATACTACAATTTTATGGAAAAGGAGTGCTAACATGAGTTAATACCTTCAAAAGACCTTAAGAAACACCACAAGTCTCAGCCCTAGCCTCAAGTGTGCATATTTGCCTCCAAACACCTCAAAAGCTCATTTTCCCCAAGGTTTTGTGATGAAAAAGGGTTGTTTTTGTGTGGGGTTTGTGTAGAGATCAAAGAGAAATGAAAAGATGGTGAAATTATAGTGTTGCTGCTGCTGAGGCCCTCTCTTTTCTGCAGGAAATTCCAGAATTTGAGAAAAGAGAGAGAGAAGAGAGAGAAAAGAGAGAAGGAATGGTCAATAAAAAGTCAAATTTTCCTACCTAACCACCATGCCTCATTTTCTAATTGAAATTTGAATTTTAAAAGGGATTTTGACTTGATTTAAATGGTGGGGATAAATTATCAACCATGCAACAAAAGAAATGGTTAACACTTTGAACCTAGGTCACAAAATGGCTAAGTGTGCAAGTGTACACTACATAATGGAAATTTCCCAATTAGGGTAACACGACTAAATATAACTAATAATCCTATATACACATATATAATAACACGCACAATTGCTAATTAACACGAAAAACATTCTAACGAAATTTCGAAGTGTTACAATCTACCCCCCTTAAAGAAATTCGGTCCCCGAAATAAAAGAAAATCTAACTACACGTACCTTCAAAAAGATGGGGATACCTCTTCCTTATCTCGCTCTCGGTCTCCCAAGTGACCTCCTCGCTGCTCTGACCCCGCCAAAGTACCTTGACTGATGGTATGTCCTTCGATCTCAATTTCTTCACTTGTCGATCCAAAATGATCACCGGCTGCTCTGCATAAGAAAGGTCACGCTCAAGCTGGATCGTCGGGTGCTGAATCGCATGCGAAGGATCATGAAGATATCTGCGGAGCATCGAAACGTGAAATACGAGGTGCACATCTGGAAAACTGGGCGGAAGGGCTAACCGATACGTAACTGCACCAACATGCTTGAGGATCTCGAAGGGGCCTACATATCTGGGACTAAGCTTCCCCTTCTTCCCAAATCTCATCATACCTTTCATTGGGGAGACCCTCAAGAAAACATGATCACCAACAGAAAACTCAAGTCTGTGCCGCCGACGGTCCGCATAAGATCTCTTCCTACTCTGGGCTGCTCTCATCCTGTTGTGAATCAACTGGATCTTCACGGTCGTCTCCTCAACAATCTGTGGCCCTAAGATACTGCTCTCACTGAGCTCTGTCCAACAGGCAGGCGATCTGCATCTCCTCCCATAAAGAGCCTCAAATGGTGCCATCTGAATGGTTTCCTGGTAGCTGTTGTTGTAGGAGAACTCTACTAAGGGTAAATGATGATCCCAGCTACCTCCAAAAGTCTAGGACGCACGCTCTGAGCATGTCCTCGAGAGTCTGAATAGTCCGCTCTGACTGTCCGTCGGTCTACGGATGAAATGCTGTGCTGAAACTCAAGCGAGTGCCCAAAGCCTCCTGAAGTCTCTGCCATAGCCGGCTGGTAAAATGGGTGCCTCTGTCGGACACGATACATGTCGGAACTCCGTGCAGTCGTACGATCTCATCAATGTATATCTGGGCATACTGAGCAAATCCGAAAGTCATCTTCACCGGTAGGAAGTGAGCCGCTTTCGTCAAACGATCCATGATCACCCAGATGGAGTCATACCCTCGACTAGTCCTGGGTAGACCCATAATGAAGTCCATAGAAATCTGCTCCTATTTCCACTCCGGAATGGGGAACGGCTGTAGCTCTCCCGCGGGCCCCTGGTGCTCAGCCTTGACTTGCTGACAAGTCAGGCATCTCGACACAAAATTTGCGATGTCTCTCTTCATTTCGTCCCACCAGTAAACTCCTCTCATGTCATGGTACATCTTGGTGGAACCGGGATGAACACTGTATACCGATCGATGTGCCTCCTCAATAATCTCGCGCCGCAATCCCTCAGCATCTGGTACGCATAGTCTAGCCCCAAATCGTAGTATCCCCTGATCATCGATCACGAACTCGGAAAATCTGCCCTGTCTAATCTGTGCCCTGATCTCTGAGCATCGGTCATCACTGTGCTGTTCCTCATGTATACGGTCAAGCAACTGTGGGCGTGCACGAACATGCGCAATCTGTCCTCCGATCGGCATAAACTCGAACTGTACCCGGCTGTCGCATAAAATCTGCCAATCTGCCGACGACTGCCTCTGTACTGTGCTCAAACAAGATAGACTACCCCCGGGTCTCCTGCTCAAAGCATCCGCCACTACATTAGCCCTGCCCGGGTGATATAAGATCTCACAATCGTAGTCCTTCACTAACTCCATCCATCGGCACTGTCTAAGGTTCAGGTCGCGCTGCTGAAATATATACTTTAAGCTCTTGTGATCAGTGAATATCTGGCACGACTCGCCATATAGGTAATGTTGCCAGATCTTAAGTGCAAAGACTACTGCAGCCATCTCTAAATCATGAGTGGGGTAATTCTGTTCATGTTTCTTCAATTTCCGTGAAGCATACATGATCACCCTGTCTTGCTGCGTCAATACGCACCCTAGCCCCACTCGTGAAGCATCACAGTAGACTACAAATCCGCCTGATCCTGAAGGTAATGATAGCACTGGTGTCGTAGTCAGTAGAGCCCGTAGTTGCTGAAAACTGTGCTCACACTCCTCCGTCCAAATGAAAGGAACTCCCTTTCGGGTCAACCCGGTCAAAGGTGCAGCGATACGGGAGAAGTCCTGCACGAATCGCTTGTAGTAGCCTGCTAGCCCTAGAAAGCTGCGAACCTCAGTAACTGACGTGGGTCTGGGCCAACTCCGAACGGCCTTAATCTTCCTCGGGTCTACACATATACCATCTCGTGTAATCACGTGCCCCAAGAAGTCTACGCTGTCCAGCCAGAAAGCACACTTTGAGAATTTGGCGAAAAGCTGATGCTCCCTTAAGGTCTGCAGTGTAATCCGCAGGTGCTGCTCGTGCTCCTCTCTACTTCGAGAATACACCAAGATATCGTCAATGAATACTATGATGAACAGATCAAGATATGGCCTAAAAATACGGTTCATCAAGTCCATAAATGCTGCTGGCGCGTTGGTGAGTCCGAACGACATCACCAAAAACTCATAGTGGCCGTAGCACGTGCGGAAAGCTGTCCTAGGAATGTCCTCCTGTCGAACCCGTAGCTGATGATAGCCTGATCGCAAATCGATCCTCGAAAAGTATCCTGCCCCTTGAAGCTGGTCGAACAAATCGTTGATGCGTGGCAAAGGATACTTGTTCCGCACTATCACCCTGTTCAGCTGGCGGTAATCGATACACAAACGCATACTGCCGTCCTTCTTCTTGACAAACAGGACTGGAGCACCCCAAGGAGAAACGCTGGGTCAAATAAGTCCCTTATCCAGCAAATCTTGCAACTGACCCTTCAAATCTCTAAGTTCCGCCGGGGCCATCCGATAAGGCGGTACAGAAATAGGCCCCGTGTCAGGAACCAAATCAATACAGAAAGAAATATCACGCTCGGGCGGAAGCCCAGGAAGCTCGTCAGGGAACACACTAACAACCGAAACCTGATCCATCAGAACCTCTGTAGCTCCAGTATCACAAACATAGGCGAGAAATCCCTGACATCCCTTCCTCAAAAGATGTCCAGCGCGAAAAGAAGAAATCACACTGTATGGGGCGGCACCACGGTCCCCAACACAACAAAAACCGACTCGCCGGGAAAACAAAATCTAACTGTCTTCTCACGGCAGTCAACCGAAGCATAGCACATGGCTAACCAATCCATGCCCAAAAGAACGTCGAAGTCCAACATCTCAAGAAGGATCAAGTCGACAGGCAACTCTCTCTCGCTAATACGGACGGTACAGGATCGGAACACGTGCCTAGCAACAAACGACTCTCCCACGGGAGTGGTCACAACAAGTGGCTGATCAAGCAAACCGGACTCTCTACCCAAACTCGGCATAAAGTGTGTGGATACGTACAAGTGCATGGATCCGGGATCGAATAACACGTGTGCATCAACAGAACATACTGGAAGGATACCTGAGACCATCGCATTGGACGCCTGCGCGTCCTGATGCATCAAAGCAAAAACTCACGCCTGTCCTCCACCTGCGACTGACTGTCCCCTGCCGGCAGCTGGCTGTCCTCTGCCTCGATCACCTCGTCCTCTATGAACAAATCCTCCGCGACCATGACCTCTCTGTACATGAGTCTGGCGCGGAGTAACAATAGGTACAATAGGCAACGCCATCTGGGGTGGTGAAGGTGGTAGTGTGACGTGCGGTGCTGCTGCCTCCCTCCGGGGTATCTTAGGACAATCTTGTACACGATGATAAGAACTCCCGCAGCGAAAACATCCCGACGATGACCGCTGACCCTCCTAGGAATAGGAACTGAACAACTGGTCCCGCCCTAAATTTCTGCTACCTGCAAGACGTCTATCACGGCGCTGAAAAGGCTGTCTCTGCGCTGATGTATCCACACGAACTCTTTTCGGCTCTGGAACTACCGAAGTCTCAGCAAGGCGCTCCTCGACTAATAGGGCTGCGTCTACAGCTGCTGCATATGTCTCGTAATGCTGTGCGCTGATCGCTAGAAACAGTAGTGTAAGCAAGCCTCGGACAAATCTCTTGACTCGCAACTCCTCAGTAGCCACTAGGTATGGAGGATACACTGATAGCTCGGTGAACAGGACATCATACTCTGCCACTGACATCTCCGGAGTATGACGTAAGGACTCGAACCTGCGTGCTCTAGCATTTCTGACGCTCAGTGGAAGAAAACGGGCAAGGAATAGCGCCACGAACTCTGTCCAGGTCATAGGAGGAAGACCTGCTGCTCTACCCTTCTCGACTGATTCACACCATTTCTGCGTGAGACCTTCCAGGCGAAAGCTCGCGAACTCAACCCATCTCGCATCTGTGCATCTAAGTGAATGACATATCCGCGCCATCCTATCAATGAAGGACTGTGGGTCCTCGACCGCATCGGTGCCTATGAAGACCGGAGTCTTCAGCCTCATAAACTCTGACAGCAATACTGAGATGAACTCTGTAGCGGTAAGGACAACTGCCTGTGCTGTGGGTATCACCGTGATCTCTGCAACGGGTGGAACTACCTCTAGTTGCTGCGCTCGAAGTGTCTTAACTAGAGATCCCATCATTTGGCGCATCTCCTGCATACTGGATCCCACCGTCTGGCGCATCTCCTGCACACCAGCCCCTAACATGGCAATCTGATCTGTCACGGCAGGAACAGCCTGCTCGGGCACAACCGGTGTACTACCCGGATCATTCCTCGTGTCGGACGAGTCAACTCGAATCTCGGCCCTCGTGGCCGCTCTCTGCGCCCTCGTAGTCTTTGGCGGCATAATGGCTAAAAGGAAAAAATAGGATTCGATAAGGATACGGAAATCGAATCGCAAGAAGGTATATACTCAAGAAGGAATTTCAATCAACAAGTCCTAAGGTCGCCTTGGTGGAGTACCATGTCGTGAGCATGCCGCGGAACATACGCACGCTACCCTACTCTGCTTCAGCTACCTACTCCATCATACTAGGGTCATCCTAGGAACACTCCGAAAGGGAAAACCTACGCTCTGATACCAACTTTGTTACGACCCAAAGTTTGGTCCATGACCGGCACTTAACCACGTAACGTCTATAGGCGTAACGCGACTAAGTGAACCGAAAACCCAGAAATCAAACCAGTAAAAGTATAGAGTGTTTTAAGTTTTAAATGGAAGCATTTAAAAAGTGATAAGAAATCGTAAGTAAACAATCACCAAGATAGCGATATACGGCGCCGTAGCGAAGATCAAGAGCAACAAGTGGGAACATCACAGATATAAATAACTGCATGAGTAAAGTCGGCTCACAACGAGCTCGACACCGGAATACAAATAATATACATCATCGTCCTCACACTATCTCTAAGTCAAGTACATATAAGGTAGATGGAGAATACTAGATACAAAATTCTGTACAATAAAAGTAACCAGATACCACAACCCACCTAACAGCAAAACAGCTCACGCACCAACTGTAGTGGTATCTGTAGCCAAAAGATGTAAGAAAGCAGCCTGCCGCAACAACTCCGAGGGGAAACCTGCAAATACTGTGGCATAATGGGGGTGAGTTTCCAACTCGTGAATAGAGATAACATATAAAGGTAATCGGGAGTATGCACGCACTGCGCTACTCTATCAAATGCCAGCAGATAAGTCTATATGCAAGAAGCAGTATGTGCATAATCATGCAAGTGCTCTGTCAAGTAAAGTAACTACAGGATAAGATGCAAAATAATAATTGCGGAGCATGGGATGAAAAAACATCTACACGGAATGTCACGTGGAAAAATAATCGGTACCCACCAATGCACCCCAAATCCCAACAACCCAGACGCCGGCACTCCTATCAGCCCTCAAATCCTGTACATTACTGAGAATCACGAGTGCCCAATATCGGCACCCAAATATCATAAATACTCGTGTCTAGCATCGACACGCAAATCTTCCTATATCGGGCATCCGTCAGTCCGGGTCAGCCCCCTCTCTCTCATATATCGGGCATCCGTCAGTCCGGGTCAGCCCCCCCTCTCTCATATATCGGGCATCCGTCAGTCCGGGTCATCCCCCCCTCTCATATATCGGGCATCCGTCAGTCAGGGTCAGCCCCCCCTCTCATATATCGCGCTCTAGCACCGAGAAAACACATGGTGGACGCACTGAAATATCATATCAAGGGAAACCGGGTTTTTAAATAATTACCTATTCTCCTTTGAAATATTCACGGTTCCCAAATCCAGAAATAACATGGAAACAACATATCTCAATGCGTAAATCTATGCAGGTATGAAGATATCAATATATACATGGCACATGTATGGATATGTGATGTAGATGTGTCCAAGTATGAATATAACATCTGCTGATATGCGGCAAATCATGGCAAACATCAATAATGCGGAAACCATCTGACATGTAATTTATAGCAATCCTATAATGTGAGTGTCATGGCAATCACTAACGGTGTGGGTGTAGCATATAAATTATGCTCGTGCAACTTGAACCGTTAGTAATAGTGCGGTGTTCTATCAATTCTAGTTTATATACGCATAGCAGGGAATGCGATATGCAATAAACAGTAGTCATGTAGGTGAATGCAAAATATATCGCTATAAGGTCCTATCAGCTCTGATGCATAACGCCATGCGGGCGATATCCCCGTAGATGTTAAATCTACTCACCGTAGTCTCTCGCTAGGTATAGCCGACGACTTGTTTCCTCTTCTTCGCGGCGTCCGTCGCACTCGCCTGCGAACCTAGAATTTCACAATATATCACACATAAGCTCAAAACCATACAAACACAACATTTAAAGTCAACTAGAAACCCGTGTCGCAAATCAAGTGCGCGTGTACGCGATGCGTTAGAACGTGTGATTACGCGCCTGAAGCCACTCCGACGCGTCGCGATACACAGAAACCCCAAACCCACACACATGTATCACGCGTGTCGCGAATGTTTAAAATACGGAAAATAGGGTATTAGATCCCAGATTTTTATATAGGAAAGATATTACAAAACTATATATACCACAATACTACACATAGCAGCAGACTCCTGTGCCCCAAACCCCAACCCCAACTCACTCATCCGGCCGCAATTTGCGGCCAGAATGCATTTTTCGGCGGCCGGTCTGGGGAATTTTGCTCCCAGGTTTTGTGTGTGCACTCTATACCCTCTATATATGCTACAGTAAATACAATTTCATTCTGAAATAACTCGGGTAGCAGCAGATCCTACAGAGCCCTATTTCTAGTTAAAAACCACACTTTTGCACTAAAATGAAACTTTAGGGTATTTTTCTGAAATCTGAAGCAAACCCAAGTCTAAAATCACACTAATCACCCATTAATAAGCTAATTGAGCCATAAAAATGCTAATTTAAACATATCACCATAAAAACCCTTCAATATCACTAAAAAGCACATCAAAACATGATTTTTGCTAAAGAATACTACAAGTTTATAGAAAAGGAGTGCTAACATGAGTTAATACCTTCAAAAGACCTTAAGAAACACCACAAGCCTCAGCCCTAGCATCAAGTGTGCAGATTTGCCTCCAAACACCTCAAAAGCTCATTTTCCCTAAGGTTTTATGATGAAAAATGGATGTTTTTGTGTGGGGTTTGTGTAGAGATCAAAGAGAAATGAAAAGATGGTGAAATTATGGTGCTGCTGCTGCTGAGGCCCTCTCTTTTCTGCAGGAAATTCCAGAATTTGAGAAAAGAGAGAGAGAAGAGAGAGAAAAGAGAGAAGGAATGGTCAATAAAAAGTCGAATTTTCCTACCTAACCACCATGCCTCATTTTCTAATTGAAATTTGAATTTTAAAAGGGATTTTGACTTGATTTAAATGGTGGGGATAAATTATCAACCATGCAACAAAAGAAATGGTTAACACTTTGAACGTAGGTCACAAAATGGCTAAGTGTGCAAGTGTACACTACATAATGGAAATTTCCCAATTAGGGTAACACGACTAAATATAACTAATAATCCTATATACACATATATAATAACACGCACAATTACTAATTAACACGAAAAACATTATAACGAAATTTTGAAGTGTTACACATACCCTTGACTTTAGTCAACAAGGTAATACGACTGTCCCAAACCAACGCATCTATCTATACTACATATGAATATCCAATAGCTACCAAACACTGTGCCTTGACTTTAGTCAACAAACACAGCTTGAATACTATTAACTATCCATATGAAATGACGGAGGGCTACGACTGGTTTTGGCAAAACCGTAACGTAGTGAACTTGATATAGTCGAAGGAACCTGATACATTTTTTAAAAGGAGTGGTTAAGCTCCGCAATTAAAAATTCCGATCTTTTAAAATAACCGAGTGGTTTTTAAATTTGTTCCAACGATTCATTTTTGGTTTATTTTCTTTGCATTATAATAATGCGTCCCATCATTTATCCTATCATTGCAGAAAACAACGAAAATACCACGTCCTCTTATGCCATCCGTATTCGCCACTGGGTCCCGTCATCACCCGTTAGGTTACTTAACTAACGACAGAGCGGGGGCAGGGCTAGTGCGGGTGTAAAACATAAGTGACGTCTAATAGCTATCATATATAGATATTGTACATTCGTCAGACGCAATAATAAGCATTCCAGATCACTGATGAACTTTATTGGATATACTAGCAATCCGCGTTTGCTTTGAGCCTGCAACAAAAGACGGATTACATAGTTGTGATGAATAGCCATTACCCTACCCTAGACCTATACGGGTACTGCAAACTACCCGCCAAGTACCCGAAGTGAAGCGGTCTCCCTCAACTACGTGAGTAGGCCACTAAACACTTCAAAGTACTCTGTAGTTTATGTAGCCCTCCTTGGGTCTGTCCTAGGAGCAAAAACATTAAAAAGAAATAATACAACGGTTGCTACAACCGCAACCTGGATGTGTCCCGCAAAAGAATATTACATCATATTACAATTTACATCGAATGAATGAATATAAAACACATCTCAAACCCCGGCTAATCATCACAACATTCCAATCAAGTTCATATACACAAACAGTAAACATTACAGAAATGTGCAACCCCCTGCCAACCGACATACTAGCAATTAGGGGAGGTTTACGAACACATTAAACATTATAGATTAAAACACGATAAGCAATTAATTTAGAACATTGATCGACTACCTTTATCCGTGTCTACCCCCAAAAGCAAATCAGCAAAGAAGTAACCTGGGCAGAAACAGAATATACAGGAAAACAAAAAACCAAAAAATATGAATTTCTGTGAAAATCCGAGTCAACTCGGAGTTGACTCCGCCGCGGATCCGCGGCCAAAAGCACCATCTTGCCGCGGATCCGCGGCCATCTTGCCGAGTTAGAACATCGTATTTTCCCAGATTTCTTATATTTCCCTGCTGTGAATTTTAAGGCATATCAAATATTTTTTCGACATGTTTAAAATTAACAGAAACTGTTAGGGTTAGGTTTTCGTTTTTCGCGTTTTTCCGTCGATCGAAACTCTAATTAGTTGCTAACAAGCTAGTAATGGTTTAGTTGGCTTTGATACCACTGTAAGTCCATGTCACACACCCCACGAACTTGCGGGGAGGCGGCATATATGAAAAACGATTATCAAAGCTTCGTAACACGGACTTGAGCGCATGAATCGTATCTAAACCGTTACTAGCATACTACGAAGGTTTAACTACTCGGATTCGAAGTTATACCTCACGTTACTTGTCCTTCGGGTCTTCATCACTGTCCTCCACTCCTCGTTGGCTCCTTGGAACACGGCACCTCAACGACCTCCTCGAGTCAAAGACGATCCACCCGAGAGCTCCTATTCCAAGCTTGATCTTTAACTTGAGATAACTAGGTTGCTCAAAGTGCTAATCTAAGCTATCTAGGGGATATAGAGTGAGGTTATGGATGTATTAGTCTAGCCAACCCTTGATCTCAACACATGAGAGGTTAGGGTTAGGGTTCAAGAATGAGAGAGCTTGAGGAGAGAGAAGGTGATGATAAGAATGATATTGAAAATGAACTCATTAGAATATAACAACCATAACAATTTATCAAATAAATAATATAAATGATTAATCATCATGGTTGATGTATTCACCTTGTGTGATTCATCACATGAGCCATAAGCTCAATAAAAGAAGCATTAACTCTAAGGATGAATCACACAAATGAGTCATCAAGCAATAAATGCTTATGCCACCTTAACCCCCAAGTCACCTGCTTTTAGAAGCTTCCCGGAAAATTACGAGAACGCCCCTCCAATCTGTGAAAACACGGAAAAACTTTAGACTGTATAAATCCAATAACCTGATACTAGAATCTGGCTTAAACTAAAGCCGGCTAGTAAAAACTGTCCGAACATCGTACGTGCGTAAACACACGTACGCGTCCGAACCCTTGTCGTAAAACTATACGACCTCTATATCGTTTCGCCTGGAGCAGGGAAACTCTCTGTGTGGGACTCTAAAGACTCGACACTACGCTGGCAGTGGGTTTAACCACAGACCGCAAGCGGCACTAGCTGTACGTAACGCTCCCCAGGTAGATGTCGATAAGAAGGCCGATGAGGAAACCCATCCGAACTCCTACTGAGCTTGATGCGACAATCTCCGTACAGTCCGGTCTGTTCGTCTAAGACTATCGCATATCGAGCTTAGGGGGCGGCAAGCGTCAGTCCCCTAATAGCGGTATAAGTCGTGTTGGAGCGTAGCCCATTACACCCTGAGAAACTACTGGAACCTACCAGTAAATCTCGCTTGCCCTTGCCAGGGACTTTGCGTAATGGCTCTCTGACACGGCACGATACCAACTCCAAATACTGGGAGAGACGAATCCTGTCTAACCGCCACTGCCTCCAAGTGCTCAGGACTGCACCCAACTGCTACCTGTTTGCACGACTCCTTTGAGCCGTGGTAGGGTAGCAATCTAAGAACAGTGGGATACACTCGAGGCGAAGTAGCAGTGTCAAGTCTGCAGACTATGCTGTACTCATGTCACCTGGGAACTGTTAACTGATGACGGGTATAATACCAACCAACAGTTCCCCTGCGAGTCATGTCCGGTGTACCCGTAACCCAACGAGCACCTGTATACTATCTCTAGTACGACGTACTGATGGCTGTGGGACAGACCATCTCCCCAACTGGGATGAGAAGCGTACACACTAGTCTACTCCGGAATATCGATGCCCTGTCTCGATAATCCAATGACCAGGGACCTGTATAGGATGTTGCTTATAGACTACCCAGCCCCCACTAGTGTGACTGCCATCACAACGTTGGTAATCAAGAAAAGATCCAATGGGCTTTACTAATATGTATAAGTGATACGTTATAAGAAACATATGCATATATTAAAGTAGACACAACCAAGTAGCATACTACCATGTTTAGGAAGACTGTTATATAAATGTGAATATCCCAAGCTTCCATTAAGTAATATACAACCTAGTATGATACAATAATGGCCCCTAGGGCATATACACTAACAATCTCCGATACGTGTTTGTAAATGACACTCTATACTGCAAGTCATATGACCAACTCTGGCTTAGGTGCCTGTCATCGGCCGAAGCCCAAAAAGTTATGAAAGAAGTTCACTCAGGCGTCTGCGGGGCTCACCAGTCCGGCCCCAAGATCCGACTTCAAATTAAACGACTTGGGTATTACTGGCCCACCATGATACGGGATTGCGGAGAGCATGCAAAGAAATGTTATATCTGCTAAATTCACGGTGATTTCATTCACAAGCATCCCAATCCATTGCATCCTACGGTGGCGTCGTGGCCCTTCGAAGTCTGGGGAACCGACATAGTTGGCCCAATTGATCCTCCGTCATCTAGAGGCCACCGGTTCATACTGGCCGCAACAGACTACTTCTCCAGATGGGTTGAAGCTGTCCCGCTAAAAGAAGTCAAGACAGAAGATATTCTGACGTTCTTCCAGCATAATGTTCTATACCGCTTCGGTACACCAAGAAGAATCATATATGACAACGGGCCTTCTTTCAAGAGCTTCAAAGTCGCAAGGTTCGCTACTCAACATAAGATAGACCGGAGATATTCCTCCATCTATAATCCAAGAGCCAACGGTCTAGCCGAAACCTTCAATAAGAATCTATGCAAGCTCCTGAGGAAAAATGCTTCAGCCAACAAGAGAGACTGGAATCTCAAACTTCACGAGGCGTTATGGGCATATCGTACCATGCACCATACTCCAACTCAGTCCACTCTATACTCATTGCTCTTCGGAGTGGAGGCGGTCCTCCCCCTCGATGTCGAAGTTCCAAGCTTGAGAATGGCTGTTCAGCACGAGTTGACGGAGGAGGAAAACGTGCTCCTTCGGCTTGAAGAGCTCGACGCCCTCGAAGAAAAGAGGCTTGCAGTACAGCAAAAGCTGGAGCTGTACCGAGCCCAAATATCACGGGCCTATAACAAGATGACTCATCTTCGCGTTTTCAAGAAAGGCGAATTGGTGTCGGTCCTCAAAAGACCGATCATCCTAAATCGACATGCTAAGGGAATGTTCGAGCCAAACTGGGAAGGACCATACGTCATCGAGAAAGTGTTCGACGGAGGATCCTACCAAGTAATAAATGCCAAGGGAGAAAGGCCCATGCCACTCATCAATGGCCGATATCTCAAGAAATACTACGCATGAATGCTCCAAGTCGCAGGCGAATTGAGCACACCGGCCCTACGGTCTAGATCATACATCCTGCAAAACCGTATACAATCCACGGGCGTAAACGGCTCCTATCTCTCCCAAATCCTGCCAGTGAGACTACTTTTAAAGTCCGACCAGTGGCCAAAAAAAAAACCAAAAAAAAAACGGTATGTCCAAAATCAAAACGGGCACGGATGAAAACCCGAAAGGGCTCCGTGAGTAAAAACAACAGGACTACCGGCGAGTTTGTGAAAACCCGAAAGGGCGCAAACTTGTGAAAAGAGATAAAATACACTCGCAAAGTCCTTTCGACCTTGTGAGGAGAAAACCCCTGCGTGAGATCCTTACGACTCACAAAGGAGCAACACACTTAGAAATCCTTACGATTCCTAAGGAGAACATACACCCGCGAGATCCTCTAGACTCGTAGGGAGAAAATGCTTTTATGGGACCCTTACGGCTCATAAAATTGAAAAGTCTTAGGTGACATGGACATAAACCTGTCTCCTAAGCCATCGCTCCCCAACGGGAAATGGCAAATGATGAGTCGCTCCTGGCGTTACGCTTCAGTGTTAATGGTGCTGATGCCGACCCAAAAACCAAATCCCAAGTCCTCCCGGGGCAAATGATGAGTCGCTCTTAGCGTTACGCTTCAGTGTTAGTGGTGCTGATGCCGACCCAAAAACCAAATCCCAAGTCCTCCCGGGGCAAATGATGAGTTGCTCTTGGTATTATTCCAGTGCAGCAATACTGATGCCAAACAAGATCCAAATTCCAAGTCCCCAAACGGCGAATGATGAGTCGCTCCTGGTATCATATTCCAGTGCAGCGATCCAGACGCAAACCAAAATCCAATTTCTCAAAAATTCTCCCAGCCCTATGGTTAGTCCCCAAATCGACTACCGTATACAATCTATGGGCTCAAATAATTCTCATCATACCCATACCCCACCGCAATCACCAGTCCAGCGGCCGGTCTTCGCCCTTGGACTTATGCTCCATTTTGGAAGACCCACTCATGTATCCTCACGATACATGAGGAGAACCAACTTATGGGATCCTCACGACTCGTAAGAAAACACCTTCGTGGGATTCTTACGACTCACAAAGGAAAAACACACTTGGGAGTTCCCACGACTCCTAAGGAGAAAGTGCACCTACGAGATCCTTTCGACTCGTAGGGAGAAAATGCTTTTATGAGACCCTTACGGCTCATAAAATTGAAAAGCCTTAGGTGATAGGGACCTAAACCTGTCTCCTAAGACACCGCTTCCCAACAGGAAAAGGCAAATGATGAATTGCTCCTGGCACATGTGCTTCAGTGTTAGCAACGCTGATGCCTATCCTAACCCCAAAATTCCAAATCCCAATCCAATAGATCCCTACGTCTTTAAACTGGGAACAGATGGCCTCTAAGTCGTTAAACTGGGAACAGATGACCCCTAAGTCGTTAAAATGGGAATGAGGGAAATCACCTCATGATAAATGATGATTCGCTCCTGGTACCATATTCCAGTGCAGCGGTGCTGATGTCAACCCAAATCACATAGAATCAGCAAGTCAACTTCAACCCTGACACCGCAAGAAGCGGAGCAAGTTAAATCAAGCACCGACCGTCTACGTCGCTAAAAGGGCAGCACCGACCGTCCAAGTCGCAAAAAGGGCAGCACCGACCGTCCACGTCGCTAAAAGGGCAGCACCGACCGTCCAAGTCACAAAAAGGGCAGACCGACCGTCCACGTCGCTAAAAGGGTAGCACCGACCATCCAAGTTGCAAAAAGGGCAGAACCGACCGTCCCAGTCGCTAAAAGGGCAGAACCGACCGTCCACATCGCAAAACGGGCAGCATCGACCGTCCAAGTCGTTAAAAGGGCAGCACTGACCGTCCCAGTCGCTAAAAGGGAAGAACCGACCGTCCACGTCGCAAAAAGTGCAGAACCGACGGTCTACGTCGTAAAAAGGGCAACACCGACCGTCCAAGTCGCTAAAAGGGCAGGACTGACCGTCCAAGTCGCAAAAAGGGCAGAACCGACCGTCCACGTCGCAAAAAGGGCAGCACCAACCGTCCAAGTCGCTAAAAGGGCACACCGACCATCCAAGTCGCAAAAAGGACAGTATCGACCGTCCACGTCGCAAAAAGGGCAGTATCGACCGTCCAAGTCGCTAAAAGGGCAGTACCGACCGTCCACGTCGCTAAAAGGGCAGCAATGACCTCCTCGTCGGAATTACGCTCCGCCTTGGAATCAAGTCAACCAGACACTCCATCTCAGAGGCACGTCAAGTATCGACCGTCCATGTCATAAAAAGGGCAGTGCCAGCTTCCCAAGAAGCGGGGACCAAATCAAGTCGCCTCCACGTGAAAGAAGATCCATCAATTTCATCACACGACCCACATATGTTGTGTGCATTTATTGATGGAGGGCAATTTGTTGGGGTAAAAATTTACACCCCGGTTGACCAAGTCAAAATCAAAGTCAACCTAAATCCAGGTGGGCCCAAGCCCAGGTCAAGTGGAACAATGCCCAGAGCGAGCCCGAACATGAAGAGGCCGGCCTCCCCTCATGCCAAACTAAAAATTTTGTAATAAATAATTTTGTTGTATTTCATGTATTTTTATTTTATGAATAATGTAAGAAAATGGGCATAAAGCCAAATTTTTGTAAAGCCCATAGCTTATGTGGAAAAAGAAATGCCACATGAGCCATGGGATGGGCAAAATGCCATTTTTGTAGAGCCTAAGGGGCTACATGTAAAGTGTATAGCCTATAAAGGCAAGGATAATGAAAATATCCCAATAACTTTTCTTTCTCTCTCCAAAAGAATTCAGATCTGAGATCTTTCTCCTTCCTCAAGGTTCTAAAACCTTCTTCTTTCTTTTGAATTAAATCAAGAGTTTTACTCTTCCTTTTGTAAAACTAAATAGTTTTTCACCACAAAACCCACAAAGAGGAACTCAGATCTGCCATCAGATCTCAGAAAGGAGAGATTTTTAAAAATCTCATATCTCTTGATCTTCAAGATCCTGCCAACAGAGGAGGAAGAAGGAGGCTCATCACCAGAAACCCCACTTTGGGGAAGAACTAGAGCTCAAGGGGAGAAGCCCTTCATCAGCTTCAAACATCCTAGGAGTTTAACTCCTCATACACACACACACACACACAAAATAATAAGCGCTCCTTTATGGGAGTACAACTCCCATTGCAGGACCAAATCCCTTTTGCCGCCCGAATGCCCACGTGCTGACACGTGGGGCGCTCGCGCTCAAAATGCCAACACCCAAAGCGCTGGCGCCCGAGCGCCCACATGCTGACACGTGGGGCGCTTGAGCGCTAATGCCCGAGCGCCAGCGCTCAAAGCGCTCGCGCCCGAGCGCTAACACCCAAAGCACTAGCGCCTGAGTGCCCACGTGCTGACACGTGGGGCGCTAGCGCTCTTGTGCTCAGAGCGCTAGCGCCCGAGCGCCCACATGCTTGGCACGTGGGGCGCTTGCGCTCAAAGCGCTAGCGCTCTTGCGCTCAAAACGCTAGCACCCAAAGCGCTGGCGCTTTTTCCCACACATTCTTTGGATGCCCTTTCCCTTTTTTTTTATTATTTTACACACACACACACACACACTCTAGAACACTGTCCCTCTCAAAAAAAATTTAGGCCGGGGTTGCTGCCCCTCACCCCACAAGGGGGCTGCTAGCCCCCTTGACCCCCGGCCCGCTATCCGGATAGCGGGACCCCCGTAAAACCTCTGCGTGGCTCCTGATATATCCAAACCCCCTCCAAAACAAAACACACGTACACTGCACATTGAGTTTGCATGACCAGTTTAACCCGTCAATCGGAGGTTCTCTCGCTCCAAATGCGAGGGGTAATTAACCGCAGCTTAGTCCGCGGCTGCCGGAGATTCGGATCCCCACATTCAATAAACCCCAGCCTAACCTAGGCAGGGGGAATCTGTAATGCGCCCGACAAGCGCGTGCGTATTCCCATCTCAATGGGGTGACGAAAAACACCCAACAACACCTACATGAATTCACGTGCCGTTGTCCCGTGGGTTATGACGAGGTCTTGTACTACATGTTACTATAGTCCACGGAGTAAGATGGACTTCTCTCGTATACATGAATATCTTCTTTATCAAACTACATATAAGCACGTTAGAATAATTATCTTATTACCTGTAAATGATCATATACAACTTTACCTGTCCACTATTCATTTGGTTTCTATTCACTTTATATATTATCTTCTTTAACTTCTTTAGGGACTTACTGAACGCTAGTTCGCCGACGACTTCCGCTTTTTTTTTGTTTGGAATATTCGTCAGGAGGACTGGACTCTGAGGATATAGAGCAGAGCCAGGAGGACTTGGACCGGTTCGCTTCTCAGCCTGATTTTTAGCTCCTGCTTGTATTTACTTCCAGTATGCCATTGTTTAGGCATTTATGTTATCATTGTATCTTTTTATTACAGACAGTTGTATGTAAATAAAGTCGCCGTTTCATTTTATTACTCTTGTCATTCCTGCACATTGTTATATTGCTTAATTACACTTAACGTATTTTCATAGTAATATATTGCGGGCTTGCCACATCACAATTTCCATCTACTCGGAATCGGGGCGTGACAATTACTAGGTTGGCTTCCTAAATTGAAAATATTTATATCAACTGTTATGTTTCCAAATGAAATTTCATTGAACTATTGCGACAGTTAATCCAAGTATTAGCGGTAGTTAGGAATGATCGTCCTAAGATTACCGGAATTTGATTTTTAGGGTTAGAAACAGGTTGTGTTTCTAAAACGATGAAACTTACAGGGAATATAAATGTCACGACCCGGAATTTGGCACGTGACCGACACTTAAATCACACAACGTCTAAAGGCATAACGTAATTCAATTAAGCCGAAACCCAAAAATCTAAACCTTTTTGCGGAAAATAGTGGAGGTGCAGTTTTGAAATATCGGCATAATGAAATTCAAGCCATCCCTTTTCAAAATATAAGCCATACCATATGAAAATGCAACAGTATGCAATCTTTGAAAGCATTTTCGTCTTTGAAATTTGGGCAGCACTTCCCTTGTATTTTTTTTGATCAAAAACCTCATACATGCAATAAAAAGGCATTCCCAAGCGGGAGCTAGCTCTTCGCCAATTGGCGGAATCACAACTACGCAATAAGCATATATACGACGCTCTACGGCGAAGATCAAACACAGAAAGAGAATAAGTAAAGCAAGACATCACCCGCTCAAATAGCGAACATACACCCATCTCGCTCTAAGTCTCGTAAATACACAAGTTTGTGTCTAGGTCTACCAATATACAAAGTCTGGTTTCTGATTGATGGAGCTTATCTAAATACAATGGAAATAATAAGTACAAGAGTGGTCACGATCCAAATGTGTATCCCACATACCAAAGCAAAACACCCTGAAGGAAGCTGTGTGCCAGCGATACCGCTACTTGTTAGGAATATGTATGCCCTAGAGGTCATTATTGGATGATATAGTGGATACTTGGACATATATATAGATGACTTTCTTGCTCGACATGATAGTATGCTATTTGGTTGCTCTTTATCTTAACATGTACACTTGTATTATTATTCTGTCTCTCTGATACATGTTGATAAAGCCCTTAGGATGTTTGCTTGACTACCAGGACTATGATGCAGATCATATTACTGGGACTTGTGTAGTTCACAAGCATATCCTTTAACAGTTCCTAGTCGAGAGAGTATCGAGATAAGGCATCGATATTCCAGAGTAGACTAGTGTGTACGTTTCTTGACCCTGTAGGGGGCGATGGTTGATCCTATAACCATTGGTGTTTGACATCAAAGATTGTATATAGGTGCTCATTAGAGAATGGGTACACCGAACATGACTTGCCGAGAACTCTTAGATGGTACCATACCAATCGTCAGATAGCAGTTCTCTGGTGACACTGGTACAGGTTAGTCTGTAGACCCGAGATCGTCATAGAGTCTTGTGCGGTTCCCACTGTGCTTTGATTTCCTCCCTACCACGGCTCAAAGGAGTCATGCAAACATGTGGATTTTGGGTACATTCCCGAGTCACATGGATGCAATGACCGATAGGAGGGGTTTCGTTTCTCTCGGTATTGGGAGTTGATGTTGCGCTATGCTCGATTGGCTATAACAGTAAGTCCCTGGCCATGGCTGATGAGATTTACTGGTAGGTGTTATCAGTAGTTTCTCGAACCGTTATGAGCCATACATCGGTATGACTTATCAAGTTACGGGGGTCTGACGATTCTACCCCTAGACTTGATATGCGACATATCAGACGAAGAGACCGGACTATATGGTAAGTGTTACTTATAGGCTTCATAGGAGTTTGGACAAGCTTGCTTGTTGATCTTCTATTCGCTCAATACCTGGGCAGCCGTTACGTCCAGCTAGTTCCGCTGACGGCTTGTGGGTAATTGATGTGATCATTATCTACTGTTGGCATATTGGCGAGTCTTTAGAGTCCTACACAGAGGTTTCCTAGTTCAAGCGAAACGAAGTAGGGCACATATGTTGATATGTGCGGGGGGCCTGATTAAATACGAGTATGTGATACCGTATTTTAATCTGGCGGTTAATTGATATCAGTTAGGTTATATGTGATATAACCGGATTATTGAATCTAGTGTTGATTTGATAATGTGATATACAGATAAATGATATTAGTGGGTTGTATGTGATATAACCGGATTATTAAATCAAGTGTTGATTTAATAATTTGATATATATTTATATTGGATATAATTATATGTTAACTAATATTATTGCTCACTAATTATTTTCTTCATAATATATATATATATATATATATATATATATATATATATATATATATATAATGAAGCATGGCATGGATTTTCTATTTTGGGAAAATAGAAAATGAGGTGGAAAAATGGGGAGATTTTTTGGGCATGGGTGAAGCATGGCACATATCATTAGTTTATTACTCTTGACTCACTATTCAAGTATGGTTGCAATTTATTATTGAAATTTATTCCATGCTTGAATGAGTGAGGTCAAATGTGTAGCCATTCTACACTCATTCATACTTCACTCACTTGAGCTCATATAATGAGTTCTTTTCTCTTGCTCTCTCCATCTCTTTCATCTCCAAGCTCAATCCCTCACTTGAGTTGTGAAACCTTGAGCTTGAGAGAACCCTAGTGAGTTTTGAACCCCTACTTCACCCTCCTAGTTTGAATTAGCAATTTGAACTAGTGTGTTTCCTTCACTAAAGAGTTTAGTGAAGAGGTAGCTTGGATTAGCGGAGATTCGGATGGATCATCTTCGGCACGAAGATTGTAAAGGAAGCTCGATCCAACTTCAAGTGGAGCCTAGTGGAGTCATAGAGACTACTACCTGGAGTATTTGAAGAGAAGGACACGGTCTACAAAGGTTGTTGCCTTCTTTCTCTTAGTGTAAAGTTTATGATATCAACATATAAACCCTAATCATCTAATTTGATCCTTAGTGTAGCTTAGCACCCCAAATTTTTAAATATAGCATGCTAGATGCTTGTGAAAACCTCATGGTAGAGATAGGGTAGACTTTCATGGTATCAGAGCCAAAACTAGAGATTAGACGATATTTGTAGAATTGCGAAACCGAAACAACTCTGAAACTGTAACCCGAAAACCATAGTTTCTGTCGATTTCTAAATGATCTATGAATTTTTTTAAACAAGTACATAATCTTACATTTGATGTAACTTGAACATTGGAGACATTCGAGGCCAAAAATCTAAAATTGACCCGGCGAGATCACCAAAATTCCCGGCCTCGCCGGCCCCTTGTTCATTTTTGGTCTCGAATTTTTTTTGTGTTCTGATGTGTTGGGTTTAGGGTTTCATGTTTATGTTTGATTAGCCCAATTTGCATGTGATGTTAACTTTCATATTGGGGCTATTCAGAGTGTTTCGTAGTCGTGTTCTAACGTCATTTTAGGTTTAAGTTTGATATGTGATACAGTAGTTGGAATCCACATACAATTAGTTTTTTGAAAACTAGTTGGTAAGTGTAAGTCTAGCATGTTAGTCTCTATTGATCGATTGCCATGAAGTTTTGATTCAGATCAAAACTCCATCGCAATCGTGTATTGTACGCGATCACTTAGTCGGGAATCTTGTTGAATTATCCGACTGCTTATTGAAAAGAGTTTTCAGTTTGAGACTAAAATGCAAGGTTTATAGGTTAGGCATGAAATTCAGAATATGAGATATTCCGGGTTTATAATGTCTAAGGAAAACGCGGATTCTAATTATTGTAGTTTTTCATTTCTTTTCTTCGACCGTAAGTGTAATATGTGGGGTATCCCAAATCTCATTGCTATATGTTAATGACATTCGGGATATGCATATTTACTACGTTGATGACATGTGATGTTATGTGTTGCTGTGATATGTTATATTGGATCGTCGTGATTGAATAGCCGGGTTTTTTTTACGTGAGATGAGAATTTTTCAATTTCATTCATGTAAAAATATTGTATGTAATATTCTTTTATTGGGACACTTCCGGGTTGAGGATGATATCACCATTGATGTATATTATTTACTTTTCTACATTAGGATAGACCCAAGGCGAGGAGCACAAGTAACCGGGTTCTGGAGTCCAGTGGGAGACCATCTTGAGGAGTCGAGATTGGGTCTCCTAACTCTAGAATTGGCAGGGTTGCTTTCCTCTCTCGTAGGGTTCTAGGGATGTGGGTTTGGCTATTTATCATGACCGTGGAATCCGTGTTTTTCATTACTAGTTGAATTTAAAACACAGACCTCCTAGTTTATCCAATATTTCATATGTTGACTTCTGCTGCTGGGTTCTGTGATGTGATCATATAACTGCGTGAGACGAATGCTATATATATGATATATATAATAAAAGTTGCTTATGTTTTGCACCCGCGCTAGTCCAGCCCCTGCTCTGCCGTTAGTTAAGTAACCTAACGGTGCATGACGGGGCCCCGTGGCGAATGCGGATGGCATAAGAGTACGTTCTATTTTCGTTTCATTTTCTGTGATGTTTAGGAAACATTAAATGATGGGATTTCGTTAATGTGATTAATGAAAAGATAAGAAACCTAAAGATGTTGTAGAATCAAATTTTTCAAAAAGTTGGCTCTGGTTCTTGCTTTGCATAGTGGTATTCTTTGATGGATATCCAGCACCTCATTCGATGAGGAAAGAGCCGAGATCCCTTCACCGGGAGTGACCTATTTAGCAAAACTAGCAAATACTATAACCCACTTGGTTTAGTTTGATAGCTTCTCTAGTTCATGCTTTGCATAGTGGTATTCCTTGATGAATATCCAGCACCTCATTCGATGAGGAAAGAGCCGAGATCCCTTTAACGGGAGTGACCTCTTTAGAAAATCTAGTGAATACTACCACTCACTCGGTTTGTTTTGAAAACTACTCGATTTTAAAAGCGGAGCTTAAACCACTCATTTTCAAAATTACTAGTTTCTACAACGATATCAAGTTCATTATGCTAAAGGTTTTCTTAAAAACCAACGTAACCCTCTATCATTTCAGATTAGTGCTATTTAGTATTCGTGCTACGTTTGTTGGCCTTCATCAAGGCGTAGTGTGCGGTAGCTGATTAGTGTTTATCTGCAGCATGTGATGCGGTTGGATTAGGGTAGTCGTGCGACTTTGTTGGCCTTCGTCAAGGGTTGTGCGGATGGGTTTAATTCAATTAAGAAATGAACGGGTTGAACTTGACTAGCGGCCTATGGTTTGTTGGCCTTCGTCAAAGTCATAGGACGTTAGGGGTAAAAACAATTATTGGGAATTTCAAATATTGAAAATTGCAATGAGATTGCATTCCTTCTACGAGATAGTTGGATTCTGATACCCACTGCGAGTAAGAGTTACTCCTGAGAGAGTTTTCCACTTTATAATTAGTTGATCCAGTAGGTGTCTAAGAAAGGTGTTAACGGGGTTATACCCCTGCGGAAACGAGGTTATTTAATTAGTTCCATGAGAAAGCATGGGGAGACTCCCTCGAAGTACCAATACCTGCCTGGCTGAACGATTGGTGAAGTTGTAGGGTGTAATTAATCCCGGTTAATCTTATCTTTTATGGTTTGAAGGAAGATTTGTTAAAAACAGCGGGAGCCATCCTGATTAGATAAGATAATAACCAATCTAATCTTGCAAAGAGTGAACGCTAAAGCGTTTCCTTCTTCCTCTCTCCTGGTAGAGACCAATGACACGCCTTAATCGAGATAATAATATGAATGTATTGACCGAACCCGCTTATTATACTGAGCTGGGGAACGTTGGTTCCGCTTTTTCTTATGATTGTCATAAGTCTAAGTAAGGAATAGAGGAATATCAGGATTCCCACGCAACCCGAACGAAGAATAATCATGTTGATGCATCATCTTCGGGTGTGTTCATAACCGAGAACTGTTTCTCAGTTTGCTCTACGTCCTTGGTATCGGACCGGATCAGGGTCCCACGTATGTAATTTTTTACATGGGCTAAAGAGAGGTAGAGAACCGGGAAAGGGTGATATGTCTCTAAAAGTAGGGAATGGAGCATTTGTTACAGCCGAAGAAGTTGGCGAATATCACCTTGTATTACTAAATGGTAATACATTGATTCTGAACGACTGTTATTTCGTACCAAATATGATGTGCAATATTATATCAGTTTCTTTGTTGCATAAAGAAGGATACAATTTTGTATTGGAGGATAATGTTATGAATATTTTCCTAAATCAAGTCTTGATTAGGTTTGGTACGTTATGTAATGGTATATACGTTCTAAATCAAACTACAGTTCTAAGCATACAGAACACACACAAGAGGAAAAGTTCAGAAATGAACGAAGCCTTCTTGTGGCATTGTAGACTAGGTCATATCAATGTGACAAGACTAGCTAAGTTGCATAAAGATGGATATTTGAATCAGTTCGAATTTACATCTTATGAAACTTGCGAGTCATATCTCAAAGGCAAGATGACCAAAACTCCATTTATTGGGCACGGAGAAAGAGCTACTGAACTCTTGGGACTGATACATAGTGATATATGTGGTCCTATATCTACACATGCCAGGAATGGTTCCTCGTACTTCATTACATTTACGATGATCTCTCAAGATACGGACATGTGTTCCTGATGAAACACAAATCTGAATCTTTTGAGAAATTCAAGGAATATAAGTATAAAGTTGAGAACCAGATGGGTAAAAGTATTAAAGTTCTACGATTTGATCGGAGAGGAGAATACTTGAGCACGGAATTCAGAGACTACTTAAAAGAGAGTGGGATTCTCTCTAAGCTTATTCCTCCGTATACATTACACCACAATGGAGTTTCAGAGCACAGGAATCACACCCTATTAGATATGGTGCGTTCTATGATGAATAATGCCGAGTTTCCTATTTCCTTTTGGGGTTATGCACTTGAGACAACTGCATATCTATTGAATAGGGTTCCGACCAAATCCGTGTCTACCACTCCATATGAGATATGGAATGGGAAGAGGCAATCTCTTAAACGAGTTGAGATATGGGGTTGTCCGGCCTATGTTAAAAAGCAAAATCCGGACAAGTTCGAGGCAAGGTCTGTTTTGAGCAAGTTTGTAGGATATCCAAAGGATTTATATAGATATATTTTCTACCATACCGAGGAACAAAAAGTGTTTGTTTCTCAACATGCCACCTTTTTAGAAAAAGAATTTCTTGTAAAACAAATTAGTGGTAATGAGGTAGAACTGGAAGAAGTTCCAGCAACACAAACTATAACTGACGATTTGGTAGAACCGGAGGATTCAATAGTCCCCAACGAAGCTCAGCCACTCCGAAGATCTAGTAGGGTTCCTCATCCACCTGAGAGATACTACGGTTTTCTCATAGACGGTGGGAGCGAGGATTATATCATGGAAGATGATGACTCAACTAGTTTCGAGCAGGCCATCATAAGTGGAGACTCTATGAAATGGCTGGATGCTATGCGATCTGAGATGGAATCCATGTACACCAACAAAGTATGGACTTTGGAAGTTGCTCCTGAAGGGGTAAAACCCATCAGGAGCAAGTGGATCTTTAAGAAGAAAATTGGTGTAGATGGAAAGGTTGAGACCTTCAAAGCTAGACTTGTAGCAAAAGGTTTTTGTCAACGACCAGGTGTCGATTATGATGAAACCTTTTCTCCTATTTCTATGCTTAAGTCCATCAGGATCCTACTTGCCATTGCTGTATACCATGACTACGAAATCGGGAAGATGGACGTCAAGACTGATTTTCTAAATGGTGATTTAGAAGGGAGGGTGTACATGACACAGCCAGAGGGCATCGTAAATAGTGGGAGGAGCAGCGGAAGTGTGTGCAAGCTGCTTAAATCAATCTAAGGATTAAAGCAGGCATCGCGGAGCTGGAACATCTGTTTCGATGAAGCTATCAAAGAGTTTGACTTCATCAAAAACGTAGATGAACCTTGTATATACAAGAAGGTTGTAGAGAGTAAGGTTGTCTTCCTCGTATTGTACGTGGATGACATACTCTTGATAGGAAACGATGTTCCTATGCTACACTTGGTCAAGCTCTTCTTATCACAAAAGTTCACCATGAAAGATCTAGGTGATGCCTTCTACATCTTGTGGATAAAGATCTTTAGAGATAGATCTAAGCGGATGTTGGGATTGTCCCAATCCAGGCACATTGACACCATACTAAAGAGGTTTGGTATGAAAGATTCTAAGCGTGGTAATTTACCCGCTTGTCCAGGAATCACACTCTCCAAAGAGATGTCTTCCAAGAATGATTTGGAGAGGGCTCGCATGCAAGGGATACCCTATGCTTCGGTAGTCGGGTCTATCATGTATGCGATGTTATGTACCAGACCAGATGTAGCTTACTCACTAGGTGTAGTGAGTAGGTATCAATCAAATCCTGAGGAGAAACACTGGACGGCTGTGAAGAACATTCTTAAGTACTTAAGAAGGACTAAAGAAATGTTCTTGGTGTATGGTAACGGTGAACTCCAGAAGGAGTCCTTTACCGATTCGAGCTTCCAGAGTGATAAGGACGACAGTAAGTCGGTCTCGGGTTTTTGTCTTCACCCTCAATGGAGGGGTGGTATGTTGGAAGAGTTCCAAGCAAGATACCATAGCAGACTCGACGATGGAGGCTGAATACATCTCTGCCAACGATACTGCCAAAGAGGCTGTCTGGATGAAGAAGTTCATTTCTGAACTTGGTGTGGTTCCATCCATTGAGCATCCAATACATGTGTATTATGATAACAATGGAGCTGTGGCTTTAGCCAAGAAACCCCGGTCCCATCAGATATCCAGACATATTCTTAGGCGGTATCACCTGATCTGGGAGATAGTAGATCGACGGGGGATCGAGGTCAGGAAAGTTGACACGAAAGACAACGTAGCGGATCCACTCACGAAGGCCCTCCCCCAGACGCAATTTGAAAGACTTTTTGGGATGTTGGGTATGAGATACTACAACACACGGCCTTAGTGCAAGTGGGAGATTGTTAGGAATATGTATGCCCTAGAGGCCATTATTGTATGATATAGTGATTGCTTGGACATATATATAGAGGACTTTCTTGCTCGACATGATAGTATGCTATCTGATTGCTCTTTATCTTAACATGTACACTTGTATTATTATACAGTCTCTTTGATACATGTTGATAAATCGCTTAGGATGTTTGCTTAACTATCAGGACTATGATGCATATCATACTACTAGGACTTGTGTAGTCCACAAGCACATTATTTAACAGTTCCTAATCGAGGGAGTATCGAGATAGGGCATCGATATTCTAGAGTAGTTTAGTGTGTACGTTTCTTGACCTTGTAGGGGGCGATGGTTGATCCCATAACCATTGGTGTTTGACATCAAAGATTGTACACAGGTGCTCATTAGAGAATGGGTATACCGAACAGGACTCGCCAAGAACTCCTAGATGGTACCATACCTATCGTCAGATAGCAGTTCTCTGGTGACACTGGTACATGTTAGTCTATAGACCTGAGATCGTCATAGAGACTTGTATGGTTCCCTCTGTGCTTTGATTTCCTCCCTACCACGGCTCAAAGGAGTTATGCAAACATGTGGATTTTGGGTACAGTCCCGAGTCACATGGATGCAATAAGCGATAGGAGGAGTTTCGTCTCTCCCGGTATTGGGAGTTGATGTTGCGCTATGCTCGATTGGCTATAACAGTAAGTCACTGGCCAGGGCTGATGAGATTTACTTGTAAGTGTTATCAGTAGTTTCTCGAACAGTTATAAGCCATACATAGGCATGACTTATCAAGTTACTGAGGTCTGACGATTCCACCCCTAGACTTGATATGCGACATATCAGACGAAGAGACCAGACTGTACGGTAAGTGTTACTTATAGGTTTCATGGGAGTATGGACAAGCTTGCTTGTTGATCTTCTATTCGCTCAATACCTGGGTAGCCGTTACGTCTAGCTAGTATCGCTGATGGCTTGTGGGTAACTGATGTGATCATTACCAACTGCTGGCGTATTGATGAGTATTTAGAGTCCCACACAGAGGTTTCCTAGTTCAAGCGAAACTAAGTAGGGCACATATGTTGATATGTGCGGGGGCTTGATTAAATACGAGTATATGATATCGTATTCTAATCTGGCGGTTATTTGATATCAGTTAGGTTATATGTGATATAACCCGATTATTGAATCAAGTGTTGATTTGATAATGTGATATACAGATAAATGACATTAGTCGGTTATATATGATATAACCGGATTATTAAATCAAGTGTTGATTTAATAATTTGATATATATTTATATTAGATATAATTATATTTTAACTAATATTATTGCTCACTAATTATTTTCTTCATAATATATATGTCACGACCCGAAATTGGCACGTGACGGCCCTAATACTACACAACGTCTACAGGCATAACGCAGTAAAAGAAAGCCAAAACCCAGAAATCTAAACCATTAAAAGACAAGAAAAGATAAGAAACATTGTTTAAACTTTTGAAAATCTCAAGTATAAATTCTTTAAGTCCAATTTACTTTCTTGAAAATTTCGGCAGCACCTCCTTTGTAAAAACTAACCCCAAAAATGGGTACAACATAAATATAAAGTAAAACATCCTCAAACGAGAGCAAATACATGCCCAAAGGCGGAAAACAACCACCACAATAAATATACGACGCCGTAGCGAAGAAATAAAAGACGATAGAAAGGAAACTGTATAAAAGACAACAAGTCACAAATAATATACAATATCGTCGTCACCAAGTCTCTAAGTCAACAAGAAAATATAGTAGATGGAGAGTACAAGGATACAACGAATATACAATACAACAAACGAATAACCACAAAACCCACCTAAGCAAACTGCACACTGTGAGCTGATGCGGTATCTGTAGCAAAAGATGATAGAAGAATAGCCTGCCTCGACTACTCTGGGGAACACCCTGCAAAACAAACTGTGGCACAACGGGGGTGAGTTGCCAACTCGTGAATAGTAAATGATATATGCAGGTAATCGCAAGTATGCACGTACAGCGTGAATTTAACATGTGCAATTAATAGCAATAAAAAGTCATATGAATGCAATAATCATGAAAGGTATACTAGCAGGTACAACTAATACATGAAGCAATGCATATAAATAAAGGTATGTAAATGCAACAGTCATGGAAGGTACTCTAACAGGTACTACTAATACATGAAGCAGTGCATAAACAATAAACGTGGAGTATGGAATGAAATATGTCATTTCCACAGAATCCTGACATCGTGGTAGGATCACAATCCATCAAGATAAATCCAAATCTCAATTCCTCAAATCAGCCCCCAAATTGGCTCTCATATCATATAAGTCTCATAAATCCTGAATGTACAATATCGAATAAATCTCATATATCCTGAATGTACAAATCAGCAATCTCATAAATATCCTATATCCAATATCAAATGAATCACCTATATCCCAAATCAAATTATCAAGTAAAAATCTAACATCCTAAATATATTTGCATGAATAAATATGATGATATATATAATTTAATGTCAATACACATATATTGGAGTCTCATTCCACTAATATTGGTGTAAGGGCATATATAACAGCGTCCCATTCCACTGTTATATATACAAAGAAGTAAAAAGAAATATCATGAAAACAATGTGTCAAGCATCGACACAGAAATACTGATCTATCAGGTGCTGTCACCAAGACTGGCACCCTGATAGGTACGTGTCACACGCTATCCGAAAAGCACGAGTGCCTAGCTCTGACCATCGTCTTTCCACGTATCTATACGTACATGACTCCCGTCGGTATCCCCATGATAAACGCCGAGTCATTGGTAATGTCACCGGATGGTATGGTTCCCCCACTAACTCATCGTCTAGCTCCACGAAATTCTTGCCCCGGGTACCTCCGGGCCCCACCATGTACCCGCACACGGACCCTTCCTTTCCTCGCGTGGGGTATATATATCAGAACCGATAAATCTCATGGTGGCTGCTGAAATATCAAATTAAGGGAAACCAGGTTTTTTCAAATAATGCATAATTTCATGAACTCCCACGGTCCTCAAATCCAGAAAACATCATGAAAAATCCATATCACAATGCAAAAATCCATGAATATAATATATGCAATATAAACGGAAATGTAAGTATATAAAGGAAAAGCCGCTAATTAACTGCAACAAGTTACTATAAATATCATGCGGTTCCTAATTTTCTCCAATTCTAAAATAACATCAGGTAAAGGTAAACATGTAGCTATAACCAGATTGTTGGGGTAAAAATTTACACCCCGGTTGACCAAGTCAAAATCAAAGTCAACCCCAAGCCAAGTGGGCCCAAGCCCAGATCCAGTGGGCCCATGCCCGGGTCGAGCCCGAACATGAAGCGGCCGGCCACCCCATGCCAAGATAAAAATTTTGTAATGAGCAATTTTGTTGTATTTATTTTATTTTTGGATAAATGTAAGAAAATAGGCATAAAGCCAAATTTCTGTAAAGCCTATGGCTTATGTGCAGAAAGAAATGGCACATGAGCCATGAAATAGGCAAAATGCCATTTTGCGAAGCCCAAGGGGCTATGTGTAAAGTGTATAGCCTATAAAGGCAAAGATAATGAAAATATCTAACAACTTTTTCTCTCTCCAGAAATTTTCTAGATCTGAGATCTCTTCCTCCTTCCTCAAGGTTCTAAAACCTTGTTTTTCTTTTTGAATTAAATCAAGAGTTTAACTCTTCCTTTTCTAAAAATAAGTAGATTTCCACCACAAAACCTACGAAGGGGAGCTCGGATCTCCAATCAGATCTCGAAAAGGGGAGGCTTTTAAGGCTCATCCCCTTTTCTCCAAGATCCCGCCGGTCAAGAGCAAGAAGAAGGAGACCCATCTCCAAAAATCTAACTTTGGACAGACCCAAGGCTCAAAAGAAGAGCAATACATCCCTAGGAGTTTAACTCCTTTCTAAAGTTGCTGGAGTTTAACTCCATAAATTAATTTCTGTTGGAGTTTAACTCCATAAATTTGTTTCTGTTAGGAGTTCAACTCCAAAAATTCCCTTGGGAGTTCAACTCCCCAGCCTAGGGGCTAGGCTTCCCTTTCCGCGGGTTTTTCCCGCGGTCACGTGTGCGCACGTGACCCCAGGGGCGCCAAAGCGCCCATCGGTCATGTGTGCGCACGTGACCCCTGGGGCGCCAAGACGCCCATCGGTCACGTGTGCCCACGTGACCCCTGAGGCGCCAAGGCGCCCATCGGTCACGTGTGCCCACGTGACCCCTGAGGCGCCAAGGCGCCCATCGGTCATGAGTGCCCACGTGACCCCGGGGCGCCAAGGCGCCCATCGGTCACGTGTGCCCACGTGACCCCGGGGCGCCAAGGCGCCCATCGGTCACGTGCGCGCACGTGACCCGGGGCATTAAGGCGCCCACCTTCCGTGCGAGCGTCCTTTAGACGCCATTTTGTTTTCTTTTCCCCTCGTTTTACGTGCACTCCCCAACAAAATCCCTTCTGGAGTTTAAACCTTTTTAAAATATATACATACATATATTCTTTGGAGTCTAACTCCACAATAAAGTTCTATTTTAGGAATTTAATTCCGCATAAAATTCTTTTAGGAGTTTAACTCCATTTAAAATTCTTTAGAGTTTAACTCCACAATAAATTTCCTTTTTGAAATTAAGCTCCACTTTTAAAAAAAAAGGGGGGAGAAGGAAAACATACACAGACTCCACGACACTGTCTTCCGTTAGAAAAAAATTTCTAACGGGGAGCTGCCCCGCACCCTGCAAGGGGGCTGCTAGCCCCCTTGACCCCCAGCCCGCTATCCGGGTAGCGGGACCCCCGTAAAAACTCTGCGGGGCCCCCGATATTTCCAAAACCCCCTTCAAAACACGATACTACACATTGAGTTCGCATGACCAGTTTAACCCGTCAATCGGAGGTTCCTTCGCTCCAAATGCGAGGGGTAATTAACGGCAGCTTAGTCTGCGGCTGCCGGAGATTCGGATCCCCACAATCAATAAACCCCGGCCTACCCTAGGCAGGGGGAATCTGTAATGCGCCTGACAAGCGCGCGCGTATTCCCATCTCAATGGGGTGACGAAAAAAAACACCCTACAGACTCTGGCACGCCCGGTGGGACCATCTCTCCTCCCATATCTTGGGTTAAGCATTCATGCGAACTCATTTAACATATACGCCGATGTTTTTACTGAAATAATTTCTTTCTTTCGTGCAGCAATCAACTTTCAATGACGATGTCTCCCCAGACGAATTCAGCTTCCAACATGACCCCGATTCCGTACGTGGTCAAGATTAACGCTCGTGTGGTTCTCCCCGCGAGCCTCAGTCGACAGTGGGAGGAACCGCCCCGCCAATTTGGTTCCGTCATCATCTACCCTGCCGGGAGCGCTCATCTGGCGGAGATCCCAGCGGAACAGGTGGCCAAGCCGGTCTCACGGGGCAAGAGGCCGAATGTCGTGATCGCCAAGGTACCACAACCGAAACTTAAGACTGTATCTGAACGATTCTCTGGTGCTCCAGCGGGGTGCAAGAATTTTGGTACAAAGAGCAAAATCAAATGTTGCGGACGAGCTCAGGCGATGACTCCAACAAATGCACAATCGGGCGTATTTCCAAGGCCCTCCATCAATCGGTCTGCGGCGTCTTCCCAAAGAGACGAAGTCCGCCAGGTGCTTAGAACAGAAAAGTTAAGGCAGAAGCGGCTTAGGTATCGAGCCAACAAAAGGGCCAAGGCTTCAGCCAAATGGAATCGTGTGAAGTTCCAAGTGCAGGGTTGCCCCGCGACGATGGCTGAGTCGGACGTAAGAATCAGCAATTCCTTCGAGCCTCTAAAGTGGGTTCAGAAAAATTCCATGACCGCCAGAATCAAGAAGACATCGGTCCGAACAGTGCCACAAAGAGACGTATCCCAGCGTCAACAGAAAAAGTACGACACTATCTCTTCAAGAGTCTATCAAGCACTCTGTGCCGCATGAAAGCAGCGAGGCAAACCCAGGAAAGAAGCGCCAGCACCATTCAAGAACCTGGTTAGGCCGGCCGCCTTCAATCGACTACCATCTACTGAAACAAGGGAGTCCAATGATAGAAAGACGGCCGGATATATCACCCATACGGTCTATATGGCGGGCGGGCGCCCTAGCGACAACCTTCGCAGCAAAAGCAAGGACGGGGCCACCACATCCCAAGCCCAATCTAGCCTGAACGTGGTTGCCACCGCCCAAGAACAGCCGCCCCCGCTGGATGAAGAAAACCCTCTCGATGAGGATGATAGGCAGATAGACCCCTCGATCGAGTCAAGCTCGGACAGCGAGGAAGAGCCGACTTTCTGCCCCAGGACTGCGGAGCAAGAGCTGCTTCAAGAGCTTCGAAAACAGCTCAGGAGCAAAGATAAAGAGATGGCCAAGCTCTATTCAAAGATCGACGACTTAACGAACGTGGTGATGCAGCTTACGGCTCAAATTGCTCGAGCGCCTCCCAATCAAGCACAAGCCGCTACTAATCAGCCGGGTGATGACAATCCGAGGCAACCAATGCCGGTTCCTTTGGGACCGAGGCTGGTCGAGCCACATGAAAGCCGGCCACACTCCGCTTCTGGGGACGCCTTGGCCCCAGATAGCACTATCCCGCTAACACAGGACCGGATAATGGATTTGGTCACCAGCAAGGTTAAAACATTGGTGGCCGAAGCTGAAGCTCAGAAAGAAATCGGCAGTAGTGGGCGGCCATATCCCGCGCAGTACGATCTGATTGAGTTCCCGAGCGGCTACATCATTCCTAAGTTTGGAAAATTTGATGGAACGGGGAATGCAAATCAGCACGTTGCCCACTTCAAAGCATCGTGCGGAAATACAGGGGGCAATGACGCGCTCCTTCTTCGTCAATTTGTTAACAGCCTGACCGGTGTCGCTTTCGACTGGTACGCGAGCATACCAGACGGGTCCGTCATTACCTTTGCCCAAATGGAGTCTTTGTTCCGGCAAAGATTCATGAGCGTCAGTGATAAAATCTCCATTGCCGACCTTGTGAGGACCAAGCCGGGGAAGAATGAAAGCAACACTGACTTTATCGCCCGATGGCGTAATCTCACGGTCAAGTGCGAACCGCCGCTGGAGCAGGACCAATCCGTCATCCTTCTTATTGGGAACCTCAGCAATTGGATGGTCCCATTCTTGTGTACAGTGGGCCTCAAGACATTTCAGGAGCTAACCAAGAAAGCCCAGATGCTGGAACGCTCGAAGCAAGAGTCCCCGCCGGACTCTCAGAGAGACAAAACCTGGAAAAGCAAGCGGGACGACAATCGTAGAAGTGGGAGTTCCAGCAGTACCAATGTCTTCAATGCGTCCGAAAATGAAGAAAAGCGAAGGGCGGGCGAATCCAAAACCAACCGGTCTCGAAAGCCATTGCTGGGAGGAGTTGGGCCTTCCCTAGAGGAGAAGAAGAACAAGGTTTACTCTTTCAGAAGGGACAAGGTTCGTAAGATATTTAAAGATGCCTTGAACAACGGCCTACAATTGCCGGAGTCGAAAAGACCCCAAGAAGCAAAAATGACCGACAATCCTCTGTATTGCCCGTACCACCGAGTAGTGAGCCATGCGATCGAGGATTGCTATATCTTCAAAGACTGGGTCGAGAAGCAGTACAGGGATGGAGAGATCGAGCTGTCCAAAAGCGTGTTGGTGAACAATCAAGTTGCAACCGCCAACTTTATACAGACAAAAATTGAAGCCTTCTGGGAGCAAACAGCCGAACCCGCTACCCTGAGAAATGAGGCCGACTCGCCGCAGCCTCCATGGAGTACGCACATATCTAATAAGACGAAGAAGATGATAAAGCTACTTCGGAAAGAACCCAGGATGGAATGGGAAGAACAAAAGAAGCCTACCAGTCCAGCTGCCAATGCGGCTCCATCAGGCTCAAAATCCAAGAAGTTCAAGAAGAAGAAAAGTGCAGCTCGGCGCGAAAAAGAGTCTGCAGGGAGATCGACCATTCAAAAATATATCGATTCCCTTGAAGAATATGAACAAAAGGAAAGAACATTGATTCAATTGAATGAGTTCTTCCCTGTACAAGCGGCTGAAATTCTGGAGGAGTCAGAAGAAGACTCCAATGAAGAGATCCCAGTAGTGACCTGCTACGCCATCCATCTTGGAAGCGACTCGGAAGAGGAGCTTTGTTTTCCCGAAGAGGATGAGGAGCTCGCCACAACGACCAATCAATTCCATGCTCAGAAGCGGCAGGGCTCTACCGCCAAATCAGGGCAACGCCCCAAAAGGGAAGGAAAAACAAGTCACTAATGAAGAAGAGGGCAGAGAACCGGCTGATGAAAACATAAGTCCTTCCTCGGTGGACTATAATGTCTTGGCACATCTCCGGAAGCTTCCGTCTCTCCTGAGCATCTACGACGCCTTGGTCCTATCTAAAGAGCTTAGAGATGTTCTCATCCATGCTCTACAAAACCCCGAGCGGTATCAGGCTCACTTTGCGGAAATTAATATGAAAGAAGCCCAGCACGCTTTGCATGCCGCCGCAGTCACATTTAAGGATGAAGACTTGCTACTGGGAACGGCTGAGCATAATCGGCCGCTTTACGTGACCGGGTACAGCGACGGAGATCGAATTAATCGTATATTGATTGATCCGGGGTCCTCAGTGAACATCATGAACTTGCGAACTCTGAAGAGTTTGTCAATGGACGTCCGACACCTGTCAAGGGAAAGGATTGTCATTCAAGGCTTCAACCAAAATTGCCAGCAAGTTCTGGGGTCTATAGCTTTGCCAATCAAATTCGGGGAGCTGCAAACTGAAGCTAAGATATACGTGATCGACGCCGACACGTCTTATAAGATTCTCTTGGGGCGGCCGTGGCTCCATGATTACGGCATCGTTCCGTCAACTCTCCATCAATGCATGAAGTATACTAAAAATGGCGAAGAAAGACGCATTGACGGAGACATCCAGCCGTTCGGCGTGCATAAAGTCCGGTATGAAGATTCTCGGTACTTTATGAACCACCAAAATTCTATGCCACAACCGACTGAGGATAGACCGGCCCCAAGATTCAAAAGCAAATCTGCGCCGGCTATCACTTTCAAAAGCAAAATTACCCAAGTGCGCCCGCATTTCGGCAGCGACACTGATGAGTCTGACGCTGGAAGCCCGTCCTTCCGCAAAACTCGCCCTCATTTCGGCAGCGATACGGACAAATCTGTTATTGAAAGCCCATCTAGCAGCAAACCCCGCCCTCATCTTGGCAGTGACACTGAAGAGTCAGAAGAAGAGGACCTGCCATGCAACAGCTGTGCTGATTGGCCCCCCATGCAGCAAGCGAAACTACGAGAGACCTTCGAAGTCGCAGAAGGGTCCCTGGCCATCACAAGGGTGCCGGAACAGATGTGCAAAGAGCTTGACGCATTGTCGGTCTCTACCGTGGACCAGCTGAAAACTTTCTACGTGCCCGGGAGGAAAAATAGGCAGAAGGGCATCCTGTTTTACAGGTCAAACCCCGTTGTGCACCCGGACGACCTTTCTGTCGTGTGCCTTCCCTATGAGAGAGGCATAAGAGCCGTCCTCAATCCCAGATACTATGCGCCCGAGATGCGGGAATACTTTAAGAAGTGCGGATGCCGGTTATATCAAACGGAGTCCGAAGCAAAGTTTTACGAAGGGCTATGGTATCTGCCCCAGGTCCGAGCACTCATCGATGGACGAATTCCAGATAGACGGGGCATAGGCTACATTCAACCTGATTCCAAAGCGTGCTACATGATCCATGTTGGTGAGGCCAGCGAAAGATCAAATGATGATGACGATATAGCCGAGCCAGAAGAAGCTCCTCAAGAGCTCGAAGATGGCGGACAAGCAACCTTTGATGAGCTAGCCGAGATTGACTTAGGGACGCCTGATAATCCGAGGCCGACCTACATCAGCTCACTCTTATCGGAGGAAATAAAAGAGCAGATAATTGCCCTGCTGCGTGAGTTCGTCGACTGCTTCGCATGGACGTACAACGAAATGCCTGGCCTTTCCCCTGAGGTAGCCGTGCATAAGCTGGCTATATCTCCTGATGCTAAGCCAGTCAAACAAGCTCCTCGAAGAATGAGAAGGGAGTTGGAAGAAAAGGTCATTGAGGAAACCAAGAAACTCATCGATGCCGGCTTCATCAGGGAAGAGAAATATGCAGACTGGATCGCATGCATAGTCCCAGTGAAGAAGAAAAATGGGCAGATCCGAGTCTGTGTCGATTTCAGGGACCTCAATAAGGCATGTCCTAAAGACGACTTCCCGCTACCGGTCATGGAAATGATGGTCGATGACACCTCAAATTATGAACTGTTCACCTTTATGGATGGCTCGTCTGGATATAATCAGATGAAGATGTCGTCTGAGGATGAGAAGCACACAGCATTTCGAACCCCGATCGGAATATATTGCTACAAGGTAATGCCATTCGGACTGAAGAACGCAGGTGCTACATATCAAAGGGCGATGACTAATATCTTTGATGACCTAATCCATAAAGTCGTCGAATGTTATGTTGATGATCTGGTCGTCAAGACTAAAGCCAAGGCTGATCATATCCAAGATCTCAGGACCGTTCTCACCAGACTGAGGGAATACGATCTGAAGATGAATCCTCTGAAGTGCGCTTTTGGCGTGTCATCGGGAAAATTCCTGGGCTTCATAGTCCGACATCGAGGGATCGAAGTTGACCCATCAAAGATAAAGGCCATCATGGAGATGCCCCCTCCGAAGAGTCTGATGCAACTAAGATCTTTTCAAGGCAAGCTTGCTTATATACGGAGGTTTATCTCAAATTTATCGGGGAGATGTAGGCCCTTCTCAAAGCTCATGAAGAAAGGAGCTCCTTTTATCTGGGATGCCGAATGTCAAGCAGCGTTCGAAAGCATCAAACAATACTTGTTGCACCCTCCAGTGCTGGCTGCTCCCATTCCAAATAAACCGTTGATTCTCTACACTGCCGCGCTAGATGAGTCACTCGGTGCGCTCCTCGCTCAGAATAACGAGGAGGGAAAGGAAAATGCCCTCTACTACCTCAGCCGAACTCTAGTCGGGGCGGAACACAACTATTCCCCAATCGAAAAGCAATGCCTGGCTCTGATATTTGCTGTGAAGAAGCTGAGGCACTATCTGCTGGCTCATCGGGTTATGCTGATCTCCAAGGTCGACCCGCTCAAACACTTGATGACCAAAGCAAGCCTAGCCGGCAGGATGGCAAGATGGGCTGTCATGCTACTTGAGTTTGACATAGTTTATACCCCTCAGAAAGCAGTAAAAGGTCAAGCTATTGCAGACTTTCTCGCCGCTCATCCCATACCAGAAGGGTCGCCGCTAAATTTTGAGTTACCCGATGAACAAGTGCTGCACCTCGAGGAAGATGAGCCATGTTGGGAGCTCTACTTCGATAGAGCCTCGTCAATAAGGACCTCCAGTAAATCAAGCGTCCCGGAGATAAAAGCAGGGATAGGATTGGTGTTCATCACACCATCAATGGGAACCCTACGGCATTCTTTTGCTCTCACCGAGCCTCGGACAAACAATGAAGCTGAGTATGAAGCTCTGATAGCTGGTTTGGAGCTCGCCATAGAAATAGAAATCCTTCGGCTACGGGTTTACGGTGACTCCCAGCTTGTCATCAACCAAGTAAGCGGCGACTATAAGATATACAAACCCGAGTTAGATCGGTACAGAGGTCGAGTGGTGGAACTCATGAAACGGTTCACTCATATTGAACTAACGAGAGTCCATAGAGCGTTGAACGGAAAGGCTGATGTACTCGCTCGCTTGACCAAGGAGCTGGCTGATCCTGACATGGACGAAATTCTGATCACAGTCAGGAGCCGGCAAATTCTACCCCCAGTCTCTCTACGAGAAGAGGAAAGCGCGGAACAGAAGAGCAGTCCTGCGGAAGAAGCTTCGATCATCCAAGACGAGCCCGATTGGAGAAAACCCTTCATAGAGTACCTCCGATACGACAAGCTGCCCGAAGAAAAATCTGCGAGGATTCAGCTGAAGAAAAGAGCTCTCCGATACGTGTTTGTAAATGACACGTTATACCGCAGGTCATATGACCAACTCTGGCTCAGGTGTCTGTCATTGGCCGAAGCCCAAAAGGTCATGAAAGATGTCCACTCGGGCGTTTGCGGCGCTCACCAATCTGGCCCCAAGATGCGACTTCAAATCAAACGGCTTGGGTATTACTGGCCCACCATGATACGAGATTGCGGAGAGCAAGCAAAGAAATGTTATATCTGCCAAATTCACGGTGATTTTATTCACAAGCATCCTAATCCATTGCATCCTACGGTGGTATCGTGGCCCTTCGAAGTTTGGGGCACCGACATTGTTGGCCCAATTGATCCTCCGTCATCTAAAGGCCACCGGTTTATACTGGCCGCGACAGACTACTTCTCCAGATGGGCTGAAGCTGTCCCGCTAAAAGAAGTCAAGACAAAAGATATTCTGACATTCTTCCAGCATAATATTCTATACCGTTTCGGTACACCAAGAAGAATCATTTCTGACAACGGGCCTTCTTTCAAGAGCTTCAATGTCTCAAGGTTTGCTACTCAGCACAAGATAGACTGGAGATATTCCTCCATCTATAATCTAAGAGCCAATGGGCTAGCCGAAGCCTTCAATAAGACTCTATGCAAGCTCCTGAGGAAAAATGCTTCAGCCAACAAGAGAGACTGGAATCTCAAACTTCACGAGGCATTGTGGGCATATCGTACCACGCACCGTACTCCAACTCAGTCCACTCCATACTCATTGCTCTTCGGAGTGGAGGCGATTCTCCCCCTCGAAATCGAGGTTCCATGTTTAAGAATGGCCATCCAACATGAGTTGACGGAGGAGGAAAACGTGCTTCTTCGACTTGAAGAACTCGATGCCCTCGAAGAAAAGAGGCTCGCGATGCAGCAAAATCTGGAGCTATACCGAGCCCAAATGTCACGGGCCTATGACAAGATAACCCGTCTCCACGCTTTCAAGAAAGGTGAATTGGTGTTGGTCTTCAAAAGACCGATCATCCCCAATCGACATGCCAAGGGAAAATTCGAGCCGAACTGGGAAGGACCATACGTCGTCGAGAAAGTGTTTGACGGAGGATCCTACCAACTAATAAGCGCCGAGGGAGAAAGGCCCATGCCACCCATCAATGGTCGATATCTCAAAAAATACTACACGTGAATGCTCCAAGTCGCAGGCGAATTGAGCACATCAGCCGTACGGTCTGGATCAGACATCCTGCAAAACCGTATACGATCCACGGGCGTAAATGGCCCCTATTTCTCCCAAATCCTACCGGTGAGACTACTTTAAAGTCCCACCAGCGGCAAAAAAAAAAGAAAAAGAAAAAAAGAAGAAGAAGAAATAAACGGTATGTCCACAAGCAAAATGGGCACGGATGAAAACCCGAAAGGGCTCCGTGAGTAAAAATAGCAGGACTACCGGCGAGTCTGTGAAAACCCGAAAGGGCGCAAACTCGTGAAAAGAGATGAAATACACTCGCAAAGTCCTCTCGACCTTGTGAGGAGAAACCCCCTGTGTGAGATCCTTACGACTCACAAAGGAGCAACACACTTAGGAATCCTCACGATTCCCAAGGAGAAAATACACCTGCGGGATCCTTACGACTCGTAGGGAGAAAATGCTTTTATGGGACCCTCACGGCCCATAAAATTGAAAAGACTTAGGTGATAGGGACCCAAACCCGTCTCCTAAGCCATCGTTCCCCAACGGGCAACGGCAAATGATGTGTCGCTCCTGGCATTTCGCTTCAGTGTTAGCGGTGCTGATGCCGACCAAAAACCCAAATCCCAAGTCCTCCCAAGGCAAATGATGAGTTGCTCCTGGCGTTATTCCAGTGCAGCAATGCTGATGCCAAACAAGGTCCAAATTCCAAGTCCGCAATCCCCAAATGGCGAATGATGAGTCGCTCCTGGTACCATATTCCAGTGCAGCGATGCAGACGCCAACCAAATTCCAAATCCCATACCCCAATGGCGAATGATGAGTCGCTCCTGGTACCATATTCCAGTGCAGCGATGCAGACGCCGGCAAAGTCCCGAAATTTTTTCGGCCCTACGGTCTGGATCATACATCCTGCAAAACCGTATACAATCCACGGGCGCAAAACAATTCCAATTTCTCCCAAATCCTCCCGGGGCAAATGATGAGTTCCTCCTGGCATTATTCCAGTGCAGCAATGCAGATGCCAAACAAAAAAATTCCCAAAATCCTCTCCATGACAGATGATGATTCGCTCCTGGTACCATATTCCAGTATAGCGATGCTGATGTCAACCCAAATCAAAATCAACAAGTCAACTTCCGCTCCGACGCCACAGAAAGCGGAGCAAGTCAAAATCCAATCTCGACACCGCAAGAAGCGGAGCAAGTCAAGTCTACCCCTGACATTGCAAGAAGCAGAGCAAGTCAAATCAAGCACCGACCGTCCACGTCGCTAAAAGGGCAGCACCGACCGTCCAAGTCGTAAAAAGGGCAGTACCGACCGTCCACGTCGCTAAAATGGCAGCACCGACCGTCCAAGTCGCAAAAAGGGTAGAACCGACCGTCCAAGTCGCAAAAAGGGCAGTATCGACCGTCTATGTAGCAAAAAGGGCAGAACCGACCGTCCACGTCGCTAAAATTTCAGCATCGACCGTCCACGTCGCTAAAAGGGCAGCACCGACCGTCCACGTCGCTAAAATGCAGCACTGACCGTCCAAGTCGCAAAAAGGGCAGAACCGACCGTCCAAGTCGCAAAAAGGGTAGTATCGACCGTCCACGTCGCTAAAATGGCAGCATCGACCGTCCACGTCGCTAAAATGGCAGCATCGGCCGTCCATGTCGCAAAAAGGGCAGAACCGACCGTCCACGTCGCTAAAATGGCAGCATCAACCGTCCACGTCGCTAAAAGGGCAGCATCGACCGTCCACGTCGCTAAAATGGCAGCACCGACCGTCCAAGTCGCAAAAAGGGCAGAACCGACCGTCCAAGTCGCAAAAAGGGCAGTATCGACCGTCCGTGTCGCAAAAAGGGCAGAATCGACCGTCCACGTCGCTAAAATGGCAGCATCGACCGTCCAAGTCGCTAAAATGGCAGCATCGACCGTCCAAGTCGCAAAAAAGGCAGTACCGACCGTCCAAGTCGCTAAAATGGCAGCACCGACCGTCCAAGTCGCAAAAAGGGCAGCACCGACCGTCCACGTCGCAAAAAGGGCAGCGCAGGATTCCTACAAAGTGGGAACCAGATAACTCCGGGCCAGGGAAAACGTCTATCACGGACACTCCGTCTCGGAGACATGTCAAGCAACGACCGTCCATGTCGTAAAAAGGGCAGTGCCGGCTTCCCAAAAAGCGGGAACCAAATCAAGTCGCCTCCACGTGAAAGAAGAACCATCAACTTCATGCACACGACCCACATATGTGGTGTGCATTTATTGATGGGGGGCAATTTGTTGGGGTAAAAATTTACACCCCGGTTGACCAAGTCAAAATCAAAGTCAACCCCAAGCCAAGTGGGCCCAAGCCCAGATCCAGTGGGCCTATGCCCGGGTCGAGCCCGAACATGAAGCGGCCGGCCTCCCCATGCCAAGATAAAAATTTTGTAATGAGCAATTTTGTTGTATTTATTTTATTTTTGGATAAATGTAAGAAAATAGGCATAAAGCCAAATTTCTGTAAAGCCCATGGCTTATGTGCAGAAAGAAATGGCACATGAGCCATGAAATAGGCAAAATGCCATTTTGTGAAGCCCAAGGGGCTATGTGTAAAGTGTATAGCCTATAAAGGCAAAGATAATGAAAATATCTAACAACTTTTTCTCTCTCCAGAAATTTTCTAGATCTGAGATCTCTTCCTCCTTCCTCAAGGTTCTAAAACCTTCTTTTTCTTTTTGAATTAAATCAAGAGTTTAACTCATCCCTTTCTAAAAATAAGTAGATTTCTACCACAAAACCTACGAAGGGGAGCTCGGATCTCCAATCAGATCTCGAAAAGGGGAGGCTTTTAAGGCTCATCCCCTTTTCTCCAAGATCCCGCCGGTCAAGAGCAAGAAGAAGGAGACCTATCTCCAAAAATCTAACTTTGGACAGACCCAAGGCTCAAAAGAAGAGCAATACATCCCCAGGAGTTTAACTCCTTTCTAAAGTTGCTGGAGTTTAACTCCATAAATTAATTTCTGTTGGAGTTTAACTCCATAAATTTGTTTCTGTTAGGAGTTCAACTCCAAAAATTCCCTTAGGAGTTCAACTCCCTAGCCTAGGGGCTAGGCTTCCCTTTCCGCGGGTTTTTCCCGCGGTTACGTGTGCGCACGTGACCCCAGGGGCGCCAAAGCGCCCATCGGTCACGTGTGCGCACATGGGCCAAGACGCCCATCGGTCACGTGTGCCCACGTGACCCCTGAGGCGCCAAGGCGCCCATCGGTCACGTGTGCCCACGTGACCCCTGAGGCGCCAAGGCGCCCATCGGTCACGTGCGCGCACGTGACCCCGGGCATTAAGGCGCCCACCTGCCGTGCGAGCGTCCTTTAGACGCCATTTTGTTTTCTTTTCCCCTCGTTTTACATGCACTCCCCAACAAAATCCCTTCTGGAGTTTAAACCTTTTTAAAATATATACATATATATATTCTTTGGAGTCTAACTCCACAATAAAGTTCTATTTTAGGAATTTAATTCCGCATAAAATTCTTTTAGGAGTTTAACTCCATTTAAAATTCTTTGGAGTTTAACTCGACAATAAATTTCCTTTTTGAAATTAAGCTCCACTTTTAAAAAAAAAAGGGGGAGAAGGAAAACATACACAGACTCTACGACACTGTCTTCCGTTAGAAAAAAATTTCTAACGGGGAGCTGCCCCGCACCCCACAAGGGGGCTGCTAGCCCCCTTGACCCCCAGCCCGCTATCCGGGTAGCGGGACCCCCGTAAAAACTCTGCGGGGCCCCCGATATTTCCAAAACCCCCTTCAAAACACGATACTGCACATTGAGTTCGCATGACCAGTTTAACCCGTCAGTCGGAGGTTCCTTCGCTCCAAATGCGAGGGGTAATTAACGGCAGCTTAGTCCGCGGCTGCCGGAGATTCGGATCCCCACAATCAATAAACCCCGGCCTACCCTAGGCAGGGTGAATCTGTAATACGCCTGACAAGCGCGCGCGTATTCCCATCTCAATGGGGTGACGAAAAAAACACCCTACACAGATGTATGTGAAAACATAAAGGTATAGCAAGATATATGTATCTACCTATAAGTAATGATGTAGTATACCCCCTGGTAAAAGTGAAATAGGTGTGCAAGGTATACCAATAGCTATGTCATAAAGTGTGCATGTACCTATCACTAATGGTACAATACTCTAAAGGTATACAGGTAACTAGCATGTAAGTATGTCAGAGCATATTTGTAAGCATGTAGGTATACAGGTATGCTATAAGTCAATGCGTAAAGAAATATGAATCAAACTCTCAATGTTCCTAACCAAGCAATATCATATCTATAAGTGGGTTGTGCGTGACATGGCAATTATTGACGGTGTGTGTAGCATACAATCAGTGCTCGTGCAACATGAATCGTCAATAATATGTGCAGTGTCCTAAGGATACTAGTCCAAGCACAACAATATCAAAGTAATGTAGGGTTCCTAGGCACACTAAAGAGGTTCCACAAGGCATCAACCATACCAAATTCAAATTTTCCGGTGCCGAGAAACCCTAAACTAGATTGTTAACAAGAGATTAGGCGAAACAACAAGCAAGCAAACTACCTTGCTACTAAGTGAATGAAAATACAACCTTTGTAGATCCCGTCCTCCACTTCTTTAGCTCCGTGTTGACGTCCCTCCGCTGCGATCATCGGGATCCCGGACTCTAGCGATGGTTTCGTCGGAGAAATGATCGGGCTAGGTCATTGACTTCGAGGCCGAAGATGATCTACGTCGGGGAGACTCAAACTCAAGCTCCATCTTCACTAGGTCAAGAAACTTGTGAAGAAAACACCCTCGACTACATGGAAAGTGATAGAGGATGAAGAAATAGAAAGTGGGTTCACTTTGGATTTGGATTTCTCACTTGGAATCATCACTTAGAATTTTCTAGCAAGCTTTTTCTTTCTTCATGAAGAAGATGAAGAAGAAGAAGAAAAAAGAATTAATTTATTAGAAAATTCAAGTGATTCTTATTATATAACAACCATGGGTTAGTTTAACTCATGTAGAGAATAAACTAGGGTTTAGATAATGGTTAGGTTTAAGAATAAAAACAAAATGGTGAAGCTTCATGAAACTCTAAGAATAAAACAAAGAAAGCCACCATATTTGTTTTTGCCCAAAAAAATAAATGAATAAATAAATGAGTAAATCAAACCCTAACCATTAACCTAATCATAGTTTAAAGCATACACACACCCAAGTTTGCATGTATCATCAAACATGATATAAACAAGTGCACAAAAATATATCATATATACAATGTGCACAATCTAGTGAGAAAATAATCTTAAGTGAACCAATACTAGTTAATGTAAAATAATATATCAAATATATAATTATACATTAAATCACTAAATCAACACTTGATTTAATGATCCAGTCATACTGCATATAACCGACTAATATCTAGTGTATCAATGTATCGAATCAACACTTGATTCGGTAACCCGGCTATATCACATATAACCGACTGATGATACAAATCGCGAGAATAGAATACAGTATCACATACTGGTATTATTCTCGGTCCCGCACATATCTCATATGCGCTCCTATTTCGTTTCGCTTGAGCCAGGAAACCCCTGTGTAGGACTCTAAAGACTCGTCAATACGCCGGCAGCAGGTGATGATCATATCAAACACCCACAAGCCGCAAGCGGTCTGCTAAACGTAACGGCCACCCGGGTATTGAGCGATCAGAAGATCAACGAGCAAGCCCGCTCACACTCCTGTGAATCCAACCAGTAACACTTACCATACAGTCCGGTCTATTCGTCTGATATGTCGCATATCTTGTCTAAGGGTGGTAAACGTCAGACCCCAATAACTCGATAAGTCGTGTCGATATGAGGCTCATAACGGGTTGAGAAACTACTGGTAACACTTACCAGTAAATCCCTAAAGTATCCTTGGCCAAGGGCTTCCTGTTATAGCCAATCGAGCACTGCGCAACATCAACTCCCTATACCGGGAGAGACGAAACCCTTCCTATCGCTCATTGCCTCCATGTGATTCGGGACTGTACCCAAAAACCACCGTTTTGCATGCCCTCTTGGACGTGGTAAGGTGGAAATCAAAGCATAGTGGGAATCACACAAGACTCTATGACGATCTCGGGTATACAGACTAACCTGTACCAGTGTCACCTGAGAACTGCCATCTGACGTAAGGTATAATACTATCTGGGAGTTCTCGGCGAGTCCGTCCAGTGTACCCAGTCTCCACTGAGCACCCGTATATCATCTCTGATGTCAAACACCAATGGATATGGGATCATCTATCGCCCATCTATATGGGTCGAGAAGGTACACGCTAGTCTACTCTGGTATATCGATGCCCCGTCTCGATACACCCACGACTAGGGACTTTAAAGGATGTACTTATGGACTACCACGTCCCCACTAGTATGATCCACATCATAGTCCAGGTAGTCAAGTACACATCCTAGGGGCTTTACCAACATGTAACAGAGAGACAATCAGTGTACACGTTAAAGTAAATTGTAACCAGATATCATACTATCATATCGAGCAAGAAAGTCCTCCCTATATATGTCCAAGCATCCACTACAATATACATCCAATGTACAGTAATGGCCTCTAGGGCATACATATAACTAACAATCTCCCACTTGCACTAGGGCCATCTGACAGCAGTGGTTGTAGTATCTCATACTCAACCATCCCATAAAAGTCTCTCTCTGGGAAAAAGGCCTTTGTGAGTGGATCCGCCGTGTTGTCCTCTGAGTCTACTCTCCTAACCTCGATCCCCAGGAGATCAACCATCTCCACGATCAGGTGATACTGCCTATGAATATGTCTGGATCACTGATAGGACGGGCGTTCCTTGGCATAAGCCACAACTCCATTGTCACACAATAGTAGGAACAAAGTTCATCTCATGAACTAATATATACCCAGACTGCCTCTTTGGTAGCATCTTTGGTAGCGATGTATCCAGCCTTTATCGTCTAGTATGCCACGGTATCTAGCTTGGAACTCTTTCAACATACCGTCCCTTTACTGAGGGTAAAGACAATGACTGTGACTGACATTCAGTCATCCTTATCACTCTGGAACCTTTCCTGTGATTCTCCCCAGGATCAATTGATACCTTCTCACTACAACTAGTGAGTATCCTAACATCCAATTAGATCTATCTCATAGATCCAAAACCCAGGATTTAGTAGGTATCACTTTGATCCTATATGGAGAATCCTTGTGATAAGCGGAGATTGACCGAGTGTAGCATAGGAAACTCCTTCCCTATCAAGAGTATGTCATCCACGTACTCTACGAGGATCACCAGTATACTCCCTACTATATTTTTGTATATACAAGGTTCATCTACCATATTGATGATGTCAAACTCTTTGACTAACTCATCAAAACAGATGTTCCAACTCCGCGATGCCTGCTTTATCACATAAAACTTCTCGCACACGTTTCCGCTGCTCCCACTATCTACGAAGCCCTCCGACTGTGTACTTACAGACTCTCTCTTCTAAAACATCATTTAGAAAAGCAGTCAAGACACCCAACCGCCAGATATCGTAGTCATGGTATGTAGCCGTAGCAAGTAGGATCTGGATGGACTTAAGCATAGCTACTTAGAAAAGGTTTCATTATAAGCCATAACTAGTCTATAATGCAGACCTTTAACAAGTCTAGCTTTGAAAGTCTCAACTTTTCCATGTACACCAAGTAATCTTCTCAAGATATACTTGCTCCTGATGGGGATTTAACCCTTCAGATAAAGCAACCAAAGTCTATACTTTGTTGGTGTATAAGGATTCCATCTCAGATCGATAAACATCCAGCCATTCTTACAGAGTCCCACTCCTGATGGCCATCTCGAAACTAGTTAGGTCATCATCCCATGATGCAATCCTCGCTCCCACTGTCATAGAGAAACCGAAGTATCTCTCAGGTGGGTGAGGAAACCTACTAGATCGGCGGAGAGGCCGAGGTTCGTTGGTTACTATTGAATCCTTTGGTTCTACCAAATCATCAGCTGCAGTTTGTATAGCTGGAACTCTTTCCAGTTCTACCTCATGTCCTCTAAGTTCTTCATAAGAAATCCTCTTTCACAAAGGTGGCATGCTGAGTAACAAAACATCTTTTGTTCCTCGGTTAGGTAGAAGATATTCCCTTGCGTATGCTTAGGATATCCAACAAACTTCTACAGTACTGATTTTGCCTCGAGCTTGTCCGGATTTTGCCTTTAGACATAGGCCGGACAACCCCAAATCTTAACTGACTTAAGAGATGGGCTCTTCCCTTTCCATATCTCATATGAAACGGTAGGCATCTGATTTGATCGGAACCCTATTCAATAGGTATGCAACTTCATAAGTGCATAACTCCCTAAAAGGAAATAGGAAACTCAGTAGTACTCATCATAGAGCACACCATATCACATAGGGTGTTATTGCTCCGCTCCGATATACCATTGTGCTATGGTGTATATGGAGGAGTAATGCTGAGAGAGAATCTCATTCTCCTTTAGAATAATCCAGGAATTCCGTGCTCAAGTATTCTCTTCCTTGATCATATCAAAGGACATACTACTTATACCCGTTTTGGTTCTCTACTTCTAACTTATATTCTGTGAATATCTCAAAAGGTTCGGACTTGTGTTTCAACAGGAACATATGTCTGAATCTTGAGATATCATCAGAGAATGTAATGAAGTATAAAGAACCGGTCTTGGCATGCGTACACAGGGGACCTTCATACATCAGCATGTATCAATCCCAAGAGTTCACTAACTCTTTCTCTGTTTCCAATAAACAGAGCTATGGTCATCTTATCTCTGTGACATGACTGGCAAGTTTCACAAGATGTATATTCAAACTAATTTAAATATGCATCTTAATGTAACTTCAGCTAGTCGGGTCGCATTGATATGACCTAGTCTACAATGCCTCAAGAAGGATTCGTTCATTTCTGAACTCTTCCTCTTGTGTGTGTTCTATATACTAAGAACTGTGGTTTGATTTAGAAAGTCAATGCTTTTAGATGACGTGCCTGAACCGATCAACTCTTGATATAGAAAATGTTCAAAACATTATCCAATCAATACAAAATTATATCATTCTTTACTAATAAAGAGGCTAATATGATTTTTTATATCAGGTTCGGTATCTAATGACATTTGTTCAGAATCAATGTATTCAGGCAATACAGGGTGACAATGACCAACAGACCTGGCTGCAACACTTGCACCGTTTTCTGTCTCATGAAACTTATCACCCGTTCTCAGTTCTCTACCTTTCTGTAGCCCTATGTAACAGATTACATATCTGGGATCCTGATCCGGTATCAAATACCCAGGACGAAGAGGATACGAGAGGCAGTTCTCTGTAATGAACACACCCGAAGGAGATGCATCATATGCACTTTCTTCGTTTGGGCGGCATAGGAATTCTGGTATTCCTCTATTTCCTGCTCTGTCTTATAACAATTATAAGTTGGAGCGGGACCAACGTTCCCCAGCTCAATATAACAAGCGGGTTCGGTCAATATATCCGTTTTATTATCTTGATTAAGGTGTGACATGGTCGCTACCTAGAGAGAGAGAGAGAGAAGAAAACACTCTGCGTGTGCTCTTTCAAGATCAGATTGGTTATTATTTTATCTAATCAGGATGGCTCCTACTGTTTTTATCAAATCTTCCTTCAAACCCTAAATGGAAAGACTAGCCGGGATTAATTACACGCTACAAGTTCGCCAATCTTTCAGCCAGGCCAGTGTCGGTACTTTGAGGGAGGTTCCCCGTGCTTTCGCACGGACCTAATTACAGTAAACCTCGTTTTCCCAGAGGCGTAACCCCGTTGACACCTTTCTAGACACCTACTAGATCGGCTAATTGTAATGTGTAAAACTCTCCCAGGAGTAACAATTACTCGCAGCGGGTATCGGGATCCAACTATCTCATAGAAGGTGTGCAATCTCATTGCAAATTTCAACACTTGAAATTCCCGATAATTTTGCCCCTAGCGTCCTATGACCTTGACGCAGGCCAACAAACCATAGTGTGCTAGTCAAGTTCAACCCGTCATTTCCTGATTGAATTAAACTCACCCGTACGACCCTTGACGCAGGCCAACAAAGTCGCATGACTACCCTAATCCAATCTGCATCATATGCATAAGCGGATAAATACTAGTTAGCTACCGCACACTACGTCTTGATGCAGGCTAACAAACGTAGCACGAATACTAACTACTACTTATCTGAAATGACGGAGGGCTACGACAGGTTTTTCTGAAAACCTATTGCGTAATGAACTTGATATCGTTGTAGAATTAAATGATTTTAAAATGGAGTGTTTTTGAGGCTTTTCTAGTTTTGCTGAAGAGGTCACTCCCGGTGAAGGGATCGTCGGCCCTTTCCTCATCGAATAAGGTGCAGGATATATCATATATACCGCTGTGCAAAGCAAAAACTATAGAAGCAATCAAAAGACAAGCCGATGGTTGTAGCATCTACCAGTTATTGTTAAAGGGGTCACTCCCGGTGAAGGGATCTCGGCCCTTTCCTTATCGAATAAGGTGCAGGATGTTCTACAAGGAACACCGCGATGCAAAGCAAGAACTATAGCTACATGTTTTTGAAAATTCGATTCCACAATATCTTAGGTTTCTTTTCTTTCATTAATCATATTAATGAAGTCCCATCATTTAAGTTACTTAAACATCAAAGATAAATACGACATACACTTATGCTATCCGCATTCGCCTCGATGTCCCCTCGTGCACCGTTAGGTTAGGTAACTAACGACAGAGCGGGCAGGGCTAGCGCGGGTGTAAATCATAAGTAATGCCTACATAATATATCATATATATCATATACAATATCTATCATCACATATCAAATGATCACATCACAGATATCGCAGCAGAAGAAACATATGAAACATTGGATATATTAGGATGTCCGTGTTTTCAATACGAGCCTGTATAAAACACGGATTCCACGGTCGCGATGAATAGCCAAACCCACACCCCTAGACCCCTACGAGAGCGGCAAGCAACCCTACCAATTCTAGAGTTAGGAGACCCGGACTCGACTCCTCGAGTTGGTCTCCCACTGGACTCCAGAACCCGGTTACTTGTGCTCTCCTCCTTGGGTCTATCCTAGTGCAGAAAAGTAAATAATATACAATGGGTGACATCTTCCGCAACCTGGAAGTGCTTACATACATCAAATATTACAAGAATGAAAATGAAAAACTCTCATCTCACATAAAAACCCCCCGGCTATTCAAACACGACGATCCAATATAACATATCCAGCAACACATAACATCACATGTCATCAACGTAAGTAAATATGCGCATCCCAATTGTCGTTGACATATAGCAACGAAACCGGGGATATCACATAATACACTTACGGTCGCAGAAAAGAAAGTGTAAAACTACAACAGTTGGAATCCGCAACCTCTTTAGACATCGCATGCCTAACAGTTATAAACCCCGCATTTTAGTCTCTATATCGAAAACACTTTTCAATATCTAGTCGGGCAATCCAACAAGATTCCCGATAATCTAATCGAATGCTCGTCGCAAACTTTAGTAGACGGCCGCACCCTCGGATGCCGTCGACGAAGTGCACTAAGGCGGAACACCGTTGCCGCGAGCACCCGAACGGATGCTTTTGGCGACGGGGTTCTCCTACAGTCACTTGGTCGGGGTTATGGGGCATGGCTGTCTATTAAGTTTATCCGGCGAGCATCCGCGTACGATACATGATTGCGACGGACTTTTGATCGCATCAAAATTCCATGGCAACCGATCAATTGAGACTAAGATGCTATGTTTATAACATCTAAATCAGTTATCTCATAACCACTTGTGGATTCCAAATATTGTATCACATTCCAGATAAATAGAAAATGTTAAACTTTCCGATCGAACAATCAAACACCCAAGTTTTCCCGAAACAGCTCAATACATGAAATAAGTTTAAAAACATCCACTTCATACCACAGTACCAACGGTCCAGCCGTAGAAGGGTCAAGCCAACGCCTCAATGTGGCACGCCGTACTGCCCCAAACCCGAAGGTTCAAAGGACAGTTCAAGACGGTCACATAATCGAGTTAAGGTTTGTTGTCTTCTAGAGGGTCCATTGCGTTACTTGCACTACTTAGACGTTCTTAAACTATGGAAAAATCCAACACTCGGAAATTTCCTGGCAGGGGAAAAATTGGGTATTTATATCCGGTCGAACTTTTTAACATGTTCTAAAAATATCCGGAAAACCAATAAACGCAGTTAAAATTCCCGATCGAATCATTGAATCCCCAATACAACCCAAAAAATTCAACTGTTGAATATAAGTTAAAAATTCCCATAAAACACAACACTTACAGTGAGATATTACTGTGCAAACCACGTGTCACAATTCACTAATATGGCCGCGGAACCGCCGCTCAAGCCAGGGTGGGGCCGCGGTTCCGCGGCGCTTTAGTCGAGTTATGGTCACATGCTGCACAGTAACTCCTATAAAACCCTGCTGAATTTTTTGACAATTTTTAATTTGGAAAAATCCACATTTTCAGAAAATGTACAGAGAAGGGTTTCAGGGTTCGATCGGATTTCTAACATCGTCTACGCTTCGCCTAAAGCTCGAGCTAGGCTCTGATACCACTGTAGGGTTCCTGGGCACACTCAAGAGGTTCCACAAGGCATCAACCATGCCAAATTCAAATTTTCCGGTGCCGAGAAACCTTAAACTAGATCGTTAACTAGAGATTAGGCGAAACAACAAGCAAGCAAACTACTTTGCTACTAAGTGAATGGAAATACAACCTTTGTAGATCCGGTCCTCCACTTCTTTAGCTCCGTGTTGACGTCCCTCTGCTGCGATCATCGGGATCCCGGACTCTAGCGATGGTTTCTTCGGAGAAATGATCGGGCTAAGTCATTGACTTCGAGGCCGAAGATGATCTACGTCGGGGAGACTCAAACTCAAGCTCCATCTTCATTAGGTCAAGAAACTTATGAAGAAAACACCCTCTACTACATGGCAAGTGATAGAGGATGAAGAAATAGGAAGTGGGTTCACTTTGGATTTGGATTTCTCACTTGGAATCATCACTTAGAATTTTCTAGCAAGCTTTTTCTTTCTTCATGAAGAAGATGAAGAAGAAGGAAAAAGAATTAATTTATTAGAAAATTCAAGTGATTCTTATCATATAGCAACCATGGGTTAGTTTAAGTCATGTAGAGAATAAACTAGGGTTTAGATAATGGTTAGGTTTAAGAATAAAAACAAAATGGTGAAGCTTCATGAAACTCCAAGAATAAAACAAAGAAAGCCACTATATTTGTTTTTGCCCAAAAAAATAAATGAATAAATAAATGAGTAAATCAAACCCTAACCATTAACCTAATCATAGTTTAAAGCATACACACACCCAAGTTTGCATGTATCATCAAATATGATACAAACAAGTGCACAAAAATATATCATATATACAATGTGCACAATCTAGTGAGAAAATAATCTTAAGTGAACCAATACTAGTTAATGTAAAGTAATATATCAAATATATAATTATACATTAAATCACTAAATCAACACTTGATTTAATGATCCGGTCATACTGCATATAACCGACTAATATCTAGTGTATCAATGTATCGAATCAACACTTGATTCGGTAATCCGACTATATCATATATAACCGACCGATGATACAAATCGTGAGAATAGAATACAGTATCACATACTGGTATTATTCTCGGTCCCGCACATATCTCATATGCGCTCCTATTTCGTTTTGCTTGAGCCAGGAAACCCCTGTGTAGGACTCTAAAGACTCGTCAATACGCCGGCAGCAGGTGATGATCATATCAAACACCCACAAGCCGCAAGCGGTCTGCTAAACGTAACGGCCACCCGGGTATTGAGCGATCAGAAGATCAACGAGCAAGCCCGCTCACACTCCTGTGAATCCAACCAGTAACACTTACCGTACAGTCCGGTCTGTTCGTTTGATATGTCGCATATTTTGTCTAGGGGTGGTAAACGTCAGACCCCAATAACTCGATAAGTTGTGTCGATATGAGGCTCATAACGGGTCGAGAAACTATTGGTAACACTTACCAGTAAATCCCTAAAGCATCCTTGGCCAAGGACTTCCTGTTATAGCCAATCGAGCACTGCGCAACATCAACTCCCTATACCGGGAGAGACGAAACCCTTCCTATCGCTCATTGCCTCTATGTGATTCGGGACTGTACCCAAAAACCACCATTTTGCACGCCCTCTTGGATGTGGTAAGGTGGAAATCAAAGCACAGTGGGAATCACACAAGACTCTATGACGATCTCGGGTATACAGACTAACCTGTACCAGTGTCACCTGAGAACTGCCATCTGACGTAAGGTATAATACCATCTGGGAGTTCTCAGCGAGTCCGTCCAGTGTACCCAGTCTCCACTGAGCACCCGTATATCATCTCTGATGTCAAACACCAATGGATATGGGATCATCCATCGCCCATCTATATGGGTCGAGAAGGTACACGCTAGTCTACTCTGGTATATCGATGCTCCGTCTCGATACACCCACGACTAGTGACTTTGAAGGATGTACTTATGGACTACCACGTCCCCACTAGTATGATCCACATCATAGTCCAGGTAGTCAAGTACACATCCTAGAGGCTTTACCAATATGTAACAGAGAGACAATCAGTATACACGTTAAAGTAAAGAGTAACCAGATAGCATACTATCATATCGAGCAAGAAAGTCCTCCCTATATATGTCCAAGCATCCACTACAATATACATCCAATGTACAGTAATGTCCTTTAGGGCATACCTATAACTAACAAGTAATAGGGTAAATGCGCAATTCTATATATGACAGAATATGCGACAGAAATAACATCTCTAGCCCAGACGCATAACGCCATGCGGGCGATTCCCCTGTAGATGTTAAATCTACTCACCAACGCTCCTGGTTAAGTGAAGCCTACCACCTGTTTTCCCTTGTCGTAGCGTCCGAAGTCCCCGCTTGCGAACTTCAAATTTAATAAACACATCACATAAGCAAATATCCTACATCGACGAAAAGACATCGAAACGCAAGAATAACGCCCTAAAAATTGTACTGCGCACTTAGCGCATCTATCGCGCACGACATCGGCCAAAAACCCTAACTGGGGTTGCTAAACTACAAAACACCAAGTCTAGACCCCGATCGTCCCGATCGCGCAACACAACACAAACAATTACGAGGAATACAATAGGTATAACCTCGCAACGACCAATCGAACCCACGTCGGAAAAACCCCGAAACCTAGTAAGCAACTTATCGCAATATTTCACACTAGTTTCAAGCTAACGCATATCTAGCGATTACAAACACCTTATAATAGCTTAACTAAGCTATCTAAACCATTCCTATATTTTAACACTTGCTAATTAAGTTTTAGCAAAAACCTAGTAAGCGAAATTGCATAATTAAACAAAGTATTCATTAGCAAAAATTATCATTTTCTAATAGGTTAATCTTTTCCAAATCACAAATTTACACTTTAATTAACATTAAACACTTAAATCAAGATTTAACCTTAACTTGAATTTCCTAAAAAAAAGAATAATGAATTTATCATGATTTAAAAGCTATATTAAACATATAATTAGCTAAATCAATGATTTAAACATAATTATTAAAGATCTGTGTTAGAAATTAAACCTCCTCAAGAACACCAAAATGAAACTAGATCCATCATCTTAGCCTAAAAAAAACCATGCTTTGTTGAAGATCCAAGAAGGATTCGTTAAGGAAATGATGGTTTTATTTTTATTTAGGATTTTTGTGGATTTATTTTGGGATTTTTGATGAGTTTTTGATTTTGGAAAGTGAAGAAATGAACTTGGAAAAATTTGGGACAGAAATGGGGGAATATAGGTCGGCCAAGATGAGAGGGGGTGTTTGTGTAAGAAAAATGGGGAAGTTTCTAGCAAAAGAAATCAATTAATGCACATTTAATGCAAAATGCCACCTTTTATTCATTTTCTTTTAAAATTTTAATTCCATTGACCAAAAAAAAAATCTAGATATTTAAAAAGAAGGTTCTAAAATAATTGTAGTGATGATTTCCAATGATTCTCATTTAGAAGAAATTTCCCGGTTTACGTGCATATTTTATTTGGGAAAAATTCTATCTGAACCAAAACATCCCAGATACCCCCAAAGTTCGCGCACAAGCTTTATTTTAGCTAAAATAGATGCCGGCAAGTTTCTACGGACGTTTGATTGAAATCGGGTTAAAACGGAAAATACCGACAATTTTGCCCTAAAACGGAAAGATTCGCAAAACGATTTCTGAAACGTTACAATCTTCCCCCCTTACAGAAATTCGGTCCCCGAATTAAAATTCATCTACGCGTACCTTCAAGAAGATGAGTACAAAACTCCCAAATCTCGCTCGCAGCTTGCCAAGTGATCACCTCACTATACAGCTACGCCAAAGAACCCTCACAGACGGCAAGACCCTTTACCGAAGTTCCTCCACCTGCTGATCCACTATAACTAGCGGTTGCTGGTGAACGACAAGCTAATTGGTCTGATGCTGAATCGTGTGAAAAAGGTCATGAAGGTAATTGCGTAGTATCGACACAAGGAATACGGGGTGAATACTCAAAATCTGGGCGGAAGTGCCAAATTAGAGGCAACGGAACCAACTCGCTTCAAGGATCTCAAAAGGACCTACAATCCTGGGATACTTCCCAAACTCAATACGCCATTCATCGGAAAATCCAGTAGGAATACATGATCTCCCACTACGAACTCAAGTCTACGACCACTACGGTCGACATAAGATCTCTGTCTGCACTGGGCTGTCATCATCCTGATCTGAACCAACTGGAACATTTCCGAAGTCTTTAGACTAGCTGGGGTCCAAAAATCCTAATCTCGCAGTGTCAGAAAAACAGACTGGAGATCGACACTACCTAACAAACAAAACTTAAACATTGCCGATTGGAGTGCCTCCTGATAACAACTATCGAAAGAGAATCCTAACAATGGCAAGTGATGATCCCAACTGCCGACAACAATTAATACGTACGCATAAGCATATCCTCTAGAGTCAGTATAGCCCGCTCTCACAAGAACATCATCCTGCGGATGGAAAAACGGAGCTAAAGCTCAACCAGTACCCAAGGCTTCCTGAAGTTCCTGTCCAAGACGGCAAGCGAATAGGCTGCCCTATTTGGATACGACCCATGAAGGAACTGTAGGGTTACTAGGCACACTCATGAGGTTCTACAAGGCATCAACCATGCCAAAATCAAATTTTTATGTGCCTAACAACTCTATGCAAGATCGTTAACTAGAGATTTGGCGAAACTATAAGCTAGTAAACTACTTTACTACTAAGTGAAAGGAATTACAACCTTTGTAGATCTGGTCCTTCACTTCTAAAGCTCCGTGTTGACGTCCGTTTGCTGCGATCATCAGGATCCCGGACCCTAGCGATGGTTTCATCGGAGAAATGAGCGGGCTAGATCGTTGACTTCGAGGCCGAAGATGATCTACGTCGGGGAGACTCAAACTCAAGCTATTCCTTCACTTGGTCAAAAACTTTGTGAAGAGAACACCCTATACTACATGGCAAGTAGAAGAGGATGAAGAAATAGGAAGTGGGCTCACTCTATAATTGTTTTTCTCACACTTTTTCTTATGGCACCATTGGAGCTAGCAAGCTTTTGATGGAGCTTGATGAAGAAGAAGAAGAAAGAATAAAGAAAAAAATCTCATCCAAAAGAAAGCTTATCTATTTAATTATGGCACCATGGTTGGGTGAAGCCCTCATGCTTAACTCATATAGAGAATTGACCAAGGCATTAGCTTAAGGGTTAGGTTAAAGAATTATAAAGAGAAATAACAAAAGAGTGGACTTTGTCAAAGTTTCTCATAGCTTCTTCAAGCTTGATAACTTTGACCAAGTTTAATCCTTTTGTTAAATCTCTTGATAAAACAATAACCCTAATCTTAAACCTAATCTTGATACAAGTCTTATACATACAACTTGGATGTATCATCAAGCATGATACAAACATGTACACTTGCATATATCACATATAAACAATGTGCACAATCTAGTGAGAAAACAAATCTTAAGTGAGCTAATACTAGTTAATGTAAAGTAATATATCAAATATATAATTATACATTAAATCATTAAATCAACACTTGATTTAACGATCCAGTCATATTGCATATAACCGACTAATATCTAGTGTATCAATGTATCGAATCAACACTTGATTCGGTAACCCGGCTATATCTTATATAACCGTCCAATGATACAAATCGTGAGAATAAAATACAATATCACATACTGGTATTATTCTCGGTCCCTCACATATCTCATATGCGCTCCTATTTCGTTTCGCTTGAGCCAGGAAACCCCTGTGTAGGACTCTAAAGACTCGTCAATACGTCGGCAGTAGGTGATGATCATATCAAACATCCACAAGCCGCAAGCGGTCTGCTAAACGTAAAGGCCATCCGGGTATTGAGCGATCAGAAGATCAACGAGCAAGCCTGCTCGCACTCCTGTGAATCCAACTAGTAACACTTACCGCACAGTCCGGTCTGTTCGTCTGATATGTCGCATATCTCGCCTAGGGGTGGTAAACGTCAGACCCCAGTAGCTTGATAAGTCATGCCGATGTAAGGTCCATAACAAGCATGAAACTACTGATAACACTTACCAGTAAATCAGTGCAACCCTGGCCAGGGATTTCCAGTTATGGCTAGTCGAGCATAGCGCAACATCAACCCCCAATACCGGGAGAGACGAATCCCCTCCCATCGCTCATTGCCTCTATGTGAATCGGGATTGTACCCAAAAACCACCTGTTTGCATGACTCAGTAGAGCCGTGGTAGGGTGGAAATCAAAGCACAGTAGGAGACACACAAGACTCTATGACGATCTTGGGTCAACAGACTAAGCTGTACCAGTGTCACCAGAGAACTGCCATCTGACGTGAGGTATAATACCATCTGGGAGTTCTCGGCGAGTCCGTTCAGTGTACCCAGTCACCACTGAGCACCCTCATACCATCTCTGATGTCAAACACTAATGGTTATGGGATCATCCATTGCCCATCACATGGGTCGGTAAGATATACGCTAGTCTACTCTGTAATATCGATGCCCCGTCTCGATATTCCCACGACTAGGAATATTGAAGGATGTACTCATTGACTACCCAGGCCCCACTAGTATGATCTGCATCATAGTCCTGGAAGTCGAACATACATCCTAAAGGCTTTATCAACATGTAATTGAGAGACAGCAAGTATACATGTTAAGATAAAGAGCAACCAGATGTTGTACTATCATGTCGAGCAAGAAAGTCCTACCTATATATGTCCTAGCATCCACTATAATATATATCTCATGTACAGTAATGGCCTCTAGGGCATACACATAACTAACAATCTCCCACTTGCACTAGGGCCATCTGTAGCAGTGGTTATAGTATCTCATACTCAGCCATCCCATAAAAGTCTCTCTCTGGGAAAAAGGCCTTTGTGAGTGGATCCGCCGTGTTGTCCTCTGAGTCTACTCTCCTAACCTCGATCACCCTGGAGATCAACTATCTCCTTAATCAGGTGATGCTGCCTCAGAATATGTCTGGGTCATTGATGGGACCGCGGTTCCTGGGCCAAAGCCACACTTCCATTGTCACACAATGGTAGGAACCCAGTTCATCTCATGAACTAATATACACCCAAACTGCCTCTTTGGTAGTATTTTTGATAGCGATGTCACTAGCCTTTATCATCTAGTCTGCCACGGTATCTCGCTTGGAACTCTTCCAACATACCGTCCCTCCACTGAGGGTAAAGACAATGCCTGCGACTGACATTCAGTCGTCCTTATCACCCTGGAACTTTTCCAGTGATTCTCCCCAGGATGCATTGATACCATCTTACTACACCTAGTGAGAACCCTAACATCGATTTAGATCTATCTCATAGATCCAAAACCTAGGATTTAGGAGGTATCACTTTGATCCTATATGGAGAATCCATGTGATAAGAGGAGATTGACCGTGCGTAGCATAGGAAACTCTTTTCCTATCAAGAGTAAGTTGTCTACGTACAGTACGAGGATGACCACCTTACTCTCCACTGCCTTTTTGTATGTACAAGGTTCATCTACCACTTTGATGAAGTCAAACACTTTGACTACCACATCAAAACAGACGTTCCAACTCCGCGATGCCTGCTTTAATCTGTAAAGCAACTTGCACACGTTTCCGCTGCTCCCACTGTTTACGAAGCCCTCTGGCTGTGTACTTATAGACGTTCTCTTCTAAATCAGTATTTAGAAAAGCAATCATGACACCCAACCACCAGATATCGTAGTCATGGTATGTAGCAATGTTAAGTAGGATCCGGATGGACTTAAGCATAGCCACTGGAAAAAGGTTTCATCATTATCCACGCCTGGTCGATGCTGAAAACCATTAACAAGTCTAGCTTTGAAAGTCTCAACTTTTCCATCTACACCAAGTAATCTTCTCAAGATATACTTGCTCATGATGGTGATTTAACCCTTTAGATCTTCCAACCAAAGTCCATACATTGTTGGTGTACATGGATTCCATCTCAGATCGCTAAGCATCCAGCCATTCTTATAGAGTCCCTACTCTTGATGGTCTGCTCGAAACTAGTTGGGTCATCATCTCATGATGCAATCCTCGCTCCCACTGTCATTGAGAAACCGAAGTGTCTCTCAGGCGGATGAGGAACCCTACTAGATCGGCGGAGAGGCTGAGGTTCGTCGGAGACTATTGAATCCTTTGGTTTTATCAAATCATCAGCTGTAGTTTGTATAGCTGGAAATCCTTCCAGTTCTACAGAACTGACCTTGCTTCGATCTTGTCCGAATTTTGCTTTTGACATAGGCCGGACAATCCCAAATCTTAACTTGCTTAAGATATGGGTTCTTCCCATACCATATCTCATATGGAGTGGTAGGCAGTAATCTGATTCGAACCTAATTCAATAGGTATGCAGCTTGTTAAGTGCATAACCCCCAAAAGAAAACAGGTAACTCAGCAGTACTCATCATAGAGCGCACTATATCATATAGGGTGTGATCGCTCTGCCCCGATACATCGTTGTGCTGTGGTGTATACGGAGGAGTAACACCGAGAGAGAATCTCATTCTCCTTTAGAATAGTCCAAGAATTCCATGCACAAGTATTCTCCTCCCTGATCTCATCATAGGACATAATACTTATACCTATATTGGTTCTCTACTTCTGACTTATATTCATTGAATTTCTCAAAAGCTTCAGATATGTGTTTCAATAGGAACATATGTCCGAATCTTGAGAGATCGTCAGTGAATGTAAGGAAGTACAAAGAACCAGTCTTGGCATATGTAGACTGGGGACCTCTATACATCACTATGTATCAGTCCCAAGAGTTCACTAACTCTTTCTCTATTTCCAGTAAACGGAGCTATGGTCATCTTATCTTTGTGACATGACTGGCAAGTTTCATAAGATGTAAATTTAAACTGATTTAAATATGCATCTAAATGTAACTTAGCTAGTCGGGTCGCATTGATATGACCTAGTCTATAATGCCTCAAGAAGGAATCGTTCATTTCTGAACTCTTCCTCTTGTGTGTGTTCTGCACGTTAAGAACTGTGGTCTGTGTATATGCTTTTAGATAACGTGCCTGAACCGATCAACTCTTGATATAGGATATATGCAAAACATTATCCAACAATACAAAATTATATCCTTCTTTAGTAAATAAAGAGATTGATATGATGTTGTATATCAGGTTCAGTATCTAATAACATTCGTTTAGAATCAGTGTATTCTGGTAATACAGGGTGATAGTGACCAACAGACTTGGCTGCAACACTTGCACCGTTTTCTGTCTCATGAAACTTATCACCCGTTCTCAGTTCTCTATCTTACTGTAGCCCATGTAACAGATTACATTTGTGGGATCCTGATCCGGTATCTAATACCCAGGACGTAGAGGATACAGAGAAATAGATCTTTGTAATGAACATACCCGAAGAAAATGCATCATCATGCACTTTCCTTGTTTGGGCGGCATGGGAATCCTGGTATTCCCCTATTTCCTGCTCGGTCTTATAACAATTATAAGTTGGAGCGGGACCAACGTTCCCCAGCTCAGTATAACAAGCGGGTTCGGTCAATACATCCATATTATTATCTTGATTAAGGCGTGACATGGTCGCTACCTGGAGAGAGAGAGAAGAAAACACTCTGCGTGCGCTCTTGTAAGATTAGATTGGTTATTTATTTTATCTAATCAGGATGGCTCTCACTGTTTTTATCAAATCTTTCTTCAAACCCTAAATGGAAAGACTAGCCGGGATTAATTACACTCTAAAAGTTCGCCAATCTTTCAGCCAGGCCAGTGCCGGTACTTTGAGGGAGGTTCCCCGTGCTTTCGCACAGACCTAATTAAAGTAAACCTCATTTTCCCAGGGGCGTAACCCCGTTGACACCTTTCTAGACACCTACTTGATCGGCTAATTGCAAAGTGCAAAACTCTCCCACGAGTAACAATTACTCGCATTGGGTATCGGGATCCAACTATCATATAGAAGGTATGCAATCTCATTGCAAATTTCAACACTTGAAACTCCCGATAAAGGTTTTTACCCTAGCACTTATGACCTTAACTATGGTCAACAAATCATAAGCACTAGTCAAGTTCTACCCGTCATTTCGTGATTAATTAGACCCACCCACATGACCTTTAACTAAGGTCAACAAAGTCACGCGACTGTCCTAACTAATCGCACAATATGCGGTGTAGGAAGACATCACTTAGCTACCGTATACTGTGCCTTGACTATGGTCAACAAACACAGCACGAATACTAAATACTCTACTTCCTAAAATGACGGAGGGTTGCGGATGGTTTTTATGAAAACCTTTAACGCTTTGAACTTGATCTCGTTTCGGAATCAAATGGTTTTTAAATGGAGTGTTTTTGAGGCTTTTGCTAGTTTCGCTAAAGAGGTCACTCTCGGTGAAGGGATCTCGGCTCTTTCCTCGTCGAATGAGGTGCAGGATATTCATAATACTACTATGCAAAGCAAGAACTAGAAAAGCAGTCAAAAGACAAACCGAAAGTTGTAGCATCTGCTAGTTATTGCTAAAGAGGTCACTCCCGGTGAAGGGATCGTCGGCTCTTTCCTTATCAAATAAGGTGCTGGATGTTCTACAAGGAACGCTATGCAAAGCAATAACTGGAGCTACCTTATTTTTGAAATTTGATTCCATAACATCTTTTAGGTTTATTTTCTTTCATTAATCTCATTAATGAATGTCCCATCATGTAAGTCCACCTAAACATCACAGATAAATACAACGTATGCTTATGCCATCCGCATTTGCCTCGATGTCCCGTCTGCACCGTTAGGTTAGGTAACTAGCCATAGAGTGGGGCAGGGCTAGCGCGGGTGTAAAACATAAGCAACGTCTATATAATATATCATATATACTATATACAATATCTATCTGAACAAATCACATGATCACATCACAGATAACGCAGCAGAAAATATCATATGAAAATATTGGATATACTAGGACGTTCGTGTTTTATTTTGAGCCTATATAAAACACGTATTCCAAGGTCGTGATGAATAGCCAAACCCATACCCCTAGACCCCTACGAGAGCGGCAAGTAACCCTACCAATTCTAGAGTTAGGAGACCCGGACTTGACTCCTCGAGATGGTCTCCCACTGGACCCTAGAACCCGGTTACTTGTGCTCCCTTCCTTGGGTCTATCCTAATGCGGAAAAGTAAATAATATACAATGGTGACATCATCCTCAACCCGGAAGTGCCCCAATAAAAGAATATTACATACAAGGTTTTTACATGAATGAAAATGAAAAACACTCGTCTCATATAAAAACCCCCGGCTATTCAAACATGACGATCCAATATAACATATCCAGCAACACATAACATCACATGTCATCAACGTATGTAAATATGCGCATCCCAATTGTCGTTGACATATAGCAACGAAACCGGCGATATCACATATTACACTTACAGTCGCAGAAAAGAAAGTGTAAAACTATAACAGTTGGAATCCGCAACCTCATTAGACACCGCATGCCTAACAATTACAAACCCCGCATTTTAGTCTCATTATCGAAAACTCTTTTCAATATCAAGTCGGGCAATTCAACAAGATTCCCAACATTCAGATCGAATGCTCGTTGCAAACTTTAGTAGACGGTCACACCCCCGATACCGTCGACGAAGTGCACTAAGGTGGAACACCGCTGCCGCGAGCACCCGAACGGATTCTTTTGGCGACGGGGTCTCCTACAGTCACTTGGTCGGGGCTATGGGGTGTAGCTTTCTATTAAGTTTACCCGGTGAGTATCCGCGTACGCAACGTGATCGTGACGGACTTTTGATCACATCAAAATCCCGTGGCAACCGATCAAGTGAGACTAAACTGCTAGATTTATAACATTCAAATTAGTTATCTCATAACTACATGTGGATTCCAAATATTGTATCACATTCCAGATAAATAGACAATGTTAAACTTTCCGATCGAATAATCAAACACCCAAGTTTTCCTGAAAAGCTCAACACTTGAGGGGAGTTTAAAAAACATCCATTTCATGCCACAGTACCAACGGTCCAGCCGTAGAAGGGTCAAGCCAACGCCTCACATGTGGCATGCCGTACTGCCCTAAACCCTAAGGTTCAAAGGGCAGTTCAAGACGGTCACATAATCGAGTTAAGGTTTGTTGTCTTTTAGAGGGTCCATTGCGTTACTTGCACTACTTAGACGTTCTTAAACTACGGAAAAATCCAACACTTGGAAATTTCCCGGCAGGGGAAAAAGTGAGTTATTTATATCCGGTCGAACATTTTAACACTTTCTAAAATACCCGGAAAAACAAAATAAGCAAAGTTAAATAATCCGATCGAATCATCGAGTCCCCAATACACCCCAGAAAACTCAACTGTTGAATACAGATTAAAAATTCCCAGAAGAAACAGGAAACTGCTACGGGTATTACTGTAGGAAAACGGATCCTTAAGCATTACATACGGCCGCGGAACCGCCGCCAAAGGTAGGGTAAGGACGCGGTTCCGCGGCGCTACAGTAGATTTAGGGATTCGTTTTGTACAGTTATCCTTGTATTTCCCTGCTCTATTTTCTGAGGATTTTTAATTTGGAAAAATCCACTGTTTTAAAAAATGTACACAGAAGGGTGTAGTTTAGGGTTTCGGGGTTCGATCGGGTTTCTAACTTCGTCAACAGTTCGCCTAAAGCTCCAGCTAGGCTCTGATACCACAGTAGGGTTACTAGGCACACTCATGAGGTTCTACAAGGCATCAACCATGCCAAAATCAAATTTTTATGTGCCTAACAACTCTATGCAAGATCGTTAACTAGAGATTAGGCGAAACTATAAGCTAGTAAACTACTTTACTACTAAGTGAAAGGAATTACAACCTTTGTAGATCCGGTCCTTCACTTCTAAAGCTCCGTGTTGACGTCCCTTCGCTGCGATCATCAGGATCCCGGACCCTAGCGATGGTTTCATCGGAGAAATGAGCAGGCTAGGTCGTTGACTTCGAGGCCAAAGATGATCTACGTCGGGGAGACTCAAACTCAAGCTATTCCTGTAAGTCTACGTTGCCCACCCCGGTGCTTGCGGGGAGGCGGAAAACGGAATAAAAATCAAATTTTTATCAACTTAGGCAACATGGACTAGACAAAGAAGGATCTTTGCTAAACAAAAACAAGCTAAAGCTAACTAGAAACTAGCTAAGTGTTAGAAAGGTTATACCTAGGGCTTTATGTCCTTCTCTCCTTGCTCCTTGGAGTAGTGGAAAGGGGTCACCTTTGTCGTCTTCTCACGTCGAAGAAAGATCCACCCGAAAGCCTCAACCTTTGGCTTCAACTCCAAGCTAGAAGTAACTAGGGTGTAAGAAGTGCTAATCCTTGAACCCTAGATGAGAGTAGAGATTATCAAGAAGGGGTTTTTCTCAAGCTCAAGTGTTTCTGAACACATGAGAAGGGAGAGGTTGAGGGAGAGGAAGAACAAGAGAGAGAAAGTGAATAATAGAATGAGAGAAAAATGAACCATTCTCACATATATGTGTGAATTATTATAAATTGATAATTAGCTAGATAATTGTCATGGTTAATCAAGACATGACCATTATCATTTCATATTTAATGCTAATTGCAAGGATCAAAGAGCATCTTTTATATGGAATGATGATGGTCAATATGTCAACTAAGGTCAACAAGTCAAGATAGTCAAATGGTCAACAACCATAACCATGCACAATTATATTAAACTAATATCAATTAACCATAATTCACACATAAGCATTAGGGTTAATAAAATGACAATGGTTATTAACCCTAATCAAAGTCCTCTCCCTCTGTCTCAAGCAACTGTGCATACGTACCTGTATTCGTGATCCGAGGAACACGAATACAATGAGATAAACCAATCCTAAATCATATACTAGGATCCGTCTTAAACCAAAGCCCGCTAGTATAAGCTGTCCAGACAGCAAACGTGCACAAGTGCGCGGATGTGAACGAACCCTGTCGCAAAACCATGCGACCTCTACTCATTTTGCCTAAAGGCTAATAGCTCTCTGTGTGGGACTCTAAAGACTCGACACTACGCTGGCAGTGGGTTTAACCACAGACCGCAAGCGGCACTAGCTTTATGTAACGGTCCCCAGGGAGATGCCGATAAGACGACTGACGAGGTGAACCCCATCTGAACTCCTACTGAGCCTGTATATGACAGTCTCCATACAGTCTGGTCTGTTCGTCTGATACATCGCATGGCGGGCCTAGGGGGGCGGTGAACGTCAGTCCCCTAATAGCGGTACAAGTCATATCAGAGTGTAGCCCAGAACACCCTGAGATAACACTGGAAACCTACCGGTATATCTCGCTTGCCCTGGCCAGGGACTACTTGTGTAATGGCTCTCCTAGACACAGCGCGATGTCAACTCCCAATACCAGGAGAGACGAATCCTGTCTAACCGTCACTGCCACCAAGTGCTTCGGGACTGCACCCAAAAACTACCTGTTTGCACGACTCTTTTGAGCCGTAGTAGGGTAGTAATCAAAGTGCAGTGGGAACACACTCGAGGCGAAGTGACAGTGTAAAGTCAACGGACTAAGCTGTACTCATGTAACCTGGGAACTGATAACTGACGATAGGTATAATACCAACCAACAGTCCCTGACGAGTCCTGTCCAGTGTACTCGTAACCTAACGAGCACCCGTATACTATCTCAAGTACGACGTACTGACGGCTGTAGGACAGACCGTCTCCCACGCTGGGATGAGAAGCGCATACGCTAGTTTACTCCGGAGTATCGATGCCCTGTCTCGATAGTCCAACGACCAGGGACCTATATAAGGATGTGCTTATAGATCATCCAGCTCCCACGAGTGTGAGCGCCATCACAACGCTGGTAATCAAGCAAAGATCCTAAGGGCTCTACTAATATGTATATCCGCGATATGCTAAAAGAAACACATGCACATATTAAAGTAGAGACAAACCAAGTGGCATACTACCATTTCGAGCAAGATTGTATATACAACTGTGAATATCCCAAGCTTCCATCAAGTAATATATAAACTAGTATGATACAGTAATGGCCTCTAGGGCATATACACTAACAATCTCCCACTTGCACTAAGGCCATGTACAGGCGTATCGAAGACCTATCATCTCGATCAGCCGCTCGAACTGAGTCTGGGGCAAGGCCTTGGTGAATGGATCTGCTGTGTTATCTTCTGAAGCAACCCTCCGGACCTCGATCTCCTGGCGATCCACGATCTCCCTGATCAGGTGATACCACCTTAAGATATGTCTGGATTTCTGATGGGACCTGGGTTCCTTCGCTAAAGCTATAGCCCTGTTGTTGTCGCAATACAGAGGTATTGGGTCAACAATGGATGGAACCACCTGAAGTTCTTTCAAGAACTTCTTTATCCAGACAACTTCTTTTGCGGCATCAGATGCAGCGATGTATTCCGCTTCCATAGTCGAGTCAGCAACGGTTTCCTGTTTGGAACTCTTCCAACACACCGCCCCTCCATTGAGGGTAAAGACAAAACCCGACATGGACTTGGAATCATCCTTGTCACTCTGGAAGCTGGAGTCAGCAAAGGCCTCAATCTGGAGGTCTTTTCCGCCATACACCAAGAACATCTCCTTAGTCCTTCTCAGGTACTTGAGAATGTTCTTTACTGCTATCCAATGTTTCTCCCCAGGGTTTGACTGATACCTGCTTACCACACCCAGTGTATAAGCCACATCTGGTCTGGTACACAACATCGCATACATTATAGAGCCTACCGCAGAAGCGTAGGGTATAATAGACATGCGATCCCTCTCCAAATCAGTCTTAGGAGACATCTCTTTGGAGAGGGTGATCCCGTGACAAGCCGGTAAATTACCGCGCTTGGAATCTTCCATACTGAATCTCTTCAGTATGGTGTCGATGTATCTGGACTGTGAAAGTCCTAATATCCTCTTGGATCTGTCACGGTAGATCCGGATACCCAGAATGTATGAGGCATCACCCAGGTCTTTCATGGAGAACCTGTGTGACAAGAACCCCTTGACAGATTGTAGCATAGGAATGTCATTTCCTATTAAGAGAATGTCATCCACGTATAAAATGAGGAATACTACAGTTCACGCTACAAATCTACAATAGATGCATGGTTCATCTGGATTTTTGATAAAGCCAAATTTCTTGACCGTCTCATCAAAACAGATGTTCCAACTCCGCGATGCTTGCTTTAGTCCATATATGGACTTTAGCAACTTGCACACCTTTCCGCTGCTCCCACTCTGAATGAAACCCTCTGGCTGGTCCATATAGACACACTCCTCTAAATGTCCATTTAGAAATGCTGTCTTTACGTCCATCTGCCAAATCTCATAATCGTGGAAGGCAGCAATGGCAAGAAGGATCCGAATGGATTTCAGCATAGCTACTGGAGAAAATGTTTCGTCATAGTCCAAACCAGGTCGCTGATGAAAACCCTTTGCTACCAGTCTAGCTTTATAGGTCTCAACCTGTCCATCTACACCAATCTTCCTTTTGAAGATCCACTTGCATCCTACGGGTTTTACCTTATCTGGAGCAATGTACAACGTCCATACTTTGTTGTTGTACATGGACTCCATTTCGGTCCGCATTGCATCCAGCCATTTTACCGAGTCGATGCTCTGAATGGCTTGCTGGAAGCTAGTAGGCTCATCACAATCTATGATGCAATCCTCTCTATCCCCGTCAATGAGAAAACCGTAGTATCTCTCCGGCGGATGAGACTGCCTACTACTCCTGCGGAGTGGCGTGGGAATGTCCTGATCTTTTGAACCCTCTGGTTCTACTAAGCTCTCAGTAATAGCTCGTGGTTCTGGAATTTCTTCCAGTTCTATTGCGCTCCCACTTAATTCTTTTTCTATGAACTGGTGTTCTAGAAAGTGGGCATGGCGAGAAACTGTAACACCTTAGAATGTGTTTTGTAGCTAATTATATTTTAAAATGTGGTTTTTAATAAAAAGTTTACCAAATTAAGTTTTAAATATTTTATCTTATTTAATGTGTATTTTATTATATTTTTTGTTAGGCACACACACACTTGTGCATGTAAACTAGGGTTGTTTTTTTGGGTTATACCATGATTAGCAACATGGTTAACTAACCATTTTCTCTAATCTAGCTTTTAGTCTTGTTTAAGTGTCATGATAGTTTTAGATGGGTTTTAATTTTGATTTGGTGTTTTGGGTGCATGGTTGACTTTGAGAGAGAGAGAGCATGGGGCATCATGGCCTTGCCCATGCCCTCATTAATGAAGTGAGAGAGAGAGTGAGAAGGGGTTTCTTGTGTGTGCTCTCATTCTCCTCTCATTTCCTCTTCACACACTCTCACTCTCTCACAACACACACACACACATCCCTCAGCAGCAGCAGCAACAGGATCGGCAGCAGCAGCAACACCAACATCATCAACATCATTTTCATCAGCATCAGAAGCAGCAGCTTCACCTGCACACACACACACACACTGCTGAGAGAAAGAGAGGGAAGCAGCAGCATCAGCAAGCTGAGGCAGCAGCAGTGGCGAGAAGAGGAGGTGGCAAACATCATCACCAGCATCAACGACAACTACAACAACAACAATACAACAACAACAGCAACAATAATAGCAGCAATAGCAGAAGCAGCAGTAGCAGCTAGCAAGGGCAGCAGCAGCAGGGGCATTCAGCAGTTGTGGCAAGCTCTCACCTCCTCCACACACTTCTTCTCCTGTTTCTTAGGGTGCTACAGGGTAAATTCTGAATCCCATTTCTTGTTTTGCTCAAGTCGTGTGTCGATTAGTGCTAAATAGCTTAGTTTAGTGCTATTTGTGGTGTTTAAGTGGAATTGTGGATAATTGTTGATTTGGTTAGCTAGCTTAGGTTGGTTTAGTGTTAGTTAGGCCACTTCGACTGAGAAATCCCCAGATTTCACTAAAATACCATATAGTTTGTGTTTTGTGCAATTGTCGTTTTTAAGCGATATAATGGATATCTGTGATCTGCTGTTACCCGGGGGACTTCAGAATAAACTTGAGTGGACCACAGTCTACTAGTAACACCCTGACCCCACTACCAGAGCCCGACCCCACCCCTCTCAACTTTGGCCGCCAAAACCGCCTTTCTGGCCGCAATTTGCGGCCAGAACAGGGAGATAGGAGCTAGGGTTTTCAGGGGTGGTGTCTGCTATGTTGTGTAGGTCCCTGGTATTTGTAGTTTTGTAATATTGTAGCCTGGACAGAATCTGGGACAATATGTCGCCTTTGAGTTTAGTTGTGTTTGCGCGATACGCGCGATACGTGAGTGGGTTCTGTGATACAGCGTATCGCCGCGTGTCGCGATGGGTTTTAGACGCGTACACACACGATTCAGCGTATCGTGCGCACGCGCGTTTAGTTCGCGACGCGAGTTTCTCGTTTCGATTCGATATCGCGTTTCGCGAGATATCTTGGCTTATATGTGATTTTCATGTTATATTTACAGGTTTGTAGGCAGGAGCTACGGACACAGCTACAGGGGGAGCAGGTGATAGGATTCACCCAGCGTGGAGTTTAGGTGAGTAGATATAACATCTACAGGGGAATCGCCCGCATGGCGTTATGCGTCTGGGCTAGGATTCAATTTCCTGTCGCACATTCTACGTCATTGTAGAATTGCGCATTTACTGCATTTCCTAGATATAACTATACTGTGACCAGCAGCCGTAGGACACTGCACACATTATTGACGGTTCCTGTTGCACGAGCACGGATTGCATGCTACACACACACCGTCAATAATTGCCATGTCACACACTACCCCTTATAGCTACCATTGCTTACCACACTTGACATCTAGTTTATCGGTATACCTATAGTGTATCATACCTTTAGTGATAGGTATATTTTCACTTGCGATACAGCTACAGGTATACCTCCTACATATTTTACTTATACCGGGAGGGATTTCCTACATACGTTACTTATACCCAGGGGGGTATACGACATCAGTTCCTATAGGTAGATACCTATACTTTGCTACACCTGTATGTTAGATACATATTCAGTGGTTGTCGCATATTCACATTACTGATGTTACTTAGCTGTACCTTATCATGATTTCGCATACATCTGGTTCAGCTATATACTTGTGTTTACCTGCTCGCATTCAGATATATCGCATACATTATTCCTGTGTTTATGCATTGTTTATCTGGATTTTATATGATGTTTTCGGGATTTGGGAACCGCGGGAGTTCATGAAATTATGCATACATGTAACAACCCGGTTTCCTTGATATGATATTTCGAGCGTCCCCCATGAGTTTTATCGGTGCTGATTCTATGCTCCATACGATGTGTGGTTGCCGTATGAGAGTACATGGTGGGGCCCGGTATGGTTCCCCTCGGCAAGAAGATCGATGGGTTTGCCGATTGAGCCTGGAGGCGGGCGAGTACCTACCGGTGATTGTTTGGACCTGGCAGTTGTCTGGAGGCTACTGGCCAGAGTAGAGAGATGGATGCGGGATGACCTGTACTGTCAAGGCCGAGGGCCGACACTGCAGACGGACCCCGTGGGCTGTCCGGACTGACGGAGCCCCATATACGAGGATTTCTGTGTCGATGCTTGGCACACGGTTTCATGATATTTCTTTAAACCCCTTTTTGTATATATAACAGGGGACTTAGCCGTTGTTATATATACCCTTACACCAATATTAGTGGAATGGGACGCTAATATATGTGTATTGCCCCCATCATATTTATTTCTGTACATATATTTACCTTTAGGATGCTAGAAACTTACTTAAGATTAGACTTGGGATACTAGGTGATTCATTGGGACTTGGACATTGGATATACCTATGTGATTGGTGACTTGTACATTCGGGATATAGGAGATTACTCGACATTGTACATTGAGGAGATGTGAGACTTATTTGATGTGAGTGCCCAGTGTGGGGCCTGGTTTGAGGATTTGGGATTGGAGTATCTTAGTGGATTGTGATCCTGCCACGACGTCGGGTTTCCGTGGAAAATGACATATTCCACCCTACACCTCACCATTACCTATCTTGTGCACAGATTCATATATTGGCAGTACTTGTGGTGTACCCTTATGATAGTTGCATATTTGCTTTCTCATATCTCTATTACATAGACATTGCATACTACTATCATACCATCATTGCTTCACATATTGCTTGTACCTGCTAGTGTACTCTCTTTATTCCAACATTGCATGACATATTATTACTACTGTAATCGCATATCTTAGATTCATGCTGTACGTGCATTCCTGCGATTACCTGCATATGTTTTATACTATTCACGAGTTGGCAACTCACCCCCGTTGTGCCACAGGTGTTTCAGGTTTTTCCCCAGAGTAGTCGAGGCAGGCTATTCCCTTATTCAGCTATCCAGCTACCACCTTTTGCTACAGATACCGCATCAGCTCACAGTACCATTTTGCTTAGGTGGGTTAGACGGTTATCTGTATTACATATTGTATATTCGTTGTATTTTGTACTCTCCATCAGCTATTGTATTATTGACATAGAGACTTGGTGAGGACGTAGTGTGTATTATGGTGGATTTGGTGTCTTTATATATACAGCTTTTTCTCTACTGTCCTTGTTCTTCTGTTGTATTCATATTGACTAGTCTTTATAAAAAATGGGGTGTTGCTAAAATTTTAAAGAAAGAAAGTGAGACTTTTAAAGAATTTGGGTTGCGATTTCAATTGTTTCTAAACTTGTATTATCTTTTCCGTATTTTTATGGTTTAGATTTCTGGGTTTTGGCTTTCTTTTACTACGTTGCGTCTTTAGGCGTTGCGTTGTATTAGGGCCGTCACGGGCCATTCTTGGGTCGTGACAGAAACAAACACCTTTTGTTCCTCTTCGTAATAGAAGAAATATCCCTTGGAGTTCTTTGGATATCCCACAAACTTGCACTGTACTGAGCGTGCCTCGAGCTTGTCCGCATGCTGCTTTTTTACAAAAGCTGGACACCCCCATGTCTTAATGTGATTAAGATAGGGTCTCTTCCCACACCACATCTGATATGGTGTAGTAGGAACAGTCTTAGTTGGAACTCGGTTCTAAAGGTATGCAGCTGATTCTAGCGCATATCCCCAGAACGATCGCGGCAACTCAGCGTTACTCATCATGGACCGTACCATATCCAATAGGGTTCGGTTCCGTCTCTCCGATACACCGTTATGTTGCGGAGTGTATGGAGGAGTAAGCTGAGAGAGAATTCCATTCTCTTTTAAGTAACCCAAGAACTCGGCACTCAAGTATTCACCACCTCGATCAGATCTTAGTGCCTTGATACTTTCGCCTGTTTGTTTTTCTACTTCATTCTTATATTCCTGGAATTTTTCAAAAGCCTCGGATTTATGTTTCATTAAGAAGACATAACCGTACCTTGAAAAGTCATCCGTAAAAGTAATGAAGTAAGAATAACCGCTTCGCGCATATGTAGACATTGGACCGCACACGTCGTTATGTACGAGTCCCAAGAGCTCGCTCACTCTTACTCCGTGTCCAGTGAACGGAGTCTTTGTCATCTTTCCTCTGAGACATGATTGACAAGTTGCATACGATTGATATTCGAACGGATCCAAATACCCTTCTTTATGTAACTTAGTCAACTTTCTCTCATTGATGTGACCCAGTCTACAATGCCATAAGAAAGTTTTATTGATTTCTGGAGACTTTCTTTTGTGTGTATTCTGGACATTGAAAATCTGTGGTTGGTTTAAAACGTATATACCGTTGTTCAATGTACCTGACCCAATCAATACTTGATTAAGGTGAATGTTCACTACATTACTTACAAATGCAAATTCATAACCTTCTTTAGATAATAAAGATACAGAAATGATATTACAGGTTGCATTTGGTACATAATAACAACTACGCAAAACCAAAAAATGTCCATCCGACAATCCCAGGTGATAGTCCCCCACGGCCTCAGCATCCATGCTAGCACCGTTTGCAACTCTGAGGGTCATGTCACATGCCTTCAAAACTCTACGCTTTCTCAACGCCTGCAAAGAATTACAGATATGAGATCCTGATCCGGTATCCAATACGCAGGAAGTAGAGTTTATTGATAGACAGTTTTCAATAACATACACACCTGAAGCTGAAGCTGCAACTCGCTTCAAATCCTGTGTTCTGGCCTTCCAAGCCTTGAAATCCTATTTCCAGTGACCACTTTTGTGACAATAGAAGCATTCTTCCTTCCCCACCAGCTTTCCCGCTACCTTTATTGCTTTTCCTTTTCCCTTCGTATCCACTTTACCGACACCGCCTCTTAGTTTGGCGAGGGCTTTCTTCTTCTTACCCTTGGCTTTCGCCTTGGATCTAGAAGAGGAAGATCCTCCTACAAATAAAGTGGATGTCTCCCTACCTTTTTGTAGGGTGCCCTCAGCACTCCTCAACATGTTCAGAAGTTCGGAAAGTTCAACCTCCTTTCCTTGCATGTTGAAGTTAAGAATAAACTGGGCGTAAGTGGAAGGAAGGGACTGGAGAATCAAATCAGTATAGAGTTCATTCTCCAACATGGTCCCAAGGTCCGCGAGCTCCTATATGTAGCCAATCATCTTAAGCACGTGTTCCGCTACCGATGATCCGACGGCCAACCTTGCCGAAAACAACTTTTTCGACACTTCGTATCTTGCGATATGAGACTGCTCTCCATACAGTTCTTTTGTATGAAGAAATATGGACTCTAGGTCCATATTCTCGTGCCTCCTCTGATGTTCGTTGTCCATCGAGGCTAGTACGAGGCATTTGGCCTTCGCGCAATCTATTTCCCAGGTCTTGTAGATTTCCCTATCTACGACACTGGTTTTGGGACCTGGGATAGGGGGAGCTTTGGTGGTAAGGACATACCCCAACTTGTCGTAAGTGATTGCCATCTTGACATTCCTGAGCCAATCTTTGTAGTTTGGCCCTGTCAATATGTTTTTATCTAGTAATAACTTAAGTCCGGTCATGTTGAATGGTCGCTGCAATTAGGAGAGAGAAAAGAAACACTTTAGCATGATGCTCTTGCAAGTTTAGAGTGGTTTTTAGTTTGTCTAAACTGGATGGCTCCCACCGTCTCTCGAATCCCTTCTCAAACCGTAAAGAAAGGATTAGTCAGGATCAATCTCACCGTACAATACTTGCTTAACCGTTCAGCCAGGCCAGTGTCGGTACTTCGAGGGAGGTTTTCCAACGCTTTCGCGAAGTTCCTTAATTTAAGAACCTCTTTTCCCTGGAGGCGTAGCCCCGCTAACACCTTTCTAGACACCTACTAGGTTTATAGCATTGATCGTTAAGTGAGAGTTTTCCCGAGGAGTAGCATATACTCACAGTAGGATCGGGATCCAAATATCATCGCGTGATAAAACCGAAGGAATCCTACCAGAATTATCACACCCCAAATGGTATGCAGCGCTAGCAAGTTTCAGTACTTATGAAACTCCCGATGTGGGTTTTTGCCCCATGCTCTTATGACCTTGACTTTGGCCAAAATATCATAAGTCACATGTCAAGTTCTACCCGTCATTCTCCTGGTTAATTTGGACCCACCCGTACCTACCCTTGACTTTAGCCAAAATGGCAGCACGACTGTCCCAAACCAACGCATCTATCTATGCTGCACATGAATACCCAATAGCTACCAATCACTATGCCTTGACTTTGGCCAAAATACATAGCTTGAATACTTTTTGACCATTCATGTGGAATGACGGAGGGCTACGAATGGTTTTGGCGAAACCGTGAACGTAGTGAACTTGATATAATCGATGGAACGTGATAGCTTTTAAAAGGAGTGGTTCAAGCTCCGCGTTCAAAAGTTTAGTTTTGAAAAGAACCGAGTGGTTTTCAAAGTGTTCCATCGACTTTTACTTGGTTTATTTTCTTGCATTAGTTCTTTTAATGAGTCCCATCATTTAATCCTACCATTGTAGAAAACAACCAAAATATGGTGTACGCTTATGCCATCCGCATTCGCCACGGGGTCCCGTCATCACCCGTTAGGTTACTTAACTAACGACAGAGCGGGGGCAAGACTAGCACGGATGCAAAACATAAGCAACGCCTAAATAGTTATCATATATAAATATATTGCAATGATAGACATTACAGATCACAGATGAATACATTGGATATACTAGGAATCCGCAATACGTTCGAGCCTGCAATGAAAAGCGGATTACACGGTCGCGGTGAATAGCCAATACCCCACCCAAGACCCCTACGGGTGCGGCAAACTACCCGCCAAGTACCCGAAGCGAAGCAACCTCCCTCAACACCGTGAGTAGGCCACTCGGCACTTCGAGATACCCGGTAGTTTGTGCACCCCCTCCATGGGTCTATCCTAGGAGCAAAAACAGTAAAAATAATTATACAATGACGGCTACAACCCCGACCCGGTTGTGCGGCCATACAAATAATAATATCACATCAATTTACATATTACAATGAATGAAAGAAAAAGAAACACTCATCTTACATCCACCCCGGCTATTCACCCGTGGCAATCCAACACATTCATATACATATGCCAGTATCAAACACAGATCACAGATATGTATAACCCTGACTAATCGACATATTGCGATTAGCCGACGTTCAATACATATATACATCATAGATAAAACCTTTTAGTCAAAGTGCAGTGAAGTTCGATAAAAATACGGATTTATAGGCCCCCAAAAACAAATTTCTATTCTGGAAAACCTGGGCACATATAAACCATCTTAATAATCCTAAAACCAAGCCAGAAAAACACTGCACCAAACTCGACCCAGAGCCGAGCCTAAACGGCCGCGGTTGCGCTGTGGAACCGCGGCTCTTTGAGCGAATCTCTGGATCGTTTTTGGTGGCTTTCTTCACAAAACCCTGAGATGATTTTTGGAGTATGATTTATTTTGTTTTGAACAGAAAAAAATTTAAAAGAAACTTAGGGTTTTGAAAACTCGATTTTTCGATTTTTCCGATTCGAACTTCCATACACTTTACTACCTAGCTAGTTTATGTTTAGTTAGGCTCTGATACCACCGTAAGTCTACGTTGCCCACCCCGGTACTTGTGGGGAGGCGGAAAACGGAATAAAAATCAAATTTTTATCAACTTAGGCAACATGGACTGGACAAAGAAGGATCTTTGCTAAACAAAAACAAGCTAAAGCTAACTAGAAACTAGCTAAGTGTTAGAAAGGTTATACCTAGGGCTTTATGTCCTTCTCTCCTTGCTCTTTGGAGTAGTGGAAAGGGGTCACCTTTGTCGTCTTCTCACGTCGAAGAAAGATCCACCCGAAAGCCTCAACCTTTGGCTTCAACTCCAAGCTAGAAGTAACTAGGGTGTAAGAAGTGCTAATCCTTGAACCCTAGATAAGAGTAGAGATTATCAAGAAGGGGTTTTTCTCAAGCTTAAGTGTTTCTGAACACATGATAAGGGAGAGCTTGAGGGAGAGGAAGAACAAGAGAGAGAAAGTGAATAATAGAATGAGAGAAAAATGAACCATTCTCACATATATATGTGAATTATTATAAATTGATAATTAGCTAGATAATTATCATGGTTAATCAAGACATGACCATTATCATTTCATATTTAATGCTAATTGCAAGGATCAAAGAGCATCTTTTATATGGAATGATGATGGTCAATATGTCAACTGAGGTCAACAAGTCAAGATAGTCAAATGGTCAACAACCATAACCATGCACAATTATATTAAACTAATATCAATTAACCATAATTCACACATAAGCATTAGGGTTAATAAAATGACAATGGTTATTAACCCTAATCAAAGTCCTCTCCCTCTGTCTCAAGCAACTGTGCATACGCACCTGTATTCGTGATCCGAGGAACACGAATACAATGAGAAAAACCAATCCCAAATCATATACTAGGATCCGGCTTAAACCAAAGCCCGCTAGTATAAGCTGTCCGGACAGCAAACGTGCACAAGTGCGCGGATGTGAACGAACCCTGTCGCAAAACCATGCGACCTCTACTCATTTTGCCTAAAGGCGAATAGCTCTCTGTGTGGGACTCTAAAGACTCGACACTACGCTGGCAGTGGGTTTAACCACAGACCGCAAGCGGCACTAGCTGTACGTAACGGTCCCCAGGTAGATGCCGATAAGAAGACTGACGAGGTGAACCCCATCTGAACTCCTACTGAGCCTGTATGTGATAGTCTCCGTACAGTCCGGTCTGTTCGTCTGATACATCGCATGGCGGGCCTAGAGGGGCGGTGAACGTCAGTCCCCTAATAGCGGTACAAGTCGTGTCGGAGTGTAGCCCAGAACACCCTGAGATAACACTGGAAACCTACCAGTATATCTCGCTTGCCCTGGCCAGGGACTACTTGTGTAATGGCTCTCCTAGACACAGCGCGATGTCAATCCCTAATACCGGGAGAGACGAATCCTGTCTAACCGTCACTGCCTCCAAGTGCTTCTGGACTGCACCCAAAAACTATCTGTTTGCACGACTCCTTAGAGCCATAGTAGGGTAGTAATCAAAGTGCAGTGGGAACACACTCGAGGCGAAGTGACAGTGTCAAGTCAACGGACTAAGCTGTACTCATGTCACCTGGGAACTGATAACTGACGATAGGTATAATACCAACCAACAGTCCCCGACGAGTCCTGTCCAGTGTACTCATAACCTAACGAGCACCCGTATACTATCTCAAGTACGACGTACTGACGGCTGTGGGACAGACCGTCTCCCACGCTGGGATGAGAAGCGCATACGCTAGTCTACTCCGGAGTATCGATGCCCTGTCTCGATAGTCCAACGACCAGGGACCTGTATAAGGATGTGCTTATAGATCATCCATCTCCCACGAGTGTGAGCGCCATCACAACGCTGGTAATCAAGCAAAGATCCTAAGGGCTCTACTAATATGTATATCAGCGATATGCTAAAAGAAACACATGCACATATTAAAGTAGAGACAAACCAAGTAGCATACTACCATTTCGAGCAAGATTGTATATACAACTGTGAATATCCTAAGCTTCCATCAAGTAATATACAAACTAGTATGATACAGTAATGGCCTCTAGGGCATATACACTAACAATTCCTTCACTTGGTCAAAAACTTTGTGAAGAGAACACCCTATACTACATGGCAAGTAGTAGAGGATGAAGAAATAGGAAGTGGGCTCACTCTAGAATTGTTTTTCTCACACTTTTTCTCATGGCACCATTGGAGCTAGCAAGCTTTTGATGGAGCTTGATGAAAAAGAAGAAGAATAAAGAATAAAGAATAAAATCTCATCCAAAAGAAAGCTTATCTATTTAATTATGGCACCATGGTTGAGTGAAGCCCTCATGCTTAACTCATGTAGAGAATTTACCAAGGCATTAGGTTAAGGGTTAGGTTAAAGAATTATCAAGAGAAATGACAAAAGAGTGGACTTTGTCAAAGTTTCTCGAAGCTTCTTCAAGCTTGATAACTTTGACCAAGTTTAATCCTTTTGTTAAATCTCTTGATAAAACAATAACCCTAATCTTAAACCTAATCTTGATACAAGTCTTATACACACAACTTGCATGTATCATCAAGCATGATACAAACATGTACACTTGCATATATCACATATAAACAATGAGCACAATCTAGTGAGAAAACAAATCTTAAGTGAGCTAATATTAGTTAATGTAAAGTAATATATCAAATATATAATTATACATTAAATAATTAAATCAATACTTGATTTAACGATCCGGTCATATTGCATATAACCGACTAATATCTAGTGTATCAATGTATCGAATCAACACTTGATTCGGTAACCCGGCTATATCTCATATAACCGTCCAATGATACAAATTGCTAGAATAGAATACAGTATCACATACTGGTATTATTCTCGGCCCCGCACATATCTCATATGCGCTCCTATTTCGTTTCGCTTGAGTCAGGAAACCTCTGTGTAGGACTCTAAAGACTCGTCAATACGCCGGCAGTAGGTGGTGATCATATCAAACACCCAAAGCCGCAAGCGGTCTGCTAAACGTAACGACCACATAGGTATTGAGTGATCAGAAGATCAACGAGCAAGCCTGCTCACACTCCTATGAATCCAACCAGTAACACTTACCGCACAGTCCGGTCTGTTCGTCTCATATGTCGCATATCTTGCTTAGGGGTGGTAAACGTCAGACCCCAGTAGCTTGATAAGTCATGCCGGTGTAAGGTCCATAACAAGCATGGAACTACTAATAACACTTACCTGTAAATCAGTGCAACCCTAGCCAGGGATTTCCAGTTATGGCCAGTCGAGCATAGCGCAACATCAACCCCCAATACCGGGAGAGACGAATCCCCTCCTATCGCTCATTGCCTCCATGTGAATCGGGACTGTACCCAAAAACCACCTGTTTGCACGACTCAGTAGAGCCGTGGTAGGGTGGAAATCAAAGCACAGTGGGATACACACAAGACTCTATGACGATCTCGGGTCAACAGACTAAGCTGTACCAGTGTCACCAGAGAACTGCCATCTGACGTAAGGTATAATACCATCTGGGAGTTCTCAGCGAGTCCGTTCAGTGTACCTAGTCACCACTGAGCACCCACATACCATCTCTGATGTCAAACACCAATGGATATGGGATCATCCATCGCCCATCACATGGCTCGAGAAGATATATGCTAGTCTACTCTGGAATATCGATACCCCATCTCAATATTCCCACGACTAGAAACATTGAAGGATGTACTCATTGACTACCCACGCCCCACTAGTATGATTTGCATCATAGTCCTGGAAGTCGATCACACATCCTAAGGGCTTTATCAACATGTAATTGAGAGACAGCAATTATACATGTTAAGATAAAGAGCAACCAGATAGCGTACTATCATGTCGAGCAAGAAAGTCCTACCTATATATGTCCCAGCATCCACTACAATATACATCTCATGTACAGTAATGGCCTCTAGGGCATACACATAACTAATAGGAACTCCGTGCAACGCATAAACTTAACCAAGGACAACTGAGCAACCCGAGTATAACCGGACAACTATCATCCGAATGGAGTCATACCCAGACTAAACCTGGGTAGACGCCACAATGAATATTCATGGAGACCTGCTCCCATTCCCACTCCGGAACGGTTAAAGGTTGCAACTCTCCAGCCGGTCTCAGATGCTCAACCTTAACACACAACAAGACAGACACTTCGAAACGAAATCCAAAACTTCTCTTTTCATCCCTGCCCACCCGTAACTATCTCACAAGTCACGTCAAATGCTGGTGGAACTTGAATGATTACAGAGAGTTGATAGATGTGCCTGCTCTAGGATTTCACGTCTCTACCCAATAGTAACAGGTACACAAACGAGTCCCTAAACTTAGTACACCCTTGTCACAAATCAAGGACTCCGAATCATTAACCAGCCAAGTATGCTCAAGAACCTTTGACGATCGAGCATCGGCGGGCAGTGCCTCGTGAAAGTGATTAAGGAATAGTGGTCGGGAGCGGACTTGAGCAACCTTTCCCCTCAGTAGAGGCGAACTTAAGCTATACTCAACGATCGCACTAGAACTGTAAATCTGTAGAAGATTGTCTCAACAATCAAAACCCGCTACAGGAAGATGTACATTAAGCTCCGGTGGTCCGTGAAAATCTGACATGACTCTCCAAACAAGTAGTGTCTCCAAATCTCCAACGCAAGACCACCGCGGCCATCTCCAGATCATGAGTGGGATATCCTGCTAGTACTTCCTCCAACTGTAAGGAAGCAAAAGCGATAACTCTATAGTGCTATATCAGTACACAATCGAGCCCCACTCGCGAAACATTACAGTTAAACAACAAAGTCGCCCGAACCAGAAAGCAAAGAAAGAACTGATGCAGTTGTTAACCGAGTCTTCAACTGCTGAAAAACTCCGCACACATGCCTCAGTCCAAAGAAAAGAAACCTCCCTTCCGGTCAGTTCAGTCAATGGTGCAGCACTACACTAGCAATCCTGCATGAAACGGCGGTAAAAAAAACCTACTAAGCCCAAAAATCTGCGGACCTCCGTCCGTACCCAAGTCTGGGCCAAAGCTGTATGGCCTCGATCTTCCTCGGAACCATACAAAAACCGTATCTCGTAACTATAAGACCTAGGAGTCATCACAAACAAGTCTGAAGGAACACTCTGAGGATCTAGCAACAGATGGGGCTCTCCCAATGTCTGCAAAACAAATCCTCAAGTGCTACTCCTGTCCCTCACGACACATTGAATAGACCAGAATGTCGTTAATAACACAACAATAACTGGTCGAGGAACGGCCTGAAGAAATCTGGTTCATCATATCTACGAATGCTGCTAGGGCATTGGTGAGTCCAATGACACCACCAAAACACACAAAGCCCGTAGCATGCACAAGGCAGTCTTCGGAATGTCATCACTCCGAACCCGCAACAATGATGACCTGATCCCAAACAAACTTAGAAAATGTCTCGCAATCGAAAGCTGAGCGAAGAAATCGTCAATACGAGATAACGGATACCTATCCTCACCGTAAGCCGATTCAATTGACGATCAATCAATACAAAACCTCAAACTACTGTCTTTCTCCTTGACGAACACAAATAGGAGCTCCCCAATGCAAAACACTTAGACACACACACCCCACCTATCTAGAAACTCTGCAGCAGATCCTTCAGCTCCCAAGAAAACTGTGGCACAACGGGAGTGAGTTGCCGACTCGTGAGTAGAAAATATCAGCAGGTAGAAATCGAATAGACAACTATCCCTAGGTCTTACTGTATCATAAAGGCAATACTATATGGTATGTAGGATGATCATGTATGCATATGTATTAACAATAGAGTCGTGCCAATAACAACATGAAATGATAGTCATCTGAAATGTATGCATATATGCATGTGTATCAAGCAACGTGTGTCCATCAACGACACATCAACATCATGAAACCTGAGTGTCCAATATCGACACTCAAAACATTATGCAACCCGTGTCCAGTATCGGCACATCAACATCATGAAACCTGAGTGTCCAACATCGACACTCGAAACATCATGAAACTCGGGTCCAGCATCGACATGTAAATCCTCATATCTCAGGTGCTGCATCATCGGATCGGCCCTCATATCCATCTGATCTCACGACTGCGGTCGATATTCTCCGGATAACCGCTGGGTCCAAACTATCACCGATAGGTAGTACATCCCCTGCCAGGCTCATCGTCTACTCTACGATCTTCTTACCCCGGGGTACCTTACCGGGTCCACCATGTACCCGCAGACAGTTCCTCCTTACTCCTCGAATCGGGATAGCTCAAAACCGAGAAAACTCATGGTGGACACGAAATATAATATCACAAGAAACCGTGTTTTTAAAACAATACATAATTTCCTTTGAAATATAACCGCGGTTCTCAAATCCAGAGATCTCATGAAAACAGCATCTCAATGCATGTAACCATAAAGTGCAATATATGCAAACATAGAACAGTAATGTAAGCATATCAAGTATATCATGTAAGCATGTCATATGATAATTACTGAACAATGAATGAACTTTACAGTTAAGAATAATACCGTGATATAGCATTTCTACTGTGTAAGTGGCATGGAAATTATCGATGATGAATGTGTGAGCCGACGAATCTTTGTAAGTGTAACATGCACATCATCGGTAATAGTGCATGTGTACTAGAAGACAAAGCCATATGCAGGTAAGTACTGGGAGTATAGTACGTATGTCACAGGGAAAAGATGCAGTCTAAGTATGAATTATATAAGGTACACAGCTAGACCTAAATTCATCAATATACACCATATCTAACAAGGAGTTTAGAAATCGTAGATTCTCCGAATCAAGACAATCCAAAAGTCGGCGATCCAGCCTCATAGTATTAGATATGCGCTATCATCAAACATCATTATAAAGTCATGAGTGCAGATCAATCATCCTGTATATCTTATCGCGTACGGTAATCCATCGTATGATGTCATCAAATCGGAATAAGGATCTATCGTCCTATACATAAACAAGAGTACGGATCTATGGTCGCGTACGTCACATCATCTTTCATTCTCATATATACGTGCATATATATATCTCTTGTTATATCTATATCAATCTCGTATCATATCTATATCAACCTCACATCATATCTCATCAATCTCATATCATATCTTGGCATATGTATCTATGTTTCATATCGCCTCACATCCTCAAATCAAGCATATCCGCTCATGTTATCTTATTTCATCATATCCTCATATCAAAATATATCATCTCGTACTTGTCCTCTGTTCAATTATATATCTATATATCGCTTCACATCCTCATTTCATCATATCAATATATCAATCCGAGTCATCTTATATTTATCATATCATCTCAAACTAAATCTTTCGATCATATCCGTAAGTTCATAGCAAAGGTTTCTCCAAAATGTATTCTATATATAGGTTTTCCATTACTATGGTTGTGGGGGTGCTATACGCCATCCACCCGACTTCCCCCGTAGATATAGATCTACTCACCTGCAACATCCTTGCTTAGTCAAAGTCGATGAACTTCTTGATCTCCTTCGTCGTCTACGCGAAGATATCTACAAATCAATGCACATCATAATGATATTAAAACCAATTCCGAAAACCGATACGACACACGAAGTGCTCATAAGTTCAAACCTATAGTCTACGCATACAAGAACAACTAAATAACCCTCCTCATTGATGTACGAACGTCCAACGACCGTGCCAAAACTCAAATACCAAAACCAAGATTTCAGAAATTGGAAACCCAAAATCAGCAACATGGTAAAACACTCCCAGATTCTACCCTAGGTCAAATTAAGAAATTTTGCATATATGGTAGGTTTATATATCAGATAACAAGGCTATACACCAAAAACCAAACCCTGACTTACTGGTCGGGCCGCAATTTGCAGCCTTATGGAATATATCTGCGGCCTGGGTTTGAAGATAGGGGCTCGGGTTTCTAGGTAAAATTCTTGGTAGCCTGCACATCTCACAGTGTTAGGAACTTATTTTATAAAGCTCTCGGGTCATAGCAAATTCTACAGAGATGTCACAATTCGCCAAAAACCGATATCGGGAAAATTCTAAGTTCGTGTTTTGGGTTTCTACTCTCTAGTCTGGCCAGAATATCATCACTAAAATACTAACTAAACCTCAATTGCATCTTTACAAGTCCATTCATCCATTAAAAATCAACCTAGAAATTTCCAAGATCCCTAAACATGCTTAATTGAACTCTAAACTTAACTAAGAGATGAAGAAACTACATAACAAGATGAAAAGGAAAGGTTATACCTCTTGGAGCAACTGAAGAAAATTCCAAGATGGTTGAAAGTGCTCAAAATCCAAATTTGAGCTTGCTAGGGGGTGTAGGATAAGGTTGTGCACATTTTTTGTGAATGTGGCATGAGGTTTTGAGGTGGTTTTGGGGTGGTTTCATGGTGGTAGAGGAGGTGGAGGATGAGGATGAAGATGATGAAGGAATGAATGATGAGGGAAGTGAAGAAATGAAGTGAAGAAGTGATGGCGCCATGGTTGTAGAGATAAGGTGTCACGACCCGAAAATGGCACGTGATGGCCCTTAAACTACACAACGTATACAGGCGTAACGCAATTTAAGTAAGCCGAAAACTCAGCAATCTAAACCATCAAAAGTAGTAAGAAATAAGAACATTGCTAAAACTTTTGAAATCTCAAACCAAATTCTTTAAAGTCCAACTTTTCTTCCTTTAAAATTTTGGCAGCAACTCCTTTGTAAAACAGGCCCCCAAAAATGGGTACAACATAATATAAGTAAAAGCATCCCAAACGGGATCAAAATCCACGCCCAACGGAAGAAAACAACCACCACAACAGATATACGACGTCGTAGCGAAGAAAGAGACGATATAAATAAAACTACATAAAAACCTCCAAGTCACAAAATAATATACAATATCGCCCTGACATCACGTCTCTAATTCATACAAGATAATGGTAGATGGAGAGTATAGGATACAACGAATATACAACAAGCAATATCGGATAACCGCAAAACCTACCTAAGCAAAACTGCACACTGTCAGGCGAAGCGGTATCCACAGCAAAAGATGAGATGACGGATGAAAATAGCCCTGCCTCTAATTATCCTGAGGAACACTTGCAAAACACTGTGGCACAACGGGGGTGAGTTGCCAAATCATGAATAGTAAAATAACATATGCAGGTAATCTCGAGTATGTACGTACAGCGCGAATCTAACATAAGCATCTAATAGAAATGAATGGTCATATGTAATGCATCGTGAAAGGTTCCTAGGCACCCTAAGGAGGTCTCACAAGGCATCGAACATGCCAATATAAAATTTTATGGGTGCCGAGAGACCCGACTACGGATCATCGGCTAGATTTTAGGCGAAAAGATAACTAGTTAACAACTTAACTATAAAGAATACGGAAATACAACCTTTGTAGATCCGGTGCTCCACCTCCATAGCTCCGCAACGAAGTCCCCTCGCTGTCCATATGAGTTCCCGGGCTCTAGCGTCGGCTTCGTCGGAGAAATGGCGAGCTAGGTCGTCGATGTCCATGCCGAAGATGATCTACGTCGAGGCATCGCTAAATCAAGCTCCGACTTCACCAAGTCATGAAAACTTGTGAAGGAAACACACTCTACTACTTGGCAAGAGGTAGAGGATGAAGAAATAGGAAGTGGGTAGACTTTAGAATTGGATTTCTCACTCTTTATCATCAATCACCATTGATGAAGTGGAGGTTTCTTCATTGAAGATGAAGAAGAAGATAAAGCTATGATAAGTTAATTCCAAAAAGAAAATTAAAAGAATACTTATCATGACCAAACCATGGTCAAGTGTAGAGAATAAATCATGGTTAGTGGGATGGTTAGGGTTAAGCATGAGACAAAATGGTCACTTGGTCAAAGTCTTCATGAAGCTTCATGAACAAAAGAAAACAAGCCACCATTTTCTCATTTGATTTTCTATTTCCAAAAGAATAAATAAATCAATAAATGAATAAGGAAATAGTAAACCCTAACCATTTCATTAACCAAGGTTTAATTCTTTACACTTAACCAAAAGGCATGCATCATCAAACATGATACAAGCAAGTGCACAAAATCATATCGCATATGCAATGCACACATCCGAGTGAGAAAATCCATTTAAAGTGAACCGATACTAGTTAATGCAAAGTAATATATCAAATATATAAATATGCATTAAATCATTAAATCAACACTTGATTCAATGATCCGGTCATGTCGCACACAACCGACTAGTATACAATGTATCGGCTTATCGAATCAACGCTTGAATCGATAACTAGGTTATATCGCATACAACCATTCGACACATTGATCGCGAGAATGAAATACGGTATCACATACTCGCATTATTCTCGGTCCCGCACATATCTCATATGCGCTCCTATTTCGTTTCGCTTGAGCCAGGAAACCTCTGTGTAGGACTCTAAAGACTCATCAATACGCCGGCAGCAGGTGATGATCATATCAAACACCCACAAGCCGCAAACGGTCTGCTAAACGTAACGGCCACCCGGGTATTGAGCGATCAGAAGATCGACGAGCAAGCCCGCTCACACTCCTGTGAATCCAACCAGTAACACTACCGTACAGTCCGGTCTGTTCGTCTGATATGTCGCATATCTCGCCTAGGGGTGGTAATTGTTAGTTATATGTATGCCCTAGAGGCCATCACTGTACATATGATGTATATAGTAGTGGATGCTGGGAAATATATAGGGAGGACTTTCTTGCTCGACATGATAGTATGCTATCTGGTTGCTCTTTACCTTAACGTGTACACTGATTGTCTCTCTGTTACATGTTGGTAAAGCCCTTAGGATGTGTACTTGACTACCTGGACTGTGATGCGGATCATACTAGTGGGGACATGGTAGTCCATAAGTACATCCTTCAAAGTCCCTAGTCGTGGGTGTATCGAGATGGGGCATCGATATACCAGAGTAGACTAGCATATACCTTCTCGACCCATACAGATGGGCGATGGATGATCCCATATCCATTGGTGTTTGACATCGGAGATGATATACGGGTGCTCAGTAGAGACCGGGTACACTGGACGAACTCGCCGAGAACTCCCAGATGGTTTTATACCTTACGTCAGATGGCAGTTCTCTGGTGACACTGGTACAGAGTAGTCTGTTGACCCGAGATCGTCATAGAGTCTTGTGTGGTTCCCACTGTGCTTTGATTTCCATCTTACCACGTCCAAGAGGGCGTGCAAAACGGTGGTTTTTGGGTACAGTCCCGAGTCACATGGAGGCAATGAGCGATAGGAGGGGATTCGTCTCTCCCGGTATAGGGGGTTGATGTTGCGCTGTGTTCGATTGGCTATAACAGGAAATCCCTGGCCAGGGTTGCTGAGATTTACTGATAAGTGTTACCAGTAGTTTCTCGAATTGTTATAGACCTCATATCGACACGACTTATCGAGCTATTGGGGTCTGACGTTTACCACCCCTAGGAGAGATATGCGACATATCAGACGATCAGACCGGACTGTACGGTAGTGTTACTGGTTGGATTCACAGGAGTGTGAGCGGGCTAGCTCGTCGATCTTCTGATCGCTCAATACCCGGGTGGCCGTTACGTTTAGCAGACCGCTTGCGGCTTGTGGGTGCTTGATATGATCATCATCTGCTACCGGCGTATTGACGAGTCTTTAGAGTCCTACACAGAGGTTTCCTGGTTCAAGCGAAACGAAATAGGAGCGCATATGAGATATGTGCGGGACCGAGAATAATGCGTGTATGTGATACCGCATTTCATTCTCGCGATAAATGTTTCGATTGGTTATATTCGATATGACCTAGTTATCGAATCATTGATTCGATAAATCGATACATTGAATACTAGTCGGTTATGTGCGACATGACCGGATCATTGAATCAAATGTTGATTTAATGATTTAATGTATAATTATATATTTGATATATTACTTTGCATTAACTAGTATCGGTTCACTTTAAATGGATTTTCTCGCTCGGGTGTGCGCATTGCATATGCGATATGATTTTGTGCACATGCTTGTATCATGTTTGATGATACATGCCTTTTTAATTAAGTGTATAGAATTAAACCTTGGTTAATGGAATGGTTAGGATTTACTATTTGCTTATTCATTTTATTCATTTATTTATTAATCTTTTTCTTATTGGAAAAAGGAAATGAAATGATAAAATGGTGGCATTTCTTTTGTTCATTCATGAAGCTTCATGAATGCTTTGACTTGATGACCATTTTGTTTTTAGCTTAACCCTAACCATTACATTAAACCATAATTAGTTCTCTACACTTAACTATGGTCATGTTATGATAAGGATTGATTATTCTTTTCTTTTTGGAATTAACTTTTCATAAGATAATTCTTCTTCTTCTTCCTTTCTTCACTTGAAGAAAGCAAGCTCCATTAATGGTGATTGATGGAAATGAGTGAGAAATCCAATTCTAAAGTCTACCCACTTCCTATTTCTTCATCCTCTACCTCTTGCCAAATAGTAGAGTGTGTTTCGTTCACAAGTTTTCATGACTTGGTGAAGGTGGAGCTTGATTTAGCGATGCCTCGACGTAGATCATCTTCGGCATGGACATCGACGACCTAGCTCGCCATTTCTCCGACGAAGCCGACGCTAGAGCCCGGGAATTCATTTGGACAGCAAAGGGACTTCGTTGCGGAGCTATGGAGGTGGAGTACCGGATCTACAAAGGTTGTATTTCCGTTTACTTCTTGTAGTTAAGTGTTAACTAGTTTGCTTTCGCCTAAACATCTAGCCGACGATCCGTATTAGGGTCTCTCGGCACCCATAAATTTTTATATTGGCATGTTCGATGCCTTGTGAGACCTCTATAGGGTTCCTAGGAACCTTTCACTGGTATCAGAGCCAGGTTAGAGCCTTAGGCGAAGTCTAGACGGAATTTGAAGTCCGATTGAACCGAAAACTTGAACCTAAAATAGCACTCTGGACTTTTTCCAAATTCTGGGATTTTTCGAAATTAAAAATATGCAGAAAATCAAGCAGGGTTTTTTGGGAATTACTGTAAATTTCGTGGACCTAATTCATCTAAACGGCCGCGGTTCCGCGGCATGAGCTTGGCTCATGCGGCGGATCCGCGGCCGTACGGTCGATTCCCACAGTAAAAGTTTCACAGTAATTCCTCTTTAGTTGTGCTGTATTTTCTGGGATATTTTAATATTTATTATAGAGATAAGTGTTTTGGGGTTGTTTTGGGGATTCGGTGTTTCGATCGGAATATCAGATTTTGTCTGTGTGGCTTTCCGGATAAATTTTTGAATATGTTAAAAAGTTCGACCGGATATAAATACCCAATTTTTCCCCTATCGGGAAATTTCCAAGTGTTGGATTTTTCCGAAGTTTAACGACGTTCTAAGTAGTGCAAGTAACGCGATGGACCCTCTAGAAGACAACAAACCTTAACTCGATTATGTGACCGTCTTGAACTGCCCTTTGAACCTTCGGGTTTGGGGCAGTACGGCGTGCCACATGTGAGGCGTTGGCTTGACCCTTTTACGGCTGGACCGTTGGTACTGAGGCACGAACTGAATGTTGTTAGACTTATTTCATGTGTTGATCAGTATCGGGAAAACTTGGGTGTTCGATTGTTCGATCGGAAAGTTTAACATTTTCTATTTATCCGGAATGGGATACAATAATTGGAATTCACAAGTAGTTATGTGATAACTGAATGAATGTTATAAACATAGCACTTTAGTCTCACTTGATCGGTTGCCACGGAATTTTGATGTGATCAAAAGTCCATAGCAATCACGTAGCGTACGCGGATACTCGCAGGGTAAACTTAATAGACAGCCTCACCCCATAGCCCCGACCAAGTGACTGTAGGAGAACCCCGTCGCCGAAAGTATCCGTTCGGGTGCTCGCGGTGGCGGTGTTCCGCCTTGGTGCACTTCGTCGACGGTATCAGGGGTGTGGCCGCCTACTGAAGTTTGCGACGAGCATTCGATCAGGATGTCGGGAATCTTGTTGAATTGCCCGACTTGATATTGAAAAGAGTTTTCAATTTTGAGACTAAAATGCGGGGTTTATAATTGTTAGGCATGCGATGTCTAAGTAATTTATTTGGTCAGGCATGCGATGTCTGAGGTGGTTGCGGATTCCAACTGTTGTAGTTTTACACTTTCTTTTCTGTGACCGTAAGTGTAATGTGTGATATCGCCGGTTTCGTTGCTATATGTCAACGACAATTGGGATGCGCATGTTTACTTACGTTGATGACATGTGATGTTATGTGTTGCTGGATATGTTATATTGGATCGTCGTGTTTGAATAGCCGGGGGTTTTTATGTAGATGAGTGTTTTTTCATTCATGTAAAAACTTGTATGTAATATTCTTTTATTGGGGTGCTTCCAGGTTGCGGAAGTTGTCACCCTTTGTATATTATTTACTTTTCCGCATTAGGATAGACCCAAGGAGGAGGAGCACATGTAACCAGGTTCTGGAGTCCAGTGGGAGACCAACTCGAGGAGTCGAGTCCGGGTCTCTTAACTCCAGAATTGGTAGGGTTGCTTGCCGCTCTCGTAGGGGTCTAGGGGTGTAGGTTTGGCTATTCATCAAGACCGTGGAATCCGTGTTTTATACTGGCTCGTATTGAAAACACGGACGTCCTAGTATATCCAATATTTCATATGATGATTCTGCTGCGATATCTATGTTGTGACTCTGTGATGGATATAGTATATAGTATATATGATATATTATATAGACGTTACTTATGTTTTACACCCGCGCTAGCCCTGCCCTGCTCTGTCGTTAGTTACCTAACCTAACGGTGCACGAGGGGACATCGAGGCGAATGCGGATGGCATAAGTGTACGTCATATCTATCTGTGATGTTTAGGTATTTAAATGATGGGACTTCATTAATGTGATTAATGAAAGATAAGAAACCTTAGATGTTGTGGAATTGAATTTTAAAATAAAACAGGTAGCTACAGTTTTTGCTTTGCACAGCGGTATATATGATATACCCTGCACCTTATTCGATGAGGAAAGGACCGAGATCCCTTCACCGGGAGTGACTCCTTTAGCAATAACTGGTAGATACTACACACTCGGTTTGCTTTTGACTGCTTTTGGGTTTTTTGCTTTGCACAGCGATATATATGATATATCCCGCACCTCATTCGACGAGGAAAGGACCGAGATCCCTTCGCCGGGAGTGACTCCTTTAGCAAAACTGGAAAAGCCTCAAAATCACTCCATTTCAAAACTTCATTTGATTCTACAACGATATCAAGTTCATTACGCTCATGGTTTTTTATGAAAAACCTGCGTAGCCCTCCGTCATTTCAGATAAGTACTAGTTAGTATTCGTGCTGCGGTAGTTTGGCCTCCGTCAAGGCGCAGTGTACGGTAGCTAACTATTGCTTATTTGCTTGCATATGATGCGATTGGATTAGGTTATTCGTACGGCGTTGTTTGGCCTCCGTCAAGGGTCGTGCGGGTGGGTTTAATTCAATCAGGAAATGACGGGTTGAACTTGACTAGAAGACTATGGGTTGTTTGGCCTCCGTCAAGGTCATAGGATGCTAGGGGCAAAGTATTATCGGGAATTTCATGTGTTGAAATTTGCAATGAGATTGCATACCTTCTATGAGATAGTTGGATCCCGATACCCACTGCGAGTAAGAGTTACTCCTGGGAGAGTTTTACACATTACAATTAGCCGATCAAGTAGGTGTCTAGAAAGGTGTTAACGAGGTTACGCCTCTGGGAAAACGAGGTTTACATTAATTAGGTTCGTGCGAAAGCACGGGGGACCTCCCTCAAAGTACCGACACTGGCCTGGCTGAAAGATTGGCGAACTTGTAGTGTGTAATTAATCCCGGCTAGTCTTTCCTTTTAGGGTTTGAAGGAAGATTTGATAAAAAGCAGTGGGAGCCATCCTGATTAGATAAAATAATAACCAATCTATTCTTGCAAGAGCGCACGCTGAGTGTTTTCTTCTCTCTCTCTCCTGGTAGCGACCATGTCACGCCTTAATCAAGATAATAATACGGATTATTGACCGAACCCGCTTGTTATACTGAGCTGGGGAACGTTGGTCCCGCTCTAACTTATAATTGTTATAAGACCGAGCAGGAAATTGGGGAATACCAGATTTCCCGTGCCGCCCAAACGAAGAGAGTGCATGCTGATGCATCATCTTCGGGTGTGTTCATTATACAGAACTGTTTCTCAGTATCCTCCGCATCCTAGGTATATGATACCGGATCAGGATCCCAGATATGTAATCTGTTACATAGGGCTACAAAAGGGTAGAAAAACTGAGAACGGGTGATAAGTTTCATGAGGCATAAAACGGGGCAAGTGTTGCAGCCAAGTCTGTTGGTCACTGTCACCCTGTATTGTAATACATTGATTCTGAACGAATGTTATTAGATACCGAACCTAATATACAAAATCATATCCGTCTCTTTATTCGTAAAGAAACGATAAAATTTTGTATTGTTGGATAATGTTTCCTATATCAAAAGTTGATCGGTTCAGGCACGTTATCTAAAAGCGTTAATGTTCTAAATCAAACTACAGTTCTTAGTATAGGGAACACACACAAGAGGAAGAGTTCAGAAATGAACGAATTCTTCTTGAGGTATTGTAGACTAGGTCAGATCAATGTGACCTGACTAGCTAGAGTCACATAAAGATGCATATTTAAATTAGTTTGAATTTACATCTTGTGAAACTCGCCAGTCATGTCACAAAGATAAGATGACCATAGCTCTGTTTATTGGAAACAGAGAAAGAGTTAGTGAACTCTTGGGACTGATACATGATGATGTATGTAAGGTCTCCTGTCTACACATGCCAGGACTGGTTCTTTATACTTCATTACATTCTCTGATAATCTTTCGAGATTCAGACATATGTTCCTGTTGAAACATAAGTCCGAACCTTTTGAGATATTCACAGAATATAAGTTAGAAGTAGAGAACCAAAATATGGGTATAAGTATTATGTCCTATGATGAGATCAAGGAGGAGAATACTTGAGCACGGAAATACTGGACTATTCTGAAGGAGAATGAGATTCTCTCTCAGCATTACTCCTCTGTATACACCATAGCACGATGGTATATCGGGGCGGAGCAGATACACCCTATTTGATATGGTGTGCTCTATGATGAGTACTACTGAGTTGCCTTTTTCCTTTTGGGAGTTATGCACTTGAGAAGCTGCATACCTATTGAATAGGGTTCAAATCAAATCAGTTGCCTACCATTTCATATGTGATATGGAAAGGGAAGAGCCCATGTCTTATGTTAGTTAAGATTTGGGGTTGTCCGGCCTATGTTTAAAAGCAAAATTCGGACAAGCTCGAGGCAAGGTCAGTTATGTAGAACTGGAAGTGTTTCAGCTATACAAACTGCAGCTGATGATTTGATAGAACCAAAAGATTCAGTAGAGACCAACGAACCTCAGCCTCTCCGCCGATCTAGTAGGGTTCCTCACGCACCTGAGAGATACTTCTGTTTCTCTATGACAGTGGGAGCGAGGATTGCATCATGAGATGATGACCCAACTAGTTTCGAGCTGGCCATCAGGAGTAAGACTCTGTAAGAATGGCTGGATGCTTAGCGATCTGAGATGGAATCCTTATACACCAACAAAGTATGGACTTTAGTTGCAATATCTGAAGGGTTAAATCCCCATCAGGAACAAGTATATCTTGAGAAGATTACTTGGTGTAGATGGAAAAGTTGAGACTTTCAAAGCTAGACTTGTCAAAAGTTTGCATCATTGACCAGGTGTGGATAATGATGAAACCTTTTCAAGTAGCTATGCTTAAGTCCATCCAGATCCTACTTGTCACGGCTACATACCATGACTACGATATCTGGTGGTTGGGTGTCTTGACTGCTTTTCTAAATGATGTTTTAGAAGAGTGCGTCTATAAGTACACAGCCAGAGGGCTTCGTAGACAGTGGGAGCAGCGGAAACATGTGCAAGATGTTTTATAGGATAAAGCAGGTATCGCGGAGTTGGAACATCTGTTTTGATGGATTGGTCAAAGAAGTTGACATCATCATAATGGTAGATGAACCTTGTTTGAACAAAAAGGTAGTAGGGAGTATGGTGACGATCCTCGTAGAGTACGTGGATGACATACTCTTGATAGGGAAGGAGTTTCCTATGCTACGCTCGATCAATCTCCGCTTATCACAAAGATTCTCCGAAAGGATCAAAGTGATACCTCCTAAATCCTGAGTTTTCATCTATGAGATAGATGTAATTGGATGTTAGGATTCTCACTAGATGTAGTGAGATAGTATCAATCGATCCTGGGGAGAATCACTGGAAAGGTTCCAGGGTGATAAAAACGACTGAATGCCAGTCGCAGGCATTGTCTTTACCCTCAGCGAAGGGACGGTATGTTGGAAGAGTTCCAAGCTAGATACCGTGACATACTAGACGATAAAGGCTGGATACATCGCTACTTAAGATGCTACCAAAGAGGCAGTTTGGGTGTATGTTTGTTCATGAGATGAACTACGTTCCTCCCATTGTGTGACAATGGAGTTGTGGCTTATGCCAAGGAACGCCGGTCAGGAGAGATCGAGGTCAGGAGAGTAGATACGAAGGACAACACTGCGGATCCATTCACGAAGGCTATTCCCCAGATACAGTTTGAGAGATTATTCGGGATGCTAGGTATGAGATACTACAGCAGCTGGCCTTAGTGCAAGTGGGAGATTGTTAGTTATGTATATGCCCTAGAGGCCATTGTTGTACATATGATGTATATTATAATGGATGCTTGGTTATATATAGAGAAGACTTTCTTGCTCGTCATGATAGTATGCTATTTGGTTTCACTTTATCTTAACATGTTGATTTGTATTGGTTTACTGTTTTACTCTCACATGTTGATAAAGCCCTTAGGATCTGTACTCGACTACTGGGACTATGATGAGATCATACTAGTGGGGCCACGCTAGTCGATGAGTACATCCTATAACTGTTCCTAGTCGAAGGTATATCGAGACAGGGCATCGATACACCAGAGTAGACTAGCGTATATACATCTTGACCCATATGATGGGCGATGGATGATCCCATATCCATCGTTGTTAGACATCAGAGATGGTGTACGGGTGCTCAGTGGAGACTGAGTATACTGGACGGACTCGCCGAGAACTCCCAGATGGTGATATACCACACGTCAGATGGCAGTTCTCCGGTGACACAGGTACAGGGTAGTCTGTAGACCCGAGATCGTCATGGAGTCTTGTGTGATTCCCACTGTGCTTTGATTTCCACCTTACCACGTCCAAGAGGGCGTGCAAAACGGTGGCTTTTGGGTACAGTCCCGAATCACATGGAGGCAATGAGCGATAGGAGGGGATTCGTCTCTCCCGGTATAGGGAGTTGATGTTGTGCTGTGTTCGATTGGCTATAACTGGAAGTCCCTGGCCAGGGCTGATATGGAGATTTACTGGTAAGTGTTACTAGTAGTTTCTCGACCCGTTATGAGCCACACATCGACACGACTTATCGGTTACTGGGGTCTGACGTATACCACCCCTAGACTTGATATGCGACATATCAGACGAACAGACCGGACTGTACGGGAGTGTTACTGGTTGGATTCACAGGAGAACGCACAGGCTAGCTTGTTGATCTTCTGATCACTCAATACCTGGGTGGCTGTTACGTTTAGCTGACCGCTTGCAGCTTGTGGGTGTTTGATATGATCATCACCTGCTACCGGCGTATTGACGATTCTTTAGAGTCCTACACAGAGGTTTCTTGGCTCAGGCAAAACAGAGTAGTGGCACATATGTGATATGCGCAGGAACGAGAATAATGCGATATGGGATACCGTATTATATTCTCAGGATATTTAGATATGAACCGGGACATCGGATCAAGTGTTGATTCGATGAATCGGTACATGATATATTAGTCGGTAATATTCGATATAGCCGGATCATCGATTCAAGTGTTGATTCGATGATTTAATGTATAATAATATATGTGATATATTGTATTACATTATCTAATATTGGCTCGCTTTATTATTTCATTTTCTCAGTGGATGATACATTGATATATATGCGATATATGTTAATTGTATTATTTTCTTTTGTTGCAAATATATAATATATATGTGATATATATTATTGTGACATGATATGATTAATTGTTAAACATGTTTAAGGATGATTAATTGAGATTAGGGTTTGATTAGGGTTAGTAGCTTCATGCACCTTCTAGAAGCTTTCTTCTTTTGTCATTCTTAAGATATTTAGGATGACACATTATTTAACCCAACCATACCCTAACTCTAGTTAACTCTCTACAAAATCTAGACCACTCATCCTTGACCATGGTTTACAATTCAATCATATGGTTTATATTCTATTCATCACAAAAGGATTTATCTAATTATCTTTTCATTATCATCTTCTTCCTTCTTCAAGAAAAGCTTGCTAGATTTTCTTAAGTGATGAAATAATATGAGAAAATGATATAAAAAGAAAGCAAAATTACTACTCCCTCATCCTCATCTCATCTAGCCCATGGGATTAGTGTGTTCTTTTCTTTTGAGTGAGAAAGCTTGAGTCGTAGCAACTTCAAGGTAGATCATCGGAGATTTGGATTACGACAAGCTAGAATGGATCGTTCGAGTCGTGGAGCCTCTCATGAGTCCGGGAGATCGTGGATCGCGGCAAAGGGACTTCTACTCGGAGCTTGTGAAGTGAAGGAGCGGACTACAAAGGTTGTAATCCCTCACACTTAGATAAAAGTTATCTTATTGCATGTTAAACCCTAATAATCTAGCAAAGATCCCGGCTTTGGGTTGTTCGGCACGTCTAAAATTTAATCCGGGCATGTTTGATGCCTTATGAACCTTCACAAGAGTGCCTAGGAACCCTACAGTAAAGCCCTTAGGATGTGTACTTGACTACCTGGACTGTGATGCGGATCATACTAGTGGGGACATGGTAGTCCATAAATACATCCTTCAAAGTCCCTAGTCGTGGGTGTATCGAGATGGGGCATCGATATACCAGAGTATGTAAGTGCACGGCGGCGCCCCGGCCGTCAATCCAACGGCCAAACGCGGAAACGGTGATAAACTTAATTTTGCGGACTTAGCAAACCGGCACCACCGCGCACTAAACACCCGGATCGTAACCATTAACAAGTCTAAGCTAACTAGAAGATGGGTTAGAGATATACCAACTGATCCGAGTCCTCCGGTCTTCATCTCTACTCCGATCTCCTCGCGGGATCTCCGGTCGTCGCCTCTTCGCCGGAAGGGCACCACGAAGCCGGGTACTTTTACGGGCTCCCACCTCAATACCGAGGCAACTCGGGTGTGAAGTTGGCTAACCGACGCGCCCAAGATTTGTTGTAGAATAGCGTAGAATAGCTGTCTTTCTGGGGTTTAGGAGGTTGCCAATTTGGAGGGATTTGTGCAAGAACAATCAAGGATGAAAGCTTGATGAAGAATTGAGCAAGCTCTCAAAAGGAATGAGCATACCCTCAAAAATGAGCTCGGCCACTTGAAAACCAGAATGAGCTCACTGGAAATTTTGAAGCTCTCTTCCTCATGAAAGAATGTGTGAATTAATACCAAAGAAGAAATCAAAATTTCCTTCACTGCACACAAAATGGGGGGGTCCACAAATAATCAAGGAAGGAAATTAATACACCAATCAACTTCTCTCTCCCTCCTCACAAGATATGGCCGGCCCCCTCACACCACTCAAACAGTGGCCGGCCCCACCACTAAAACATATCAAAAACCCATACCTTTCATGTCTAAATTAATGCATGAATAGCCAAAAAGATTTCATAATCAATCCTTTTGCAATAAACCCCCTCCACAAATCTTATTTGCAAACTTGCAAATAACACCCTCCAACGAAAAGTCCGACCGGGAAGGAAAAAGAGAAAACCGGCCGGAACGGAATGCAAACTGGCAACCCCAGAAAACTGGTCCCATAATAAATTACAGAAAAAACCCCGATACTGTGCATACACACCCGCATCTGTATTCCGTCCGGATACAAATGCAAAAAGACAAAACTACACTATTAAATACTAAGATCCGGCTTAAGCCAAAGCCGGCTAGTAAAAACTGTCCGATCACGATCCGTGCAATACCGCACGTATCTGATCAAACCCTGCCATATCTCCATACGGCCTCTACAGCGTTTCGCCCGAAAGCTTGAGTAACTGAAAGTGTGGTGGACTCTAAAGACTCGTCAATACTATGGCTGTGGATTTAACCACTAGCACGTCAGAGGTATAAGCCAATACGTGACGGGCCACCAGCTATTGACTAAAAGGGACGTCGATGAGTGAACTCATCCTGACACCCTACTGAGCCTGTCAGTGACAATATCCGTACAGTTCGGTCCGTTCGTCTATGAGCATCGCATGTCGGGCCTAGGGGGTTGGTAAAAGTCAGACCCCCAAAAGCGGTACAAGTCGTGTCGGAGTGTAGCCCAGAACACCCTGAGATACTACTGGAATACCTACCAGTAAATCTCCTGCCTTGGCCAAGGTCTTCGTGTAATGGCTCTCCTAGACACAGCGCGACCTCACCCCCAATACCGGGAGAGACGAACCCCTGAAGATCCGCTCACTGCCTCCATGTGGCTCGGGACTGTACCCAACTAAAACCTGTTTGCACGACTCCTTTGAGCCGTGGTAGGGTAGTAATCAAAGTACAGTGAGAACTCACACGAGACAAATGACGATCCCCAGGTCGATGAACTAACCTGTACACATGTCACCAGGGAACTGCTATCTGACGTCAGGTATAAGACCAACTAGCATGTTCCCGGCGAGTCCTGTCCGGTGTACTCATAACCCAATGAGCACCTGTATACATCTTAGGTGAACCAACTGACACCAGTGGCTTGTGAGACCGGCCACCGCCCCTCGTCGGGGTCTCGACTGTATACACTAGTCTACTCTGGAGAATCGATGCCCTGTCTCGAAACTCCTACAACTAGGGACCTTTTAAGGATGTGCTTATAGACTACCAGCTCCCACGTATATGATCGCCCTCATACTGCCGGTAGTCAAGCAAGAATCCTAGGGGCTCTATCAACGTGCAATAGCGACATGTCATGTCACCTAAAGCAGTACACGATGATAAAGGTAAACCAGATAGCAAACTATCATCACGAGTAAGACTGTTCTACCGGGATAGGTCCTCCCTCAATCATTGCAATCACGTGCCTGTGATCCAATAATTGACTCTGAGGGCACTATCTCCAACAATCTCCCACTTGCACTCAAGGCTAATTATTGCGATGTCGCATACTCACAGCCTGTGTGATACCGAACACCCAACTCCCCTACTAGTCAGTCTCACAAAATCCGTTTGCGAAACTATTGCGTTCGAGGAATAGCCTCAGTGAGTGGATCCGCCTTGATGTTTCTTTCTATGTCTCTCTATATCTCAAGTTCGCGGAGAAAGCCATCTCCCGAAAAGAGCAATACCTGTCTTAGAATGTCTGGATCTCTGATGGGACTTAGCTCATGAATGAACTCCAAATCCAAACTTCTTAGGCTGTATCGTCAACCGAACTTAATCAGTATCCTGCGCCATGCCACCCTCAGTATTGCCTTGGACCACCTGTCCAAAATACTGCCCCTCGTCAGAAGGAAAACTATAACTCTGACAACCTCCTTGTCGTCCATGTCACCTTGGAAGCCTGGAATGATAACTGTTTCCCAAATGGGGCTTTCGTTATCATATCCCTAGAACAGCCACTTATGTTCTAAAACTGCTTCCGACTGTTCCTCCAGGATTGGATCAATATCAACTTATTGCATCTAGTGCAAGAACAACATCTGGTGTGGTACTTGACATCTCATGATTGACTCAATTGCCTAAGCAAGTGATCTGCCAATCATGCACATCCCTCTCCCCTTTAGTCTGTAAGACACCTTTAGAGAGGGTGATTCCATTACCTGCAGGTACAGTACCATGCCAGGAGTCGACCATTCTAAATACTCTTAGAATGCTGTCAAACTACCCTGATTGGGAAACCACCCAAATCTAGATCTAAAACCATAGATCTAGTAACCAGTATGTCTGATATAATGTCCAAGTCCTTTGTGGAGAAACCACTGTGTGACGACCAAAGTATAACCGATCGTAGTATAGGAATATCACTTCCTACTACCTTCTCAACAGATCCATCCCCTATTCTGATGACGTCAAACCAATGACTGTCACATCAGAAATGGATGATCTATCTCCGCTACATCTGCTTTAGTCTATAAATAGACATAAGTCTGATGTCCACCAATGCTTCCGCTGCTCCCACTGACTACGATAACCCTCTGGCAGAGTCATACAGACGTGCACTTCTAAAGCTAGTTTAGAACGAAGCTATACTCATCCTCCTGCCGGGCCTCGCAGCCTGGAACAACAACAATGGCAAGTGTGGGTAAATAAGAACTTCCCTGTCACCGTCCTTGAGGCTACCGGAGTACCTCTCGGGTGCCTGAAGTTACCCACCTTATCTGCGGAGTGGCCAATGGAATGTCAAATCAGATTGAATCTTTAGGTTCCTTATCAAATCTTCAGTAATCGTTTGCGGTTCTGGAATCACTTCCAGTTCTACCATACTCCCACTACTGTTTTTGAAAAAATCCATTTTTAATAAAACTGTGGCGAGTCTAGAACAATATTTCTATTGATCTGCCAGATGGCAGAAAGTCAACCCTCATCATAGCCTGGGTCAACCCACAAACAGCCATTATAGAAACGTGCCTTGAGTTATCCAGAGTCTGGTTTTAATCATAAGCCGGACAACTCCCCGTACCTTAACAACGTTAAGATATGAACTGTACTATATCCAATATAGAACCAGAGGCACTGATTTAATTGAACCAGATTCAAATCATGCAGCTATCTCCAGTGCATGTCAACTAAATGGAGAGAGGCCGATCAGCGTTACTCAACTTAGGAATGCTTCCAATTATGAGTAACCCGAAAGAGAAGTAATTACTATAAACTGAATACCATACACAAGTATCTACATCTTCGATCACTTTGAAGAATCCCGATACTTGCTACACCTGGTTCTCTACTCTATTCAAATACCTATAACTCCTCAAAACTCAGACCCTGTGTTTCTACGAAACACATGTTTAAGAACTAGAGAAGTTAAAAGTAAACAGAATATAGTATGAGGACCAACCCCTCTGTCCTAATGGACACTGGACAATATACAATACTCTGTATAAGTCCGCCGAGTCTAACAACTCTTTCACTGTGTGTCGTAGGTTGAAAACTGTACTTATGGTTAAGAAGAATTACACCGCTGTTCAATACTCCTTACCTAATCATCCACTGATATAGGTAAATGTCATCGACATAATATCAAAAGGTATATCTCACTCTATGAAAATAGATGTACAGATATGTCAATTTGAAATTGGTGCACAACAGCGGATATTCAAAACCAAATATTTGCCGACCGGCAAACAGCCCAGATGATCTCCTCAAATATCACCGATTACAACGAATCCCGATATAATGAGGATGATCACCCTATTCCCAATAACTTACTCCCACTCATCATCTGTAAAACCATACAGATGTGAGAATCAAAACTGGTAAATACATACCCTGGAGCAAGTGTCTAATCGGGAAATCAGTTTTCTTTTAACAGTACACAGTTGAATTAAAATATTGAAATGTTTCGATGGGGTATCCTGGTATTCCTAGCAATGCCTCTTCCATTATCCAGATTCACAACTATAACCGTATAATTCTTTACCACCTCTCCAAATCCCTTTATATGTCTTTAGTCATTACCTTCTGCACACCCCTTAGGCCAAATGGTTTTCTTCCTTCCCCACCGTTCGGCACCAGCCTATGGTTTGGAAGAAGACTATCCAATAAGCATAATGGGTGTACTATCCTAATCCTAGGAGCACTCGCAATGCGAGAGAAGGTGAAGATAAAAGACAACCGAATAAACCTTATTCCTATTTCTCCTGGACCAGAATCCATCCCCGAACTGGAACAAGTTCCTTTCGAGTTCGTATATAACCATACGATGGAGTATCCAATAAACTGTGAATCTTCGTAGTGATACGGAGTGTCCTGGAGAAATACAAAGGTGATTTAGGATTGGCGAAGAAATACCTGGTTTGGTCGTGAATATCAGTCGCAATTTACTTTGCCATCTTACTAATCCCTTGCTTTGTCTTAATCTTAATACCTTCTACACACCGTTTAGGCTAATTGGTCTTCTTCATTCCACACTGTTCGGCACCAGCCTAAAGTTTGGAAGAAGACTATCCAATTTGCGTAATAGGTGTACTACTCCTAAACCAAGGAGTACTCGCAACCTGAGAGAAGGTGAAAAGAAAAGACAACTGAATAGTCCTATCCGTTTTCTCCAGAACCGGAAACCATCCTCGAATAAATTCCTTCGAGTTCGTATCTAACCATACGATGGTTTTGTCCAATGGAAGTGGACGTTCGTAGTAATACGGGGTGTCCTGGAGAAAAGGGTAAAAGTAGGAGTAGCAATGAGGTCTGCAACTCTGACAATCCAAAAGCCAGTGTTAAGAAGGTTCGGTCAACTTGGTCACTGAGTCATAGTCTTAAGGTCGGGTCAATGGTCGCTGCCAGGGAGAGAGAAAAGAAACACTCAGCGTGCACTCTAACCTTGATCAGAATGGTTATCACTTTTTCTAATCAGGAAACCTCCCACTGTACCTCAAATTCTCCTCCAAACCTGAAAGAAGAATTAGTCGGGGTCACCCGAGGAGTAAACCAACTCATCAGTGGGAATCGGGATCCAACTCTCATCGCACGATAACGTGACGGAATCCGCTCACGGTATCACACTCCAGAAGGTATGCGCATATCTGGCAGGTTTCAGTACTTTTGAAACTCCCGATGTGATTTTAACCCCATGCTCTTATGACCTTGACTTTGGCCAACATATCATAAGTCACATGTCAAGTTCTACCCGTCGTTCTCCAGGTTAATTTGAACCCACCCGTACATACCCTTGACTTTGGCTAAAATGGCAGTACGACTGTCCCAAACCAACGCATCTATCTATGCTGCATATGAATACCCCAATAGCTACCAATCACTGTGCCTTGACTTTGGCCAACATACACAGCTTGAATACTATTGACTACTCATATGAAACGACGGAGGGCTACGAATGGTTTCTGGCGAAAACCTTTAACATAATGAACTTGATATCGTTGAAGGAACGGATAGCTTTTTAGAAAATATAGTGACGAAAACCTTTACTAAAGAGGTCACTCCCGGTGAAGGGATCTCGGCTCTTTCCCCGTAGAATGGGGTGCAGGATATCCCAAATGAATACCACGATGCAAAGCAAAAGTAATCAGCTATAGTGAAGTTAATGCCCTGACGCAAACTTCTGTCCAAGGGGTCACTCCCGGTGAAGGGATCTCGGCCCTTGCCTCGTCGACTGAGGAGCAGGATATTCCAAATGAATACCACGATGCAAAACAAAAGTGAACGTCCTTGCAATAACAGCTTTTTGAAAAGTGTTCCAACAACATCAGAATAGGTTTTTTTTAACTTGCATTGATCCGAATCAATGCAGTCCCATCAATTGATCATACCACAAAGAACGAAAATATACTGACGTACGTATATGCCATCCGCATTCGCCACTGGGTCCCGTCATCACCCGTTAGGTTAGCTAACTAACGGCAGAGCGGGGACTGGACTAGCGCGGATGTAAAACATATACAACATCTACTAATATATATACCAATATATTATATTTCGCTCAAGGCGTGATAAAAATGCAACATCACAGAAATGTACAGCATCACAGAAACAATACAGATATCTGGGATCCCCGGGTTTCACAGAGCCACTACTGAAACCCGACGTTCCCCTGGTCGTGTGGATAGCCTGTGCAATGAAATCCTAGACCCCTACGGGCGCGGCAAGTTACCCGCCAAAACCTGAAGCGAGGCAGCCCCTTCAGCGCCGTGAATGGACCACCCAGCACTTCACGGAATCCGGTAACTTGGGCACCCCTCCTGGGTCAACCTGTACCCCCTACGAGTGCGGCGAATAGCCCGCCAATCCCAGAGTGAAGCCCCCTCCGTCTCAATGCCATGAGATGCGGGCTTGTTGCCTTCCAGAACCCGGCTATCCGTGCACTCCTCCGCGGGGTAATCCTAGTACAGAATGTAAAATATACATACACCGGGTACATCGACCGCAACCAGGTCGTGCCCCAAAAGAATAATACAAACTGGCAGTGACGGCAGTCCACATGTCGGACGCTCGCCCCGCAAAATCAAATGTACATAATACAACAGAAACTGTACTAGCATTGCATCCAGGCTATCCCCCACGACCGATCCGCAACATCACAGCAAAATACATAGAACATCAATATGAAAGCCACGTTCGCAAATCCGTCTAACCGGGCTATAGCAGTTAGACCGGATTTACCGATCGAGTGACATTCACGGTCGCAGATATAATGTAAATACTGTGAAAAATGTGTTTAAAATATCCGATCGATCAAAAATTAACAAGTGGGCCCCTAAGCAATACTGTAGCACTCACAGAAATTCTAGGCCCAAGTTTAATATTCCAAAACCCCCAAAATAAGCCCACAAGCCCACTGAAAAAAATTGGTGAAGCTAAGCCTACTTCCTGCGGCGGAACCGCGGCTAATGAGGGGCTATGGCCGCGGTTCCGCGGTCGTACGGAATGATCGCTTTACCAAATTTTTGCAGTATTCTTAGAACTCCCTGCACATCATTCTGAGACAACCTGAAAAATTTTTGGACTTCGAAAAATTTTTGGACTTCAAAAAATTTCGACAGAAAACTGATGTAAGGAAAAATCCGGGTTTTTGGAATTTTGGTCGATCGGTAATGCAAACACATCAAACAAAACTAGACTAAGTTAATGGCGAGGCTCTGATACCACTGTAAGTGCACGGCGGCGCCCCGGCCGTCAATCCAACGGCCAAACGCGGAAACGGTAATAAACTTAATTTTGCGGACTTAGCAAACCGGCACCACCGCGCACTAAACACCCGGATCGTAACCATTAACAAGTCTAAGCTAACTAGAAGATGGGTTAGAGATATACCAACTGATCCGAGTCCTCCGGTCTTCATCTCCACTCCGATCTCCTCGCGGGATCTCCGGTCGTCGCCTCTTCGCCGGAAGGGCACCACGAAGCCGGGTACTTTTACGGGCTCCCACCTCAATACCGAGGCAACTCGGGCGCGAAGTTGGCTAACCGACGCGCCCAAGATTTGCTGTAGAATAGCGTAGAATAGCTGTCTCTCTAGGGTTTAGGAGGTTGCCAATTTGGAGGGATTTGTGCAAGAACAATCAAGGATGAAAGCTTGATGAAGAATTGAGCAAGCTCTCAAAAGGAATGAGCATACCCTCAAAAATGGGCTCGGCCACTTGAAAACCAGAATGAGCTCACTGGAAATTTTGAAGCTCTCTTCCTCATGAAAGAATGTGTGAATTAATACCAAAGAAGAAATCAAAATTTCCTTCACTGCACACAAAATGGGGGGGTCCACAAATAATCAAGGAAGGAAATTAATACACCAATCAACTTCTCTCTCCCTCCTCACAAGATATGGCCGGCCCCCTCACACCACTCAAACAGTGGCCGGCCCCACCACTAAAACATATCAAAAACCCATACCTTTCATGTCTAAATTAATGCATGAATAGCCAAAAAGATTTCATAATCAATCCTTTTGCAATAAACCCCCTCCACAAATTTTATTTGCAAACTTGCAAATAACACCCTCCAACGAAAAGTCCGACCGGGAAGGAAAAAGAGAAAACCGGCCGGAACGGAATGCAAACTGGCAACCCCAGAAAACTGGTCCCATAATAAATTACAGAAAAACCCCGATACTGTGCATACACACCCGCATCTGTATTCCGTCCGGATACAAATGCAAAAAGACAAAACTACACTATTAAATACTAAGATCCGGCTTAAGCCAAAGCCGGCTAGTAAAAACCGTCCGATCACGATCCGTGCAATACCGCACGTATCTGATCGAACCCTGCCATATCTCCATACGGCCTCTACAGCGTTTCGTCCGAAAGCTTGAGTAACTGAAAGTGTGGTGGACTCTAAAGACTCGTCAATACTATGGCTGTGGATTTAACCACTAGCACGTCAGAGGTATAAGCCAATACGTGACGGGCCACCAGCTATTGACTAAAAGGGACGTCGATGAGTGAACTCATCCTGACACCCTACTGAGCCTGTCAGTGACAATATCCGTACAGTCCGGTCCGTTCGTCTATGAGCATCGCATGTCGGGCCTAGGGGGTTGGTAAAAGTCAGACCCCCAAAAGCGGTACAAGTCGTGTCGGAGTGTAGCCCAGAACACCCTGAGATACTACTGGAATACCTACCAGTAAATCTCCTGCCTTGGCCAAGGTCTTCGTGTAATGGCTCTCCTAGACACAGCGCGACCTTACCCCCAATACCGGGAGAGACGAACCCCTGAAGATCCACTCACTGCCTCCATGTGGCTCGGGACTGTACCCAACTAAAACCTGTTTGCACGACTCCTTTGAGCCGTGGTAGGGTAGTAATCAAAGTACAGTGGGAACTCACACGAGACAAATGACGATCCCCAGGTCGATGAACTAACCTGTACACATGTCACCAGGGAACTGTTATCTGACGTCAGGTATAAGACCAACTAGCATGTTCCCGGCGAGTCCTGTCCGGTGTACTCATAACCCAATGAGCACCTGTATACATCTTAGGTGAACCAACTGACACCAGTGGCTTGTGAGACCGGCCACCGCCCCTCGTCGGGGTCTCGACTGTATACACTAGTCTACTCTGGAGAATCGATGCCCTGTCTCGAAACTCCTACAACTAGGGACCTTTTAAGGATGTGCTTATAGACTACCAGCTCCCACGTATATGATCGCCCTCATACTGCC